>CANXME010000298.1:10000-1210000 GCA_948144175.1 Closterium sp. NIES-65 | reverse complement strand
CAGGGGAGACAGGTAGGAGCAGGTGAGGGTGGGAGGGGAGGAAGGACCCTGGGCAGGCCAGAGACAAGGTACCGAGAGTGCATGGCACGAAGCCGCTGCACAGACGGGTGGCCAAGGCGGTGGTGCCAGAGGATTGTCTCGTGTGCCAGAGAGCGACACGAGCAGAGGGCGGACAGCTGACCTGACGCGGACGCAGACGCAGACGCAGCAACCTGAGGGGACTCAGTAGTCAGTGTGTACAGGTTCGACCCCGGCTGCCAAGTGAAGGTAGCCAAGTGACGGCCCGTACGAGCACACGTGCAGTGTGTCACGCGCTTGTAGGCAGGGGTGAACTGGTGAACACCCCCGTCCTAGAGCGCACATCCTGCCAGCAAGTTTGTAGAGAACGAGGGGAGGTGGAGACCTGACAGTGTGCCCGACGGGACCGCAGGACAAGGAAGGACAGTGGAAGAGGTCGCAATGACCGGACCCCCAGAGGGGTCAGCAAGGGAGACAGCAACTGGCCGAGCAAGGGGCTCAAGGGCAGTGCGGTCACGAAAGAAACAGCGAGAAGCACCTGAGTCCAGTGTAAAGGTGTGCAGTGCTATAGTCGCCTCAGTACCAAAGGGGGCAGACACACAAGCACCTAGAGCAGCACCCTCACCAGCACCTGGGGTAGCCGACACGCGAGTACCTGGAGTGGCAGACGCACTGGCCCTAATGCTCGGGTCGGGCGGCACACACAAGTACTCAGCACCCTCTCCACTAGTAGACATCACATACATGGCAGATAGAATAGCATCAAAGTCTAGAGCATAGATATCAATCCCCTTCTTCAGGAGATCAATCGAGCCGGGCAGCTCAGTGGCCTGAGGGAACTGAACACGCCAAGCGTCGTCGAGACGAGCGAAGCAGCGCTCTGTGGCGTGCGGTCGTCCACACTGCTGACCAATGCGGTCACCAATGCGAATGACGTACGTGCAGCTAAGACCACCCCCACCCCCATGCTGAGAGTACCACTCACGGACCTCCTGGGGCGAAGGAGTGTGCTGCTGGCCCTAGCCACCGCCAGCGCCTCCACAGCCACCACCACCGCTGCCACCTCCTCGACCACCCCAACCCCTGCCACCGCCTCGTCCACCGCCACCCCAACCACCTCCTCCGTCCCTGCCACCTCCCCCGCCGCTGCCGCCACCACCCTCACGGCTACGACTCGCCCCTCCAGCCGACCCACCACCCCCACCGCCTCCACCGCCCCCACCGCCGCCTCCCCCGCCGTCACCGCCACCACCCTTGCCCCCTTTGCCCTTGCCGCTGCGGCGCTCGCTAGAGACAGACGCAGTGCCGACCTTCTCAGCACCAAGAAGGTCGACAGCAGCAGCAGAGGCGACAGAGGGAAGAAGGGGGGAAGGAAAACGCCCCTAAAAGAACGGGGTACGAGGGTCGCCACGAGACGCACTTACAGCGACCATGCTAGTCTCGGCTGCAAGTAGCTCCTTCTCGAGGAGGGCAATGGTGAGCTCAGTGGGGCAGCGAGCTAGGAAGTGGTCCCTGACAGCATGCAGTGTGTCAGGGAGGTGGGTGACTAGGTGGTAGAGAGTGAGCCAGAGTGGAGGGGGGTGCGTGGCAAGGAACTCAGCAGGCATGGCGGCACGGAAGCAGGCCTCACTAGTACGGAGGTGTGTGATGAGGTCAGCAACTGTGTGAAAAGAGGCCAGGTTGGGAAACAGGTAGGGGAGGGAGAGACGGCCTAGTGCGGCAGAGGCAGGTGAGGAGTAGCGAGCAACTACAGCTGTGTACAGTGCCTGTGCAGTCTTGTGCTGGCCAAAGTGCTCGCATTCGTCTATTGGCAGGGAGTTGCGAATAGCGAAGCGAGCATGGGCATCACGAGTTTGCCACTGTGAGCGAGCAGTGCTGTCAGCAGTAGCAGCAGGGGCAGCGACATGGCCTAGGGCGTGATCGTACAGTGAGATGTTATCCTTGGCTGTGAGCTGTAGGTATGGGTGCAGGTCATCGAGCCAAGTGTCAAACTTCACAGGGCGGCCCTCAGCATCGAACACGAGAGCCTATGGGCTAGCCATAGGAACAGCAGAAATAGCAGCAGTAGCAGTAGGAGAAGCAGTTAGGACGGATCAGTTAGGGCATGGCGGCGCGGCTCGGTTCAGGTCGGGTCGCGCGGTTCGGCTGGGTCGCGCGGCTCGGCTCGGGGCGCGCAGCTCGGCTCAGGGCGCGCGCCTCGGGTCGCGCGGCTCGGTTCGGTCGCGGGCTGCGGCGGGAACGGGCCGCTCGGGGCCTCTAGGGACGGTGGGCACGGGGCCGGTTGGGGCCTCTAGGGACGGCGGGCGCGGGGTCGGCGGGGCTGTTTGGGGCCCTAGAGAGGCGAGCGCGGGGCCGATCGGGGCGTGAACGGGGCTAGCGCTGAGAAGAATAGAACGAGAATGAATGAACTATGAATGAAGTAAGTACATATAGGAAACCCTAATTGTGTTGTACCCCCTATGGGATACCCCACTATAGCCTACACAACAGCATAAGCTATGTAACGTTCTGACACACCCCCATAGGCAAAGTGGGGGAGAACAAGGGGTCACAAGACCAGTCAAGCAAAGCAGAGCAAGCTCAGGGTGGATCACAAAGTAACCACACAGTCCGAGCACAGCGACAAGGCCACAAGGCCAGTTCACATGCAGGAGTACACACATATATATATAGAGCTAGACAAGCAAGAGCAGGTATATATATGTGACAGTACAAGCAAGGTCAAGAGGAGAGCAAGTGAAGTAAGACAGCTACAAGACCCAGCTGAGTGCAGAAGCGCTGATGGTCACAAGGCACGAGTGCCTTGGTGAACACGTCAGCAGTGTTGGCCTCAGAGGCCACGTACGCAAGCCGCATCTGTCCACGCTGCTGTAGCTCACGAGCAAGGAAGTAGCGGAGAGCAATGTGCTTCGTTCTGTGCTCCAGACGCTGCTCTCGACACAAGGCCAGCATGGCCTTGTTGTCTACGTACAGCACTGGAGGAGAACGAGGCGGCTCTCTAAGGTCAATCAGCAGGTAGGTGAGCCAGCGAAGCTCCTCTACAGCCATGGCCCCGGCGTAGATCTCAGCCTCACAACTGGAAATGAGGACAGAAGACGAGCGAGTAGCCCGCCACGAGACAGAGCCGGAACCAAGACTGAAGGTGTAACCCTGTGACGACCGCTGCGTAGCCTGGTCGTCAGCCCAAGAAGCGTCCGCATGCCCCGTAAGGACCACTGGACTCCGCCCTCCAAGCACTAGCCCCATGCCCGACGTACTGCACAGGCAGCGCAACACCCTCTTCGCTGCAGCCATGTGCTCTGGTCGGTGTCTCCTAGGAGCAACATAGCGTGCAAGAATGCTAAGAGGGTATGCAAGGTCAGGTCGTTAGCAGGTCATCAGGTACATGAGGCAGCCAACAAGCTCTGGGTACGAGCCACTCGACTCTACGGACTCATCCGAAGGCAGAGCTGAGAGCGAGTGGCGAGTAGGCAGAGGAGTGGCCTGAGGCGAGGAGTACATGAAGTCGAAGCGCAGACGGACCTGCTGCACCATGTGTGACTGAGTCAAGGTAATGGTGCGGCGTGCTCTGTCTCGAGTGATCTGCAAGCCAAGATAGCTGCGGAGTTCACCCAGGTCAGTGCCCGTGTGTCTCGTCAGCAGCTCGGACTTCACGTAGGCGAGTCAAGCAGTGTCCGCTGTGGCAAAGACCTAGTCGTTGACGTACACGAGGATGTAGAACGGCGGCAGGGAAGTGTCGGTGCGCAGAAACAGCGGCGGGTCAGCAGTAGAGGGACCAAACCCAAGAGCCGCAAGCGTAGTCCTCAGTGTGTCGTGCCACTCACGCGGTGCCTGGCGGAGACCGTAGACTGGCCGTCGGAGGCTCCACTGGGTGCTAGGAGGGAAAGTCCCACTGAAGCCAGGTGGACGGCGCAGCCAGATCTCCTCGTGCAGGCTACCCTGCAAGAACGCAGTGCTGAAGTCAAGAGAGTGAAGCTCGTAGTCGCGCTGAGCGGCTATGTGCAGCAGCACCCGAACAGTGGTCATCTTCGGGGTGGGAGAGAAGGTCTGAAAGTAGTCAACTCCCTGCCGCTGACTGAAGCCACGAGCAACGTACCGCGCCTTGAAGACATGTGGAGAGCGCGGCGGCCGCTTCACCCTGAAGATCCACATGCCACTCACGATGTTCGCCCCAAGAGGGGGAACCGCGTCAATGTAGGTGCCTGTGGACTTCCAGGAAGCCATCTCTGCATCCATAGCTGCCTGCCACTAAGAGGAGTAGGGACCCTCTACGACCTCCGCGTAAGAGCGCGGAGTCGGGATGTCTAGTGCATCCGGGTCTCCCTCAAGGGCAAGCAGTACAGACGCGAGATGAGGTGAAGCAGCAGCCAGATACTGGAACTCCTCCTGCGTGTCCTCAAGGACGTCCGTGTCAAGAGCACACTCACCCTGGACGGACGGAGGACAGACAGACGCAGACTCAGTAACAAGACTGGCAGCGTAGTCTAGACAACAGCGAGCAGCAAAGTCGACGAGCTCAGAAACAAGCGCAGACGCAGCACCAGACTCAAACGAGGGGTTAGTGATGATAGTAGCAAGGAGACGCGTGACAGTAGGACTCACAGCACGAAGAGAGTCCGACTCCGGGTCAGCAAGCGCAGGAAGAGAGGACTCAGGAGGAGAAGGCAAAGGGGCACGCAGAGGAGCAGTGGACGGACGCAGAGACATCCGGTGCGTGCCCGGGACAGAAGGAGGACGCTGACGCGAACCGCGACCAGCGCGAGCAGCACGAACAGGCGACGCGGGATGAGACGCAGGCTCACGACGCTCAGCAAGACCTCCAGTAGGACCAGTGTAAGGAGAGGGAGCAGGAAGTGGGGAGGCGGGCTCTAACGGTGACGGTGACTGGACAAGCGGTGAACACTCTACAGGAGGAGAAAGAGCAAGAACCTGCTAGAGGAGCGGAACGAAGTACGGCCGAGGCCGCGCGGCGACTCCAGACACAGCAGGGACAGCACCAGAACCCTCAGCGGCAGCACCAGCGCCAACAGCACCTCCAGCGGCAGGACCTCCAGCAGCACCAGCATCAGGACCACCGCCAGGACAGACAGCAGAAGTCTCAGCACCAGCACCCTCAGCAACGCCAGCTCCAGTAGGACCCGCAGGCCCAGCAGCTCCGCGACCGGCGGCACCAGCACCCTCAGCGGCAGACGAAGCTCCAGCTCGAGCAGCACACCTCCAGAAGCGAGCAAACCACTCGCGCAGCTCCTGTGGAGAGAGGGGCTTCCGCCGAGACGGAACACCCGGAGAACCTCGAGGCCCAGCACCGCCAGACGCCACAAGAGGAGGTCCAGCGGCTGCAAGCTCCGCACCTCCAGGCCCAGCAGCCCCAGACGCAGCACCTCTAGGCTCAGCAGCTCCGGACGTAGCACCCCCAGACTCAGCGCCCCCAAGCTCCGCAGCTCCAGACGCAGCACCCCCAAGCTCCGCAGCTCCCGACGTAGCACCCCCAGACTCAGCAGCCCTAGGCTCAGCACCCCCAGTCGCAGGACCCCTAGGCTCAGCAACCCCTAGGCTCCGCACCCGTAGAGGGGTCAGCCATGGAGACTGCAACCGGCCGACCAAGCGGCGTGAGTGTGATGCGGTCTCGAAAGAAGGAGCGAGAAGCCCCTGAGTCAAGTGTGAAGGTGAGGGAGGCCGAAGCCGACGCAGTACGTGAGAGCGCAGGCTCACCAGTACCTGAGAGCGCAGACGCACTGGCACCTAGAGCAGCAGCCTCACAAGTACCTAGCGCAGCAGTACCAATGCCCGGGTTGGGCGGGAAACACTGGTAACAGTCACCCTCCTCACTAATAGTCGCAGCATACATGGCAGGAAGGATAGCATCAAAGTCAAGATCAAAGATAGCTACACCAGCCCTAGACAGCTCTCCCCAGCGGGGAATCTCACTAGCCTCGGGGAACTGCTGACGCCAGGCGTTCTTCAGGCGGCCAAAGCAGCACTGGGTGGGGTGGGCACCCCCACACTGGTCACCCGCGCGTTCGCCGGAACGAAGGACGTAGGTGCACGAACCAGTACCCCCACCCCTCTGACGCTGCGTGTACCACTCACGGAGCTGCTGGGGCGGGGGGATGTCCCACAAACGCTACTGCTGCTGCTAGCGCTGACCACTACCAGAGCCGCTCCGCTGCGGGGCACCACCCCGACCAGCTCCACCCCCTCCGCCACCGCCGCCTCCACCTCCGCCACCACCGCCGCCTCCACTCCCACCGCTGCCGCCGCCACCGCCGCCTCCTCCGCCGCTGCCACCACCACCACCGCCTCCGCCACCACTCCCACAGCCACCCCACTCCCTCCACCGCCTCCACCGCCACCTCCACCGCCCCCTCCAGCTCCACCTGCACCCTTGCCCCCCTTGCCCTTGGGAGGGCGGCGTCTCCCGCTAGGGGCAGACGCCGCGCCGACCGACTCAAGACCAAGCAGGTCGGCAGCAGCAGCAGAGGCAACAGAGGGCAGCAGGGGGGAAGGAGAGCACCCCTCAAAGATGGGGGTGCGAGGGTCACCACGAGAGGCTCCTACAGCGACGATGCTCTTCTCCGCCGCTAGGAGGGCCTTCTCGAGGAGGTCGACGGTGAGAGTGGTGGGACAGACTGAGAGGAAGTGGTCCCTGACTACGCGAAGGGAGTCAGGGAGGTGTGTGACTATGTAGTAGAGAGTGATGTACATGGGGGGGGGGGGTTCTTGGCGCAGAACTCAGCAGGAAGGGCGGCGCAGTAGCGAGTGTCACTAGTGCGGAGGTGTGTAAAGAGGTCAGCGACAGTGGGAAAGGCAGTGAGATCAGGAAAGAGGTACGGTAGCATGAGACGGCTCAGTGCAGTAGTGGCAGGGGAAGAGTAGCGCGCAACTACAGCGTGGTACAAGGTCTGAGCACTCTTGTACTGACTAAAGTGTGCGCGCTCAGTGGTGGGCAAGTGGCGATGCACAGCAAGACGTGCAGCAGCATCGCGGGTGGCCCTCTGAGAGCGAACAGTGGGGTCAGCATCAGCAGCAGGGGCAGGAGAGGCGCCAGAGGTGAGGTCAAAGAGGGAAAGGCCGTCCGCCCTATCGCACTGTAAGAACAGCTGGAGGTCGTCGACCCAGACTTCAAAGACAATGGCTCGACCCTCAGCGTCAAAAGCGAGGACACTGGGGGTAGCCATGACGACGACAGTGGAGCAGTGCAAGCAGTAGGGGAAGGGCACGTAGTGACAGCGGTACGGTGCTCACCGGGCAGGGCAGGTCGGGCGGCTCGGTAGGAGGGCGGCCCGGCGACTCGGCGGCTCGGCTGCTGGGCGGCTCGGCTCCCGGGCAGCTCGGCGGCACGGCGGCTCGGGTGCAGGGCAGCTCGGGTGCCGGGCGGCTCGGGTGCAGGGCGGCTCGGGGGCGGGGCGGCTCGGCTGCCGGGCGGCTCGGGTGGAGGGCGGCTCGGGGGCGGGTCGGCTCGGCTGCACTGCGGCTCGGCGGTCCGGCGGGTGCTGCTGGGCGGCTCGGCTGCTCCGGTACCGGGCGGCGTGGCGGTCGGCTAGGCCGCGTAGGTGAAGGTGGCGGGGCCGCGTAGGTGAAGGCGGCGGGGCCGCTTTGGTGAGGGCGGCGGGGCCGCGTAGGAGAGGGCGGCGGGGCCGCATATGTGAGGGCAGCGAAGCCGCACGGCTCAGGGCGGCGAGGCCGCGATAGGAGGGCGGCGGGGCCGCAGGAGCAGAGCGACGCGGCCGCAATGTAAGGGCAGTGGGGCCGCGGCAGCAAGGCGACGGGGCCGCAATCACAGGGCGGGGGGGGCGCGAGAGCAGAGGCGGCGGGGCCGCGATGCAAGGGCGGCGGGGCCGCGATGTAAGGGCGGCGGGGCCGCGAGAGCAGGGGCGGCGGGGCCGCGATGTAAGAGCGGCGGGGCCGCGACGTAAGTGCGGCGGGGCCGCGACAGCGAGGCGACGGGGCCGCGAGGTAAGGGCGGCGGGGCCACGAGAGCAGAGGCGGCGGGGCCGCGATCAAAGGGCGGCGGGGCCGCGAGAGCAGGGGCGGCGAGGCCGCGATGTAATGGCGGCGGGGCCGCGATGTAAGGGCGACGGGGCCGCGTTCAAGGGGCGGCGGGGCCGCAAGAGCGTAGGGCGGCGGGGCCGCAATCGGTAGGGCGGCGGGGCCGCGATCGTAGGGTCGGCCGCTAGGGCGGCTCGGTGAGAGAATGGCCCGAGGCGCGACTCGGGATGAGTGCGCTTCGGGCAGGAAAAAAATAATAGAGTGGTGGGCCCTAGGCGCAGTTCCCACAGGGGAACCTGCTCGATACCATGAGAAGAATAGAACGAGAATGAATGAACTATGAATGAAGTGAGTACATATAGGAAACCCTAATTGTGTTGTACCCCCAATGGGATACCCCACTATAGCCTACACAACAGCATAAGCTATGTAACTTTCTGACAAGCGCGGTGCCGACAGGGCCTGAACGGGGCTAGCGCGGGGCCGACGGGGCCTGAACGGGGCCGACGGGGCCTGAACAGGGCCTCTAGGGACAGCGGGCGTGGGGCCGACGGGGCCAAAACGGGGCTAGCGCGGGGCCGACGGGGCCTGAACGGGGCTAGTACGAGGCCGACGGGGCCTGAACGGGGCCGACGGGGCCTGAACGGGGCCGCTAGGGACAGCGGGCATGGGGCCGACGGGGCCTGAACGGGGCTAGCGCGGGGCCGACGGGGCCTCTAGGGGCCGGCTAGGTAGGTAAGCGCGGGGCCGTCAAGTGGGGCCTCTAGGGGCGTGACAAATCCAAGGCGCCCTAGGGCGCAAGTAGGTAGGTAGGTAGGTAGGTAGTGGTGGGCCCTTAAAAAATTCGGTCCTAGGAAGGACCTGCTCTATACCATGTTGTAATAACTGAACAGGAATGAATGGACTAACAGTGAAATGAGTACAAGTACCTAACCCTAGAATTGTGTACCCCCTATAGGCTAACCCACTGTAGCCTAAACCACCACAACATATATATAATGTTTGACATATGTGATAGTACAAGCAAGGTCAAGAAGTGAGCAAGTGAGGCAAGACAGGCACAAGACCAAGCTAAGTACGGAAGCGCTGATGATCACAAGGCACAAGTGCCTTGGTGAAAACATCAGCAGTGTTGGCCTCAGAGGCCACGTACGCAAGCCGCAACTGACCACGCTGCTGTAGCTCACGAGCAAGGAAGTAGCGAAGAGCAATGTGCTTTGTTCTGTTCTCCAGTCTCTGCTCTCGACACAAGGCCAGCATGGCCTTGTTGTCTACGTACAGCACTAGAGGAGAACGAGGCGGCTCTCCAAGGTCGGTCAGCAGGTAGGTGAGCCAGCGAAGCTCCTGTGCAGCCATGGCCCCGACGTAGATCTCGGCCTCACAACTGGAGCCGAGAACAGAAGACGAGCGAGTAGCCCGCCACGAAACAGAGCCGGAACCAAGACTGAAGGTGTAACCCTGTGACAACCGCTGCGTAGCCTGGTCGTCAGCCCAAGAAGCGTCCGCGTGCCCAGTAAGGACCACTGGACTCTGCCCTCCAAGCACTAGCCCCATGCCCGACGTACTGCACAAGTAGCGCACCACCCTCTTTGCTGCAGCCATGTGCTCTGGTCTGTGTCTCCCAGGAGCAACATGGCGTGCAAGAATGCTAAGAGGGTATGCAAGGTCAGGTCGTGTGCAGGTCATCACGTACATGACGCAGCCAACAAGCTCTTGGTATGGGCCACTTGACTCTACGGACTCATCTGAAGGCAGAGCTGAGAGCGAGTGGCGAGTAGGCAGAGGAGTGGCCTGAGGCGAGGAGTACGTGAAGCCGAAGCGCTGAAGGACCTGCTGCACCATGTGTGACTGAGTCAGGGTAATGGTGCAGCGTGCTCTATTCCGGGTGATCTGCAAGCCAAGGTAGCTGCGCAGTTCACCCAGGTCTGTGCACGTGTGTCTCTCCTGCAGCTCGGACTTCACGTGGGCGAGTCCAGCAGTGTCAGCAGTGGCAAAGACCAAGTCATCGACGTACACGAGGATGTAGAACGGCGGCAGAGAGGTGTTGGTGCGCAGAAACAGCGACGGGTCAGCAGTAGAGGGAGCAAACCCAACAGCCGCAAGCGTAGTCCTCAGTGTGTCGTGCCACTCGCGCGGTGCCTGGCGGAGACCGTAGACTGGCCGTCAGAGGCTCTACTGTGTTGGTGCAACCCTACGGTTTGCACTCGGCTTGTTGTCCGTGTGCGTGCATGTGTGTGTGTATGGAATGGTATGAGGGCATGGGATAGTATATATTTCATGCTTATAATTGTGTGTGAATGTTGAGTCATGATGTCGAGTGTGTGTGTCGAGTTAATAGCGAGATATCGCTATACGCGTGTTACGCGGTCGTTTGTGTCTCGCGCGCGGTTTCTATTTAGTCCTGTCTCAAACGTTCGGCGTGTCGCAGGTGTGTGCAGAAGACCCATCAAGAACTCAAGGATGAGTTTGTGATGAAGAGCCCGAGCCTTTGTGTCAAGCCTCGAGTGATTTCGAAGCTCGCCAAAAGGGTGCACCTCAAGATATTGAAGATAGTTACATTACTTTGTGTAGTGTAACATTTCACTTGGTGTAGGCCCTAGTGAAGGGTAGTTTCGAGACCCTTCATGGTTGGGGACAGTGTGGCACTGTTCCACATCACATAACTCTTCCTAACTCTTTCTATCTTGTGTTCTAAGACTCTGTTGCTGCCATAGTGCCGTTCGTTCAAACCAGCGCTGTGTCGTCAATATTTGGTCAAATCGTGCGATCTAAATTGCCTATTGTAGGCGACAATAAGACGCTCCAGATCCAAGTTGAATCAAGTCATTTGAAGCTACGACCAGAACGATATGAACGTTTGAAGCCGCTGTGCAGAAATTCGACTGTGCACTCTATCTTTCGTTTTAGGCACATTGGAGCCTGCTGTGACTATAAGAAGTGGTATCAGAGCCCCTTGGAGCAGTTTCGACAATGGCTGGACCTGAGGAAACGGGTGGCAGAGGTGCTGGTGGCAGAGGAGAAGCCCAAGCTCAAGGCCAACCCTGTGATTCAACCACGGTGCCCGTGCAAACAAGTGTTGGCCCATCTAGGGATGAGCCTAGAGTGTTTGGCCTTGACAAGTTCAATGGTGACAACTTTGCTGAGTGGTCCTTCAGAATGGAGAACATATTTGACCACTATGACTTGCTAGAGGTGATGGAAGGAACGGAGAAGCGTCCCGAGAACGATCCGGAGAAGAGCCCGTGGGTGCGGAAGAGCGCACAAGGCTACCTCCTACTTGGGCAAGCGTTGGGGAGTAGCCTAATCCGTCACATCAAGCCTTTCCAGCGTGAACCAAAGAAGGGACCAAATGCATGGGCTGCTCTCAAGGGTGTACACGCTCATGCAACAGCGGCGATAGCTGTGGTGTTGGTACGGCAAATGGCGACATTACGAATTGAAGAGGATGAAGCGGTTGAAGAAGGGGTGCAGAAATTCTTCGACTTGTTGACGCGGCTTGAGGGAGCAGATTTGAACTATAATGAGCTCCAAAAGAAGACCAAGTTGCTGGCCCTACTCCCTAAATCATGGTACTCGCTCATCATCAACCTGAATCGCGACTTGCCCCACCTCTCGCTCGAAGATGTGAAGCGAGCTATCCTTCAAGAGAATTTCCGCCGCCGTGAGTTGGCGAGTGCGGATGGCGCTGGGGCAGCGAGCATCAGCCGTGGATATGGTCGAGGAAGAGGCAGAGGACGAGGGGGAGGCCGCGGGAGTGGCGGTTACGGCAGCGACGACAAGAGCTACGGGCGCGGTCGCGGCGAATGCCATTATTGCCACAAGAGCGGACACATGTGGCCCGACTGCTACAAACTCCCTGATGGTTGGACCCCTGCTCAAGGCCAAGAGGGTAGAGGAGCAGGTGGAGGGAGAGCAAGAGGCCGTGGAGGCCGTGGCGGTCGCGGTGGCGGAGCTGCAAACATGAAGAACGGAGACAACGACAAGGACCCGAGCGACGATCGATACCCGGGTCTATTCTAGTTCGTGTCGATGCAAGTATGAAGGCTTTAAGGAGCCAGCAGCTGTGGAGAAGGTGACCCTACACCCCCTGGACTACTGGTTGATTAATAGTGGCGCTACCTATAGCATGACACATCGCCCCGACTTGCTAACCGAACTCGAGCCGTCACCGGTGAAGCATGTCACATCGGCTTTGGGGCAGCGAGCAGAGGTGAAAGGCATGGGGAAGGCCATGTTCAAGGGTGCTGATGGGAAGATGGTGGGCCTCAAGAACGTGCTTTGGGTGCCCAGCCTTGCTGCAAACCTGATTTCCGTGCGGCGGTTGGCAAAGGCCGGCATGGACACTAACTCGAAGGGAGCCAAGACCTACACCGCAAGGCTTGGCGATCGGATTCTTTGGGACCTTCATGAGGAAAGAGATGTCTACAACGAGATGTGGCAGATCCTTGTGGTCCCAATGCCTAAGGAGAGGCAAGTGGCAGCAAGCGTCAGCACTAAAGGTGGAGCGGTTGGTAGCGGCGATTGCGCGGACGGTCGCGCTAAGGAGAAGGAGTCCAAGAAGTGCAATCTTGGAGGGATCAGCAAGCTTGGTGAACCTATGGAGAGAGGTGTAGCAGCCAAGGAGCAGCAAAAGGGTGAGGAGAACCCCGAGGCAGCAGCGGAGGAGGAGTACGGAGAGAGTATGTGGGGCGCTATTGCGAGCGCGGCATTCTCCGATCCAACTTCGGCTACGGGGGAGTGTGATTGGCTCACCTTGCATCGGCGCATGGGGCATGTGGCCCTGCCCATCTTGCAGCAGCTAGTAAAGAATGAGATGGTTGCTGGCATACGTGTGAAGGGGGAGCCCAATGAGGTACTTGGCTGCCCGACGTGCATGCAAGCCAAGTTCACCCGATTCCCGTTCTCTAGTTCGGAGGCGACGGCTAAGGCACCGCTTGATGAGGTGGTGATGGACGTGGTGGGCCCCCTGAAGCTTGGAGCTGCTGGAGCTGAGTACTTCCTCACTATTGGGACCCATTCACCAAGAAGTTCTTGGTGAGCAGGGACTGCAAGTTCATGGAGAACTTCATGTACAAGGATTGGAAGGCGGAGAATGAGGCGAAGATAGGTGTGCGGTTTGGGGAAGTGAAGAGTTCTGGTTTGGAGCATGTGGAGCTGCCTTTGGAGCTGAGCAGCGGCAGCACAACCACGAGGCAATCCTCCCTTGTGAATGGGGGAGAGGAGGCCAATGATGCAGAGGAAGAAGAGGAGGAGGTGCAGCAAGTGAGCGAGCGTGCACCGTCACTCCCTTCCCGTACAATGAGTGCTCCACGGTTTCGAGCCACACCGCAGCAACACCAAGGCCTTCAAGTCCCTGCAGCTGAGGAGGAAGAAAGGGGGAAGAGGAGAGCTCAACCCCCTAATAGGCTGACTTATGATGGACTGGGAAAGCAGGGCAAGACAGCCCTGGCCGGAGCGGCAATGATGGTCGGAGACGACGAGGAGAGTGACTACGAGGAGTGTGCATTCGCGTTCTTCTCTCCGGTGGAGATGCCGGGAGAACCAGCAACTCTCAAAGAGGCTTTGGAGAGTAGTGATGCTGAGGAGTGGAAGAAGGCCATGGAGAGTGAGCTGAAGAGCATCGAGGAGAATGACACGTTTGAATTGGTGGAGCTACTGGAGGGGCGTACGGCGATAACGTCCAAGTGGCTCTTCAAAATCAAGTCGGATGCCGATGGCAAGATCAAGCGCTACAAGTCTAGGCTTGTAGCCAAGGGGTACCAGCAGAAGGAGAAGGTGTACTTCAAGGAGCTGTTTGCCCCTGTGGTGAAGCTGACGACGCTGCGAACCCTATTCGCGGGAGCCGCCATCAAAGGATGGGTAGTAAAACAAATAGACATCATAACGGCATTCCTTAATGGCATCCTTGAGGAGGAGATTTTTATGGCACAGCCAGAGGGGTTTGATGATGGTAGTGGCAGAGTGTGGAAGCTGAAGAAGGCCCTCTATGGGCTGAAGCAGGCCCCTAGGCAATGGTACATAAAGCTGCGCGAAGTGTTGGAGGAGATCGGCTTCACTCCCTCAACGGCTGATCACTCCTTGTTCATGCTTGGCGAGGGGGAGCAGAGGAGCTTCATGGTGGTTTATGTGGATGACATTCTCATATTCTCACCCTCCTCTGACCTTGTGAAGGAGGTGATGCTGAAGCTGCATGACAAGTTCAAGTGCAAGTCCCTTGGTGACGTGAACTTCTACCTTGGCTCCACATCGAACGAGACGTGGAGAAGTGGAGCATGCGAGTGCACCAACGGAAGTACCTGGAGGCATTGGCCGCCAACTTCGGCCAGAGTGAAGGTCATGTGGCTACTCCCTTTCCCTCTGGGTTCAAGTGTGTGAAGGGGCCAGAGGAGGAGAGCGTTTGAGAAGAAGAGAGGCACCGTTTTCACTCGTTGGTGGGCAGCCTCATGTATGCGGCGGTAAACACCCGACCGGACGTCGCGTTTGCTATTGGGCAGCTGGCTAGGGTTGTGCAATGCCCTAATGAGGAGCAGGTAGCAGCTGGAATGAGGGTGGCCAAGTATCTTGGCCAAACACCGACCGTTGGGCTGCAATTCTCGGCGGCGGCACAAAGGCGCCAAAAGGGCGCGGATGGTGTTGAACCCGGGCTTTTGTTCCTCACCGCCTGCTTGGATGCTTCATATGCATCAAAACCAGAGGACATGACAAGTTTGGGAGGCTTTATATGCTGTGTTGGTGGAGGCCCAACTGCTTGGGAGAGAAAGAAGCAGGTTGACCAAGCTTTGAGCTCGGTTGAGTCCGAGTACATGGCACTCTTCCGTGCCGTACGGGAGATTGTGTGGCAGCGGCGTTTGTTGGCTGAATTGGGGGAGGAGCAGCAAGGACCTACCCCACTCTACTGTGACAGCCAGGGTGCCATTGCTCTTGCTAAGAACCCTGTGTTGCATGGACTCACGAAGCACATGAGGGTGAAGTGGCATAGGACGAGGAGCATGGTGACCGTGCGTGAGACGGGGGCACTCCTGAAGGAGCACCAGAGCAATACGGCCATGGTGAGGGGGAGCAAGCCTCACCAAGCGGGTCCTGTGACTCGGGCTCAGGCAGCTAGAGCACGAGCACAGGAGGGGGCAGTGGGTAAGTGAGGCTGTGCAACACGGAGAAGGAGGAAATTGGAGAGTCGGCATGAGAAGAACAGGTGCAGGAAAAAGAGCAGGTGCAGTGTAAGAGGGGGTGCATGAAGAAGAGCGGCGGCTGAGAGGAGGAAGGTTCTCCGACAGCTGTCACCGCATAGGCACTTAATGCATATGCAATAACAGTAGAATGATGGTGGAGTGTGGGTTTCATCCTAAGTCCATAGGAAGATGAGATAGGAATAAGAATATAGGTAATTAGTGTAGGATGTAGCAAAGTTACTGTTAGGAGCGAGGGTGTAGAAGGGGGGAAACAGGATAAGAGCGGTTGAGATAAAAAGGGGGAAAGAATCCGAAAGGCGAAATGTGAAACCAATGAACCCCAACCCCGAGCCGCACATTTGGAAATGTGCAGCCAGGGGTGGGGTAAGGTCACTCACCTCCAACCCATCGATGCTTTCTTGCTGATATTCCCTTACACTAGTGAAACTGATTGTCTCAGGCTCTAGCACACGCTAGCACGACACTAATAGGGAACCTACGGGGTGAGAGACCAGGCGCTTTCATTGTGGTTAAGTGAGGCTGTGCAACACGGAGAAGGAGGAAACTGGAGAGTCGGCATGAGAAGAACAGGTGGAGGAAGAAGAGCAGGTGCAGGGTAAGAGGAGGTGCATGAAGAAGAGCGGCGGCTGAGAGGAGGAAGGTTCTCCGACAAACCGTCCCCCACACCTGAAGCCCGTTGCCCCACGAGCTAAAAGCAGCCGCCAAAACTGTGCTAGCGGCGCCAGGAGCACCATATCCGCCGTCCCACCCCTGAAAACCGCCCAGAACAGCACTGAACCGCACTGCACCACACTGAACTACACTGAACTGTACTGCACCACACTGAACCGCACTGAACCGCACTGAACCGCACTGAACCACACTGAATCGCACTGCACCACACTGACCTGCACAGTACCACACCCGCTGCCCCACCCAGCCGCCCCAGCCAGATCTGCCCTCAACAGAACCAGCGGCAGCATAGGCTGCCTCCAGTAGCACCAGCAGCAGCATAGGCTGCTCCCAGCGCACCAGCAGCAGCATTGGCTGCCCCCAGCGAACCAGCAGCAGCATAGGCTGCCCCCTGCGCACCAGCAGCAACATTGGCTGCCCCCTAGAGAACAAGTAGCAGCCTAGGCTGCCCCCCAGCAGAACCATAAGTAGCATAGGCTGCCCCCTAGCAGAACCAGAAGTAGCACAGGCTACCCCCAGCGCACCAGCAGCAGCTTAGGCTGCCCCCCCCCCCCCCCCCCCCGGTAGAAACAGCAGCAGCTTAGGCTCACATGGCGTGTACTAGGGCTCTACAGCAGCAGGGCCAGCCGCAGCACTCCCGTCAGTGGGGCCTGCGGGTCCAAAGTGTGGCGCCCCCATGAGTGGCTCAGCTAGCAGTGGGTGAGACGTCGGCCCCGGCGGGTACCGGGCCCTGACAGGCCCCAGTGCTGGCACTACCTGCTGGAGTCCTGACCACTCTGCGTCCAGCTGCTACCGTCGACTCGACGACCTCCACCATGAGCGTTTTGGTCCTCTAGCACCACCGTCTAGGTCACCCTTCGTTCCCGCATCTCAGTAGGATGGCACGTTACCGTCTGGTCTCCAGTCTCCAGAGTCGCTTGCACCGCTTCCCCGCTCGCCTGCACCGCCATGCACTCCTTGCGTCGAGGGTCGGCAACGCGCTCCCCCTCACTCCTCGTTCCCCCCCACCACGGCTCTCTTCTAGACACTGCACTTGGACGTCTGGGGCCCCTTCCCGGTCCTTGGGCCACGTCAGGAGCGCTACTTCCTGATTGTGGTGGACGACTACTCCCACTACACCACGGTTTTCCCTTTGCGACAGAAGGCCGACGTGCCTACCGTCCTTGAGCCGTGGCTACTAGCGTGGGGTGGCGCTCAAGGCCTGTGTGGGCTTCGCCTACACTCGGACCGTGGTGGTGAGTTTTCATCCACTCGCCTGGAGACGTTCTGTCAGGGTCGGGGGATCATCCAGTCTTACACGCTACCAGCCTCGTCGCAGCAGAACGGGGTAGCCGAGCGGCGCATCGGCCTGGTCATGGAGGTTGCCCGGACCTCCATGTGCCATGTTGGTGCCCCCCAGTTCTTGTGGCCTCAGGCAGTCTGCTATGCTGCGCACCAGCTGAACCTGTGGCCCAGTGACGCACGGCCACGGGTAACGCCGGTCTCCCTTTGGACAGGTTCTCTAGGCGTAGCAGCTGACTTCCGTGTCTGGGGTTCTCTGGCTCACGTTTGCGCCCCTAGCACGAACAAGTTGTCTCTGTGTCTTTCTTGGCTTCCCTTTGGACGCCTCCAGATGGGTGTTTTACGACCCGGTTACCTACCAGTTCTTCGCCTCTCAGGACGTCACGTTCAACGAGTCTGTCTGTTACTACAGGAATCACCCCCACCGAGGTACTGAGGCCTTTCCCTCCCCGCTGTTCCTCACCCTTGAGCCCCCACCAGTCGTCCCCCCCGCCGCGTCCAGTCCCTGTCGTGTCTCGGGGTGCGGGAGGTGCAGTTGCGGAGGGTGAGGGTACTGGGGCTGCAGGAGCTGGTGGTGTCGGCTCTGGGGTTGCAGGGGTTGTGGGCGTGGAGGTCATTTCTGTGGAGGACACGGCAACCTCGAGTCAGCGGCCTCGCCCCGCCTCATCCCCTGGCTTCCCGTCCGCCCCGCAGTTTTCTCCTCGTTCGTCTCTACGGCCGGGTGCTGCGGAGCCTGGGGGTGTTCATGCGGGAGGTAATGGAGGCCCCGGGGGTGTCGGTGGTGGAGGTGCTGGTTCTAGGGGTGCTGGAGCTTAAGGCACTGGCACTGTGGTGCCTACATCGCGCACTATACATTTCCTGACCTGTGAGCAGCGTCTCCTCAGATTGGAGAGGGAGGAGCGTGAGCGGTTTGAGAGGGCACAGCAGCAGCAGCAGTAGGAGAGGGTAGAGGAGGAGTCACGGCTGCACCAGGAGAGGGTAGAGCAAGAGTCCCCCCCGCAGCAGCAGCTGCAGCTAGAGACACAGCAGGAGAGAGTAGAGGAGCAGTCACAGCGGCACCAGGAGAGGGTAGCACACGAGTCCCGGTTGCAGCAGCGGGTGCAGCTACAGACGCAGTAGGAGAGGGCAGAGGCGGAGCCACAGGAGCAGCACCAGGGGCCGGTACCGTTGCAGCAGACGCCAGAGGAGGCGAAGCAGCAGCGACTGCGACTACGCAACCTCCCCGACCCAGCACCTGCACGCTTTGTTCGTGGTCCCCTACCGTCCCCTCATGTTCCCCCTGTTGAGTCCCTTTCCTCGTCCCAGTGGACTCGTCGTTCTCCCCTCAGTCATTGCTGCATATTGCAGCCCAGCGCGACCACGAGTTGCACTCCTTTGACTTTTCCACCGTGTTCCTTCAAGGGAGCCTGCACGAGCAAATCTGGCTGCGTCGCCCGCCTGGTTTCACTGGCTCTTTCCCACCTTGGACCCAGTGGCAGCTGCGTCGACCAGTCTACGGCCTACGTCAGGCTCCACGTGAGTGGCACGACACACTTTGCTCAACCCTTGCAGCGCTTGACTTCTTTCCGTCGTCTGCTGACCCGTCACTGTTTGTTTGCCGTGGGTCGACCCCGTTCTTTGTCCTAGTCTACGTCGACGACCTGGTGTTTGCCACCCCTGACCGGCGCGCGCTGGCCTCCGTGAAGGAGGAAATGCAGAGGAGCCACACTTGCACTGACCTTGGTGAGCTGCAGGACTACCTTGGCCTGCAGA
This sequence comes from Closterium sp. NIES-65, assembly GCA_948144175.1. Classification (NCBI taxonomy): domain Eukaryota; kingdom Viridiplantae; phylum Streptophyta; class Zygnematophyceae; order Desmidiales; family Closteriaceae; genus Closterium; species Closterium sp. NIES-65. Next base: position 1,191,098 of record CANXME010000298.1, on the reverse strand, counting down.
TCACCAGGGACAGGGCAGCTCGCACCATTACGCTGACTGAGTCGCATATGGTCGAGCAGATCCTCACGCGGTTTCGCTTCCCGTTCTCTAAGGTACAGCTGACCCCTCTTGGTGTGGATCATGGGCTCACGGCTCCACCTACGGACGAGTTATTTGAATCCAGTGGTCCATATCCTGAGTTGGTGGGTTGTCTCCTGTACCTGATGGCCTGTATTCGCCCAGACCTAGCTTACCCTCTTAGCGTCCTTGCGCGCTTTGTTGCGCCTGGGAGACACCGGCCTTCCCACTGGTACGCGGCTAAGAGGGTGGCGAAGTATGTGGCAAGTACATCAGGCATGGGACTTGTCCTTGGAGGGAAGCAGCCAGTTACACTCACAGGTTACTCGGACTCATCGTGGGCCGACGACGCGGAGACGCGTCGGTCTACACAGGGGTACTACTTTAGTCTCGGGGCAGGTGCTGTTTCGTGGCGGTCGACTCGGGCGTCGTCCGTCGCCGGTTCCAGCTATGAGGCAGAGGTGTACACTGCGGCCATGGCCGCTCATGAGCTTTGCTGGCTGTCTTTCCTTCTCACCGACCTTGGTGAGCGGCCTCGCTCTCCCCCAGTCTTGTTCGCCGACAACAGGTCTGCCGTCCTATTGTGCGAGGAGCCCCGACTGGTTGGGAAGGCGAAGCACATCCAGCTTCGTTATTTCCTTCTGCGTGAGTTGCAGCAGCGTGGTCAGGCACCCGTACGGCGTGTGGTCTCTGAGGCCAACACTGCAGATATCTTCACCAACACATTGCCGCCTTGTGATCACCAGCATTTCACCAACACGATATACTTGCATCTCAACTGGCCTTGTGGCTCTTTTGCTTGCTCTCGGACTGTGTGGTGACCTTGAGCTCCACCCTGCAATTTGTCTTGTTCTTGTGGATGTCAGAATCCCAGCCACTAACCATTGGGATAAAAGGGCTAGTTTGTGTAGCGCGTGAGTGCGCCCATAACCCCCCAGGAAAACGTGCCTGTAATCCTTCCCTAGGATCAATCGGGGATCACCAGTGGACCTCTGACACCCCCTCGCACTGGGATGCTCGAAGTGCACACACTGGGACTTGAACCCAAGATCTTCACTCTGATACCATGTAAGAATCTCAGCCAGTAACCACTGGGATAAAAGGGCTTGTTTGTGTACCGCGTGAGTGCACCCATAACCCCCCATGCCAACGAACCCTTCCCTGGGATACATCGGGGATCACAAGTGGACCTCTAATAGTGGATTGGTCCTGTGACCCTTGCTTGTTCTTGTTCTTGCTGACCGATCATGTGACCCTTGTTTGCTCTCAGACTGTGTGTATCCTTGAGACCCACCCTAGGATATGTGTTGTCTTTCCACAGAATTACCATCACCTAGACTATGGGGGTGTGTCAACATATATTTTATATGTGTTGTTTAGGTTAGTCTAGGTGCTACATTTCTACTTCTTTGCATGATTAGGGGTTGCTATATCTAGGGTTGTACTTCACATTCTCTATAAATTTCATTCTTAACAGTTTCCTCCTGGTACCCAGTGGAGCTTCCGGCGGCCAGTCTACGGTCTCTGCCAGGCGCCCCGCGAGTGGCACGACATACTGAGGACTACGCTTGCGGCTCTTGGGTTTGCTCCTTCTACAGCTGACCCGTCGTTGTTTCTCCGCACGGACACTACTCTGTTGCTGCTGTATATCCTTGTGTACCTCAACGACTTGGTTTTTGCTGCTGGTTACACTGCTAGACCGGCCCACTGCTACTGGTGACACTGCTGTCCTGTTGTATGAGGAGCCACGACTGGTTGGGAATGTTGTGCCAACACATTACAGTAGCACGGTTATCGCACTCCCATTCGGCCTACAAGCCTGCTCAGCTTCTGGAATTTTGTGGGGAGGTTTTTCAACATGTGTTCTTCAAACCCTCAAAGTTACAGAGTTTTTGAAGCAGTTACCAAGGCGTGACAACATTTTATGTTTCAAGACTTATGGCATCCCGGAAGTGTGTGTTACTCCTTTTTGGTAACACCCGAGTTCACCATTTCGGTGGCTCACTCGTCTACCAAGCTCTGATTGGTCTGAAATTCGGTCTGGAAGTTCTTTTCCCCGCTTTGCAGATGTTCACCAAGTTTCAGAACGATCCAACATGTGAGCATTGCGTGACAGCTGCCGAAATGCACTGTTCCGTAGTCATGGTGCACTGTTGGCAGCATTTCCCTTGCCACCCTTTCATTGTTGTCATGCCAATGGTGCAGGGACAGAGAATGAGACAAGAAGTACATGTGGTCAAGTGGGAATCTACAGCTCTCTTTTTGAGAAGTGTGGTCTTCCTGGAACCAGCTTGGAAGAGGGTGCAAGTGGGAAGACAAGCTGACTCATGGTTGGCTTAACTCGCAGTTGGTTGCCTTGAGTACAGCTCTGAACATCCATGTGTGGTTGGCTTTGCTGACCTAGCTAGGACGTTTCCCATCCTTCTCTAGCCTTTCTCCCCTAGGACTCAACCTTCTCTGAGTTTCCAGGATAACCCAACCCCTTATGAGTCCCCTAGGCAATGTTGTACTCACCTCTTCCTTGCATCAATGAGACTACACGATTTTTCAGCCGAGCTTACGTTTTTGTTCACTGCGTAATGCACACACCTCTGATAAGAGCAAGTAGTATACCGTTGGAAAGCAGACACCTAAGGCTAACCGCTGTTTAAGTTTTAGCTTCGTATGTTTTTGGAGCTGATCGTGACGGCGTTTTGAACAGAGGCGGTTTGAAGACGTCAGATTCTGCTTAGGGGGTTTCATGGGCATCCGCGACCTCTAAGTGGACTCTTGACTATAACAAGTGGTATCAGAGCTATTTTACTCTGTTCTTGGGTGAATATGGAGGCTGAAGGTTCTGCTCCAGCTGCTCCCAGTGGCAGTGGTGGCGTGAGAGGCGCTGGGGAAGAGGCGTTGCAGGCGGATCTGCACCAATGGCTTCCGTTTCAGCATCAGCTAAGGATGATATGAAGGCATTCAACCTGGAGAAGTTCTCTGGGGAGGATTGGGCATCATGGAGCTTCAGGATGGAGCTCCTCTTCAACCATTATGGGCTTCTTGAAGTGATGGATGGAGAATTGAAGAGGCCTGCGAGCGAAGGAGCGACCAAAGAATGGGATCGCCGGTCCAAGGATGGATTCTTCCTTCTCTCCCAATGCCTCTCATCCAACCAGCTGCACCACATCAAGCATCTCATCAAGGAAGTTGAGTGTGGTCCTAAGGCATGGAAGATATTGAAGGATGTCCATGCCCCCAGCAGCGAAGCCATGGTGGTGGTGCTCGAGCGACAACTCCATGCGGTGAAGATCAACGAGGGTGATGTCGTACAAGGAGCGTTCGATCAACTCAGGGACCTCTATGTGAAGTTCTCTGCTGCTGGTGTGGACTACCCTGAAAAAATCAAGTGCTACAAGGCTCTCTCCCTGCTGCCGGAGTCGTGGGGGCCCTTGGTGGTCAACCTTAATGGCATGAAGGACTCGTGGTCCCTTGAGTGGATTCGCGTGCAAGTTCTTCAAGAGGAGTTTCGGAGGAAGGAGCTGACCGCCGCTGCCGGTGAAGGTGGAGGTTCAGCCTACGGCATGAAGGGCTTCAAGGGGCGTGGCAGCAAGAAAGGCAAGGCCAAGGAAGGCTCTGGAGGGGAGCAGCATTCGGGAGGGAAGCGTGGCAACAAGGGAGGCAAGCGGTGTGGCGGCAAGTGTTGGTATTGCCATGTGGAAGGGCACCCATGGTTCAAGTGCCGCAAGCTACCTGACGGCTGGAGGCCTGGTGAGCCATCAATTGAGGGCTCCAAGGGTGTTCATGGAACTATGGGAGAAGGCGTGGGCAGTGAGGAGGGCGATGGAGGTGCTGGCGGATACGGCGGCATGTTCTACCATGTAGGAGAGGCGTGCTCCGAGGACATGGTTGTGCCGGCCAGCAAGGTTGCTCTTCACCGCTCCTCCCATTGGGTCATCGACACGGGAGCCTTCATGACCATGACCAACCGAGAGGATCTACTGGATGAAGTTAGGCCATCAAAGGCAGCCATTGTCATTTCAGCCACCGGCCAAGTTGTACCCGTGCGTGGCGAGGGGAGAGCCATGTTCATGGGTGCGGATGGGAGGCTTGTGGGGCTGAAGCGTGTTCTCCTTGTTCCTGGATTGTGTGCCAACCTCCTCTCTACCAAGGCCCTAAGTGAGGCAGGGATGAAGATGGAGATGTTGGGCACAAAGGTTTTCAAGGCAACTCTGGATGGGCGCGTGTTGTGGGACCTCCGAGGCGGCAAGGACATGCACCAGTCCATGTGGGAGATACCGGTGCTGCCATGGAAGGAGGCGGCTGTGCGCTTGGCTGCTGGAGGTGTGAGAGGAGGGCGTGTTAACCACGTGGACAATGGAGGAGGTGGTGATGATAGTGATGGTGGGCTCCTTGGGCATGGAGGAGCTGAGCTACCAAGTATAACTCCTAGCACGGGTGAGACGGATTGGCTCACCGCACACCGTCGCTTTGGCCACGTGGCGCTACCTCAGTTGCAGCAGCTGTTCAAGGAGGAAAGAGTCAAGGGTCTGATGATAAAGGGGGAGCCCAAGGAGGTGGGACCTTGTGAGACTTGCTTGACCAGCAAGTTTTCACGGTTTCCCTTCCATTCGGTGGAGGGGAAGTCGAGTGACCCAGTGGAGCTCGTGCATGTGGATCTCGTGGGACCCATCAAGGTGAAGGGGGATGGTAGGGCCTTGTATTCTATGACCATGGTGGATGACAACACAAGGCTCACCTGGTCCTTTCCACTTGCAAAGAAAAGTGATGCTGCAAGGATCATCATTGAAGAGTGGCTGCCCTTGGTGGAGCGAGAGAGCGGCAAGCGGGTGAATGCGATTCGTAGCAATCGTGGTGGGGAGTTCTTGGGAGCGGAGTTCCGGAGCTGGCTGAAGCGGCACGGCATCAAACAGCAGCTCACCACGGCCTACACTCCTCAATCCAATGGCGTGGCAGAGAGAGCGAACCGGACCATCATGGAGGGTGGGAGAACGATGTTGGTAGACTCGGGTCTACCCTTACGATTCTGGCCCCTCGCTATTTGCCATGCCACCGTCATCAAGAACCGAGTATTGACTCATGTGGGAGGGCAGCATTGGGTCCCTATGGAGAAGTGGAGAGGCAAGAAGCCCCTGGTGGATATGCTTCGAGTCTTTGGGTGCATGGGACTCGTGCACGTCCCTAAGGAGAAGCGTGACAAGCTTCAAGCAGCGGCGGTGTGGGCTGTTCATTTGGGACCTGCACAAGGGAGCAAAGGGTGGCTCATGTCGGACCCAAAAGCCAACACCATCTTCACCACCAGAGATGCCAAATTCATGGAGGGGCTCATGTTCAAGGAGTGGTTGGAGCGAGGGAGGAGCAAGGTCACCATTCCGCTCGGAATAGAGGTGGGAACGAACGACCCACTCCTCATTCCCATCGAGTTGTCTTCATCTTCAGAGGTAACGGAGGTGTCACATGACTTGGGAGGTGCTGAAGGGGAGGCAACAGAGGTGGAAGGAGTGTTGCAGCAAGAGGAGGCCCCTGTAGCTGAGAGATGTGATGCCGAGGAGGAGGTGCAGCAGCCAACATCATCCCCTTCACTTCCATCAAGGCGGACAACCCAAGGGAAGCGTGGTGCTGTCCGCGGTGGAGTTAAGGAGGGTGCAGCCAAGGAGAGGCCCAAGAGATCTGCTCACCCAAGGGATTTCCTCAAGTATGAAAGGCTTGGGGTTCCTAAGGCATTGCTGGTCCAGGGGGAGGAAGATGATGAGGAGAAGGGAGGCGAGGGAGAGATGGAGCAGATTTGTTGCTTCGGTGTCAACTTACCTCATGAACCGGCTTCAATGGAGGAAGCACTTGCTGGAGATGATCGAGAGGCTTGGTTGGCTTCAAGGGAGGATGAGTTTCAGAGCCTCATGGAGAATGGAACATGGACCCTCACTGATCTCCCCCTGGAAGAAAGGCATTGGATTGCACGTGGATATTACGTGTGAAGACTAATGCAGAGGGGAAGTTGGAGAGGCGCAAAACAAGACTTGTGATCAAGGGCTTCCAGTAGAGGGAGGGGGTTGACTTCAAGGAGGTGTTTGCTCCTGTTGCCAAGGCTCCTACACTCCGGGTGTTGCTAGCAGCAGCTGCTGTTTGTGGTTGGAAGGTGGAGCAAATGGATGTGAAGACGGCTTTCCTCTATGGCGTGGTAGATGAGGAGATCTACATGAAGCAACCAGAGGGGTATGACGATGGGAGCGGACGTGTTTGCAGGCTCAACAAGGCCCTCTATGGCCTCAAACAAGCTCCAAGGTGCTGGTATGCAAGGCTGATGGAGGCGTTGGAGGCTCTTGGCTTCAAAGTCAGCGGGTGCGACGAGAGTCTCTTCATGACCGAGGGGGGGGAGGAGAAGGTGTTTCTCCTTCTCTATGTCGATGACATTCTCCTCTTCTCTCCATCTCTAGAGAGGATCAAGGAGGTGCAAGGGAAGCTGAAGGAGACCTTTCAATGCAAGGCCCTTGGATCGGTGGGGTATTACCTTGGTCTTCCCGTGGAGAGGGACGAGGTGAAGGGATGGTTGAGGCTTCACCAACACAAGTACCTTGCAGCCATGGGGGAGAGGTATGGGCTGGAGGAAGGGAGGAGTGTGAAGACTCCTCTACCCTCAGGGTTTCAGCTACACCTTGATGAAGAGGAGGGTGAGGTGTTGGAGCCCGAGTTGCAGCGTCGGTTCCAGTCAATGGTGGGGAGCTTGATGTATGCTTCGGTCAACACTCGCCCCGAAATTTCATTCGCGGTTTCGCAGCTGGCTCGTGTGGTGTCTAGGCCCCTTCAAGAACACCTTGATGCAGCAGAGAGGCTGGTGAGGTACTGCATGGCAGCCTCAAGGGTGGGGATGCAATATTCAGTGCATGGGCAGCTGAAGCAAAAGGGAGTGGAGGAGGTGAGCACGAAGACCGGTGCACCTGCAAGGCGTGGACACTTGTACCTCTCGTGCTTCACCGACGCTACATGGGCAAGTGACATCAGTGATGCAACATCCCATGGTGGCTACGTATGCTGTGTTGGAGGGAGTCCAGTGAGCTAGAAGTCTAAGAAGCAAGGGGAGATAGCTCACTCATCAATGGAGAGCGAGTACATGGCGTTGTTTCATGGGGTGAAGGAGGTGGTTTGGATGAGGAGGTTGCTTTAGGAGTTGGGGCAGGAGCAAGAGGGTCCTACACCTATGTTTTGTGACAGCCAAGGAGCAATTGCAATGGCTCGCAATGCTGTGCTCCATGGGCTGAATAAGCACATGCATATCAAATGGCATTGGGTGAGAAAGAAGGTGAAGAAGGGCACGGTCTCCTTGCACTACATCAACACTACCAAGCAACCTGCAGATTTTTTGACGAAGCGGCTTGCAGAGCATCAGCATTGGACCTGCGCCACCTTGTGTGGCATGTCCTTCAACTAAGGGAGGCAGCTTCAGGGAGCAGCTAAGGCATGAATGAGAGCACGATGAGGGGGAGTTTGTTGTGCCAACACATTACAGTGGCACGGTCATCGCACAACCATTCAGCCTACAAGCCTGCTCAGCTTCTGGAATTTTGTGGGGAGGTTTTTCAACATGTGTTCTTCAAACCCTCAAAGTTACAGAGTTTTTGAAGCAGTTACCAAGGCGTGACAACATTTTATGTTTCAAGACTTATGGCATCCCGGAAGTGTGTGTTACTCCTTTTTGGTAACACCCGAGTTCACCATTTCGGTGGCTCACTCGTCTACCAAGCTCTGATTGGTCTGAAATTCGGTCTGGAAGTTCTTTTCCCCGCTTTGCAGATGTTCACCAAGTTTCAGAACGATCCAACATGTGAGCATTGCGTGACAGCTGCCGAAATGCACTGTTCCGTAGTCATGGTGCACTGTTGGCAGCATTTCCCTTGCCACCCTTTCATTGTTGTCATGCCAATGGTGCAGGGACAGAGAATGAGACAATTACAGGTGGTCAAGCGGGACTCTACAGCCCTCCTTTTGAGAAGTGTGGTCTTCCTGGAACCAGCTTGCAAGAGGGTGCAAGTGGGAAGACAAGCTCACTCATGGTTGGCTTAACTCACAATTGGTTGCCTTGAGTATAGCTCTGAACATCCATGTGTGGTTGGCTTTGCTAACCTAGCTAGGACGTTTCCCATCCTTCTCTAGCCTTGCTCCCCTAGGAATCAACCTTCTCTAAGTTCCCAGGATGACCCTGTGAAGTTTAAAGAACAGGAATGAATGAACTATGAATGTGTGAGAACAAGTACCAACCCTAATTGGGTTGTACCCCCTATGGGATACCCCACTATAGCCTACACAAAAGTATAAGCTATAAGTTCTGACACACCCCCATAGGCAAAGTGGGGGAGAACAAGGAGTCACAAGACAAGTCAAGCAAAACAAAGCAAAGCTCAGGGTGGATTACAAAGTCACCACACAGTCCGAGCACAAGGTCAAGGCCACAAGGCCAGTTCACATGCAAGATGAGACATATATATATAAGGCTAAACAAGCAAGAGCAGGTACATATATATGCAAGAGTACAAGCAAGGTCAAGAGGTGAGCAAGTGAGGTAGGACAGATACAAGTCCCAGCTGAGTGCAGAAGCGCTGATGATCACAAGGCGGAAGTGCCTTGTTGAAAACATCAGCAGTGTTGGCCTCAGAGGCCACGTACGCAAGTCGCAACTGACCACGCTGCTGCAGCTCACAAGCAAGGAAGTAACGGAAAGCAATGTGCTTCGTTCTGTGCTCCAAGCGCTGCTCTCGACACAAGGCCAGCATGGCCTTGTTGTCTACGTACAGCACTAGAGGAGAACGAGGCGGCTCTCCAAGGTCAGTCAGTAGGTAGGTGAGCCAGCGAAGCTCCTGTGCAGCCATGGCCTTCGAGTAGATCTCAGCCTCACAGCTGGAGCCGAGAACAGAAGACGAGCGAGTAGCCCGCCAAGAAACAGAGCCAGAACCAAGACTGAAGGTGTACCCCTGCGACGACCGCTGCGTAGCCTGGTCGTCAGCCCAAGAAGCGTCCGCGTGACCAGTGAGGACCACTGGACTCCGCCCTCCAAGCACTAGCCCCATGCCCGACGTACTGCACAAGTAGCGCAACACCCTCTTCGCTGCAGCCATGTGCTCTGGTTGGTGTCTCCCAGGAGCAACATAGCGTGCAAGAATGCTAAGAGGGTATGCAAGGTCAGGTCGTGTGCAGGTCATCAGGTACATGAGGCAGCCAACAAGCTCTGGGTACGGGCCACTCGGCTCTACGGACTCATCCGAAGGCAGAGCTGAGAGTGAGTGGCGAGTAGGCAGAGGAGTGGCCAGAGGCGAGGAGTACGTGAAGCCGAAGCGCTGAAGGACCTGCTGCACCATGTGTGACTGAGTCAAGGTAATGGTGCGGCGTGCTCTGTCCCGAGTGATCTGCAAGCCAAGGTAGCTGCGCAGTTCACCCAGGTCTGTGCACGTGTGTCTCTTCAGCAGCTCGGACTTCACGTAGGCGAGTCGAGCAGTGTCAGCAGTGGCAAAGACCAAGTCGTCGACGTACACGAGGATGTAGAATGGCGGCAGAGAAGTGTCGGTGCGCACAAACAGCGACGGGCCAGCAGTAGAGGGAGCAGACCCAAGAGCCGCAAGCGTAGTCCTCAGTGCGTCGTGCCACTCACGCGGTGCCTGGCGGAGACCGTAGACTGGCTGTCGGAGGCTCCACTGGGTGCCCCGAGGGAAAGTCCCAGTGAAGCCAGGCGGACGGCGCAGCCAGATCTCCTCGTGCAGGCTGCCCTGCAAGAAAGCAGTGCTGAAGTCAAGAGAGTGAAGCTCGTAGTCGCGCTGAGTGGCTATGTGCAGTAGCACCCGAAGAGTAGTCATCTTCGGGGTGGGAGAGAAGGTCTGAAAGTAGTCAACTCCCTGCCGCTGAATGAAGCCACGAGCAACGTACCGCGCCTTGAAGACAGGTGGAGAGCCAGGCGGCCGCTTCACCCTGAAGATCCACATGCCACTAACGATGTTCGCCCCAGGAGGGGGAACCTCGTCAACGTAGGTACCTGTGGACTTCCAGGAAGCCATCTCTGCATCCATAGCTGCCTGCCACTGAGAGGAGTAGGGACCGTCTACGGCCTCCGCGTAAGAACGCGGAGTCGGGATGTTTAGTGCATCCAGGTCTCCCTCAGGGGCAAATAGTACAGACACGAAATGAGGTGAAGCAGCCGCTAGACACTGGAACTCCTCCTGCCTGTCCTCAAGGACATCCGTGCCAAGAGCACACTCACCCCCGACGGACGGAGGACAGACAGACGCAGACTCAGCAACAAGACTAGTAGCATAGTGTAGACGACAGCGAGCAGCAAAGTCGACGAGCTCAGCGACAAGAGCAAACGCAGTAGTGGACTCAAAAGAGGGGTCAGTGACAACAGTCGCAAGAGACGCGTGACAGTAGGACTGGCAGCACGAAGAGAGTCCGACTCGGGGTCCGAAAGCGCAGGAAGAGCGGACTCAGGAGGAGAAGGCAAAGGGGCACGCAGAGGAGCAGTCGACGGACGCAGAGACATCCGGTGCGTGCCAGGGACAGGAGGAGGACGCTCACGCGAACCGCGACCACTAGCGCGAGCAGCACGAACAGGCGACGCTGGACGAGACGCAGGCTCACGACGCTCAGCAAGACCTCCAGTAGGACCAGTGTAAGGAGAGGGAGCAGGCAGTGGGGAGGCTGGCTCTAACAGTGACGGCGACTGGACAGATTGCGGACACCCGAGAGACGGAGGAAGACCAAGAACCTGCTGCAGGAGCGGAACGAAGTACGGCCGAGGCCGCCGGGGGACTCCAGGCACAACAGGGACAGCACCAGAACCCTCAGCGGCAGCACCAGCGTCAACAGCACCTCCAGCGGCAGGACCTCGAGCCGCACCAGCAGCAGGACCACCGCCGAGACAGACAGCAGTAGTCTCAGGACCAACACCCTCAGCAGCTCCAGCTCCAGTAGGACCCGCAGGCCCAGCATCTCCGGGACCGGCGGCACCACCACCCTCAGCGGCCGAAGAAGCTCTTGCTCCAACAGTACGCCTCCAGTGGCGAGTGAACCACTCGTGCAGCTCCTGTGGAGAGAGGGGCTCCCGCCGAGACGGAGCACCGAGAGATTCTCCAAGCCCAGCACCGCAAGACCCAGCACCCCCAGGCTCAGCAGCTCTCAACGTAGCACCCCCGGACTCAGCACCCCCACTCTAAGCTGCTCCAGACGCAGCACCCCCAGGCTCACCACCCACGTGCACAGCACCCCTAGGCTCAGTACCCCAGGCTTGTCACCCCTAGGCTCAGCACCCACGCGCACAGCACCCCCAAAGTCAGCACCCCCAGGCTGAGCACCCACACCAGGACCAGAGTCACCATCAACCTCGACCGGCTCGACGGCGTCTACCTGGGACACACCTGAAGGGGCAGGAACCTGAGGGGGGAGGGGGTCTACCGGGGGGGGACCTGGCACAAGGAAGTCCGGTGGCGGTGGGAGGGAAGGAGTGCGGTAGGGGAAGAGGCGGTAGAAGGGGACTGACTCGTCGAACGTGACGTCCTGGGAGGACAAAACACGACGAGAGGAGGGGTGGTAGAACTGCCACCCTGGAGCGTCAGGGGGGAAGCCAAGGAAGACACAGGGAGCAACACGAGGGGACAGCTTGTCCGCAGACAAGTCGCGGACAAACGCCCGAGATCCCCAGACACGGAACGCAGACGCATCGCCGACCTTCCCAGTCCACAGGAGGGCCAGGGAGGTGCGGACCTTCCCCGGCCGGGAAACCCCGGCGTGAAGGTTGATCTGATGAGCCGCGTACCGTACCGCAAACGGCCACAGAAAATGGGGGGCAGCCGCATGCATCATGGACGTACGGGCGACGTCCGTGACCATGCCAATGCGGCGCTCTGCAATCCCATTTTGCTGTGGAGAGTCCGGAAGCGTAAAGGTCTGGCGGATGCCCTGTGCACGACAGTAGGCTCACAGAAGGCAAGAGGAAAACTCTCTGCCTCAGTCAGAGTGCAGACGCAGAACAGGAAAGTCCGAGCCGAAGCTCCTCCTGAGCTGGAGACGAGCTGCGCGGATCCAGTCGATCAACACCTCAGTGTTATCACCCTTGCTGCGCAAGGGGAAGACTCTGGTGTAACGCGAGTAGTCGTCAACCACCAGCTGAAAGTAGCGCTCGTGACTCTGTCCACGGACGCGGGCCGGATCCCACATGTCCATGTGAAGCGTCTGCAGAGGAGCCTCTGTCGGAGGAAACTGGGAGGAGTGGGGGGCAGCCCGAAGGTGCCCTTTGACACAGGGGACACAGGAAGGTCCTGGCCCCGAAGGAAGAGGAGGGAGAGACCGGGGAAGACCAGAGACAAGGACACGGGAAGCCATGTCCCTGAGACGTGGCAAGGAGGGGTGGCCAAGACGGTGGTGCCAAAGGAGAGTCTCGTGAGACAGGAGGCGACATGAGCTGGGGGCAGACTCAGGGCCAGACCTGGACGCAGCACCAAACACCTGACCTGACGCAGCTACCTGGCCAGACACAGGGACAGGAGGAGACTCAGTGGACAGGGTGTAGAGGCTCGACCCCGGCCGACGGGAGAACGTGGCTAGGTGCCGACCTGTGCGCGCGTCCGTGCAGTGGGTCACCCGCTGACTCGCAGGAGTAAACTAGTGAACCCCCGCATCCTGTAGGGCAGCACCACTCACCAAGTTCGTCGCGAACGAGGGGAGGTACAGGCCTGACAGGGCGCCCGAGGGGGCAGCTGGACACGGTAGAACAGTGGAGAAGTGAGAGAGGACAGGACCCCCAGAGGGGTTAGCCAGGGAGACCACAACCGGCCGGCCGAGTGGCGTGAGTGTGGTGCGGTCCCGAAAGAAGGAGCGAGAAGACCCAGAGTCAAGTGTAAAGGTGAGGGAGGCCAAAGCCGACGTGGTACCTGAGAGCGCAGCCTCACTAGTACCTGAAAGCGCAGCCTCACCAGCACTTGAGAGCGCAGCAGTGTCACAGGCACCTAGCGCAGCAGTACCAATGCCCGGGTCGGGCGGGAAACACCGGTGACAGTCACCCTCATCACAAATAGACATAGCATACATGGCAGCAAGGATAGCATCAAAGTCTAGCTCAAAGATCGCTACATTGGCCCTAGAAAGGTCTCCCCAGCGGGGGATCTCAGAGGCGTCAGGGAACTGCTGACGCCAAGCGTCCGTCAGGCGGCCAAAGCAGCGCCGGGTGGCTTGGGCACCCCAACACTGCTCACCCGCGCGGTCGCCACTGCGAAGAACGTAGGTGCACGGGCCAAAACCTCCACCACGCTGACTCTGCGCGTACCACTCACGGAGCTGCTGAGGCGGGGGGATGTCCCGAGAGCGCTGCTGCTGCTGCCGCGGACCACCACCAGAGCCGCTCCGCTGCGGAGCAACACCTCGACCAGCTCCACCACCTCCACCACCACCGCCTCCACCTCCGCCACCACCAACGCCTCCGCTCTCACTGCCTCCGCCGCCACCGCCGCCTCCACCGCCACCACTCCCGCCACCACTCCCACCGCCACCCCCACTCCCTCCGCCGCCTCCACCGCCACCTCCACCGCCCCCGCCAGCTCCACCCGCGCCCTTGCCCCCCTTGCCTTTGCCATAGGCGTCTCCCGCTAGGGGCAGACGCCGCGCCGACCGACTGAAGACCAAGCAGGTCGGCAGCAGCAGCAGAGGCAACAGAGGGTAGTAGGGGGGAAGGAGAACACCCCTCAAAGATGGGGGTGCGCGGGTCACCACGAGATGCTCCTACAGCGACTATGCTCTTCTCCGCCGCTAGGAGGGCCTTCTCGAGGAGGTCGACAGTGAGGGTGGTGGGTCAGACTGAGAGGAAGTGGTCCCTGACTATGCGAAGGGAGTCAGGGAGACGAGTGACTATGTAATCGAGAGCGATGTACATGGGGGGGGGGTTCTTGGCGCAGAACTCAGCAGGAAGGGCAGCGCGGTAGCGGGTGTCACTAGTGCGGAGGTGCGTAATGAGGTCAGCAACAGTGGGAAAGGCAGTGAGATCAGGAAAGAGGTACGGTAGCATGAGACGGCTCAGTGCAGAAGTGGCAGGGGAAGAGTAGCGCGCAACTACAGCGTCGTACAAGGTCTGAGCACTCTTGTACTGACTAAAGTGCGCGCGCTCAGTGGTGGGCAAGTGGCAACGCACAGCAAGACGTGCAGCAGCATCGCGGGTGGCCCACTGAGAGCGAACAGTGGGGTCAGCATCAGCAGCAGGAGCAGGAGAGGCGCCAGAGGTGAGGTCAAAGAGAGAGAGACCGTCCGCCCTATCGCACTGTAAAAACAACTGCAGGTCGTCGACCTAGACCTCAAAGTCAATGGCTCTGCCCTCAGCGTCAAAAGCGAGGATACTGGGGGTAGCCATGACAACAGACTAGCAGTGCAAGAAGTGGGGAAGGGCACGCAGTAGCAGTAGGGCAGTGCTGTGCTCACCAGACAGGGCAGGTCGGGCGGCCTGGTAGCAGGGCGACTCGACGGCTGCAGGACGGCTCGGCTGCTGCGGGGCGGCTCGGCTGCGGCTGGGCGGCTCGGCGGCTCCCGGGCGGCTCGGCTGCTGCTGGTTGGCTCGGCGGCTCCGGGCGGCTCGGTTGCTGCTGGGCGGCTCGGCTGCTGCTGGGCGGCTCGGGTGATGCTGGGCGGCTCGGCTGCTGCGGGGCGGCTCGGCTGCTGCTGGGCGGCTCGGCCGGTGCTGGGGCCGCGTAGGTAGGGCGGCTGGGCCGCGAAGGTAGGGCGGCGGGTGGGCCGCAGGTAGGGCGGCAGGTGGGCCGCAGGTAGGGCGGCGGGACGGCCGCAGATAGGGCGGCGGGCGGGCCGCAGGTAGGGCGGCGTAGAGCCGCAGGTAAGGCGGCTCGCGGGCCGCCGGATGGGCGGCGGGTGGGCCGCTAAGGTAGGGCGGCGAGTGGGCCGCGAAGATAGGGCGGCGGGTGGGCCGCGAAGGTAGGGCGGCGGATGGCCGCAAGTAGGGCGGCAGTAGGGCCGCAGGCAATGTTGTACTCACCTCTTCCTTGCATCAATGAGACTACACGTTTTTTCAGCCGAGCTATCAGTGGACAAGCTGTCCCCCCTTGCTATTCCCCGCGTCTTCCTTGGCTTCCCCCCTGACGCGCCTGGGTGGCAGTTTTAGCTCTAGCTCCAGTCATAGCATAGGCCCAGCAGCTCCAGTACTCCCAGTACGAGCACCTCCGGGACCAGCGGCACAAGCACCCTCAGCAGCCAAAGAAGCTCCAGCTCCACCAGTACGCCTCTAGGGCCGGGAAAACCACTCGCGCAGCTCCTCTGAAGAGAGTGGCTCCCGCCGAGACGAAGCACCCGGAGAACCTCCAGGCCCAGCACCGCCAGACGCCACACGAGCAAGCCCAGCGGCCGCAGGCTCCGCACCCCCAGGCTCAGCACCACCAGACGTGACACCCCCAAGCTCAGCACCCGCAGGCGTAGCAGCTCCAGGCTCAGCACCCCGAGTCTCAGCACCCCCAGGCTCAGCACCCCCAGTAGTACCACTCGTAGGCCCAGTACCCCCAGGCGTAGCACCGACAAGCTCAGCACCCCCAGAGGCAACACCCCTAGGCTCAGCAACCCGAGCAGCACCAGAGCCACCAGTAACCTTGACAAGCTCGACTGCATCTACCTGGGACACACCTGAAGGGGCAGGACCCTGAGGGGAAAAAAACCTACCGGAGGGGGACCTGGCACAAGGAAGAGCGGTGGTGGGGGGAGGGGCGGAGTGCGGTAGGGGAAGAGGCGGTAGTAGGGGACCGACTCGTCAAACGGTACGTCCTGGGAGGACAGAATACGACGAGAGGTGGGGTGGTAGAACTGCCACCCTGGCGCGTCAGGGGGGAAGCCAAAGAAGACGCAAGGAGCAGCACGAGGGGACAGCTTGTCCGCAGAGAAGTCGCGGACAAACGCCTGAGATCCCTAGACACGGAATGCAGACGTATCGTCAACCTTCCCCGTCCACAGCAAAGCTGGGGAGGTCTCCGCCATGGTGACCCTGGGGTGAAGGTTGTTCTAATGCGCCGCGTACCGAACCGCAAACGGCCACAGAAAATGGGGGGCAGCCGCATGCATCATGGACATACAGGCGACGTCCATGACCATGCCAATGTGGCGCTTAGCAATCCCATTTTGTTGTGGAGAGTCCGGAAGCGTAAAGGTCTAGCGGATGCCTCGTGCACGACAGTAGGCTCGCAGAAGGCCAGAGGAGAACTCTCCGCCTCGGTCAGAGTGCAGACGCACAACAGGAAAGTCCGAGCCGAAGCTCCTCCTGAGCTGGAGACGGGCTGAGCGTATCCAGTCGATCAACACCTCAGTGACATCACCCTTGCTGCGCTAGGGGAAGAATGTGGTGTAACGCTAGTAGTCGTCAACCACCAGCAGGAAGAAGCGCTCGTGACCCTGTCCACGGACGCGGGCCGGGCCCCACACGTCTATGTGAAGCGTTTGTAGCGGGGCCTCTGTCAGAGGAAACTCGGAGGAGTGAAGGGCAGCCTGCATCCGCCCCTCGACACAGGGGACGCAGGTAGGGCCAGGCCCCGGAGGAAGGGGAGGGAGGGACCGGGGAAGACCAGAGACAAGGACACGGGAGGCAATGCCTCCGAAACGAAGTAGGGAGGGGTGACCAAGGCGGTGGTGCAACAGGAGAGTCTCGTGAGACAGGAGGCGACACGAGCAGGGGGCAGACTCAGGACCAGACCTGGACGCTGCAGCAAATACCTGACCCGACGCAGCTACCTGACGAGACGCATTGACAGAAGAGACTCAGTGGTCAGGGTGTACAGGCTCAACCCCGGCCGACGTGTAAACGTCGCCAAGTGTCGGCCTGTGCGAGCGTCCGTGCAGTGGGTCACCCGCTAACTCGCAGGAGTGAACTGGTGAACCCCCCGCATCCTGTAGGTCAGCACCACTCACCATGTTCGTAGAGAACGAGGGGAGGTAAAGACCAGACGAGGTGCCAAAGGGGGCCGCCGGACACGAGAGGACAGTGGAGAAGTGAGAAAGGACAGGACCCCCAGAGGGGTCTGCCAGAGAGACTGCAACCGGTTGACCAAGCGGCGTGAGTGTGGTGCGATCTCGAAAGAAGGAGCGAGAAGCCCCAGAGTCAAGGGTGAAGGTGAGGGAGGCCGAAGCCGACGCGGTACCTGAGAGCGCAGACTCACAAGCACCGAAGGAAGCAGACGCACTTGCACTTAGAGCAGCAGCCTCACCAGTACCGAGAGCATAAGTCTCAATGCTCGGGTCGGTCGGAAAACACTGGTAACAGTCACCCTCATCACTAATAGTCACAGCATACATGGCAGCAAGAATAGCATCAAAGTCAAGGTCAAAGATAGCTACACCCGCCCTAGACAGCTCACCCCAGCGGGGGATCTTAGTGGCCTCCGGGAACTGGTGACGCCAAGCGTCTGTTAGGCGACCAAAGCAGCGCTGGGTGGGGTTCGGAGCCTACGGGCCTGACAGGTGGCGTGCGGGCCGCTGCATGGCTCACCAGTGCGGTTGCCGGTACGCAGGACGTAGGCACAGGGACCAGCACCCCCACCTCGCTAACGCGCAGCGTACCGCTTCAGAAGCTGCTGGGGGGGCAGCGTCTCATGAGTGCGCTGCTACTGCTGGCGCTGACCACCATCAAAGCCTCCCAGCTCCATAGAGTCACCTCGACCAGCTCCAACGCCGGTGCCGCCACCCCCGCCACTGCCGCCACCGAAGCCCCCACCCCCGCCACCACTCCCACCGCCACCCCCACCTCCTCCACCGCCTCCACCGCCACCACCACCGCCCCCGCCAGCTCTCCAGCGCCCTTGCCCCCCTTGCCCTTGCCGTTGAGGCATCTCCCGCTAGGAGCAGACGCAGCGCCGACCGACTCGGTGCCAACGAGGTCGACAGCAACAGCAGAGGCAATAGAGGGCAAAAGGGGAACGGGGGAGCACCCCTCAAAGAAGGGGGCACAAGGGTCACCACGAGAGGTTCCTAGAGCGACTATACTCGTCTTAGCTGCAAGGAGGCGCTCCTCGAGGAGGTCAACGGTGAGTGTGGTGGGGCAAATAGAGAGGAAGTGGTCCCTGACCGAGCAAAGGGAGTCAGGGAGACGGGTGACTTGGTAGTAGAGGGTGATTTATAGGGGGGGGGGGGGGGGGGGGTCTTGGCGCAAAACTCAGCAGGAAGCGCAGCGCGGTAGCGGGTGTCACTAGTGCGGAGGTGCGTAATGAGGTCAGCGACTGTGGCAAAGGCAGCGAGGTCAGGGAAGAGGTACGGTAGCATGAGGCGGCTAAGGGCAGCAGTGGTAGGGGAGGAGTACCCTGCAACTACAATGTCATACAGGGTCTTAGCACTCTTGTACTGACTAAAGTGCGCGCGTTCAGCGGATGGCAGGTGACTACGCACAGCAAGGCGAGCAGCAGCATCGCGCGTTGTTCACAGCGAGCGAACAGTAATGTCAGCATCAGCAGTAGGGGTAGTAGAGGCGCCAGACGTGAGATCGAATAGTGAGAGGTCGTCTTGCTATTGCACTGCAGGAAGAGCTGCAGATTATCGACCCTGACCTCAAAATCGACCGCTCGACCCTCAGCATCTAAGGTAAGTACATAAGGACTAACCATGACATCAGCTGCAGCTGGCTAGCACTAGTAGCGGCAACGCGACTCGGCCAAAAAGGGGGGGGCGCGACAAATCAGGGCGGCGCGGCTCGGCGATGCGCTTACCAGTGGCGGGTGGGTAGGGTGGCCGCGACTGGAGGGGCAGGGCTGTGGTGCGCCGACAGGGTCGGGGCCGCGACTGGGCGGTAGGGCAGAGCCACGACTCAATTGCAAGGCCGGGCCGGGGCAGCAGTTACAGCAGTTGTGGCGGCTACTGGTCACGCCGGCGGCCGCAGATTGGGAGGCGGGAGCTGCTGCAGGTTCGGCGGCGGCAGCTGCTGCAGGTTCGGCGACGGCAGCTGCTGCAGGTTCAGCGGCAGCAGCTGCTGCTGGGCTCGCCTCGGCGGCTGTTGCAGGTGGAGGCCGCGACGTAAGGAGGGGCAGGGCGGGGCCGCAACGAAGGGGCGGCACAGCCGCGGAGACCCGCACCAGCGGGTGAGCAGGCCGCGCGGGGCGGCGACGCGGAGCCGACGCCCGCAGCCGAGGGGGGGGGGGGGGGGGGGGGGGGGGCGCCGAAGGTAGGGCGGGCCGCGACGGGGGGCGGGGCCGTAACAGGCGACGGGGAGGGGTCGGTGCGAGGCTGCGAAGGGGCCGCGAAGGGGTAGAGGCGGGGCCGCGAAGGGGGCCGCGGCGGGGCCGTGAAGGGGCCGCGCAGGGTCGCTACGGGGCCGCGAAGGGGGGCCGTTAAGGGGCCGCTAAGGGGCCGCTAAGGGGCCACAAAGAGGGGGTGCGCGACGGGCCTTAGGAGCAGGGCAGGCCATGAAGGGGCCGCGAAAGGTTAGGACAAGGCAGAGCGTGAAGCGCGCTTCGGGCAGGTTAGGGAAAAAAAAAATGTGGGCCCTTCAGGAAGAAACGGTCCCACTAGGGAACCCGCTCTATACCATGTGAAGAAACAGGAATGAATTGAACTAGAAAGTGTTGGGTACAAAAGTGAAACCCTAGAAACCGATACCCCCTTAGTATCTACCTCACGATAGCCTACTAAGGCTAAGTCATATATATCTGACACATGTGCCACATATACGGTGTGTTGGCGACATCGCCAGTGTCTGGTATCCGTTTTTCGCAGAACGGCGAAATCATACAGTAAAGGGGAACTCAAATTGGGTAGCACCTGCAGCTCGCACGGTGGAGGCGCCGACGCGCACACACGTTTGGGTTAGTGGGAGAGCACATCACGTCATAGGTGACAGCCGCGATCGCTCGGCGTCGCCAACAGTCGCAGGCCCAGAATTTATGAGTTGCTGCGAATGAAATTTATAGGTGATCAACCACGCTCTGCCCTTATTGGCTGCGTCTTGCACTGTGTTGGTATATTCCGACACGGCTCCAGCCTGCTCGACTTTGGCACTGCTCGATGTGTCGACCCTAAACATGTGCCGCGTCCCTAACTTGGTACCGTATCGCCCCGGATATAACCGCAGGCCTATATAAGACGCATGCGTTTGTATCTGGAGCAATGCGCTTATGGCCGATCCTCAATTATAAGCGCACCCCCTGTAAAACCTTGATTTATTATAAGCGCATGTACAATTTCTATTTTAAATCATGATAAAAACGGTAACGATTCACTATTTTGCAGCGAGTCCAGCCACATCCATTTCTACCGTACTTTGGTTGACTCTCTTGAGCACGGGCGATTCGATCAGGAAAGGCGGAACCTTGCGAAGCTGTTGACTGACAGCCCTTTCGAGGCGAAGGGGGGGGGGGGGGGGGGGGGGTGGAAAAAGGGACCGTGCCTGTGCGCTGCGAGCGAGCGACTGCACGCGAGTGGCTCATATGCTGGCCTGGGGCGAAGCTGACTGACAGCACAGCCGTGGGTGCTGTGCACTGAGCGAGCGACTGTGATTGGCTCATACACTGGGCCGGGGCAAGCTTGACGTGTCCTTGCCCGTGTGCGCTGGCAGAAAATCGCCCTCTCGCGATTCTGATGCCCATTTCGATTTGATTAATAATGCAACTGTACTGGGATGCACAATTTGGTGCTTTAAATCATAATTATGTATTTGCCATTATATAAGCGCATGCGCTTATAAATTTGACTCAATTATAAGCGCACCCCCCCAAAAAACACTGTTTTATTATAAGCGCAGGTGCGCTTTTATCCGGGGTAATACGGTATCACATAACCAGAGTACTGTTCTGCACCATATTGTATCTCATAGTTAGAGATGCAGTGTTATATGTGCGCTATCGATGTGCCATGTTAGTTTTTAATATTGGTCCCAAGTTTGGACAAAAGAATATTCGTCGCTGTTTGCTTCCGTGTAGTCTCCCTTTCATAAATCGTGATGGACAAATGCATGTGACACTTTGTCCTGCCAAGTTTAGTTGGAATTGGAGATTTCAATAAACAAGTCTAGGCATAAAGCGTGCAGCAAACTCCAGGGGCAGGTGCTGTTGGTGTATAGGCTCGGGTTGGGAGAGTGTTGGTTGGTGGAAGGCTTGCCACGTAAGACTGATTTCGGCTCGGTCGGACCTGGCTTCGCTCAGGTGAATCCAGCAGTGGAACAGCTTCGTTGCACCACCAAACCTGAACTCCTGCCACGTGTGTCTCCCCCTCGATTTTCGCTTCTCACCCGCTGGGCACGAAAAGAATCTTCAGGGGTCAACGTGTGTGGATTTTCAAATTCGTGCCGAGTCGACCCCAATACCGAGCCGAGCTCGAGCCGCGCCACAACAAGCGCCCAACAACGAGCTCTATCGTGGTTCAGGACGGTTCAACACGATGAAAATGGTTCTTGACTTTTACCGTGTTGAAACAAAGTTAAACGCAGTGGGCGTACAAATACAATTGATGCCTGTTTGAGCCCCTCCTGGTTGCCTTGTGAAGGAGGCGTATAAGCTTTATCTAAAAAATCGCATAGTTTTCGTCAATTCGCTGCTAGCCAAAAAGGATTCGCAGGTGCTTATATTAAGTATCTGTAACCTTTGTCGTTGACATTTTGACTTCGGCCTGTTCGTTACTATTGGTCCATGACCACGCGACGCGCTTGTATCGTGGGTGCAACAGGCCGGGGAAAAGACCTCGGGTGCAGCGTTTCCATCCGGTGCAGGGTAAATTCGCGCGCACTGGCTGGGCATCATGTGTAGTTGTCCTACCTGACCTCGCCCTGAGAGTAGTTGACACAATTAGTCAGTTCTATTTTGTCCAGAAAAACTACTTCTGGGATTACTTTCTCCAGACACGTGAGCTAGTCATAGGAACGTCGCACCTTCTTCTGCATAACTTCTTGATAGTGATGCAGGGACGGCCGCTAAAATCAACGAGTGCACAACATTATGCTACCCATCGGCCAGCTGCGATCCATCCGTACAATTTAACTAGCCGCCGGAGAAACAGCAGCCGCAGCTAAGGCTGCAAGCAGCTGAGGACGACACAAGCGAGTGAGACTAAAACGGGAGTGAATACGACGACAGCTGTTTCACAACCGCGACATTTCCTTGTTTTTCCCTTCTCTCCACCGTACCCTCCGCAACAGGCTCGCTTTTCCCCATGGGTTTGCTTTCGCCTCGATGCCCCACTTCCCTGCTGTGTGTAAGTAAAGACATGGGTCGTTGTGAGTGTGGGTGTTATCAACTCGTCTAAAAGATAAAGCATTACACTCGGTAGACAACCAGGAACAAAAGGAGTAGCAAACCATGCAGTTTTTCTCTGGCACGTAATATACAGTACGTAATGGGCTACACGAACCCGCTGTACGACCCTTTTTATCTCCCCTCGCGGCAACATCATCAGCGGTTTTCCTCAATGGTTGTGTTCGCCACAAAGTTCAGGTCGCCTCCCGGGAACATCATCAACTTTCAAGGTCGCCTTACAGCCTGGGGAACTGCAACGGTAGTACTTCCTGGAGAAGGGAGCTTTCCCTTTCGGCGTAATGACCTTGTTTCCATTGTTGTGCCACTTGTACTTTGAACCAGTCGGGCTCGGCGTCGTGCTTGCAGCTGTAGACGTATAAGCTGCGGAGGCTTTTGGACCGGAAGCAGCAGACTCGGCAGCGGTAGGACTGGCAGGTGCTGACGTGGATGGAGTCGTTGTCGTACTATGGGTGGTTGGGGTGGTAGGACCGGGAGATAGATTGTATGGGGTGGTTGGGATGATAGGACCGAGGAAGCGTCCATCTCTCTTCATGGCCTTCGCGTTCTCGTTTCCCCTCTGCCTTATCTCCATTTTTTCTTCTTCTGAAAGCTTTCGTTTCTCCCTCGCCCTGGAAGCTTCTTCAGGCTGCACCGTTGCGAAAGCGGATGAAGCGCCTCCAGGCCATCTCGACGCTCGCGGTTGAGAGGTTGCGGTGTGTCGCGTTTCTCCCAGGAAATTGTTGCTTACGTTCTGAGCGGAATCCAGAGAGGAAAGAGGGGCGCGGAACCGATACTGCATAGGTGAGCCACTGATGCTTCCAGACTTGATGTTACCCAGCGCCGAATCTCGCTGCATGTTGGTGGTCAACACAGCCGTTGCGCCGTCGTTGCGACCACTCGCACCCGCCCGCCTTTTGTGCAGGCTTATCCATCTCAAAAATCCCTATTGATTATACATACCTTTTACATACCTTTTCTATACTCCTTGGTATGTATTTAGTAGGGGTGATTAGGCCTACTATAAAGTAGAAGTTGTCGTACCTTTTTAGTAGGGTCCATTTCCATACGAAAAGGACTAGCTATTTAGTTAGTAAATGTTCCTCATTTACATGTCACTTATATTACATTTGCTGTCCCAACATCATGAAACTGCCTCCCGTTAGTCATGCATTTTCTGTTAAAAAAACATACATTTGCCTGACCAATTGTATGGAATCTGTGCAAATTTGGGGCTCCAATTTCTTACTGAAAGTGGCCCAGATGTTTGTATCCCGAATGTAACCATTTGTCTATTTCCCAATTATATATAATACATAAGCTATATAATACAACAGATCCCAGCATGGCACCAAATCGGCCGCCCACATCATCCACGTCTACAGACTATCCTCCGCATCCTCCCACTCACCCACATCATCCAGGAGATCACGCTCCATGGTGGCATCACTGTTGATGGAACCCGTCTTCTTCTTCTTGCCTTTCTCGGGCTCCACCTGGGCATACTCGAACAGGAGAGCAACCGCCTTCTTCTCGGCAGCATCGGGGTCAGCCCCATCGGGAACGAGGTCGGGGAAGCCGCTGCCCGAGATCACCACAGTCTCGGTGGGTCCAAACACCCACCCCTGATACTGCTCCGACCATGCAGGAAGCTGGTCATCCGGGGACTCCTCGAGGGTCTTGCGAATGGCCGCCTTCACCTTGCGGTGGTAGCAGGCAATGTCAGCTGCATTCACATCCGCATCCGTAGGAATGCGTTTGCCACGAGCCTTGTGGTGCACCACGGAATATTCAACCTGTTACAACGGGGGAGTGCAGATTAAAGGGGAAAGGTAGTGTTGGTTAGGCAAACTGGACATGGCAGGCAGGTGGGAGGTGATAGAGCACAAAAGGCATGCGATGACACCTCCACTCCACGTTCCTGAGGGGTGGTGAGCAGGGAAAGGGATGGGCAGCATTAGGCAGAGTGCAAGTGCACCGAGCAACAAGACGGGCACAAAACTGAGCCCCTCTATGCTCTTGCCAGCATAAGGGGTGGTTGGAGTGGAGAGGGGCAACATGGGAGAACGGTTGATGCATGAAGTATGGAGTGCAACACGCTGGGCATGGAATCAACGCCCTACAAGCTTCTGCCAGTGTGGCAGGAAATGGGCAGGGTGGCATGGGAAACAGGGAAGGGGGAAAAATGGGGAGAAGGAGAAAGAGGGGAGATTAGGGGATGGCGGAGGAGGCAGGGAGGGGCGGGTGGGGTTATTTAATGGTGCCGCTCATCACTGCGAGCTGCAGGCTGCCTCCTGACTCGCCCAGTGAGAACTCAAAGGGGGACTGCCCGTACCTGGGGTTCGGGAAAGGAGAAAAAAGGCGGGAGGGAATGGGGAGAAAGGGCCGGGGAAAGAGTGCAGGAAGCAAGGGTTGGGGTGGGGGAGGGGGAAAAAAGGAGAGAAGGAGAAAAAGGGGAGATTAAGGGATGGCGGAGGAGGCAGGGAGCGGCGGGTGGGGCCATTTAATGGTGCCGCCCATCACTGAGAGCTGCACCATGCCTCCTGACTCGCCTAGGGAGAACTCGAAACGGGACTGCCCGTACCTGGGGTTCGGGAAAGGAGAAGAAAAAAGGCGGGAGGGAATGGGGAGAAAGGGCCGGGGAAAGAGTGCAGGAAGCAAGGGTAGGGGTGGGGGAGGGGGGAAAATGGGGAGAAGGAGAAAAGAGGGGAGATTAGGGGATGGAAAAGAGGAGGCGGAGAGCGGCGGGTGCGGCCATTTGATGGTGCCGCTCATCACTGCGAGCTGCAGGCTCCCTCCTGACTCGCCCAGTGAGAACTCAAAGGGGGACTGCCCGTACCTGGGGTTCAGTAAAGATGAGGAAAAAATGAAATGGGAAAAAGGGGAGGGGAGGGGGAGAGGTAAGGGACAAGAAGCGGCAGGGAGGGGCGGGTGGGGCCATTTGATGGTGCCGCTCATCACTGCGAGCAGCAGGCTGCCTCCTGACTCGCCCAGTGAGAACTCAAAGGGGGACTGCCCGTACCTGGGGTTCAGTAAAGATGAGGAAAAAATGAAATGGGAAAAAGGGGAGGGGAGGGGGAGAGGTAAGGGACAAGAAGCGGCAGGGAGGGGCGGGTGGGGCCATTTGATGGTGCCGCTCATCATTGCGAGCTGCAGGCTCCCTCCTGACTCGCCCAGTGAGAACTCAAAGGGGGACTGCCCGTACCTGGGGTTCAGTAAAGATGAGGAAAAAATGAAATGGGAAAAAGGGGAGGGGAGGGGGAGAGGTAAGGGACAAGAAGTGGCAGAGAGGGGCGGGTGGGGCCATTTGATGGTGCGATTGGTTGGCGGGAGGGTCGGAGGGAAGATGGTTGGAGGGAAGATGGGGCGACCAACTGGCTATGCAAGGCAATCTTCAAGCAACCAATCTTACAGCTACATTTCAACACAAGAAACAAAGTGCTCGCACATGTGCAAACGTAAAAAATCACACTCATACGTACCAGATACAGCAGATAGGCGATGTGGTACGCCTTCACCACCGTAGCCGACCCGCCAGCACCCTTCTGAAATGCGTTGCGGACGATGATGTCGAAGAGCGCAGTGCCAAACGGGCGCATCGTGCCTTCAGCAAAGTGCCAGATAAGAAGCCCTCCCTTTTCTGCTCAGCACATAGATATATAAACAATGGAAACAGACATGCAGTCATACGTTATATGGAAAGGTGGGTACTTGCATAACCAAGGGTATGCCAAGAACATAAGACGTATACAGCACCATGCGTAACAACTGTGGTTACCAATGCTCACGTACTGCACTTACCAAGAGGCTTGACCAGTGGTATCCCACCCTTGCTCTCCAAGTTGTATACTTGGGTCGGTGTGCGCTCCTCATCACAAATCAGCTCGCTGTAATCGAACTTCAGACGGGGATTCGCTTCGCAAGCTAGCCCATAGGCGTCAGCAAAATTCCGGCGCCCATTCATCGAGATCCGCGCACGCCAATCACTCTGCTTGCGCGTTGAAGCGCCTGCCCGCGCCACGCAGTACGTCATGACTGCTACTAGCGCGGCAGCCTTGCTCTCGCCCCAAACACCGATGAGGCACCGCATCACCACGCTTTCTGACGGGTACACGCTCGTAACGTCGTCCGGTTGGCGAAAGAACGCCACAACCACAGCAAGCTCCATTTTTTTCTGGTACATGGGAATGCGGAAAAGAATAGGGAGATTTGGAAACTTGGAAACGTGGCAAATCAGCATGCGAGAAGAACAAGTCGACTCAAAACAGAACAAGGCCAGAAAAGGAGGGGCGTGAGGAAAGGGTGAAGAGGGGATGAGCAAACAACAATGCCCCTTAGCCATAACCCACACAAACATAACCCACCAACCCCCATTCCACACTTTCGATATGGCACTTACGTTCCATGCCTTGCCATAGGAAGGCAACTGGCGCATGAGGATCTGGTCCCTCAACGGGATACCGCTGAGTGACGTGTGCAGGACTACGTCGCACACGTTACCGTTGTTCTTCATCGTTGGATACTTCCGCTTCCGCGGCACGACAGGGGAAGCACGGTTGGATGTCGGGCGCTGCAGCATTTCGCGTTCGGGTGTGGCGACATGAGCTTGCTGCGACGTTGGTGCTGATCGCGGCGTTCCATTGGTGCTTGGAGACCCCGAGGCATGACCCATCGCACCCCTCTCCAGGGAGCAGGACCCGTTGTTAAGTTGCAACAAAAGCGACGAAATCAGCTGTGACTGCTGCTGCGTGGTTCGCTCCAACTCAGCAAGCCGCCCGTTAGCAGCCTGGTCAGATGCCGCGGCAACACCCTCCAGGGGGCTCCCAGCAGGACTTTGAGAGGGAAGCGACGCCCCATCACGCTCGGTGATGTTGTTCAGCGTGTCCTGTCGCCCGTCCCCTGCAGCACAGGAAATGAGCGTTACGGTTAAAACTGGGATACAAGCACAAGAGAAGATCTGGAATACAAGCACAACACAAGTTCCAAAGAACAGGGCAAGAAAAATTCAAGAGCTCTTACCTTGCTTTTCCGTCTGCAGCTTCGTGCGTTCCTCTTCCTCATCATGCTCCTCATCACTGAAGTCGTCAGCATGGACTTGGACCCCCAAGGGAGCGGCATCACCAGCACCGCTAGACGGGTCAGCTGCGGCAGCAGAGGCGTTGTCAATGCCGGTGTTGCCCGCAACATCGTCGACATCATCGTTGTCATCGACGTGCTCAGAAGCGCCATCCTTGCGCGCTTTCGTGATCAGTCGGCCGCCAACAGCCTTGCGCTTCTTGACACCGCCACTCAAGCGGGTACCAAGACCCCCAGCTCCCTGCATCTTCGGGGTCAGCTTGATGGGGCGCTTGCCTGTCACCTCGCTCCGGACATCAAGGACAGTAGCCATAGTTCTGGAGGTGGTGAAGACCGTACCGAGGAAGATAGGAACTAGGAGACGGATGAATATGATAATAATGCCCAGCGAGTTGTGACTTAAGTAGTAGTTAAGCTGGGCGATTAGATTGAAGCTCCTACAAGCGCAGTTGATTGGCGCCAAAGGGCAGGTGAGCACCACATTTGGGCAGGTGAAATGCATGGTTGGGCAGGTGATCGGCGGCGCTTGGCAGGTGTATTGATGTTCTGCTGGCAGGTGATTGAGAGCCTAGGCAGCTGAAAACGCCACCTGCTACGAGCACTGCTATCTGTTGAGAAAGTCTGGGCATGGTATAGGTTCGACATCTTGTCAATATACGAGCTAATCACAATTCAGAGAAACGTCTGGTTTGTAAGCCTCCAGTGTTGGCGCCAAATGTAAACTACAGTTTGGCGCGAGAGCTTCAGGAGGAGCTGGGAAGTGAGGAAACAAAGCCAAGTCCTCCTCCGTGCTCTAACTATCAGTAGAGGCGATTGTTTGAGTGTTTGAATTGCCATAGTTTGAACATTCGAATGAAGAAGACGATGTATGGTCCACACGATCAGTTGGCAACAACAAATCGTAACCGTCTAAGCTAGTCAAGGTGGGAAAGTAGCAGTTACGAGGCTACGAGGATGATCTGTGGGGAAGTGTAAGGGCGGGGTGTATCAAGGGATGTGCAATTTTGCAGTCGCGATCCCCAAGCACCAATGGATGCGGTCGGGGGTCGCCACTGCAGTGTTTTTTCGCGGCTGACTTTGTAATTCGTTCCTTTTATTCTCGTTGTCATTTCGCTGCGTCGCTGGACGACAGAAAAAAAATTGCGAGAAGGATCGACGTGCACCCGGTGCACCTACAACGCCTGATTGAAGTGGATCGCAAGCTGTGGGATCAGTCTGGTATAGGGTTGTTTGGTCGGCATGACCAAGTGGCTGTGGTGCAGCAGGTGTACAGTAATACCCTTACACATCGGACAAAACTTATAGCAAGGATCGCTTGATGCACCCCGCCCTAATCGCAACCACACATCTCAAGAAGTGGTTACTGTGCCTAGTTCGTTCGCGTCCAGATGGTCACTCATTCGTTGTGTTGCCAGGAAACTTGTGATTCCGCGAATAGGAGGTGAGGGTCGACGTGGATGTTGCTGTCTTCGACAAAATTGGACCAGGTGTACAGTGAGGAAGAAATGGCAACATGCCCAACCAGGCCATGTGCTGTTCAATTCCGCCACTTTCGAACTTTGTCGCAGCATGAATAACGACAAATGTTCCAGCTGTGCACGGCAGGAGTCGCTCACTACCTCCACCGTCATGTGGGGTGTACTTACGGAATCAACGTCTGACCCTCGCTTTATGGTGATAAATTCAATGACAAATTAGCAACTGATCTAGTACACAGCAACTGGATATGAATTCACCTTTGTTGCATTTATTTGGAAAACCACAATTATCAATTATGTCATTCACAGCTGCACAAGCCACAGTCGGTGCTAAGAGTTGGTAAGCTTCCTTCATGGTGTACATGTTCGAAAAATATGTGCTAAAAATGATGCGAAATATTTTTTGTGAGCCGTTTTAAGAATGACGACAACGACGACAAGGACGACACGGGCGACGACGACGACGACGACGACAACGACAACAATAGCAACAGCAAGATCAACAATAACAGCCACAACAACAGCAACAACAACAGCAACAACATCTACAACACCATCAACAACAGCCACAACAACCAAAACTACAGCAACAACATCAGCAACAACAGGAGCAGCACCAGCAGCACCAGCACCAGCAACAGCATCAGCAGCACCAGCAACAGCAACAACTGCAACAACGACAACACCGACAACGACAAGGACGACAAGGGTGAAGACGACGACGACGACGACAACGACAACAATAGCAACAGCAAGAACAACAATAGCAGCCACAACAACAGCAACAACAACAACAGCAACAACATCTACAACAACATCAACAACAACCACAACAACCATAACTACAGCAACAACATCATCAACAGCAGCAGCAGCACCAGCAGCAGCACCACCAGCAACAGCATCAGCAGTAGCAGCAACAACAACAACTGCACCAACGAGAACACCGACAACGACGACGACAAGGACGACAAGGGCGACGACGACGACGACAACGACAACAATAGCAACAGCAAGAACAACAATAACATCCACAACAACAGCAACAACAACAGCAACAACATCCACAACAACATCAACAACGGCCACAACAACCACAACTACAGCAACAACATCAACAACAGCAGCAGCAGCAGCAACAACAACAACTGTGCCAACGACAACACCGACAACAACGACGGCAACGACGACAAGGACGACAAGGACAACAATAACAACAACAGCAGCAGCAGCAGCAGCAGCAACATCAGCAGCAGCAAGAGCACCAACGGCACGAACGGCAACGACGACGACAAGAACGACAAGGACGACAAGGGCGACTACGACGGCAACGACGACGACGACGACAACGACAACAATAGCAACAGCAAGAACAACAATAACATCCACAACAACACCAACAACATCCACAACAACATCAACAACGGCCACAACAACCACAACTACAGCAACAACATCAAAAACAGCAGCAGCAGCAGCAACAACAACTGTGCCAACGACAACACCGACAACAACGACGGCAACGACGACAAGGACGACAAGGACAACAATAACAACAACAGCAGCAATAGCAGCAGCAACAACATAAACAGCAGCAAGAGCACCAACGGCACGAACGGCAACGACGACGACAAGAATGACAAGGACGACAAGGGCGACTACGACGGCAACGACGACGACGACGACAACGACGACGACGACAAGGTATTGGGTATTGCGAGCACACCTGTGATTTTTTTTTCGAGGGTATTGGGTTTGCGACACTACATGGAAACACCTCTGATAAGTTGAATTGTTTCGTGCAAATAGTTGTGGAATGGAATGTAAAGATGTGAGTTATCGATTTCCTGGCTCTTTTATTTAGTGAGTTTTTGAAACAACCAGTGTAAAACTTATAACGGAGCGAGATCAAAGGTTTGAACACACGAAGTTCGTGCCTCACACAACAGGTACAAGTTTCGACCGATGAGGCACGATCTGTTACGATTTGCCGCGAAGCGCACTAGCAGGATTTCGACCGCCAAGACGCCAAGGGTCGTGAACGATCGCTAGTGATTTGACGCTCTGTAGTCTCTATTCGCTTCTACTGTACAGCATGCCGATCGATCCTCTTAAAAGCCGCGTAGGCTTACAACGCCTTCATTTCCGCAGTCCCTTTCTCAGATTTTTCGGGATAGGAAGCCGTCGACGGCTTCAGATTTGCCTTTGTTATGGCAGCAACTCCAAGAGCACGTTATTTAGTGATGTTATCACTTATCCTGTGTGCGTGGTGCGCAGCACTCTTCCAGACGCACCGTGCTCTGAAGTCTCATCAGACCAACAACGTAGAGTGTAGGCTGCATCAAGCTCGCCTTCGTGACGAGGGCTACGAGAACGGCCCGTTTAAGGCTACCGAAGATGGACAGATTCACAAGGATCCGCCACCCGCATGCCATCATCACAAGCGTAGGCGGATTGACGATCCGGCAGTTCCTACAAGCCCCGCACAAGAAGCTCACACTACCGCGCCACACTTTGATGCGCCAACGAATGAGCACGAGCAAATCGCTTTTCAGCCTGACGCCTCTCAAGAGCCGATTGACTTCGATTGGGGGCCTGGAATCTTTGACACACGAAAAGAGCTGCTGTTACTGATGCAAAGCTTCCGTGAAGGGCAGGGCATGACCGTTGAAGAGAGCAAGCGGTTTTTGCGGGTCGTATGCCACCCGGGCTTCAACTCCGAGGATCTCCAAGGCTGGCGGAGCATAAAAGATGCGCAAACGTGGGCTGCGGACAAGTGGGGCTCGAAAGCGCCCGAGTGGAAGACGACAATGGTCGAGGTCCCAGGGGTGTTGGAGAATGGCCGACCCGTCTATGTGCCCTTGAAATACACGGACACTCTCAAGGTAAGTCACGGGGAGTGATGCTCTTTCACTACAGAGAATCTATTTGGTGGTGATTTAACGATCGTTTTCCGTTTTACGTGTTTTCCAGGTGGTGCAGGCGATTTTTGAAGACCGGTGCAACCAAAAAGGATTCGCACTGTACCCGAGCATAAAGAAACGCAACAACAAGAGGATTTATACACGCCCCCAGCATTGCAACTGGTGGCTCGAAGCCCAGGTGAGTGGTCGGCGATGGCAAGGGCTGTAACAGGGTTAGGTGAGCTCGGATGTGAGTGTGTAGGGAGGGTCAGAGTGATAGGTGAGCTCGGATGTGAGTGTGTAGGGAAGGTCAGAGTGATAGGTGAGCTCGGATGTGAGTGTGTAGGGAGGATCAGAGTGATAGGAGAGCTCGGATGTGAGTGTGTAGGGAAGGTCAGAGTGATAGGTGAGCTCGGATGTGAGTGTGTAGGGAGGGTCAGAGTGATAGGTGAGCTCGGATGTGAGTGTGTAGGGAAGGTCAGAGTGATAGGTGAGCTCGGATGTGACTGTGTAGGGAAGGTCAGAGTGATAGGTGAGCTCGGATGTGAGTGTGTAGGGAAGGTCAGAGTGATAGGTGAGCTCGGATGTGAGTGTGTAGGGAGGGTCAGAGTGATAGGTGAGCTCGGATGTGACTGTGTAGGGAGGGTCAGAGTGATAGGTGAGCTCGGATGTGAGTGTGTAGGGAAGGTCAGAGTGATAGGTGAGCTCGGATGTGAGTGTGTAGGGAAGGTCAGAGTGAAAGGTGAGCTCGGATGAGAGTGTGTAGGGAGGATCAGAGTGATAGGTGAGCTCGGATGTGAGTGTGTAGGGAGGGTCGGGGTGATAGGAGAGCTCGGATGTGACTGTGTAGGGAGGGTCAGAGTGATAGGTGAGCTCGGATGTGAGTGTGTAGGGAGGGTCAGAGTGATAGGTGAGCTCGGATGTGAGTGTGTAGGGAAGGTCAGAGTGATAGGTGAGCTCGGATGTGAGTGTGTAGGGAAGGTCAGAGTGAAAGGTGAGCTCGGATGAGAGTGTGTAGGGAGGATCAGAGTGATAGGTGAGCTCGGATGTGAGTGTGTAGGGAGGATCGGGGTGATAGGAGAGCTCGGATGTGACTGTGTAGGGAGGGTCAGAGTGATAGGTGAGCTCGGATGTGAGTGTGTAGGGAAGGTCAGAGTGATAGGTGAGCTCGATGTGAGTGTGTAGGGAGGATCAGAGTGATAGGTGAGCTCGGATGTGACTGTGTAGGGAAGGTCAGAGTGATAGGTGAGCTCGGATGTGAGTGTGTAGGGAAGGTCAGAGTGATAGGTGAGCTCGGATGTGACTGTGTAGGGAGGGTCAGAGTGATAGGTGAGCTCGGATGTGACTGTGTAGGGAGGGTCAGAGTGATAGGTGAGCTCGGATGTGAGTGTGTAGGGAAGGTCAGAGTGATAGGTGAGCTCGGATGTGAGTGTGTAGGGAAGGTCAGAGTGAAAGGTGAGCTCGGATGAGAGTGTGTAGGGAGGATCAGAGTGATAGGTGAGCTCGGATGTGAGTGTGTAGGGAGGGTCGGGGTGATAGGAGAGCTCGGATGTGACTGTGTAGGGAGGGTCAGAGTGATAGGTGAGCTCGGATGTGAGTGTGTAGGGAGGGTCAGAGTGATAGGTGAGCTCGGATGTGAGTGTGTAGGGAAGGTCAGAGTGATAGGTGAGCTCGGATGTGAGTGTGTAGGGAGGATCAGAGTGATAGGTGAGCTCGGATGTGACTGTGTAGGGAAGGTCAGAGTGATAGGTGAGCTCGGATGTGAGTGTGTAGGGAAGGTCAGAGTGATAGGTGAGCTCGGATGTGACTGTGTAGGGAGGGTCAGAGTGATAGGTGAGCTCGGATGTGAGTGTGTAGGGAAGGTCAGAGTGATAGGTGAGCTCGGATGTGAGTGTGTAGGGAGGATCAGAGTGATAGGTGAGCTCGGATGTGACTGTGTAGGGAAGGTCAGAGTGATAGGTGAGCTCGGATGTGAGTGTGTAGGGAAGGTCAGAGTGATAGGTGAGCTCGGATGTGACTGTGTAGGGAGGGTCAGAGTGATAGGTGAGCTCGGATGTGACTGTGTAGGGAGGGTCAGAGTGATAGGTGAGCTCGGATGTGAGTGTGTAGGGAAGGTCAGAGTGATAGGTGAGCTCGGATGTGAGTGTGTAGGGAAGGTCAGAGTGAAAGGTGAGCTCGGATGAGAGTGTGTAGGGAGGATCAGAGTGATAGGTGAGCTCGGATGTGAGTGTGTAGGGAGGGTCGGGGTGATAGGAGAGCTCGGATGTGACTGTGTAGGGAGGGTCAGAGTGATAGGTGAGCTCGGATGTGAGTGTGTAGGGAGGGTCAGAGTGATAGGTGAGCTCGGATGTGAGTGTGTAGGGAAGGTCAGAGTGATAGGTGAGCTCGGATGTGAGTGTGTAGGGAGGATCAGAGTGATAGGTGAGCTCGGATGTGACTGTGTAGGGAAGGTCAGAGTGATAGGTGAGCTCGGATGTGAGTGTGTAGGGAAGGTCAGAGTGATAGGTGAGCTCGGATGTGACTGTGTAGGGAGGGTCAGAGTGATAGGTGAGCTCGGATGTGACTGTGTAGGGAGGGTCAGAGTGATAGGTGAGCTCGGATGTGAGTGTGTAGGGAAGGTCAGAGTGATAGGTGAGCTCGGATGTGAGTGTGTAGGGAAGGTCAGAGTGAAAGGTGAGCTCGGATGAGAGTGTGTAGGGAGGATCAGAGTGATAGGTGAGCTCGGATGTGAGTGTGTAGGGAGGGTCGGGGTGATAGGAGAGCTCGGATGTGACTGTGTAGGGAGGGTCAGAGTGATAGGTGAGCTCGGATGTGACTGTGTAGGGAGGGTCAGAGTGATAGGTGAGCTCGGATGTGAGTGTGTAGGGAAGGTCAGAGTGATAGGTGAGCTCGGATGTGAGTGTGTAGGGAAGGTCAGAGTGATAGGTGAGCTCGGATGTGAGTGTGTAGGGAGGATCAGAGTGATAGGAGAGCTCGGATGTGAGTGTGTAGGGAGGGTCGGGGTGATAGGTGAGCTAAACACCATCTATGTTGTCTCTACTGCCACTTTAATTTGTCTTGTAAATATGGCAGAAGGCACTGCGTATCAAGGAAGAGGTCATTGCTGCGCTCATAGTGTACTCGGACGTCACTCAACTAAGCAAAAACGACACACAGAAGGTCTGGCCCGTTGTCCTCTCACTCGGGAATATTGCTGTTGAACATCGCTGGAAAACGAGTGCGAAGCAGATGGTGGCAATGCTGCCCCTGCCTCATTCGAAATGGAAAGGCAACGTCAAGACAGAGCTGTTCTTGAAGTGCATGCAGATCGTCCTCCAGCCACTCATCGATGCCAGCAACAGGTCAGTTTTGAACTGCAGACCATGGATTTGCATTGGTCTCTGTAGCCCAGTACATTGACAAAGTCTTTTGCCTCCCTGCAGTAAAGTGAGTTGTGTGTGGACTGACCCATCAGGGGTCAAACGCCTTGTGAGGCCGTTATTCTATAGCTATCCTTGCGACTACCCAGAAAGCTGCAAGGTGACAAGCACATTTCAGCACGGTAGCAACCGGCCGTGCTCGATGTGTTACGCGTTGGGTGCCGAGTGCGACAACCTGACCAAAAAGTTCAAGTGGAGGAACCCAAAGGAGCAACGGTTTCTGATGGATAAATACAAGATGTTATACCAAGCAGGGAAGACTTTGGCTAAGGATTATGCCGCGCTGTGGGCCTCATTCCCTTTCCACGTACGTTCATTGCCTTTTTAAAACTGTGTGTTTGTCATTATACTATGTTTTACAAGTTTATACCTGACCAAGTAACCCAAACCCCACTGCAGACATTCATTTGGGACTTCAAATACGCCGACACACCATAGGGTAACCCATACCTGGCGCTCATGCCTGATGTCCTTCACCAGGCGGACGTTGGGGTGTGGATGCACATTCGTGACGCCATAGCTACACTCGACAACGCAAAGAACGGCAAGCTAGACGAGTTAGTGCTTCCATTGCCTTGCCCTGAATCTGCCCTCAGATTGCTATCTCCCTTGCCTTGCCCTGAATCTGCCCTCTGATTGCTAACCTGCCTTTCCTTCACCCTTGTATGGCAAAAGCCCACAAGCCACCAAACCGATCTTGCTACTTTGTTTGCTTTTTTTGCCGCTGCCCTTCCTGCCATACAACCACATACAGGAGGATGAAGTGGCTATGGAAGCATGGGCGGATAGCCGGCCTGAATCTGCCCGTTCCAGGGACGTATTTCCAATCCGGAGCTCGCGTCTCTGCTGCTGAACACCGTGCAGTGATGCAAGTGACAATCTTCATTTTAGAAGGGCTTGTTGATAAAGTGCATCTGGACGCGGTGCAGGCATTCTTGCGCTGGTACAAGGCCACCTTCCGCCCGCGCTATCACACTGACGAAAGTCTTGCCAAAGTGGATCTCCTTGCGCATAGGTGGGAATTTTGTTTCCCCTTTGTCCGCTTCCATGTCACTATGAGCTGCCCTTCTCACTTGGAGCTGCCTTTCTCACTATGAGCTGCCTTTCTCACTATGAGCTGCACTTCTCACTTGGAGCTGCCTTTCTCACAATGAGCTGCCCTTCTCACTTGGAGCTGCCTTTCTCACTATGAGCTGCCCTTCTCACTTGGAGCTGCCTTTCTCACTTGGAGCTGCCTTTCTCACTTGGAGCTGCCTTTCTCACAATGAGCTGCCCTTCTCACTTGGAGCTGCCTTTCTCACTATGAGCTGCCCTTCTCACTTGGAGCTGCCTTTCTCACTTGGAGCTGCCTTTCTCACTTGGAGCTGCCTTTCTCACTATGAGCTGCCTTTCTCACTTGGAGCTGCCTTTCTCACTATGAGCTGCCTTTCTCACTTGGAGCTGCCTTTCTCACTATGAGCTGCCTTTCTCACTATGAGCTGCCTTTCTCACTTGGAGCTGCCTTTCTCACTATGAGCTGCCTTTCTCACTATGAGCTGCCTTTCTCACTATGAGGTGCCTTTCTCACTATGAGCTGCCTTTCTCACTATGAGCTGCCCTTCTCACTTTGAGCTGCACTTATCACTTTGAGCTGCCCTTCTCCCTTTGAGCTGACCTTGATTCCTGGCAGAACTACTCATCCTACCTTGATTCTCAGGTCTTCTGCACGTGCCCTGACTTCTTTCCTACCCCCCTCCTCCCTCCACTGCCCCAGGATGATCACAAAACTGAAAGAGGCGTTTCCTACCCAAGCCTCTGCCTGGAAGGTTGTGAAAGTGCACATGGTGGTGCACTATTCTGATGCGATTCGAAGGGGGGGGTTGCCTGAGGAGTACTCAACAAATATGTATGAGCATTTTCACAAAGTCACAGTGAAAAGACCGTACCGCGCCTCAAACCGCCGCCAATGGACCGAGTCGATAATTAAAAGTAATCAATTCCTATCCATGCTAGCACAGGTGGAAAGTGATATCCATGAGGAGCGCGACTACAATTGTGCCTTCTACGAGGTATGCTTTGGGTACTGATCCTTTTGTCAGAAATTTGTTGTTATCTTTCTTGCTTAAACAACACCCTGTCCGCTGTTTATGCTGTTTTCCCTTGTATCTTTCAGGCGGAAACAACCGGGCAGCGCATTTTTTTGAGGACCCATGTGGTCATGCACATGGCTGGTAGCACGTATCGCCGAAGCAGCACAGACCAGTTTGCACTGTACAACTCAGCACTGGGAGGCCGCCTGGATACCTTGCAGGAGGACCTCAAAACGGCCGGCATCACGTCCCCAACCCTCCATGTAAGCTCACATGTTGTGTTCACTTGGATTACCATCCCATGACAGTTACTGCTTTTAAAAGGCCTTCCTACCTCAACCCTCTCCTCAACATTCTCTCTCACGCTTGGACCTAAAAATCCTCGCTCTTATACCACACATCCCCCCCTCCTCCGAATTGTACCTCTCCTCTCTGGCCTGCAACCGTCAATCTCATCACCCATCATCACCCCTCACACGTCCCTCTCCTCTCTGGACTGCTGTGCCACATTCATCCCCCACTCCCTCACACGTCCCTCTCCTCTCTGGACTGCTATGCCACATTCATCCCCCACTCCCTCACACGTCCCTCTCCTCTCTGGACTGCTATGCCGCATTCATCCCCCACTCCCTCACACGTCCCTCTCCTCTCTGGACTGCTATGCCACATTCATCCCCCACTCCCTCACACGTCCCTCTCCTCTCTGGAATGCTATGCCGCATTCATCCCCCACTCCCTCACACGTCCCTCTCCTCTCTGGACTGCTATGCCACATTCATCCCCCACTCCCTCACACGTCCCTCTCCTCTCTGGACTGATATGCCACATTCATCCCCCACTCCCTCACACGTCCTTCTCCTCTCTGGACTGCTATGCCACATTCATCCTCCACTCCCTCACACTTCCCTCTCGTCTCTGGACTGCTACTCTCACATACATCCCCCACCCCCACCCCTCACACTTCCCTCCACCCTCTGGCCATCCTCACTTTCATCCGCTCCTGTTTGCCCTGCAACCCTCACTTTCATCCCCCATACCTCCCTCTCCACGTTCGTCTCCTCTCAGGCCTGCCATACTCACTCTTCTCCCCCTCCTGTTCTGCACATTTTCCTTTCCATTCTGCCCACACGACCTCCAAATGCCTCCAGGTCTACACAGGCGTGGCCATTCCCGCCGGCTCTGAGGAGTACAATTCCAGGGTCACTCATTTTATTCGTGCAAACCCATCGCACCACGGCAACCCGTGGTTCTCTCATGTGGCCATTAGTGGTGGGGAGGAGGTATGGTATGCAGAGGTGCTTCTTCTTTTTAAGCACGCACAAAGCAACAAAGGGTTCGCCTACGTCCAGTACTACAAGGTGGTTGGTAACGACGATGCGACAGGTTGCAAGCGCCTAGAATGGGCCAAGTACCCACGTTCTCGAAACTTGCACCGGGACGTCGTGGAAGTGGACTCGGTGTTCCGTGCTGTCCACATTGTCGAGTCATTTAAGCGTCCTGGCACATTTTTACTCAATGATTATTTGTTCGAGTAGATGATATTGAACTATGCATGAATTATACACGGAAAAGACAGTAATTTTGCCATAAAATACTTGCAACAACTTTAGCACGTCAAAGAGGACTAGAAATTTCTACACAAATGTAAAACACATTTCTGAAAATATAATATTACACATGTTTATGAGTTCGAAAAATATACCAAAAACACATTGTATAGAGTTTCGTAGGTTTTA
Source organism: Closterium sp. NIES-65 (assembly GCA_948144175.1). Classification (NCBI taxonomy): domain Eukaryota; kingdom Viridiplantae; phylum Streptophyta; class Zygnematophyceae; order Desmidiales; family Closteriaceae; genus Closterium; species Closterium sp. NIES-65. The sequence continues at coordinate 1,152,155 of CANXME010000298.1, read as the reverse complement.
ACCCACTAAACGAGATGGCGATTTGGTCCACCGTTCGCTGAACGAGAAAAGCCCTATCGAAATTGGGTTCCGGATTTTTGCGATGTCTGCTCCACCGGTTCTGCGATGTTCAGCCCCGTACCGCCATCACCATAACCATTAATGCTTCCAACTGCAGCGCCAGCTCCAGCTCCCTGTCTCCCGTGCTGCGGATCTGCCGTGGTGCCGCTTTTCGCATCAGCTTTGGCAATATAAACAGGATCGGCGTCAGCATCGTCAGCATCACTATGACCGACGGCAGCGCCAGCTCCCGCACCCTGGCTCTCTTGTTGCTGATCTGCCGTGGTGCCGACTTTTGCATCAGCATCGACATTACAAACAGCATCAGCGTCTGCAACGGCAACGCCAGGGATCCCGTGCTGCCGCTTTGCCGTGGCGTCGTTTTTTGCACCAGCATCTGCATGAAAAATAGCAGCATTAGCAAAATCAGCATCAGCACTAGCAAAACCACCGACGGCAGCGCTAACGCCTACACCCTGGCTCCCGTGCTGCTGTTTAGTAGCGGAGGGTGTTGGCGGGTTGGGAGCCAACACGGAAGCCAGCACCCGGCGGCCCGGGAGCACGCGGCGCCGCGCCCAACCCGCCGCGTCACGTGCCGATGCCGATTCGACTCCCAGATGCGCCATCGCTAAAATGTACTGACCCAAATGGGGCCCCTAAGTGACTTTCGGGCAAGATTGGGGACATTTCGGAAAGTGACCCACAAGTTACTTTTGGAACTGACACTTTAGGCTAATCGAAGGTCAGATTGGCTAACCCACAAGCGACTTCCGGGTCAGGTACGGGTCAGGTACGGGTCAGGTACGGGTTAAGATTTTGGCGGGAAAAGTCAGGTACGGGTCAGGTACGGGTTAAGATTTGGCGGGAAAGTCAGATTTGGGGCAGTTTCGGGTCACACGTGGCCAGCGCATGGCCTGACTATATCCCCTTTACAGTGTGTTTTTTTTATGTAATAAGCATTTTTAGTTAAAATTGTATAATATATTTTCCACAATACACCGAAACATTAAATAACATGACTATGTAAAAAACAGGGCCTTGTACAGTGGCCCCAAAATATTAAAAACACTGCAGTGCTAAACCAACCTGAGAACACAAAACCGGCATCACAAATGAGATAAATCCAGCTAAAGAATATAAAAACTAGAACAATCATTTAGCACTTATCACCTTATAATTTGGAAACATCACCTTCATTGCTTTGTGCCCCAAAATAAGATCAGGCATGTCATAATAAAAATAATCTTCAACGGGTGTTTTCCATGTCAGGTTGTTGTAAGGGACGAAAAGCTGCATAATTAACCAAATTAAGCTTCACAAAATATATGCATCTGCAAGTAGAGACTAAAGAAAAGGAGACATGACACAAGCTAACAACAAACTGCAAGGGTAGGTGAATTTATATATCTCAATGGCGGCAAGATAGTATGTATTGCAATGTCTGGAAAATGAAACAACAATCTACAATGAAAGACGGCTTTAAGAGATTGCTGTGGCGGAAACACAGAGTGGTATTTGTTTCTGACATATCAGCGCCAAAAATTCTGAAGAATCACCATAGTTAACCTGCGTTTTGTCGCTGAAGAATCGCCCCCTGTGATGATACTCGCTTTCTGCCACGGAAAGGGTCATATCAGGATGCAAAAACAGGAGATAATTGGAATCGTAGAAATAACGTAAAAGAAAAAAATATTCAGCACCTAAACAAGCTTCTGAATCTCGAGTAGAGTTGACATTGCTTCCTGGCACACAAAAGTACAAGTAATAGAAAGCAATAGTCGTATAGATTAGAAGCGTAAATTCTGGAAAAAAAAACCAGGAATTAACAATGAGAAATAACAGTAAGGCGCGTACTAAGCGGCTCTTATCGCAGCGCCCGTCGCAGCGCCCGGCGCGTCCCTAAGCTGCCACGACGTAGTCGTGGCCGTCGTGTCTCTTAGCTGCTCGACGCAGCGCCCGTCGCGTCCCTTAGCTGCTCGCGACGTAGCAGCTCCCGTTGCGTCCTTTAGTTGCCCGCGACTACGCCAGCGCCCGTCCGTCCCTTAGCTGCTCGTGATGTAGCTGTTGCTGACTGTAAACGCAGCCTGCAATGAGGACAGATAGAAATGGAAAGAGGGAGAGGTAGGGGTATTTTTAAGAAATCGCTAAAGGTAGCTAAGGTTAGAGGTGCAGTTGCTAAACTCTAAGATTCAACACTGAGGCAAGTAGATCTAAATGCGAAATGTCAAGAAGTGAAAAGATAGGGGCTGTGAGGTGAGGTTGGTGAACACCACGAGAAGGACAAAGGAAATTGAAACCCTAGCCAGATTTGACTTTCATTTTAAGTTTAGTTATTTACGAAAGAGGTATTTGCTGTCAGGTCTTGCATAGTGGTTTAGCTTGGAGTTGTGATCCGGAAGATCGAAGATCGATTCTAGCAAACTCCTGCTACTTATTTTGTTCCTTGCGAATGTACTAGTTTCGAAGTCAATAGAAATATCGGAGTCCATATCTGCCAGCAACAAGTATCGAACTTGCATCACCAGGTCCCAAAGGGCTATACTTGTCAGGTTACTTTTGGGTCGAAAAACTCACTGACCCAGAACTGACCCTGTTCTAACCACTAACCCTAATTTGATCCCAAAGAAACTCTGGGGGTATTTACAGGACAGGCTTGGGTCAGGCCGGAAGGTGGGTCACGCTAGGGTCAGAAACATTTTGGTGATGGCAGTCTCCGTTTGCTGAGCATAATCGTCGCTTATCGCGACGGGATTCGTGGCGTGAGTCTTGAAGTGAGTCACGCTCCGAGGATCACTAGCGGGCAGGATGCCGCACGTAGTGAGCAAGTCGTCATCAGCACACCTTGCGCGCGGTCCGCCGTGTCGTTTCCTTCGCCGCAGAAACCGCCGGGCGCCGAGGGAAGTTTGTCAGCCTGAGGACAATTTTCATCAATCCCCATCTCGCGCAGCCATCGGTCAAACCCATCTTGCGGCTCGCAGTGCGAATTTTCCGACGACGCCGTGGCGCCGCCTCTTGGAAGTTCCAAGGGCGCTTGATTGTCGACCACGCTTCCATTTGCGGCCGCCTCCAAGGCACTCGCATAGATGGCTTCGGTGCCCGTTTCCCACGGGAAGCTGAAGTCGAAAAGATCACGTAAGTTATGCTCATTGTCCATGAGTGGGATCCGTTGATTCGACATGCCAGCGATTCGCTTGCAACGAATCCCTTTCGGGGAATGAGATGTGATGCGACGCGATTGCCGGGTCAGTTAGGCACGTGGGTTGGGCTTCGCGTTCAAAATGTGGAAGGCTTCAGCGATGCGCTGACGAATTCGGCAGGGCTGAGAAATCGGATGCGAATTAGGGCGCGTAACTAATTCCATTTTCGTCAAATGTCCGGACGGAGCCTCCAAACTGGCCGGACGGGGCTCCGTCCGGACGTTTGGGAAGCAGGTCCGGACGTTAGGGCGTCCGGACCACAATTGTGCAACTTTTTCCCCTATCGAAAATATAGAATCTCGCCACGAATAAATACACGCATTACAGAAATCGTATAGCACTTGGAGATTTCGCCACCAAAATTTGACGGCATCCTACTGGTCGGAAAAGTGGCCGGATCACAGCACAGATAAAACGGACCGTCCGAAATGCCGTTCGGACGGAGTCAGCAGGTAGTCCGGACCACTTTTTGGCAGAAAAGTGTCAGATTGTGTCCAGACATGATTGGTTCACTTGAGAGTGGGTTTCGTGATTGGGCGGGAGATGGGGGGGTTTTGGCGGCGACGGGCTTTGTTCAACCCTCTCCAACCAATCAAGGCAAGGCTTACTATGACCCCCCTTTCAGGCGCGAAAGACTCTCAAGCAATCACAAATGGTCCGACCGGATACATTTGGGGATGGTCACGTGTTTGATGGAAGGGTATTTATATTAGCGGTAACACTCATTGGGGTCGATCGCACGTAAGGTAAGCCACGTGTCCAAATCGTAACTAAAGTATCTTCCAATTGTCTCCATGGTAACTAACGTGCCAGTTTGGTCAACATTATTTCCAGAATGGTAATGAACAGTGCATTCCGAAATCCCAACTGGTAACTCGTCAGAACATCCGCGATGTACACCGTACGTACCCTGTATGACTCGGCAAAACTGAAAATGAGATGGATATAGGCTTCGCATTGTAACATATTTGTTATAATTTCATGTTTATAACTTGAACATGTGTAGATGATAGTAAAACAATAAATGCTATTATGTTTGTCAAATTGTTGTCTTGACTAGGGATTACGAAATTAAAATGGATCCTGAATACGGTGTCTACAGAAGTTATGTGCTAGTCTCTTATAAATATAACCAACATATATGCAAATCCAACATGTTACCTTATGTAGTATAGTTTTTGACCTACGTCATGAAATGGGATCCAGGATCCATTTTAATTTCGTAATCCCTAGTCAAGACAACAATTTGACAAACATAATAACATTTATTGTTTTACTATCATCTACACATGTTCAAGTTATAAACGTGAAATTATAACAAATATGTTACAATGCGAAGCCTATATCCATCTCATTTTCAGTTTTGCCGAGTCATACAGGGTACATACGGTGTACATCGCGGATGTTCTGACGAGTTACCAATTGGGATTTCGGAATGCACTGTTCATTACCATTCTGGAAATAATGTTGACCAAACTGGCACGTTGGTAACCATTGAGGCCATCGGAAGATACTTTAGTTACGATTTGGACACGTGGCTTACCTTGCGTGCGATCGACTCCAATAAGTGTTACCGCTAAGATAAATGCCCTTGATGGAACACTAGCCAATCGCAACGCTACCGACTGGCTACGTTGACGCTAGCGGCACTTGCGATTACCACGTTTTACCATACGAAACCGCTACATATCTTCTGACTGCATTGATCACAAAAGTGCAGGTCCCCAGGATTTGCGGTCGTCTTTAGGTTCTTCTTTATACAATTGATGCCCGTTTGAGCCCCTCCCGGTTGCCTTGTAAAGGGGGTCCGTAAGCTACACCAACATTTCATTAGACCTTATAGATGCTTCAAAACTGAAATTGGTAACCACCCATTTGCCTCTTTTTTAACAGTAACAGTTGGCGCGTCTTGTTATTAGTGTGTGTTACTCGTTACCGTACGATTGCAAGAAAAATGCAACTTGCATCCTCATCAAATGTTCAACTTAGTCCAAAACATACAATCAACTCTTACCACCAATGACATGCACCCACATGGCTCACCATTCACAATGTCAGCAACATTCGAATCACACCCAGATGTGCACAAGGAGTGCACAGCAAAGAGCCTTCGGCGCCTTGCAATGCCTCGAAAACCACCCTCAGAAACGGATCCATTCAGCCGCGTCAAGATACCCGCCCATTACGGCGCCAACACCGGCGTCCAGCAGCTGCTGACGGGGGAAAGGCTGGGTCATCCAGCCAAGCAGCACGCGGCCGCACGGACACGGGGTGTGTGAAGATCAACGAACAGGAATGAATGAACTATGAATGAAGGAAGTACAAATATGAAACCCTAACTGGTTGTACCCCCTATAGGATACCCCACTACAGCCTACACAATAGTATAAGCTATAGATATGTTCTGACACACCCCCATAGGCAAAGTGGGGGAGAACAAGGGGTCACAAGACCAGTCAAGCAAAGCAAAACAAAGCTCAGGGTGGATCACAAAGTCACCACACAGTCCGAGCACAAGAGCAAGGCCAAAGGCCAGTTCACATGCAAGAGTACAGACATATATATAAAGCAAGACAAGCAAGAGCAGGTATATATATGTCACAGTACAAGTAAAGTCAAGAGGAGAGCAAGTGAGGCAAGACAGGCACAAGACCCAGCTGGGTACAAAAGCGCTGATGGTCACAAGGCGCAAGTGCCTTGGTGAACACATCAGCAGTGTTGGCCTCAGAGGCCACGTACGCAAGTCGCAACTGACCACGGTGCTGCAGCTCACGAGCAAGGAAGTAGCGGAGAGCAATGTGCTTCGTTCTGTGCTCCAAGCGCTGCTCTCGACACAAGGCCAGCATGGCCTTGTTGTCTACGTACAGCACTGGAGGAGAACGAGGCGGCTCTCCAAGGTCAGTCAGCAGGTAGGTGAGCCAGCGAAGCTCCTGTGCAGCCATGGCCCCGGCGTAGATCTCATCCTCACAACTGAAGCCGAGAACCGAAGACGAGCGAGTAGACCGCCACGAGACAGAGCCGGAACCAAGGCTGAAGGTGTAACCCTGTGACGACCGCTGCGTAGCCTGGTCGTCAGCCCAAGAAGCGTCCGCGTGGCCTGTAAGGACCACTGGACTCCGCCCTCCAAGCACTAGCCCCATGCCCGACGTACTGCACAGGTAGCGCAATACCCTCTTCGCTGCAGCCATGTGCTCTGGTCGGTGTCTCCCAGGAGCAACATAGCGTGCAAGAATGCTCAGAGGGTATGCAAGGTCAGGTCGTGTGCAGGTCATCAGGTACATGAGGTAGCCAACAAGCTCTGCATACGGACCACTCGACTCTACGGACTCATCCGAAGGCAGAGCTGAGAGTGAGTGGCGAGTAGGCAGAGGAGTGGCTTGAGGCGAGGAGTACGTGAAGCCGAAGCGCTGAAGGACCTGCTGCACCATGTGTGACTGAGTCAAGGTAATGGTGCGGCGTGCTCTGTCCCGAGTGATCTGCAAGCCAAGGTAGCTGCGCAGTTCACCCAGGTCTGTGCACGTGTGTCTCTTCAGCAGCTCGGACTTCACGTAGGCGAGTCGAGCAGTGTCCGCTGTGGCAAAGACCAAGTCGTCGACGTACACGAGGATGTAGAACGGCGGCAGTGAAGTGTCGGTGCCCAGAAACAGCGACGGGTCAGCAGTAGAAGGAGCAAACCCAAGAGCCGCAAGCGTAGTCCTCAGTGTGTCGTGCCACTCACGCGGTGCCTAGCGGAGACCGTAGACTGGCCGTCGGAGGCTCCACTGGGTGCCAGGAGGGAAAGTCCCAGTGAAGCCAGGCGGACGGCGTAGCCAGATCTCCTCGTGCAGGCTACCCTGCAGGAACGCAGTGCTGAAGTCGAGAGAGTGAAGCTCGTAGTCGCGCTGAGCGGCTATGTGCAGCAGCACCCAAAGAGTGGTCATCTTCGGGGTGGGATAGAAGGTCTGAAAGTAGTCAACTCCCTGCCGCTGACTGAAGCCACGAGCAACGTACCGCGCCTTGAAGATAGGTGGAGAGCCCGGCGGCCGCTTCACCCTGAAGATCCACATGCCACTGACGATGTTCGCCCCAGGAGGGGGAACCGCGTCAACGTAGGTGCCTGTGGACTTCCAGGAAGCCATCTCTGCATCCATAGCTGCCTGCCACTGAGAGGAGTAGGGACCCTCTACGGCCTCCGCATAAGAACGCGGAGTCGGGATGTCTAGTGCATCCGGGTCTCCCTCAGGGGCAAGCAGTACAGACGCGAGATGAGGTGAAGCAGCCGCTAGACACTGTAACTCCTCCTGCCTGTCCTCTAGGACGTCCGTGCCAAGAGCACACTCACCCCCGACGGACGGAGGACAGACAGACGCAGACTCAACAACAAGACTAGCAGCGTAGTCTAGACGACAGCGAGCAGCAAAGTCGACGAGCTCAGCGACAAGAGCAGACGCAGCAGTGGACTCAAAAGAGGGGTCAGTGACGAGAGTAGCAAGCAGACGCGTGACAGTAGGACTGGCAGCACGAAGAGAGTCCGACTCAGGGTCGGCAAGCGCAGGAAGAGAGGACTCAGGAGGAGAAGGCAAAGGGGCACGCAGGGGAGCAGTGGATGGACGCAAAGACATCCGGTGCGTGCCAGGGGCAGGAGGAGGACGCTGACGCGAACTGCGACCACTAGCGCGAGCAGCACGAACAGGCGACGCGGGACGAGACGCAGGCTCACGACGCTCAGCAAGACCTCCAGTAGGACCAGTGTAAGGAGAGGGAGCAGGCAGTGGAGAGGAAGGCTCCAGCAGGGACTGCGACTGGACGGGCGGTGGACCCTCTACTGGAGGAGAAAGACCAAGAACCTGCTGCAGAAGCGGAACGAAGTACGGTCGAGGCCGCGCGGCAGCTCCAGACGCAGCAGGGACAGCACCAGCACCCTAAGCGACAGCACCAGCGTCACTCACTCCTCCAGCGGCAGGACCAACAGCAGTAGTCTCAGCACCAACACCCTCAGCAGCTCCAGCTCCAGGAGGACCCGCAGGCCCAGCAGCTCTGGGACCGGCAGCACCAGCACCCTCGACGGTCGAAGAAGCACCAGCTCCAGCTCCAGCAGCACCCCAAGACTCAGCAGCACGCCTCCAGCGGCGAGCGAACCACTCGCGCAGCTCCTGTGGAGAGAGGGGCTCCCGGCGAGGCGCAGCAGGAGAAACCCCAGGCTCAGCAGCTCCAGACCCAGCACCCCCAGGCACAGCACCCCTCGGCTCAGCACCCCCAGGCTCCGCACCCTCCGCAGTAGCACCCCCAGGCCCAGCACCCTCAGGCTCAGCACCTCGGCGCACAGCACCCCCAGAGTTAGCACCCCCAGGCTCAGCACCCGCAGCAGCACCAGAGTCACCAGTAACCTCGACCGGGTCAACGGCGTCTACTTGGGACACACCTGAGGGGGCAGGAACCTGAGGGGGGAGGGGGTCTACCGGGGGGGGGAACCGGCACAAGGAAGTCCGGTGGAGGGAGGAGGGAAGGAGTGCGGTAGGGGAAGAGACGGTAGAAGGGGACTGAATCGTCGAACGTGACGTCCTGGGAGGACAGAACATGACGAGAGGAGGGGTGGTAAAACTGCCACCCTGGGGCGTCAGTGGGGAAGCCAAGGAAGACACAGGGAGCAGCACGAGGGGACAGCTTGTCCGCAGACAAGTCGCGGACAAACGCCCGAGATCCCCAGACACAGAACGCAGACGCATCGCCAACCTTCCCCGTCCACAGCAAGGCTGGGGACATCGCAGGCCTAGAGACCCGGGGGTGAAGGTTGAGCTAATGCGCCGCGTACCTCACCGCGAACGGCCACAGAAAATGGGGGGCAGCCGCATGCATCATGGACGTATGAGCGACATCCATGACCATGCCAATGCGGCGCTCAGCAATCCCATTTTGCCGTGGAGAGTCCGGAAGCGTGAAGGTCTGGCGGATCCCCCGTGCACGACAGTAGTCTCGCAGAAGGCGAGAGGAGAACTCTCCGCCTCAGTCAGAGTGCAGACGCAGAACAGGAAAGTCCGAGCCGAAGCTCTGCCTGAGCTGGAGACGAGCCTCGCGGATCCAGTCGATCAGCACCTCAGTGACCGCACCCTTGCTGCGCAAGGGGAGGACTGTGGTGTAACGCGAGTAGTCGTCAACCACCAACAGGAAGTAGCGCTCGTGACCCTGCCCACGGACGGGGGCTGGGCCCCACACATCTATGTGAAGCGTCTGCAGGGGAGCCTCTGTCGGGGGGAAGTGGGAGGAGTGAGGAGTAGCCCGGAGGCGACCCTCGACACAGGGGACACAGGAAGGTCCTGGCCCGGAGGGGAGAGGAGGGAGAGACTGGGGAAGACCAGAGACAAGGACACGAGAAGCCATGCTCCGAAGACGGGGCAAGGAGGGGTGGCCAAGACGGTGGTGCCACAGGAGAGTCTCGTGAGACAGGAGGCGACAAGAACAGGGGGCAGACTCAGGACCTGACCGGGACGCAGCAGCAAGCACCTGACCTGACGCAGCTACCTGACCGGAGGCAGGGACAGGAGGAGACGAAGTGGTCAGGGTGTAGAGACTCGACCCCGGCCGACGCGAGAAGGTGGCCAGGTGTCGGCCTGTGCGTGCGTCCGTGTAGTGGGTCACCCGCTGACTCGCAGGAGTGAACTGGTGAACCCCCGCATCCTGTAGGGCTGCACCACTCACCAAGTTCGTCGAGAACGAGGGAAGGTACAGACCAGACAGGGCGCCCGAAGGGGCAGCCGGACACGGGAGGACAGTGGAGAAGTGAGACAAGACAGGACCCCCAGAAGGGTCAGCCAGGGAGACCGCAACCGGCCGGCCAAGAGGCGTAAGGGTAGTGCGGTCTCGAAAGAAGGAGCGAGAAGCTCCGGAGTCAAGTGTGAAAGTGAGGGAGGACGAGGGCGACTCAGTACCTGAAAGCGCAGTCTCACCAGTACCTGAGAGCGCAGACGCACTGGCACCTAGAGCAGCAGCCTCACAAGCACCTAGCGCAGCAGTACCAATGCTCGGGTCGGGCTGGAAACACCGGTAACCCCATTCTCCTCACTATAAGTCACAGCATACATAGCAGCAAGGATAGCATCAAAATCAAGATCAAAGATCGCTAGACCAGCCCTAAGGAGCTCGTCCCAACGAGGGATCTCACTAGCCCCGGGGAACTGCTGACGCCAAGCGTCCGTCAGGCGGCCAAAGCAGCGCAGAGTGGCGTGGGCACCCCCACACTGCTCACCCGCGCGGTCGCCGGAACGAAGAACGTAGGTGCAGGGACCAGTACCCCCACCCCTCTGACGCCCAGCGTACCACTCACGAAGCTGCTGGGGCGGAGGGATGTCCCGCGAGCGCTGCTGCTGCTGCCACTGCGAGCGCTGGCCACCACCGCCTCCGCTACGCTGCTGGGTACCACCCCGACCAGCTCCGCTCCCTCCACCACCTCCCGCTCCTCCGCCTCCGCCTCCACCGCCTCCACCTCCGCCGCCTCCGCTGCCTCCACCTCCGCCGCTGCCACCTCCACCACCGCCGCCACCACCACCACCGTCTCCGCCGCTGCTGCCACCACCACCACCACCACCACTACTCCCGCCGCCACCCCCACTCCCGCCGCCGCCACCGCCGCCACCTCCACCGCTCCCTCCAGCTCCACCTGCGCCCTTGCCCCCCTTGCCCTTGCTAGAGCGACGTCTCCCACTAGGGGCAGACGCCGCGCCGACCGACTCAAGACCAAGCAGGTCGGCAGCAGCAGCAGAGGCAACAGAGGGCAGCAAGGGGGAAGGAGAGCACCCCTCAAAGATGGGGGTGCGAGGGTCACCACGAGAAGCCCCTACAGCGACTATGCTCTTCTCAGCTGAGAGGAGGGCCTTCTCGAGGAGGTCGACGGTGAGGGTGGTGGGACAGACTGCGAGAAAGTGGTCCCTGACTACACGAAGGGAGTCAGGGAGGCGCGCGACTACGTAGTAGAGAGTGATGTACATGGGGGGGGGGTTCTTAGCGCAGAACTCAGCAGGAAGGGCGGCGCGGTAGCGAGTGTCACTAGTGCGGAGGTGCGTAATGAGGTCAGCGACAGTGGGAAAGGCAGAGAGGTCAGGAAAGAGGTAGGGAAGCATGAGACGGCTCAGTGCAGCAGTGGCAGGGGAGGAGTAGCGCGCAACTACAGCGTCGTACAAGGTCTGAGCACTCTTGTACTGACTAAAGTGCGCGCGCTCAGAGGTAGGGAGGTGGCGACGCACAGCAAGACGTGCAGCAGCATCGCGGGTGGCCCACTGAGAGCGAACAGTGGGATCAGCATCAGCAGTAGGAGCAGGAGAGGCGCCAGAGGTGAGGTCAAAGAGAGAAAGGCCGTCAGCTCTGTCGCACTGTAAGAACAGCTGCAGGTCATCTAGCCAGACCTCAAAATCAATGGCGCGACCCTCAGCGTCAAAAGCTAGGACACTAGGGGTAGCCATGGCGACGACAGCGAAGCAGTGCAAGCAGTAGGGGAAGAGCACGCAGTGACAGTGGGACTGTGCTCACCAGGCAGGGCAGGTCGTGCAGCTCAACAGAAAGGCAGCACGGCGACCGGGCGGCTCGGGTGCACAGCGGCTCGGCTCCCGGGCGGCTCGGCGGCAGGGCGGCTCGGGTGCAGGGCGGCTCGGCTCCCGGGCGGCTCGGCGACAGGGCGGCTCGGGTGCAGGGCGGCTCGGCGACAGGGCGGCTCGGGTGCAGGGCGGCTCGGCTCCCGGGCGGCTCGGTGACAGGGCGGCTCGGCTGCACTGCTGCCCGACTGCTGCAGGTGAGGCGGTGGAGCCGCGTGAGAGAACCGAGGCGGGGCCGCGAGAGGGCCGGCGGCGGGGTCGCGTGAACGCCGGGACGGGGCCGCAGGAGCGCAGGGGCGGGGCCGCAAGAGAGATTGACGGGGCGGGGCCGCGTTAGGGCCGGCGGTAGGGCCGCGTAGGAGCCGGGGTGGGGCCGCAACAGAGGTGGCGGCGGGGCCGCGAAGGAGCCGGCGACGGGGCCGTGGAAGGGCCGGGGCGGAGCCGCAACAAAGCCGGCGGCGGGGCCGCGTGTGAGCCGGCGACGGGGCCGCGTAAGGGCCGGGGCGGGGCCGCGTAGGAGTCGGCGGCGGGGCCGCGTAAGGGCCGGCGCGGGGCCGATAGGAGACGGCGGCGGGGCCGCGTAAGGGCCGGGGACGGGGCCGCGTAGGAGCCGGCGGCGGGGCCGCGTAAAAGCCGGCGTGGGGCCGCGTAGGAGTCGGCGGCGGAGCCGTGTAAGGGCCGGCGGCGGGGCCGCGTAAGAGCCGGCGCGGGGCCGCGTAGGTGCCGGGGTCGGGGCCGCGTAAGGGCCGGGGCGGGGCCGCGTAGGAGCCGGCGGCGGGGCCGCGTAAGGGTCAGGGCGGGGCCGCGACAGAGTGGGCGGCGAGGCCGCAGGGGAGAGGGCGACCCGAGGGGTCGCCAAAAAAAATCGCGCCTCGGGGCGCGCTTCGGTGGGCCAAAAAAAAAACGGTCCGTAGAAGGACCCGCTCTATACCATGTGAAGATGAACGAACAGGAATGAATGAACTATGAATGAAGGAAGTACAAATATGAAACCCTAACTGGTTGTACCCCCTATGGGATACCCCACTACAGCCTACACAATAGTATAAGCTATAGATATGTTCTGACAGGGTGGCGGGTGGAGGAGTTGCTCCTGGCGTGACCATGGGGGCAATGTCACGTTGAGATTAATGGGCGGGATCGCCCGCTCCATCCGCGCAATGATGATCGGGTTGTGAATAAATGAGGAATGAAAAAGAGAGGGGTTGCACTAGCAGCAGTTGGCATACATATAGGAAAACCCTAATTGGGTTGTACTCGCTATAGAGTACCCCACTGCAGGCTACACAATTATAACATTCTGACACAACCCCATAGCCAAAGTGGGGTGTAATCAGCACAATGAGCAAACAGGCATAGAGCAGGAGTTCACAATAGCGAGCAAAGCTAGAGTTAATCACAGCGGCCAAGTGACGAGGAGGAGGAAATGTGGAGGGAGAGAATATGGGAGGCAACGACTGAAGATGCACAGACACGGGCACAGGAGCGGCTGACTCAGTGGCTACCGAAGCAAGGGCGACAGACTACTGGAGTAACTGGCTCCGCGGCTATAGACGAGCGATAGGAGCAACGGACCCATTGGCGACTGGTGCAACAGGCTCACTGGCTACCGAAGCAAGAACGATGGACTACAGGCACTGCAGGCAATACGACAGCAACCTTCACACAACCTCCTCCAGCTGCTCCACACCCCTCGACACACACCCCCTGCTCAAACCCAAGTTCCACTCCCATAGCACCCCCCTTTCACACCCCCCTTGCTGCACCCTAGGTTCACTCACACCCCACCCCCTAGCACCACTCCGTCAACTCCCACACACCCACCCCCCTCAGCGGCAGCTGCAGCAGTGGGAGAAAGAGGAGGAGGAGGAGCACGGGAGACCACACACCCGCCACGCCTAGATCCTAACACAGGGCAGGGCAGGACGGCGGGTAGGGAGGTTACGGGGGGGGGGGGGGGGGGGGGAGGGGGGGGCAGACGCGCGGCCTCATAAGACCCCAAAACAGGCGGCTGAAGGGGCGACGCTCGCCGCGGCCCCCTCAGGTTGCCTCGACAGGCGACGGGAAAAGAGGGGGGGGGGGGGCGGTGCACGGACCCCCGGTGCGCCGCGATAGGCGACAAAGCATGGCCGGGGCGGGGCCGAGGCGGGGCCGAGGCAGGGCCGAAAGGGGCAGCGACTGGTCCGCAAGTGGCGGAGACGGGGCCGCTGGAGGCGGCGACCGAGCCGATAGAGGCGGCGACGGGGCCGCTAGGGGTGGCGACGGGGCCGCTGGTGGCTACGATGGGGCCGATAGGGGCGGCGACGGGGCCACGAAGGGGCCGCGAGGGGCCTGGAAGGGCGGCAAAAGGCCGTTAGGGGTGGCGACGGAGCCGCAAAGGGGCCGCGAGGGGCCTGAAAGGTCGGCGACGGGGCCGCTATGGGCGGTGACGGGGCCGCGAAGGGGCCGCGAGGGGCCTCGAAGGGCGGCAACGGGGCCGGTAGTGGCGGCGACGGGGCCACGAAGGGGCCTCGAGGGGCCGAGAAGGGCGGCGACGGGGCCGCTAGGGGTGGTGACGGGGCCGCTAAGGGTCGTGCGAGGGGCCGTGAGAGGGGCCTCTTCTAGGAGGGGAAGAAAAAAGTCAGTCGCACGCCACGGGCCATGCAACACACAAAGTAGCTGCGGAAACAGTTAGGTGGGCCCACAGACCAGGAGCGTAGATGCTCTTATAGCATGTGAATAAACGAGGAATGAGGAAGAGAGGGGTTGCACTAGCAGCAGCTGGCATACATATAGGAAAACCCTAATTAGAATGTACTCGCTATAGAGTACCCGAATGCAGGCTCGACAATTATAACATTCTGACACGGGTTACGTATGTCGAAAGGGTGGCAAAGGTCGTTCCGCGTGATACATGTGGCGCGCATATAGCCAATGAGCATCTCACACGCCGCGATTCACGGCCCACGGGGTCGGCATCCTCGTACACGGCGTGCATGGTGGTCGGCGCCTCCCTTATTTCCGCCACCATGCCCACACCAGGCTCACAAGTCGTCCGATCTGCCGCGTGCTCGGCGCACGTCAGCTCACCCTCGTCGATGGCGTCGTACTCATCCGCGGTCATCGCGCCATGCCCAAGGCCAAGCCCACTGATGAGAGCCCCAACGTTGCCTATCTCATTTGTGAAAGAACGAGGAATGTGTACACTATGAAGCAAAAGGATACAAGTAGGAAAACCTAAAAGCGTTGTACCCCATATTGTCTACTCCACTACAGCCTACACAGAGTATAGCATATAAGTTTGACACTCCCCCATAGGCAAAGTGGGGGAGAGCAAGAGGTCACAAGACCACTCAAGCAAAGTACACTAAGCTCAGGGTGGATCACAATGTCACCACACATTCCGAGCACAAGTAAAAGGCCACAAGGCCAGTTTGCATGAAAGATCATATATAAAAACAAACAAGCAAGTGCAGGTATAGAAAGATCACAGTACAAGAAAGGTCAACAAATGAGCAAATCAGGCCAAGTAGGCACAAGTCATAGCATCGTACAGATTCGCTGATGATCACAAAGCGTGAGTGCTTTGGTAAAGAAATCAGCAGTGTTGGCCTGACAGGCCACGTAAGCAAGGCGCAGCTGACCACGCTACTGCAGCTCACGAGCAAAGAAGTACCGAAGAGCAATGTGCTTCATTCTGTGCTCCAGTCTGTGCTCCTAATACAAGGCCAGCATGGCCTTGTTGTCTACGTACAGAACCGGAGGAGAACGAGGCGGCTCTCCTAGGCCAGTTAGCATGTAGGTGAGCCAGCGTAGCTCTTGTGCAGCCATGGCCCCCGCGTAGACCTCAGCCTCACAACTGGAGCCGAGAACAGAAGACGAGCACGTAGACCGCCACGAAACAGAGCCGAAACAAAGGCTGAAGGTCTAACCCTGTGACGACCACTGCTTAGCCTGGTCGTCAGCCCAAGAAGCGTCTGCGTGACCTGTGAGGACCACTGAACGTCGCCCTCCAAGCACTAGCCCCATGCTTGATGTACTGTACAAATAGCGCAACACCCTCTTCGCTGCGGCCATGTGCTCTGGTTGGTGTCTCCTAGGAGCAACATAGCGTGCCAAGATAGTAAGAGGGTATGCAATGTCAAGTTGAGTGCAGGTCATAAGGTACATGAGGCAGCCAACAAGCTCTGGGTACGGGCCACTCGGCTCTACGGACTCATCCAAAGGTAGAGCTGAGAGCGAGTGGCGAATAGATAGAGGAGTGGCCTGAGGCGAGGAGTACATAAAGTCGAAGCGCTGAAGGACCTGCTGCACCATGTATGACTGAGTCAGAGTAATGGTGCACTGTGCTCTGTCTCGGGTGATTTGCAAGCCAAGGTAGCTGCGCACTTCACCCAGGTCTGTGCACGTGTGTCTCTTCTGCAGCTCGGATTTCACGTGGGCGAGTCCAGTAGTGTCAGCAGTGGAAAAGACTAAGTTATCGATGCACACGAGGATGTAGAACGGCGGCAAAGAGGTGTCGGTGCGCAGAAACAGCGACGTGTCGGCTGTAGAAGGAGCAAACCCAAGAGCCGCAAGTGTAGTCCTCAGTGTGTCGTGCCACTCACGAGGCGCCTAGCGGAGACCGTAGACTGGCCGACGGAGGCTCCACTGGGTACCAAAAGGAAACGACCCAGTGAAGCTAGGTGGGCGGCGCAGCCAGATCTCCTTGTGCAGGTCGCCCTTCAACAAGGCTGTGCTGAAGCCAAGAGAGTGAAGCTTGTATTCGCGCTGAGTGGCGATGTGCAGCAACACCCAAAGAGTGGTCATCTTCGGGGTGGGAGACAAGGCCTGAAAGTAGTCAACTCCCTGCCGCTGACTGAAGCCTCGAGCCACGTAACGCGTCTTGAAGACACGCGGAGAACCTGGCGGCCGCTTCACCCTGAAAATCCACATGCCACTGATGATGTTCGCCCCAGGTGGGGGAACCTCGTCGGCGTAGGTGCCTGTGGACTTCCAGGAAGCAATCTTTGCGTCAATGGCTGTCTGCCACTGTGAGGAGTAGGGACCCTCGATCGCCTCAGCGTAAGATCAAGAAGTCTGGATGTCTGGTGCATTCGGGTCTCCCTTAGGGGCAATCAGCGTGGACACGAGATGAGGGAAAGAAGTCGCAAAACTCTGGAACCCCTCCTGTGTATCCTCAAGGACGTCCGTGCTAAGAGCACACTCACCTGTGACGGACGGAGGACAGAGGGACTCAGACTTAGCAACCAGAATAGCAGCGTAGTCTAGACGACAGAGCGCAGCAAAGTCGACAAGCTCAGCAACTAAGGTAGACGCAACATTGAACTCAAAAGAAGGGTCAATGACAAAAGTAGCCAAGAGACGCGTGACAGTAGGACTGGCAGCACGAAGAGAGTCAGACTCCGGCTCAGCAAGAACAGGATGAGAGGACTCTGGAGGAGACGGCAACGGGACACGCAGAGGAGCAGTGGAAGGACGCAGTGCCATCTGGTTTGTGCTTGGGACTGCAGGTGGACATGGACGCGGAACACAAATACTAGTGCGAGCAGCACGAACTGGCAACGCAGGACGAGACGCAGGCTCACGACGCTCAGCAAGACCTCTAGTACGACCAGTGTAGGTAGAAGGAGCAAGAAGGGGGGAGGCGGGCTGTAACTGTGACTTTGACTGGACAGGCGGTGGACACTCAAAGGGAGGAGCAGCACTAGAAGGAGGCGGAAGACCAAGAACCTTCTCATGGAGTGGAACGAAGTACGGCCGCGGCCGCGCAGCGCCTCTTGAAACAGCAAGGACAACACCAGTACCCCCCGCGGCAGCACCAGCGCCAGCAGCACCTCCAGCTCCACCAGCGCCAACTCCAGCACCCTTAGAAGCACTAGCGCCAGCAGCACCTCCAGCGCCAACACCCCCAGCAGCTCCAGCTGCAGCAGCCCCAGCAGCACCTACCCAAGCAGGACCTCCAGCTCCAGCACCGCCAGTAGCTCTAGCACCAGGAGCACCTTCAGGCCCAGCAGCTCCAGTCCCCCCAGCAGTACCAGCAGCTCTAGTACCTCTAGTAGCACCAACTGCAGCAGCCCCAGCAGCACCTCCAGTCCTAGCAGCTCCAGTACCGGCAGTATGAGCACCTCCAGGACCAGTGGCGCCAGTACCTCCATCACCGACCCCAGGGTCAGCAGCAATAGTAGCACCTCCAGCTCCAGTAGCACGGCTCCAGCGCCGGGCAAACCACTCGCGCAGCTCCTGTGGAGAGGGTAGCTCCCGCCGAGGCGAAGCGCCAGAAGGGTCCCCAGATCCAGCCCCGCTAGAGGCCACACAAGCAGACCCAGCATCCCCAGGCTCCGCACCCCTTGGCTCAGCACCCCCAGGCTCTGCACCTCCAAGCTGTGCACCCCCAAGCTCAGTACCCCGAGCCTCAACACCCCTAGGCTCAGCACCCCCAGACTCAGCACCCCTAGGTTCAGCACCCCTAGCAGCACAGAGTCAATAGCTACCTCGACAGGTTCGAGTGCATCTACCTGGGACACACCTGACGGGGCAGGACCCTGAGGGGGGAGAGGGTCTACCTGGGGAGGACCTGGCGCAAGGAAGAGCGGGGACGGGGGGAGGGGCACAGTGCGGTAGGGGAAGAAACGGTAGTAAGGAACTGACTCGTCAAAGGCGACGTCCTGGGAGGACAGAACACAATGCGAGGTGGGGTGGTAAAACTGCCAAACAGGCGTGTCAGGGGGCAAGCCAAGGAAGACGCAGGGAACAGCACGGGGGGATAGCTTGTCCGCAAACAAGTTGCGGACAAACGCCCGAGATCCCAAGACACAAAACGCACACGCATCGCCAACCTTCCCCGTCCACCGCAAGGTGGGGGAGGTCTCTGGCAAGGAGACCCTAGGTTGAAGGTTGATCTGATACGCTGTGTACCAAACCGCAAACGACCACAGAAAATGGGAGCAACCGCATGGATCATGGACGTACGAGCGACGTCCATGACCATGCCAATGCGGCGCTCTGCAATCCCATTCTGCTATGGAGAGGCCGGAAGCGTGAACGTCTGGCGGATGCCCTGTGCACGACAGAAGGCTCCTAGAAGGCCACAGGAAAACTGCCCGCCTCTGTTAGAGTGCAGACGCAGAACAGGAAAGTGCGAGCTGAAACTCTCTCTGAGCTGGAGACGAGCTGCGCGGATCCCGTGGATCATCACCTCAGTGACGTCACCTTGCTGCGCAAGGGGAAGACTCTGGTATGATGCGAGTAGTCGTCAACCACCAACAGGAAGTACCGCTCGTCACCCCGGCCACGGACGCGGGCGGGGCCCCACACGTCCATGTGAAGAGTCTGTAGTGGAGCCTTTGTCAGAGGAAAATTGGAGGACTGAGGGGCGGCGCGCTGCCGCCCCTCGACGCAGGGAACGCAGGTAGGGGCAAGCCCCGGAGGGAGGGGAGGGAGGGACCGGTGGAGACCATAGACAAGGGAACGGGAGGCCATGCGTTTGAGACAAGGCAGGGAGGGGTGACCAAGGCGGTGGTGTTAGAGGAGAGTCCGGTGGGACCGGAGACAACACGAGCAGGGAGGAGACTCCGGACTTGACATGGACGCTGCAGCAAACACCTGACCAGACTCAGCAGCCGGAGGAGACTCAGTAGTCAGAGTGTACAGGCTCGACCCCGGCTGACGGGTAAACGTGGCCAAGTGTCGGCCCGTTTGAGCACACGTACAGTGGGTCACCCGCTGACTCGTAGGAGTGAACTGGTCAACCCCCCCATCCTATAGATGAGCACCAATCACCAAGTTCGTAGAGAACGAGGGGAGGTAGAGACTTGACAGGGTGCCAGAGGGGCCCGCCAAACACGGAAGACAGTGGAGAAGTGGGCAAGGACAGGACCCCCAGAGGGGTCCTCCAAGGAGAACGCAACTAGCCGACTAAGCGGCCTAAGCGTGGTGCGGTCTCGAAAGAAGGAGCGGGAAGCACCCGAGTCAAGGGTGAAGGTGTGGAAGGCCTGAGCCGGGGCGAGGGGGTTACGGGTATATGGGCCAACTGAAAGTGGTGAAGACGACACACCCTACGTAACCGCAAACGCCTAAGCGACCAGGGATTTAGATGAAGTACAGGCAACCCATATCTCCCGAGACATGAGGCATGGGTGTACAGACACATATCTACATCCTTACCGAAAACAGGCCCCATGCCACCATGCGGCTCTTGAACTTGTTGAACACGACCCCGCCCCTCTTGAAGGAGAGCTTGAATGCATGAGCAAACAAGGGGTTGCTTAAGGGCGTTCCGGTGGCCCTTGTCAAAGTGCCAGTTGAGGGCCCACTGGTCTGCATTTTGGGAAGGAGCGTATAGGTTGGAAAGGGGGTGCATAGAAATCAAGTGGCTGGGTGAGAGTCAGGGTGAGGAACACCGCACGATTATTTGTAGTTGCCACCTAGCATATGGGCAGGGGGATATGGTGTGTTCGAGTTGTACATACCATCTCTGTACTCGGCCAGGAGATCCTCGTGGTTGAACCACTTCTTTGGGTGTAGCTCAGTGAGCAGGGTATCCACGAGATGGGCGTAATCGGAGAGGCCCATGCCTGCGTACGTTGCTGGCCTGAGGGTGCTGCTGATTGTTGACCTGGTTGACGACATCTGGTGGTTAAAGACACCCATGGTTGACTTGTCGTTGTGCAACCACAGCAGCTTCATCGACTCGAGCCCTTCGGCAGACAACTGGACAGCGAATGCCTCGAACACTTCCTCCCGTGCAGGGTAGTACTGGATTTTTTCCGAGGGGTTCAGAAACAAGAGCTGAGAGCACACTAAGTAGGCCTTGTTCTTTGCAGGGGTGTGGGGTTTACAACACAACATGGGGAGAGAGAAACCATCAGTTATAACTGTGGCCGCGTGACCACAGGATGGACTGTGTGAACTTTCCACGTCACACCCTCCTCCATCCGCCACATCCACCAGCAACCAGCCACACTTGCCACGTCACATCCACCCACCCCATGCCACGTCACCCTCCACCCACATGATATGCGTCACCTCGTCACGCGCCGCTCCCATGTAACCTTCCAAGCCGCCACGTCAGCCCCAAGCTTCACATCCCGCCACGTCACACCCTCCTCCATCCGCCACGTCAGGGAACAACCAGCCCCACATGCCACGTCACACCCACCCACCCCACGCCACATCACCCCCCACCCACCTAACACGCGTCACCTTGTCACGCGCCGCTCGCGTGTACGCGTCCAAGCCGCCACATCAGCCCCAAGCCTCACATCCCGCCACGTCACACCCTCCTCCATCTGCCATGTCAGGGAACAACCAGCCCCACGTGCCACGTCACACCCACCCACCCCATGCCACGTCACCCCCCACCCACCTGACACGCGTCACCTCGTCACGCGCCGCTTGCGTGTACCCGTCCAAGCCACCACGTCAGCCCCAAGCCTCACATCCCGCCACGTCACACCCTCTTCCATCCGCCACGTCAGGGAACAACCAGCCCCACGTGCCACGTCACACCCACCCACCCCATGCCACGTCACCCCCCACCCACCTGACACACGTCACCACGTCACGTGCCGCTCGCGTGTACCCGTCCAAGCCGCCACGTCCGCCCCAAGCCTCACATCCCGCCATGTCACACTCTCCTCCATCCGCCACGTCAAGGAACAACCAGCCCCACGTTCCACATCACACCCACCCACCCACCCCATGCCACGTCACCCCACCCACCTGACATACGTCACCTCGTCACGCACCACTCTCGTGTACCCGTCCAAGCCGCCACGTCGGCCCCAAGCCTCACATCCCGCCACGTCACACTCTCCTCCATCCGCCACGTCAGGAACAACCAGCCCCACGTGCCACGTCACACCCACCCACCCCATGCCACGTCACCCCCCACCCACCTGACACGCGTCACCTCGTCACGCGCCGCTCGTGTGTACCTGTCCAAGCCGCCACGTCAGGCCCAAGCCTCACATCCCGCCACGTCACACCCTCCTCCATCCGCCACGTCAGGGAACAACCAGCCCCACGTGCCACGTCACACCCACCCACCCCATGCCACGTCACCCCCCACCCACCTGACACAAGTCACCTCGTCACGCGCCGCTCGCGTGTACCGGTCCAAGCCGCCATGTCAGCCCCAAGCCTCACATCCTGCCACGTCACACCCTCCTCCATCCGCCACGTCAGGGAACAACCAGCCCCACGTGCCACGTCACACTCACCCACCCCATGCCACGTCACCCCCCACCCACCTGACACGCGTCACCTCGTCACGCGCCGCTCGCGTGTACCCGTCCAAGCCGCCACGTCAGCCCCAAGCCTTACATCCCGCCACGTCACACTCTCCTCCATCCGCCACGTCAGGGAACAACCAGCCCCACATGCCACGTCACACCCACCCACCCCATGCCACGTCACCCCCCACCTACCTGACACGCGTCACCACGTCACGCGCCGCTCGCGTGTACCCGTCCAAGCCGCCACGTCCGCCCCAAGCCTCACATCCCGCCACGTCACACCCTCCTCCATCCGCCACGTCAGGGAATAACCAGCCCCACGCGCCACATCACACCCACCCACCCACCCCATGCCATGTCACCCCACCCACCTAACACACGTCACCTCGTCACGCGCCGCTCCCGTGTACCCGTCCAAGCCGCCACGTCAGCCCCAAGCCTCACATCCCGCCACGTCACACTCTCCTCCATCCGCCACGTCAGGGAACAACCAGCCCCACGTGCCACGTCACACCCACCCACCCCATGCCACGTCACCCCCCACCCACCTGACACGCGTCACCTCGTCACGCGCCGCTCGTGTGTACCCGTCCAAGCCGCCACGTCAGGCCCAAGCCTCACATCCCGCCACGTCACACCCTCCTCCATCCGCCACGTCAGGGAACAACCAGCCCCACGTGCCACGTCACACCCACCCACCCCATGCCACGTCACCCCCCACCCACCTGACACGAGTCACCTCGTCACGCGCCGCTCGCGTGTACCGGTCCAAGCCGCCATGTCAGCCCCAAGCCTCATATCCTACCACGTCACACCCTCCTCCATCCGCCATGTCAGGGAACAACCAGCCCCACGTGCCACGTCACACTCACCCACCCCATGCCACGTCACCCCCCACCCACCTGACACGCGTCACCTCGTCACGCGCCGCTCGCGTGTACCCGTCCAAGCCGCCACGTCAGCCCCAAGCCTTACATCCCGCCACGTCACACCCTCCTCCATCCGCCACGTCAGGGAACAACCAGCCCCACATGCCACGTCACACCCACCCACCCCATGCCACGTCACCCCCCACCTACCTGACACGCGTCACCACGTCACGCGCCGCTCGCGTGTACCCGTCCAAGCAGCCACATCCGCCCCAAGCCTCACATCCCGCCACGTCACACCCTCCTCCATCCGCCACGTCAGGGAACAACCAGCCCCACGCGCCACATCACACCCACCCACCCACCCCATGCCATGTCACCCCACCCACCTAACACGCGTCACCTCGTCACGCGCCGCTCCCGTGTACCCGTCCAAGCCGCCACGTCAGCCCCAAGCCTCACATCCCGCCACGTCACACCCTCCTCCATTTGCCACGTCAGGGAACAACCAGCCCCACGTGCCACGTCACACTCACCCACCCCTTGCCACGTCACCCTCCACCCACCTGACACGCGTCACCTCGTCACGCGCCGCTCGCGTGTACCCGTCCAAGCCGCCATGTCAGCCCCAAGCCTCACATCCCGCCACGTCACACCCTCCTCCATCCGCCACGTCAGGGAACAACCAGCCCCACGTGCCACGTCACACCCACCCACCCCTTGCCACGTCACCCCAACCCACCTGACACGCGTCACCTCGTCACGCGCCGCTTGCGTGTACCCGACCAAGCCGCCACGTCAGCCCCAAGCCTCACATCCCGCCACGTCACACCCTCCTCCATCCGCCACGTCAGGGAACAACCAGCCCCACGTGCCACGTCACACCCACCCACCCCATGCCACGTCACCCCCCACCCACTTGACACGCGTCACCTTGTCACGCGCCGCTCACGTGTACCCGTCCAAGCCGCCACGTCAGCCCCAAGCCTCACATCCCGCCACGTCACAACCTCCTGCATCCGCCACGTCAGGGAACAACCAACCCCACGTGCCACTTCACACCCACCCACCCCATGCCACGTCACCCCCCATCCACCTGACACGAGTCACCTCGTCACGCGCCACTCCCATGTACCCTTCCAAGCCCCCACGTCAGCCCCAACCCGCCCCATTTGGCCCGCCACATACCGGGAATGGGTTTGTCTCCTGCAACACTAGCACTCGTGCCTTGTCCACAGCACTCATCGGCGGCGGGGTACCAGCCATAGGCGCGGCTGCAAAACCCCCGGCATAACTGGCAGGTACTCCAGGACGCAGGCCGAGCTGTGCAAACATGGCGTACATCTCAGACCGCAGCGCTTGGAACTCCTTCCATGTAACAAAATGCTCGTGCTCCGCACTTTCACCTAGGGCACCCATGAGCGGTGGAAAAGGGTGTGAAGAATCCCCCCTTTGGCAAAGGGTTTCAGCATCTTCTTCAGTAGTCCCGTGTGCCCTCACACTATCACGCTGGCGGGAAAAGGGGAGCTCAGGGAAGGATTGGCAGAAGTGCTTGGCTGATGCCCGCGCGAAGGACCAGCAAGGGGGGGGACCGCCCTGCCCCGGACAGGAGAAGCGTGTAGCGGCCAAAATGGGTATGAGGGTGAGGCGAGTGGGGAGTGCGTGACGGGGCCTGGTGGAGGTGATTCGGATTCCTCTCCTCTTGGCGCGCCGGGAGCCGTCGCAGAGACTTTGCTTGGGCCGGAGTACGACGTGAAGAACCTTGGGGCTCCTGTGGATAGCGGCGTCACACTCGCTCTTCCGGCCCCCTTCATTAGCTGCATCCGGTGCACGCTTACCGGTGGCCCAATGCTTGTAACGCGAGGGGCTGAGATTTAGAGGGAGTAGGATTAAGAAATTAAAGTCGATCAGTCCTGCATGAAAGCAATGGTTCGAATCTAAATCGGGCTTAGCCGTGTACTGTTTTGAGACAGGAGACTTTGCCTTTCTTTGCAGATTCGTCGTCCTTCTCCTTCCCTGAAGGGGAGAAACAACGTGTAGAATGGTGTTATTTAGCACGGTTGCGCAAAGAGTGCAAAAACCACGCCCGGTCTATTGGCCAGGGTGCTCACCTTTCTGCTGCCCCTTTGGTTTTTTTGGGGCCAGCGCCTTTTCGTTGCCACCTTTCCGCGGGGTGCTTTGACGGCCGCTGCGACGTTTACCGGTAGGTTCTTTCTTGCCAGTACCCAATGGAACCCCTTTGACGCCGCCACCCTTACCTCCTCCATCCCCTTTTGCTCCCTGGCGCTCTTGCTTTTTACCACCCCCTTCACTTTCGACCTTCACCTTACGCGCCTTCGGTCTGCCAGCTGCAGCGCCGCGCGCGGCATCAACTGCCCCGCGTTTTTGAGAATGGCGAGTCCGGCCCCCCACCTTCCCTGTACCACTCTGCCGTCTGCCACGCCCACCCCGTCCCTTCACTGCCGCCACGTCCTCCTCCTCCTCCTCCCCCTCTTCCTCCTCCTCCTCATACTATGCCTCCTCCTCCTCCTCCTCCTCCTCCTCCTCCTCCTCCTCCTCCTCCTCCTCCTCCTCCTGTTCATCCTCCTCCTCGTCGCCCCCCTGCTCTTCCTCCTCCTCCTCCTCCTCCTCCTCCTCCTCCTCCTCCTCCTCCTCCTCTTTGTCCTCCCCGCCATCATTCTCATCTTTTTCATCCTCCCCAACATCCGCGTCATCCTCCTCCGCATCCTCTTCATCCTCCTCTTCCTGCGCATCCTCCTCCTCGGCCTCACCAGGGTCTTCACGACCCCGTTTCTTGCCCCTCCTTCCGCCGGATATTTTTCTTGCTGCGGGTCGGCCCTTTTGGGGCAATGCATGACCCGTCGCTTTGCCACTAGCTTCACTGGCGCCTCGCGTTCTCCCAACTTCCGTGCCACCGGCGTCGTCGGCACTGCTTGTCGTCTGCTGCCTCTTCGCCCGCGTTGTGATGTCCCTGGGCACGGCGGTGTCAGAATCCTCCTCCTCATCGCTCTTTCTCTGCCTACGTCTCCCCCGTCCACCAGAAGGAGGAGAGTCACCGACGTCGGCTATGCCTTGGCTAGGATCCTCCATCGACTCATGCTCCCCCACCTTGTCCTTATCCAACACGGAAGCAGAAATTTTGACCACGACCGGTTGGAGCAGCGTCAGATGGTGTTGAGATGCCTCCGCCTCGGATTCGGTTGCGGTATGCTCGGCGCGTGGATTGCCTTTGTGGTTTCCCCCTGTTGCAGATCCCTCTCTCTCCACCGACGGGATTGCAATACTCACGCTCCCTCGCCCCGGATGTTCGTTGCCGCCACTGGTGCCGTCGTTAGTCGGACCGGGCGTGGTTCCAGTTGAGGCAACATCCACATCTTTGTTCACTGTAGAAACATGTTTGTGTGGCATTGGTTGCTTCTTGTTGTCTTCTTTTCCTGCCGTCTCCCGTCTTCCAGGCGGTGGCGGCAGCTATGCAGGCCAACCCGATGGCCTTACTGCTCGACAGCGGGTGCTCCCACCACCTGATGGGGACGAAGGGGATCTTCATCGACATGGGGCCAAGCGACGGTGTGAAGCATGTGCGTGGATTCAACAAGGCGCTGCAGCCTGTCGAGGGTCGCGGGACCGTTGCTCTACAGGGGGAGGCCGGGAAGCAGGTCCTCATCCCCGACGTGCTCTACGTTCAGGGCATACAGGCAAACTTGCTGTCAGCTAGCCAGCTGAAGGAGAGCGGAGTGCAGCTGCAAGGCGACGGCGACGAGATGCTGCACGTCACCGCGACCGTGGAGGTGCTCGGTTTAGCTCGCTACACCGGATGAGTCCTCCGCACCGACCTTTGCCCCTGCTCGACGCGGTCGTCGACGACCGAGGTGGTGGCTCTGCGGACAATCGTCTCGGCGATGGCATCGACCCTTGACCGGTTGCATGCGAGGCTCGCGCACGTCGGCGTCAACACGATCAAGAGCTCGGCGAAGCATGAAGTTGCTGTTGGGCTCGACATTACGCCGTCGACCGAAGCAGACCCGCCGTGAATCTCGTGCGTCGGAGGAAAGCTGGCGTGGCACACCTTCCCCGACAAAAGCTCGGACGCCGAGGAGGCACTGGCTGTTGTGCACATTGACTTGCGCGGGCCATTTCGGGTGGCTGCCAAGGATGGGAGCTTGTACTTCCTGCTGCTGAAGGATCGCTACACTCAGTTTGTGTGGGTGATGCCAGTCGCCAAGAAGAGCGACGTGCTGCGGGAGTTCCAGAAGTGGCTGGTGCTGATGACGACGTTGTGGAGGTTCCTCCGCCTCCTTTTGTTCTTGCTCCTCCCTCCCTCGTCGCAGATCGGTCTGCATCGACACTTGTGTCAGCCACCGGCGATGAGGGGAGCCTTGGGGCGTCGCCTATGGCGTCGGCCAGTGGCATCGCCGGCGGTCGACAAGGCGCCCAACTCGTCGAGCAGGGCCGGAGGTCGATGACAAGGGAGCAGCAGACACGGGAGCCGGTCGAACAGGAGGCAGCATCGAGGGGGCAGTCGACGGAGGAGCAGCAGCCGGGACGGTCGACAGGGGAGCTGTCGAGGTCAGCAGCAGACGAGCAGCTGGTCAAAGAGTCGAAGCAGCTGGTCGATGATGTGAACGTCGATGACAAAGGGGAGGTGTCGGCGGGAGAGGAATCCATCGACAGTGATGTTGTGGAGGTTCCGGTCAAGAAGTCTGCGCCGGAGCTGTGACGTTCTGGTCTGCGGCTGAGCTTCCACGCATGCCTGCCACCAGCTGCCTTCACCACGGTGTACGACGACCTGTTGTACGACGACGCCGAGGAGGATGAAGACCTGCCGGAGCTCGACCCCAACATGCATGCCGACCCCGAACACCGCTGGGACATCGCCACGATGACGGTGAAGGAGGCGCTGTCGAGCTGGAAGGGCGAGGCGGTGAAGGCCGCCATGGAAGAAGAGATACGCACCCTCATCAGCATGGGCACTTGGGAGCTGGTCGAACGCCCACGCGGGGTGAACATCACGAGACGTAATCGTCTGTGAGCAGCTACGTCACGTTGAGGATCTTCCTTAGCATCGTGGCCGTCCTCGACCTCGACCTGATGCAGCTTGACATGAAGAATGCCTTCCTGCAGAGCAAGCTCGACAGGGTGCTCTACATGTACCAGCCTCTGTGGGACCGGAGGCTAAAGGGACGGGACCGGCCGGGTGTGTAAGCAGCTGAAGAGCCTCTACGGGCTGAAGTAGTCGCCGCTGTTGTGGTACAGGGCTCTTGACGGTGTGTTGCTGGGCGCTGGCTGGAAGAAGAGCCAGGTCGACGGGCCGCTCTACTTCAAGGCTGGCAACGACGGGGTGACCTGATGGGTGCTGGTCTACGTCGACGAACAACTCGCCGCCAGCAGTAGCACCGCGATGCTGAAGGAGCTACTGGAGGCCGCCTTCGAGCTCCGTGAGATCTTGCTAGCGGTGAAGTACCTTGGGCTGGAGATCGTGCGTGATAGGCCGGCCAGGAAGCTGTGGCTACACCAGCAGGGCTACGCCGACAAGCTACGCAGACGCTTCATCGACGAGGAGCAGGGCGGTCGAGTCCCGAAGACGCCGGTCTCGGTCGACGTCTACGCTCGGCTGACGTTCGACGACGAGGAGGCCCAGGAGCGCGAGGAGGAGGAGTACCGGCAGAAGGTTGGCTCGCTGCAGTTTGCGGCGACGACGACGAGGCCGGACATCGCGTGCGCCTGCAACAAGCCGGGGAGCGGCCTCATGGTAAGGAGCAACCAGCATTGGCGCAAGGCCGATCATTGTCTCACCTACCTCGCTGACCCCACGTCACCGCCCTGACGTTCGGCGGTGGACCAGAGTCGCTGGAGCTGATCGGCTACGTCGATGCCGACGACGCGGGCGACAAGCAGAACCAAACGAGCATGGGAGGCTACGTGTTTGTCTACGGAGGGGCCCCTGTCTCCTGCTCGAACAGCCGAGGGATGCCCAACGAGGCAAGTCGGGCTAATTGTCTGCGCGCACCTGCGAGCGTGCGCACTGCTGTGTTCTACGGGGCAACGCTGGACAGCCGCTAAGCTTCAGCGTTGGCACGCCGTCGACTGGCTCTGCTGGCAGGTCGCCCTTCTGCAGTACTGGCGCGGCTCCTCTACGCAGCGCTAGTAGGCGGTCGACCGAGCTGTGCTGGCGGTCGACCGGGCTAGCTGCAGGGTTACTAGGTGCCTGATGTAGTCATTGTTGCCATCTCTTGTTTAACCAATTCTGTAATTTCGACTTTTTCTAGTGGAAACTCTTGCCGATTTCTCCCGTAAATGTGCAAGCACTAAGGAACTAAGCAAAGCTACGACCACTCCTAGTAGTTCGTGCCTACCCCCGTAGTCTAGCACACTACCGTTGTAGAGTGACTCTCCACACTTCCACCCAGCGCCAACCAGCACGTTGTTGAGCGCCAGGTACCACAGCAGCAGCGACTGCTTTGGCCCCGTACAGGCTCTTCAGCAGCTTGCACATACGGCCAGTTCCGTCGTTGAAGTAGTCCGGCTGGGACATGTACAGCACCCGATCGAGCTTGCTCTGCAGGAAGGCGTTCTTCATGTCGAGCTGCATCAGGTTGAGGTTGAGGACGGTGATGACGCTGAGGAATATCCTTAGCGTGACGTAGCTACCCACCGGCGCGAATATCTTGTCGTAGGCAGCGCCATACACTTGGGTGAAGCCCTTCACGACCAGCCTCGCTTTCTCGCGCTCGATGGTGTCGTCGACGTGGTACTTCGTCGTCAGCACCCAGCGGTTCTTCATGATGTTCACTCTCGGTGAACATTCGACCAGCTCCCACATCCCCATGATTATGAGGGTGCGGATCTCCTCCTCCATGGCGGCCTTCATCGCCGGGCCCTTCCAGCTCGCTAACGCCTCCTTCACCGTCATCGTTGAGATGTCCCAACGGTGCTCGGGGTCGGCATACATGTCGAGGTCGAGCTCCGGAAACTCCTCATTCTCCTCGGCGTAATCATACGCCAAGTCGTTGTCGTCCACGTCGTACACTGTGTGGACGAAGAAGTCGGGCGGCCTCCGAAGTCAGCCTGACTTCCGGGGTTCAGGCCGAACCTCCACCACGTTGGTGTCGGTGGATTTCTCCCCTTTGGCACCGGCTTCGCTGCCCTCGTCATCTTGCTGTACCTCGGTCGACTTCCTGGCCGACCTCTCCCCTGTAGTCGGCTCCTCTACCGACTGCCTGGTTGCCGACTGCTCTGTGGTTGGCGTCACCGCTGCCTGTTCCCCTGTCGGGTGCTGCCCAGCTGCCTTTTCCGCCGACTTCACCCAAGTCGGCTGCTCCTCCTCAACCTGTTCCTCCCCTATCAGCGTCGACTTCACTCCCACGTCAACTTGCTGCTCGTCACGTCGACCACCGGCGATGTTCTTGGCCGGCGCCGAAGGCGACGTCCCACTACTCCCCTCATCGTCGGAGGCCGACATCAGGGTCAGCCTGCGCAGGTCGGCCACGAGGGGAGGGGCATGGGATGCAGGGGGAAGAGAAGGCAGACGGACGACCTTGGCGTCCTCACCAGCAAGCTCACTGAGCTCAGCGACCAGAGGCAGCGTCGCCGTCGAGGAGTCGGTTGGCGGGGTGGTTGGCGTCCGTCCTGACACCGGCCCGTGCTCCGACTCCCACACCTCTAGCGACATATCCTCATAGAACACCAAGTCTGACGTGGTGACCACCCAGTTGGCGTCGATGTCAAAGAGCTCCCAGCCCTTGCTCTCCGCCGACAAACCAAGGTGTAGGCCCCACTTGGCCTTCGGCTTCAGCTTCCCACCTCGCTGCTTCTTGGGGACCAAGAACTGCGCCATGCAGCCCCACACCCGGGCCAGCGACAAGTCGGGCTTCTGCCCGGTGAGCAGCTGGTACGGCGTTGTCTCCGGTGGCACCGTCGACCTCTCAATATAGCTGCGGACCCAGACGGCCTGTCGCAGAGCGAGGTGCCACCAGTGGTGCTGCACGAACATGTGCAGCAGCATCGTCCGCACTAACTCCACCACCGTCCTCATCACCCGCTCCGCCATGCCGTTTTGCTGAGGGGTGTATGGGCAGGTCAGGTCGTGGACGATCCCCTTGCCGTCCACGAAGTCAATAAACTTCGTCCCGAGGAACTCCCCTCCTCGGTCAGAGTGAAGCATGAGCACCGACTTCTTTGTCTGCCGCTCCACCAACACCAGCCACTTCTGGAACTCTAGCAGCACGTCCAACTTCTTGGTGACCAGCCTCACCCACACGTAGCGGGTCTTGCGGTCCTTGAGCAGCAAGAAGTGCAAGCTGCCGTCCTTGGCAGCCATGCGGAACGACCCGCATAGATCGATGTGCACGACGACCATCACGTCGGCGGCATCAGAGCCTTAGTCGGGGAAGGTGTACCGCGCCAGCTTCTCGCCAACGCACGAGACACACGGTAAGTCCGCGCCTATCGCTGACTTGAGGTCCAGCCCAATGGCGACCTCGTTCTTCGCGGAACTCCAAATGGTGTCCACGCCAACGTGCGCAAGCCTCGCATGCACCCTGTCCGGCGTCGACTTCGTCGAAGAGACGATCGCCCGCATGGATGACGGCGTGGGTGACGCCGACCTCGTTGAGCAGGGACGCATGTCGGTACAGAGGAGACGCCTGGAGTACGTTGCCCGATCGAGCACTCCCCTCGCTGCCGAGACGAGCAGCATCCTGTCGCCGTCCTCCTGCAGATTAATGCCGTGCTCCTTCAGCTGGCCGGACGACAACAGGTTTGCCCGCACACCCGGGACGTACAACACGTCCAGGATGAGCACCTGCTTCCCGGCCTCCCCTTGCAGGGCGACGGTGCCATGACCTTGTACGTCCTGCAGCGCCCCATTGAAGCGGCGCACGTGCTTGATGGGGCCGTTCGGCTGCAGGTTGACGAAGACTTCCTTTGTCCCCATCAAGTGGTGGGAGCAGCCGCTGTCGAGCAGAACCACCGCCGGGTTTGCCTGCACAGCTGCCACCACCGCCTGGAAGTCCTCCCCGGCCTTCGGCGCCAGCGAGACGGTCGGCTCCACGACGCCGGCCAGTGAGCACGACGCCGTCTTGTCGTCCCGCGCCTTACTACCAGCAGGGGAATCGGCGTCCTTCCCCGAGGTCGACTTGGTCGACTGCGTCTCCTTGCGCGACTTGTTTTGTCCTCGATGAGGACGACGACTGCCAAACCTCCCGCGACCTCCCTTGGCGTCGTCGTCGTCGCAGTCACTATGGTCGGGGCACTCGAAGGAGAGGTGGTCGGGGTCGCCGCACAGCCAGCACTCTCGACGTCGACCTCCTCCTCCTCAACCAGTGTCCTTGGTCGACTTCTTCTTGTCGACTTCCTTGGCCGGCTTCCTGCCACTACTACCACCACCGCCACACTATCCCACACTACCTCGGTCGACCTCCTTGCTTCGCCGGGGCGACGAAGTTCGCCCGCGCCAAGAGCTCCTATGACCGCTCTGCCTCCTGCATCGCCTTGTCGTGCGGGATGTATGAGGTCAAATTTTCCCCGTTGAGCATCGTCCTCGTGCTCGGCGCCATTGACAGCCGCTTTAGAAGGTTGTAGCTGCTTGACGTACGACGCCGTAGAGTATAACGCCCTGGCCATCCTGATGGTGGCGAGAATTTGCCGGGCCTGGTTGCAGTAGTCGGTCGCCGTCTCCTCGTCGCCCATACGCAGGTGCGTCAGCTGCCCCTCCAGCTGGGCAATGAACAAGTTGTCGGTGACTTGATAGGTCGGCTCGATTAAGTGCCACGGCCGGTGGACGGCGTCGAGGTACTCTCGGCACCACTTCAAGGCGATCTGCACGCCCGGCGAGCAGCACTGCGAGATGACCGTGAAGGTCAACAGCTGCACGGCGCGAAACTCCGCACGCAAGTCGGGGTCCTCCGGCGTCGCCACGGTGCCTCAAGCAAAGCTGATCATCCGGCCATCTCCAGCTGGGGCTCGATGGCTTCCTTCCAGGTGAGTATGTCGGGTCGACCAGTAAGCGGCGGGGTGACCAAGATCCTGTCCGACGTGAACTTGAAGTAGCCGTAACTCAGTGCAATCCTGCCCACTGTCACCTGGGTCGCCGACATCGGCGACAACCCGCTTCGTCGACCTCCGACATTGCCATGCGAGGAGCCTGCAACCGCCGTCGGCCTCACTCCCTGCGCCTGAATGACGCCAACTTTATCGGCGTGTATCACACCTCTCTGCCTCGACGTGCTTCCCACACTGCTGCCGACCTGGTCACCACCGGCGTTGACGCCTACGTCGACGCCGTCCTCAATGTTCACCGGTCGAGGAGACGCAGGTTGAGGAGGGTGCAACGTCACCCACATGGTGCGAATGCCAGCCTCCACAACCGCCCAAGGGATCGTTCCGTACTCCTAGGCCCCATAGCGTGTCGTCGCGTCCTACAGCTGTGCTTCCAAGGTCTCCATTCCCTTGGCGTCACCTACGCGTACGCTAGTGATTGCACGGCTGTCGGCCTACGAACAACTTAGATAAGTGACCTCTACGTTGACCTGACTGAAAGGTAAGTCGTGTGCCGTCCACGCTCACCGCACCATGCGGAGGTAACTACTACAACGGGAGCTAGGCACGGGTGCTCATGTGATTTCTCCGTTCGTTGGTCCTTAGTTGTTTTCCTAGTGCACACACTCCTTGCTAGTTCACGGGGCAATTTTGGCAAGCGTTTTACTAGAGAAAAATGACAACAATGGTACAATAAAGTTGGCATGGCAAGACTACATCAGAGCTAGCATTCAGGTTGGTCGACTGCCAACACAGTATGGTCGACCGCGTTTGAGCACGACTTAGTCAACCGCGCTCCAACAATGCAAAGTCAACGTGGTGCAAATGTCGTAGGTTAACGGTGTGCCAGCGTTGCTCCTGCAGAATAGCAGCGCACCAACTTCGCAGGTGCTCGCAGATGATTGGCGTACTGAGCCTTGTCACCTGCACAACGCACACACCAAGTCAGCCTGGCGCTGACGACTGCATCTGATCAGCCACGTCGGCCTCGGGATACCACCACCGAGGCTGGACTCGCCAACTTCGCCTGGGCGACCATCGCACTCCTCCGCAGAACCTCGTCATCCAGGTAACCTGGTCGACCGGGCAACCACGTCGACCAGCTGCTCCTGTATGTGCCCGTCAACCTCCCAAGTCGACGACCACCCCAAGTCGACCTCACCAGGTCGACCACACCTCTGGTTGACCAGCTCCAGATTGACGTCACTCCTGGTCGACCAGTTCCACGTTGACCAACGCAGTTGTCGCCGACCACCCAAGTCGGCTACCCGAAGTCTGCGTTACCAAGTTGACGCCGTGCTACTCGACGCCCAGTTGCTTGGCGTCCAGAGTCGTGGTTGACGTCAGCCCCTCCTCCGTCGACCACCAGGTCAGGTCGACCCCCAGGTTGACATCACACCTGGTCGGCCAACCACCAAGTCGACCAGCAGGCCTTTCAGGCGACAACCCAAGTCGGCTGCCCCAAGTTGGCGTCACCAAGATGACGCCCTCCACAGGTCGACCTCCCTGAAGTTGCCGCCACCCTGAAGTCGGAGCCCGTGCAGTGGCCCCTGTGCAGGTAGACCTCCTCGTCAACCAGCTCACCCACTGCCGCAGGTCGGCTGCTCCCCTCACACCCGACCACGAAGTCGGCTCCGCCCAAGTGAGGACGGGGCCAACACATAACTCCCGTTGACATATAAGCCAAGCATTGTTCGGCCACCCCACGTCATGCATTCAAATGTGTGGTTACCAAAAATTGGTCGCAGACCCTCAAGCCACATCCATGAAATGAATCGTGTACCAGTGTAGACCAGTAGCCACGCAGAACAGGCCCCACGCGTGCATCGGAGTGCAAGTGATCTAGGTTTAAAACGACGAGAGAGAAATCAAGTTCAGCATCAAAATTTCTCCTCCCAGCACTTCACCATGCCTCGGTTCCACTGCCGTGAGCAGGTCCCGCTGCATATTAAGCGCGCAATATGCCTCCATCGCGTGGAGAACCTGCACCTGCGTCACGTTGACTTGGCGAGGTGCTGCTTCTCCCGGTATGGCCTCTGCCCGGACCATTCCACCGTCGGCCGCATCCTTAAAAACGCCGAGCGCTGAGCTGCCGTCACAACAAGCGACAACCAAGTTCGCCGGCGTAGAGGCGCATGGCCTGAGCTGGAACAGGCCATGGCACGGTGGATCGCTAACGCGGGGCCCGGCGACGTACCGTTGACGCTGCAAACCATCCGCGACCATGTCGCGACCATGGCTCGTAACATGGGCATTTCGCCCAGGTTTCGATGATCTATCGGCTGGGTGCGCCGTGCATTGCGGCGCCAAGGGGTGAGGTGCCGTGCATCAGTCGGTGAGGTGGCCACGCGGACATCGCCGCAGTGCGCGACTGCCAAGAGAATCTCCCGTACCTCCTTATGCAACTCTCGGCTCGTCTGCGCGACACGCACAACCTCGACGAAGCCGCACTTTGGTTGTCCGTGCTCCCGCGGTGCACCTACAGCAACGGCCGTATTCCAGGGAGAAAAGTGTCGAAGGAACGCCTTACCGTAGCGTTTCTTGTCAATGCCGACGGGAGCCACGCCTTTCGCCCGTTGGTCATCTCTAAGGCAAAGCGCCCGTATGATTTTCGCTCGGACTACGATCCTAGTCCGCTCTGCTACTGGCGTAACAACGCCAAAGGATGGATGACGGCGCCGGAGAGTTTGTGTTGCCGACATGTTTTTGTTGCCGTGATGTTTCCTACGGTGAGTTTGGTCACGCTCTGTTCGGTATCTGCTGTTCGCTCACCCATGTTTCCACATATGCCGACATTCCCTCCCCTCCCTCTCCCGCCCACAGTTGTTCACACAATTCATCTCACAGCTCACTGTTGCCATGTATGCGGAGGGGCGCCACATCCTGTTAGAGACTGAGGACGGAGTCTATGAAGATTAGTAGCAAAAATATCTCAACATCATTGGGCCTAGTTTCTGAACAGAGAAGTCGAGTTCAGAAGAAACGCCGTCGACGAAAAGTTCACAGTCAAAACTTCATCAAACTCGAATATGTTGTAGCTCTACTCCGTGGCTACAATTCCCAAGTTGAATCATGCAAAAAGGTGAAGTATTTCTTGAGCTATCGATTTCGGCGCACTAGGGGGTATGCTGCCACAGAATCTTAACTCAATCACAAAGTTCACACAAGAGAATTGGAGTAGCACTAAACCAGGTGGAAGGGATGAGGAGGACGAGAGGGAAGGTCCCAAGAGAGTCCCCAACCAAGGAAACCCCATGCCATACAATTCCCTTCCCCATAGGCAACCCAACTTTGACCTTTGTCACTATCCCAACCTCCACAATCCACCTCAACCCAACTTGGCCACACTTGCCAGCCTGGTTTGGTTTCTCCCAACCATTTGGCAGCAACTACAGTAGAAAAGACGAATTTCCCAACCCTCAAAAGTCTGTACCCCATATTGAGTCAACCCCACAACTTCCCATAGTCACCACAACCAAATATCAAAAGCATACGAACTCCAACGTTCGTAACTTTCTTGTTCGTGCTCCGATTGAAGCGATACTTGGTTCCTCGGAAAGCTCTTGAGCAGAGGAGTCACTTCAGATATCTGCTCAAGCCAAATAACATTCACACACACACACACACACACTCAGAAAAACCAAACCGCACAAAACACAAATTTCTGCACACACTCACAACACGCATGCAACGCACGAACATATGATGGGAGGCAGACAGACGTGAATGCGAATGGTAGCATCACTCAACAAACTCCCCCTCTGGCTGCCAACCATCATCCCACATGTCATAGCTCAAGCATGCAACCTCAATGCACACTCATCCCTGCAAGCTTCATGCCCTTCCAATGCTCAGATTCAGCCAGGCGCTTGGTGAGAATGTCAGCCGCCTGCTGATGGGTCTTCACAATCTCCAGCCGCACCTCCTTGTCCAGGAGCCTTCTCACCCAGTGCCACTTAGGCCTGATATGTTTGGTCAGCCCATGAAGACAAGCATTCTTCGCTAGCTTCACCGCCGACTCATTGTTACAGAAAATCACAGTCGGCTCCCTCTGACCAACTCCAATCTCCTCCAACAAACGCCTCAGCCACACCACCTCCTTTGCCCCATGATGCAGGGCCATGTACTCTGTCTCACACGAGGACTGCCCCACTTCATTCTGCTTCTTACTGCGCCAGCTCACTGCACCACCTCCGAACAGGCACACATAGCCTCCAATGCTGGTGCCATCCGCTTTCACCGAGCTGAAGCTAGCGTCAGTGTAGCAAGTCAGGAGCATCTCCCCCTTGCTCAAATCAGCTTCACCCCTCTGCAGCCTCTGCCTCACAGCACTGTACTCCAAACCCACTGATGCCGTTGCACTCACATAGCGGACCAACCTCTTGGCCGCTTCCAGCTGCTCATGACTGGGGCGTGAAACCACACTAGCAAGCCTGGATGTTGCAAAGGCAATGTCAGGCCGTGTGTGGTTAGCCGCATAGTTGAGTGCCCCAACCATGGAATGAAAAAGTTTCCTATCACTCTCACCCACCACCTCCTCATCAGCACAGGGCTCCACAGTGAACCCCGAAGGCAGTGGGGTGGCTGGCTTTCCTCCATCTTGTAGCCCATACTTCTCAGCCAGCCCCTCACAATACTTTCTCTGGTGCAACCTCAACACTCCCTTGTCAAGGTCCCTCTCCACATGCATCCCTAAATAGTACTTCACATCTCCCATCTTGGAGCACTTGAACTGTATCTCCAGCATCTGCTCCACATGCTCAATCATTGCAGACGAATCAGAGAAGAGCAAGATGTCGTCCACATACACCAGGAGCATGAGAAACTGCTCCTTCTCCTGCAGCAAGAACAAGCTGTGATCACACTCACTCTTCTTGAAACCCCCAGCCAGCAGAGTCTCCTCTAACTTGTGGTACCATGCACGAGGAGCCTGCTTCAGGCCATAGATGGCCTTCTTCAGCCTGCACACCCTGCCGCTCCCATCATCCAATCCCTCAGGCTGTAACATGTACAGCTCCTCCATAATGATCCCATTAAGGAAGGCGGTGGTGATGTCCATCTGCTTCACCCGCCATCCACGGTTTGCTGCCATTGCCAATGACACCCGAAGTGTTGTGCCTTTCCCCACAGGAGCATAGAGCTCGTTGAAGTCCTTTCCCTTTGTCTGCTGAAACCCCTTAGCCACAAGCCTTGACTTGTAGCGGGTCAGCGCCCCATCAGGTCCGTACTTGTGCCTGAAAATCAGCTTGGAAGAAATGGCCTTCTTCCCGGGTGGCAGCTCACACAGCTCCCACGTCTCATTCTCTAACAGAGAATCATACTCCTCCTTCACACTCTGCTTCCACTTTTCAGCATCGGGCCCGCTCAATGCCTCAGCTAGCGTCTTGGGCTCAGGGACGGCTGCCCAGTAGCAGTGTGCTATCTCATCCTCATCACACTGCTCAGCCACACTCCCAGCCCTCACCACCTTTGGCTTGCCACGGCTTGCATAGGTCAGCCTGTTAGGAGGGCGCACATCCCTCCTAGGACGGTCAGCCGTACGTCCGGCACCTTGTGGAGCACCTTGCTCCTCCTCCTGCTGCTGCTGCTGCTCCACCTCAGGTTCTCCCCCATCATCAGTCACCCCAGAGATCTCCTCCTTGGAGACACAAACCTCCACCTGCCTGGAAGGCCGCTGCACCTCATCGGCTTCGACAATTAGCGGTGTCGTAGGAAGCTTCTGCTGCTGCTGCTGCTTCCACTCTTTGTAGTACAAGGACTCAAGGAACTTCACATCCCTTGACACAGTCAGCTGCTGGCTGGTCAAGTCCCAAATCAGCCAGCCCTTGTGATCCTTAGCAAGCCCCAAGTGCACACCCCATCTCCCAGAAGCTTCCAGTTTTCCCCTCTTCTCCTTAGGCACATGAAACACCACCATGCAGCCATAAGTTCTCAGCATGTTGACTGCAGGCGCACTCCCATACCACTTGGTGTAGGGGACCCATTGCTTGTCCCCCACAGTCGCCAGCACCCGGTTCTTCACAACAACGACCTGCCGCAGTGCTGTCACCCAAAACGGATCCGGCAGCCCTGCACGCCCAAGGAGAGTGCGAGCACCTTTCTGCAGGGTCCGGTTGAACCGCTCAGCCACGCCATTCTGCTGAGGGTTGTAAGGCACTGTGAGTTGATGCTGGATCCCCTTCCGCTTCAGCTCCTTCTCAAAATCAGCGCCGATGAACTCTCCTCCGTTGTCAGTGCGGATCACCTTCACCTTGTGTCCGCTCTCCCTTTGTGCTCTCGGCATCCACTCCTTAAGAACAGCCGCTGCCACCTCCCCCTTAGTCTTGAGAGGGTACACCCACACCGCACGTGTGTGGTCGTCCACAATTGTCAAGAAGTAGCGGCTGCCCGAGAGAGAAAGGGCCCTCGTGGGGCCCACCACATCCATGTGTACTAGTGCAAGTGGTGCCTTCGCTGGTCCTGTGCTGCTGCTGAAGGGAAACTTCGTGAATTTGGTCTCAAGGCAGGTAGGGCAGCTCCCAATCTCCTTTGCTCCCCCCTTCACCTCCAGCCCCTTCAAGCACCCATCCTTAACCAACTTCTGCAGCATAGGAATGTTCACATGGCACAGCCTCTCATGCCACGTCTCCCAATCAGCCTCACCACTCCCAGATGAAGCCTTTGCCGATGCAGCTGTCGCATCCACACCAGCAAGCACCTCACCATGTGGCTGTTGTGGCTGCTGCACCTTCTTGACTGCATCCATGGCCGCAGCAGTTGGTGCAGACTCCTCTCCTCCCGTAGTTGCTTTAGCCGCTCCCGCTGCCTTTGCTGTTGCTGGTGGTTTCCCCTTCCAAGGGATGATGGGCAGCTGCCATAGGTCCTTGATGCAGCTGCTCTTCTCCTCCAAGTTCCACAGCAGCAACTTCCCAAGCTTTGCACGGCAGCTGGTTGGGCCGAAGGTAACTTCAGCCTTGCTCTTCTGCAGCCGACGCACAGAAAGAAGGTTAGCGGACAAACCTTCAACCAACAGCACATTACCAAGCCCCACAAGCTCTCCATTGGCTCCCATCACCTTGGCATTCCCAACACCAATCACAGGGAGCAAAGCACCTGAAGCGGCAGCCACAAACTTGATCTTCCCAGGAGGTTTTACCTCATCAAGCAAATCTGCCCGTGGGGTCATATGACTCGTGCAACCTGAATCGATCACCCAGTGAGTGAGGGGGTGCATCACAACCTTCCCAACTGAACCCACATCACCCCCACTCCCTTGCACATCCTCAACCATGAGGAACATCCCAGGGTCGGCTTTACCTTGTGCAACATCACCTTGTGCACCTGAACCTTGCACAGCGCCACCTCGTGCACGTTCACCACTTGGCGGCTTCATGCCTGGGGGCGCCCATCCCTCAGGCCGGCTGAAACACTTGAACCACGGGTGTCCAGCCTTCTTGCAGTACCAGCACGCACCCTCCATTCGGGTGCTCCCCTTGCCACCAGAGCTCCCATGCCCCTCATTGTAGTCACTTCGGCCTCTCCCTCTGCCAAAGCCTCTCCCACGACCTCGGCCTCTCCCTCCCCCTCTCCCTCTGCTGCCTCCTGCAGCTCCATACCCCTCAGCAGTTTTGTTAACAGCACCACCTCCCGTGTGGCGCCTGCAGAAGTCCTCCTGCAGGATCTGCTGCCGTAGCCACTCGGGCGTCCACTTGTCCTGCTGAACGTTGAGGGTGGGGATGAGGTTGTCCCACGAGTTGTCAAGCACCGAGATGATCTTGGTGCACTGTTGCATCTGCGACACTTCGCTGCCCGCCGCTGCCATCCTCGCATAGGTGTCCTTGATCTTGTCAAGGACTGGTTTCACATCATCTCCCGGTTTCATGGAGAGGGCAGCCAGCTCCTTCTCCAACACAATCACCATCGGCAGCGTGTTGGGCTGAACCACGTCGCGTAGCAGCTTCCACGCCATTGGCCCCGAGTCATCGAGCTCCACCAAATCCTTGATGTGCTGGAACATGTCGTTGTTGACCAATTGGAGGATGAGGTCGTACAGCACCGCGCTCTTCTCAATCCACCGATCGCGGGCATCTCCTTCCCCCGGCATCTTCTCCTCTCCCATTGCAATTTTCAGCAGCTTGTAGCGCTTGAAGGCGCTCCGCATCCGCCCGCTCCATTCCTCATAGTTGGAGCCATCCAAAGCTTCAATCTTGGATGGTGGTGGTTCACTCCTCTTCTCAACTGCATCTCCACTTCCTTGACTCATCTTCTCTGCTCCCAATCACAATTTCAGCTCCCCCTTTGCTGTCCACACCAAAGTCCCACAATATTTTCACAAGTGTCGGCGCCAACAAAATTTCGGCAGAGTTTCCCCTTAGCGGAAGTCACATCCAACCTCTAGAACTCCACTTAGGCACGCCCACAGGCCATGGTGGGTCTAGGAGGGTCTTCACACTTCAGTAGACTCCCCACAAGGTCCTTAATCAGCTCTGATACCACTTTGTTAGAGACTGAGGACGGAGTCTATGAAGATTAGTAGCAAAAATATCTCAACATCGTTGGGCCTAGTTTCTGAACAGAGAAGTCGAGTTCAGAAGAAACGCCGTCGACGAAAAGTTCACAGTCAAAACTTCATCAAACTCGAATATGTTGTAGCTCTACTCCGTGGCTACAATTCCCAAGTTGAATCATGCAAAAAGGTGAAGTATTTCTTGAGCTATCGATTTCGGCGCACTAGGGGGTATGCTGCCACAGAATCTTAACTCAATCACAAAGTTCACACAAGAGAATTGGAGTAGCACTAAACCAGGTGGAAGGGATGAGGAGGACGAGAGGGAAGGTCCCAAGAGAGTCCCCAACCAAGGAAACCCCATGCCATACAATTCCCTTCCCCATAGGCAACCCAACTTTGACCTTTGTCACTATCCCAACCTCCACAATCCACCTCAACCCAACTTGGCCACACTTGCCAGCCTGGTTTGGTTTCTCCCAACCATTTGGCAGCAACTACAGTAGAAAAGACGAATTTCCCAACCCTCAAAAGTCTGTACCCCATATTGAGTCAACCCCACAACTTCC
Organism: Closterium sp. NIES-65; assembly: GCA_948144175.1. NCBI lineage: Eukaryota > Viridiplantae > Streptophyta > Zygnematophyceae > Desmidiales > Closteriaceae > Closterium > Closterium sp. NIES-65. The sequence goes on along the minus strand of CANXME010000298.1, from coordinate 1,110,183 downwards.
CATAGTCACCACAACCAAATATCAAAAGCATACGAACTCCAACGTTCGTAACTTTCTTGTTCGTGCTCCGATTGAAGCGATACTTGGTTCCTCGGAAAGCTCTTGAGCAGAGGAGTCACTTCAGATATCTGCTCAAGCCAAATAACATTCACACACACACACACACACACTCAGAAAAACCAAACCGCACAAAACACAAATTTCTGCACACACTCACAACACGCATGCAACGCACGAACATATGATGGGAGGCAGACAGACGTGAATGCGAATGGTAGCATCACTCAACAAACTCCCCCTCTGGCTGCCAACCATCATCCCACATGTCATAGCTCAAGCATGCAACCTCAATGCACACTCATCCCTGCAAGCTTCATGCCCTTCCAATGCTCAGATTCAGCCAGGCGCTTGGTGAGAATGTCAGCCGCCTGCTGATGGGTCTTCACAATCTCCAGCCGCACCTCCTTGTCCAGGAGCCTTCTCACCCAGTGCCACTTAGGCCTGATATGTTTGGTCAGCCCATGAAGACAAGCATTCTTCGCTAGCTTCACCGCCGACTCATTGTTACAGAAAATCACAGTCGGCTCCCTCTGACCAACTCCAATCTCCTCCAACAAACGCCTCAGCCACACCACCTCCTTTGCCCCATGATGCAGGGCCATGTACTCTGTCTCACACGAGGACTGCCCCACTTCATTCTGCTTCTTACTGCGCCAGCTCACTGCACCACCTCCGAACAGGCACACATAGCCTCCAATGCTGGTGCCATCCGCTTTCACCGAGCTGAAGCTAGCGTCAGTGTAGCAAGTCAGGAGCATCTCCCCCTTGCTCAAATCAGCTTCACCCCTCTGCAGCCTCTGCCTCACAGCACTGTACTCCAAACCCACTGATGCCGTTGCACTCACATAGCGGACCAACCTCTTGGCCGCTTCCAGCTGCTCATGACTGGGGCGTGAAACCACACTAGCAAGCCTGGATGTTGCAAAGGCAATGTCAGGCCGTGTGTGGTTAGCCGCATAGTTGAGTGCCCCAACCATGGAATGAAAAAGTTTCCTATCACTCTCACCCACCACCTCCTCATCAGCACAGGGCTCCACAGTGAACCCCGAAGGCAGTGGGGTGGCTGGCTTTCCTCCATCTTGTAGCCCATACTTCTCAGCCAGCCCCTCACAATACTTTCTCTGGTGCAACCTCAACACTCCCTTGTCAAGGTCCCTCTCCACATGCATCCCTAAATAGTACTTCACATCTCCCATCTTGGAGCACTTGAACTGCATCTCCAGCATCTGCTCCACATGCTCAATCATTGCAGACGAATCAGAGAAGAGCAAGATGTCGTCCACATACACCAGGAGCATGAGAAACTGCTCCTTCTCCTGCAGCAAGAACAAGCTGTGATCACACTCACTCTTCTTGAAACCCCCAGCCAGCAGAGTCTCCTCTAACTTGTGGTACCATGCACGAGGAGCCTGCTTCAGGCCATAGATGGCCTTCTTCAGCCTGCACACCCTGCCGCTCCCATCATCCAATCCCTCAGGCTGTAACATGTACAGCTCCTCCATAATGATCCCATTAAGGAAGGCGGTGGTGATGTCCATCTGCTTCACCCGCCATCCACGGTTTGCTGCCATTGCCAATGACACCCGAAGTGTTGTGCCTTTCCCCACAGGAGCATAGAGCTCGTTGAAGTCCTTTCCCTTTGTCTGCTGAAACCCCTTAGCCACAAGCCTTGACTTGTAGCGGGTCAGCGCCCCATCAGGTCCGTACTTGTGCCTGAAAATCAGCTTGGAAGAAATGGCCTTCTTCCCGGGTGGCAGCTCACACAGCTCCCACGTCTCATTCTCTAACAGAGAATCATACTCCTCCTTCACACTCTGCTTCCACTTTTCAGCATCGGGCCCGCTCAATGCCTCAGCTAGCGTCTTGGGCTCAGGGACGGCTGCCCAGTAGCAGTGTGCTATCTCATCCTCATCACACTGCTCAGCCACACTCCCAGCCCTCACCACCTTTGGCTTGCCACGGCTTGCATAGGTCAGCCTGTTAGGAGGGCGCACATCCCTCCTAGGACGGTCAGCCGTACGTCCGGCACCTTGTGGAGCACCTTGCTCCTCCTCCTGCTGCTGCTGCTGCTCCACCTCAGGTTCTCCCCCATCATCAGTCACCCCAGAGATCTCCTCCTTGGAGACACAAACCTCCACCTGCCTGGAAGGCCGCTGCACCTCATCGGCTTCGACAATTAGCGGTGTCGTAGGAAGCTTCTGCTGCTGCTGCTGCTTCCACTCTTTGTAGTACAAGGACTCAAGGAACTTCACATCCCTTGACACAGTCAGCTGCTGGCTGGTCAAGTCCCAAATCAGCCAGCCCTTGTGATCCTTAGCAAGCCCCAAGTGCACACCCCATCTCCCAGAAGCTTCCAGTTTTCCCCTCTTCTCCTTAGGCACATGAAACACCACCATGCAGCCATAAGTTCTCAGCATGTTGACTGCAGGCGCACTCCCATACCACTTGGTGTAGGGGACCCATTGCTTGTCCCCCACAGTCGCCAGCACCCGGTTCTTCACAACAACGACCTGCCGCAGTGCTGTCACCCAAAACGGATCCGGCAGCCCTGCACGCCCAAGGAGAGTGCGAGCACCTTTCTGCAGGGTCCGGTTGAACCGCTCAGCCACGCCATTCTGCTGAGGGTTGTAAGGCACTGTGAGTTGATGCTGGATCCCCTTCCGCTTCAGCTCCTTCTCAAAATCAGCGCCGATGAACTCTCCTCCGTTGTCAGTGCGGATCACCTTCACCTTGTGTCCGCTCTCCCTTTGTGCTCTCGGCATCCACTCCTTAAGAACAGCCGCTGCCACCTCCCCCTTAGTCTTGAGAGGGTACACCCACACCGCACGTGTGTGGTCGTCCACAATTGTCAAGAAGTAGCGGCTGCCCGAGAGAGAAAGGGCCCTCGTGGGGCCCACCACATCCATGTGTACTAGTGCAAGTGGTGCCTTCGCTGGTCCTGTGCTGCTGCTGAAGGGAAACTTCGTGAATTTGGTCTCAAGGCAGGTAGGGCAGCTCCCAATCTCCTTTGCTCCCCCCTTCACCTCCAGCCCCTTCAAGCACCCATCCTTAACCAACTTCTGCAGCATAGGAATGTTCACATGGCACAGCCTCTCATGCCACGTCTCCCAATCAGCCTCACCACTCCCAGATGAAGCCTTTGCCGATGCAGCTGTCGCATCCACACCAGCAAGCACCTCACCATGTGGCTGTTGTGGCTGCTGCACCTTCTTGACTGCATCCATGGCCGCAGCAGTTGGTGCAGACTCCTCTCCTCCCGTAGTTGCTTTAGCCGCTCCCGCTGCCTTTGCTGTTGCTGGTGGTTTCCCCTTCCAAGGGATGATGGGCAGCTGCCATAGGTCCTTGATGCAGCTGCTCTTCTCCTCCAAGTTCCACAGCAGCAACTTCCCAAGCTTTGCACGGCAGCTGGTTGGGCCGAAGGTAACTTCAGCCTTGCTCTTCTGCAGCCGACGCACAGAAAGAAGGTTAGCGGACAAACCTTCAACCAACAGCACATTACCAAGCCCCACAAGCTCTCCATTGGCTCCCATCACCTTGGCATTCCCAACACCAATCACAGGGAGCAAAGCACCTGAAGCGGCAGCCACAAACTTGATCTTCCCAGGAGGTTTTACCTCATCAAGCAAATCTGCCCGTGGGGTCATATGACTCGTGCAACCTGAATCGATCACCCAGTGAGTGAGGGGGTGCATCACAACCTTCCCAACTGAACCCACATCACCCCCACTCCCTTGCACATCCTCAACCATGAGGAACATCCCAGGGTCGGCTTTACCTTGTGCAACATCACCTTGTGCACCTGAACCTTGCACAGCGCCACCTCGTGCACGTTCACCACTTGGCGGCTTCATGCCTGGGGGCGCCCATCCCTCAGGCCGGCTGAAACACTTGAACCACGGGTGTCCAGCCTTCTTGCAGTACCAGCACGCACCCTCCATTCGGGTGCTCCCCTTGCCACCAGAGCTCCCATGCCCCTCATTGTAGTCACTTCGGCCTCTCCCTCTGCCAAAGCCTCTCCCACGACCTCGGCCTCTCCCTCCCCCTCTCCCTCTGCTGCCTCCTGCAGCTCCATACCCCTCAGCAGTTTTGTTAACAGCACCACCTCCCGTGTGGCGCCTGCAGAAGTCCTCCTGCAGGATCTGCTGCCGTAGCCACTCGGGCGTCCACTTGTCCTGCTGAACGTTGAGGGTGGGGATGAGGTTGTCCCACGAGTTGTCAAGCACCGAGATGATCTTGGTGCACTGTTGCATCTGCGACACTTCGCTGCCCGCCGCTGCCATCCTCGCATAGGTGTCCTTGATCTTGTCAAGGACTGGTTTCACATCATCTCCCGGTTTCATGGAGAGGGCAGCCAGCTCCTTCTCCAACACAATCACCATCGGCAGCGTGTTGGGCTGAACCACGTCGCGTAGCAGCTTCCACGCCATTGGCCCCGAGTCATCGAGCTCCACCAAATCCTTGATGTGCTGGAACATGTCGTTGTTGACCAATTGGAGGATGAGGTCGTACAGCACCGCGCTCTTCTCAATCCACCGATCGCGGGCATCTCCTTCCCCCGGCATCTTCTCCTCTCCCATTGCAATTTTCAGCAGCTTGTAGCGCTTGAAGGCGCTCCGCATCCGCCCGCTCCATTCCTCATAGTTGGAGCCATCCAAAGCTTCAATCTTGGATGGTGGTGGTTCACTCCTCTTCTCAACTGCATCTCCACTTCCTTGACTCATCTTCTCTGCTCCCAATCACAATTTCAGCTCCCCCTTTGCTGTCCACACCAAAGTCCCACAATATTTTCACAAGTGTCGGCGCCAACAAAATTTCGGCAGAGTTTCCCCTTAGCGGAAGTCACATCCAACCTCTAGAACTCCACTTAGGCACGCCCACAGGCCATGGTGGGTCTAGGAGGGTCTTCACACTTCAGTAGACTCCCCACAAGGTCCTTAATCAGCTCTGATACCACTTTGTTAGAGACTGAGGACGGAGTCTATGAAGATTAGTAGCAAAAATATCTCAACATCGTTGGGCCTAGTTTCTGAACAGAGAAGTCGAGTTCAGAAGAAACGCCGTCGACGAAAAGTTCACAGTCAAAACTTCATCAAACTCGAATATGTTGTAGCTCTACTCCGTGGCTACAATTCCCAAGTTGAATCATGCAAAAAGGTGAAGTATTTCTTGAGCTATCGATTTCGGCGCACTAGGGGGTATGCTGCCACAGAATCTTAACTCAATCACAAAGTTCACACAAGAGAATTGGAGTAGCACTAAACCAGGTGGAAGGGATGAGGAGGACGAGAGGGAAGGTCCCAAGAGAGTCCCCAACCAAGGAAACCCCATGCCATACAATTCCCTTCCCCATAGGCAACCCAACTTTGACCTTTGTCACTATCCCAACCTCCACAATCCACCTCAACCCAACTTGGCCACACTTGCCAGCCTGGTTTGGTTTCTCCCAACCATTTGGCAGCAACTACAGTAGAAAAGACGAATTTCCCAACCCTCAAAAGTCTGTACCCCATATTGAGTCAACCCCACAACTTCCCATAGTCACCACAACCAAATATCAAAAGCATACGAACTCCAACGTTCGTAACTTTCTTGTTCGTGCTCCGATTGAAGCGATACTTGGTTCCTCGGAAAGCTCTTGAGCAGAGGAGTCACTTCAGATATCTGCTCAAGCCAAATAACATTCACACACACACACACACACACTCAGAAAAACCAAACCGCACAAAACACAAATTTCTGCACACACTCACAACACGCATGCAACGCACGAACATATGATGGGAGGCAGACAGACGTGAATGCGAATGGTAGCATCACTCAACAAACTCCCCCTCTGGCTGCCAACCATCATCCCACATGTCATAGCTCAAGCATGCAACCTCAATGCACACTCATCCCTGCAAGCTTCATGCCCTTCCAATGCTCAGATTCAGCCAGGCGCTTGGTGAGAATGTCAGCCGCCTGCTGATGGGTCTTCACAATCTCCAGCCGCACCTCCTTGTCCAGGAGCCTTCTCACCCAGTGCCACTTAGGCCTGATATGTTTGGTCAGCCCATGAAGACAAGCATTCTTCGCTAGCTTCACCGCCGACTCATTGTTACAGAAAATCACAGTCGGCTCCCTCTGACCAACTCCAATCTCCTCCAACAAACGCCTCAGCCACACCACCTCCTTTGCCCCATGATGCAGGGCCATGTACTCTGTCTCACACGAGGACTGCCCCACTTCATTCTGCTTCTTACTGCGCCAGCTCACTGCACCACCTCCGAACAGGCACACATAGCCTCCAATGCTGGTGCCATCCGCTTTCACCGAGCTGAAGCTAGCGTCAGTGTAGCAAGTCAGGAGCATCTCCCCCTTGCTCAAATCAGCTTCACCCCTCTGCAGCCTCTGCCTCACAGCACTGTACTCCAAACCCACTGATGCCGTTGCACTCACATAGCGGACCAACCTCTTGGCCGCTTCCAGCTGCTCATGACTGGGGCGTGAAACCACACTAGCAAGCCTGGATGTTGCAAAGGCAATGTCAGGCCGTGTGTGGTTAGCCGCATAGTTGAGTGCCCCAACCATGGAATGAAAAAGTTTCCTATCACTCTCACCCACCACCTCCTCATCAGCACAGGGCTCCACAGTGAACCCCGAAGGCAGTGGGGTGGCTGGCTTTCCTCCATCTTGTAGCCCATACTTCTCAGCCAGCCCCTCACAATACTTTCTCTGGTGCAACCTCAACACTCCCTTGTCAAGGTCCCTCTCCACATGCATCCCTAAATAGTACTTCACATCTCCCATCTTGGAGCACTTGAACTGCATCTCCAGCATCTGCTCCACATGCTCAATCATTGCAGACGAATCAGAGAAGAGCAAGATGTCGTCCACATACACCAGGAGCATGAGAAACTGCTCCTTCTCCTGCAGCAAGAACAAGCTGTGATCACACTCACTCTTCTTGAAACCCCCAGCCAGCAGAGTCTCCTCTAACTTGTGGTACCATGCACGAGGAGCCTGCTTCAGGCCATAGATGGCCTTCTTCAGCCTGCACACCCTGCCGCTCCCATCATCCAATCCCTCAGGCTGTAACATGTACAGCTCCTCCATAATGATCCCATTAAGGAAGGCGGTGGTGATGTCCATCTGCTTCACCCGCCATCCACGGTTTGCTGCCATTGCCAATGACACCCGAAGTGTTGTGCCTTTCCCCACAGGAGCATAGAGCTCGTTGAAGTCCTTTCCCTTTGTCTGCTGAAACCCCTTAGCCACAAGCCTTGACTTGTAGCGGGTCAGCGCCCCATCAGGTCCGTACTTGTGCCTGAAAATCAGCTTGGAAGAAATGGCCTTCTTCCCGGGTGGCAGCTCACACAGCTCCCACGTCTCATTCTCTAACAGAGAATCATACTCCTCCTTCACACTCTGCTTCCACTTTTCAGCATCGGGCCCGCTCAATGCCTCAGCTAGCGTCTTGGGCTCAGGGACGGCTGCCCAGTAGCAGTGTGCTATCTCATCCTCATCACACTGCTCAGCCACACTCCCAGCCCTCACCACCTTTGGCTTGCCACGGCTTGCATAGGTCAGCCTGTTAGGAGGGCGCACATCCCTCCTAGGACGGTCAGCCGTACGTCCGGCACCTTGTGGAGCACCTTGCTCCTCCTCCTGCTGCTGCTGCTGCTCCACCTCAGGTTCTCCCCCATCATCAGTCACCCCAGAGATCTCCTCCTTGGAGACACAAACCTCCACCTGCCTGGAAGGCCGCTGCACCTCATCGGCTTCGACAATTAGCGGTGTCGTAGGAAGCTTCTGCTGCTGCTGCTGCTTCCACTCTTTGTAGTACAAGGACTCAAGGAACTTCACATCCCTTGACACAGTCAGCTGCTGGCTGGTCAAGTCCCAAATCAGCCAGCCCTTGTGATCCTTAGCAAGCCCCAAGTGCACACCCCATCTCCCAGAAGCTTCCAGTTTTCCCCTCTTCTCCTTAGGCACATGAAACACCACCATGCAGCCATAAGTTCTCAGCATGTTGACTGCAGGCGCACTCCCATACCACTTGGTGTAGGGGACCCATTGCTTGTCCCCCACAGTCGCCAGCACCCGGTTCTTCACAACAACGACCTGCCGCAGTGCTGTCACCCAAAACGGATCCGGCAGCCCTGCACGCCCAAGGAGAGTGCGAGCACCTTTCTGCAGGGTCCGGTTGAACCGCTCAGCCACGCCATTCTGCTGAGGGTTGTAAGGCACTGTGAGTTGATGCTGGATCCCCTTCCGCTTCAGCTCCTTCTCAAAATCAGCGCCGATGAACTCTCCTCCGTTGTCAGTGCGGATCACCTTCACCTTGTGTCCGCTCTCCCTTTGTGCTCTCGGCATCCACTCCTTAAGAACAGCCGCTGCCACCTCCCCCTTAGTCTTGAGAGGGTACACCCACACCGCACGTGTGTGGTCGTCCACAATTGTCAAGAAGTAGCGGCTGCCCGAGAGAGAAAGGGCCCTCGTGGGGCCCACCACATCCATGTGTACTAGTGCAAGTGGTGCCTTCGCTGGTCCTGTGCTGCTGCTGAAGGGAAACTTCGTGAATTTGGTCTCAAGGCAGGTAGGGCAGCTCCCAATCTCCTTTGCTCCCCCCTTCACCTCCAGCCCCTTCAAGCACCCATCCTTAACCAACTTCTGCAGCATAGGAATGTTCACATGGCACAGCCTCTCATGCCACGTCTCCCAATCAGCCTCACCACTCCCAGATGAAGCCTTTGCCGATGCAGCTGTCGCATCCACACCAGCAAGCACCTCACCATGTGGCTGTTGTGGCTGCTGCACCTTCTTGACTGCATCCATGGCCGCAGCAGTTGGTGCAGACTCCTCTCCTCCCGTAGTTGCTTTAGCCGCTCCCGCTGCCTTTGCTGTTGCTGGTGGTTTCCCCTTCCAAGGGATGATGGGCAGCTGCCATAGGTCCTTGATGCAGCTGCTCTTCTCCTCCAAGTTCCACAGCAGCAACTTCCCAAGCTTTGCACGGCAGCTGGTTGGGCCGAAGGTAACTTCAGCCTTGCTCTTCTGCAGCCGACGCACAGAAAGAAGGTTAGCGGACAAACCTTCAACCAACAGCACATTACCAAGCCCCACAAGCTCTCCATTGGCTCCCATCACCTTGGCATTCCCAACACCAATCACAGGGAGCAAAGCACCTGAAGCGGCAGCCACAAACTTGATCTTCCCAGGAGGTTTTACCTCATCAAGCAAATCTGCCCGTGGGGTCATATGACTCGTGCAACCTGAATCGATCACCCAGTGAGTGAGGGGGTGCATCACAACCTTCCCAACTGAACCCACATCACCCCCACTCCCTTGCACATCCTCAACCATGAGGAACATCCTAGGGTCGGCTTTACCTTGTGCAACATCACCTTGTGCACCTGAACCTTGCACAGCGCCACCTCGTGCACGTTCACCACTTGGCGGCTTCATGCCTGGGGGCGCCCATCCCTCAGGCCGGCTGAAACACTTGAACCACGGGTGTCCAGCCTTCTTGCAGTACCAGCACGCACCCTCCATTCGGGTGCTCCCCTTGCCACCAGAGCTCCCATGCCCCTCATTGTAGTCACTTCGGCCTCTCCCTCTGCCAAAGCCTCTCCCACGACCTCGGCCTCTCCCTCCCCCTCTCCCTCTGCTGCCTCCTGCAGCTCCATACCCCTCAGCAGTTTTGTTAACAGCACCACCTCCCGTGTGGCGCCTGCAGAAGTCCTCCTGCAGGATCTGCTGCCGTAGCCACTCGGGCGTCCACTTGTCCTGCTGAACGTTGAGGGTGGGGATGAGGTTGTCCCACGAGTTGTCAAGCACCGAGATGATCTTGGTGCACTGTTGCATCTGCGACACTTCGCTGCCCGCCGCTGCCATCCTCGCATAGGTGTCCTTGATCTTGTCAAGGACTGGTTTCACATCATCTCCCGGTTTCATGGAGAGGGCAGCCAGCTCCTTCTCCAACACAATCACCATCGGCAGCGTGTTGGGCTGAACCACGTCGCGTAGCAGCTTCCACGCCATTGGCCCCGAGTCATCGAGCTCCACCAAATCCTTGATGTGCTGGAACATGTCGTTGTTGACCGATTGGAGGATGAGGTCGTACAGCACCGCGCTCTTCTCAATCCACCGATCGCGGGCATCTCCTTCCCCCGGCATCTTCTCCTCTCCCATTGCAATTTTCAGCAGCTTGTAGCGCTTGAAGGCGCTCCGCATCCGCCCGCTCCATTCCTCATAGTTGGAGCCATCCAAAGCTTCAATCTTGGATGGTGGTGGTTCACTCCTCTTCTCAACTGCATCTCCACTTCCTTGACTCATCTTCTCTGCTCCCAATCACAATTTCAGCTCCCCCTTTGCTGTCCACACCAAAGTCCCACAATATTTTCACAAGTGTCGGCGCCAACAAAATTTCGGCAGAGTTTCCCCTTAGCGGAAGTCACATCCAACCTCTAGAACTCCACTTAGGCACGCCCACAGGCCATGGTGGGTCTAGGAGGGTCTTCACACTTCAGTAGACTCCCCACAAGGTCCTTAATCAGCTCTGATACCACTTTGTTAGAGACTGAGGACGGAGTCTATGAAGATTAGTAGCAAAAATATCTCAACATCGTTGGGCCTAGTTTCTGAACAGAAAAGTCGAGTTCAGAAGAAACGCCGTCGACGAAAAGTTCACAGTCAAAACTTCATCAAACTCGAATATGTTGTAGCTCTACTCCGTGGCTACAATTCCCAAGTTGAATCATGCAAAAAGGTGAAGTATTTCTTGAGCTATCGATTTCGGCGCACTAGGGGGTATGCTGCCACAGAATCTTAACTCAATCACAAAGTTCACACAAGAGAATTGGAGTAGCACTAAACCAGGTGGAAGGGATGAGGAGGACGAGAGGGAAGGTCCCAAGAGAGTCCCCAACCAAGGAAACCCCATGCCATACAATTCCCTTCCCCATAGGCAACCCAACTTTGACCTTTGTCACTATCCCAACCTCCACAATCCACCTCAACCCAACTTGGCCACACTTGCCAGCCTGGTTTGGTTTCTCCCAACCATTTGGCAGCAACTACAGTAGAAAAGACGAATTTCCCAACCCTCAAAAGTCTGTACCCCATATTGAGTCAACCCCACAACTTCCCATAGTCACCACAACCAAATATCAAAAGCATACGAACTCCAACGTTCGTAACTTTCTTGTTCGTGCTCCGATTGAAGCGATACTTGGTTCCTCGGAAAGCTCTTGAGCAGAGGAGTCACTTCAGATATCTGCTCAAGCCAAATAACATTCACACACACACACACACTCAGAAAAACCAAACCGCACAAAACACAAATTTCTGCACACACTCACAACACGCATGCAACGCACGAACATATGATGGGAGGCAGACAGACGTGAATGCGAATGGTAGCATCACTCAACACATCCTTTTTTTGCTCGATAACGCGAGCTTGCACAAGCTTAGGAGCGAGTTTGCGTGGTGCGAAATCGTTTGCGGCATGCGAAAGACCTGCATGAGCAATGTCCGTCTGGTCTTCCTGCCGCCGAACACCACAACCTTCTCCCAGCCCCTCGACCAGGGGATTATTGCCACCGCCAAGGCGCACTACCGCCAGCACTGGCTGCGGGCCTTCACTGCTCGGTGGAATGCGGACGGAGCCACAAGCAATGCCGCGCAGTTCCGCCCGAACCTACGTGATGTGCTGGCGTGGCTTTCGGACACGTGGACGAGCGTCGGGCTGCGCACCATCCAGCGGTGCTGGTGGCGCACGGGATGCCTGCCGCGTTTGTGGGCCATGGAGCTGCCCCACGTGCACGACGACGAGCCCACCCCGTCCGCCTATCCCGACATCGAGCTTGATGATGATGTCAAACTTATATGCTATAGTCTGTGTAGGCTGTAGTGGGGTAGACAATATGCGGTACAACATTTTTAGGTTTTCCTACTTGTACCCACCAGTTTCTTAGTGCACAGATTCCTCGTTCTTTCACATGGTATAGAGCAGGTTCCCTAGTGGGAACGTTTCCTAGGGCCCACGGAATATCGATTTTTTTTTTTCCTGCCCGGAGCGCGCTTCGCCCCTGCCCGAGTCGCGCCCCGTCTGCCTACCCTCCCGTCGCGTCCCCTGCCCTTAGTGGCCCGTCGCGCTCCCTTACGGCCGCATAGTGGCCCCTCTCATGGCCTCTCACGGCCCCTCTCACGGCCCTTCGCGGCCCCTTCGCGGCCTCCTTCACGGCCCCTTAGTGGCCTCCCTTCGCGGCCCCTTCGTGGCCCCTTCACGGCCCCTTCGCGGCACCTTCGCGGCCCCTTCGCGGCCCCTTCGCGGCCCCTTCATGGCCCCTTCGTGGCTCCTTCACGGCCCCTTCGCGGCCCCTTCACGGCTCCCTTCGCGGCCCCTTCGCGGCCCCGCCCCGCTACCCGTAGTGGCCCCGCCCTGTTGCTAGTCGCGGCCCCGCCCCATCGCCAGTCGCGGCCCCGCCCCGTCGCCAGTTGCGGCCCCGCCCCGTCGCCAGTCGCGGCCCTGCCGCGTTGCCCCTGCCTCGTCGCGACGCCCCTGCGGGACCCGCAAGATGCGGCTCCTGCGCGTCGCGACACCCCTGCGGGACCCGCGTGGCGTCACCCCTGCCCGCCGCGGCGCCCTGCCCTAACCCGCACCCTGTAGTAGCCGCCACTGCAGCAGCCGCCCCTAGAGCAGCCGCCACTGCAGCAGCAGCCCCTGGAGCAGCCGCCCCTGCAGCAGTCGCCCCTGGAGCAGCCACCCCTAAAGCAGCCGCCCCTGGAGCAGCCGCCACTGCAGCAGCCGCCCCCGGAGCAGCCACCCCTGCAGCAGCCGCCCCCGGAGCAGCCGCCCCTGCAGCAACTGCCCCTGGCGCAGCCGCCACTGCAGTAGCCGCCCCTGGAGCAGCCACCCCTGTAGCAGCCGCCCCTGGAGCAGCCGCCCCTACAGCAGCCACCCGTAGAGCAGCCGCCCGTGCAGCAGCCGCCCCTGGAGCTGCCGCCCGTGAAGCAGCCGCCCTTGAAGCAGCCGCCCCTGCAGCAGCCGCCCCTGGAGCAGCCACCCCTACAGCAGCCGCCCCTGGAGCAGCCGCCCTTGCAGCAGCCACCCCTGGAGCTGCCGCCACTGCAGCAGCCGCCCCTGGAGCAGCCGCCCCTAGAGCAGGAGCCGCCCCTGCAGTAGCCGCCCCTGCAACTACCGCGGAGTCCTCGCCCTACAGTGGTAGCGTCCTCGCCATTGCCGCCGTCGTACGCCTGCCCTTCTCGCCACTGGTGAGCACTGCCCTGTCCGTACTACTGTTACTACTGCTCTTGCTGCTACTGCTCTTTCTACTGCTACTGCTGCTCCTTGCGTGGCTAGATACAGCTCCAGCGCCGTCCGCGTGAGTCCCTCGCCCCCCAACAGCTTTGTGAGTGGTACGCTAGTTGGGGTTGTAGGGGTGGCCGCGCTGCGACTACTGCTATTGCTATTGCTGCTGCTACTGTGGCTACCACTGCTCCTGCTTCTCTTGGCGGTGGCCAGATGCAGCTCCAGCGACGTCCGTGTGAGTCCCTCACGCCCTAGCAGCTTCGTGAGTGGTACGCTACTTGGGGTTGTCGGGGTGGCCGTAATGGGAGTCGTCCTGGAGTGAGTAGTTCGGCAGCTGCTTGTCGTGGCCAGGTACACCTGGAGCGTCGTCCGTGTGCGGTCCTTTCGCCCCAGCAGCTTCGTGAGTGGTATGCTCAGCGTGACGGGTCACGGGGTACTGCTCGTTGTCCGTACGTCATTCGCACTGGTGCTCGGACTGGTCAGCCTTGCGGGACGTTTGGTCACGCAGAGTCCCGCTGCTTCGATCACAAAAAACCTGGGTTTTTGAAGGGGGTTTGAAGGGGTGTACATTTCACGTGTTTTGGTTGGCGAAGCTCCGAAACGAAATCGCGACCAATGACGGACCGAAATCGGACCGCGTTTGTTTGTTGGAGTTGAAAATCAATTTCGGGATGTAATACATTGTCGGTTTTTGTGGGTTGCCAAAATAGTTGTCATTTTGGAACAAATATATTTAGCTATGACTTCAATTAAGCTTGACAATGCATCAATAAGCTGGCCATTTTATTACAAAATAAATGCATTACATATGATACTTATTTAGGAGATAGGTACTGTCTAGATGGAACGCCTTCACCACATGGACGTGGCGAAGCAGCGCTTCAAGCGGAATCACGGAGTACGCATATACTCCTGTCGTCCTCTTGAGGCGAGTGCATCCAGTTGCAGCATCCTCCCCGCACGCATTCCAATATCTAATGTAAGCCACCTCCTCCCTCTCTCCATGGATTTTTGTGTGGAACAGCAGCAGCAACCTTGCATACCCCTCCTCTCTCCGACCATACCTTACACCCTCTACTGCAACATCCGAGTACCACAGCCGCTCAAAATAGTCAGGCGTCGCCCAAACGAAGTGAGAAACCCTTGAGAAGCTGGCATCATCTGACGCTAGGATGGCCTACGATGCATGGGCCTGCATAACAATGGCAGTTTGTAAGCAATTGGAATAGGGGCAAGAAAAAAATGATTGTATGATCCACGAAGTACTTACTCTGATCTTGGGGATGCATTCAGCATAACGTATTAGCACATCCTTGAGGGCACCTTGTGCAACTGGTTGTTGCTTGGCCCACTTCTTTGCAAACCAGTTGGTGGAGGTGGGTTCTTCAGGTAATTCCACAGGGAGAAAGTAGGACTCTTTGATAAGAGTCCATGTGCCTGTCTCAATGGCGTGCCAACAAACAGTAGCAAGTTTATTACATTATGCATGCATAGCATTGCAATTCAATCACTAGACAGGTTTACCTGCTGCATGGTAGTGTCCCGGCCAGCGTGATCGTCCACCGGCACAACGTCCGTAATGCGCCTAGCATGGAATTTCATAATCTGACCATCTATATTGCGCTTGTTGGACATGCATATTAATAGTACCGGGAGGTCTTCTTCTTGAGATCCCGCACGGACTGCTCGGTGTGCCCCATTAGCTGGCAACACAAGAGGTACCAGCTAAGATAGGCACGGACAGCATCCATCTGGGGCTGGCGAAGCAGGCCAGCAAAGACTAACACCATGACCTGCAAATTTCAGGGTTTATTACAGCAGGGGGGCATGAGTAGTTGGGACATGCGTGAGAAGATGAGCAAACGGGTTTCGAGGCGGAATTAATGAAAGCATGAGAGAGGGTACTGAGATGCAGCACGGGGTGTGTTGTAGTCTGGAATCGGCATGCCACTTCTGCATGGTGCATGCTATCGCACAAGATGATCACATGCACCATGGCTTGCACACCTGCATGACGGCCCTGTGCTCATAGGCCGCGACACATGCTCCAGTCTCGAAGTAGGTGCTCTCTGGCAGGCGGAGGTGGTTCAGGCGCGTGCAGTCGCAAATGAGCAAGAGGCGCCTGCGCATACACAACAGTTCAAGGGCAGGAACAAATACAGAAACATGTAAGTAGGAGGAGGAGAGTGCGGATTGGAGTGTTGTTGACAACGAGCAACAAATCTAATCCTCCAGGGCACTAACCTGTCCATCTACTTCGCGCCACTTCTTCATCTTGCGCACGACAGCCACAGTGTGGCTCATCATGCCCAGGTCCGCCTGGTGCATGATGTCAGGCATGATAACGAGGTAGGGATTGCCCCACACGGTCCCTGGGACATCCCACTTCCAGAGCACACACTGAAAAAGGGGATGTGGTGGGGAATGGTAGAGAAAGGTATTTGAGAGACTCGACACACAACATGTGGGACAGTGCAATGGGGTATAACACATCTCCCCAAGGTTTGAGCAACAAGGAGTGCGTAGACTACACAGTCGCCCGGGGAACAGGTCACTCACCTTAACCGGGTAGGTCGAGTAGGTCTTGCATGGGTCGTCCTGGCTTGATGTCAACCCTGCCGCCTCATTCACGATCCATTGCTGCTGTTCAGGTGTGCGCGGCGTGTTCCGTGCCTTTACAGCAACCAGATGCTCCTGGCGTAGCACAGGGGGTGGGATGGGATGAACAGGTAAGGGAGGTGAGATTATGAGGTCCGTCATGTGACATTCGGATGGTGATGGTTCTGAAGGCACGCAGATCGCATGTTTGCTCACCTTTGCAGCATAGCTGATGCTGCACGACATCTGGGATCCATGCAAGAGTATGCAACTGATCTTGCTGCTCTCAGGGTAGTCGCACACCCAGGCGTACAGCAGGGGCCGCACGGTTTGCCAATCACCAAAAGGGTCCCTGAGACGGAACCCGCTGCAAGGAACATGTATTGTGGCAACAGGAACAGGGATTTCGGCTTTGTGCATCGGCGAAGAGGGACAAGGGGGACTGTTGCATACAGAAACACTGCGCATACTATGACGTTGATTGGGTGACGACATAGCAAGACGGAAATAGAGTATGGACCTTTCCATGCCATCAAGAAGCGGCTGCAGCACGGTGATGACGCATCGCTGGAAGAGCATCACCTTCTCCACGATAGACATTGCAGGAGGGGGGATAGGAAGGAGAGCAAGTAGCGTGTGCCCGGCTTTCCCCCATCGCTTGGCCTGGGAGATGTTTGCTAGTGTCATCATTAGCGGCCACGCCTTTTTCCGGCTGTTGTTTCTCACGTGCGTCACATCCAAGTATAGGATGATACCCCCCACGACTTCGGACCATCCAAAGTGTTCCTGCAAGGCACGACAAAGAGGGAAAAAGCACACGATCAAACACCAACAAGGTAACTTGTCGCCAGGTGGACTAAGCATGCTTCAGAGAACTCCCCAGAAACATGACACATTGAAGATGCTCCCTACACAACAGCGCATCAATGGAGGCATGCGCACTCTCCTGGTTTTGGGTGGCAACGGTGTATTTCCATACCTGAGCATCGTTCCACCACGTTCCAGTTTCCGGCGTGGTATAGCGACGCTCGCCTGTGTTAGGGTCCTCATCGACACAAGCCTTGAGCTTGAAGCTGAGCGAGTTGTTGGTATGCCCAAACAGTTGGGCAAACACATGGTGTACTGTAGCAAGAGCAGGAGAGAACCAAACCCTGGTTAGTGGCGTTGAAGGTGGGTCAGATCTCACACAAGCCTAACAGAGGCAACGTTCAACAAGCACCAAACGGATGCGGAATCTGCATTTCACAGCCACGGATCCAGATTCAACTCACCTGCACAGAGTTCTGGAAAAGAAGGCGCTGTGGCTGATGACTGTCAATGTCGAAGGTCGCCACTGACCATCCGCGATTGAGCCCAACCAAGTGCTCCATCTCGAACCGCTCCAGATCCTTGCTATTTCGGATCTCTGAGATCACAAGAGGCGCAAGGCTGGGCTCCACCACGAGCTGAAGCAGGCCATTGATGTCGATCTCCGCCATTCCCATTCCGCCATTAACGCGCCCCACGAAATGCAGCAGCTTCAACGCAAGCGGATTGAGGAGCATGGCATTGCTCTGCCCAGAGATACATGTCGGCGGTGCGGCGTGAGTCTCTTCAGGGCGGCTCTCCGGATACTCACTTGTGTCAGAGCCATGTGTTCTAGAAGGCGGTTGATGCTCACTTTCAGGAGCCCCCACGTTCACAGATGAGGGTGTTGCGTCCCCGTCAGCTTTGGGCACGCGAGGAAGACCATTCACACCGTCGGTGTTGGACGCGTTAGACGCGGTAGGGGAAGCGGATGCAGCGAGAGCGTCTGGCAGAATGTCGTGGACGAATAGCAGAGCGTGTAGACCGGCGGACGGTGCAGACGAGGTGGGCCTTCCCACAGTGGAAAGCCCTTGACAAGGGGTCCGCCGTGACTTATGGCTGCCATAAACCTGGACATTGGGGAACAATCTGTTGCAGAACTCGCATACTGCGTCTGGCAAAGAGCCCATGTATTCTAGATCCGTCTAGGAGTGGTGGAATATAGTGTAAGGAGACTAGCCAGTTTGAAGCTTGTAAACGCTTTTACTTCATGATCAATGAAGGCTCAGACTCCAGCACAGTCATCGCTACAGCGCAAAGTGTCCACGGCGGCTTGGATCTCTGCACGCCTAGCACTTGATCGTGGCGCATTAGTGAGAGACTTGCTAACAATGGTCGCGCAGCGTGGCCGTGACAAGCCTAGATACAGACCGCCGACAACACGGCAAAGGCCTTCCCTACAAGGCGTGTCGCCCCTTGTTAGAGTGATCAAAACGTGAGTAAGGCCTTATGCAGTGGTGTATGGCTAGCTTGGTCGCGGGCGTGCGTGACGAGCACGGTGAGGAGTACGTGCCTCCATATTCAATCGTGTGTGAGAGTCGAGGTGGGAGAGGAAGGGAGGGAAGAGAGGGAAAAAACGGTCCTAGGAAGGACTTGCTCTGATACCATGGGTCGAGGGGGCCTTAAGGGGTGGCTCGCAGGTCGCTAAGGGGCAGGTCGCGGGCCACGGGGCCTTAGGGGGCCGTGGAAAAACGATTGATACCATGTCTCGAGGGGCGGCAGCGCGCCGCTCCTCACTCATCCTCGTTTCCCCCGACGACTGCTCCCTTGCAGACGCTCCACATGGACGTGTGGGGCCCAGCCCGTGTCCGTGGTCAGGGTCAGGAGAGGTACTTCCTGATAGTTGTTGACGACTACTTGCGCTACACCACGGTCTTCCCCTTGCGCACCAAGGGTGAGGTCCCTGATGTCTTGATCCCTTGGATCCGTAGAGCCCGTCTCCAGCTCAGCGAGCGTTTCCACTCGGACTTTTCTGTCTTGCGCTTGCACTCTGACAGAGGTGGTCCTCCAACCTCTTGGCAGCCTATTGTGCTAAGCACGGCATTGAGCAGTCGTTCACGCTTCCAGCCTCTCCACAGCAGAATGGGGTTGCGGAGCGCCGCATTGGCCTGGTCATGGAGGTCGCCCTACCTCCTTGATCCATGCGGCTGCCCCCCACTTTCTGTGGCCGTTTGCGGTTCGGTACGCTGCGCATCAGCTCAACCTCTGGCCCCGTGTCTCCTTGCCGGAGACCCCGCCCACACTGCTGTGGACAAGGGAGGTTGGCGATGTGTCACGTTTCCGGGTCTAAGGATCTCGAGCTTTTGTCCGCGATACGTCTGCGGACAAGCTCTCCTCCCGGGCTGTTCCCTTCGTCTTCCTCGGCCTTGTCCAAGACGCGCTTGGTTGGCAGTTTTACCACGCCACCTCGCGTCGAGTCTTGCCCTCTCAGGACGGCACTTTTGACGAGTCCGTCCCCTACTACCGCCTCTTCCCCTACCGGACTGCCCCGCTCCCCACCCCGCCGCTCTTCCTCGCGCCAAGTGCTGCTGTCGTAGACCCCCTCCCCCCTCAGGGTGCCGCTCCCTCAGGTGTGTCTCAGGTAGACCCGGTTGAGCCTGGGGGTGCGGAGCCTGGGGGTGCGGAGCCTGGGGGTGCTGAGCTTGGGGGTGCGGAGCCTGGGGGTGCGGAGCCTGGGGGTGCTGCGCCTGGGGGTACTGAGCCTGGGGGTGCTGAGACTGGGGGTGCTGAGCCGCAGAGTCCGGAGTCTGGGGGTTCAGAGTGTGGAGGTGCTGAGCCTGGGAGTCCTACACCTGGAGGAGCCCTCTCCTCGGAGCAGCTGCGTGAGTGGTACTTGTAGTACTTCAGCCTCAGGAGAGGTACCTTTGGAGCCAGGCGTACTGCTGGGACTGGTGCTGGTGCTTCTCCTCCTAGTCGGGAGCTCCCCTCCCGTGAGCGGATCCGTGAGTGGTACGAGCGGCGCTGCACTATTCGGAGTGGCGCGCCTGGTGTCGCAAACCCCGCTGCTGCTGGTGGTGCTACTCGTACTGGGGATTCTGTTGGTGCTGCTGGTGCTACGGCCCCAGAGGTTGGAGCTGCTTCTGGTGCTGCGGACCCGGGCGTTGGAGCTACGGCTGGTGATGAGGACCGGGGCGCTAGTACTGCTGCTGGTGCTGAGGACCCGAGCGTTGGAGCTGCTGCTGGGGCTGAGGACCCTGGCGCTGGTGTTGCTGCTGGTGCTGTGGACCCGGGCGTTGGAGCTGCTGCTGGTGCTGAGGACCCGGGAGTTGGAGCTGCTACTGGTGCTACGGACCCTGGCGCTGGTGTCTCTGCTGGTTCTGGAGTAGCTTCACGGTCGCGGCCGTACTTTGTTCCGCTCCTTCAGCACGTTCTTGGTCAGCTCCATCCTCGTCCTCCTCCCTCCTTAGGGTGTCCTCCGCCTGTCCAGCTGCAGTCGCAGCTACTGTCTGCCTCCTCTCTTCCTGGTTCTGCTCCTTACACTGGTCGGACTGGAGGTCTTACTAAGCATCGTGAGCCTGAGTCTCGTCCTGCATCGCTTGAGTCTCGTTGTGCGTCCCCTGTCCGTACTGCTCTAACTGGTAGTCCTGTCCGGCGTCAGCGCCTTTCTGCTGTCTTAGGCACTCATCAGATGGCGCTTCGTCCCTCCACTCCTCCACAGCGTGTCCCACTGCCGTCGCTTCTTGCGTCCTCTCTTCTTGCTCTTGGTGACCCGGGGTCAGACTCCCTTCATGCTGCCAATCCTACTGTCACGCGTCTCTTGGCTACTGTTGTCACTAACCCTTCCTTTGAGTCCGCTGCTGCGTCTGCCTTAGTTGCCGAGCTTGTCGACATTGCTGCCACCTGTCGTCTAGACTACGCGGCTAGCCTAGTTGCTGAGTCTGAGTCTGTCTGCCCTCCATCCGTCGGGGGTGAGTGTGCTCTTAGCACTGACGTGCTTGAGGATAGGCAGGAGAAGTTTGAGTGCTTTGCTGCCGCTTTGCCCCATCTCGTGTCCATGCTTATTGCCCTTGAGGGAGACCCGGATGCACCAGACATCCCGACCCCACGCTCTTACGCAGAGGCGAGGGCCGGTCCCTACTCCTCTCAGCGGCAGACAGCCATGGACACAGAGATGGCTTCCTTGAACTCCATAGGCACCTACGTCAACGAGGTTCCCCCGCCTGGGGCGAACATCGTCAGTGGCATGTGGATTTTCAGGGTGAAGCGGCCGCCGGGCTCTCCGCCTGTCTTCAATGCGCGTTACGTTGCACAAGACTTCAGTCAGCGAGAGGGAGTTGACTTCTTCCAGACCTTCTCCCCGACCCCAAAGATGACCACTCTTTGGGTTCTGCTGCACGGCACCGCTCAGCGTGACTACGAGCTCCACTCTCTTGACTTCAGCACTGCTTTCTTACAGGGCAGCATGCACGAGGAGATCTGGCTGCACCGTCTACCTGGCTTCACTGGGTCGTTCCCTCCTGGTACCAAGTGGAGCCTCCGACCGCCAGTCTACGGTCTTTGCTAGGCGCCATCTGAGTGGCACGACACACTAAGGATTACACTTGCGGCTCTTGGGTTCGCGCCATCTACTGCTGACCCGTCGCTGCTTCTACGCACCGACACCTCACTGCCGCCCTTCTACATCCTCGTGTACGTCGACGACTTGGTCTTTGCCACAGCTGACACTGCGGCACTCGCCCACGTGAAGTCCAAGCTGCAGAAGAGACACACGTGCACAGACCTGGGTGAACTGACAAGCTATCTTGGCTTGCAGATCACCCAGGACAGAGCACGCCGCACCATCACAGTCACACATGGTGCAGCAGGTCCTTCAGTGCTTCCGCTTTACGTACTCCTCGCCTTAGCCCACTCCTCTGCCTACAGGTCACTCGCTCTCAGCTCTGCCTTCGGATGAGTCCGTAGAGCCGAGTGGCTCGTATCTAGAGCTTGTGGGTTGCCTCATGTACCTGATGACCTGCACTAGACCTGACCTTGCATACCCTCTTAGCATTCTTGCACGCTATGTCGCTCCCGGCCATCACCGGAAGGAGCACATGGATGCAGCTAAGAGGGTGTTGCGCTACTTGTGCAGTACGTCGGTCACATTGCTCTGCGCTACTTCCTTGCTCGAGAGCTGCAGCAGCATGGTCAGCTTCGTCTGCGTTACGTGGCCTCTGAGGCCAACACTGCTGATGTGTTCACCAAGGCGCTTCAGCCTTGTGACCATCAGCGCTTTTGCACTCTTCTAGGCCTTGTGCCTACTGGACCTCACTTGCTTACTTCTTGAGTCTATTTGTACTGTGATCTCTCTATATATATATCTATACCTGCATGTTTACTCTTGCTAGGTTGTGATCATTGTACCTCTTGTTCTATTATAAACCTGCATGTGAGCTGGTTTTCTGACCACTTGCTTGTGCTCGGAATTTGTGTGGTATCCTTGAGATCCACCCTGAGCTCGTTTTGCCTTGCTTTGCCTTGACTGGTCTTGTGACCCCTAGTTCTCCCCCACTTCGCCTATGGGGGTGTGTCAAACATTATATACGTTATGCTTGATTAGGCTACAGTGGGTTAGCCTATAGGGGGTACACAATTCTAGGGTTAGGTACTTGTACTCATTTCAATGTTAGTTCAATCATTCCTGTTCGTTCATTTCAACACTTCCGGCATATTGACAATGGGAGTGCTTAGAAACAACACCGTTAGTGTGGTCTGCTACCATTTGGGAAGCAACGCCATTCCACAACCGTTTCACCATGTCGCGTAAGCCACGGGCCTGAACGCAGCAACGTCGCCGCGTCTGAACAGTGATTTCCATAACGCATATCCGCTCGTACGTTGAACCAATGCTTCATGCCACACCCTCCATGCACCTTGTCAAGGGCCCATGCAAGAATTGAGCCCAGCCCAACACCATTCCACAACAGTTTCACCATGTCCCGCAAGCCATGGGCCTGAACGCTGCAACGTCGCCTTGCGGAAAAGCAATGTCAAGAACACATCTATGCTTGTGCATTGGGCCTGTGCTTCATACCACTCCTTCTGGGCGCATTGTTGAATGTCTATGCAAGAATACATGACAATCCAATGCCAAACCACAATGGATTCATCATGTCGCACAACACACAAGCCGAAATGCGACATCGACGCACTGTCTAAACACTGCAATTGGGAACCCATCTACGCTTGTGCGTTGGGCCTTGTTGAATGTCTGTGCAAGAATGGATGACAATCCAATGCCAAACCACAACGGATTCACCATGTCGCGCAACACATAGGCCAGAACGCGGCATCGTCGCACTGTCTAAACACTGCTGACGGGAAAGCATATACGCTTGTGCGCTGGGCCAGTGCTTCATACCACTCTCTCTAAGCACCTTGTTGAATGTCCGTGCAAGACTAGATGACAATCCAACGCCAAACCACAACGGATTTGCCATGTCGCGCAACACACAGGCCGGAACGTGGCATCGTCGCACTGTCTAAACACTACTTACGGGAACGCATCTACGCTCGTGCGTTGGGCCTGTGCTTCATACCACTCTCTCTAAGCACCTTGTTGAATGTCCGTGCAAAAATGGATGACAATCCAACGCCAAACCACAACAGATTCGCCATGTCGCGCAACACACAGGCCGAAACGCGGCATCGTCGCACAGTCTAAACACTGCTGACGTTAACGCATCTACGCTGGTGCGTTGGGCCTGTGCTTCATACCACTCTCTCTAAGCACCTTGTTGAATGTCCATGCAAGAATGGATGACAATCCAACGCCAAACCACAACGGATTCGCCATGTCGCGCAACACACAGGCCGGAACGCGGCATCGTCGCACTGTCGAAACACTGCTGATGGGAACGCATCTTCGCTTGTGCGTTGGGCCTGTGCTTCATACCGCTCTTTTTGGGTGCCTTGTTGAATGTCTGTGCAAGAATGGATGACAATCCAATGCCAAACCACAATGAATTCGCCATGTCGCGCAACACACAGGCCGGAACGTAGCATCGTCGCACTGTCTAAACACAACTTACGGGAACGCATCTACGCTCGTGCGTTGGGCGTGTGCTTCATACCACTCTCTCTAAGCACCTTGTTGAATGTCCGTGCAAGAATGGATGACAATCCAACGCCAAACCACAACAGATTCGCCATGTCGCGCAATACACAGGCCGGAACGCGACATCGTCGCACTGTCTAAACACTGCTGACGTGAACGAATCTACGCTGGTGCGTTGGGCCTGTGCTTCATACCACTCCCTCTAAGCATCTTGTTGAATGTCCATGCAAGAACGGATGACAATCCAACGCCAAACCACAACGGATCCTCCATGTCGCGCAACACACAGGCCGGAACGCAGCATCGTCGCACTGTCGAAACACTGCTGACGGGAACGCATCTACGCTTGTGCGTTGGGCTTGTGCTTCATACCGCTCTTTCTGGGTGCCTTGTTGAATGTCTATGCAAGAATGGATGACAATCCAACGCCAAATCACAACGGATTCGCCATGTCGCGCAACACACAGGCCGGAACGCCACATCATCGCACTGTCTAAACACTGCTGACGTGAACGCATCTACGCTTGTGCGTTGGGCCAGTCTTTCATACCACTCTCTCTAAGCACGTTGTTGAATGTCCGTGCAAGAATGGATGACAATCCAACGCCAAACCACAACGGATTCGCCATGTCGCGCAACACACAGGGCGGAACGCGACATCATCACACTTTCTAAACACTCCTGACGGGAACGCATCTACGCTTCTGCGTTGAGCCTGTGCTTCATACCACTCTCTCTAAGCACCTTGTTGAATGTCCGTGAAAGAATGGATGACAATCCAACGCCAAACCACAACAGATTCACCATGTCGCGCAACACACAGGCCGGAACGCGACATCGTCGCACTGTCTAAACATTGATGACGGGAACGCATCTACGCTTGTGCGTTGGGCCTATGCTTCATACCGCTCTTTCTGGGTGCCTTGTTGAATGTCTCTGCAAGAATGGATGACAATCCAACGCCAAACCACAACGGATTCGCCATGTCGCGCAACACATAGGCCGGAATGCGGCATCGTCGCACTGTCTAAACACTGCTGACGTGAACGCATCTACGCTTGTGCGTTGGGCCTGTGCTTCAGACCACTCTCTCTAAGCACCTTGTTGAATGTTCGTGCAAGAATGGATGACAATCCAACGCCAAACCACAACAGATTTGCCATGTCGCGCAACACACAGGCCGGAACGCGGCATCGTCGCACTGTCTAAACATTGCTGTCGAGAACACATCTACGCTTGTACGTTGGGCTTGTGCTTCATACCACTCTTTTTGGGTGCCTTGTTGAATGTCTGTGCAAGAATGGATGACAATCTAACGCCAAACCACAACGGATTCACCATGTCGCGCAACACATAGGCCGCAACGCGGCATCGTTGCGCTGTCTAAACACTGCTAACACGAACGCATCTACGCTTGTGCGTTGGGCGAGTCTTTCATACCACTCTCTCTAAGCACCTTGTTGAATGTCCGTGCAAGAATGGATGACAATCCAACGCCAAACCACAACGCATTCGGCATGTCGCGCAACACACAGGGCGGAACGCGGCATCATCGCACTTTCTAAACACTCCTGACGGGAACGGATCTACGCTTCTGCGTTGGGCTTGTGCTTCATACCACTCTCTCTAAGCACCTTGTTGAATGTCCGTGCAAGAATGGATGACAATCCAACGCCAAACCAAAATGGATTCGCCATGTTGCGCAACACAGAGGCCGAAACGCGGCATCGTCACACTTTCTAAACACTCCTGACGGAAACGCATCTACGCTTGTGCGTTGGGCCTGTGCTTCATACCACTCTCTCAAAGCACCTCGTTGAATGTCCGTTCAAGAATGAATGACAATCCAACGCCAAACCACAACGGATTCGCCATGTCGCGCAACACAGAGGCCGAAACGCGGCATCGTCACACTTTCTAAACACTCCTGACGGAAACGCATCTACGCTTGTGCGTTGGGCCTGTGCTTCATACCACTCTCTCTAAGCACCTTGTTGAATGTCCGTTCAAGAATGAATGACAATCCAACGCCAAACCACAACGGATTCGCCATGTCGCGCAACATACAGGACATAACGCAGCATCGTCGCAGTGTCAAAACACTGATGACGGGAACGCATCTACGCTTGTGCGTTGGGCCTGTGCTTCATACCGCTCTTTCTGGGTGCCTTGTTGAATGTCTGTGCAAGAATGGATGACAATCCAACGCCAAACCACAACGGATTGGCCATGTCGCGCAACACACAGGCCGGAACGTAGCATCGTCGCACTGTCTAAACACTACTTACGGGAACGCATCTACGCTCGTGCGTTGGGCCTATGCTTCATACCACTCTCTGTAAGCACCTTGTTGAATGTCCGTGCAAGAATGGATGACAATCCGACGCCAAACCACAACAGATTCGCCATGTCGCGCAACACACAGGCCGGAACGCGGCATCGTCGCACTGTCTAAACACTGCTGACGTGAACGCATCTACGCTGGTGCGTTGGGCCTGTGCTTCATACCACTCCCTCCAATCACCTTGTTGAATGTCCATGCAAGAATGGATGACAATCCAACGCCAAACCACACCGGATTCGCCATGTCGCGCAACACACAGGCTGGAACGCGGCATCGTCGCACTGTCAAAACACTGCTGACGGGAACGCATCTACGCTTGTGCGTTGGGCCTGTGCTTCATACCGCTCTTTCTGGGTGCCTTGTTGAATGTCTATGCAAGAATGGATGACAATCCAACGCCAAATCACAACGGATTCGCCATGTCGCGCAACACACAGGCCGGAACGCGGCATCGTCGCACTGTCTAAACACTGCTGACGTGAACGCATCTACGCTTGTGCGTTGGGCCAGTCTTTCATACCACTCTCTCTAAGCACCTTGTTGAATGTCCGTGCAAGAATGGATGACAATCCAACGCCAAACCACACAAGATTTGCCATGTCGCGCAACACACAGGCCGTAACGCGGCATCGTCGCACTGTCTAAACACTGATGACAGGAACGCATCTACGCTTGAGCGTTGGGCCTGTGCTTCATACGGCTCTTTTTGGGTGCCTTGTTGAATGTCTGTGCAAGAATGGATGACAATCCAACGCCAAACCACAACGGATTCGCCATGTGGCGCAAGACACAGGCCGGAATGCCGCATCGTCGCACTGTCTAAACACTGCTGACGTGAACGCATCTACGCTTGTGCGTTGGGCCTGTGCTTCAGACCACTCTCTCTAAGCAAAGTGTTGAATGTTCGTGCAAGAATGGATGACAATCCAACCCCAAACCACAATAGATTTGTCATGTTGCGCAACACACAGGCCGGAACGCGGCATCGTCGCACTGTCTAAACATTGCTGTCGAGAACGCATCTACGCTCGTGCGTTGGGCTTGTGCTTCATACCACTCTTTCTGGGTGCCTTGTTGAATGTCTGTGCAAGAATGGATGACAATCCAACGCCAAACCACAACGGATTCGCCATGTCGCGCAACACACAGGCCGAAACGCGGCATCGTCACACTGTCTAAACAGTGCTGACGTGAACGCATCTACGCTTGGGCATTGGGCCAGTGCTTCATACCACTCTCTCTCTGGCGGGCACCTCCACCCGTGGGGCGCCGTTGCTGCCCCCACGCCCCTCTCCCCATGCCTCGCTGGCCCCTTCCTGCCGACACCTCTCTATTCCCCTCGTCCGTGCTCTCCGCATGCCCTCTCTAGCTTCCCGCGCTCGCTCTTCCTCTTGCGCCAGAGTTCCGCCTTACGTTCTACTCTTTTGGCGGCTCCCACCTGCCTCATACCACCTCTCCCTCGATTCTCCTCGCCCCTCTGTCCATCCCCACTACACCGTCGGCGGTCCGTGCACCTCCCGCTCCTCCCATCTGCTCATCTCGCGCCGCGGCCGCCTCTCTGGCGATGGTGACCAGGCATCCAAGTGCTCCCTCCAAGTGCGCGGCTGACGCCGCAGTGACCGCTCCCCCGCTTACTTCTCCCTGCGCGTGTGTTGTTCGTCCGGCGAGCAAGACCAGCTGCTGACTCTCCGCTCCCTCTGCCTAGTCCGGCCTGGCGAGCGTATGGTGCTGCTGCGTCCCCCTTGCTGCTGACCGTGCCACTTCGGCGACGCTGTTTCCGCCTCTCACCCTCTCTCCCCGCGCGGCTGCCCTTCCTGCCGAATGCGAAGCGCCGCCGCTCCACTCTCCCTGCTCCTGGCGCTCGTCGCGCGGGCGGAACTCGCCCACACGCCCTCCCCCGAGGCGCCGCTCCCTCTCCGCTGAGCGGGACCGCTCCTCCTTCCCCTTGCCGCGCGAATTTGGCGCCTGCCACGCTTGATGGCTCATCTCTGGCCCGCCCAGCTCCTGCCGTCCGGAGCTCTCCGTGTGCCGCCCTTCCTCGTAGGGATCGTCTCGACCGCGCGATCCCCGTGGCGGAGCCTCTAATTCCGAAACCGCCACCGGGCTCGTCTCTGCTTGCGCTTCCGCCGGCTCGGTTTTCGCATCGCCCGTTTCTCCTGTTCGCGCCTCATTCGCCCCTTCTATCCCTGCCTCCTCGTCTGACCGTCCCGATCCTTCTTCCTTGTCCTCCACGCCCTGCTCCGGCGTCTCTTCTCGAACTGCATTATGCGGCAAGTTCTCTTTGCGAGCGACGCTACCGCTGCTCCGTCCTTGTCCGCGAGACTGCTCGCCGAACGCCAACCACCGCCCTCTCTCGTCGCAACGTCGTCCGCGCTCCTCCGGGGAGCGGAATACCCTTCCGCCGTGGTGGTTTCCGCCCTTCGCGCCAGGTCCGCGTCCACTCTCCTGGAGCCACGCATTTCGATCCACGCGTTCGGCGTGTCCTTCGTCATTCGTTCGCGCATCAGCTACTCGAACGTCCCTCACAACAGGGACCCGATCGGCGTGGAAGGCGGGATGGCGCGGCAATCGCTCCATGGATCGCCCGCGCTCTCGTGACGGCTCTCGGCGCTCCCGTTCCTCCTCCCGTCGGCTATACGCCCTACCCCAGTGCAGCTCGTATCGATCCATCTCGTTCGCGCTAGAAAGTTACAGTCCATCTCGTTCCCGTGTCCCTTTCTCGCTGATTCGAAAGCGCCTGGTCTCTCACCCCGTAGGTTTCCTATTAGTGTCGTGCTGGCGTGTGCTAGAGCCTGAGACAATCAGTTTCACTAGTGTAAGGGAATATCAGCGAGAAAGCATTTATGGGTTGGAGGTGAGTGACCTTACCCCACCCCTGGCTGCACATTTCCAAATGTGCGGCTCAGGGTTGGGGTTCATTGGTTTCACATTTCGCCTTTCGGATTCTTTCCCCCTTTTTATCTCAATCGCTCTTATCCTGTTTCCCCCCTTCTACACCCTCGCTCCTAACAGTAACTTTGCTACATCCTACACCTAATACCTATATTCTTATTCCTATCTCATCTTCCTATGGACTTAGGATGAAACCCACACTCCATCATCATTCTAGTGTTATTGCATATGCATTAAGTGCATATGCGGTCACATGTTTCACTGTAGGGCGGCGGTTTCAGGGGGTGGGGGACGATTTCAGGGTGGGGTGGCGATGGTTTCAGGCGGCGGTTTCAGGGGGACGCGACGAGACTGGCGGTAGGGCGGCTAGACAGGCGTGGCAGCGGGTGGGGCGGATTCTGACGCTGGGAAACGAGCAGGACGCGATGGGGGGGGGGGGGGGGGGGGGGGGGGGGGGGAGGGGGGGACGGGAGGCGACGACACGGAGGGCGACGGGGACGCGACGGTGAGGGGACAGGAGGCGACGGGGGACGCGACGGGACGGAAATGTGATGCAAAGGGGGGGACGGGAGGCGACGACGCGGAGGGCGACAAGGACGGGACGGTGAGGGGACGGGAGGCGACGACGCGGAGGGCGACGAGGAAGGGACGGGGGGCGACGGGAACGGGACGATGTCGCGACATAGGGGGGGGGGGGACCCGCGAGGGGTCCCTTCCTAGCGCGATGTGACGTGCCCGCGGGGGTCGTTTTAGGTCGTGACGCAAGAGGGACCCCCGTTGGTCCCTTCCTAGCGCGATCTGGCGGGCCGGCGGGGGCCGTTCTAGGTCGTGACGTGGGGGGGACCTGCAGGGGTCCCTTCCTAGCGCAATCTGGCGGGCCCTCGGGGGCCGTTCTAGGTCGTGACGGGTGACGGGCGGGGCTAGCGGGCTGACGGGATCGACGGGGAGGGTGCTATGGGTGACTATGCGCTACTCATGACAAGGCGCTACGGGTGACTAGGGGCTACGGTCTAGGTCAGGGTACGGGGCGGTGGGCCCATAGGATCTTATCGCTCTATACCATGTCAAAGTGACAACTGCTGAATGAAGTGATAGAAAATGTCAAAGTACAACCCTAGATATAGCAAACCATAATCATGCTAGTAAGTAGAAATGTAACACCTAGACAAACCTAAACAACACATATAAATATATATGTTGACACTACTAGTCCTGATCCTTCCTTAGAGTGTCCACCGCCTGTCCAGTCCGAGTCACAGTTACAGCCCGCCTCCCCACTGCCGGCTCCTTCTCCCTACACTGGTCCTACTGGAGGTCTTGCTGAGCGTCGTGAGCCTGCGTCTCGTCCTGCGTCGCCTGTTCGTGCTGCTCGCAATGGTCATCGTGTTCCGCGTCAGCGTCCTCCTGCGGTCCCAGGCACGCACCAGATGGCACGGTGTCCTTCCACTGCTCCACTGCGAGTCCCTTTGCCGTCTCCCCCAGAGTCCTCTCTTCCTGCTCTTGCTGACCCTGAGTCTGGCTCCCTTCGTGCTGCAAGTCTTACTGTCACGCGTCTCCTGGCTACTGTTGTCACTGACCCTTCCTTTGAGTCCACTGCTACGTCTGCCTTAGTTGCTGAGCTTGTCGACTTTGCTGCTCACTATCGTCTTGACTACACCGCTAGCCTTGCTGCCGAGTCTGGGTCTTACTGTCCTCCGTCTCTTGGGGGTGGGTGTGCTCTTAGCACGGACGTCCTTGAGGACAGGCAGGAGGAGTTTCAGTGTTTTGCTGCTGCTTTACCTCATCTCGTGTCCATGCTGATTGCCCGTGAGGGAGACCGGGATGCACCAGGCATCATGACTTTGCGCTCTTACACAGAGGCGATAGAGGGTCCCTACTCCTCTCAGTGGCAGTCAGCCATGGACGCAGAGATGACTTCCTGGAAGTCCACAGGCACCTATGTCGACGAGGTTCCCCCATCTGGGGCGAACATCGTCAGTGGCATGTGGATGTTCAGGGTGAAGCGGCCGCCGGGTTCTCCGCCTGTCTTCAAGGCACGTTACGTGGCTCGAGGCTTCAGTTAGTTGCAGGGAGTTGACTACTTTCCCACCTTCTCTCCCACCGAAAGATGACCACACTTTGGGTGCTGCTGCACATTGCCGCTCAGCGCGAGTAGGAGCTTCACTCTCTTGACTTCAGCACTGCTTTCCTGCAGGGCAGCCTGCACGAGGAGATCTGGCTGCGCCACCCTCCTGGCTTCACTGGGTCGTTTCCTCTTGGTACCCAGTGGAGCCTCGGGCGGCCAGTCTACAGTCTCCGCCAGGCACCCCGTGAGTGGCACGGCACTCCGAGGACTACAGTTGCGGCTCTTGGGTTTGCTCCTTCTACTGGTGACCCGTCGCTGTTTCTACGCACTGACACCTCTTTGCCGCCGTTCTAAATCATCGTGTACGTCGACGACTTGGTCTTTGCTACGCTTGACACTGCTGGACTTGCCCACGTGAAGTCCGAGCTGCAGAAGAGACACACGTGTACAGACCTGGGTGAACTGTACAGCTACCTTGGCTTGCAGATCACCCGGGACAGAGCACAGCGCACCATTACCCTGACTTGGTCACACATGGTGCAGCAGGTCCTTCAGCGCTTCGACTTCACGTACTCCTCGCCTCGGGCCACTCCTCTGTTAACTCGCCACTCGCTCCGAGCTCTGCCTTTGGATGAGTCCGTAGAGCCGAGTGGCCCGTACCCAGAGCTTGTTGGCTGCCTCATGTACCTGATGACCTGCCCACGACCTGACCTTGCATACCCTCTTAGCATCTTGGCACGCTATGTTGCTCCTGGGAGACACAGACTAGAGCACATGGCTGAGGCAAAGAGGGTGTTACGCTACGTGTGCAGTATGTTGGGCATGGGGCTAGTGCTTGGAGGGCGGAGTGGAGTGGTCCTCACAGGTCACGCAAACGCTTCTTGGGTTAAAGACCTCGCTACGCATCGGTCGTCACAGGGTTACACCTTCAGCCTTGGTTCTGGCTCAGTTTCATGGTGGTCTACTCGCTCGTCTTATGTTCTCAGCTCCAGCTGTGAGGCTGAGATTTACGCAGGGGCCATGGCTGCACCGGAGTTACACTGGCTCACCTACGTGCTGACTGACCTTGGAGAGCCGCCGCGTTCTCCTCCAGTTCTGTACGTAGACAACAAGGCCATGCTGGCCTTGTGTCGGGAGCACAGACTGGAGCACAGAACGAAGCACATTGCTCTCCGCTACTTTCTGGCTCGTGAGCTGCAGCAGCGTGGTCAGCTGCGCCTTGCTTACGTGGCCCTTAGGGCCAACACTGCTGATATCTTCACCAAGGCGCTTCAGCCTTGTGATAATCAGCGCTTTTGTACTATGTTAGGTCTTTTGCCTACCTAGCCTCACTTGCTTACCTCTTGACTTTGCCTTGTACTATGATTTATATATACCTGCATCTGCATACTTACCCTTGCTAGGTTGTGATAACTGTCTTGCCTGTTCACCTTGATTTATAATCCTGCATGTTAACTGGCCTTGTGGCCTCTGAGTTTGTGCTCGGAATGTGTGGTGACGTTGTGATCCACCCTGAGCTTGTTTTGCTTTGCTTGAATGGTCTTGTGACCCCTAGTTCTCCCCCACTTTGCCTATGGGGGTGTGTCACATATATATGACTTAGCCTTTGTAGGCTATCGTGGGGTAGACAGTAAGGGGGTATAGGTTTCTAGGGTTTCACTTTGTACCTGACAATTTCTAGTTCAATTCATTCTTGTCTCTTCACAACATCGATCCCCAGCCACGATCAATCGTAGCTTCCTCAAAACAGTTAACGCGTCCTAAAGGCGTCAAGTTTTACCATGAACCGAGTCGACATCAAGGGAGCAGAAGAATGACAGTTTTGTGCAGTAAGACGTCGTACAGGCTAGCAAGACTTTCACAAGGTTGGACGAGTGTGGTCCACCCCCTTTGTTAACGTCCTCGCCAGTGTTTTGGATTCAGACCATCCATCATCCCCCCTCTCCCTCCCCCACCTCACGTCCAGTCGGTTCAGTTGTTGCTTTAGCAAAGTGCTTCCTGTCGGACCAAACTTGTACTTTCGGTCCTTGCCGGAGAAAACACCCATTTTACCCCTCCACTTCACTTTGAAACGACCGGATAATATATTGCATTGCCTGCGTCATCAGGCAGTGCAATGAGTCAGCGGGCAAGAAAAAAAAACCCCAGATGGTACAACAGATATGATGTCTGCAAGTCTTCGGGCTAAGTCGCAATCTAGAAACGATGTCATGCGAGTAGGAGATAAAGGTTCTCATCAGCGTATCATTTTTAAAGCCCAAGACCCGAATTGTGTGAACTATATTGCAGGCTGTAGTGGGGCACTCCTTACGTGGTACAGCGTTGTTAGGGTTTACTGCTTGTACTCCTCATTCTGCTCAATACACCCATACCTTGCTCTTATTCTCACATGGCATTAGAGCAGAATCGTTCCTAGGGCCCATCGAGCGTTCCGCCCTGCCCTAATTGATTTTTTTTTTAGCTGCCCCTGCAACCACGCTGCCCTTGCAGCCGACGTGCTGCCCCTGCGACCGTGCTGCCCCTGAAGCCGTGCCTGTCCCTGTAGCCGTGCCTGCCTCTGCAGCTCATGGGAGCTGCCTCTGCAGCCCGCGCGCCACCCTCTCGAGCAGCTGTGCCTGCCCCTGCAGCCATGCACTGTCCCTGCAGCCGTGCCTGCCTCTGCAGCCCGTGGGCATTGCCTCTACAGCCCGCGCGTTACCCTGACAAGTCGCGTGGCGCCCATGCAGCCCGTGGGCGCTGCCTCTGCGACCCGCGCGTCGCCCTCCGTCGACGGTCGAGCCGCTCCCCCCTACCCCGTCGCGACGCCCTGGGGAGCTGCGCGCAACCCTTGCTGCTCTGTCGCGACGCCCTGGGGAGCTGCGCGCGGCCCCCGCTGTCCCGTCGCGACGCCCTGAGGAGCCGCGCGCGAACCCTTGCTGCCCCATTGCGACGCCCTGAGGAGCCGCGCGCGGCCCCCGCTGCCCCGTCGCGACGCCCTGGGGAGTCGCATGCGACCCCCCGCTGCCCCGTCGCAGCGCCCTGGGGAACCGCGTGCGGTCCCCCGCGCTGCTGCCCGCGCTCCTGCCCCGCCCTACAGCAACTGCCGCGGAGCCCCCTGCCGCCTTCATGGCCCAGCCCTGCAGCAGCTGCAACGGAGCCCCCCTGCCACCGTCACGACCCTCCCCTGCAGTAGCTGCCGCGTAGCCCCTTGCCGCAGTCGCGACCCCGCCCTGCAGCAGCTGCCGCGGAGCCCCCTGCCGCAGTCGCGGCTCCACCCTGCAACAGCTGCCGCGGAGCCCCCTGCCGCCGTCGCGGCCTTGCCATCGCCGACGTCGTGCGCCTACCCTGCTCGCCCGGTGGGCGATTACCCTCCCCACCACTGATGAGCACTTGCCCTGCCCGCGCTACTACTGCTGTTACTGCTACTACCGCTAATACCACTGCTACTACTTCTACTGCTGCTCCTGGCGTTGGCCAGATGCAGCTCCAGCGACGTTCGCGTCAGTCCCTCACGCCCCAGCAGCTTTGTGGATGGTACGCTAGTTGGGGTTGTAGGAGTGGCCGCGCTGCTACTGCTGCTACTGCTGCTCCTGCTGTTACTGCTGCTACTGCTACTACTAGTGCTACTACTGCTACTGCTGTTACAGCTGCTACTGCTACTACTACTGCTCCTGCTGCTCCTGGCGGTGGCCAGATGCAGCTCCAGCAACGTCCGCGTGAATCCCTCATGCCCCAGCAGCTTCGTGAGTGGTACGCTCAGAGTAGAGGGTCACGGAGTACTGCTCGCTGCCCGTACATCATTCGCACTGGTGCTTGGGCTGGTCAGCCTTGCGGGACGGTTGGTCACACAGAGTCCCGCAACTTCGCTAGTCTGAGCGACGCCTGGCGTACGGAGTTTGGCGCGCTGAGCTCCCCTCCTGGTTGGAGCTGCTTCGGGAGAAGGTTGATATCTTTGCTCTTGACTATGATGCTATCTTCACTGCCATGTATGCATTGCCTACTAGTGCTGAGGGTGCATGTTACCTGTATGTGCCGCCTGACCCAAGTATAGAGTTTGCTGCTCTAGGTGCTGGTGCGTCTTCTGCTCCAGGTGCCAGTAAGGCTGCTGCTCTAGGCGCCAGTGAGTCCATTGCTCCACGTGCTAGTGAGTTTGCTCTCTCTGGTACTCCGCCTGCCTTGCACACTTTCACCCCTGACTCGGGTGCTTCCGGCTCCTTCTTTCATGACTACACCACGCTCTCGCCGCTCAGTCGGCCAGTGGCAGTCTCTCTGGCTGACACCTCTGGGGGTCCAGTCCTTGCACACTCCTCCACGGTTCTGCCGTGTTCGGCGAATCCATCTGGCACTCCGTCTGGCCTGCACCTCCCATCGTTCTCCACGAACTTGGTGAGTGGAGCTGACCTTCAAGACGCGTGGGTTGACCGTCAGCGGGTGACATACTGTTCGTGTCTCGGACGGGCCGCTACTTGGCCACGTTCACTCGTCAGCCTGGGTCG
Source organism: Closterium sp. NIES-65 (assembly GCA_948144175.1). Taxonomy (NCBI): domain Eukaryota; kingdom Viridiplantae; phylum Streptophyta; class Zygnematophyceae; order Desmidiales; family Closteriaceae; genus Closterium; species Closterium sp. NIES-65. The sequence continues at coordinate 1,074,573 of CANXME010000298.1, read as the reverse complement.
AGCCTGTACACCCTGACTACCGTGTCTCCCCCGGTTGCTGAGTCTGGTCAGGTAGCCGTGTCAGGTCAGGTGTTTGCTGCAGCGTCCGTGTCTGGTCCTGAGTCTGCCCCCTGCTCGTGTCGCCTCCTGTCTCACTAGACTCTCCTCTGGCACCACCGCCTTGGTCACCCCTCCCTGCCTGGTCTCTGAGGCATGGTCTCCCGTATCCTTGTCACTGGTCTTCCCCGGTCTCTCCCTCCCCTCCCCACGAAGCCTGCCACTATGTGCATTCCTTGCGTCGAGGGGCGGAAGCGCGCCGCTCCTCACTCCTCCGAGTTCCATCCGACGGAGGCTCCCTTGTAGACTCTTCATATGGACGTGTGGGGCCCAGCCCGCGTCCGTGGATAGGGTCACGAGTGCTACTTTCTGCTCGTCGTTAACGACTACTTGCGTTACACCATAGTCTTCCCCTTGCGCTGCAAGGGTGAGGTCACCAAGGAGTTGATTGACTGGATCCGAACTGCCCGTCGCCAGTTCAGCGAGAATTTTGGCTCGGACCTTCCTGTTCTGCATGTGCACTCAGACAGAGGTGGAGAGTTTTCCTCCGACCTTTTGCGAGCCTTCTGTCATGCGGAGGGCATCCGCGAGAAGTTCATGCTTCCGGCCTCTCTGCACCAAAATAGGATTGCTGAGCGCCGCATTGGCATGGTCATGGATGTCGCTCGTACGTCCATGATTCATGCGGCTGCTCCCCATTTTCTGTTGCCGTTCGCGGTTCAATACGCGGCGCATCAGATTAACCTCTAGCCTCGGGTCTCCATGCCGGAGACCACACCTACTCTACGGTGGACGCGGAAGGCTGGCGATGCGTCTGCATTCTGTGTCTGGAGATCTCGAGCTTTCGTCCGTGACTTGTCTGCGGACAAGCTGTCCTCCCGTGCTGTTCCCTGCATCTTCCTTGGCTTCCCCCCTGACGAATCGGTTCCTTACTACCGTCTCTTTCCCTACCGCACTACCCCCCTCCCCCCCTCGCAGCACTTCCTTGCGCCTGGTCCCCCCCCGGTAGACCCCCTCCCCCCTCAGGGTCCTTCCCCCTTAGGTGTGTCTCAGAAAGACGCAATCGAGGCTTTCGAGGTAGCTGTTGACTCTGGTGTTGCTAGGGGTGCTGAGCCTGTGGGTGTCGGGTATGGGGGTGCTAAGCGTGGGGGTGCGGAGCCTGCGGGTGCTGAGTCTGGGGGTGTTGAGTCTGGGGGTGCTGAGCCTGGGGTTGTTGAGTCTAGGGGTGCGGAGCTTGAGGGCAATTAGCCTGCGCGTGTGGAGTCTGGAGGTGATGAGCCTAGCGGTCCTTCGGGTGCTTCTTCCCGTCGGGAGCCACCCTCTCCACAGCAGCTCCGTGAGTGGTTTGCTCGGCGTTGGAGCCGTGCTGCTGGAGATGGTGGTGCTACGGGCGCTGGAGGTCCTGCTGCTGCTGGAGCTGCTAGGGGTTATGGAGCCACGGGTCATGAAGGTGCTCGTACTGGAGGTACTAGAGCTGCTGGGCCTGGTGGTGCTGTTGGAGCTGAAGCTGCTGGAGATGCTAGAGCTGGAGGTGCTGCTGGAGGTACTGGAGGTGGAGCTGCTGGAGCTGCTGTGTCTTCTAGTGGTCCTACTGGAGCTAGAACTGCTCAGGGTGCTGGAGCTGGAGGTGCTTCTAGAGCCGGTGCTCCTGTGGGTGCTGGAGTTGGCGCTACTGGAGCAGCTGGAGGTGCTGCTGGAGCTGGTGGCGCAGCTAGAGTTGGAGCTCCCACTGAGGATGATGGTGCTGTCCCTGCTGGTTCTGGAGGCGCTGCGCTCCCGCGGCTGTACTACGTTCCGCTCCTTCAGTAGGTTCTTGGTCTTCTGCCTTCTACTAGTCTTGCTCCTTCTTTAGAGTGTCCACCACCTGTCTAGTCGCAATCAGAGTTGCAGCCCGCCTCCCCACTGCCTGCTCCTTCTCCTTACACTGGTCCGGTTGGGGGTCTTGCTGAGTGTCGTGAGCCAGCGTCTCCTCCTGCGTCGCTTGTTCATGCTGCTAGCACTAGTCATCGTGGTTCACGTCAGCGTCCTCCTTCCATCCCTGGTACGCACCGGATGGCTTTGCGCCCCTCCACTCCTCCGCAGCGTGTCCCTCTGCCGTCTCCTCGTGCGTCCTCTCTTCCTACCCTTTGTGAGTCGGATTCTGACTCCCTTCATGGTGCTAGTCCTACTGTCATGTGTCTCTTGGCCACTGTTGTCACTAACTCTTCCTTTGAGTCCACTCCTGCGTCTGCCTTAGTTGCTGAGCTTGTCGACTTTGCTGCTCACTGTCGTCTAGACTATGCCCTTAGTCTTGTTACTGAGTCAGAGTCTATCTGTCCTCCGTCCATCGGGGGTGAGTGTGCTCTTGGCACGGACGTCCTTGAGGACAGGCAGGAGGACATTGAGTGCTTTGCAGCCACTGTACCTGATCTCGTGTCCATGGTGATTGTACATGACGGAGACCCGGATGCACCAGACATCCCAACCCCATGCTCTTAGACAGAGGCGATAGAGGGTCCCTACTCCTCTCAGTGGCAGTCAGCCATGGGAGCAGAGATGGCATCATGGAAGTCCACAAGCACCTACGTCGACGAGGTTCCCCCTTCTGGAGCGTACATCGTTAGTGGCTTGTGGATTTTCAGGGTGAAGCGGCCGCCGAGTTCTCCGCCTGTCTTCAAGGCGCGTTACGTTGCTCGAGGCTTTAGTCAGCGATGTGGAGTTGACTTCTTCTAGACCTTCTCCCCGACCCTGAAGATGACCACTTTTTGGGTTCTGCTGCACGTCGCTGCTCAGGGTGACTACGAGTTTCAATCTCTTGAATTCAACACTGCTTTCCTACAGGGCAGCCTGCACGAGGAGATCTGGCTGCGCCGCACACCCGGCTTCACTGGGTCGTTTCCTCCTGGTACTCAGTAGAGCCTCCGGCGGCCAGTCTACGGTCTCCACAAGGCGCACCGCGAGTGGCATGACACACTGAGGACTATGCTTGCGGCTCTTGGGTTTGCTCCTTGTACTGATGACCCGTCTCTGTTTCTCCGCACCGACACTACCCTGCCGCCGTTCTACATCCTTCTGTATGTTGACGACTTGGTTCTTGCTACTACTGACACTGCTGGACTGGCCCACGTGAAGTCGGAGCTGTAGAAGAGACACACGTGCACAGACATAGGTGAGCTGCGCAGCTATCTTGGCTTGCAAATCTCCCGGGACAGAGCACGACGCACCATTACCTTGACTCAGTCACACATGGTACAGCAGGTCCTTCAGCGCTTCAACTTCACGTACTCCTCGCCCAAGGCCACTCCTCTGGCTACTCGCCACTCGCTCTCAGCTCTGCCTTCGGATGAGTCTGTAGAGCCGAGTGGCTATACCCAGAGCTTGTTGGCTGCCTCATGTACCTGATGACATGCACTCGACGTGATTTGGCATACCCTCTTAGCATCTTGGCTCGCTATGTTGCTTCTGGGAGACACCGACCAGAGCACATGGCTGCAGCGAAGAGGGTGTTGCGCTACCTATGCAGTACGTCGGGCATGGGGCTCGTGCTTGGAGGACGGGCTCGAGTTGTTCTCACTGGTCACAAAGACGCTTCTTGGGTTGACGGCTTGGCCATGTAGCGGTTGTCACAGGGTCACACCTTCAGCCTGGGTTCCGGCTCTTTTTTGTGGCGGTCTACCCGCTCGTCTTCTGTTCTGAGCTCCAGTTGTGAAGCTGAGATCTACGCTGGGGCCATGGCTGCACAGGAGTTTTGCTGGCTCACCTACTTGCTCACCGACTTGGGAGAGGCGCCTTGTTCTCCTCTAGTGTTGTACGTTGACAACAAGGCCATGCTGGCCTTGTGTCAGGAGCACAGACTAGAGCACAGAACAAAGCACATTGCTCTGCGCTACTTCCTTGCTCGAGAGTTGCAGCACCGTGGTCTGCATCGTCTTGCTTAAGTGGCCTCTCTAACCAACACTGCTGATATCTTTACCAAGGCACTTCAGCCTTGTGATCATCAGCATTTCTGTACTATGGTAGGTATTGTGCCTACCGGGCCTCACTTGCTTACCTCTTGACTTTGCTTGTACTGTGATCTATATATACCCGCACTTGCATGCTTACCCTTGTTAGGTTGAGATCAGTGTCTTGCTTTTTCACCTTCATTTATGATCTTGCATGTGAACTGGCCTTCTGGCCTTGAACTTGTGCTCAGAATGTGTGGTGACGTTGTGATCCACTCTGAGCTTGACCTTGCCTTCTTCTCTTGCTTGTCCCCCACCTTTTTTATGGGGGTGTGTCAGAACTAGATTGTAGGCTGTAGTGGGGCTCTCCTTATGGGGTACACTAGTGTTAGGGTTTACTGCTTGTACTCCTCATGCTACTCAATGCACTCATTCCTCGTTCTTATTCTCACACGGATTTCTTAACTAAAGTCAACTGGATATTTCTATGTTTGGCGGGCTGCGAGTTGGAGGTTCAGATGGGTTGAGTGACAGGAAAGTACTGTAAAACAGCTTGCAAATGAAGCAACATATGAATCGGCGGTCGAGAGTTCGACCATGTTTCTCGCTAGTGTCGCTTCTTTTGATGCTCTACACGCGACTCGCGTATTTTTGTCGAAGTCCTGCTAGTATACTCAACAAATGCCGAATATGGCCATGACTCGGCCTTTGCTGCAGCGAATGCTTGATCTAGATATCAGGCTATTAACAGGCCGCGGCGAATCAGAAACGTCGATAGTGAGCGGAGAATCAGAAACGCCGATAGTAAGCGACGAACCAGAAACGCCGATAGTGAGCGGCGAGTTAGCGGACGGCGATTACGAGAGTCAAATCAAAATCGGTTGGTGTCGCGACGGCAGCGCAGTCGCGTCAGGTAAGTTAGGATGCAGGCGTTTGCGCTGACACTAGCAGTGGTGATGTTGCTAGTAGCACTGATGCTGTCGATGCTGACGCTGATGCGACTAATGCCTTTGTTGATGTAGAAGCTCACGCGACGGCAGCACAGCTGAATGTGAGACACTGTGCCGGCCATCCGAACAATCATGGGGGGGGGAAATGTATGTTCGAAGTAACTCTTAGAGTTACGTTTGGGTAAGGGTTCAGAAAATAGGTTTAGGGTTACGCCTCATTCTACTTTCTGAGGTCTGAGAAAGCGGAACTCGCCCAGTAGACTCCCACATTTGAGGAACCAAACAACTTCGACGTCGTTTAGGTTCAGATTTCTTGGCAATTGGTCTTCCCTGACAGCAGGAAGGAACTAGAAAGCACCCGTGCTTTTTGGACTTGCCAATTGATTGACACGTGTTCTCTATCTGTATCTCCAATCTTTATTGTGTCAAATCTCGAAATTTGTTTTCAAGACATAACACCACTCTGTCGATCGTTACGTAATACAATGCGCATCTAGATTTAATTTGTGACTATCTTTAAACGAGTGGCCATTAGCAATAATAATGAGTAATAATGAGCGATACACTGTTCAACATAATCGTTGTCATGAATATATTTAAGTTCTAGTTTTTTTGGTAATCAGCTATAGTGCTAATCAAATTAATTACAATTGGTTGTTTTCCTTTTTGCTTCATTACTGTTAATATAATATTATCTATTAATTGTCATTACTTGTACTACAGCATACCTACAGTACCTAGGAGTGCACATAACATGTTTATTGTATTACCAAGAAAATAGCTAGCCAATTGGGTAAGGAAATGCGCAGGAAAGGAGGTCTTCAAGAACCTAAGCACTGATGAAAACCAAATCGCTGCGAATGAATGCCCATGCCTTCACGTCTACCCTCCACCAAGGTCCATTATGTGCTGTCGCCGCCCTAATTGCATCTTTAGCCCAGTTCCAGATGTCGTTGAAATAGATATTGAGTTCACGGCGGTTATCCGATGAGCTCTTTGACTTGTTCTTGTCATTTTGAAGGATTTTGTGATCTACCTGTAGTTAAGAAATGGCAAGGATTAGCTTTTGCATAAATTAAGACAAGTGGGAACCGTTGAAAAGACAACTCTGTGGAGTTAGGTAAACAGGAATGAGAATCACTAAGTCAGAAATGAGTACAAATGGGAAACCTAATTGGGTTGTACCCCCTATGGGATACCCCACTATAGCCTACACAAACAGGTAAGCTATATGTTCTGACCCACCCCCATAGGCAAAGTGGGGGAGAACAAGGGGTCACAAGACCAGTCAAGCAAAGCAAAACAAGGCTCAGGGTGGATCACAAAGTCACCACACAGTCCGAGCACAAGAGCAAGGCCAAAGGCCAGTTCACATGCAAGAGTACAGACATATATATATAAAGCAAGACAAGCAAGAGCAGGTATATATATGTCACAGTACAAAGAAAGTCAAGAAGAGAGCAAGTGAGGCAAGACAGGCACAAGACCCAGCTGGGTACAAAAGCGCTGATGGTCACAAGGCGCAAGTGCCTTGGTGAACACATCAGCAGTGTTGGCCTCAGAGGCCACGTACGCAAGTCGCAACTGACCACGCTGCTGCAGCTCACGAGCAAGGAAGTAGCGGAGAGCAATGTGCTTCGTTCTGTGCTCCAAGCGCTGCTCTCGACACAAGGCCAACATGGCCTTGTTGTCTACGTACAGCACTGGAGGAGAACGAGGCGGCTCTCCAAAGTCAGTCAGCAGGTAGGTGAGCCAGCGAAGCTCCTGTGCAGCCATGGCCCCGGCGTAGATCTCAGCCTCACAACTGGAGCCGAGAACCGAAGACGAGCGAGTAGACCGCCACGAGACAGAGCCGGAACCAAGGCTGAAGGTGTAACCCTGCGACGACCGCTGCGTAGCCTGGTCGTCAGCCCAAGAAGCGTCCGCGTGGCCTGTAAGGACCACTGGACTCCGCCCTCCAAGCACTAGCCCCATGCCCGACGTACTGCACAGGTAGCGCAATACCCTCTTCGCTGCAGCCATGTGCTCTGGTCGGTGTCTACCAGGAGCAACATAGCGTGCAAGAATGCTCAAAGGGTATGCAAGGTCAGGTCGAGTGCAGGTCATCAGGTACATGAGGCAGCCAACAAGCTCTGCATACGGACCACTCGACTCTACGGTCTCATCCGAAGGCAGAGCTGAGAGTGAGTGGCGAGTAAGCAGAGGAGTGGCCTGAGGCGAGGAGTACGTGAAGCTGAAGCGCTGAAGGACCTGCTGCACCATGTGTGACTGAGTCAAGGTAATGGTGCGGCGTGCTCTGTCCCGAGTGATCTGCAAGCCAAGGTAGCTGCGCAGTTCACCCAGGTCTGTGCACGTGTGTCTCTTCAGCAGCTCGGACTTCACGTAGGCGAGTCCAGCAGTGTCCGCTGTGGCAAAGACCAAGTCGTCGACGTACACTAGGATGTAGAACGGCGGCAGAGAAGTGTCGGTGCGCAGAAACAGCGACGGGTCAGCAGTAGAAGGAGCAAACCCAAGAGCCGCAAGCGTAGTCCTCACTGTGTCGTGCCACTCACGCGGTGCCTGGCGGAGACCGTAGACTGGCCGTCGGAGGCTCCACTGGGTGCCAGGAGGGAAAGTCCCAGTGAAGCCAGGCGGACGGCGCAGCCAGATCTCCTCGTGCAGGCTACCCTGCAGGAACGCAGTGCTGAAGTCGAGAGAGTGAAGCTCGTAGTCTCGCTGAGCGGCTATGTGCAGCAGCACCCGAAGAGTGGTCATCTTCAGGGTGGGAGAGAAGGTCTGAAAGTAGTCAACTCCCTGCCGCTGACTGAAGCCACGAGCAACGTACCGCGCCTTGAAGACAGGTGGAGAGCCCGGCGGCCGCTTCACCCTGAAGATCCACATGCCACAGACGATGTTTGCCCCAGGAGGGGGAACCTCGTCAACGTAGGTGCCTGTGGACTTCCAGGAAGCCATCTCTGCATTCATAGCTGCCTGCCACTGAGAGGAGTAGGGACCCTCTACGGCCTCCGCGTAAGAACGCGGAGTCGGGATGTCTAGTGCATCCGGGTCACCCTCAGGGGTAAGCAGTACAGACGCGAGATGAGGTGAAGCAGCCGCTAGACATTGTAACTCCTCCTGCCTGTCCTCTAGGACGTCCGTGCCAAGAGCACACTCACCCCCGACGGACGGAGGACAGACAGACGCAGACTCAGCAACAAGACTAGCAGCGTAGTCTAGACGACAGCGAGCAGCAAAGTCGACGAGCTCAGCGACAAGAGCAGACGCAGCAGTGGACTCAAAAGAGGGGTCAGTGACGACAGTAGCAAGCAGACGCGTGACAGTAGGACTGGCAGCACAAAGAGAGTCCGACTCAGGGTCGGCAAGCGCAGGAAGAGAGGACTCAGGAGGAGAAGGCAAAGGGGCACGCAGGGGAGCAGTGGACGGACGCAAAGACATCCGGTGCGTGCCAGGGACAGGGGGAGGACGCTGACGCGAACTGCGACCACTAGCACGAGCAGCATGAACAGGCGACGCAGGACGAGACGCAGGCTCACGACGCTCAGCGACACCGCCAGTAGGACCAGTGTAAGGAGAGGTAGCAGGCAGTGGAGAGGAAGGCTCCAGCAGCGACTGCGACTGGACAGGCGGTGGACCCTCTACTGGAGGAGAAAGACCAAGAACCTGCTGCAGGAGCGGAACGAAGTACGGCCGAGGCCGCGCAGCAGCTCCAGACGCAGTAGGGACAGCACCAGCACCCTCAGCGACAGCACCAGCGTCACCCACTCCTCCAGCGGCAGGACCAACAGCAGTAGTCTCAGCACCAACACCCTCAGCAGCTCCAGCTCCAGGAGGACCCGCAGGCCCAGCAGCTACGGGACCGGCAGCACCAACGCCCTTGACGGTCGAAGAAGCAGGAGCTCCAGCTCCAGCAGCACCCCCAGACTCAGCAGCACGCCTCCAGCGGCGAGCAAACCACTCGCGCAGCTCCTGTGGAGAGAGGGGCTCCCGGCGAGGCGCAGCAGGAGAAACCCCAGGCTCAGCAGCTCCAGACGCAGCACCCCCAGGCTCAGCGGCTCCCAGCTCAGCACCCCCAGGCTCAGCAGCTCCCGACCCAGCACCCCCAGACCCAGCACCTCCAGGCACAGCACCTCCCGGCTCAGCACCCCAAGGCTCCGCACCCTCCGCAGTAGCACCCCCAGGCCCAGCACCCCCAGGCTCAGCACCCCCGCGCACAGCACCCCCAGAGTCAGCACCCCCAGGCTCAGCACCCGCAGCAGCACCAGAGTCACCAGTAACCTCGACCGGGTCAACGGCGTCTACCTGGGACACACCTGAGGGGGCAGGAACCTGAGGGGGGAGGGGGTCTACCGGGGGGGGGACCGGCACAAGGAAGTCCGGGGGAGGGGGGAGGGAAGGAGTGCGGTAGGGGAAGAGACGGTAGAAGGGGACTGACTCGTCGAACGTGACGTCCTGGGAGGACAGAACACGACGAGAGGAGGGGTGGTAAAACTGCCACCCTGGGGCGTCAGTGGGGAAGCCAAGGAAGACACAGGGAGCAGCACGAGGGGACAGCTTGTCCGCAGACAAGTCGCGGACAAACGCCCGAGATCCCCAGACACGGAACGCAGACGCATCGCCAACCTTCCCCGTCCACAGCAAGGCTGGGGACATCGCAGGTCTAGAGACCCGGGGGTGAAGGTTGAGCTGATGCGCCGCGTACCTCACCGCGAACGGCCACAGAAAATGGGGGGCAGCCGCATGCATCATGCACGTACGAGCGACATCCATGACCATGCCAATGCGGCGCTCAGCAATCCCATTTTGCTGTGGAGAGTCCGGAAGCGTGAAGGTCTGGCGGATCCCCCGTGCACGACAGTAGTCTCGCAGAAGGCGAGAGGAGAACTCTCCGCCTCTGTCCGAGTGCAGACGCAGAACAGGAAAGTCCGAGCCGAAGCTCTGCCTGAGCTGGAGACGAGCCTCGCAGATCCAGTCGATCAGCACCTCAGTGACCGCACCCTTGCTGCGCAAGGGGAGGACTGTGGTGTAACGCGAGTAGTCGTCAACCATCAGCAGGAAGTAGTGCTCGTAACCCTGCCCACGGACGGGGGCTGGGCCCCACACATCCATGTGAAGCGTCTGCAGGGGAGCCTCTGTCGGGGGGAAGTGGGAGGAGTGAGGCGCAGCCCGGAGGCGACCCTCGACACAGGGGACACAGGAAGGTCCTGGCCCGGAGGGGAGAGGAGGGAGAGACTGGGGAAAACCAGAGACAAGGACACGGGAAGCCATGCTCCGAAGACGGGGCAAGGAGGGGTGGCCAAGACGGTGGTGCCACAGGAGAGTCTCGTGAGACAGGAGGCGACAAGAACAGGGGGCAGACTCAGGACCTGACCGGGACGCAGCAGCAAGCTCCTGACCTGACGCAGCTACCTGACCGGACACAGGGACAGGAGGAGACGAAGTGGTCAGGGTGTAGAGACTCGACCCCGGCCGACGCGAGAAGGTGGCCAGGTGTCGGCCTGTGCGTGCGTCCGTGCAGTGGGTCACCCGCTGACTCGCAGGAGTGAACTGGTGAACCCCCGCATCCTGTAGGGCTGCACCACTCACCAAGTTCGTCGAGAACGAGGGAAGGTACAGTCCAGACAGGGCGCCCGAAGGGGCAGCCGGACACGGGAGGACAGTGGAGAAGTGAGACAGGACAGGACCCCCAGAAGGGTCAGCCAGGGAGACCGCAACCGGCCGGCCAAGAGGCGTAAGGGTAGTGCGGTCTCGAAAGAAGGAGCGAGAAGCTCCGGAGTCAAGTGTGAAAGTGAGGGAGGACGAGGACGACTCAGTACCTGAAAGCGCAGCCTCACCAGTACCTGAGAGCGCAGACGCACTGGCACCTAGAGCAGCAGCCTCACAAGCACCTAGCGCAGCAGTACCAATGCCCGGGTCGGGCTGGAAACACCGGTAACCCTCATTCTCCTCACTATAAGTCACAGCATACATAGCAGCAAGGATAGCATCAAAATCAAGATCAAAGATCGCTACACCAGCCCTAAGGAGCTCATCCCAACGAGGGATCTCACTAGCCCCGGGGAACTGTTGACGCCAAGCGTCCGTCAGGCGGCCAAAGCAGCGCGCGGTGGCGTGGGCACCCCCACACTGCTCACCCGCGCGGTCGCCGGAACGAAGAACGTAGGTGCAGGGACCAGTACCCCCACCCCTCTGGCGCCCAGCGTACCACTCACGAAGCTGCTGGGGCGGAGGGATGTCACGCGAGCGCTGCTGCTGCTGACGGTGCGAGCGCTGGCCACCACCACCGCCACTACGCTGCTGGGTACCACCTTGACCAGCTCCACTCCCTCCACCACCACCTGCTCCTCCGCCGCCGCCTCCACCGCCTCCACCGCCTCCACCTCCTCCGCCTCCGCCTCCGCTGCTGCCACCTCCACCACCGCCGCCACCACCACCACCGTCTCCGCCGCTGCTGCCACCACCACCACCACCACCACTACTCCCGCCGCCACCCCCACTCCCACCGCCGCCACCGCCGCCACCCCCACCGCCCCCTCCAGCTCCACCCGCACCCTTGCCCCCCTTGCCCTTGCTGGAGCGACGTCTCCCACTAGGGGCAGACGCCGCGCCGACCGACTCGAGACCAAGCAGGTCGGCAGCAGCAGCAGAGGCAACAGAGGGCAGCAAGGGGGAAGGAGAGCACCCCTCAAAGATGGGGGTGCGAGGGTCACCACAAGAAGCCCCTACAGCAACTATGCTCTTCTCAGCTGAGAGGAGGGCCTTCTCGAGGAGGTCGACGGTGAGAGTGGTGGGACAGACTGCGAGAAAGTGGTCCCTGACTACACAAAGGGAGTCAGGGAGGCGCGCGACTACGTAGTAGAGAGCGATGTACATGGGGGGGGGGTTCTTAGCGCAGAACTCAGCAGGAAGGGCGGCGCGGTAGCGAGTGTCACTAGTGCGGAGGTGCGTAATGAGGTCAGCGACAGTGGGAAAGGCAGAGAGGTCAGGAAAGAGGTAGGGAAGCATGAGACGGCTCAGTGCAGCAGTGGCAGGGGAGGAGTAGCGTGCAACTACAGCGTCGTACAAGGTCTGAGCACTCTTGTACTGACTAAAGTGCGCACGCTCAGAGGTAGGGAGATGGCGACGCACAGCAAGACGTGCAGCAGCATCGCGGGTGGCCCAGTGAGAGCGAACAGTGGGATCAGCATCGGCAGCAGGAGCAGGAGAGGCGCCAGAGGTGAGGTCAAAAAGAGAAAGGCCGTCAGCTCTGTCGCAATGTAAGAACAGCTGCAGGTCATCTAGCCAGACCTCAAAATCAATGGCGCGACCCTCGGCGTCAAAGGCTAGGACACTAGGGGTAGCCATAGGGACGACAGCGAAGCAGTGCAAGCAGTAGGGAAAGAGGGCGCAGTGACAGAGGGACTGTGCTCACCAGGCAGGGCAGGTCGTGCAGCTGTGCAGAAAGGCGGCTCGGCTACCGGGCGGCTCAGGTGCGTAAGGCGGCTCGGCCGCTGCAGGGCGGCTCGGCTGCTGCTGGGCGGCTCGGCTGCTGCTGGGCGGCTCGGCTGCTGCTGGGCGGCTCGGCTGCTGCTGGGCGGTCCGGCTGCTGCTGGGCGGTCCGGCTGCTGCTGGGCGGCTTGGCTGCTGCTGGGCGGCTCGGCTGCTGCTGGGCGGTCCTGCTGCTCCTGGGTGGCCCTGCTGCAGTGTAGTGGCGGGGCCGAGAGAAGGGACGGCGGGGCCGTCAGGGTGCAGCGGCGAGGCCGGGACAGGGGACGGCGGGGCCGTCAAGGTGCAGCGGCGGGGCCGAGACAGGGGACGGCGGGGCCGTGATAGTGGGCGGCGGGGCCGGGTATGCAGCGGCGGGGCCTGTAGGGGTGCAGCGGCGGGCCGGGAGAGAGGCCGGTGGGGCCGGGACAAGTGCAGCGGCGGGCCGGGAAAGGTGCAGCGGCGGGCCGGGAAAGGTGCAGCAGCGGGCCGGGACAGGTGCAGCGGCGGGCCGGTACAGAGGACGGCGGGGCCGGGTGTGCAGTGGCGGGGCCAGCAGAGGTGCGTCGGCAGGGCCGGGACAGAAGCCGGCGGGGCCGGGACGAGTGCAGTAGCGGGCCGTCAGGGTGCAGCGGCGGGCCGTCAGAAGGTGCAGCGGCGGGGCCGTCAGGTCTCAGCGGCGGGCCGGGAAGGTGCAGCGGCGGGGCCGGGAGAGGGGACGGCGGGGCCGTGACAGGAAACGGCGGGGCCGTCAAAAAGAGGACGACGGGGCCGTCAAAAGCGAACGGCGGGGCCGTCAAAAGCGGGACCCGCGGCCGCGACGAAGCGGCCGCGTGGCCGGTTCGAGGGCGGCGGGGCGCAGCCGGGCCAAGAGGGCGGCGCGGCGCGGCCTTAGAGCCCGCGCGACGTGGGCCCGAGCCGCGCGCGCTAAAAAAAAAAATTTTGCGCGCGCGACTCGTGGGGGCCCACAAGAGCAGCGCGAAACGCACTAAGGGGGGGGGGGGGGGAGCGCGCCTCGGGGAGAGTAGGGCGCTCCGGGCAGAGAGAAATTAATTCGTGGGTGGGCCCAAAAAAAAATCAGTCCTAAGAGGGACCCGCTCTATACCATGTGGAGTTAGGTAAACAGGAATGAGAATGACTAAGTCAGAAATGAGTACAAATGGGAAACCTAATTGGGTTGTACCCCCTATGGGATACCCCACTGTAGCCTACACAAACAGGTAAGCTATATGTTCTGACAAACTCACCCCTTGGAGCCAAAAGGCCAATAGCTTCAAAAGGAGAAGCAGAACACGACCCTTGGGTCGTTTGAAGAATGCAACAATTGCATCAATGAAGCACGGAGCGGAGAACGGCACTCTGTAATCATTGATGTGCCATATGAGGCAGTTGAAAGATGCTGCACTTGTCGGTATGGGAGAAGAGAGTGTGTGTCACAGGATCAAATTCTCAATCGAAACTTGTCACTAAGACTGAATACAAGGCATTTTTATACTCGGAAAATACAAGGATAAACGAGATAAAACGAACCTTCGGGAACACACCCTTCCCGATACTACAATCACAAGTGCGCACAAGCACGCAAGGCTATTCACACTTAGGATTACGCCCAGATTACACCGTATACACCACTGTCAGCACTGTCGGTGCCTTATAATAGATTTGTCGGTGGAAAAAGTAGGAAATAAGAGAAATGAATAGAAGGCTCTAGAAAATAGAATAGTAGGCTCATTGAGATGAACTAAAGACCAAAATAAAGAGGAGAAAAAGGAAAATAAGATAAAGGAAAAATATAGTAATGAGAAATATTATAACGGGGACGTCCTCTCACACTTCCCCCCCTCAAAGCTGGGTGGTAGAAGTAACACCTTGCTTGACAAGGTAGTCATGGAGTGGACGACGGGCGTTATCCATGTCGTGTTCAGGTACCCAGCTGTCTTCGGAAGGATCATAGCCTTTCCAACGAATCAAGAGCTCCGAGGTGCCGTTACGTCGTTGTCGGTGCACTAGAACGGTTTCGAATTCATACTCAGGTTCCCCATTAACGATCACTGGTGGCGGTGGTGGCGGTGGCGGCGGCTGGCGACCTTTGTAGACTTTGTTTGGGTCCCGATATGGCTTGAGAAGTTGAACATGGAAGGCATTATGAATTCTCCAGGTAGTTGGTAAACGCAAGCGGAAGATTACTGGAGTGACCTGCGCCTCGACGAGAAAAGGTCTGCAGAAGCGAGGTCGGAGCTTAGACGAAAGATGGTTAATGTCGAGATTGGGTGTATCCAAAAGCACTTGATCGCCAATTTTGATAGAATGATCGTTGCGACTCCGATCAGCGAGCTTCTTCGTTGCTGCTGGATGGTCAAAAGTCGCTTATGCGTGCGCTCCCACAACTGGTGCATAGCGGTAATGAAGTCATGTGCGGGTTGCACCGTGGCGGGTACTGTCGGTTTCTGAGGCGTGAGAGGAAGAAAGGAGTTTGCCCTATTGCGGCATGTGTGGCGTTGTTATATGCAAACTCGAGAACCGGCAGGTGCGCATCCCATTTAGAGATATCGTTCTTACATGCTACTCGCAGTAGTTGTTCGACAATCTGGTTGAGGCGCTCTGCCTGACCATCCGTTTGGGGATGATATGCTAATGACATGGTGAGTTTGGTCCCTATGTGCGACATGAGCTCCTTCCAGAATTTTATGAAGTTTAGAACGAGAGAAAAATTGAACTATAAAATAGTTAGGTACAAGTACTAACCCTAATTGGGTTGTACCCCTTATGGGCTACCCCACTACAGCTTACACAGATGTATAAGCTATAATGTTGTGACAAATTCACTCGTGAATTCCGGGTCTCTTTCAGAGATCAGCGTGGTTGGAATGCCATGTTGCGAGATGACGTAGTGGAAGAATAATTTCTCTATCTCCTCGGTGCGAGCCGTTGTGTGTGTCGGGATGAAGTGGCCCATTTTGCAAAATTTGTCGATGACGACTATAATGGCATTGTAACTAGCTTTGGTAGGTGGTAACCCGGTGATGAAGTCAAGGCTAACCACTTGCAAAGGCTGTTTAGGGACTGGAAGAGGCTGTAGTAACCCGACTTTCTTCTGTTTGCTATTCTTCATACGTTGGCATGTGTCGCACGAGGCGACGGATTTTTGTACGTCATCCGCCATGTGGGGCCAATAATAATGCTTCGCAATACTGGCAAGCGTCTTGTTACTACCGAAGTGGCCCGCGTAGAGAACATCATGATATTCTTCGAGTAGTAACTGGCAAAAGGAGGGTAATTAGGTAACCATATTTTTGTGGATCCCTTGCGGTATGCGATGTCTTGATCCCAGTGTAGAAGATGGCGCTTTTCTGCTACACAGACTTCGGGGTCAATGGTGTATCCATGCGTGAAGAGTCCCTTCAAAAGTGGGTTCATGCCATCGACTTGTAGGGCAGCAACGTGTGTAGGGCGACTGCGTGCATCTGCCTTGTTCTTGTGCCCCGGCTTATACACGTTGTCGTAACAGAAGTGGGTTTCGAGAAAGTCAATCCAACAAAACTGCCGCCTGGAGAGTGTTGGTTGGGTTTTCAGATACTTGAGGCTGTAGTGGTCGGTGTAGACGGTGGGTTTTCTTCCTTCGAGATAACACCTCCATGCCTTAAAGGCATTGACGATGGCGAGGGCCTCTTTGTCATGGATAGGGTGATTGAGTTCTGCCCCGTCAAGTTTCTTACCAAGGTATGCAATGGATTGCAGCCCTTTTCCTTGATCTTGCATGAGTACTGCGCCCACTGCTTGATCGCTAGCATCGGTCTTGATGATATGGTCAAGTTCGTGTGAAGTTTAGAACGAGAATGAAGGAGGGTTTTACTAGCAGCAATGAGGATACATATAGCAAACCCTAGATGGGTTGTACTCGCTATAGAGCACCCCACTACAGGCTAGAGAATAACATTCTGACACACCCCCATAGCCCAAGTGGGGTGTAATCAGCACAATGAGCAAGCAAGCATAGAGCAGGAGTTCACAATAGCAAGCAAAGCTAGTGTCATTCACAAAGGGCAAGTGAGGAGGAGGAGGCGAGACTGTAAGAGGAGAGGAGATAGGAGGCGACGGCTGAAGTTGCAGACATACGGGCAACAGGAGTCACACTGGCACAACAGCTACCGGAACAACGCTCCGGACTACTGGAGTAACTGGCTCCGCGGCTAAGACTAGCGGCAGGCGAGCAACGGACCTACGGGCGACTGGCACAGCTGGCTACGACTGGGCTACCGGAGCAGCGCCCCGAACTACTGGTGCTGCTGACGACACGACGATAACCTCCGTTCAACCAACCTCCTCCAGCTGCCCCACACCTCTCGACACACACCCCCTCCTCAAACCCTAGCTCCACTCCCATAGCACCCCCCTTACACCCTAAACCGCAGGCTCACATACATCCACCTCCCTCAAAACCCTAGCTCCACTCCCACAGCACCCCCCTTAAACCCTAAACTTCAGGCTCCCACACATCCACCCCCCTCAGCGACAGCTGCAGCAGTGGGAGACGAAGGAGGAGGAGGAGCAGGGGAGACCACACACCCGTCACCCCCTACTCGCCACCCCCAGACCCTAACACAGGGCAGGGCGGGACGGCGGGTACGGAGGTAAGGGTGGGGGGGGCGACGCGCGGTCTCCTTGGGCGCCAAAACAGGCGGCAGAAGGGGCGATGCTCGCCCCCCTCCCCCAGGTCCCCCGAAGGAGCCGCGACGGGCGACAGGAAAAGTTGGGGGGGAGGGGGGGTGGGGGGGGGGGGGGGGGGGGTGTACGTGCCCCCGGTGCGCCGCGGCTGGCGACGGGCCATGGCTGGGGTGGGGTCGGGGCAGCAAGTGGCGGCGACGGGGCCGCTGGAGGCAGCGACGGGGCCGCTGGCGGTGGCGACGGGGCCGATAGGAGCGGCGATGGGGCCGCTAGGGTCGGCAACGGGGCCGCTGGCGGCGGCGACGGGGCCGATAGGAGCGGCGACGGGGCCGCTAGGGTCGGCGACGGGGCCGCTGGCGGTGTCGACGAGGCCGATAGGGGCGGCGACGGGGCCGCGAAGGGGCCGCGAGGGGCCTAGAAGGGCGGCGACAGGCCGCGAAAGGGGCGGCGACGGGGCCGTGAAGGGGCCGCGAGGGGCCTGGAAGGGCGGCAACGGGGCCGCGAAGGGGCCGCGAGGGGCCAGGAAGGACGGCAACAGGGCCGCTAAGAGTAGCGCGAGGGGCACGCCACGGGGCGTGCCGAATAGAAAGAAGCAGTGGAAGCAGTTAGGTGGGCCCACAGGCCAGGACCGTAGATGCTCTGATAGCATGTGAAGTTTAGAACGAGAATGAAGAAGGACGGTTTTACAAGCAGCAATGAGGATATATATAGCAAACCCTAGATGGGTTGTACTTGCTATAGAGCACCCCACTACAGGTTGGAGAATAACATTGTGACAGTTCGGGGTCTGGCAAAATGAGGACAGGTGCGGATGTGAGTGCGGTTTTCAGCTGTTCCACGGCTTCTTGGTGCTTAGCCTCCCACTGATATGGTGTACTCTTCTTCAACAGGTTTGTTAGTGGTGCGGCAATCTTGGCGTAGTCCGGTACAAACCGGTTGTAGTAGTTAGCGAATCCAAGGGATTGCTGTAACTCCTTCATGTTCTCGGGGGTCTTCCACGTTCGCATTGCTTCGATCTTCTTTGGATCCACGTGAACTCCTTGAGCGCTCACCATATGGCCAAGGAACTGGGCCTTCTTCAGTGCAAACTTGCTCTTCGATAGTTTCACATAGAAGCGTTCTCGTCGAAGAATTTCGAAGACGCGTCGCAAATGCTCAACGTGCTGCTTCATGTCTTTCGAGTAGATCAGGATATGGTCCAAGTATACCACCACGCACTCGTCTAGAAGGGCCGAACGATGTGGTTCATTTCCGCCTGAAATGTGGCTGGTGCGTCAGTGAGTCCGAACGGCATCACGAGATACTCATACGACCCATACCGAGTTCGGAAGGCAGTTTTGTAGATAGAGTTGTCCGCCATACGAATTTGCCAGTATCCCGATCCGAGGTCGAGCTTGGAAAATACCGTAGCAACGCGGATTTGATTAAGTCGTCAATCCGTAGTATTGGGTATCTATTTTTTTTAGTTATTGTTGATGTTAGCCGTCCGGTTAACCCAGTTGATCTCAGTGTTGAATTTTTTAAGAAAGTCTCTCCTGAAGATTACGTGGAGTCCTTAAATATATGTGACGGGGAGAGCAGGCTTCCATCGCAGGGGTCCAATTTGTAGTAATAACCGTGTTTCCCGGTAGATTGGTAGCTAACTGCCATCCACCATAGTTGCCGAGAAGCTTGAGGACTTGAGCTCTCCTCTGAGTCGGTCGATTGTTTCCTTGTCGTAGACACTGTGCCACGCTCCGCTGTCCACATGTGCATGGAGGCGCTGTCCGTTGCAGATCACCTCGAGTAGGAGTGGTGTGTCAGAACATTATAGCTTATGTATTTGTGTAGGCTCTAGTGGGGTAGCCCATAACGGGTACAACCTAATTAGGGTTAGTACTTGTACCCAACTCTTTCATAGTTCAATCATTCTCTCGTTCTAACTTTCACATGGTATAGAGCTAGTTCCCTCGTCAGAACTATTCCTAGGGCCCACCGATCTTTATTTTTCCTGCCCGGAGCGCGCTTGGCCCCTGCTCGAGTCGCACCACGTGTCGTTCCCCCTCTAGCGGCTCCGTCGCACTGCCCTTGCGGCCCCGTCGCGCCGCCCTTCCGTGGCCCCGTCGCCCGCCCTTCCGCGGCCCCGTCGCCGCCCTGCAGCGGCCTAGTCGCCCACCCCTTCAGCGGCCCAGTCGCCGCCCTTTCGCGGCCCGTCGTCGCCCATTCACGGCCCGTCGCTGCCCTTTTAGCGGCCCGTTGCCGCCCTTAAAGCCGCACCGTCGCCGCCCTTTGACGGCCCAGTCGCCGCTCAGCTGCCCAGCGCCCGAGCCACCAAGCAGCCCAGCCACTGAGCAGCCGAACCGCTGAGCAGCCGAGCCGCCCGACAGCCGAGCCGCCGAGCAGCCCAGCAGACTGACCGCCGAGCCACCCTGCAGACAAGCCACCGCTGAGCAGCCGAGCCGCCCAGCAGCCGAGCCGCCGAGCAGCCGAGCCGCCCAACCACCAAGCTGCCGTGCAGCCGAGCCGCTCGAACGCCGAGCTGCCCTGCAGCCGAGCCGCCGAGCCGCATCACAGCTGTCGGCCTGCCGGAGACCGCCCCACTTGCCTGGTAAGAGCAGCGTCTCTGCCACTGCACTGCTCTGCCCCACTGTACTCACTACCTGTCTACTGCTGTCATGGCCTCCCCTAGTGTTCTCACCTTTGACGCTGACGCTCGGGCAGATGACTTAGAGGTCTGGGTAGATGATCTGCAGCTTTTCCTACAGTGCGATAGGGCAGACGGTCTCTCCCTATTTGATCTCACCTCTGGTACCTCTCCTGCCCTTGCTGCTGATGCTGACGCTACTGTTCGGTCACAGTGGGCCACGCGCGATGCTGCTGCTCGCCTTCCTGTGCGCCGCCACTCACCCAATACTGAGTGTGCACACTTTAGCTAGTACATGAGTGCTCAGACCTTGTACGACGTAGTAGTTTTACGCTACTCTTCCCCTGCCACTGCTGCACTGAGCCGCCTCATGCTACCGTACCTCTTCCCTGACCTTGCTGCCGTTCCCACTGTTGCTGACCTCATTACGCACCTCCGCACTAGTGACACTCGCTACCGCGCCGCCCTTCCTGCTGAGTTCTGCGCCAAGAACCCCCCCCCACCCCCCTCCATGTACATCACCATCTACTACATGGTCACCCGGCTCCCTGACTCTCTCCGCGTAGTCAGGGACCACTTCCTCTCAGTTTGCCCCACCACTCTCACCGTTGACCTCCTCGAGAAGGCCTTCCTAGCGGCAGAGAAGAGCATAGTCGCTGTAGGAGCCTCTCGTGGTGACCCTCGCACCCCCGTCTTTGAGGGGTGTTCTCCCTCCCCCCTCTTGCCCTCTGTTGCCTCAGCTGCTGCGGCCGACCCCGTTGGTTTCGAGCCGGCCGGTGCTGCGTCTGCCCCGAGCGGGAGACGCCGCACCGGTAAGGGCAAGGGGGGCAAGGGCGCTGGAGGGGCTG
This sequence comes from Closterium sp. NIES-65, assembly GCA_948144175.1. Taxonomy (NCBI): domain Eukaryota; kingdom Viridiplantae; phylum Streptophyta; class Zygnematophyceae; order Desmidiales; family Closteriaceae; genus Closterium; species Closterium sp. NIES-65. Next base: position 1,054,067 of record CANXME010000298.1, on the reverse strand, counting down.
GAGGGGGCGGTGGAGGTAGTGGTGGAGGCAGTGGAGGGAGTGGGGGTGGTGGTGGGAGTGGTGCCAAGGGTGGCGGCGACGGCGGAAGGAGTGGAGGCAGCGAAGGCGGTGGAGGTGGTAGAGGGAGTGGAGGCGGCGGAGGTAGTGGAGGAGGCGGAGGTGGAGGAGGCGGCGGAGGCGGCAGCGGCGGCGGCGGTGGTGGAGCGGGTCGCGACTCTACGCAGAGGAGTGGCTCAGGTGGTGGTCCGCGCCAGCAGCAGCGGAGTGGTGTGACCCTGTCCCCTCAGCAGCTCCGTGAATGGTACACTCCGAGTCAGCGCGGTGGGGGTTTTGGTCCCTGCACTTACGTCCTCCGTACCGGCAACCGAGCTGGTGAGCAGTGCGGAGGCCAGCACTCCACCCAGCGTTGCTTTGGTCGCCTGATGCACGTGTGGCGTCTCCAGTTCCCTGAGGCATCAGAGATCCCTCGTTGGGGAGATCTGTCTAGGGCAAGGGTTGCCGTCTTTGATCTTGACTATGATGCTATCTGTCAGAACATTATAGCTTATGCTGTTGTCTAGGCTGTAGTGGGGTATCCCATAAAGGGGTACAACCCGATTAGGGTTGGTACTTGTACTCACTCATTTCATAGTTCATTCATTCGTGTTCTTTGTTTTCACATGGAATCAGAGCAGGTTCCCTCCTAGGGACTGCTTCTAAGGCTCACCGAAGCGCGCCCCGAGGCGCGTTTTCCTTTATTTTTAGCGACCCTCCGTGTCGCCCCTAGCGGCCCATAGTGCCGCCCTTACCTAAGCGGCCCCGCGGCCCTTACGTCGCGGCCCCGCCGCCCTTACCTACGCGGCCCCGCCGCCCTTCCTTCGCGGCCCCGCCGCCCTACACGTCGCGGCCCCGCCGCCCTGCACGTCGCGGTCCCGCCTCCCTTCCTTCGCGGCCTCGCCGCCCTGCACGTCGCGGCCCTGCCGCCCCCTGCTAACGCGGCCCCGCCGCCCTTCCTTCGAGGCCCCGCCGCTCTGCTCACGCGGCCCCGCCGCTCTGCACTTCGCGGCCCCGCCGCCCTTCATTCGCGGCCCCGCCGCCCTTCCTTCGCGGCCCCGCAGCCCTGCACGTCGCGGCCCCGCCGCCCTGCACGTCGCGGCTCCGCCGCCCTTCCTTCGCAGCCCCGCCGCCCTGCACGTCGCGGCCCCGCCGCCCTGCACCTCGCGGCCCCGCCACCCTTCCTTCGCGGCCCCGCCGCCCTGCACGTCGCGGCCCTATCGCCCTCTACTTCGCGGCCCCGCCGCCCTTCTACCGCGGCCCCGCCGCCTTGCACCTCGCGGCCTCGCCGCCATGCTAACACGGCCCCGCCACCCTTCCTTCGCGGCCCCGCCACCCTCTGTTACGCGGCCCCGCCGCCCTGCTACAGCGGCCTCGCCGCCCTGCACTTAGCGGCCCCGCCGCTCTTCCTTCACGGCCCCACCTCCCTGCGCTTCGCGGCCTCGCCACCCTCAGCTCCTCGCCCACTGCACCACCCTGCATCGTGCACCCGAGCAGCCGACCGCCGCGCCGCCGAGTACCGGGAGAGCCAAGCCGCCCAGCAGCTGCGCAGCCGAGCCACTCAGCAGCCGAGCCGCCAAGCCGCCCGACCGCCGAGCCGCCCTACCGCCCTGCACTCAGCCGCCGAGCCGCCCCGCAGCCGAGCCACCCTGCAGCCGAGCCGCCCTTCTGCCGAGCCGCCCTTCTGCCGAGCCGCCTGTCCTGCCCCGTCTGGTGAGCACGCCCCACTGCTACTGCGTGCCCTGCCCCCCCACTGCTTGCACTACTAGTCTATTGTCATGGCTACCCCCAGTGTCCTCGCTTTTGACACAGAGGGTCGAGCCATTGACTTTGAGGTCTGGGTCGACGACCTGCAGTTGTTTTTACAGTGCAATAGGGCGGACGGTCTCTCTCTCTTTGACCTCACCTCTGGCGCCTCTCTTGCTCCTGCTGCTGATGCTGACCCCACTGTTCGCTCTCACTGGGCCACCCGCGATGTAGCTGCACGTCTTGATGTGCGTCGCCACCTCCCTACCAATAAGCGCGCGCACTTTAGTCAGTACAAGAGTGCACAGACCTTGTACGACGCTGTAGTTGCGCGCTACTCTTCCCCTGCCACTTATGCACTAAGCCGCCTCATGCTACCGTACCTCTTTCCTCACCTTGCTGCCTTTCCCACAGTTGCTGACCTCATTACGCACCTCCGCACTAGTGACACCCGCTACCGCGCTGCCCTTCCTGCTGAGTTCTGCGCCAAGAACCCCCCCCCCCATGTACATCACTCTCTATTACATAGTCACTCGCCTGCCTGACTCCCTTCGCGTAGTCAGGGACCACTTCCTCTCAGTCTGTCCCACCACTCTCACTGTTGACCTCCTTGAGAAGGCCCTCCTAGCGGCAGAGAAGAGCATAGTCGTTGTAGGAGCTTCTCGTGGAGACCCGCGCACCCCCATCTTTGAGGGATGTTCTCCTTCCCCCGTGCTGCCCTCTGTTGCCTCTGCTGCTGCCGCCGACCTGCTTGGTCTTGAGTCGATCGGCGCGGCGTCTGACCCTAGCGGGAGACGCCGCTCTGGCAGAGGCAAGGGGGGCAAGGGCGCGGGTGGAGCTGGCGGGGGCGGTGGAGGTGGCAGTGGAGGCGGCGGAGGGAGTGGGGTGGCGGTGGTGGCGGCAGCGGAGGCGGAGGCGGTGGCGGCGGTAGCGGTGGGAGCGGAGGCGGCGGTGGTGGCGGAGGTGGAGGCGGTGGTGGCGGAGGAGGTGGAGCCGGTCGGGGTAGTGCCCCCCAGCGGAGCGGCTCTGGTGGTGGTCAGCGCCAGCAGGAGCAGCAGCAGCAGCGTTCTTGGGACGTCCCCCCGCCTCAGTAGCTCCGTGAGTGGTACACGCAGCGTCAGCGTGGTGGAGGTTTTGGCCCGTGCACCTACGTTCTTCGTTCCGGCGACCGCGCGGGTGAGCAGTGTGGGGTTGCCCACTCCACCCAGCGCTGCTTTGGCCGCCTGACGGACGCGTGGCGTCAGCAGTTCCCCGAGGCTAGTGAGATCCCCCACTGGGAAGAGCTGTCTAGGGCTGGCGTATCGATCTTTGATCTTGACTTTGATGCTATCCTTGCTGCCATGTATGCTGTGACTATAAGTGATGAGGGTGACTGTTACCGGTGTTTCCCGCCCGACCCGGGCATTGGTACTGCTGCGCTAGGTGCTTGCGAGCCTGCTGCTCTAGGTGCCAGCGTGTCTGCGCTCTCAGGTACTGATGAGGCTGCGCTCTCAGGTAACGAGTCGGCTTCGGCCTCCCTCACCTTCATACTTGACTCCGCGGCTTCTCGCTCCTTCTTTGTGGACCACACCACACTCACGCCGCTTTGCCGGCCGGTTGCGGTCTCTCTGGCTGACCCCTTTGGGGGTCCTGTCGTCTCTCACTTCTCCACTGTCCTCCCGTGTCCAGCTGCCCCCTCGGGCACCCTGTCTGGTCTGTACCTCCCCTCGTTCTCAACGAAGTTGGTGAGTGGTGCTGACTTGCACGATGCGGGGGTTCACCAGTTCACTCCTGCGAGTCAGCGGGTGACCCACTGCACGGACGCGCGCACAGGCCGACACCTGGTCACGTTCTCCCGTCAGCCGGGGTCGAGCCTGTGCACCCTAACCACTGAGTCTCCTCCTGTACCTGTCTTTGGCCTGGTAGCTGCGTCAGGTCAGGTGTTTGCTGCTGCGTCCAGGTCTGGTCCTGAGTCTATCCCCTGCTCGTGTCGCCTCCCGTCTCACGAGACTCTCCTATGGCACCACCGTCTTGGCCACCCCTCCTTGCCTCGTCTCAGGGACATGGCTTCCCATGTCCTTGTCTCTAGTCTCCCTCGGTCTCTCCCTCCTCTTCCTTCGGGGCCAGAACCTTCCTGTGTCCCTTGTGTCAAGGGGCGCCTCCGGGCTGCCCCTCACTCCTCCCAGTTTCCTCCGACAGAGGCTCTTCTGCAGACGCTTCACATGGACGTGTGGGGCCCGGCCCGCGTCCGTGGACAGGGTCTCGAGCGCTACTTCATGTTGGTGGTTGACGACTACTCGCGTTTCACCACAGTCTTCCCCTTGCGCAGCAAGGGTGATGTCACTGAGGTGTTGATCGACTGGATCCGCACAGCTCGTCTCCAGCTCAGGAGGAGCTTCGGCTCGGACTATCCTGTTTCGTGTCTGCACTTTGACCGAGGCGGAGAGTTCTCCTCTGACCTTGTGCGAGCCTACTGTCGTGCACGAGGCATTCGCCAGACCTTTACGCTTCCGGACTCTCCGCAGCAAAATGGGATTGCTGAGCGCCGCATTGGCATGGTCATGGACATCGCTCGTACGTCCATGATGCATGCGGCTGCCCCCCATTTTCTGTGGCCGTTTGCGGTTCGGTACGCGGCGCATCAGATCAACCTTCACCCCGGGGTTTCCCGGCCGGGGAAGGTCCGTACCTCCCCGGCTCTACTGTGGACTGGGAAGGTCGGCGATGCGTCTGTGTTCCGTGTCTGGGGATCTCGGGCATTTGTCCGCGACTTGTCTGCGGACAAGCTGTCCCCTCGTGCTGCTCCTTGTGTCTTCCTTGGCTTCCCCCCTGACGCTCCAGGGTGGCAGTTCTACCACCCCTCCTCTCGTCGTGTTCTGTCCTCTCAGGACGTCACGTTCGACAAGTCAGTCCCCTTCTACCGCCTCTTCCCCTACCGCACTCCTTCCCTTCCCCCGCCGCCACACTTCCTTGTGCTAGGTCCCCCCCCGGTAGACCCCCTTCCCCCTCAGGGTCCTGCCCCTTCAGGTGTGTCCCAGGTTCACGCAGTCGAGCCGGTCGAGGTTGCTGGTTACTCTGGTACTGCTGCGGGTGCTGAGCCTGGGGGTGCTGACTCTGGGGGTGCCATGCGCGTGGGTGCTGAGCTTGGGGGTGCTGAGCCTGGGGGTGCTGCGACTGAGGGTGCTGAGCCTGGGGGTGCTGAGTCTGGGGGTGCTGCGACTAAGGGTGCTGAGCCTGGGGGTGCTGAGCCTGGGGGTGCTGCCACCTAAGGTGCTGAGCCTGGGGTTGCTGAGTCTGGGGGTGCTACGCCAGAGGGTGCTGAGTTTGGGGGTGCTATGTCAGGAGCTGCTGAGCCTGGAGGCGCTGCATCTGGAGGTGCTGAGCCTAGAGGTGCGGAGCCTGCCGCCGCTGAACCTCCCCTTTTGGCGTTTGGAGGTGCTAGGCCTGGAGGTTCTCCGGGTGCTCCGTCTCCGAGGGAGCCCCTCTCTCCACAAGAGCTGCGCGAGTGGTTTGCTAGCGGTTGGAGGCGTACTGCTGGAGCTGGGGCTGCTTCGGCCGCTGAGGGTGCTAGTGTCGTCGGTCCAGGAGCTACTGGGCCTGCGGGTCCTACTGGTGCTGGAGCTGCTGAGCGTGGTGGTGCTGAGACTGCTGCTGTCTGTCCTGGTGGTGGTCCTGGTGCAGGCGCTGCTGGAGGTCCTGCCGCTGGAGGTGCTGTTGGCGCTGGTGTTGCCGCTGGGAGTGCTGGTGCTGTCCCTGCTGTGTCTGGAGTCCCAGCTCGGCCTCGGCCGTACTTCGTTCCGCTCTTCCAGCAGGTTCTTGGTCTCTCTCCTCCTGTAGAGTGTCCACCGCCTGTCCAGTCCCATTCACTGTTAGAGCCAGCCTCCCCACTGCCTGCTCCCTCTCCTTACACTGGTCCTACTGGAGGTCTCGCTGAGCGTCGTGAGCCTGCGTCTTGTCCCGCGTCGCCTATTCGTGCTGCTCAAGCTAGTGGTCGCGGTTCGCGTCAGCGTCCTCCTCCTGTCCCTGGCACGCACTGGATGTCTCAGCGTCCGTCCACTGCTCCTCTACGTGCCCCTTTGCCTTCTCCTCCTGAGTCCTCTCTTCGCTCGGCGACGTGTTGACTAGCGCCGACCGGAAGAAGAGCCAGCTTGACTAGGCTCTATACTTCAAAGCTAGGTGCTGGTCTACGTCGACGACCTACTTGCTGGCAGCAACTATCATGCTAAGCTGGACGAGTGGAAGGGGCTGCTGGACGACGCCTTTGAGCTGCGCGAAAAAAGCCCAGTCGAGAAGTATCACGGGCTGGAAATCGTGTGCTATCGACCCGCGAGCAAGTTGTGGCTTCACCATGAAGTTTGTGTCGATAAGCTGCATCGGCGTTTTATCGACGAGGAGCAGACCAGTCGCGTGCCGATGACGCCGGTCTCCGTCGACGCCAACGCAGAGCGTATTATTTTACGACAAGGATGCACAGTCGCGCGAAAATGATGAGTATCGGCAGAAGGTCGGCATGCTGCAATTTGCGGCAACAACGACGAGGGTGGACATTGCATTCGCGTGCAGCAAGCTGGGGAGCGGCCTGACAATGCGGAGTGAGAACCACTGGCGCGAGGTCGACCTAACGAGAAACGAGAATGAATGCATTGAGCAGAAAGGGGAGTACAAGTAGGAAACCCTAAAGTGTTGTACCCCATATGAACTACCCCATTACAGCCTACACAGACTATAGCATATATGCCTGACACACCTCCATAGGCAAAGTGGGGGAGAACAAGGGGTGACAAGGCCAGTCAAGCAAAATAGAGCAAGCTCGGGGTGGATCACAATGTCACCACACAGTCCGAGCACAAGAGCAAGGCCACAAGGCCAGTTCACATGCAAGATCATATATATAAAGGTGAACAAGCAAGTGCAGGTACAGAAAGAGGACATTACAAGCAAGGTCAAGAAGTGAGCAAGTGAGGCCAAATAGGCACAAGACCTAGCATAGTACATAAGCGCTAATGATCACAAGGCGGAAGGGCCTTGGTGAAGATATCAGTAGTGTTGGCCTCAGAGGCCACGTAGGTGAGGCGGAGCTGACCACGCTGCTGCAGCTCACGAGCCAGGAAGTAGTGGAGAGCAATGTGCTTCGTTCTGTGCTCCAGTCTGTGCTCCCAACACAAGGCTAGCATGGCCTTGTTGTCTATGTATAGAACTGGAGGAGAACGAGGCGGCTCTCTTGAGTCACTCAACACGTAGGTGAGCCAGCGTAGCTCCTGTGCAGGCATGACCCCTGCATAGATCTAAGCCTCACAGCTGGAGCTGAGAACAGAAGACGAGCGGGTAGACCGCCACAAAACAGAGCCGGACCCAAGGCTGAAGGTGTAACCCTATAACGACCGCTGCAGAGCCTGGTCCTCAGCCCAAGAAGCGTCTGCGTGACCTGTGAGGACCACTCGACATCGCCCTCCAAGCACTAGCCCCATGCCCGACGTACTGCACAAGTAGCGCAACACCCTCTTCGCTCCAGCTATGTGCTCTGGTCTGTATCTCTCAGGAGCAAAATAGTGTGCCAAGATGCTAAGAGGGTATGCAAGGTCAGGTCGTGTGCAGGTCATCAGGTACATGAGGCAGCCAACAAGCTCTGGGTACGGGCCACTCGGCTCTACGGACTCATACGAAGGCAGAGCTGAGAGCGAGTGGCAAGTAGACAGAGAAGTGGCCTGAGGCGAGGAGTACGTGAAGCCGAAGCGCTGAAGGACCTGCTGCACCATGTGTGACTGAGTCAGGGTAACGGTGCGCTGTGCTCTGTCCCGGCTGATCTACAAGCCAAGGTAGCTGCGCAGTTCACCCAGGTCTGTGCACGTGTGTCTCTTCTGCAGCTTGGACTTCAGGTGGGCGAGTCCAGCAGTGTCAGCAGTGACAAAGACCAAGTCGTCAACGTACACGAGGATGTAGAACGGCGGGAAAGAGGTGTCGGTGCGCACAAACAGTGACAGGTCGGCTGTAGAAGGAGCAAACCCAAGAGCCGCAAGTGTAGTCCTCAGTGTGTCGTGCCACTCACGGGGCGCCTGGTGGAGACCCTAGACTGGCCGCCGGAGGCTCCATTGGGTACCAGGAGGAAACGACCCAGTGAAGCCAGGTGGGCGGCGCAGCCAGATCTCCTCGTGCAGGCTGCTCTGTAGGAAAGCAGTGCTGAAACCAAGAGAGTGAAGCGCGTAGTCACGCTGAGCGGCTATGTGCAGCAACACCCAAAGAGTGGTCATCATCAGGGTGGGAGAGAAGGTTTGAAAGTAGTCAACTCCCTTCCGCTGACTGAAGCCTCAAGCCACGTAACGCGCCTTGAAGACAGGCGGAGAACCCGGCAGCCACTTCACCCTGAAGATTCACATGCCACTGACGATGTTCGCCCCAGGTGGGGGAACCTCGTCGACGTACGTGCCTGTGGACTTCTAGGAAGCTATCTCTGAGTCCATGGCTCACTCCCACTGAGAGGAGTAGGGACCCTCGATCGTCTCTGCGTACGATCAAGGAGTCGGGATGTCTGGTGCATCCGGGTCTCCCTCAAGGGCAATCAGCGTGGACATGAGATGGGGCAAAGCAGCAGCAAAGCACTGGAACTCCTCCTCTCTATCCTCAAGGACATCCTTGCTAAGAGCAGACTCACCCCCGACGGACGGATGACAGACAGAGTCAGACTCAGCAATGAGACCGGCAGCGTAGTCTGGACAACAGCAAGCAGCGAAGTCAACAAGCTCGGCAACTAGGGCAGACGCAGCAATGGAGTCAAAGGAAGGGTCAGTGACAACAGTAGCAAGGAGACGCGTGACCGAACGACTAGCAGCACGAAGAGAGTCAGACTCTGGGTCAGCAAGAGTAGGAAGAGAGGGCACTGGAGGAGATGGCAACGAGACACATAGAGGAGCAGTGGAAGGACGCAGTGCCATCTGGTGTGTGCCAGGGACCGCAAGAAGACGCGGACGCGCAGTACGACCACTAGTGCGAGCAGCACAAACAGGCGACGCAGGACAAGACACAGGCTCACGACGCTCAGCAAGACCTCTAGTAGGACCAGTGTAGGGAGAAGGAGCAGGTAGAGGGGAGGTGGGCTGTAACTGTGAGTGCGACTGGACAGGCTGTGGAGACTCAAAGGGAGGAGTAGGACCAGTATAGGGAGGGAGACCCAGAACCTGCTCCAGGAGCAGAACGAAGTACGGCCTCGGCCGTGCAGCGCCTCGAGAACCAGCAAGGACAGCACTTGTACCCCCAGCGGTAGCACTAGCGCGAGCAGCACCTCCAGCACCCTCAGAAGCTCCTGCAGCACCGCCAGCGCCAACACCCCCAGCACCTCCACCTGCATCAACTCCAGCTCTAGCAGCACCAGCTCCAGTAGGACCGTTAGCTCCAGCAGCCTGAGTAGCACCCCTAGACGCACCAGCGCTAGTAGAAACACCAGCGCCAACACCCCCAGCAGCTCCAGCTCCAGCAGCACCAGCACCGCCAGCAGCTCCAGCACGACCAACTCCAATAGCCCCACCAGCACCCCCAGTCCCAACAGCATGTCTCCAGCGGCGGGCAAACCACTCGCGCAGCTCCTGCGGAGAGAGCCACTCCCGCCTCGACAAAACACTGCCGGCGGCCACACGAGCAGACCCAGCGGCCCCGGACTCCGCACCCCCAGGCTCCGCTCCCCCACGCTCAGCACCCTTCGGACTCAGCACCCCAAGGCTCAGCACTCCCGGACTCAGTACCCTTAGTCTCAGCACCCTCAGTCTCAGCACCAGAGTCAACAACTACCTCGACAAGCGTCAGGTGCGTCTACCTAAGACACACCTGACGGGGCAGGACCCTAAGGGGAGAGGGGGTCTACCCGTAGAGGACCTGGCGAAAGGAAGAGCGGCGGCGGGAGGAGGGACGCAGTGCGGGAGGGGAAGAGACGGTAGTAAGGCACCGACTCGTCAAAGGTGACGTCCTGGGAGGACAGAACACGGCGCGAGGTGGGGTGGTAAAACTCCACCCAGGCGCGTCAGGGGGGAAGCCAAAGAAGACGCAGAAAACAGCACAAGGGGACAGCTTGTCCGCACACAAGTCGCGGACAAACGCCCGAGATCCCCATACCCGAAACGCAGACGCATCGCTAACCTTCCCGGTCCACTGCAAGGAGACTCGGGGCTGAAGGTTTAGCTGATGCGCAGCGTACTAAACCGCAAACGGCCATAGAAAATGGGGGGCAGCCGCATGCATCATGGACGTACAAGCAACGTCCATGACCATGCCGATGCGGCGCTCAGCAATCCCATTTTGCTGTGGAGAGGCCGGAAGCGTGAAGGTCTGGCGGATGCCCTGTGCACGGCAGAATGCTCCTAGACGGGCAGAGGAGAACTCCCCGCCTCTGTCCGAGTGTAGACGCAAAACAGTGAGTAGTTCTCAACCACCAGCAGGAAGTACCGCTCGCGCCCCTGCCCACTGACGCGGGCGGGGCCCCACACGTCCATGTGGAGAGTCTGCAGCGGAGCCTCTGTCGGAGGAAACTTGGAGGAGTGAGGGGCGGCGCGCTGTCGCCCCTCGGCGTAGGGGACGAAGGTAGGGCCTGGCCCCGGAGGTAGGGGAGGGAGAGACTGAGGGAGACCAGAGAAAAGGACACGGGAGACCATGCCTCGGAGACGAGGGAGGGAGGGGTGACCAAGGCGATGGTGCCAAAGGAGGGTTTGGTGGGACAGTGGACGACACGAGCAGGGAGCAGACTCAGGACCAGACGTGGACGCTACAGCAAACACCTGACTCAACGCAACTACTTGGCCAGACTCAGTAGTAAGGGTGTACAGGTTCGACCCTAGCCGACGGGTGAACGTGGCCAAGTGCCGGCCTGTCCGAGCACACGTGCAGTGGGTCACCCGCTGACTCGCAGGAGTGAACTGGTCAACCCCCCTATCCTCTAGGTCCGCTCCACTCACCAAGTTTGTAGAGAACGAGGGGAGGTAGAGACCTGTCAGGGTGCCAGAGGGGGCTGCCGGGCACGGTAAGACAGTGGAGAAGTGAGCAAGGACAGGACCCCAAGAGGGGTCTGCCAGGGAGAGTGCAACCGGCCGACTGAGTGACGTAAGAGTGGTGCGGTCTCAAAAGAAGGAGCGGGATGCACCTGAGTCAAGGGTGAAGGTGTGTAAGGCCCGAGCCGACGTAGTATCTAAGAGCGCAGACTCACCAGCACCTGGGGCAGCAGACGCACTAGCACCTGGGGCAGTAGACGCACTAGCACCTAGAGCAGTAGCCTCACCAGCACGTAGAGCAGTAGCGTGAATACCCAGGTCAGGCGTTACACACAGGTAACAGTCACCCACAACGCGATCATCAACAACATGCATGGCAGCAAGAATAGCATCAAAATCAAGACCAAAGATAACAACCCCTGCCCTAGACAGCTCTCCACAGCGAGGGATCTGAGAGGCCCCAGGGAACTGGTGACCTCACGCGTCGGTCAGGCGGCCCAAGTAGCGCTGGGTGGAGTGCGGGCCCCCGCACTGCTCCCAAGCGCGGTCATCGGTACGGAGAACGTAGGTGGAGAGACTCGTACCCCCACTGCGCTAAGGCGCAGCGTACCACTTACGAAGCTGCAAAGGGGATAGGGTCTCACGACTGCTCTACTGCTGCTGGTGTGTACCACCACCGGAGCCACTCCTCTGCGCAGAGCCGCGACCGGGAGCAGCCGCCCCAGTAGCAGCCCCTAGAGCAGCCGCCCCAGCAACAGCAGCCCCTGAAGCAGCCACCCCAGCAGCACCAGCCCCGGGAGCAGCCGCCCCAGCAGCAGCAGCCCGTGGAGCAGCCGCCCCAGCAGCAGCCCCTGGAGCAGCCGCCCCAGCAGCAGCGACCCCTGGAGCAGCCGCCCTAGCAGCAGCAGCCCCTGGAGCAGCCGCCCCAGCAGCAGCAGCCCCGGGAGCAGCCGCCCCAGCAGCAGCCCCTAGAGCAGCCGCCCCAGCGACAGCAACCCCTGGAGCAGCCGCCCCAGCAGCAGCAACCCTTGGAGCAGCCGCCCTAGCAGCAGCCCCTGGAGCAGCAGCCCCAGCAGCAGCAGCCACTGGAGCAGCCGCCCCAGCAGCAGCAGCCCCTGGAGCAGCAGCCACTGGAGCAGCCGCCCCAGCAGCAGCAGCCCCTGGAGCAGCCGCTCTAGCAGCAGTAGCCCCTAGAGCCGCCGCCCCAGCAGCAGCAGCCCCAGGAGCAGCCGCCCCAGCAGCAGCAACCCCTGGAGCAGCCGCCCCAGCAGCAGCCCCTGGAGCAGCCGCCCCAGTAGCAGCGACCCTTGGAGCAGCCGCCCTAGCAGCAGCAGCCCTTGGAGCAGCCGCCCCAGCAGCAACCCCGGGAGCAGCCGCCCCAGCAGCAGCCCCAAGAGCAGCCGCCCCAGCAGCAGCAGCCCCTGGAGCAGCCGCCCCAGCAGCAGCAGCCCCGGGAGCAGCCGCCCCAGCAGCAGCCCCAGGAGCAGTAGCCCCAGCAGCAGCAGCCACTTGAGCAGCCGCCCCAGCAGCAGCAGCCCCTGGAGCAACCGCCTCTACAGCAGCTGCCCCTGGCCCCTACAGTAGCCGCTCCTGGACCCGGTGCAGCTGTGGGGGGGTGGGTGTGGGGGTGATGGTTGTGGGGGTGTTATTTGTGCATGCCGTCCCCTCCTCCTCCTCCTCCTTCGTCTCCCACTGCTGCAGCTCTCGCTGAGGGGGGTGGATGTGTGGGAGTATGGGGTTTAGGGTTTAAAAGAGTGCTGTAGGTGTAGGGCTAGGGTTTGAGCAGGGGGTGTGTGAGAGGGGTGTTGGGCAGCTGGGGGAGGTTGAGTGGAGGCAGCAGTCTTGTTGTCAGCAGCAGCAGCAGTCCGTAGGCTACAATCTCCGGTAGTCGCCAGTCGCCCGTGGGTCCGTTGCTCGTCTGCCGCTACTTTTAGGCGCGGGGCCGGTTACTCCAGTAGTCCAGAGCGCTGTTCCGGTAGCCAGTGAGCCAGCAGCTCGTCTGTGTGTCTGGAGCGTCAGCAGTTGCCTCCCATCTTCTCTCCCCCACAGTCTCTCCTCCTCCTCACTTGCACTCTGTGATTAGCTCTAGCCTTACTTACCTATTGTGAAATCTTGCTCTATGCTTGCTCATTGTACTGATTACACCCCATTTTGGCTATGGGGGTGTGTCAGAATGTATTTGCTGTCTAGCCTGCAGTGGGGTACTCTGTAATGAGTACAACCCAATTTAGGGTGTTGTACTTGTATACCAACTCTTGCTAGTAAAACCACTCATTCTCCTTACAACTTTCTCGACATTCATCAACCCTAAACCTAAGCTACTAAGACCCTCACTAGCCTTGGCTCCTAAGTCACGCTAGTATCTCAACACTCCCTTCATCTTCGACTCTCCCTATCCCTCTCCCTCTTACCCTCTCCCTCTCCCTCATCCCCTCTCCCTTCCCCACTCCCACATCCCCTCTTAGAGAACAATCCCGAACCCTATTTGCCTCTTTGCCTTGCAAACATCCTCACACCTCGTCACCTTCAGCCATACTGACTTTCATTATTCTCACCCTACACAAGTTTCCCCTCTTCCCCTCGCAGAAATAAGTTGTCCCTAAACCCCTCCTTCATTTTCCAGCACTCTGAACCTTCCCCTCCCTCCTCCCCCCCTCCTTCCTCCCCCCTTTCCTCCCTCCCCCTCACCCCCCAACCCCTAAACCAGGGCCTGCCCTCCCTTCTGCGGAGATAACTACTACAACGGGAGCTAGACTACGGGCTAGGCACAGGTGCTCGTATGATCTCTGCGTTCTTTGGTCCTTCGTCGTTTTCCTAGTGCACACACAGCTTGCTAGTTCACAGGGAGAATTGGCAAGAGTTTCACTAGAGAAAGTTGACAACAATGGTACAATGAAGTTGGCATGGCAAGACTACATCAGAGCAAGCATTCCGGTCGGTCGACTCCCAGCGCAGCACGGTCGACCGCGTTCCAACACGACTTGGTCAACCGCGCTCCAGCAGTGCAAAGTCGACGGCGTGCACCCAACACATAGCACGCCGTCCACTGCACCAGCCATGCAAGAGGGCATGGCACCTTCTGCCGCACGTCGACAACTTTGTCGCCCACGTCGGCCAAGCGCACCTGGCCGATGGCGACAAAGCACCGGTTGAAGGCCGGATAGTGCAGCGCCTTTGTCAGGAAGTCGGCCAGCTGCTCAGCGGTCGGGATGTACCTCAGTGAGAACTTCCCACGCTTAACAATGTGCTGCAACCAGGCCTATCGCCGCTCCATGTGCTTGAGGTTGCCTGTCAACCCCATGCCCTTGGCGACCGTGATGGCCGACTTGTTGTCCACCCGGAGGACAGTTGGCTTCCCAGCATCCAGCTGCTGGAACTCTGCAAGGAGGAAGCGAAGTCGATGTCCCTTCCCGGCTTCCGTGGCCGCCACGTACTCTGACTCGGTCAACGACTGCGTCGTGCACTTGATGTGCTGGCTCGACCAAGAGACTGCGGCCCCTCCGTAGACGAACACGTAGCCGCCCGTGCTTGTCGTAGTCGGCATACCGTCATCGTCGAGATGTCCCAACGGTGCTCAGGGTCGGCCAGCATGTCCGGGTCGAGCTCCGGAAACTCCTAATCCTCCTCGCTGTCGTCGTACAGCAGGTCGACGTCATCGTCCACGTCGTAAACCGTCGTGAAGGCAGCGGGGACGAAGAAGTCGGGTGGCCTCCGAACTCTATCCGACTTCTGGGGTTCAAGCCGAACCTCAACCACGTCACTCTTGGTGGACTCCCCGGCGTCCCCTCCTTTGTCACCGTCTTCACTGCCCTCGTCCTCCCGCTGCACCTCGGTCGACCTCCTGGTCGACCTCTCCCTAGTGGTTGGCTTCCCTGCCGACTGCCCGGTTGCCGACTGCTCCGTGGTCGGCTGCACTGCTGCATGCTCCCGTGTTGGCTGCTGCTCCTCAACCTGTTCCTCCCCTGTCAACGTTGGCTTCAATCCCATGTCGACCTGCCGCTCATCACGTCGGCCACTGGCGATGCCTTTGGCCGGCGCTGAAGGCGACGTCCCACTACTCCCCTCATTGCCGGAGGCCGACATAGGAGTCAGCCCGTGCAGGTCAACCACAAGGGGAGGGGCAGGGGTTGGAGAGGGAGGGGAAGGAGGACGAACGACCTCGGTGTCTTCATAGGCAGGCTCACTAACCTCGGTGTGCAGAGGCAACGTCGCCGTCGAGGTAACAATCAACGGGGTGGTCGGCGTCCGTCCTAACACCGGCTTGTACTACGACTTCCACTCGGCTAGTGACATGTCCTCGGCTTCAAATTCCCACCACGCTGCTGCTCGGGGACAAGGAACTGCGCCATGCATCCCCACACCCGTGCCAGTGACAAGTCGGGCTTCTGCCCGGTGAGCAGCTGGTACGGCGTTCTCCCCGATGGCAACGTCAACCTTTCAAGACAGTTGTGGACCTAGACGACCTGCCGCAGAGCGAGGTGCCACCAGTGGTGCTGCACGCCCATCTGCGGCAGCATCATCCGCACCGACTCCACCACCGTCCTCATCTCCCTCTCCGCCATGCCGTTCTGCTGGGGGGTAAACAGGCAGGTCAGGTCGTGGACGATCCCCTTGCTGTCCACGAAGTCAGTAAACTTCTTCCTGAGGAACTCCCCTCCTCGGTCCGAGCGCAACATCAGCACCGACTCCTTCGTCTGCCTCTCCACCAGCACCATCCACTTCTGGAACTCCAGCAACACATCCGACTTCTTGGCGACCGGCCTCACCCACACGAAGCGGATCTTGCGGTCCTTCAGCAGCAGGAAGTACAGGCTGCCGTCCTTGGCAGCCACGCGGAACGGCCCGCATAGGTCGATGTGCACGACGGCCAGCATGTCGTCGGCGTTGGAGCCTTGATTGGGGAAAGTGTGCCGAGCCAGCTTCCGCTAACGCACGAGACACACGGTGAGTCAACGCCCGTCGCCGACTTGATGTCGAGCCCAATGGCAACCTCATTCTTTGCCAAGCTCCGAATGGTGTCCATGCCTACGTGCGCAAGCCTCGCATGCATCCTGTCCAGCGTTGACTTTGTCTTTGAGACGATCGCCCGCAGGGCCACAACCTCCAGCGTGGTCGACATCGGCTTCGTTGAGCAGGGACACGGGTCGGTGCAGAGGACTCGCCCGGAGTACGTTGCCCGACCAAGCACCTCTCCAGCTGCCACGACGAGCAGCATTCCGTCTCCGTCCTCTTGCAGATTAATGTCGTGCTCCTTCAGCTGGCCGTACGACACCAGCTTAGCCCGCACACCCCGGACATATAGCATGTCGGGGATGAGCACCTGCTTTCCGGCCTCTCCTTGCATGGTGACGGTGCCACGGCCCTGGACGTCCTGCAGCGCCCCATTGAAGCCCCGCACGTGCTTGATGGAGCCGCTCGGCTGCATGTCGACGAAGACTTTCTTCATCCCCATCAGGTGGTGGGAGCAACCACTGTCGAGTAGGACCATCGCCGGGTTCACCTGCACAGCTGCCGCCACCACCTGGAAGTCCTCCCTAGCCTCCGGCGCCAGCGAGACGGTCGGCTCCAGGACACCGACCAGCGAGCACGACGCTGTCTTGTCGTCCTGCGCCTTGCTGCCAGCACAAGAGTCCGCGTCCTTCGCCGAAGTTGACGTCTTGGTCAACTTCTTCTCCTTGTGCGGCTGGTTTCCTCTTTGACAAGGATGACAACTGCTAGACCTCCCGCGGCCTCCCTTGGTGTCGTCGTCAGATCCAGCACTCCCAACGTCGACTTCCTCGGGGCTGCGGCAGATCCAGCACTCCCAACGTCGACTTCCTCCTCCTCGACCGCTGTCCTTGGTCGACGTCTTCTTGTTGACCTCCTTGGCCGACTTCCAGCCTCTGCTAGCGCCGCCGCTCGAATGTCCGCGCTACCTCGGTCGACCTCCTTGCTTCGTCGGAGCGACGAAGTTGGCCTGCGCCAAGAGCTCGTGGGACCACTCTGCCTCCTGCATCGCCTCGTCTTGTAGGATGTATGAGGTCAAGTTGTCATCGTTGAGCGTCGTCCTTGTGCTTGGCGCCATTGAAAGCCACTTCAGGAGGTTGTAGTTGCTTGACAGCCCCTGCCTGACGTGGGTGACATATGACGCCGTTGAGTACTGCACACCGGCCATCCTGATGGTGGCGAGAATTTGCCGGGCCCGATTGCAGTAGTCGGTCACTGTCTCCTCGTCGCCCATACGCAGGTGCGTCAGTTGTCCCTCCAGTTGGGCGATGAACATGTCGTCGGTGACTTGGTAGGTCGACTCAACTAAGTGCCACGCCTGGTGGCCGGCGTCGAGGTACTCGCGACACCACTTCAAGGCGATCTGCACGCCCGGCGAGCAGCACCGTGAGATGACCATAAAGGTCAACAGCTGCACTTCTCGGAACTCTGCACGCAAGACGAGGTCGTGCGGCGTCGCCACCGTTCCTCGAGCAAATTTGATCAGCCCAGCCATCTCCAGCTGGGGCTCCATGGCTTCTTTCCAGGTGAGGATGTCCTGTCGATTGACGAGCGGCGGGGTGACCAAGATCCTGTCCGGTGCAAATTTGAAGTAGCCGTAGCTCGTTGCAATCCCGCCTGCCGTCACCTGGGTCCCCGACATCGGCGACAATCTGCTTCGTCGTCCTCCGACGTCGCCCTGCGAGAAGCCTGCAGTTGACGACGACTGCACCCCTCGTGCCTGAACGTTGCCGACTTCATCGACGTGGATCACACCTCTTTGTCTCGACGTGCCTCCCGCACTGCTGCCGACTTGACCACCTCTGGCGTTGACGCCCCCTTCGTTGGTCACCGGTCGGGGAGAAGCCGGTCGGTAAGGGGGATGCTCCGTTGCCCACGTGGAGCGGAGTCCAGCCTCGACGAATGCCTAGGGTATTGCCCCATACTCCTGGGTCTCATGGCGTCTCCTCGCATCCTCCAGCCGTCCCTCCAGGGTGTCCATCACCTCTGTGTCACCTACGCGCACGCTAGGGACTGTACGGTTGCCGGCCTACGAGCAACTTAGGAAAGTGACCACTACGTCGACCTGAATGAAAGGTAAGTCGTATGCCGTCCACGCTCACCGCACCATGCGGAGATAACTACTACAACGGGAGCTAGACTACGGGCTAGGCTCAGATGATCGTGTGATTTCTGCATTCTTTGGTCCTTCGTCATTTTCCTAGTGCACACACAGCTTGCTAGTTTACGGGGAGAATTGGCAAGAGTTTCACTAGAGAAAGTTGACAACAATGGTACAATGAAGTTGGCATGGCAAGACTATATCAAAGCAAGCATTCAAGTCGATCGACTCCCAGGGCAGCATGGTCGACCGCGCTCCAGCACGACTTGGTCAACCGCGCTCCAGCAGTGCAAAGTCGACGGCGTCCCAACGTGGTAGGTTGACGGCGTGCCAGCGTTGCTCCCGCAGAACAGCATCGCACCAGCTTCGCAGGTGCTCGCAGATGATTGGCGAGTTGAGCCTCGTCACTTACACAACACACACACCAAGTCATCCTCGTGCTGACGACTCCACATGATCCGCCATGTCGACCTCGGGATACCACCCCCGAAATCGGGCTCGCCAACTTCGCCTTGGCGATCATCGCACTCCTCCGCAGAACCTCGTCACCCAGGTAACCTGGTCGACCGGGCAACCACGTCGACCAGCACCTCCCGTACGTGCCCGTCGACCTCCCAAGTTGACGACTATCTCCAAGTCAACCTCACCAGGTCGACCACGCCGCTGGTCGACCAGCTCCAGGTCGTCGTCACTTCTGGTCGACCAGCTCCACGTCGACCAGCGCGGTTGTTGCCAAACCACCCTAGTCGGCTACCCAAAGTCGGCGTCAAGAAGTTAACGCCCAGCTACTCGGCGCCCAACTGCTCGGAGTCCTGAGTCGAAGTCGATGTTGGCCCCTCCTTCGTCGACCTTTAGATCAGGTCGACCACCAGCAGGTCGACCAGCAGTCCGTCAGCCGACCACCGAAGTCGGCTGCCCCAAGTTGACGTCCTCCTCAGGTCAACCTCCCAGGTCGGCCTCCCTGAAATCGGCGCCACCCTGAAGTCGGCGCCCGTGCACTGGCCCCCGTGTAGGTCGACCTCCTCGTCAACCAGCTTGCCCACTGCTGCAGGTCGGCTGCTCCCCTCACACCCGACCACAAAGTCGGCTCCGCCCAAGTGAGGACGGGGCCAACACACAACTCCGGTTGACACCTTCTTCCTCCAGGTTCACTCGCTGTTTTCACCCACTGAAACGCCCCCCTCCCCTCTCCGAAATCCCACACTATCTTCCCCCATACCAGCAGGTCCACCAACTTGCAACTCCTCACACTCTCCCTCTCCCTCTTCTCCTTTCCCTCTTCCTACACATCGTTTTCTTTTTGAATTCCCTGTCATTATGGTCACATTGCACAAGTCTCTCCCTTTCCCCGCGCAGAAATAAGTAATCGCTTTTCCCTCTTCAATTTCTGGCACCCTCCTTCCCCCCACTTTCCTCCATCTCTCCCCCACCCCCAAACAGCCCCTGCACCGCCATCCCCCTCGCATGTTCACACTGATTTTTCTCATTGAAACTCCCCCTCACCTTTGAAATCCCACACTCTTCCCACGCACCGACCAGGATGTTACAACCTCCTCATTGTACCTCTGCAGCCCCCTTTCCCTCTTCCCCTCTCCCTCTCCCGCTTCCCCATACAGAACTGCACAAGAGACCTCTTCTCTCCACCTTGCTGAAATCCGCATGCCTTGTCCCTTTCACTATTCTCACTGCCCACTACTCTCCCCTCTTCCCTTGGCAGCGGAAGTCGTCACTTTTCCAGCCTTCATTAACCAGCACTCTCAATCTTCCCCACCCTCCTCCCTACCCCCTTCTCCTCCCTCCCCACGCCCCCTAAACCAGGGCCTGCCCTCCCTTCTTCCTCCAGGTTCACGCACTGTTTTCACCCACTGAAACGCCCCCCTCCTTTCTTTGAAATCCCACACTGTGAGAGGACGTCCCTGTTATAATATTTCTCATTGTTATATTTTTCCTTTATCTTATTCTCCTTCCCCCCCCCCCCCCTCTTTATTTTGGTCTTTATTTGATCTCAATCAGCCTACTATTCTATTTTCTATAGCCTTCTATTTATTTCTCTTATTTCCTACTTTTCCCACTGACATATCTATTTTACGGCACCGACAGCGCCGTCAGTGGTGTATACAGTGTATTATGGGCGTAATCCCAAGTGCGAATAGCCTTGCGTGCTTGTGCGCACTTGTGATTGTAGTATCGGGAAAGGTGTGTTCCCGAATGGTCGTTTTATCTCGTTTATCCTTGTATTTTTCGAGTATAAAAACGCCTTGTATCCAGTTTTAGTGACAAGTTTCGATTTAGAGTTTGATCCTGTGAAACTTGGTAATCAGAGCCGTTCTCACTCAAAAACTCTCGGCTAAGCAGCGGTCGCGGAAAAATACGCCTCGAAAAACCGCAGAGGGCGACCAATTCGACGCCGATTTCTGGTAAGCACCAGTTCCACGCTTTTCGAATTAACCCCCTCTTGTGGTTTCTGAACAGGATGGGTTCGCCGGCGACCAACGACGTTACGCAGCAGCTCTTCACGCAAATCGCCAAGATGGAAGCGGAGATGCGAGCGACTACCGAACGGTTGCGATTCGAGAATGAGCAGCTGCAAAACGAATGGTTGTGCGTTTCGCAGCTCCTCTTGACCATGAAAATTCCTGCTTTGGCGACTTCGCAAGAGTCGCAGCGTCAGTTCGAGGTTTTGAAACTTCGCTCGCCGGAATCGTTTGGACCCCGGCAACAGAAAATCCGACGTCAGGCGATGGCTCGCAACGATCGAAATTTATTTCGCGGCGATCGGATGGTCGACGATGGAGTACGATGGCGAAAAAGGCTTCTCGCGACAATGTTGATGCGTGGTCCAACTCTTGAGTGGCTCGGAAGTAACAGTAGGATTTTCCAGGGGGAAGCCACGTGCAGCAGTTTCGGACAGACCTTCTCAAACGTTTTGAGCCGCTTAATTCCACTTATATTGCGCGCGAAAAATTACATCACCATCAGCAATTCGGGGGTGTCGCGCTATATATGCAGTAGATGGAAGAAGTTTATAACCGCGTTTACAACATTACCAAGGGTGAAAAAAATCAGTTCTACATTGCGGGGCTGAAAACAGACATTCGCCGCTAGGTTCCAGCAGCAAATTGCAGCAGCTACAATGAGATCGTATCGGCCGCGGAACAGTTTGACCTGGTCAACAACAGAACACGACGATCCCATATTGTCGGATCACGACAAGGGGATCGCTCGGCTTCAACCACGTTCGCAGACCCCATGGAAGTCGACAAAATCGACGCCAATGCGCGCTCCCCAAAAAAAAAATGAATCGTGGTGACTTTTTTCACATGAAATTCGCACGTGCGGCATTCCGAGCTCGAGGGAGTGGCAAAACTAAAGACAAAAGGTAAAAAAAAACGGATCTTGTCAGTGATTGCAAATCGCCTTGGCGAGGAAAAGCAGATCCGAAAGCGTCAGCGGAATCTTGACCATATCGAAACTGAAGGACAGCATTGGGCACGAGACTTGGAGAATCAGGGGCCAAATCCGAAGTCCCTTGACCTATTTCAAAGGTCCACTGGTGATCCGATTGATCCTAGGGAAGGGTTACAGGCTCGTTGTCCTGGGGGGTTATGGGCGCACTGACCCGCTACTTAACAAGCGTAACGAAAGCGTAATGCATACATGGTTGTCCATGATCGCTTTCTTCTAAACTAGTTTCTTTTTCTATACCCCCTCCATACACTCCAGATTGGTTTGCCTATTGCAATCGCAAGTACCACACGATGGCGACGGATGGGACCTGGCGAAAATCCATCTGTTCACCCAATTTCCATATGTTATTTGGCTCGGTGGTGCTCCGGGTGAGTAGTGCACAAGCTTGTATGAGCATGCACACACCACAACATGCAAACAACCTTTCCGTGGTTCCAACTACCGCTAGTACGATGAATCAATCCTCCGCAGTATCCAACTGAGATACGTGTTGAGCACACAAGATTCGGCTCTTGCTAGGCCGGCATCTTACGATACCGCTCTCCAAAAGGTGAGTCCATAAAAGCCCTTCGTGTTCCCTTGTTACAAACCCGTATAGTGTTGTTCTCAATGCAATCTGCTCGTGGTCGCTCTACGCATACTGACCAAAGGCATCGTACATTCTTGTTGGAGTATCTTACAACCTTGACTAATTTGTGTGTATCCATAAGCGAACCGTAATCATTCCAGTGTGCTCACGAGCCCGTACGACACCGTCTGCATGCCATTTGGAGACCCATCCAAGAAGGGGACAGCGTTGCGGAGGAGTTATCAGCAGTGTCACCCATTGGGTAGGCAAAATCTGCAATCATGTCTTGCCACGTTGGGCCTTTCGATGCATGCTGTACATGTAAGTCGACAAAACCAAAAGGCCCATAACATGAGAAAGCTGCAACGAGAATGATGCACTAAGGAATGAGAGTGGTACAAATATGCAACCCTAGAAATGTGTATCTCATATAGCCTACCCCACTACGACCTACACAACATTATAATTTGACACACCCCCATAGGCAAAGTGGGGGAGAACAAGGGATCACAAGACCAGTTAAGCAAAGCAAAACAAAGCTAAGGGTGGATCACAAAGTCACCACACATTCCGAGCACAAGTTTAAGGCTTGTAGGCCATTTCACATGCAGGAGCACAAATATATATAAAAGCTAAACAAACAAGAGCAGGAGTATATATATCTCACAGCACAAGTAAGGTCAAGAAGTGAGCAAGTTTGGCAAGACAGGCATAAGACCAAGCTGAGTACAGAAGCGCTGATGATCATAAGGCGCAAGTGCCTTAGTAAAGATATCAGCAATGTTGCCCTCAGAGGTCACGTACGCAAGTCTCAATTGACCACGCTGCTGCAGCTCACGAGCAAGAAAATAGCAGAGAGCAATGTGCTTCGTTCTGTGCTCCAGGCGCTGCTCCCAACACAAGGCCAGGATGGCCTTGTTATCTACGTACAACACTTGAAGAGAACGAGGCGGCTCTCCAAGGTCAGCCAGCAGGTAGGTGAGCCAGCGAAGCTCCTGAGCAGCCATGGCTCGTGCGTAGATCTCAGCCTCACAACTGGAGCCGAGAACGGAAGACGAGCGAGTAGCCCGCCACGAAACAGAGCCAGAACTAAGGCTGAAGGTGTAACCTTGTGACGACTGCTGTGTAGCCTGGTCGTCAGCCCAAGAAGCGTCTTCGTGCCCAGTGAGGACCACTGGACTCTACCCTCCAAGCACTAGCCCAATGCCCGACGTACTGCACAAGTAGCACAACACCCTCCTCGCTACAGCCATGTGCTCTGGTCGGTGTCTCCCAGGAGCAACATAGCGTGCAAGAATGCTAAGAGGGTATGCAAGGTCAGGTGGTCTGCAGGTCATCAGGAACATGAGGCAGCCAACAAGCTTTGGGTACGGGCCACTCGACTCTACGGACTCATCTGAAGGGAGAGCTGAGAGCGAGTGGCGAGTAGGCAGAGGAGTGGCCTGAGGCGAGGAGTACGTGAAGCCGAAGCGCTGAAGGACCTGTTGCACCATGTGTGACTGAGTCAGGGTAATGATGCGGCCTGCTCTGTCCCAGGTGATCTGCAAGCCAAGGTAGCTGCGCAGTTCACCCAGGTCTGTGCACGTGTGTCTCTTCTACAGCTCGGACTTTACGTGGGCGAGTCCAGCAGTGTCAGCAGTGGCAAAGACCAAGTCGTCGACGTACACGAGGATGTAGAACGGCGGCAAAGAGGTGGCGGTGCGCAGAAACAGCGACTGGTCGGCAGTAGAAGGAGCAAACCCAAGAGCCGCAAGCGTAGTCCTCAGTGTGTCGTGCCACTCACGCGGTGCGTTGCGGAGACCGTAGACTGGCCACCGGAGGCTCCATTGGGTGCCTGGAGGAAAAGTCCAAGTGAAGCGAGGTGGGCGGCGCAACCACATCTTCTCGTGCAGGCTGCCCTGTAGGAAAGGAGTGCTGAAGTCAAGAGAGTGAAGCTCGAAGTCGCGCTGAGCGGCTATGTGCAGCAACACCCGAAGAGTGGTCATCTTCGAGGTAGGAGAGAAGGTCTGAAAGTAGTCAACTCCCTGCCGCTGACCGAAGCCTCGAGCCACGTACCGCGCCTTGAAGACAGGTGGAGAACCTGGCGGCCGCTTCACCCTGAAAATCCACATGCCACTGACGATGTTCGCCCCAGGTGGGGGAACCGCGTCAACGTAGGTGCCTGTGGACTTCCAGGAAGCCATCTCTGTATCCATAGCTGCCTGCCACTGAGAGGAGTAGGGACCCTCTACGGCCTCCGCGTAAGAGCGTGTAGTCAGGATGTCAAATGCATTCGGGTCTCCCTCAGGGGTAAGCAGTACAGACACGAGATAAGGTGAAGCAGCAGCCAGACACTCGAACCCCTCCTGCCTGTCCTCAAGGACGTCCGTGCCAAAAGCACACTCACCCCCGACGGACGGAGGACAGACAGACGCAGACTCGGCAACAAGACTAGCACCATAGTCTAGACGACAGCGAGCAGCAAAGTCGACGAGCTCAGCAACTAGAGTAGATACAGCAGTGGACTCAAAGAAGGGGTCACTGATGACAGTAGCAAGGAGACGCGTGACAGTAGGACTGGCTGCACGAAGAGAATCTGACTCTGGGTCAGGAAGTGCAGGAAGAGAGGACTCAGGAGGAGAAGGCAAAAGGGCACACAAAGGAGCAGTGGACGGTCGCAGAGACATCCGGTGCATGCCAGGGACAGGAGGAGGACGCTGACGCGCAGTAGGACCACTAGTGCGAGCAGCAAGAAGAGGCGACGCAGGACAAGACGAAGGTCTCACGACGCTTAGCAAGACCTCCAATAGGACCAGTGTAGGGAGAAGGAGCAGGCAGTAGGGAGGCCGGCGGTAACTGTGACTGTGACTGGATAGGCGGTGGACACTCTAAGGGAGGAGGAAGACCAAGAACCTGCTAAAGGAGCGGAACAAAGTACGGGCGAGGCCGCGCAGCGACTCCAGACACAGCACGGACAACACCAGCACCCTCAGCGGCACCACCACCGCCAACAGCACCTCCAGCTGCAGTACCTCCAGCAGCACAAGCAGCGCCCGCAGCAGGACCGCCGCCAAGACTGACAGCATTAGCCCGAGCGCCAACACCTTCAGCAGCTCCAACTCCAGTCAAAACCGCAGGTCCAGCAACTCCACGACTCCTTGTACGAGCGCCCCCGTGACTAGCGGCACCAGCACCGTCAACAGCCGAAGAATCTCCAGCAGTACGCCTTCAGCGACGGGCAAACTACTCGCGTAGCTCCTGTAAAGAGAGTGGCTACCGCCGAGACGAAGCACCCGGAGAACCTCCACGCCCAGCACCGCCGGACGCCACACGAGCAGGCCTACTGGCCGCAGGCTCCGCACCCCTAGGCTCAGCAGCTCCAGACGTGGCACCCCCAGGCCCAGCACCTCCAGACGTAGCACCCCCAAGCTCAGCACCCCGAGGCGTAGCACCTCTAGGCTCAGCACCCCTTGGCCCAGTACCCCCAGTCGCAGAAACCCCAGGCTCAGCACCCCCAGGAGGACCACCTGTAGGCCCAGCACCCCCAGGCATAGCACCCACACACTCAGCACCCCCATAGTCAGCACCCCCAGGCTCAGCACCCCCAGCAGCACCAAATTCACCAGTAACCTCGACAGACTCAACTGCGCCTACCTGGGACACACCTGAAGGGGCAGGACCCTGAGGGGGGAGGGGATCTACCGGGGGGGGGACCTGGCACAAGGAAGAGCGGTGGCGGGGGAAGGGAGGGAGTGCGGTAGGGGAAGAGGCGGTAGTAGGGGACCGAGTCGTCAAATGTGACGTCCTGGGAGGACAGAACACGGCGAGAGGTGGGGTGGTAGAACTGCCACCCTGGAGTGTCAGGGGGGAAGCCAAGGAAGACGCAAGGAGCAGCACGAGGGGACAGCTTGTCCGCAGACAAGTTGCGGACCAACGCCCGAGATTCTCAGACACGAAACGCACATGCATCGCCTACCTTTCCCGTCTACAGCAAAGCTGGGGAGGTCTCCGGCATGGAGACCCTGAGGTTAAGGATGATCTGATGCGCCGCGTACCAAACCGCAATCGGCCATAGAAATTGAGGGGCAGCCGCATGCACCATGGACGTACGAGTGACGTCCATGACCATGCCAATGCGGCGCTCAGCAATCCCATTTTGTTGTGGAGAGACCGGAAGCGTAAAGGTCAGGCGGATGCCTCGCGCACGACAGTAGGCTCGCAGAAGGCCAGAGGAGAACTCTCCGCCTCGGTCAGAGTGCAGAAGCAAAACAGGAAAGTCTGAGCCGAAGCTATTCCTGAGCTGGAGACGAGATGCGCGGATCCAGTCGATCAACACCTCAGTGACATCACCCTTGCTGCGCAAGGGGAAGACCGTGGTGTAACGCGAGTAGTCGTCAACCACCAGCAGGAAGTAGCGCTCGTGACCCTGTCCACGGACGCGGGCCGGGCTCCACACGTCCATGTGAAGCGTCTGTAGCGGGGCCTCTGTTGGGGGAAACTTAGAGGAGTGAGGGGCAGCCCAGAGCCACCCCTCGACACAGGGGACGCAGGTAGGGCCAGGCCCCGGAGGAAGGGGAGGGAGGGACCGGGGAAGACCAGAGACAAGGACACGGGTGGCCATGCCTCGGATACGAGGTAGGGAGGGGTGACCGAGGCGGTGGTGCCACAGGAGAGTCTCGTGAGACAGGAGGTGACACGAGCAGGGGGCAGACTCAAGACCAGATGTGGACGCTGCAGCAAACACCTGACCCGACGCAGCTACCTGACAAGACGCAGGGACAGGAGGAGACTCAGTGGTCAGGGTGTACGGGCTCGACCCCAACCGGCGCGTAAACGTGGCCAGGTGCCAGCTGCGCAAGCATCTGAGCATTGGGTCACCCGCTGACTCGCAGGAGTAAACTGGTGAACCCCCGCATCCTGTAGGTCAGCACCACTCACCAAGTTCGTAGAGAACGAGGGGAGGTAAAGATCGGACAAGGTGCTCGAGGGGGCAGCCAGACACGGGAGGACAGTAAAGAAGTGAGAAAGGACAGGACCCCCAGAGGGGTGTGCCAGGGAGACCGCAACCAGCCGACCAAGCGGCGTGAGATTGGTGCGGTCTCGAATGAAGGAGCAATAAGATGCGGAGTCAAGTGTGAAGGTGAGGGTGGCCGAAGCCGACGTGGTACCTGAGAGCGCAGACTCACTAGCACCTAAGGACGCAGACGCACTGGCACCTAGAGCAGCAGCCTCACTGGCACCTAGAGCAGCAGCCTCACCTGTACCTAGAGGAGCAGTCTCACAGACCGGGTCGGGCAGGAAACACCGGTATTAGTCACCCTCATCACTAATAGTCATAGCATACATGGCAGCAAGAATAGCATCAAAGTCAAGATCAAAGATAGCTACACCCGCCCTAGACAGCTCACCCCAGCGGGGAATCTCAGTGGCCTCCGGGAACTGGTGACGCTAAGCATCCGAGAGGCGGCCAAAGCAGCGCTGGGTGGGGTGTGCACCCCCACACTGCTCCCCCGCACGGTCGCCGGTGCGTAGGACGTAGGTGCACAGACCAAAACCCCCACCATGCTGACGTGCAGCGTACCACTCACGGTGCAGCTGAGGAGAGGGGATGTCTCGAGAATGCTGATGCTGCTGGCGCTGACCACCACCGGAGCCGCTCCGCTGCGAAGCGCCACCCCGACCAGCTCCACCTCCTCCACCACCGCCTCCTCCACCTCCGCCACCACCGCCGCCTCCGCTCCCACCACTACCGCCTCCGCCACCTCCGCCTCCACTGCCGCCACTGACACCTCCACCTCCGCCACCACTCCCACCGCCACCCCCACTCCCTCTGTTGCCTCCACCGCCACCTCCACCACCCGTGCTAGCTCCTCCCGCGCCCTTGCCCCCCTTGCCCTGGCCAGAGTGGCGTCTCCCGCTAGGGGCAGACGCCGCACCGACCGACTCAAAACCAACGAGGTCGGCCGCAGAAGAAGAGGCGACAGAGGGCAAAAGGGGGGAAGGGGAAAACCCCTCAAAGATGGGGGCGCGAGGGTTACCACGAGAGGCTCTTACAGCGACTATGCTCTTCTCCGCTGCTAGGAGGGCTTTTTCTAGAAGGTCAACAGTGAGAGTGGTGGGATAGACTGAGAGGAAGTGGTCTTTGACTACACAAAGGGAGTCAGGGAGGCGGGTGACTATATAATAAAGAGTGATGTACTTGGGGGGGGGGGGGGGGGGGGGGGGGTTCTTGGCGCAGAACTCAGCAGGAAGCGCAGTGCGGTAGCGAGTGTCACTAGTGTAGAGGTGCGTAATGAGGTCAGAAACTGTGGGAAATGCAGCAAGGTCAGGGAAGAGGTACGGTAGTATGAGGCGGCTCAGTGCAGCAGTAGCAGTGGAAGAGTAGCGCGCAACTATAGCGTCGTACAAAGTCTGAGCACTCTTGTACTGACTAAATTGCGCGCGCTCAGTGGTAGGCAGGTGGCGACGCACAGCAAGACGTGCAGCAGCATCGCAAGTGGCCCACTGTGAGCGAACAGTGGCGTCGGCATCGGCTGCAGGGGCAGGGGAGGCACCAAAGGTGAGGTCAAAGAGGGAGAGACCGTCTGCCCTATCGCACTACAGGAATAGGTGCAGATTGTCTACCCACACGTTGAAGTCAATGGCTCGACCCTCAGCGTCAAAAGCGAGAACATTGGGGGTGGCCATGACAGCAGTAGACTAACAGCGCTAATTGTAGAGCAGAGGCAGTGCAGTGTCAGAGGCGCTGCTCTCACCAGACAGGGCGGTTCGGGCAGCTCGGCAGCACATCAGCTCGGTAACACGCCGGCTCGGGCGACTCGGGCGGCTCGGCAGCAACTGCGGCTCGGCGGCACCCACGGCTTGGTCCTCAGTTTCTCCGGCAGCTTGGGCGGCTGGGGGGGTTCGGGCGGCTCGGGCGGCTCGGGCGGCTCGGGCGGCTCGGCTGTGTAGGGCGGCAGGGCCGTTGGTAGGGCGGCGGGGCCGCTGGTAGGGTGGCGGGGCCGCTGGTAGGGCGGCGGGGCCATAGGTAGGGCGGCGGGGCTGCTGGTAGGGCAGCGGGGCCGCAAGTAGGGTGGCGGGGCCGCTGGTAGGGTGGCAGGGCCAAAGGTGGGGCGGCGGGGCCGCTGGTAGGGCGGCGGGGCCGCTGGTAGGGCGGCGGGGCCGCTGGTAGGGCGGCGGGGCCACTGGTAGGGTGGCAGGGCCTCAGGTAGGGCGACAAGGCCGGGTCAAAGGTAGGGCGACGGGGCCGGATCAAAGGTAGGGCGGCGGGGCCGGTACTGAGGTAGGGTGACGGGGCCGGGCCCAGGGCGCATGTAGGGCGACGGGGCCTGGGCCGGGGCGCAGGTAGGGCGACGGGGCCTGGGTCGGAGGTGGGGCGACGGGGCCGGGGTCGCAAGTAGGGCGTTGGGGCCGGGGCCGGGGCGCAGGTAGGGCGACGGGTCTAGGGCCGGGGCCGCAGGTATGGCGGCGGGGCCAGGGTCGCAGTGGGGCGACGGGGCCGGGGTCGCAGGTAGTGCGACGGGGCCGGGGTCGCAGGTAGGGCGACAGGGCTGGGGCGCAGGTAGGGCGACGGGGCCGAGGCGTAGGTAGGGCGACGGGGTCGCTAGGGCTACAAATCAGGGGCCGCTAAGGCGGCGCGACGTGGCCGCTAGGGCAGCTTGACAAAGGCAGAGAGGGGAGCGCGACTCGGGGAGCGCGCTCCGGGCAGGAAAAAAAACTTTCGATGTGGTGGGCCCTAGGCACAGTTCCCACGAGGGAACGAGAATGACTGCACTAAGAAATGAAAGTGGTACAAATATGCATCCCTAGGAATGTGTACCCCATATGGGCTACCCCACTACAGCCTACACAATATTATAATTTGACATAACCCTTCTTTGCTGATTGTTGATTTTCCTCTTATACATCAAGACATTTTCCCAAGTTTCCATGTTCTTCTGTACTCTTAACAAATGTTCCACCCTAAACCATTAACCCATGCAGGTCCACACCGCTCTCGCCATCCCTTCGAGCACAGAGCATAAGGCACACTACATACGCGCCACTCCGAGCTTTCATGGGGCACTTGCTTTCTCCCGTGTCACTATACTGCAGACCATAGCTGGACCAACCGGCGAGCCTGCTAACATAACATCATTTGCAGATTTGCTAATGCTATTCCATATTGACGTTCGACATGCCAATGGTGAACCACAAGCATTCGCTTTCGTGCGATTGTATGAGACCTGTGAGGTGGACGAGAAGACATCATGTGTCAAGCTATCTGACAGAGCCGTGCATCTGCGGTATTACCTCATAGACACCCGATCTATATTGCGATCTGTCCATCTTGTAAGGTCATATCATGATCGTTCTATTCTCTTCTTAACTGTTTTGTCGCGGCTTAAACCATTGTTGGATATATTTTCCGATTTTAAAAGCAAATGTTCCTTTTATTAGGAGCTGCTTGAAAATAGTTGAATGAAGTTGAATAGGAGGAACAAGTGTTTTTTATTATTCACCAAGCGCCAACGATGTTGGGGAGAATCAAGGAGATCAACAATCAAACCCTGACCCCTTGTTTGTAGATTAGCCTTATACTATGATAGGAATGTGAGGCCTGGCTAGAAGATATTAGTGGATTGCAAACTATGTCACTAGCATGCCATAAAAATATTCTGCAGGTTGCAGGACCACAGAGGTTGATGGGTTGATTTAAGCTGACAATGCTATAGAGGTCTGCAAGGGTAGGCACCCTTGGTACGTAATATACACAAAAGGCCTATCGTTTTGATGACGTAACTAGATAATTATGGTGTCTCTAAACAATAAAGCAGGAAAACTATGCAAAGATATGTACAGACTCTTGATTGCCTAACCAATTCAGGTACGACTATCAAATTGTCAGATATATATGACATAGCTATATGGGGTACAACTTTCTAGGGTTTGTATTTGTACCCAACTTTCACCTAGTCATTTCATCCTCGTTCAACTCTTCTCATGGTATCGAGCAGGTTCCCCTGTGGGAACTGCGCCTAGGGCCCACCACTTCAAACCATTTTTTTACTACCCGAAGCGCGCTCATTCCGAGTCGCGCCTCGGGCTATTCACTCGACGAGTCGCCCTAGCGGCCTTCCCTCCCCTAGCGGCCCTGCCGCCCTACTGACGCGGCCCCGCCGCCCCTGATTTGCGGCCTCGCCGCCCTGCTTTAGCGGCCCCACCGACCTGCTTTAGTGGCCCCGCCGCCCTACACTTCGCGGCCCCGCCGCCCTGCTTTTGCGGCCCCGGCTGCCCTACACTTCGCGGCCCCGCCGCCCTGCTTTAGCGGCCCCGCCGCCCTACACTTTGCGGCCCCACCAACCTGCTTTAGCGGCCCCGCCGCCCTACACTTTGCGGCCCCGCCGCCCTGCTTTAGCGGCCCCGCCGCCCTACACTTCGCGGCCCCGCCGCCCTGCTTTAGCACCCCCGCCGCCCTTCATTTCGCGGCCCCGCCGCCCTTCATTTCGCGGCCCCGCCGCCCTGCTTTAGCGGCCCCGCCACCCTTCCTTAACGGCCCCACCGCCCTGCTTTAGCGGCCCCGCCGCCCTTCCTTAGCGGCCCCGCCGCCCTGCTTTAGCGTCCCCGCCGCCCCACTTCGCGGCCCCGCTGCCCGACTCACTTCGCGGCCCCGCTGCCCCACTTCGCGGCCCCGCCGCCCCACTTCGCGGCCCCGCCGGCCCACTTCGCGGCCCCGCCGCCCCACTTCGCGGCCCCGCCGCCCCACTTCGCGGCCCCGCCGCCCTTCCTTCGCGGCCCCGCCGCCCCGCTTTCGCAGCCCCGCCGCCCCACTTTGCGGCCCCGCTGCCCGACTCTACCGGCCCCTCCGCCCTTCTGCTCCGGCCCCGCCGCCCTGCACCTGGGGCCCCGCCGCCCGTTTGCTGCCGCCCTGCCGCTCTCCTCTCCTGCCGCGCCACCCGAGCCGCCGACCGCCGCACTACCCGGCAGCGTGCACCCGAGCAGCCGATCACCGCGCCGCCGAGTACCGAAGGAGCCGAGCTGCCCCGCTGCCGAGCCCCCCGGCCGCCCAGCAGCCGAGCCGCCATGCAGCCGAGCCGCCCAGCAGCCGAGCCGCCGAGCCGTCGAGCCGCCTAGCCGCCGAGCCGCCCAGCAGCCGAGCCGCCCTACTGCGGAGCCGCCCGACCTGCCCTGTCTGGTGAGCACAGTCCCACTGTCACTGCGTGCTCTTCCCCTACTGCTTGCACTGCTCCACTGTCGTCGTCATGGCTACCCCAAGTGTCCTCCCTTTTGACGCTGAGGGTCGAGCCATTGACTTTGAGGTCTGGGTCGACGACCTCCAGCTGTTTTTACAGTGCGATAGGGCGGACGGTCTTTCTCTCTTTGACCTCACCTCTGGCGCCTCTCCTGCCCCTGCTTCTGATGCTGACCCCACTGTTCGCTCTCACTGGGCCACCCGCGATGCTGCTGCACGTCTTGCTGCGCGTCGTCACCTGCCTACCACTGAGCGCGCGCACTTTAGTCAGTACAAGAGTGCTCAGACCTTGTATGACGCTGTAGTTGCGCGCTACTTTTCCCCTGCCACTGCTGCACTGAGCCGCCTCATGCTATCGTACCTCTTTCCTGGCCTTGCTGCCTATCCCACAGTCGCTGACCTCATTACGCACCTCCGCACTAGTGACATTTGCTACAGCGCCGCGCTTTCTGCTGAGTTCTGCGCCAAGAACCCCCCCCCCCCCCCCCCCCCCACATGTACATCACTCTCTATTACATAGTCACACGCCTCCCTTAATCCCTTCGCGTGATAAGGGACCACTTCCTCTCAGTCTGTCCCACCACTCTCACTGTTGACCTTCTAGAGAAGGCCCTCCTGGCGGCGGAAAAGAGCATCGTCGCTGTAGGAGCCTCTCGCGGTGACCCTCACACCCCCCTCTTTGAGGGTTATTCTCGTTCCCCCCTGCTGCCCTCTGTTGCCTCTGCTGCTGCTGCCGAGCTGCTTGGACTTGAGTCGGTCGGCGCGGCATCTGCCCCTAGCGGGAGACGCCGACCTGGCAAGGGCAAGGGGGGCAAGGGCGCGGGTGGTGCTGGCGGGGGCGGTGGAGGTGGCGATGGAGGCGGCGGAGGGAGTGGGGGTGGCGGTGGGAGTGGTGGCGGGGGTGGTGGTGGTGGTGGCGGCAGCGGAGGCGGAGGCGGTGGGAGCAGAGGCGGCGGTGGTGGCGGAGGTGGAGGCGGTGGTGGTGGAGGGGGTGGAGCTGGTCGGGGTGGTGCCCCGCAGCGGAGCGGCTCTGGTGGTGGTCAGCGCCAGCAACAGCAGTGTTCTCGGGACATCCCCCCGCCTCAGCAGCTCCGTAAGTGGTACACGCAGCGTAAGCGTGGTGGGGGTTTTGGTCCGTGCACCTACGTCCTTCGTTCCGGCGACCGCGCGGGTGAGCAGTGTGGAAATCCCACCCCACCCAGCGCTGCATTGGCCGCCTGACGGACGCTTGGCGTCAGCAGTTCCCCGAGGCTAGTGAGATTCCCTGCTGGAGAGAGCTGTCTAGGGCTGGAGTAGCTATCTTTGATCTTGACTTTGATGCTATCCTTGGTGCCATGTATGCTGTGACTATTAGTGATGAAGGTGACTGCTACCGGTGTTTCCCGCCCGGCCCGGGCATTGGTACTGCTGCGCTAGGTGCTTGTGAGGCTGCGCTCTCAGGTACTGCGTCGGCTTCGGCCTCCCTCACCTTCACACTTGACTCAAGGGCTTCTCGCTCCTTCTTTCGAGACCGCACCACACTCACGCCGCTTGGTCGGCCGGTTGCACTCTCCCTGGCTGACCCCTCTTGGGGTCCTGTCCTCTCTCATTTCTCCACTAACCTCCCGTGTCCGGCTGCCCCCTCGGGCACCCTGTCTGGTCTGTACCTCCCCTCGTTCTCGACGAGCTTGGTGAGTGGTGCTGACCTGCAGGATGCGGGGGTTCACCAGTTCACTCCTGCGAGTCAGCGGGTGACCCACTGCTCGGACGCCCGCACAGGCCGACACCTGGCCACGTTTTTGCGTCGGCCGGGGTCGAGCCTGTACACCCTGACCACTGAGTCTCCTCCTGTCCCTGCGTCTGGCCAGGTAGCTGTGTCGGGTCAGGTGTTTGCTGCTGCGTCCAGGTCTGGTCCCTGCTCGTGTCGCCTCCTGTCTCACGAGACTCTCATGTGGCACCACCGTCTTGGCCACCCCTCCTTGCCTCGTCTTCGGGGCATGGCCTCCCGTGTCCTTGTCTCTAGTCTCCCCCGGTCTCTCCGTCCCCTTCCTTCGGGGCCAGGACCTTCCTTTTTCCCTTGTGTCGAGGGGCGGCTCCGGGCTGCCCCTCACTCCTCCCAGTTTCCCCCGACAGAGGCTCCTCTGCAGACGCTTCACATCGACGTGTGGGGCCCGGCCCGCGTCCGTGGACAGGGTCACGAGCGCTACTTCCTGCAAGTGGTTGACGACTACTCGCGTTACACCACGGTCTTCCCCTTGCGCAACAAGGGTGATGTCACTGAGGTGTTGATCGACTAGATCCGCGCAGCTCGTCTCAAGCTCAGGAGGAGCTTCGGCTCGGACTTTCCTGTTCTCCGTCTGCACTCTGACCGCGGTGGAGAGTTCTCCTCTACCCTTCTGCGAGCCTACTGTCGTGCACGAGGCATCCGCCAGACCTTTATGCTTCCGGACTCTCCACAGCGAAATGGGATTGCTTAGCGCCGCATTGGCATGGTCATGGACGTCGCTCGTACGTCCATGATGCATGCGGCTGCTCCCCATTTTCCGTGGCCGTTTGCGGTTCGATACGCGGCGCATCAGATCAGCCTTCACCCTAGGGTCTCCCGGCCGGAGACCTCCCCAGCTCTGCTGTGGACGGGGAAGGTCGGCAATGCGTCTGCGTTCCGTGTCAGGGGATCTCGGGCGTTTGTCCGCGACTTGTCTGCGGACAAGCTGTCCCCTCGTGCTGCTCCCTGTGTCTTCCTAGGCTTCCCCCCTCACGCCCCAGTGTGGCAGTTCTACCACCCCTCCTTTCGTCGTGTTCTGTCCTCCCAGGACGTCACGTTCGACGAGTCAGTCCCCTTCTACCGCCTCTTCCCCTACCGCACTCCTTCCCTCCCCCCGCCAACGCACCTCCTTGTGCCAGGTCCCCGCCCGGTAGACGCCCTTCCCCCTCAAAGTCCTGCCCCTTCAGGTGTGTCCCAGGTAGACACAGTCGAGCCGGTCGAGGTTGCTGGTGACTCAAATACTGCTGCGGGTGCTGAGCCTGGGGGTGCTGACTCTGGGGTTGCTGCGCGCGTGGGTGCTGAGCCTGGGGTACTGAGCCTGGGGGTGCTGAGCCTGGGGGTGCTCAGCCTTGGGGTGCTGAGCCTGGGGGTGCTGAGTCTGCGGGTGCTGAGCCTGGGGGTGTTGCGACTGGGGGTGCTGAGCCTGGGGGTGCTGCGTCTGGAGCGGCTCAGCCTGGAGTTGGGGAGCGTGCGGCCGCTGGACCTCCCCTTGTGGCGTCTGGCGGTGCGGGGCGTGGTGGTTCTCCGGGTGCTTCGTCTCGGCGGGAGCCACTCTCTCCACAGGAGCTGCGCGAGTGGTTTGCTCGCCGCTTGTTAGAGATTAAGGATCGAGTCTGTGAAGATTAGGAGCCTAAATTTCTCAAAACCGTTGGCTTGAAATTCTGGACAGACACCGCGACTTCACAAGAAACGTTGTCAACAAAAAGTGCACCGTTAGAATCGTCTCAAACTCGAGTATGTTATAGCCCTTGTCCGTGGCTATCATTCCCAATTTGAATCGTATCGAAAGGTGGAGTAAATCTCGAGTTATGCGTCTCGGCGCACCAGGGGGTATGCTGCCACATAGAAACTTAATTCACTCACAAAAAGTTTCACAAGTTTTCAAGAGTTACACACAAGAGAGTTAGAGTAGCACTAAACCAGGTAGGATGGAATGAGGAGGAAGAGAGGGAAGTTCCCAAGAGAGTTCCCAACCAAGGAAACCCCATGCCACACAATTCCCTTCCCCATAGGCAACCCAACTTTGACCTTTGTCACTATCCCAACCTCCACAATCCACCTCAACCCAACTTGGCCACACTTGCCAGCCTGGTTTGGTTTCTCCAAACCATTTGGCAGCAAATACAGTAGAAAAGACGAATTTCCCAACCCTCAAAAGTCTGTACCCCATATTGAGTCAACCCCACAACTTCCCATAGTCACCACAACCAAATATCAAAAGCATACGAACTCCAACGTTCGTAACTTTCTTGTTCGTGCTCCGATTGAAGCGATACTTGGTTCGTCGGAAAGCTCTTGAGCAGTGGAGTCAGTTTAGATATCTGCTCAAGCCAAATAACATTCACACACACACTCAGAAAAACCAAACCACATCAAACACAAATTCTTGCACACAATCACACCACGCATGCAACGCACGAACATATGATGGGAGGTAGACAGACGTGAATGCAAATGATAGCATCACATAACACCGCTTGAGGTGTACTACTGGAGCTGGAGCTTCTTCGGCCGCTGAGGGTACTTTTGCCGCCGGTCCCGGAGCTGCTGGGCCTTCGGGTCCGCCTGGAGCTGGAGCTGCTGAGGGTGTTGGTGTTGAGACTGCTGCTGTCCTTCCTGGCGGTGGTTCTATTGCGGGTGCTGCTGGTACTGCTGGAGGTCGTGCAGCTGGAGGTGCTGTTGGCGCTGGTGCTATCGCTGCTGTGTCTGGATTTGCCGCGCGGCCTCGGCCGTACTTCGTTCCGCTCCTTCAGCAGGTTCTTGGTCTTTCTCCTCCTGTAGAGTGTCCACCGCCTGTCCAGTCACAGTCACGGTTAGAGCCCGCCTCCCCACTTCATGCTCCCTCTCCTTACACTGGTCCTACTGGAGGTCTTGCTGAGCGACGTGAGCCTACGTCTCCTCCCGCGTCGCCTGTTCGTACTGCTCGCGCTAGTGGTCGCGGTTCGCGTCAGAGTCCTCCTCCTGTCCCTGGCACGCACCGGATGTCTCAGCGTCCGTCCACTGCTCCTCTACGTGCCCCTTTGCCTTCTCCTCCTGAGTCCTCTCTTCCTTCGCTTGCTGACCCGGAGTCGGACTCTCTTCGTGCTGCCACTCCTACTGTCAAGCGTCTCCTTGCTAGTGTCGTCACTGACCCCTCTTTTGAGTCCACTGCTGCGTCTTCTCTTATTGCTGAGCTAATCGACTTTGCTGCTCACTGTCGTCTGGACCTGTCTTCAAGGCACGGTACGTGGCTCGTGGCTTCAGTCAGCGGCAGGGAGTTGAATACTTTCAGACCTTCTCTCCCACCCTGAAGATGACCACTCTTCGGGTGCTGCTACACATAGCCGTTCAGCGCGACTACGAGCTTCACTCTCTTGACCTGAGCACTGCTTTCTTGCAGGGTAGCCTACACGAGGAGATCTGGCTGCGCCGTCCACCTGGCTTCACTGGGACTTTCCCTCCTGGCACTCAGTGGAGCCTCCGACGGCCAGTCTACGGTCTCCGCCAGGCACCGCGTGAGTGGCACAACACACTGAGGACTACGCTTGCGGCTCTTGGGCTTGCTCCCTCTACTGCTGATCCGTCGTTGTTTCTGCGCACCGACACCTCTCTGCCGCCGTTCTACATCCTCGCGTACGTCAACGACTTGGTCTTTGCCACAGGTGACACTGCTGGACTCGCCTACGTGAAGTCGGAGCTGCAGAAGAGACACACGTGCACAGACCTGGGTGAACTGCGCAGCTACCTGGAACAGAGCACGCCGCACCATTACCTTGACTCAGTCGCACATGGTGCAGCAGGTCCTTCAGCGCTTCGGCTTCACGTACTCCTCGCCTCAGGCCACTCCTCTGCCTACTCGCCACTCGCTCTCAGCTCTGCCTTCGGATGAGTCCGTAGAGTCGAGTGGCCCGTACCCAGAGCTTGTTGGCTACCTCATGTACCTGATGACCTGCACACGACCTGACCTTGCATACCCTCTTAGCATTCTTGCACGCTATGTTGCTCCTGGGAGACACCGTCCAGAGCACATGGCTGCAGCGAAGAGGGTGTTGCGCTACTTGTGCAGTACGTCGGGCGTGGGGCTAGTGCTTGGAGGGCGGAGTCCAGTGGTCCTCACTGGCCACACGGACGCTTCTTGGGCTGACGACCAGGCTACTCAGCGGTCGTCACAGGGTTACACCTTCAGTCTTGGTTCCGGCTCTGTTTCGTGGCGGGCTACTCGCTCGTCTTCTGTTCTCGGCTCCAGTTGTGAGGCTGAGATCTACGCAGGGGCCATGGCTGCTCAGGAGCTTCGCTGGCTCACCTACCTGCTGACTGACCTTGGAGAGCCGCCTCGTTCTCCTCCAGTGCTGTACGTAGACAACAAGGCCATGCTGGCCTTGTGTTGGGAGCAGCGCCTGGACCTCAGAACGAAGCAGATTGCTCTCCGCTACTTTCTTGCTTGTGAGCTACAGCAGCGTGGTCAGTTGCGACTTGCGTACATGGCCTCTGAGGCCAACACTGCTGATGTTTTCACCAAGGCACTTCCGCCTTGTGATCATCAGCGCTTCTGCACTCAGCTGGGACTTGTACCTGTCTTACCTCTCTTGCTCACCTCTTGATCTTAATTGTACTCTTGCATATATATATATATACCTGCTATTGCTTGTTAGTGTTATATATATGTGTGTGCACTTCTGCATGTGAACTGGCCTTGTGGCCTTGACCTTGTGCTCAGACTGTGTGGTGACTTTGTGATCCACCCTGAGCTTGCTTTGCTTTGCTTTGCTTCACTGGTCTTGTGACCCCTTGTTCTCCCCCACTTTGCCTATGGGGGTGTGTCAGATATATATGACATAGCTATTGTAGGCTATAGTGGGGTAGCACATATGGGGTATAGCTTTCTAGGGTTTGTATTTGTACCCAACTTTCACTTAGTCATTGCATCCTCGTTCAACTCTTCTCACAAATCCGTATAGCCTCGCCTAGATACATATAAGAAGCTACATTTTTCAAAGAAACGAGATGAGGAAATACACAAACGACACTAAACTACTGACAGTGACATAATTGACTATCCGTGCACAGATTTGACTTGTGTTGTGCACCTGACTTATGTGCCTATCCAATTCACCTGCGAATAATCTGAAAGCCTGATAGTCTCAACCATATACACCCTAACCTGTTAACTCTAAGTACTATGCGCAAGCGATTAACTCAATACCACAAACATGTCAGAATTATGTTGTTATAACTGTATGTAGATCTAGCTGTAGTGTAGTTATTAAATTTGTAGGTGGTGCACCTCTTCATTTGTTTGCTATATGTACCCTAGTGCTAAGTGAACAAGCATCATTCCCAAACTCACTCGACTCTCACACCTTGGAACAACCTTCTCGATATCCCATTTCGGGCCTAGGCTCCTAAGCCTAGGCCCTAGTCAAACTTAACTCATTCTCGTTAATCTCGATATGCTATCAGAGCAAGTTACGTCCTGGCCTGTGCGCCCGCCTCATGTTTCCGCTGCTACGTTTTTCCGGTCGCGCGCCTAGGGCGCGTGGCGATTTTCTCTTGTCCCGCCCCTGGTTGGCGTGTGAATCTTTCTTTGCCCGTCGCGCGCCCCGTGCACGCGACGGTGCCCTAAACCTGCCCGTCGTGCGCCCCGTTGCACGCGACGGTGCCCTGCTCGACGTGCGCCCCGAGGCACACGATCGGGCCCTAAACTTAAACTTACCCATCATGCGCCCCGTGGCAAGCGACGGGCCTCTCCGCACCTACTCTCCCTGCAGCCGCCCCTGACCTACCTGCGCCGACACATTGTAGCCGCTCTGCGGCTTTCTTCCCGCCCACCCCCTCCTCCTTTGTCTCCCTGCAGCCGTGGGGGGGAGGGTATGGGGGTGGCGGGTGTTGGAGTGTTGGGTCGTACACTTCCCTTCTGTCACAGGATCGAATTCTCAATCGAAACTTGTCACTAAAACTGGATACAAGGCCTATTTATACTCAGAAAGTACAAGGATAAACGAGATAAAACGAACCTTCGGGAACACACCCTTCCGGATACTACAATCAAAGTGCGCATAAGCACGCAAGGCTATTGGCACTTGGGATTACGCCCAGATTACATCGTATACACCACTGTCGGCGCTGTCGGTGCCGTATAATAAGTATGTCGGTGGGGAAAAGTATAAAATAAGAGAAATAAATAGAAGGCTCTAGAAAATAGAATAGTAGGCCGATTAAGATGAGATAAAGACCAAAATAAAGAGGAGAAAAGGGAGAATAGGATAACAGAAAAATATAATAGTGAGAAAATATTATAACGGGGACGTCCTCTCACACTTCCCCCCCTCAAAGCTGGGTGGTAGAAGTAACACCCTGCTTTACAAGGTAGTCCTGGAGAGGACGGCGGGCATTATCCATATCGTGTTCAGGTACCCAGCTATCCTCGGAAGGATCATAGCCTTTCCAACGAATCAAGAGCTCCAAGGTGCCGCTACGTCGTCGTCGGTGCGCCAGAACGGCGTCGACTTCGTACTCGGGTTCCCCATTAACGATCGCTGGCAGTGGCGGCGGCAGCTGGCGACCTTTGAAGACCGTGTTTGGGTCCCGATAGGGCTTGAGAAGTTGAACATGGAAGGCATTATGAATTCTCCAGGTAGCTGGTAAACGCAAGCGGAAGGTTACTGGAGTGACCTGCGCCTCGACGAGAAAAGGTCCGCAGAAGCGAGGTCGGAGCTTAGACG
This sequence comes from Closterium sp. NIES-65, assembly GCA_948144175.1. Classification (NCBI taxonomy): domain Eukaryota; kingdom Viridiplantae; phylum Streptophyta; class Zygnematophyceae; order Desmidiales; family Closteriaceae; genus Closterium; species Closterium sp. NIES-65. The sequence goes on along the minus strand of CANXME010000298.1, from coordinate 1,013,562 downwards.
GAAGATGGCTAATGTCGAGATTGCGTGTATCCAGAAGCACTTGATCGCCAATCTTGATGGAATGATCGTTGCGACTCCGATCAGCGAGCTTCTTTTGTTGCTGCTGGATAGTCAGAAGACGTTTATGCGTGCGCTCCCACAATTGGTGCATAGTGGAAATGAAATCATGTGCAGGTTGCACCGTGGCGGGTACTGTTGGTTTCTGAGGCGTGAGTGGGTTGCGCCCGTAACAGAGGAAGAAAGGAGTTTGCCCTGTTGCGGCGTGCGTGGCGTTGTTATACGCAAACTCGAGAACCGGCAGATGAGCATCCCATTTAGAGATATCGTCCTTACACGCTGCTCGCAGAAGCTGTTCGACAATCTCGTTGAGTCGCTCTGTCTGACCATCTGTTTGGGGATGATAGGCTGATGACATGGCGAGTTTGGTCCCCATGAGCGACATGAGCTCCTTCCAGAATTTACTCGTGAATTTCGGATCTCTATCGGAGATCAGCGTGGTTGGAATGCCATGTTGCGAGATGACGTAGCGGAAGAATAATTGCGCTGTCTCTTCGGTGCGAGCCGTTGTGTGTGTCGGAATGAAGAGTCCCATTTTGGAGAATTTGTCGATGACGACTAGAATGGCGTCGTAACCGGCTTTGGTAGGTGGTAACCCAGTGATGAAGTCGGGACTAACCACTTGCTAAGGCTGTTCAGGGACCGGAAGAGGCTGTAGCAAGCCTGCTTTCTTCTGTTTGCTGCTCTTCATCCGTTGGCATATGTCGCACGAGGTGACGAATTTTTGTACGTCATCCGCCATGTGGGGCCAGTAATAATGCTTCGCAATACCGGCAAGCGTCTTGTTACTACCGAAGTGGCCCGCGTAAAGAACATCATGATATTCTTCGAGCAGTAACTGGCGTAAGGGAGGGTAGTTAGGTACCCATATTTTTGTTGAGCCCTTGCGGTATGCGATGTCTTGATCCCATTGTAGAAGATGGTGCTTTTCTGCTACAGAGACTTCGGGGTCGATGGTGCATCAATGCGTGAAGAGTCCCTTTAAAAGTGGGTTCATGCCATCGATTTGTAAGGCGGCAACGTGTGCAGGGCGACTCAGTGCGTCTGCCTTGTTCTTGTGCCACGGCTTATACACGATGTCGTAATGGAAGTGGGTTTCGAGAAAATCAATCCACCGGACCTGCCGCCTGGAGAGTGTTGGTTGGGTCTTCAGGTACTTGAGGCTGCAGTGGTCGGTGTAGACAGTCGTTTTTCTTCCTTCGAGATAACACCTCCATGCCTTAAATGCATTGACGATGGCGAGGGCCTCTTTGTCATGGATGGGGTAATTGAGTTCTGCCCCGTGAAGTTTTTTACTGAGGTATGCAATGGGTTGCAGTCCCTTCCCTTGATCCTGCATGAGTACTGCGCCTACTGCTTGATCGCTTGCATCGGCCTCGATGACATAGTCAAGTTCAGGGTCTGGCAGGATAAGGACAGGTGCGGACGTGAGTGCGGTTTTAAGTTGTTCCACAGCTTCCTGGTGCTTCGCCTCCCATTGATATGGTGTATTCTTCTTCAACAGGTTCGTTAATGGTGCGGCAATCTTGGCGTAGTTCGGTACGAACCGGTTGTAGTAGTTGGCGAATCCAAGGAACTGTTGTAACTCCTTCACGTTCTCAGGGGTCTTCCACATTCACACTGCTTCGATCTTCTTAGGATCCACGTGAACTCCTTGAGCGCTCACCATATGTCCAAGAAACTGGACGTTTTTCAACGCAAACTCGCTCTTGGATAGTTTCACGTAGAAGCGTTCTTGTCGAAGAATTTCAAACACCCATCGTAGATGCTCAACGTGCTGCTTCATATCTTTCGAGTAGATCAGGATATCGTCCAAATAGACCACCACGCACTCGTCCAAAAGGGGCCGAAGGATGTGGTTCATTTCCGCCTGAAATGTGGCTGGTGCGTTAGTGAGTCCGAATGGCATCACGAGATACTCGTATGACCCGTACCGAGTTCGAAAAGCGGTTTTGTGGATAGAGTTGTCAGCCATACGAATTTGCCAGTATCCTGATCTGAGGTCGAGCTTGGAGAATACCGTAGCATCGCGAAGTTGATCGAGTAAGTCGTCGATCCGTGGTATCGGGTATTTATTGTTTACAGTCTGTTTGTTCAAGGCTCGGTAGTCGATGCACATTCGCAGACTTCCATCTGGCTTTGGAGTGAAGAGAACTGGAGCTCCGTACGGTGAAGTCGAAGGTCGAATCAGCCCTTTCTCCAGGAGATACTCTATTTGTTTTTTCATATCGGCAAGCTCTGTCGGGCTCAGCCGGTATGGTGCTCGGAACGTTGGCTTGGACCCCGGCTCTTCTAGGATCTCGTGTTGATGTGTCCGGTATGGCGGTAGTTGATCAGGCAAATCGTCGGGGAGGACGTCCTGGAACTCTTCAAGAATTTTTTTGACTGTCGGAGGAAGTTCCTGGGTCTGCTTCTCTCCGTTGTCTGCCTCATTGACTATCGCCATGAATCCCGCCGTGGTCCGTTTGACGTCCTTTTCAAAGCGTGCGAGTGTCTCGACTGGAATTTTTCCCGTGTCGTCCCATTTGGGAAGGCTGATTTTTCTCCCGTTGTTGTTGATGTTGGTCATCCGGTTAACCCAGTTGATCTCGGGGTTGAACTTTTTAAGAAAGTCTCTCCCGAAGATTACGTCGAGTCCTTTGATATTTGTGACGGGGAGAGCAGGCTTCCATCGAAGGGGTCCAATCTGGAGTAGCAACCGTGTTTCCCCGTAGATAGGTAGCTTGCTGCCATCCACCATCGTTGCAGAGAAGCTTGAGGACTTGATGTCACCTCCGAGTCGATCGATTGCCTTTTTGTCATAGACGCTGTGCGATGCCCCGCTGTCCACGAGTGCTTGGAGGCGCTGTCCGTTGCAGATCACCTCGAGCAGGAGTGGTGAGCGTTGCTCGGAGTACCCAAAAATAGTCTCGTTAATAGGATCATAGGGTACATCCCAATATTCAGTACACACCGTGATTCCACTGCTTTCTTCTGGACAACTAGCTGGTCTGGGCTGCGTGGAGAAAGGCTCTTCTCCAACGCCAGGAGTAGAGGTAGTAACCGTACAAGTTGACCCTGAGGGGGTGGATCCGGTCGACGCCTGCGATCCACTGGATGCATCCTGGAGGGGTTTTCGGAGTTTCTGCAGCTTCTTTTGAACTCCCAGCTGCCTCTTCAGCTGCTTCAGCTCCATAGACTTCTTCCCTGGGGAGTGGAGAGTCGTCTTGGGCTGGTTCCGGGAGAGGACATTGACGCCGTGAAAAGGTCTACTCCTTTCCACACTCCTTAATTTTTTCCCCAGTTCCGTAGGCACCGGTACCACTTCTTTAATTGTCTGCTTCCTCTGGAGTTCTTCCTGGAATTTATTTATGGCTCCGGACCCGCGAAAATTGCCAGTCTTCTTTAAAGCATCTTTGAAAGATAACTTTAATGAATTCTGTTTTTTTCCGGGGTCGAATTGGAGAGTTCCCGTCTTGGTCGAGTCTGTTTTCGCGGAGTTTTTCTTTTCCTCGGCGAATTCCTCTGACAAATTTCGGTCAAGGGGCTTGGGATTTCGCCCTTGATTCTCCAAATCTCGCGCCCAATGCTGTCCTTCAATTTCAATTCGGTCCAGATTGTGCTGACGCTTTCGGATCTTTTTTTCCTCGCCAGCACGATCCACAATCACTGGCGAGATCCGTTTTTTTACTTTTTGTTTTTAGTTTCGCCACTCCCACGAGCTCGGAATGCCGCGCGTGCTGATTTCATGTGAAAACAGTCAACAATCCGATGTCCGTTTCCGCCGCAAAATTCGCAAATTGTTTTGTTTTTTGCAGGTCGTGAATTCGCGTCGAATTTGTCGACTTCGATGGGGTCGGCGAACGTGGTTGAAGCCGAGCGATCCCCTTGTCGTGATCCGACGACGTGGGGCCGTCGTGTTCCGGAGTTGACCAAGTCAAAACGCTCCGCGGCCGATACGATTTCGCTGTAGCTGCTGCAATTCGCTGTTGCAACCTGGCGCCGAATGTCTGTTTTCAGCCCTGCGATGTAGGACTGAATTTTTTCGCCCTCTGTAATGCCGGGAATGCGATTATAAAATTCCTCCATCTGCTGCGTGTATTGCGTGACACTCCCGAATTGCCTATGGTGATGTAATTTTTCGCGCGCAATATAAGTGGAGTTAATCGGCTCAAAACGTTTGAGAAGGTCTGCCCGGAACTGCTGTCACGTGGCTTTGCCCTGGAAAATGCTACTGTTGCTTCCGAGCCACTCGAGAGCTGGACCGCGCATCAATGTTGTCGCGAGACGAATTTTCTCGCCGTCGTACTCCGTTGTCGACCATCCGATCGCCGCGAAATAAATTTCCATCGTCGCGAGCCACTGCCTGACGTCGGATTTTCGATCGCTAGGGTCGAACGATTCCGGCGAGCGAAGTTTCGGAACCTCGAACTGACGCTGCGACTGCTGCGAAGTCGTCGAAGCAGGAATGTTCATGGTCGAGAGGAGCCGCGTAACGCGCTGCAGTTCGTTTTGCAGCTGCTCGTTCTCCAATCGCGACCTTTCAGTCGTCGCTCGCATCTCCGCTTCCATCTTGGCGATTTGCGCGAAGAGCTGCTGCGTAACGTCGTTGGTCGCCGACGAACCCATCCTGTTCAAAAACCACGCGAGGGGGTTAATTCGAAAAGCGCGGAACTGGTACTTACCAGAAATCGGCGTCGAATTAGTCGCCCCCGGCGGTTTTTCGAGGCGATTTTTTCCGCGACCGCTACTTAGCTGAGAGTCGTCGAGTGAGAACGGCTCTGATTACCAAGTGTCACAGGATCGAATTCTCAATCGAAACTTGTCACTAAAACTGGATACAAGGCCTATTTATACTCAGAAAGTACAAGGATAAACGAGATAAAACGAACCTTCGGGAACACACCCTTCCCGATACTACAATCACAAGTGCGCATAAGCACGCAAGGCTATTGGCACTCGGGATTACGCCCAGATTACATCGTATACACCACTGTCGGCGCTGTCGGTGCCGTATAATAAGTATGTCGGTGGGGAAAAGTATAAAATAAGAGAAATAAATAGAAGGCTCTAGAAAATAGAATAGTAGGCCGATTAAGATGAGACAAAGACCAAAATAAAGAGGAGAAAAGGGAGAATAGGATAACAGAAAAATATAATAGTGAGAAAATATTATAACGGAGACGTCCTCTCACACCTTCCCCTCCTCCTCCTTTCGTTCCCACTGCTGCAGCTGCCGCTGGGGGGGAGGGTGTGAGGGTGTGGGGGAGCAGGGGGAGTGGCACCGGGGTGGCGGGTGTGAGGCAACCAACAGCCGTCCCTCCACCTCTCCTCTCTTCCCCCCCTCTCTGCTGTTCCTGCAGCAGTGTGGGGAGGGGAAGGAGGAGGGTGAGGAGATGGAGGGGGTAACCAGCCAGAGTTAGCCCGCCTGCAGTACATGCTGTTGCTTGTTTATTATTCTGTGGTGTACTTGTGCAGGTTGTGTTCTGCACTTAGCTATTCCTGCATGCAGTTATGGGGGGATGTCAGAATTATGTTGTTATAACTACATGTAGTTCTAGCTGTAGTGTAGTTATTAAATTTGTAGGTGGTGCACCTCTTCATTTGTTCGCTATATGTACCCTTGTGCTAAGTGAACAAGCATCATTCCCAAACTCATTCGACTCTCACACCTTGGAACAACCTACTCGATATCCCATTTCGGGCCTAGGCTCCTAAGCCTAGGCCCTAGTCAAACTTAACTCATTCTCGTTAATCTTGATAAAACATAAACTAGGCAACACTTAACATCACTTGTGAGCCAAGTGAGTTGTTATGCCAAGCTTAGTGTGTAGAGTGAGTGTTCTGGTTGAGCAGAGTTTTTGCAGCACTTCGTTGTGTATCTACCCTCGTCAATTCATAGTAGTAGATTGTAAGATTAAAATCATGAAAGCATTGTATTTTTGAAAGCAAATACAAGCAGACATATATGAGAGTTCCTAGACACACAAAATAAAGCACACAAGGCAGTTGTCTAACTGTCGTCCAGGTCTGTCCTTTGCTGTCATGGAAAACGGCTGTAAAACTGCTTCAGAATTTGGCTTGATATACCTCTATAGAATAATTGTCTTCAACCTGCACTGTTGCCAAATTCTTCTGCAGACTCGCCTCATGAACATCCATGATCGCTCGTGTATTAATCATGAACACTTGCGTAGGTTTCCCGCTTTCAGTCACAAACCGGGCTTCACCGTTTTGTACCACTATCGAAATGATGACGCAAAGCAGCGCGCCTTTCTGGCAAAATTTCCTGCTCGCCTAGTCAGCGCGAAATCCCGTTAGTCAACCGTAAAATCTCGCGTGCCCCATGTAACCCTCATCACGACCGAGATATTTCTCCTTTGTGCAGGACAAGACGATTGCTGACGTGATTGTACTGTCAGAACATATCGCTTACTTGTTTGTGTAGGCTACAGTGGGGTATCCCATAGGGGGTACAACCCAATTAGGGTTTCCTATTTGTACCCACTTCGTTCATAGTCATTCCATTCCTGTTCTCTTTGTTTCACATGGTATAGAGCAGGTCCTTCTAGGACCGATTTTTTTTTGGGCCCACCGAAGCGCGCCCCGAGGCGCGCTATTTTTTTTTTTCGCGACCCCTCGGGTCGCCCTCTCTCCTGCGGCCCCGCCGCCTTCCTTGACGCGGCTCCGCCGCCCTTTCTGACGGGGCCCCGCGGGCGCCTTTGACGCGGCCCCGTCCCCTACTCTTCCGCGGCCCCGCCGCCTACTCTTCGCGGCCGCGCCCCGGCTTTCACGCGGCCCCGCCGCCGCCTCTGCAGCGGCCCCGCCCCGGCTCTTCAGCGGCCCCGCCGCCGGCCCTCTAAGGCCCCGCCCCGGCTCTTCGGCCCCGCCCCGGCTCTTACGGCCCCGCCTCGGCTCTACGGCCCCGGCTCTTTGGCCCCGCCCCGGCTCTCAAGCGGCATCGCCGCCGGCCCTTCAGGCCCCGCCCCGGCTCTTCAGCGGCCCCGCCGTCGGCCCTCTACGGCCCCGGCTCTTCGGCCCCGCCCCGGCTCTTCGGCCCCGCCCCGGCTCTTCGGCCCCGCCCCGGCTCTACGGCCCCGCCGCTGGCCCTCTTTCAGGCCCCGCCCCGGCTCTATCGGCCCCGCCGTCGGCCCCTTCAGGCCCCGCCCCGCCTCTATTGGCCCCGCCCCGGCTCACCCACGGCCCCGCCGTCGACCCCTTCAGGCCCCGCCCCGGCTCTATCGGCCCCGCCCCGACTCACCTACGGCCCCGCCGTCAGCCCTCCAACGGCACCACTGCCGGCTCTCTCGGCCCCGCCCAGGCTTTCAAGCAGCCCGCCGCCGGCCCTCTAAGGCCCCGCCCCGGCTATATCGGCCCCGCCGCTGGCTCTCACGACCCCGCCCCAGCCATCTCCCTGGCCCCACGCCAGGTCTCACGCGGCCCCGCCACCCCACCTGCAGCAGCCGAGCCGCCCACCTGCAGCAGCCGAGCAGCAGTGCACCGAGCCGCCCGGAAGCCCAGCCGCCCTGCACCCGAGCCGCCCTGTCGCCGAGCCGCCCGGGAGCCGAGCCGCCCTGCACCCGAGCCGCCCTGCCGCCGAGTTGCCCGGGAGCCGAGCCGCCCTGCACCCGAGCCGCCCTGCCGCCGAGTCGCCCGGGAGCCGAGCCGCCCTGCACCCGAGCCGCCCTGCCGCCGAGCCGCCCGGGAGCCGAGCCGCTGTGCACCCGAGCCGCCCGGTCGCCGTGCTGCCGTCCTGTCGAGCTGCACGACCTGCCCCGCCTGGTGAGCACAGTCCCACTGTCACTGCGTGCTCTTCCCCTACTGCTTGCACTGCTTCGCTGTCGTCGCCATGGCCACCCCTAGTGTCCTAGCTTTTGACGCTGAGGGTCGCGCCATCGATTTTGAGGTCTGGCTAGATGACCTGCAGCTGTTCTTACAGTGCGACAGAGCTGACGGCCTTTCTCTCTTTGACCTCACCTCTGGCGCCTCTCCTGCTCCTCCTGCTGATGCTGATCCCACTGTTCGCTCTCAGTGGGTCACCCACGATGCTGCTGCACGTCTTGCTGTGCGTCGCCACCTCCCTACCTCTGAGCGCGCGCACTTTAGTCAGTACAAGAGTGCTCAGACCTTGTGCGACGCTGTAGTTGCGCGCTACTCCTCCCCTGCCACTGCTGCACTGAGCCGTCTCATGCTTCCCTACCTCTTTCCTGACCTCTCTGCCTTTCCCACTGTCGCTGACCTCATTACGCACCTCCGCACTAGTGACACTCGCTACCGCGCCGCCCTTCCTGCTGAGTTCTGCGCTAAGAACCCCCCCCCCCATGTACATCACTCTCTACTACGTAGTCGCGCGCCTCCCTGACTCCCTTCGTGTAGTCAGGGACCACTTTCTCGCAGTCTGTCCCACCACTCTCACTGTCGACCTCCTCGAGAAGGCCCTCCTCTCAGCTGAGAAGAGCATAGTTGCTGTAGGGGCTTCTCGTGGTGACCCTCGCACCCCCATCTTTGAGGGGTGCTCTCCTTCCCCCTTGCTGCCCTCTGTTGCCTCTGCTGCTGCTGCCGACCTGCTTGGTCTTGAGTCGGTCGGCGCGGCGTCTGCCCCTAGTGGGAGACGTCGCTCCAGCAAGGGCAAGGGGGGCAAGGGCGCGGGTGGAGCTGGAGGGGGCGGTGGGAGTGGCGGCGGTGGCGGCGGTGGGAGTGGGGGTGGCGGCGGGAGTAGTGGTAGTGGTGGTGGTGGTGGCAGCAGCGGCGGAGACGGTGGTGGTGGTGGCGGCGGTGGTGGAGGTGGCAGCGGCGGAGGTGGAGGCGGAGGAGGTGGAGGCGGTGGAGGCGGTGGAGGCGGCGGCGGAGGAGCAGGAGGTGGTGGAGGGAGCGGAGCTGGTCGCGGTGGTACCCAGCAGCGTAGTGGCGGTGGTGGTGGCCAGCGCTCGCAGCGGCAGCAGCAGCAGCGCTCGCGGGACATCCCTCCGCCCCAGCAGCTTCGTGAGTGGTACGCTGGGCGTCAGAGGGGTGGGGGTACTGGTCCCTACACCTACGTTCTTCGTTCCGGCGACCGCGCGGGTGAGCAGTGTGGGGGTGCCCACGCTACCCTGCGCTTCTTTGGCCGCCTGACGGACGCTTGGCGTCAGCAGTTCCCAGGGGCTAGTGAGATCACTCATTGGGATGAGCTCCTTAGGGCGGGTGTAGCGATCTTTGATCTTGATTATGATGCTATCCTTGCTGCTATGTATACTGTGACTTATAGTGAGGAGAATGAGGGTTACCGGTGTTTCCAGCCCGACCCGGGCATTGGTACTGCTGCGCTAGGTGCTTGTGAGGCTGCTGCTCTAGGTGCCAGTGCGTCTGCGCTCTCAGGTACTGGTGAGACTGCGCTTTCAGGTACTGAGTCGTCCTCGTCCTCCCTCACTTTCACACTTGACTCCGGAGCTTCTCGCTCCTTCTTTCGAGACCGCACTACCCTTACGCCGCTTGGCCGGCCGGTTGCGGTCTCCCTGGCTGACCCTTCTGGGGGTCCTGTCTTGTCTCACTTCTCCACTGTCCTCCCGTGTCCGGCTGCCCCTTCGGGCGCCCTGTCTGGTCTGTACCTTCCCTCGTTCTCGACGAACTTGGTGAGTGGTGCAGCCCTACAGGATGCGGGGGTTCACCAGTTCACTCCTGCGAGTCAGCGAGTGACCCACTGCACGGACGCACGCACAGGCCGACACCTGGCCACCTTCTCGCGTCGGTCGGGGTCGAGTCTCTACACCCTGACCACTTCGTCTCCTCCTGTCCCTGCGTCCGGTCAGGTAGCTGCGTCAGGTCAGGTGCTTGCTGCTGCGTCCCGCTCAGGTCCTGAGTCTGCCCCCTGTTCTTGTCGCCTCCTGTCTCACGAGACTCTCCTGTGGCACCACCGTCTTGGCCACCCGTGCTTGCCCCGTCTTCGGAGCATGGCTTCCCGTGTCCTTGTCTCTGGTCTTCCCCAGTCTCTCCCTCCTCTCCCCTCCGGGCCAGGACCTTCCTGTGTCCCCTGTGTCGAGGGTCGCCTCCGGGCTACTCCTCACTCCTCCTACTTCCCCCCGACAGAGGCTCCCCTGCAGACGCTTCACATGGATGTGTGGGGCCCAGCCCCCGTCCGTGGGCAGGGTTACGAGCGCTACTTCCTGTTGGTGGTTGACGACTACTCGCGTTACACCACAGTCCTCCCCTTGCGCAGCAAGGGTGCGGTCACTGAGGTGCTGATCGACTGGATCCGCGAGGCTCGTCTCCAGCTCAGGAAGAGCTTCGGCTCGGACTTTCGTGTTCTGCGTCTGCACTCGGACAGAGGCGGAGAGTTCTCCTCTCGCCTTCTGCGAGACTACTGTCGTGCACGAGGGATCCGCCAGACCTTCACGCTTCCGGACTCTCCACAGCAAAATGGGATTGCTGAGCGCCGCATTGGCATGGTCATGGATGTCGCTCGTACGTCCATGATGCATGCGGCTGCCCCCAATTTTCTGTGGCCGTTCGCGGTGAGGTACGCGGCGCATCAGCTCAACCTTCACCCCAGGGTCTCTCGGCCTGCGATGTCCCCAGTCTTACTGTGGACGGGGAAGGTTGGCGATGCGTCTGCGTTCCGTGTCTGGGGATCTCGGGCGTTTGTCCGCGACTTGTCTGCGGACAAGCTGTCCCCTCGTGCTGCTCCCTGTGTCTTCCTTGGCTTCCCCACTGACGCCCCAGGGTGGCAGTTTTACCACCCCTCCTCTCGTCGTGTTTGTTGGTGCAACCCTATGGTTTGCACTCGGCTTGTTGTCCGTGTGCGTGCATGTGTGTGTGTCTATGGAATGGTATGAGGGCATGGGATAATATATATTTAATGCTTATAATTGTGTGTGAATGTTGAGTCATGATATCGAGTGTATGTGTCGAGTCAATAGCGAGTTATCGCTAGACGCGTGTTACGCGGTCGTTTGTGTCTCGCGCGCGGTTTCTATTTTGTCGTGCGCGGTTTCTCTTTTGTCCTGTGTCGAACGTTCGGTGTGTCGCAGGTGTGTGCAGCAGACCCATCAAGAACTCAAGGATGAGTTTGTGATGAAGAGCTGAGCCTTGGTGTCAATCCACAAGTGATTTCAAAGCTCGCCAAAAGTGTACACCTCAAGATATTGAAGATAGTTACATTACTTTGTGTAGTGTAACATTTCACTTGGTGTAGGCCCTAGTGAAGGGTAGTTTCGAGACCCTTCGTGGTTGGGGACAGTGTGGCACTGTTCCACATCACTGTACCTCGGCTCTTGGGGTTTGGAGGAGCTGGGAGTCATTCCCAACTCGTAACTCTTCCTAACTCTTCCTATCTTGTGTTCTAAGACTATAGTAGCTGCCATAGTGCCGTTCGTTCAAACCAGTCCTGTGTCGTCAATACTTGGTCAAATCGTGCGATCTAAATTGCTTATTGTAGGCGACAATAAGGCGCTCCAGATCCAAGTTGAATCAAGTCATTTGAAGCTGTGACCAAAACGCTATGAACGTTTGAAGCCGCTGTGCAGAAATCCGACTGTGCACTCTATCTTTCGTTTTAGGTACATTGGAGCCTACTGTGACTATAACAGTGTTCTGTCCTCCCAGGACGTCACGTTTGACGAGTCAGTCCCCTTCTACCGTCTCTTCCCCTACCGCACTCCTTCCCTCCCCCCTCCCCCGGACTTCCTTGTGCCGGTTCCCCCCCCCGGTAGACCCCCTCCCCCCTCAGGTTCCTGCCCCCTCAGGTGTGTCCCAGGTAGACGCCGTTGACCCGGTCGAGGTTACTGGTGACTCTGGTGCTGCTGCGGGTGCTGAGCCTGGGGGTGCTGACTCTGGGGGTGCTGTGCGTGGGGGTACTGAGCCTGGGGGTGCTGGGCCTGGGGGTGCTACTGCGGAGGGTGCGGAGCCTGGGGGTGCTGAGCCGGGGGGTGCTGTGCCTGGAGGTGCTGGGTCTGGGGGTGCTGAGCTGGGAGCTGCTGAGCCTGGGGGTGCTGCGTCTGGAGCTGCTGAGCCTGGGGTTTCTCGTGCTGCGCCTCGCCGGGAGCCCCTCTCTCCAAAGGAGCTGCGCGAGTGGTTCGCTCGCCGCTGGAGGCGTGCTGCTGGAGCTGGAGCTGGTGCTTCTTCGACCGTCGAGGGTGCTGGGGCTGCCGGTCCCGGAGCTGCTGGTTCTGCGGGTCCTCCTGGAAATGGAGCTGCTGAGGGTGTTGGTGCTGAGACTACTGCTGTTGGTCCTGCCGCTGGAGGAGTGGGTGACGCTGGTGCTGTCGCTGAGGGTGCTGGTGCTGTCCCTGCTGCGTCTGGAACTTCCGCGCGGCCTCGGCCGTACTTCGTTCCGCTTCTACAGCAGGTTCTTGGTCTTTCTCCTCCGTTAGTGGGTCCACCGCCTGTCCAGTCGCAGTCCCTGCTGGAGCCTTCCTCTCCACTACCTGCTCCCTCTCCTTACACTGGTCCTACTGGAGGTCTTGCTGAGCGTCGTGAGCCTGCGTCTCGTCCCGCGTCGCCTGTTCGTGCTGCTCGCGCTAGTGGTCGCAGTTCGCGTCAGCGTCCTCCTCCTGTCCCTAGCACGCACCGGATGTCTTTGCGTCCGTCCACTGCTCCCCTGCGTGCTCCTTTGCCTTCTCCTCCTGAGTCCTCTCTTCCTGCGCTTGCCAACCCTGAGTCGGACTCTCTTCGCGCTGCCAGTCCTACTGTCACGCGTCTGCTTGCTACTGTCGTCACCGACCCCTCTTTTGAGTCCGCTGCTGCGTCTGCTCTTGTCGCTAAGCTCGTCGACTTTGCTGCTCGCTGTCGTCTAGACTACGCTGCCAGTCTTGTTGCTGAGTCTGCGTCTGTCTGTCCTCCGTCCGTCGGGGGTGAGTGTGCTCTTGGCACGGACGTCCTAGAGGACAGGCAGGAGGAGTTACAGTGTCTAGCGGCTGCTTCACCTCATCTCGCGTCTGTACTGCTTACCCCTGAGGGAGACCTGGATGCACTAGACATCCCGACTCTGCGTTCTTACGCGGAGGCCGTAGAGGGTCCCTACTCCTCTCAGTGGCAGGCAGCTATGGATCTAGAGATGGCTTCCTGGAAGTCCACAGGCACCTACGTTGACGAGGTTCCCCCTCCTGGGGCGAACATCGTCAGTGGCATGTGGATCTTCAGGGTGAAGCGGCCGCCGGGCTCTCCACCTGTCTTCAAGGCGCGGTACGTTGCTCGTGGCTTCAGTCAGCGGCAGGGAGTTGACTACTTTCAGACCTTCTCTCCCACCCCGAAGATGACCACTCTTCGGGTGCTGCTGCACATAGCCGCTCAGCGCGACTACGAGCTTCACTCTCTCGACTTCAGCACTGCATTCCTGCAGGGTAGCCTGCACGAGGAGATCTGGCTACGCCGTCCGCCTGGCTTCACTGGGACTTTCCCTCCTGGCACCCAGTGGAGCCTCCGACGGCCAGTCTACGGTCTCCGCCAGGCACCGCGTGAGTGGCACGACACACTGAGGACTACGCTTGCGGCTCTTGGGTTTGCTCCTTCTACTGCTGACCCGTCGCTGTTTCTGCGCACCGACACTTCTCTGCCGCCGTTCTACATCCTCGTGTACGTCGACGACTTGGTCTTTGCCACAGCGGACACTGCTGGACTCGCCTACGTGAAGTCCGAGCTGCTGAAGAGACACACGTGCACAGACCTGGGTGAACTGCGCAGCTACCTTGGCTTGCAGATCACTCGGGACAGAGCACGCCGCACCATTACCTTGACTCAGTCACACATGGTGCAGCAGGTCCTTCAGCGCTTCGGCTTCACGTACTCCTCGCCTCAGGCCACTCCTCTGCCTACTCGCCACTCACTCTCAGCTCTGCCTTCGGATGAGTCCGTAGAGTCGAGTGGTCCGTATGCAGAGCTTGTTGGCTGCCTCATGTACCTGATGACCTGCACACGACCTGACCTTGCATACCCTCTGAGCATTCTTGCACGCTATGTTGCTCCTGGTAGACACCGACCAGAGCACATGGCTGCAGCGAAGAGGGTATTGCGCTACCTGTGCAGTACGTCGGGCATGGGGCTAGTGCTTGGAGGGCGGAGTCTAGTGGTCCTTACAGGCCACGCGGACGCTTCTTGGGCTGACGACCAGGCTACGCAGCGGTCGTCGCAGGGGTACACCTTCAGTCTTGGTTCCGGCTCTGTCTCGTGGCGGTCTACTCGCTCGTCTTCGGTTCTCGGCTCCAGTTGTGAGGCTGAGATCTACGCCGGGGCCATGGCTGCACAGGAGCTTCGCTGGCTCACCTACTTGCTGACTGGCCTTGGAGAGCAGCCTCGTTCTCCTCCAGTGCTGTACGTAGACAACAAGGCTATGCTGGCCTTGTGTCGAGAACAGCGCTTGGAGCACAGAACGAAGCACATTGCTCTCCGCTACTTTCTTGCTCGTGAGCTGCAGCAGCGTGGTCAGTTGCGACTTGCGTACGTGGCCTCTGAGGCCAACACTGCAGATGTGTTCACCAAGGCACTTGCGCCTTGTGACCATCAGCGCTTTTGTACCCAGCTGGGTCTTGTGCCTGTCTTGCCTCACTTGCTCTCTTCTTGACTTTACTTGTACTGTGACATATATATACCTGCTCTTGCTTGTCTTGCTTTATATATATGTCTGTACTCTTGCATGTGAACTGGCCTTTGGCCTTGCTCTTGTGCTCGGACTGTGTGGTGACTTTGTGATCCACCCCGAGCTTGCTCTGCTTTGCTTGACTGGTCTTGTGACCCCTTGTTCTCCCCCACTTTGCCTATGGGGGTGTGTCAGAACATATAGCTTACTTGTTTGTGTAGGCTACAGTGGGGTATCCCATAGGGGGTACAACCCAATTAGGGTTTCCTATTTGTACCCACTTCGTTCATAGTCATTCCATTCCTGTTCTCTTTGTTTCACATGTACGTTGTCTTGCATGTCACGGAGCGATCACGTCGCTCCGTCCTACAGCTGATGCTCGTTAGAGCCCCTCCTGGTTGCCTTGTGAACTGGGACTGTAAGCTGAAACTGCATTTTGTGGGTATTCGTGAATTTCGTCAGGCGTCCAGCGTGCTTCAAAACTGATCATAGTAACCACCCTGTTTGTCTCATTAGCAACTGTATGGGGTTGCAGCACTTGTCCATGTTGTGTGTTTATGGTTACTAAACGAACGCTACAGTACCAAAAGAAGCATGAGCAACAATTGTTCTTCGTAGTACATAACAGGTAAAACACGAACACCTTCCAATCAACATCCTCCACCTGGGATCTCATCTCCATTCAACACACAAAACGAAACACACACAAATGTGCACAAGGAGTGAACACTTGGGCTCTCATCAAAATGCATTCGACACCTTGCGAAGTCTGCTCCACCCCCACCCTCACATACGCATCCACTCAGCCGCGTCCACATACCCATCCATCACGGCGCCCACACCGGCGTCAAACAGCTCCTGACGGCAAGACGGGCGGGTCATCCAGTCGGGCAGCACACGACCGCGCGGACGATGAGTCTCGGGCGTGGGAGTTGCGCCCGGGGAGGGTACGGGCTGAGGCGCCACGTTGAGGTTGAACGACGGGCAAGCCCGCTCCATCCGCGCGATTATAATGGGGTTGCGTATATCGAATAGATGGCACAGATCGCGCGGCGTGATGCGGGTGGCCCGAGCGTATCCTATAAGCATCTCGCATGCCGCCCGAGCAGTGCGGCGCGCTTCGCGGCACACGGGGTTGGCGTTGTCGTAGACGGCTGGAATGGTAGTCGGCGTCTACGCCCGACTCCGGCTCGTTCGGAGGCTGTCCCTCAGCGCCCTCGGCGCTCGTCGGCTCGCCGTCGTCGATTGCGACGTACTCTGCAGCCGTCATCGCCGCATTCCCGAGTGCGAGCCTGCTGATGAGAGTCCCGACATCATCGATGTCGTCGTCGAGCTCGATGTTGGGGTAGACGGCAGGGGTGGGCTCATCGTCGTGTACATGCGACATCTCCAGGGACCATGACAGCGGCATTGTGTGCAACTGGGGTGTGAGAGACAGAGGTGACTTAGCGAATTAGTTGCACACATTTTATCATCACAGGTCGGGCGTGCTGGGCAAGACTAGGGCCTGTTCTTCGTTCCATGGTACTGGCTTGCATTTTTTAGCAACTGGTTTGGTAACCACACCCTCGATTGTCTGACGTGGGTCGAGCGAACAACGCCTGGCTGGTAATGCGCTTGTACCTTGCAGGTCCCGATATACACGTGGCAGGGTTAATCTGACCAAGTGCCTGTTACACGCACGATGATCCTTGCTCAGGTGGCGGCCCAGATGGGCGAATGCGTTCACGAATCCTCAGCTTTTTTGTCCATTCATTTCGCCTCTCTGACTCCTGGCCTAGAAACAAAGGGAAAGTGGGGTAGCGTGGCTTCTTCGGGAATGAACGTGCATTGATGGCTGAGTTGCGTGTACTGTTGCCAGCCACCCATGTGCTTGTACTGTGGGAGCAGCAAGCAGGGGTTTCCAGCTCGGGTGCAGCGTTTCCATCCGGTGCATGGCAATTTTGCGTGCATTGGTCGGGCATCATGTGTATATCAATCGTGCGAACTGTGCACGACCGAAACAGTAGCAACACACGCGTAGGCCCAGAGGAGCCACACGCGCATTTCAGGACCCCATGCACGGGTCCTGATTTCGCGCGCTTTTTAATTGACCAGCGCGAAGTGGTCAGCGGGGCTGGTCAAACAATCGAGCCCCACACCAAACTCAGATGGCGTTCCTGAGATGGGGCCCCATCCGAACTTCCCCCAGCAACAGTGCACAGAACACGTGCCTAAGGCATGGCAGCAACGGGGGGAGTGAATCTGGACGTCGCATGAGTTGGGCGGTGAGGGTCGTGCGATTTTTGCGCATGGCAACTTCCCCTGACACCCAACGTCAGAACCAATGACGTTTTTGACTGTCACAGGACCGAGTCGTGACTGGGTTTGGCACGTTCAGAAAGGTCAAAGAATAACGTGACAAATGGAAAAGGAAATTGCGCGGCCCCAATCTGTTTTTTCATCGGGTTCCCCCCAGACTGTTTTCGACCGTGTTATGGGAGATTGTGGCCGTTTGGAATTGGCGCATGAACGTTGAATACAGAAGCATGTGATTGGTTGGAAGTTTTCTCACTTGTTTTTCGCACAATGAGACTGACATCGCATGGCTGGTGGGTGGGTGTGCAAAATACCCAGGACTGCCACGCTGGACCAATAGTGCAGCACTCCGAACTTCCCCCATCTTAGGAACGCCATCTCACTCGACATTCACAACCAGCATTCATGAAATAACTTTGACATTCATGAAACACGGAACATTCATGAAACACAGAACTTGCATGAACGCACATGTCCGTCGATGAAAAACAAACACGAGTCTACATGAGCCGACATGAACGAACATGACTCGTCATGATCCGTCACGACCGATCATGATCCCACGGCAACAATACATGAAACAAAATGCGAAAACGAATGCACACAGAACATACACAAAATGCATAACATCATGCAGGCGGCTGATTGCAATAAATAGTATTTTGCACCCAACAAACTCCCCCTCAAGCAGTAGTCTGCTTGCAGTCCCTTTGCATGAGCCTATTTAAGACTCATGCCACACAACTTAATGTTAGACTAATATATAATTCTATATATTGTTCTATATATTGTTCTATATATTGTTCTATAACTGCCTGTAGTGTAGACAACTGTAGTTATATAACTTTCTAGTTGGTGCTGCACCTTGCATGCTCTGTTTGCTATATATGCTCATGTGCTTTAGTGAACATCATTCCCGCTCTCAACTTTCTCGACACTTCTCCTTACCCTCGAACTCGATCACTAAGTTACTAAACCTATGGCTCCTAAGCCTACTCATCCTTAGTATCTTAACATGTTATCCATGGGCCCACCGCATATCGCTCGTGCCATGGCGCTCGTCGCTCCTGCCATGGTGCTCGTGCGCAACACCTTTTTTCTTCCCGCCACGCGCTCGGGGCACGTGGCGGTTTTCCGCCCGCCGTGCGCCCCGGGCGCACGGCGTCTTCGCGGCCCCGTCGCTGCTCCTCTCACAGCCCCTCGCGCCACCCTTAGCGGCCCCGTCACCACACTTCGCGGCCCTGTCGCTGCCCCTATCGGCCCTCTCGCCACTCCTAGAGGCCCCGTCGCCACCCCTAGCGGCCCCGTCGCCGCCCTTCTCGGCCCCTCGCGGCCCCTTCACAGCCCTGTCGCCGCCCCTTCTCGACCTCGTCGCCGCCCTTAGCGGCCCCGTTACGGCCCCTAGCGGCCCCATCACCGCCCTTCTTGGCTCAGTCGCCGCCCCTCACGGCTCCGTTGCCGCCCCTAGTGGCCCCGTCACCTGTTCGTCGCGCCCCAACCCCCCCCCCCCCCCCCCCCCCCCCCCCCCCCCCTAGCCGCCGCCTCTCCCTCCCCTGTGCCCGCGCCTACTTTGCAACAGCGCGCAGGCCAAGTACGCACAAGACCTAGCATCATACAAAAGCGCTGATGATCAAAAGGCTGAAGTGCCTTGGAAAAGATATCAGCAGTGTTGGCCCGAGAGGCCATGTAAGCAAGGCACAGCAGACCAAGCTGCTATAGCTCACAAGCAAGGAAGTAGCGTAGAGCAATGTGCTCCCGACACAAGGCCAGTATGGCCTTGTTGTCTACGTACAGAACAGGAGGAGAACGAAGCGGCTCTCCTAGGTCGGTCAGCATGTAGGTGAGCCAGCGTAACTCCTGTGCAGCCATGGCGCCTGCGTAGATCTCAGCCTCATAGCTGGAGCCGAGAACAGAAGACGAGCAGGTAGACCGCCATGAAACAAAGCCAGGACCAAGGCTGAAGGTGTAACACTGTGACGACCGCTGCGTAGCCTGGTCGTCCGCCCATGAAGCGTCTGCGTGACCAGTGAGGACCACTGCACTCCGCCCTCCAAGCACCAGCCCCATGCCCGACGTACTGCACACGTAGCGCAACACCCTCTTCGCTGCAGCCATGTGCTCTGGTCGATGTCTCCTAGGAGCAACATAGCATGCCAAGATGCTAAGAGGGTATGCAAGGTCAGGTCGTGTGCAGGTCATCAAGTACATGAGGCAGCCAGCAAGCTCTGGGTACGGGCCACTCGGCTCTACGGACTCATCCGAAGGCAGAGTTGAGAGCGAGTGGCGAGTAGACAGAGGAGTGGCCTGAGGCGAGGAGTACGTGAAGCCGAAGCGCTGAAGGACCTGCTGCACCATGTGTGACTGAGTCAGGGTAATGGTGCGCTGTGTTCTGTCCCGGGTGATCTGCAAGCCAAGGTAGCTGCGCAGTTCACCCAGGTCTGTGCACGTGTGTCTCTTCTGCAGCTCGGACTTCACGTGGGCGAGTCCAGCAGTGTCAGCAGTGGCAAAGACCAAGTCGTCAACATACACGAGGATGTAGAACGGCGGCAGAGAGGTGTTGGTGCGGAGAAACAGCGAAAGGTCGGCAGCAGAAGGAGCAAACCCAAGAGCCGCAAGTGTAGTCCTCAACGTGTCGTGCCACTCACGGGGCGGCTGGCGGAGACTGTAGACTAGCCGCCAGAGGCTCCACTGGGTACGAGGAGGAAACGACCCACTGAAGCCAGATGGGCAGCGCAGCCAGATCTCCTTGTGAAAGCTGCCCTATAGGAAAGCTGTGCTGAAGTCAAGAGAGTGAAGCTCGTAGTCGCGATGAGCGGCTATGTGCAGCAGCACCCGAAGAGTGGTCATCTTTGGGGTGGGAGAGAAGGTCTGAAAGTAGTCAACTCTCTGCAGCTGACCAAAGCCTGGAGCCATGTAACGCGTCTTGACGACAGGCCGAGAACCCGGCGACCTCTTCACCCTAAAAATCCACATGCCACCGACGATGTTTGCCCCAGGGGGGGGAGCCTCGTCGACGTAGGTGCCTATGGACTTCCAAGAAGCCATCTCTGCGTCCATGGCTGACTGCCACTGAGAGGAGTGGGGACCCTCTATCGCCTCTGCGTAAGAGCGCGAAGTCGGGATGTCTGGTGCATCCGGGTCTCCCTTAGGGGCAATCAGTATGGACACGAGACGAGTGAAGCAGCAGCAAAACACTAGAACTCCTCTTGCCTCTCCTCAAGGATGTCCGTGCTAAGACCATACTCACCCTCGACGGACGGAGGACAGACAGACTCAAACTCAGCAACAAGACTAGCTGCGTATTCGAGAGGATAGCGAGCAGCGAAGTTGACAAGCTCAGCAACTAGGGCTAACAGATGCAGCAGTGGACTCAAAGGAAGGGTCAGTGACAATAGTAGCGAGAAGACTCGTGACAGTAGGGCTGGCAGCATGAAGAGATTCAGACTCTGGGTCTGCAAGAGCTTGAAGAGTGGACTCCACAGGAGACGGCAAAGGGACACATAGTGGAGCAGTGGAAGGACGCAGTGCCATCTGCTGCGTGTCTGGGACCGCAGGCGGACACTGACGTGGAACACGACGACCAATACGAGCAGCCCGAGCAGGCAACGCAGGACGAGACGCGGGCTCACGACACTCAGCAAGACCTCCAGTAGGACCAGTGTAGGGAGAAGGAGCAGGCAGAGGGGAGGCGGATTGTAACTGTGACTGTGACTGGAAAGGCGGTGGACACTCTAAGGAAGAAGCAGGAACAGCAGAAGGCGGGAGACCAAGAACCTGCTCAAGGAGCGGAACGAAGTATGGCCTCAGTCGCGCAGCGCCTCTTGAACCAGCAGGTACAGCACCAGCACCCCCTGCAGCAGCACCTGCGCCAGTAGCACCCCCAGCTCCAGCATCGCCAACTCCAGCACCCCCAAAAGTACCAGCGCCAACGCCCCCAGCAGCTCCTGCTCTAGCAGGACCACAGGAAGACTCAGCAGCTCCAGCTCCAGCAGCTCTAGTAGCACCTACCCCGGCAGCACTGCCAGCTTTAGCACTGCCTGCAGCTCCAGTACCTCCAGTACGAGCACCTCCGGGACCCGTGGCTCCAACACCCTCAGCAGCACTAGAACCTCCAGCTCCAGTAGCACCTCCAGCTCTAGTAGCACGGCTCCAGCGCCGAGAAAACCACTCGCGCAGCTCCTATAGAGATGGTAGCTCCCGCCGGGACGAAGCACCCAAAGGACCTCCAGACCCAGGACCACCAGACTCCACACAAGCAGGCCCGGCACAGTCCTGTCACAGTCCCTGAAGTGTGCAGACACTCGAGTCACAATCCCTCTTCCTCCTCACTTCCCCTCTCCTTCTTTTGCGCTTGGTGTACCCCTTAAGGGGGCGGTGACTGCACATTCTTCCCAACAGGCACTTATGGGGGCGTGTTAGACTTATATATAATTCTATATATTGTTCTATAACTGCCTATAGTGTAGCATACTGTAGTCATATAACTTTCTAGTTGGTGGTGCGCCTTGCATGCTCTGTTTGCTATATGTACTCTTGTGCTATAGTTAACATCATTCCCCCTCTCAACTTTCTCGACACTTCTCTTTACCCTCGAACTAGATCACTAAGTTACTAAACCTATAGATCTCTGCTTCAGCTGATGAGCCCGCCGTTTCCACCTGTTTCTTTGACCTCCAGCTCACGGGCCCACCACCAATGACGCACACATATCCTCCCACTTAGGACATGTCCTCCTTTTCCGAGGCCCATGTTGCACAGCAAACCCCGTGAGGGATAGCTCCCTTTCTCCGAGCTGCTCCCCTTTCTCCTTGAGAACCTCTGCTCCTTTCAGCTTCATCTGAGCCACGGCTGAGTATTGAACTCCAACGGTAGGGTAGGAGTTCAGATACTGGATGAGGCGGTCTGCTACATCCACCTGCTCTTCGGTGGGATTTTGCACCACCCTGGCCAGCCGGTGTGTACTGCTGCATAGAGCAAGCTCCCCACCATGGACTGGAAACGGATCTGCTCCCGCTGATCCACTCCTTCATTCTCATTGGCTTTGATGAGTTTGAATCCGGATGGAAGAGGTGTGGTAATCTTCCTTCCAACCTCTATCTCATACTTGCTCCCCATGTCGTTGATTACTTTTCCTGGTGCAGCATCACCCAACCATTGCTGACATCCCTCTCAATATGCATTCCCAAGTAATAGTTCGCCTCCCTCAGGGTCTTGCACTTGAAGTTTTGCATCAGTTTCTGCTGCACCTTCATCACCTCCTGCTTGCTGCTCCCGAACAAGAGGATGTCGTCCACGTACACCAGGAACATAACGAGGCTCTCCTTCTCCCCCATGAGGAAAAGGCCCTCGTCACATGCACTCGCCCTGAACCCTATCTCCCCTAGAACCGAAGACAACTTCTTGTACCAGCACCGTGGTGCTTGTTTGAGGCCGTAGATGGCCTTCTTCAGCCTACACACACGCCCGGTGCCATCCTCATAACGTGGCGGCTGCGACATGAACACCTCCACATCGATCAGCCCATAGAGGAAGGCTATGGTGATGTCGATCTGCACTATCACCCACCCAAACACCGCTGCACCGGCGAGGAGAACACACAATGTTGGTGACTTAGCAGCTGCAGCAAAGGTCTCTTTAAAATCCTTCCGTTCTTTCTGTTGGTAACCCTTTGCCAACAGCCTGCTCTTGTAAAACGACACGGCTCCTTTGTTATCCTTATTATTCCTTGGAATCCAGCCACAGCTTATGGCTTTCTTCCCCTCCGGTAGTGGCACCAGCTCCCATGTCCCATTTTTCATTTGGCTGCTATATTCTACATCTCTTGACTCAAGCCACTTGTCCCTATCCGGTCCGTTGAGGGCTTCTTCCGTGGTCAGCGGCTGAGTTGGTGTGGGTGCCATGAAGCAGTAGACTTCTTCTTCAGCTTCCTCATCGGAGTCATAGCTGCTTTGAAGCACCAGTAAGGCATTGGGTTGCTGCTGCTCTCCCCTTGCTCCTTTGTAGTCCCTCAGCTTCTATGGAGCTGCTCGCATCTGCCCTTTCAATCATAGGTGAGAGACCACGGCCTGTGGGAAGGGATTTCGTTTGGGTCCTCTTTTGGGGAAGGGTGGGGGGGAATCACACATGTTATGGGGTGAGGTTCTTCAGGTACAACCTTTGGCCCCACGTCCTTGACCATGGGAAGCTCTGCTGCTCCCTCCTCTTCAGGTGCCGCTGCACCTTCCTCTTCTACCCACTCCTCCGCATCAAACCCCATCGTTGTTTGCTCTTGGTGCTGCATGAGTTTCTCCTTCGGCTGCTTGGACCAGCTCCCATAGGTGATGTCCTCCATGAATTTAACATCTCTGCTGTCAAACACCACTCCTTTGCTTGGCTCCCACAGCAGCCACCCCTTGCTTTCAGCTGCCAACCCGAAATGCACACACCACACAGCCGTTGCACCCAACTTGTTGCAACGTGCCTTGGGGATATGGGCCACAGCCATGCAGCCAAACACACGCATCATGTCAATGGGCGGCTTCCTCCCAAGCCACTTCTCCATGGGGACCCATGACTCACCACCAACGTTGGTGAATACCCTGTTCTTGACCACTGTGGCGTGGCGCACAGCATGTGGCCACTTTGGGTTCCTTAACCCCGACTCAATGAGAAGTGCCCGTGCCGTTTCTAACACCATGCAGTTTGCCCGTTCCGCTATGCCGTTGGACTGTGGAGTCTAAGAGGTTGTGAGCTCTTGAATGATGCCCTGCTTC
The DNA here is from genome assembly GCA_948144175.1 of Closterium sp. NIES-65. Lineage (NCBI taxonomy): Eukaryota > Viridiplantae > Streptophyta > Zygnematophyceae > Desmidiales > Closteriaceae > Closterium > Closterium sp. NIES-65. Next base: position 989,931 of record CANXME010000298.1, on the reverse strand, counting down.
TTCAGCCATGCGGTCAATTCTTCCCCAAGGAACTCCCCACCCCTATCAGTTGTGATCCGCTTCACCTTTTGCCCGGATTGTTTCTCCACGAATGGCAGCCATTCATCGCGTATGGTGGACGGCACATGGTCCTTCTTCTTGATGGGGTATGTCCAAGTAACTCGGCTCCAATCATCCACGATGGTGAGAAATTACTTCTCCCCACGCTCCCCCACAACTGGTAGCGGCCCCACCACATCCATGTGCACCAGCTCTAGCAGTTTCTTGCCGCTACCCTCGGTTGCATGAAACAGAAACCGAGTAAACTTGCTTAGCAAGCAAGTTTCACACTTGTGAGTTGTTGCTGCACCTGTCAGCTTCAGCCCCTTAACTCCTTCCTCCTTTTGCAGTTGCTGCAGTGCGGGCATTGCAATGTGCCTGAGGCAACGGTGAGCTGTCATCTAGTCTGTTTCGCCGCTCCTTGCTAAAACCCTCAACTCCTCTGCAGCTACAGCATTGCACCCCCCCTCGAATCCACCTTCCTTGCCCCATGCCATCACAGGAAGCTGCCACATGGAGTTGCAAATGTCACGGCTCTCATGAAGGTCCCACAGCACCTGCTTTCCCAGCTGCCCTATGAATGTTTTAGCTCCTTCGGTGGAGGTGCTGACCCCACATTTGCCTAGTTTCCTGAGGGAGATAAGGTTAGCTTTAAGATCAGGGACAAGAAGCACGTCACTTAGCACCACTGGTTTGCCATCGCCTCCTTTGAATGCAGCACGTCCCACCCCTGTCACCTTGAGAGCGTGCCCGGATGCCAACTTCACCTTCGCAATCGGTGCAGTCCCCACTTTGTCAAGGAGGTCGGCCCTTGGGGTCATGGTCCATGCCGCTCCTGTATCTAAAATCCACGTGTTGAGCGGGTGCAGTGCATCTCCAGCATGGGCGGCCACTGCGTCCTTGTTCGGCTCTCCAACATGGAAGAACTGACCGGCTTCCCTCTCCTCCTGTTCGGCCGGTTCATCCTCGGCAACAGCTCCGGCGCAGCTCCGATCTTGTGACCTGTTGGAGGGGGTCCACCAGGAGGGTTTAGTTCTGCATTTAAACCACGGGTGACCCACCTTCTCATAGTACCAACACTTGCCCTCCATTCTCCCGGGTCCCCTTCCTCCCCCTCTGCCACCTCGGCCTCCACCACGTCCTACTCCTCTACCGCCTTGCTTGTTGGAGGGCTCCTCCTCCTTAGACGCCCCTCTCCCAACCCCTTGCCATTTCTTGCCTCTACCCCTTTTTCCTCCTTGCATGGCGTAGCTGATGCTCCCTTCTTCACCTCCCCTCAGTTGGCGCCTCCTGAAGTCCTCTTCGAGAATCTTGGTGCGAATCCACTCCAAGATCCAGGAGCTCTGGTTTTGAGGAAGACTCAGACCACTTGTGAAGATCATCCATGACTTCCGCAGCAGCGATAGCATATTCATACACTTGGTTTGTTCAGGGTAGACAATTCCAGCGGTGGCGAGCTTGGCGTAGAGGTCTCTCAGCTTGTCAAGGACGAGTTGGACGGGTTCTCCTTCACTGAGGCGAAGGGTGGAGAGCTCCCTCCCTAGCATGAGGGTAGCTACAACTGATGTGGGGGCATGTAGATCCTTGAGCACTCTCCATGCCTACGGCCCACACTCTTCCTCCGGGAGGAGGTGAAAGATGTGTTGGCGTTGGGCGAGATCCAAATTCTGGGACAGAATGTAGTACCCGGCAAATGAGCGCTTGTCCCATTCGTTCTGCAGCTCCGGGGTATTAGGTCGTTCCTCGGTTCCTATCATCAGCTTGAGAAGGCCTATCTGCCGAACGTACAGCTTCATCTTCCGGGACCAGTCATCATAGCCTTCTCGACTGAACTTGTCGACTGAGAAGTTCTTCAGCACTTCCCTTAGTAGCAGACCGTGGCTCGTCCGGGCTATCCTAGGCGCGGAGACACCAGATTCCTGGCTGCCACTTCTTGCAAGGGCTGAGTTCCCTTCTTCTCCAGGCGACCCCATCAATGGATACGTTGAGAATGACCAAGGACTAGCTCTGATACCACGCGTTAATTCTAAGTACTATGCGGAAGCGATTAACTCAGTACCACAAACATAAACTAAGCAACACTTAACATCACTTGTGAACCAAGTGAGTAGGTATGCCAAGCTTAGATTGTAGAGTGACTGTTCCGGTTGAGCAGAGTTTCAGCAACACTTCGTTGTGTTTCTACCCTCGTCAATACGTAGGAGATTGTAAGCTTAAAATCATGAAGGCATTGTATTTTTGAAAGCGAATATAAGCAGACATATATGAGAGGTCTTAGGCACATAAAGGAAAGCACACAAGGCCATTGTCTAACAATCGTCCAGATCTGTGCTTAGCTGTCATGGAAAACGGTTGTAAAACTGCTTCAGAATTTGACTTGATCTGCCTCTGTAGAATAATTGTCTTCAACCTGCACTGCTGCCAAATTCTTCTACTGACTCGCCTCAAGAACATCGACGATTGATTGTGTATTAATCATGAACACTCGCGCGGGTTTCCCATTTTCAGTTACAAAACGGGCTTTGCCGTTTTGTACCAGTATCGAAATGATGTCGCAAAGCAGCGCGACTTTCTGGCAATTTATTTTGCTCGCCTGGTCAACGCAAAATCCCGTTAGTCAACCGTAAAATCTCGCGTGCCCCACGTGACTCTCATCACGACCAGGCCTGTCGAAGTTCCTGGGACCCATACTTGCGCTCCCCAACTCCTCCCCATCTGACCTTGTTTTTGGTGTAGCTTAGCGTTTGGGCGCCCTTAACGGTCACGGGCGCACCCCAAAGTGAAAACTTAAAATCCGGGCCTGTGAAGAGTTTGCACTTAGACGCGAAGGGAAATTTTGGGTGCTCTAAAGCTGACTTTCAAACACGGGATGGCTAGAAAACGCTAAGGGAAAAATCCACTCCTCTCGTGCAACCTAAGGAGAAAGTGGGTGGGGTCAGGCAAATTTGGGGGGGTAGTGGGTCCTACAACCAGAAACCAAAACCTCAAGACAGGGGAAGGCCTGGTTTGGCCCCTTAACGCATCCGGGGAAGGGTCGAGCGCGGCACTTAGTGGCACGGGTGCAGTGCGAATCTAGCACTTTTGGCAGTCGAGCTAGAGCGAAAGTAGCCCGGAATGTTCAGGGCATTAAGGGCATATGCCCTTGAATCGACAAGCCTGATCACGACCGAGATATTTCTTGGTCATGCAGGACAAGACGATCGCTGACGCGATCGTACGTTGTCCTACGCGTGACGGGGCGATCATGTCGCTCCGTCTTATATCGATCATGCGCACTGTGCGCGATCAAAACAGTAACGGCAACGTGTGCGCCCAGAGGAGCCACCGCGAAGTGGTCAACGGGGCTGGTCAAACAATCGAGCCCCACACCAAAGTCACTCGAGATTCACAACCAGCATTCATGAAATAACTTCGACATTCATGAAACACGGAACATTCATGAAACACAGAACTTGCATGAACGCACATGTCCGTCGATGAAAAACAAACACGAGCGTACATGAGGTGACATGAATGAACGTCACTCATCATGATCCGTCATGACCAATCATGATCCCACCGCAACAACGCACAAAACAAAATGCGAAAACGAATGCACACGGAACATATACAAAATGCATAACATCATGCAGGCGGCTGGTTGCAGTGCAAAAATAGTATTTAGCACCCAACATAAACCCTATTGGTAAGAATAGAAAGGAAAAGATATTAAAATCTCGATGTCAAACTGCTGACAAGGACATGACTGGCTATGGTTGCACATATTTGACTCGTGTTGCGCCCGGACACTTGTTTATCTATCCAAAGCAGCTGCAAATGATCTAAACGCCAGATAGTCTCCCCTAGATACATTCTAAATGCTATTGGTCAAAAGAAGGGGACAAAAAATGCAAACATGACATTGAACTCCTAACTGTGACATCACTGACTATCCTTGAACAGATTTGACCCGTGTTGCGCACGGAAGCTTATTTACTTATCCATATCAGTTGCAAGCCGAAACGTGTCTCAACAAACATGGTAGAGGCTAGTGGTCAGAAGAAACGAGATACAAAAATACAAGCAGGACACTAAACAGCTGATAGTAACATGACTAGCTATCATTGCAAAGATAAGACCAGTGTTGCGTGTCAAAGAATGAGGAATGAATGAACAAGGAAAGTGTGTGATACAAATATGAAACCCTAGAAACCTGTACCCCTTAGTGTCTACCCCACTAGAGCCTACAAACACTATGTCATGTATATCTGACACACCTCCGTAGGCAAAGTGGGGGAGAACAAGGGGTCACAAGACCAGTCAAGCAAAGCAAGCTCAGGGTGGATCACAATGTCACCACACTTTTCGAGCACCAATTCAAGGCTACAAGGCCAGTTCACATGCACAATTATATATAAAAAGGTAAACAAGCAAGTGCAGGTATAGATAGATCACAGTACAAACAAGGTCAAGAAGTGAGCGATTGAGGCCAAGTAGGCACAAGACCTAGCATCGTACAAAAGCGCTGATGATCACAAGGCTGAAGTGCCTTGGTGAAGATATCGGCAGTGTTGGCCCGGGAGGCCATGTAAGCAAGGCGCATCTGACCACGCTGCTACAGCTCACAAGCAAGGAAGTAGCGTAGAGCAATGTGCTTCATCCTGTGCTCTAGTCTGTGCTCCCGACACAAGGCCAACATGGCCTTCTTGTCTACATACAGAACAGGAGGAGAAGGAAGCGGCGCTCCTAGGTCGGTCAGCATGTAGGTGAGCCAGCGTAACTCTTGTGCAGCCATGGCGCCTGCGTAGATCTCAACGTCATAGCTGGAGCCGAGAACAGAAGACGAGTCGGTAGACCGCCACGAAACAGAGCCGGAACCAAGGCTGAAGGTGTAACACTGTGACGACCGCTACGTAGCCTGGTCGTCCGCCCAAGAAGCGTCTGGGTGACCACTGAGGACCACTGCACTCCGCCCTCCAAGCACTAGCTCCATGCCTGACGTACTGCACACGTAGCGCAACACCCTCTTCGCTGCAGCCATGTGCTCTTGTCGGTGTCTCCCAGGAGCAACATAGTGTGCCAAGATGCTAAGAGGGTATGCAAGGTCAGGTCTTGTGCAGGTCATCAGGTACATGAGGCAGCCAGCAAGCTCTGGGTACGGGCCATTTGGCTCTACGGACTCATCCGAAGGCAGAGTTGAGAGCGAGTGGCAAGTAGACAGAGGAGTGGCATGAGGCGAGGAGTACGTGAAGCCGAAGCGCTAAAGGACCTGTTGCACCATATGTGACTGAGTCAGCGTAATGGTGCGCTGTGCTCTGTCCCGGGTGATCTACAAGCCAAGGTAGCTGCGCAGTTCACCCAGGTCTGTGCACGTGTGTCTCTTCAGCAGCTCGGACTTCACGTGGGCAAGTCCAGCAGTGTCACAAGTGGCAAAGACCAAGTCGTCAACATACACGAGGATGTAGAACGGCGGCAGAGAGGTGTCAGTGCGCAGAAACAGCGAAAGGTCGGCAGTAGAAGGAGCAAACCCAAGAGCCGCAAGTGTAGACCTCAATGTGTCGTGCCACTCACGGGGCGCCTGGCGGAGACTGTAGACTAGCCGCCAGATGCTCCACTGGGTACCAGGAGGAAACGACCTAGTGTAGCCAGGTGGGCGGCGCAGCCAGATCTCCTCGTGCAAGTTGCCCTGCAAGAAAGCTTTGCTGAGGTCAAGAGAGTGAAGCTCGTAGTCGCGATGAGCGGCTATGTGCAGCAGCACCCGAAGAGTGGTCATCTTCGGGGTGGGAGAGAAGGTCTGAAAGTAGTTAACTCTCTGCAGCTGAACAAAGCCTCGAGCCATGTAACGCGCCTTGACGACAGGCGGAGAACCCGGCGACCTCTTCACCCTAAAAATCCACATGCCACTAACGATGTTTGCCTCAGGTGGGGGAACCTCGTCGACGTAGGTGCCTGTGGACTTCCAAGAAGCCATCTCTGCGTCCATGGCTGACTGCCATTGAGAGGAGTAGGGACCCTCTATCGCCTCCGCGTAAGAGTCCGGAGTCAGGATGTCTGGTGCATCCGGGTCTCCCTCAGGGGCAATCAGCATGGACACGAGATGAATGAAGCAGTAGCAAAACACTAGAACTCCTCTTGCCTCTCCTCAAGGATGTCCGTGCTAAGAGCATACTCACCCTCGACGGACGGAGGACAGACAAACCCAAACTCAGTAACAAGACTAGCAGCGTATTCAAGATGACAATGAGCGACGAAGTCGACAAGCTCAGCAACTAGGGCTAACAGACGCAGCAGTGGACTCAAAGGAAGGGTCAGTGACAATAGTAGCGAGAAGACTCGTGACAGTAGGGCTGGCAGCATGAAGAGATTCAGACTCTGGGTCAGCAAGAGCTTGAAGAGTGGACTCTAGAGGAGACAGCAAAGGGACATGTAGTGGAGTGGTGGAAGGACGCAGTGCCATCTGCTGCGTGCCTGGGACCGCAGGCGGACACTGACGCGGAACATGACGACCAGTACGAGCGGCTCGAGCAGGCAACGTAGGACGAGACGCGGGCTCACGACGTTCAGCAAGACCGCTAGTAGGACCAGTGTAGGGAGAAGGAGCAGGTAGAGAGGAGGTGGGCTATAACTGTGACTTGGACTGGAAAGGCAGTGGACTGTCTAAGGAAGAAGCAGGAACAGCAGAAGGCGGGAGACCAAGAACCTGCTCAAGGAGCGGAACGAAGTATGGCCTCGGCCGCGCAGCGCCTCTTGAACCAGCAGGTACAGCACCAGCACCCCATGCAGCAGCACCTGCGCCAGTAGCACCCCCAGCTCCAGCATCGCCAACTCCAGCACCCCCAAAAGTACCAGCGCCAACGCCCCCAGCAGCTCCTGCTCTAGCAGGACCACAGGAAGACTCAGCAGCTCCAGCTCCAGCAGCTCTAGTAGCACCTACCTCGGCAGCACTGCCTGCAGATCCAGTACCTCCAGTACGAGCACCTCCGGGACCCGTGGCTCCAACACCCTCAGCAGCACTAGAACCTCCAGCTCCAGTAGCACCTCCAGCTCTAGTAGCACGGCTCCAGCGCCAAGAAAACCACTCGCGCAGCTCCTATAGAGAGGGTAGCTCCCGCCGGGACGAAGCACCTGAAGGACCTTTAGACCCAGGACCACCAGACTCCACACGAGCAGGCCCAACACCCTCAGGCTCCACACCCCCAGTCGCAGCACCCGCAGGCACAGTACTCCAAGGCTCCGCATGCGCTGGCTCTGCACCCCCAGGCTCAGCACCCCTAGACCCCACACGCGCTGGCTCAGCACCCTTAGCAGCATTAGTGTCAACAGCTACCTCGATAGGCTTGACTGCGTCTACCTGAGACACATCTGAGGGGGCAGGACCCTGAGGGGGAAGGGGGTCTAGTAGGGGGGGACTTGAAGTGAGGAACAGAGGTGGCGGGGAAAGGGGTGCAGTGCGGTAGGGGAAGAGACGGTAGAAAGGAACTGACTCACCAAACAGGAGGTTCTAGGAGGACAGAACACAGCGCCATGTGGGGTGGTAAAACTGCCAACAAGGCGCGTCAGGGGGGAAGCCAAGGAAGACGTAGGGAACAGCACAGGGGGACAGCTTGTCCGTAGACAAGTCACGGACAAAGGCCCGAGATCCCCAGACACGAAACGCGGACGCATCGCCAACCTTCCCTGTCCACCGTAAATGCCAATATAAATTGAATAAAGTATTAGTTGTTTTTTATGCTGTATGTGTTTGGTTTTCGGTTACTATGTACAATGCAGTCGTAAACCTCCCCATTCGTAGGATTCTTGAAGCCTGTGAACAAATATTGCCTAGGGATGCGTTAACAAGGAATGCTCGATGCACTGAGCGTCACTTGCACGGCGTGCATCACATCATGCGCGTCGTGCATCTGCTCGATGTGATACACCGATGAGGTGATGCATCGAGCATCACTTGCACGGCTCGCAGCGCATCACGCGCGCCGTGCATCCGCTCGGCGTTATCAAGATGAGGTGATGCATCGAGCATCACTTGCACGGAGCGCAGCGCATCAGGTGCCGCCGTGCATCCGCTCGGTGTGTTCAGAGTTTTGCGCAAAGCCTCTCATGCCCTGGGGTCTTTGCATTCGCACCGAGCCTCAGGTATTGATAAGTCTTAGGTGCAAATAGGCGCGCGTCGCCTACGCGCGCAGAACGTGGGTTCATCCTTTACGTTGCTTGTATTTCCACTAGATGGATGGTGACAGAATTGAATGCATGAGGAAGGACTAACCTGGATGGAGACAAATTTGAAGACCCGAATACGGGCGCAATGAGCTCCGCAATGAGCTCCTAACGATCCGCCGGTGATCACAGCTGGGGCAACGGAGTTGCCTGAATTTTACGAGGCGAGGAGTGCATAGGTTCAACTTCGAGTGGAAAAAAAGCAGCGTGAACACACTACTCCAGATTGATGTAGTGAACAACAGACCAGGAACATGTCAACGGGAATTGGGTCTTAGAACAAGTCCACGAATGTACGTATTCTACAAGACTCCTACGTAACCGTACTGGCTTTAATATATACCTCTCTGAATACTTAACCAACCATTTCCAACCGCACTCGCTCGTTCTCGCAACATGTCTTACTGTCGACGTGCATCTAACTAACAGGTTCAGGTCGTTAGCGAGAGATGCTCAGGTCGTTTGAAACGGTTGATTAATCTAGAGGACTGCAACAGCACAAAATGAATTGTGCACATGTTCACCCTGGATAAAGCTAATGCCGATACGAAATGGGGCCAGAATTCGAACGCGACTCGAGACGAATAACTCACGGCTCGAATCCAAATCAAGCCACGAGATGCCCAGACGGCGCGTTGACCAATCGATTGTGGTTTGACTCGCGGGAACAACGATGAGATCGAGTTATTCTACTGCTACCGGTGCAATATATCGAAGTAGCGAGAATTGCCCTAAGGTGTCAAAATGAGTACAACGATGTGAGCGAAGGCATGAGCGAACATTTATACGCGAAATATGCAAACGGTAACGCGGTGCGTGCGAGCTAGCTAGTGCTACGCTGGTAGCGAGGCTCGGGCTAGTCCTGAAGCGTAGGCCGACACGGCCGGGCCAGCAGTGCGAGGTTTGGCAAAACAATGTGCGCGAAGTTGGCGAAGTCCCGTTAGCAGTAACGGGCAAACAACAGCTGTTGCTGTACGCGATGTAGTCAAGCCCCGTAAGGAATGCCGAGAAAAATTCTCACACTACCCCCCCCGCTCAAGAAGCCCCCTCCGCTATGCGGGTGCGTGTATATTGCAGAATCCCCGGCTCCTGAGGTACACTTGCAGGGCAGGGTGGTTTTCAATGTTGGCCAAGGGCACCCAGCTATCTTCAGTTGGCATGCGGTCCTTCGAGCGAACAAGGAAATCAATCCCCCTGATTCCCGTGGGGTGGCGAATCCGATGGCTCGGGATTTTTTCGGGCTCGATGATCGGCTCCGATGCAGGGCGAGTCATGGAATGCAGGCGGTGACGAGGCAGTTGGCTGGTGGTTCTGATGTATGGGCAAAGTAGGCTGACGTGGAATGATGGGCTGATGTACCAGTAGGTCTATAACAATAGGTGCGCGGTTACTGACGTGATCATGTGGCTGATTTGGAATGGTCCACATTAGCCGGGTCGTAATTCTGGTACGATGGGCAGTCTTAAGTTTTGCGTGTCGAGCAGTACATAATCTCCTCACTGGTACGTGACTAGGCGGCGGTGGTGGTCAGCATTGCGCTTAACGACGATGTTGGCTTTTTTAATTGCTTCTACGGCTCTGGTGCGGGCAGCTTGCAGAATTTCGGCAAATTGCTGTGCACGTGGCGTTGGGTTGTCCGGACTCGACGTCATGTGCACTGTAGGGTTTTGCCCGTAGTTCACGTAGAAGGGGGACTGCTGCGTCTTCGCTAACGTGGCGTTGTTGTACGCAAACTCGATCAGCGGCAGCTGCTGCTCCCAAGTCGTGGGGTCGTCGCATGTGGCATGAATCAACTGCTCCATCATCTGATTCGTCCGTTCCGTTTGACCGTCGGTCTCGGGGTGGTACGACGAACTGAACTGTAGCCTGGTCCTGAACTGCTCCGAGAGGTTCTTCTAGAAGCTGCTGGTGAACTTCGTGTCCCTGTTGTTGATAATCGCTGCTGGTATCCCGTGTAGGCAAACAATGGTTGCGATGAACATGCGAGCGGTCTCCTCGGCTGAGATCGACTTTTTACACGCAGCGAAGTGTGCCATCTTCGTCAACCTATCAACGACGACCATCACCGCGTCGTTACCCCCAGGGTTCGAAGGTAACCGTGTGACGAAGTCCATGGTAACTTGTAGCCAGGCGCGCTCGGGTGGTGATATCGGCTGCAATTGACCTGCCTTCCGCTTTCTCAAGCTCTTCATCACCTGACATGTGGGACACGAGCCCACGTGCTGCTGCACGTCGGTCAACATCTCTGGCCAGTAGTAAAACCGCTGCACTTGCTGTCGCGTTGTTTCTACCCCAAAATGTCCCGAGGTAATTCCGTCGTGTGCCTCCTGTAGTAGCAGCTCCCTCAGTAATGAGTACACGGGTACCCAGATGCGGTTGGTGCCTGTTTTTACGTAATAAACTCCTTTAGCTTATGCCGGTTGCTGTGAACTTCTGGTCGTGAAAAATGGGTCGGTGCGGTATCCGTGGGTGAATAGGTCTGTTAAAAACGGGTTGGTTTGGGCGAGTAGGATGGCATGGAGTTGGGCGGTAGGGCGGGTGAGTGCGTCGGCGATGTTGGATGCGCCTTTCTTGTACGTAATCGTGTAGTGGAAGTTGGACTCGAGGTAGTCCAACTAGCGAATCTGTCGCGGATTGAGATTTGGTTGGGCGCGTAGGTACTGTAGTGATTGGTGGTCTGTCCGTACTGTCACCTCAGCGCCAGTCAGATAACACCGTCAAACCTTGAACGCATGCACGATCGTCAACATTTCGCGGTCGTGTATCGGTAGTTGCGTTCGGGCGGGTGCAGCTTGCGGGACTTGTACGCAATTGGCTGGAGGCCGTTCCCAAAATCCTGCAACAGTACTGCTCCCACAGCGATGTCACTTGCGTCAGTGATGAGCTAGAATGGACGGTGTGGATCTGCGATGTGATGCACGAGCGGTGACCACAAAAAGTTTTTGAGGGCCGAGAAGGCAGCTTGCTCTTTCTCCCCCCACGTGTACTCAACCCCCTTCCTCAGCAGGTCTGTCAGCGGGGCAATCAGCTTCGCCATGTCGGGGACGAACCGGCGCACGAAGTTGACGAAAACAAAAAAATTCTGCAACTCGGTCATGTTGGTCGGCGCGTGCCATGCTTGAATCGTCGCAATTTTCTTCGGGTCTATTTCCACTCCTACAGCTGAAATAACGTGTCCCAAAAAATCCAGGTAGTCCTGTAAAAACTCACACTTAGACGCTTTTGTCAGTAGGCGGCTCTCACTCAGTACCTTAAAAACTGCTTCGATGTCCTGTTAGTGATGTGCTCTGACACGGCTGTAAATCAGGATGTCGTCCAGGTATACGATGACGCACTTATCTAAAAGCAAGCGGAAAGCTTCATTCATGGTCATTTGAAAAGTGGCGGGGGCGTTGGTCAGTCTGAAGGGCATGACGGTGTATTCGAAGGATCCGTAGCGTGTGCAAAATGCGGTCTTAGGGCAGTTGGGTGGATTGACGCGAATCTGGTTGTAACCCCCTCTGAGGTCGATTTTTGAGAAAACCCGAGCTACGCGCAGTTGGTCGATCAGTTTGTCGGCTCGCAGGATGGGGTAATGGGATTTGATGGTAACCTTGTTTAGTGCTCTATAATCTATGGACATGCGAAGTCCTCCGTCTTTTTTGGTGTGAATAGTATCGGTGCTGCAAAAGGTGACGAACTAGGGCGAATGAATTCCTTCTCGAGCAGGTAATCGAGCTGCTTCCTCAGTTTGTCCAGCTCGGGCTGGGTCAGTCGGAACTGTCTCTGTACTGTTGGCTGTGCCCTTGGTTCTAACTCTATCCTGTGGTTGTTCGGTCGTTGAGGTGGTAGTCCCGTCGGTAAATCGTCTGGAAAAATATCGCTGTACTCTTTCAACAGTGCTGCCAGATCACTCGGTACGTCGGCGAGCAGTTTATGTAAATCCCCTCCTTTGTTTGCTGCCTCGGCTTCCCGAATGTCAACCGCGTACACGTTACCTCCTGCCGCTACGGCGTGTTTCATTGTGATCGCGTTGACACGCACCGACAAAGGCTCAGGCGAGCCCCAGCAAGGTAAGGCGATGTTGTTACCGTTCACTCGCACGGTGCAGCTACCCGTCGTCTAGTCGATTCGCGGATTGTGTCGTTGGAACCAATCACGCCCGAGTAAAATATTGGTTCCGTCGAGGGTTGTTGCGAGCATTTTCTGGCCAAACGTGAAGTTACCCCCACATCGAATCTGAACCCGGTCTACGTGTTCACGTATCACAAGCGGCGTGCCGTCTACCAGTCTTGTGTCAATCTCAGGTAAACATCTGTCCAGTGGCAGTCGCAGTTTTCGTGCTGTGACAGTGTTGACGAGGCTGTGGCTGGCTCCCCCATCTACGAAGATTTTTACTAAGTCCATACCAATTTTCCCACTAAGCAGTATGGGGCTGTCTACCGTAGTCCCCTCATTATTCGGCCGGGTGTGGTCGATTGCGTGAACCGGCACAATCACTCGGTGAGGGCCGCTTGGATTGGGCGAGCGGCATGACCTCTCAGTAGAGGGCCCGTCTGCTACTGACTCCCAACGTTTCCCTGCTGCTTGGTCTGTTTCTACTGCTCAGCTTCCCCCTTTCCCTTAGCGTTTTCCGGGCATTCGCTCTTGCGATGTCCCGACCGATTGCACGCAAAGCAGCGCCCTTTGAACAGCACGGCAGTGCATTTGCGGCGATGGCACGTATTGTGGCGCCCTCGTTCGTCCCACGAGGCCGATGTCCCCAATGGCTGCTTCCGTAGGACCCCAGTCTCGGACGGCGGAAGAAATCAAGTTTCTCCGCCATAGCAAGAATTTCTTGAAAGTCGGTGATGCCGCGAAGCTGGATTTCCTGAGCGATGTCCTGCTTCAGGCCGCTGATGTAGCGGCCAATGCGCTCGCTCGCGTGCATATATCCCACTTGCTTGCATAGCGCCAGAAACCCGCTCGTGTAGTCTTGGATGGAACCGAGTTGGCGCCAAGTGCGGAGCCTCTGTCGCGCCGCGATCGATGCCGTAATTGGCTCGAAACGAGCGCGCAGACCTGCGCACCAGGCGTCCCACGTGCGACACTGGGGCACCTCCACGAAATACAACGGCGCCCAAGGTCCGGTTTGTCCTTCCCGTGTCGGTAGAGTTGCGTAGTCTAACAGCTTCGTGACGATGACGCGCCACCAATCCATGGCGGGTCCTCGCAGCAACGACACGGTGTAGCGGATTTTGGCCGCATCCTCCGAGACGTAGTTGGCATAAAAAAACACGTTCATCGTGAACAACCAGGCTTGAACGGTAGGACCACCCCGTTGGCTGAGATCAAAGCATGGCGGGCGCTGCGGCTTCAGCGGCATCAGTGACGGCAGTGCCGAACCGTCGGTTGGTGCCGAAATTATGACGCGTGGCTGGCTTCGGGCCGCATTCGTCGCTTCGGGGTGTGTCGTGCCGTGGTCGTCGTCTCCGTCGAGGCGGACGACGCCATCACTGGCCGCGCTCGCGGGTTGCCCCACGCTTCCGTGTTGTGATGCCTGTGGTGCGGGCTGTTCCGGAGTGCCAGGCGCTTAAGATTGTGCTTGTTGTGCTATGTTGAACTATATTTATATATGTTCTTTATAATTGTCTGCAGTGTAGGTGGTGCACCATGCTTCTCCTTGTTATATTTTGTACCCATCTTTCTTAGTGAAGTCACTTATTCCTGCTTCAACTCTCTCGACACCTCCTTCAACCCTAAAACCTAAGCTACTAAGTTACTCTAGCCATGGACTCTAAGCCCAACTAGCTTAGTATCTTGACATGCTCGTGTGAGGTCATTTTGCAGGGACGAGCGTTTTTCCGTCAGCATCGCGATTTCCTCGGCGCTCTCGCGAATTTGCCACAGCAGATCGTTCAAGTGCTCCTGCGTGAGCGTCGTGATATCAATGTGCTCGGCCATTTTGAAGGGTGTCGGCTCGTCTTAGTCTAGGCGCAGTCGTGGCTGCACGCATTTACGAGAGAACGCGAGGACAGCGGCTCCTAGGTGCTAAGGTGCGTGAGTCCCTTCGAAACGAAAAAACAAAAGTGGATTTCCTGGGGTGCGGAGATGCGCCGTCCGAAAGAAGGGGCTCTGAATACCAAGTGTTACGGGTGCAATGAATTGAAGTTGCGAGAATTGCACTAAGGTGTCAAAACGAGTACAAAGATGTGAGCGAAGGCATGAGCGAACATTTATACGCGAAACATGCAAACCGTAACACAGTGCGTGCGAGCTAGCTAGTGCTACGCTGGCAGCGAGGCTCGGGCTAGTCCCGAAGCATAGGCCGACACGGCCGGGCTAGCAGTGCGAGGTTTAGCAAAACACTACGCGCGAAGTTGGCGAAGTCCCGTTAGCAGTAACGGGCAAATAATGACTGTTGCTGTACGTGATGTAGTCGGGCTCTGTAAGCAATGCCGAGAAAATTCCTTACATCTACGTATACATTACAAAGAGAATAACGCCTGTCTAAATAAAAAATATAATAGGCTTGCCCCTACAAAAACCCTCACATCACGTAATTGCAAATACAACACCTTTGAAAACAAGTGATGGAGTGAAGACGCCATAGCTAGGAAAGACCTAGCTAGGCAAGAATAGTTTAGGCAAAAGAGGAGGGATCACTAGCAGCAATGAGGATACAAATAGCTAGCCCTAGAAAGGTTGTACTCGCTATAGAGCACCCCACTACAGACTAGAGAACAATAACATTCTGACACACCCCCATAGCCAAAGTGAGGTGTAATCAGCAGAGCAAGCAAAGCAGAATAAGCTCAGGGTGGATCACAATCTCACCACACATTTTGAGCACAAGTTCAAGAAGAAATAGTTTAAAGTTCACAATTATGAGCAAAGCTAGAGGCTATCGCACAGGGCAAGTGAGGAGGAGGAGGCAAGACCGTAAGAGGAGAGGAGATAGGAGGCGACAACTGAAGCTGCAGATACACGGCAACAGGAGGCACACTGGCACAGGACTCCGGACTACTGGAGTAACTGGCCCCGCGGCTAAAAGTAGCGGCAGACGAGCAACGGACCCACGGGCGACTGGCACAGGTGGCTACGACTGGGCTACCAAAGCAACTCCCCGGACTACAGGTGCTACTGGCGACACGACGGCAACCTCCGGTCAACCTCCCCAAACAGCCCCACCCCCCTTGACACACACCCGCTGCTTCACCCCTAGCTCCACTCCCCCTTCACCCCCCTTAGTACCACTCCGACGGCTCCAACAGGTCCACCTCCCCTCACCGGCAGCTGCAGCACAGGGAGACGGAGGAGGAGGAGGAGGAGCAGGGAACAGCACACAGTGGCTTCACCCCCATACCCCTCACCCCCAAACCCTAATTCAGGAGAACGGGCTGTAGGAGGGGTGGGGCGCCAGTAGAAGCACGGGGGACACCAAGAAGGGCAGGGGCAGCGAGGAAAGGGCCGCCCACGGGCCTAGCACAGCCGCCCGAACCGCGCGCACGCGGCCCGAGCCGCGCGTGGGCCTGGCGCAGCCCGTACGGGTCGCGCGCGGGCCTGGCGCAGCCCGTACGGGCCGCGCGCAGACCACGACGGGCGACGGGGGGCAACGCGGAGGCCCCCCGTCGCCCGTCGCAGCGCCTCCCGGGAGCGGCGCGCGGCGTGACGGGGCAGTAACCCGCTGCAAGCCTCGGGGCGCACGGCGGGAAGAGAACCGCCGCGCGCATCGGGGCGCACGACGGAAAGGGAGAGTAGCAGTTGCAGCGGAAGGAGTGTGGTAGGGCCCACAGGCCAGGAGCTTACTGCTTTGATACCATGTGAAATCAAATGATGGAGTGAAGACGCCATAGCTAGGAAAGATCTAGCTAGGCAAGAATAGTTTAGGCAAAAGAGGAGGGATCACTAGCAGCAATGAGGATACAAATAGCAAACCCTAGAAGGGTTGTATTTGCTATAGAGCACCCCACTACAGGCTAGAGAACAATAACATTTTGACAACACCTAGAGAGGGAAAGCAGCTTCTACAAATGAACAACTATCTCGTAAAGATTCAACAGTCTTAATTACGAACACTAAAGAACAAAATGAGAGACCACCATGAAATGGAACCATAAACAACAAAAATGAGATTGATACATTTTAATGTTAACTACTAAATAAAACATAACTAAAACCATTGCATACCGGTTCAAGCACACACCAAAAAAATAGTCCACAAACTCAAAATAAAAGTAATACATGACGTAATAATTGAATAATAACGTGTACAAAGAATAAATTTCGCAATTACAGATTGTGACAGAACATGCCTCGATATTCGCGAGATAAATCCAAAAGGAAAAAGTGACGTGTCTACCAAAGTCACCCGAAACAGGGCTTCAGGCTGAAGCTCCCAGCGGAATCCGGTCGACGGATCCGAAATGCCGGGGTCGACGATGGGGGTCGTCGGAGAGGGGTCTGACAAGGCAGGCAACTGACGCGCATGCAGGTCCGCCAGCCTAGCCCACGGCTGGGCCGAGCGCACGACCGCCGCCCCGCAACCCCTCCCTGAAAGTGAACAGCGTCCCACGTTACCAGGTGGGGTCGGCGAAGTGGCGACCCACCTGAGCGAGGGGGAGTTACCCTCGCGCGAAGGCAGCCCTCCCGTCCCCGCTGCCCGCGGAGTCCTAGTGACCCTCGCGATCTGACCGCACGAGCAGGTGAGGGCCACGCAAAATTTGGGTGCTCCCCTCAGGACGCTCGACAATTTCGTGACCCGTTGGGGTGACGCCACGTGCTCGCCCGTCATTTCGCATTGTATGCATGCGAGATTTCATACCCACCGAAAATCGGGCGAAAATTGGGTCGCTCGCACCGGGCCGCACGGTTTTTGCGACCCGCTACAAAATCGACACGTGGTGCCAAAACGTCGCACTGCGCGCATGCGAACTTGAGTCCCTTGGCGCACTGATGCCAGGGGACGTGACGTCGACTTGTTGGCTCGGCGACGAGGGTGCATTTGAGCGTCGTCCAGAGGGTCGTGGTGCCTGGCTCGGCAGGGCTCGGCAGTAGCATCCTCTCTCTCCTGCCATGGCGTCAGACCGCAAAGCCGCCGAAGTGGTGCCGACCTCGCGCGACTTTCCCGTGTATCTAAACGTCGGTAGAGGACTTACATCCAAGTTTGAGGAACACAACTACGCCGTTCTGACATACCCTATGCTAGAGTTTAACGCCCGTTGCTTAGGAATCGGCCTCAAGTGAGTGTCTTATGGGGAGATCGGCGTTGTGAAGTTTATTTCATGCTGGTCGAGCCCTAGCGGGGATTCAAGCGACCTGTCGTTTAGGTCGACGGACTCATGGTGTAGGGTTCAGGGAAGTCGATCACATCGGTGTCGCTGACGTTAGGTGTTTGGTCAGCGTCGGCGCTGCGTTGTGCCATAGTCATTCGGCTCCCGCGGATTCACCGCTCCGTCGTGCTATTGCCACAACAGTTGTATCCGCCGTCGTCCCGAGCACCTACTCACGCACTCCTCCTAACCATGCATGCGTGCAGGCATGCTTGGTTGCGTGGAACGGATGAAAACGAGCGGCTGTGGTCGATAGGAGTCGGCCGTCTTCGGGCGGCGATGGGTCAGGGCAACCACACATGCTTTGCAACGGTTTTGACGCCGACGTGGCGGTTATCCCACTGACATCGTGGTAAGCTGGTTCGGGATTGTCCCGCTTGTGCTGCAGCCTGTGTCGGTGATCTTAAATGAGCTATGTCGTCGTGCCTTGTCTGTGTAGCATTGCACCGCTTCCAGGATCACATTGCAGCGTCGTTGTCATCCTGTGCCCCGGCGAATTGTTTAAGGCATCGGGCCAGAAGATCAGGACCTCGATCCAGCATGCTGACCCGCAGACGGTGAAGGAGTGGCATGTCAAAGAGGCGAAACGCGTGCTGGAGTAAGCTCAACAGTTTAGTCGACGCCGCTTGCGTAGTCAACATGCGGAACATGCACCATGCCAACTGACCGTCTGTGCCATGCTTATGCAGGTTTTTCTGAGCGGGTGTTATGGCCGAGCTTCGCCGCGAAGATAGGAAATGGGAGTGGGCGAAGTCGTCTGAGGAGGAGGTGCATGCGAGGCTCGCCGACTGCGACGCACCCCTTCGAGATGTGAGTTTCCGACATTCTTGTTAATATATGGTGTCACATTATTGCGCGATGCAATCGCCGATCCGTTCTTGCGCGACGCGACTGCCGATCGCGGTGCTGATTTTTGCGCTCGCCTCTGTTGTATGCAGAAAGTGCCCGACACCGTTCGGGACGAGGACGCGGGCTCCGACCTGCTAGCAATGAGCGCGTTGCTCTGAGTTGTGAGGTGGTTTGATCTCCTGACCGGCTCCCTCCGTCGTAGAATCATCAGCATGGACAAGGTGTATGTTACGGGGATGAAGGTGCTGCGGACTGAGATGGTAACCTTCATCAAGAATCAAGTCGCGCTCATACGGTCCGGCCGATGCGTAGTTGCGGCCGACGCCTGTGACGACAACGACGTGGAGGTTCCTTCGGCATCTCAAGCAGTAGGTGCCGCCCCCACCGTCGCTTATGCGTGTGGCACGTCGATCCGAAAGCCGGGAGGCGGCGTCAACAAGGACGAAGCGGCGGCAAGAAAGGGGGTGACCGGGACCAATGAGAGGCAGCAGGACGCGGTTGGCCATGAGGATGATGATCGGGTCCATGATCTTGAGGAGGAAGGGGGCTCGGAGGAGTCGACGTCGGAGTCGGAGTCGGGGTCGGAGGAGGAGCAAAAGGCTCAGGATCAGGAGGAGCAGCAGGGGAAGCAGCACGAGGAGAAGCAAGAGGTGGAGATGAAGGACGTGAAAATGGAGGATTACGGGGCTGAAGGAGTGGCGAAAATGGGAGAGAGATTGGCGAAGGTCGAGCACGAGAAGGGGGGGGGGAAGGGTGCGTCAGCGGAGCTCGGAATGGAGAAAGTTGTCGGCGTGGAGGCAGCTCACGGGGGGAGTGGGATGGTCGTGGTCGGCGATGGGATGGATGTTGTCGGCCACAAGGCCGTTGGACATGGGGATATCGCCGCGGCCACGAAGTAGACGGGCGTGGAAGTGCCTACCGATGCCACCGCAAAGAAGGCCGAGGGGGAGCGGTCTAGGAAGAAGAAGTCGGCAAGCGGTCATCCCGGTTCCACCGCAGCTGGGCGGCAGGCGCGGCTGGACGTCGTCGAGCAGCTGAGAGTGGAAAACAGGCGATTGCGTGCGGACAATGCACGCCTTGAACGGCAGCTCGGTGAGGAGACGGGGTGGGTCGACGATTTGGCGGCGGCCGTAGCTGGGCTCCTCGACAAGCTGGACGACCACAATCACTGACGACCTCACCGACAACATGGACAACGCAATTCAATCGGGCAAATCATTTGCCGAGCTAGCGAGGCAGATGCTGCTGGATCTTGACGACCCCAACGGACGAATGGCGGTCGCGCTCGCGATCGCGGTGGACACTTTGGTCGAGCACGTGACGGCTGAGATGGGTGAGGCGAGGAAGGGCTTGGAGGAGACAGTCATTAAATACATTGACGCTGCTCAGACCAGCATTTCCACTCCCGTCTCTCCCCGCTTCGTCGTTCAGCAGTCGCCGCCAACCGCCCCAGCGCAGGCCTTGTTGGCCGAGTTCCTGAATTCCTTCAAGGAGGATGTGCTGAAGGTGGTGACGGAGACCACGCAGCAGTCCCTTCTCACCTCCGGATTGAAGATAATGACAGAGATGGACGGCACGGTGGCGACTGCTCGGTGTGGGTCGTCACCGTCGGCAAACGACACTGACCAAGCGCAACCTATGGAGGCCAAGAAGCAGGGTCAGAAAAGGGGGGGAGGCGGTGGGGGGGCGGGGGGACAGAGACGATTCGGCGAACGTGAAGCGGAGCAAGGGAGCTGGGAGATCTCGTGTCGCCGGCGACGGGAGCAAGGGGGCCGGAGAAGGAGCAGCTACTGCAGGGGCCAGGGGCGGGTGCTGCTAGGGCGGCTACTCCAGGGGCTGCTACTGCTGGGGCGGCTGCTCCAGGGGCTGCTCCTGCTGGGGCAGCTGCTTCAGGGGCTGCTGCTGCTGCTAGGGCGGCTACTCCAGGGGATGCTGCAGGGGCGGCTGCTCCAGGGGCTGCTGCTGCTGGGGCGGCTGCTCTAGGGGCTGCCGCTGATGGGGCTGCTCCTGCTCGGGCGGCTGTTGCTGGGGCGGCTGCTCAAGGGGCTGCTGCTGCTACGGCGGCTGCTCCAAGGGCTGCTGCTGCTGGGGCGGCTGCTCCAGGGGCTGCTGCTGCTGAGGCGGCTGCTCCAGGGGCTGCTGCTGCTGCTGGGGCTGCTGCTCCAGGGGTTGCTTCTGTTGGGGCAGCTGCTCCTGGTGCTGCTGCTGCTTGGGCGGCTGCTCCAGGGGCTGCTGCTGCTGGGGCGGCTGCTCCAGGGGCTGCTGCTGCTGGGGCGGCTGCTGCTGGGGCGGTTGCTATAGGGGCTACTGCTGCTGGGGCGGCTGCTATAGGGGCTACTGCTGCTGGGGCGGCTGCTCCAGGGGCTGCTGCTACTGGGGCAGCTGCTGCTGTTGGGGCGGCTCTTCCAGGGGCTGCTGCTGCTGAGGCGGCTGCTCCAGGTGCTGCTGCTGCTGGGGCGGCTGCTCCAGGGGCGGCTGCTGCTCGGGCGGCTGCTCTAGGGGCTGCTGCTCTAGGGGCTGCTGCTGCTGGGGCGGCTGCTCTAGGGGCTGCTGCTACTGGGGCAGCTGCTTCACGGGCTACTACTGCTGGGGCGGCTGCTCGAGGGGCTGCTGCTACTAGGGCGGCTTCTCCAGGGGCTGCTGCTGCTGGGGCGGCTACTCCTGGGGCTGCTGCTGCTGGGACGGCTGCTCCAGGGGCTGCTGCTGCTGGGGCGGCTGCTCCAGGGGTTGCTTCTGCTGGGGCGGCTGCTCCAGGTGCTGCTGCTGCTGGGGCGGCTGCTCCAAGGGCGGGTGCTGCTCGGGCGGCTGCTCCAAGGGCTGCTGCTGCTGGGGCGGTTGCTCCAGGGGCTGCTGCTACTGGGGCGGCTGCTCTAGGGGCTGCTGCTGCTAGGGCGGCTGCTCCAGGGGCTGCTGCTGCTGGGGCGGATGCTCGAGGGGCTGTTGCTGCTGGGGCGGCTACTCCAGGTGCTGCTGCTGCTGGGGCGGCTGCTCCTGGGGCTGCTGCTGCTGGGGCGGCTGCTCGAGGGGCTGCTGCTGCTGGGGCGGCTGCTGTAGGGGCTGCTTCTGCTGAGGCGGCTGCTCAAGGGGTTGCTGCTGCTGTGGCGGCTGCTCAAGGGGCTGCTGCTGCAGCGGAAATTAGGAGGGAGGGGAGGGGAAGGGCGCGGCCCCCAGGGTGCCCTAACGGGCGACGTGCTAGGGAGCCGCGTAGGCCCCCAAAAGTGCCTCAACGGGCGATGGGAGGGGACCGTGCGCAGGCCCCTAAGGCACCGTGACGAGGCAACGGGTGGGGCCTGCGTGTGGGCCCCCAAAACGCTGCGACGAGGGGACGGTTGGGGCCAGTGCGCGGGCCCCCAAGACGCGGCGACAAGGTAGGAACCTGCCGCGCGCCTCGGGGCGTGCCTAAGTGGAGTTCTGGAGGTTGGATGTGACTTTCACTAAGGGGAAACTCTGCCGAAATTTCGTTGGCGCCGACACTTGTGGAAATTGTATGGGACTTTGGTGTGGACAGCAAAGGGGGAGCTAGAGCCTATGATTGGGAGCAGAGGAGATGAGTTAAGGGAGTGGAGAAGCAGCTGAGAAGAGGAGTGAGCCACCACCATCCAAGATTGAGGCGTTGGATGGCTCCAACTACGAGGAATAGAGCGGGCGCATGCAGAGTGCCTTCAAGCTCTATGAGCTGCTGAAACTCGCGATGGGAGAAGAGAAGATGCCGGAGGAAGGAGATGCCCGCAATCGATGGATTGAGAAAAGCGCAGTGCTGTATGACTTGATTCTACAGTCGGTCAACAACAACGTGTTCCAGCACATCAAGGATTTGGTGGAGCTCGATGACTCGGGACCAAAGGCGTGGAAGCTGCTACGCGATGTGGTTCAGCCCAACATGCTGCCGATGGTGATCGTATTGGAGAAGAATCTGGCTGCTCTCTCCATGCGGCTGGGAGACGATGTGAAGCCGGTGATTGACAAGGTCAAGGACACCTATGCGAGGATGGCAGCGGCGGGCAGCAAGGTGTTGGAGATGCAGCAGTGCACCGATATCATCTCGGTGCTCGACAACTCGTGGGACAACCTTATCCCCACCCTCAACGTTCAGCAGGACAAGTGGACGCCTGAGTGGCTACGGCAGCAGATCCTGCATGAGGACTTCCGCAGGCGCCACACGGGAGATGGTGCTGCCAACAAAATTGCTGAGGGGTATGGAGCTGCAGGAGGCAGCAGAGGACGAGGGGGTGGGAGAGGCTGAGGCCGTGGGAGAGGCTTTGGCAGAGGGAGAGGCCGAGGTGACTACAATGAGGGGCATGGGAGCTCTGGTGGCAGGGGGAGCACCCGAATGGAGGGAGCGTGCTGGTACTGCAAGAAGGCTGGACACCCATGGTTCAAGTGTTTCAGCCGGCCTGAGGGATGGGCGCCCCCAGGCATGAAGCCACCAAGTGGTGAACGTGCACGAGGTGGCACTGTGCAAGGTTCAGGTGCATAAGGTGATGGTGCACAAGGTAAAGCCGACCCTGGGATGTTCCTCATGGTTGAGGATGTGCAAGGGAGTGGGGGTGATGTGGGTTTAGTTGGGAAGGTTGTGATGCACCCCCTCACCCACTGGATGATAGATTCAGGTTGCACAAGTCACATGACCCTACAGGCAGATTTGCTTGACGAGGTAAAACCCCCTGGGAAGATCAAATTTGTGGCTGCCGCTTTAGGTACTTTGCTCCGTGTGGTTGGTGTTGGGAATGCGAAGGTCATGGGAGCCAATGGGGGGCTTGTGGGGCTGGGGAATGTGCTGTTGTTTGAAGGTTTATCCGCTAACCTCCTCTCTGTGTGCCGGCTGCAGAAAAGCAAGGCCAAAGTTACCTTCGCCCCAACTAGCTGCCGTGCAAAGCTTGGGAAGTTGCTGCTGTGGGATTTGGAGGAGAAGAGCAGCTGCATCAAGGACCTATGGCAGCTGCCCATCATCCCTTGGAATGGGAAACCACCAGCAACGGCAGCGGCTGTAGCAACGGCTAAGGCATCTGCAGGGGGAGAGGAGACTGCACCAACTACTGGGGCCCTGGATGCAGTCAAAAAGGTGCAGCAGTCATAGCAGCTACATGGTGAGGTGCTTGCTGGTGTAGATGGGAGTGCAGCATGGGCAAAGGCTTTATCTGGGAGTGGTGAGGCTGATTGGGACTGGCACGAGAGGTTGTGTCACATCAACATCCCTATGCTGCAGAAGTTAGTGAAGGATGGGTGCTTGAAGGGGCTGGAGGTGAAGGGAGCAGCAAAGGAGATTGGGAGCTGTCCTACATGCCTTGAGACCAAGTTCACAAAATTTCCCTTCAGCAACAGCACAAGACCAGCCAAGGCTCACTTGCACTAGTGCACATGGATGTGGTGGGCCCGACGAGGGCCCTTTCTCTCTCGGGCAGCCGCTACTTCTTGACGATAGTGGACGACCACACGCGTCCGGTGTGGGTGTACCCTCTCAAGACCAAGGGGGAGGTGGCAGCGGCTGTTCTCAAGGAGTGGATACCGAGAGTTCAAAGGGAGAGTGGACATAAGGTGAAGGTGATTCGCACTGACAACGGGGGAGAATTCATTAGCGTTGATTTTGAGGTGGTGCTGAAGAAGAAGGGGATCCAACATCAGCTCACGGTGCCCTACAACCCTCAGCAAAACAGCGTGGCTGAGCGGTTCAACCGGACCCTGCAAGAAGGTGCTCACACTCTCCTTGGGCGTGCCGGGCTGCCGGATCTGTTTTGGGTGACTGCACTGCGGCAGGTCGCCCTTGTGAAGAACCGGGTGCTGGCGACTGTGGGGGACAAGCAATGGGTCCCCTACACCAAGTGGTATAGGAGTGCACCAGCAGTCAACATGCTGAGAGCCTTTGGGTGCATGGTGGTGTTTCATGTGCCTAAGGAGAAGAGGGGAAAACTGGAAGCTTCTGGGAGATGGGGTGTGCACTTAGGACTTGCCAAGGATCATAAGGGCTGGCTGATATGGGACTTGACCAACCAGCAGCTGACTGTGTCAAGTGATGTGAAGTTCCTTGAGTCCTTGTACTATAAGGAGTGGAAGCAGCAGCAGCAAAAGCTTCCTACTACACCAGTGATCATTGAGGCCGATGAGGTGTAGCGGCCTTCGAGGCAAGTGCAGATCACTGTCTCAGAGGAGGAGATTTCTGGGGTGACTGAGGATGGAGGAGAACCTGAGGTGGAGGAGCAATAGCAACAGCAGCAGCAAGGTGCTCCACAAGGTGCCGCACATCCGGCTGACCGTCCTAGGAGGGATGTGCCCCCTCCTAACCGGCTGACCTATCCGAGCTTTGGCAAGCCAAAGGTGGTACGAGCTGGGAGTGTGGCTGAGCAGTGTGATGAGGAGGAGATAGCACACTGCTACTGGGCAGCCGTCCCTGAGCCCAAGACGCTAGCTGAGGCATTGAGTGGGCCAAATGCTGAAAAATGGAAGCAGGGTGTGAAGGAGGAGTATGACTCTCTGCTGGAGAACGAGACGTGGGAGCTGTGTGAGCTGCCACCTGGGAAGAAGGCCATTTCTTCCAAGCTGATTTTCAGGCACAAGAACGGACCTGATGGGGCGCTGACCCGCTACAAGTCAAGGCTTGTGGCTAAGGGGTTTCAGCAGACAAAGGGGAAGGATTTTGATGAGATTTTTGCTCCTGTTGAGAAAAACACGACACTGCGGGTGTCATTGGCAATGGCGGCAAACCGTGGATGGCGGGTAAAGCAGATGGACATTACCACCGCCTTCCTAAATGGGATCATTCTGGAGGAGTTCTACATGCTACAGCCTGAGGGATTGGATGATGGGAGCGGCGGGGTGTGCAAGCCGAAGAAGGCCATGTATGGCCTGAAGCAGGCTTCGCGTGCCTGGTACCACAAGCTGGAGGAGACACTTCTGGCTGGGGGGTTCAAGAAGAGCGAGTGTGATCACAGCTTCCTCCTGTTGCAAGAGAAGGAGCAGTTTTTCATGCTCCTGGTGTATGTGGACGACATCCTGCTCTTCTTTGAGTCGTCTGCAATGATTGAGCGTAAGGAGGAGATGCTGGAGATGCAGTTTAAGTGCTCCAAGATGGGAGATGTGAAGTACTATTTGGGGATGTATGTGGAGAGGGACCTTGACAATGGAGTGTTGAGGTTGCACCAAAGGAAGTATTGTGAGGGATTGGCTGAGAAGTATGGGCTGCAAGATGGAGGAAAGCCAGCCACCCCACTACCTTCGGGGTTCACAATGGAGCCTTGTGCTGATGAGGAGGTGGTGGGTGAGAGTGACAGGAAGCTGTTTCATTCCATGCTGGGGGCACTCAATTATGTGGCTAACCACACGTAGCCTGATATTGCCTTTGCTACATCCAGGCTTGCCAGTGTGGTTTCACGCCCCAATCATGAGCAGCTGGAAGCGACCAAGAGGTTGGTCCGCTGTGTGAGTGCAACGGCATCAGTGGGTTTGGAGTAGAGTGCAGTGCGACAGAGGCTGCAGAGGGGTGCAGCTGATTTGAGCAAGGGTGAGATGCTCTTGACTTGCTACACCGGCGCTAGCTTCAAATCTGTGAAGGCGGATGGCACCAGCATTGGAGGCTATGCGTGCCTGTTTGGAGGTGGTGCAGTGAGGTGGCGCAGCAAGAAGCAGAACGAGGCGGGGCAGTCCTCGTGTGAGACGGAGTACATGGCCCTACATCATGGGGCCAAGGAGGTGGTGTGGCTGAGGCGTTTGTTGGAGGAGATTGGAGTTGGTTCGAGGGAGCCAACAATCATGTTCTATGACAATGAGTCAGTAGTGAAGCTTGCCAAGAACGCCTGCCTTCATGGGCTGACAAAGCTCATCAGACCCAAGTGGCACTGGGTGAGGAGGCTCCTGGACAAGGAGGTGCGACTGGAGATTGTGAAGACCCATCAGCAGGCGGCTGACATTCTCACCAAGCGCCTAGCTGAATCTGAGCATTGGAAGGGCATGAAGCTTGCTGGAATGAGTGTGCATTGAGGGTGCATGAATGATCTATGGCATGTGGGATGATGGTTGGCAGCCAGAGGGGGAGTTTGTTATGTGATGCTATCATCTGCATTCACGTCTGTCTGCCTCCCATCATATGTTCGTGCGTTGCATGCGTGCTGTGAGCGTGTGCAAGAATTTCTTTTTTCTGTGGTCTGAATTCTCTGAGTGTATGTGAATGTTATTTGGCTTGAGCAGATATCTCAGTGACTCCTCTGCTCAAGAGCTTTCCGATGAACCAAGTATCGCTTCAATCGGGGCACGAACAAGAAAGTTACGAACATTTGAAGTTCGTATGCTTTTGATATTTGGTTGTGGTGACTATGGGAAGTTGTGAGGATGACTCCATAAGCGTTATAGACTTTTGGGGGTTGGGAAATTCGTCAACATCACTGTAGATGCTGCCAAGTGGTTGGGAGAAACCCTATTAAGTTGGCAAGTGTGGCCAATTTGGGTGAGGTGGATTGTGGAGGTTGGGAAAGTGACAAAAGTAAAAGTGAGGTTACCTATGGAGAGGGGAATTGTGTGGTATGGGGTTTCCTTGGTTGGAGACTCCTTGGGGACCTTCCCTCTCGTCCTCCTCTCCCCTCCCACCTGGTTAATTGCTACTCTAACTTCTTTGTGTGGTAACTGTGAGAACTCTCGTGATTGATTGGGCGTGCCGGCCCTGCGAGAGGAGGTGCTGGACCAATTGGCTGGTACACTTCACAGTAGCAGCAATAGTACCAACAGCAGCAGCCACAGCCCCAGGAGCCACAACAGGTATAGCAGCAGAATCTGGGACAGCCTTAGCAGCAGGTATAGCAGCAGGTTTAGAAGTAGTTCCAGTAGTGGAAATCTGGTGGACCACAGAGCACTGGACGCGGCGGTGGCCCACCCAGCCCGTCGTCGAGTGGTCCCACCCCTTCTCCCTGCCCGTACCTTGTTCAGATTGGGACATGTGAGGGAAGCCCTGTTGACGGTAATGGAGTGTTGGCCTCGCCCTGGCTTGGGCGAAGCCGACGTAGTGGTCGGGTACGTGGGGGGGTGTTGCCGACCATCCGCAAAGTTCGACGCGTGCAATTCGACAAAGTTGGTCGACCTGTAGAAAATCGTTGTGATGCCGCCGACGAAGTGAAGTCCACGACCTACTTCAACAAGTGTGCTCATTGACCTGCGCAATTTTATTGAGGAGTCATCAAAGATGGAGCTCGACGACTGCAATCGACCGTGTCGATCGACAGAGGGGCCCACCGACTAGGGCGGTCCTTGATAGGAGTTGTGGTCGACGAGGAAGGTCGTCGAATAGGGAACTGGGTGGTCGACCCGGTCGACCAAGTTGCCTCGGCAAGATTTTGGGGAGGCACGTGAATGCCATCGAGGCCGCGATGGCAAAGACGACTGGGACTGGAGCTGGTGCTACTGCTGGAACTGGTGCTCCTGTAGGTGCTGGAGTTGGCACTACTGGAGCATCTGGAGGTGCTGTTGTAGCTGGTGGTGCTGCTGGAGATGGAGCTCCCGCTAGGGGTGCTGGTACTATCCCTGCTGGTTTTGGAGGCGCTCCACGGCTGCAGTTGTACTACGTTCCGCTCCTTCAGCAGGTTCTTGGTCTTCCGCCTTCTACTCGTCCTAGTCCTTCCTTAGATTGTCCACCGCCTCTCAAGTCGTTGTCACAGTTGCAGGCTGCCTCCCCACTGCCTGCTCCTTCTCCTTACACTGGTCCGACAGGAGGTCTTGCTGAGCGTCGTGAGCCTGCGTCTCGTCCTGCGTCGCCTGTTTGTGCTACTAGCACTAGTCGTTGTGATTCGCGTCAACGTCCTCCTACTATCCCTGGCACGCACCAGATGGCTCTGCGCCCTTCCACTGCTCCGCAGCGTGTCGCTCTGCCGTCTCCTCCTGCGTCCTCTCTTCCTGCCCTTTCTGACCCGGAGTCTGACTCCCTTCGTGCTTCTAGTCCTACTATAACGCGTCTCCTGGCCACTATTGTCACTGACCCTTCCTTTGCGTCCGCTGCTGCGTCTGCCTTAGTTGCTGAGCTTGTCGACTTTGCTGCTCACTGTCGTCTAGACTACGCCACGAGTCTTGTTGCTGAGTTTGAGTCTGTCTATCCTCCGTCCGTCGAGGGTGAGTGTGCTCTAGGCACGGACGTCCTTGAGGACAGGCAGGAGGACTTAGAGTGCTTCGCAGCCGCTGTACCTCATCTCGTGTCCATGCTGATTGAACCTAAGGGAGACCCGGATGCACAGACATCCCGACCCTACGCTCTTACGCAGAGGCGATAGAGGGTCCCTACTCCTCTCAGTTGCAGTCAACCATGGACGCAGAGATGGCATTCTGGAAGTCCACAGGCACCTACGTTGACGAGGTTCCCCCTCCTGGGGCGAACATCGTCAGTGGCATGTGGATTTTCTAGGTGAAGCGGCCGCCGGGTGAGAAGAAACGAGAATGAATGAACTATGAATAAAGTCAGTACAAATAGGAAACCCTAACTTGGTTGTACCCCCTATGGGAGACCCCACTACAGCCTACACAATAGTATAAGCTATAGATATGTTCTGACACACCCCCATAGGCAAAGTTGGGGAGAACAAGGGGTCACAAGACCAGTCAAGCAAGACAAATCAAAGCTCAGGGTGGATCACAAAGTCACCACACAGTCCGAGCACAAGAGCAGGGCCAAAGGCCAGTTCACATGCAAGAGTACAGACATATATATAAAACTAGACAAGCAAGAGCAGGTATATATATGTCACAGTACAAGTAAAGTCAAGAGGAGAGCAAGTGAGGCAAGACAGGCACAAGACCCAGCTCGGTGCAGAAGCGCTGATGGTCACAAGGCGCGAGTGCCTTGGTGAACACATCAGCAGTGTTGGCCTCAGAGACCACGTACGCAAGCCGCAGCTATCCACGCTGCTGGAGCTCACTAGCAAGGAAGTAGCGAAGAGCAATGTGCTTCGTTCTGTGCTCCAGACGCTGCTCTTGACACAAGGCCAGCATGGCCTTGTTGCCTACGTACAGCACTGGAGGAGAACGAGGCGACTCATCAGGTACATGAGGCAGCCAACAAGCTCTGGGTATGGGCCACTCGACTCTACGGACTCATCCGAAGGCAGAGCTGAGAGTGAGTGGCGAGTAGACAGAGGAGTGGCCTGAGGCGAGGAGTATGTGAAGCCGAAGCGCTGAAGGACCTGCTGCACCATGTGTGACTGAGTCAAGGTAATGGTGCGGCGTGCTCTGTCCCGAGTGATCTGCAAGCCGAGGTAGCTGCGCAGTTCACCCAGGTCTGTGCACGTGTGTCTCTTCAGGAGCTCGGACTTCACGTAGGCGAGTCCAGCAGTGTCCGCTGTGGCAAAGACCAAGTCGACGACGTACACGAGGATGTAGAATGGCGGCAGTGAAGTGTCGGTGCGCAGAAACAGCGACGGGTCGGCAGTAGAAGGAGCAAACCCAAGAGCCGCAAGCGTAGTCCTCAGTGTGTCGTGCCACTCACCCGAAGCCTGGCGAAGACCGTAGACTGGCCGTCGGAGGCTCCACTGGGTGCTAGGAGGGAAAGTCTTAGTGAAGCCAGGGGGACGGCGCAGCCAGATCTCGTCGTGCAGGCTACCCTGCAGGTAAGCAGTGCTGAAGTCGAGAGAGTGAAGCTCGTAGTCGCGCTGAGTGGCTATGTGCAGCAGCACCCGAAGAGTGGTCATCTTCGGGGTGGGAGAGAAGGTCTGAAAGTAGTCAACTCCCTGCCGCTGACTGAAGCCATGAGCAACGTACCGCGCCTTGAAGACAGGTGGAGAGCCCGGCGGCCGCTTCACCCTGAAGATCCACATGCCACTGATGATGTTCGCCCCAGGAGGGGGAACTGCGTCAATGTAGGTGCCTGTGGACTTCCAGGAAGCCATCTCTGCATCCATAGCTGCCTGCCACTGAGAGGAGTAGGGACCCTCTACGGCCTCCGTGTAAGAACGCGGAGTCGGGATGTCTAGTGCATCCGGGTCTCCCTCAGGAGCAAGCAGTACAGATGCGAGATGAGGTGAAGCAGCAGCCAGACACTCTAACTCCTCCTCCCTGTCCTCTAGGACGTCCGTGCCAAGAGCACACTCACCCCCGACGGACGGAGGACAGACAGACGCAGACTCAGCAACAAGACTAGCAACGTAGTCTAGACGACAGCGAGCAGCAAAGTCGACGAGCTCAGCGACAAGAGCAGACGCAGCAGTAGACTCAAAAGAGGGGTCAGTGACGACAGTAGCAAGCAGACGTGTGACAGTAGGACTGGCAGCACGAAGGGAGTCCGACTCAGGGTCGGCAAGCGCAGGAAGAGAGGACTCAGGAGGAGAAGGCAAAGGGGCACGCAGAGGAGCAGTGGACGGACGCAGAGACATCCGGTGCGTGCCAGGGACAGGAGGAGGACGCTGACGCGAACCGCGACCACTAGCGCGAGCAGCACGAACAGGCGATGCGGGACGAGACGCAGGCTCACGACGCTCAGCAAGACCTCCAGTAGGACCAGTGTAAGGAGAGGGAGCAGGCAGTGGGGAGGAAGGCTCCAACAGTGACTACGACTGGACAAGATGTGGACACTCGACCGGAGGAGAAAGACCAAGAACCTGCTGGAAAAGCGGAACGAAGTACGGCCGAGGCCGCGCGGCACCTCCTGACTCAGCAGGGACAGCACCAGCAAGCTCAGCGGCAGGACCTCCTGCAGCACCAGTAGCAGAACCACCGCCAGGACAGACAGCTGTAGTCTCAGCACCAACACCCCCAACGGTTCCAGCTCCAGTAGGACCCGCAGGCCCAGCAGCTCCGGGACTGGTAGCACCAGCACCCTCAACGGTCGAAGAAGCTCCAGCTCCAGCAGCACGCCTCCAGCGGCGAGCAAACCACTCACGCAGCTCCTGTGGAGAAAGGGGCTCCCGCCAAGACGCAGCACCAGGAGAAATCCCAGGCTCAGCAGCTCCAGACGCAGCACCCCTAGGCTCAGCAGCTCCCGACTCAGCACCCCCAGACTCAGTACCCCCTAGCTCAGCAGCTCCAGGCACAGCACCCCCCGGCTCAGCACCCCCAGGCTCAGCACCCTCCGCATTAGCACCCCCAGGACCAGCACCCCCAGGCTCAGCACCCCTAGTAGCAGCACCTCCAGGCTCAGCACCCCCGCGCACAGCACCCCCAGTGTCAGCACCCCCAGGCTCAGCACCCGCAGCAGCACCAGAGTCACCAGTAACCTCGACCGGGTCTACTGCGTCTACCTGGGACACACCTGAGGGGGCAGGAACCTGAGGGGGGAGGGGGTCTACCGGGGGGGGAACCGGCACAAGGAAGTCCGGCGGAGGGGGGAGGGAAGGAGTGCGGTAGGGGAAGAGGCGGTAGAACGGGACTGACTCGTCGAACGTGACGTGCTGGGAGGACAGAACACGACGAGAGGAGGGGTGGTAAAACCGCCACCCTGGAGCGTTAGTGGGGAAGCCAAGGAAGACACAGGGAGCAGCACGAGGGGACAGCTTGTCCGCAGACAAGTCGCGGACAAACGCCCAAGATCCCCAGACACGGAACGCAGACGCATCGCCAACCTTCCCCGTCCACAGCAAGACTGGGGACATCGCAGGCCGAGAGACCCTGGGGTGAAGGTTGAGCTGATGCGCCGCGTACCTCACTGCAAACGGCCACAGAAAATGGGGGGCAGCCGCATGCATCATGGACGTACGAGCGACATCCATGACCATGCCAATGCGGCACTCAGCAATCCCATTTTGCTGTGGAGAGTCCGGAAGCGTGAAGGTCTGGCGGATCCCCCGTGCACGACAGTAGTCTCGCAGAAGGCGAGAGGAGAACTCTCCGCCTCTGTCCGAGTGCAGACGCAGAACAGGAAAGTCCGAGCCGAAGCTCTGCCTGAGCTGGAGACGAGCCTCGCGGATCCAGTCGATCAGCACCTCAGTGACAGCACCCTTGCTGCGCAAGGGGAGGACTGTGGTGTAACGCGAGTAGTCGTCAACCACCAACAGGAAGTAGCGCTCGTGACCCTGCCCACGGACGGGGGCTGGGTCCCACACGTCCATGTGAAGTGTCTGCAGAGGAGCCTCTGTCGGGGGGAACTGGGAGGAGTGAGGAGCAGCCCGGAGGCGCCCCTCGACACAGGGGACACAGGAAGGTCCTGGCCCGGAGGGAAGGGGAGGGAGAGACTGGGGAAGACCAGAGACAAGGACCCGGGAAGCCATGCTCCGAAGACGGGGCAAGGAGGGGTGGCCAAGACGGTGGTGCCACAGGAGAGTCTCGTGAGACAGGAGGCGACAAGAACAGGGGGCAGACTCAGGGCCTGACCGGGACCCAGCTGCAATCACCTGACCTGACGCAGCTACCTGACTAGACGCAGGGACAGGAGAAGACGTAGTGGTCAGGGTGTAGAGGCTCGACCCCGGCCGACGAGAGAAGGTGGCCAGGTGTCGGCCTGTGCGTGCGTCCGTGCAGTGGGTCACCCGCTGACTCGCAGGAGTGAACTGGTGAACCCCCGCATCCTGGATGTCCGCACCACTCACCAAGTTCGTCGAGAACGAGGGAAGGTACAGACCAGACAGGGTGCCCGAAGGGGCAGCCGGACACGGGAGGACAGTGGAGAAGTGAGAGAGGACAGGACCCGCAAAGGGGTCAGCCAGGGAGACCGCAACCGGCCGGCCAAGCGGCGTGAGGGTGGTGCGGTCTCGAAAGAAGGAACGAGAAGCTCCAGAGTCAAGTGTGAAAGTGAGGGAGGACGAAGGCGACGCAGTACCTGAGAGCGCAGTCTCACCAGTACCTGAGAGCGCAGACGCACTGGCACCTAGAGCAGCAGCCTCACAAGCACCTAGCGCAGCAGTACTAATGCCCAGGTCGGGCGGGAAACACTGGTAACAGTCACCCTCCTCACTAATAGTCACAACATACATAGCAGCAAGGATAGCATCAAAGTCAAGATCAAAGATCGCTACACCAGCCCTAAGAAGCTCATCCCAGCGGGGAATCTCACTAGTCTCGGGGAACTGCTGATGCCAGGCGTCCGTCAGGCGGCCAAAGCAGCGCTGGGTGGGGTGGGCACCCCACACTGCTCACCCGCGCGGTCGCCGGAACGAAGGACGTAGGCACACGGACCAGCACCCCCACCCCTCTGACGCCGAGTGTACAACTCACGAAGCTGCTGGGGCGGAGGGATGTCCCGCGAACGCTGCTGCTGCTGCTGCGGGCGCTGACCACCACCACCGCCGCTCCGTTGCTGGGTACCACCCCGACCAGCTCCACCCCCTCCGCCACCACCGCCTCCTCCTCCGCCTCCTCCGCCGCCTCCACCGCCACCGCTGCCACCACCACCACCGCTGCCGCCACCTCTGCCGCCTCCACCGCCGCTGCCACCACCACCACCACCCCCGCCACCACTCCCGCCGCCACCCCCACTCCCCCCGCCGCCTCCACCGCCACCTCCACCGCCCTCTCCAGCTCCACCCGCGCCCTTGCCCCCCTTGCCCTTGCCAGAGCGGCGTCTCCCACTAGGGGCAGACGCCGCGCCGACCGACTCAAGACCAAGCAGGTCGCCAGCAGCAGAAGAGGCAACAGAGGGCAGCAGGGGGGAAGGAGAGCACCCCTCAAAGATGGGGGTGCGAGGGTCACCACAAGAAGCTCCTACAGCGACGATGCTCTTCTCCGCCGCGAGGAGGGCCTTCTCGAGGATGTCGACGGTGAGGGTGGTGGGACAGACTGCGAGAAAGTGGTCCCTGACTACGCGAAGGGAGTCAGAGAGGCGCGCGACTACGTAGTAGAGAGTGATGTACATGGGGGGGGGGGTTCTTAGCGCAGAACTCAGCAGGAAGGGCGGCGCGGTAGCGAGTGTCACTAGTGCGGAGGTGCGTAATGAGGTCAGCGATAGTGGGAAAGGCAGAGAGGTCAGGAAAGATGTAGGGAAGCATGAGACGGCTCAGTGCAGCAGTGGCAGGGGAGGAGTAGCGCGCAACTACAGCGTCGTACAAGGTCTGAGCACTCTTGTACTGACTAAAGTGCGCGCGCTCAGAGGTAGGGAGGTGGCGACGCACAGCAAGACGTGCAGTAGCATCGCGGGTGGCCCACTGAGAGCGCACAGT
Organism: Closterium sp. NIES-65; assembly: GCA_948144175.1. Classification (NCBI taxonomy): domain Eukaryota; kingdom Viridiplantae; phylum Streptophyta; class Zygnematophyceae; order Desmidiales; family Closteriaceae; genus Closterium; species Closterium sp. NIES-65. Next base: position 955,514 of record CANXME010000298.1, on the reverse strand, counting down.
GGGATCAGCATCAGCAGCAGGGGCAGGAGAGGCGCCAGAAGTGAGGTCAAAGAGAGAGAGAGGCCGTCTGCCCTGTCGCACTGTAAGAACAACTGCAGGTCGTCTACTCAGACCTCAAAGTCAATGGCTCGACCCTCAGCGTCAAAAGCGAGGACACTGGGGGTAGCCATGACGACCGACTAGCAGTGCAAGCAGTGGGGACGTGCACGCAGTAGCAGTGGGGCAGTGCCGTGCTCACCAGAAAGGGTAGGTCGGACGGTCGGCTCGCGGGCGGCTCGGCTGCTCCCAGTCGGCTCAGCTGCTGCTGGGCGGCTCGGCCGCTGCTGGGCGGCTCGGCTGCTGCTGGGCGGCCCGGCTGCTGCGGGGCGGCTCAGCGGCTCCTGGGCGGCTCGGCTGCAGCTGGGCGGCTCGGCGGCTCCCGGCTGCTGCTGGGCGGCTCGGCGGCTCCCGAACGGCTCGGCTGCAGCTGGGCGGCTCGGCTGCTGCTGGGCGGCGGAGGGCCGCAGGTGAGGCGGTGACGGGCCGGTAGAGCGGTGACGGGCCGGTAGGGCAGCGACGGGCCGGTAGGGCGGCGGCGGGCCGGAGCAAGGGCGGCGACGGGCCGGAGAGGCAGCGACAGGCCGAGAAGGGCGGCAACAGGCCGCGGAAGGGCGGCGACGGGCCGGGAAGGGGCGGCGACGGGCCGCCTAAGGGCGGCGACGGGCCGCCTAAGGGCGGCGACGGGCCGCCTAAGGGGGGCGACGGGCCGGGTGGAGCGATAGCGGGCCGAGTAGGGTGGCAGCGGGCCGCTTAGGGGCGGCGACGGGCCGGGTAGGGGCGGCGAGAGGCCGCGTAGGGCGGCGACGGGCCGGAGAGGCGGCGGCGGGCCGAGTAGGGCGGCGACGGGCCGCGGAAGGGCGGCGACGAGCCGCTGACGGGCGGCGACGGGCCGGGTAAAGGCGGCGTCTGGCCGCTGACGGGCGGCGTCGGGCCATGTGAGAGGTGGTGACGGGCCGTGAAGGGCGGCTCTGGGCCGCGAAGGGCGGCGACTCGCCGCGTAGGGCGGCACGAGGGAGGCCGCTAGGAGCGCCGAAGAGGGCGCGACGGTAGAGAGGGAACACAGGGCGCGACTCGGGCAGGAAAAAAAAAAATCGACTTGGTGGGCCCTAGGAACAGTTCCCACGAGGGAACCTGCTCGATACCATGAGAAGAAACGAGAATGAATGAACTATGAATGAAGTCAGTACAAATAGGAAACCCTAACTGGGTTGTACCCCCTATGGGATACCCCACTACAGCCTACACAATAGTATAAGCTATAGATATGTTCTGACACCGGGTTCTCCGCCTGTCTTCAAGGCGCGTTACGTTGCTCGAGGCTTCAGTCAGCGAGAGGGAGTTGACTTCTTCCAGACCTTCTCCTTGAACCCAAAGCTGACCACCCTTCGAGTTCTGCTGCACGTCGCTGCTCAGCGTGACTACAAGCTTCACTCTCTTGACTTTAGCACAGCTTTCCTATAGGGCAGCCTGCACGAGGAGATCTGGCTGCGCCGCCCACCTGGCTTCATCTGGTCGTTTCTGTCAACATATATTTTATATGTGTTGTTTAGGTTAGTCTAGGTGTTACATTTCTACTTCCTTGCATGATTAGGGTTTGCTATATCTAGGGTTGTACTTTCCATTTTCTAATAATTTCATTCTTAACATGGTATAGAGCTAGGTTTCCCCAGGGCGATTTTTCCCCTAGGCGATTTTTTCCCCTAGGCGAAATTTCTCTCGATAGTCTATGGGCCCACCACCCACGCGTATCGTAGCGACCCGTGGCCCAAAGCGCCCTGCCCGGTAGAGCCCGAGTAGGTCGCGCCCCCCCGTCTGTCAGAACATATATACAGCTTATACTATTGTGTAGGCTGTAGTGGGGTATCCCATAGGGGGTACAACCCAGTTAGGGTTTCCTACTTGTACTGATTTCATTTCATAGTCAATCATTCCTGTTCTCTTACTTTCACATGGTATAGAGCAGGTCCTTCAAGGACCGATTTTTTTTTGGGCCCACCGAAGCGCGCCCCGAGGCGCGCTATTTTTTTCGCGACCCCTCGGGTCGCCCTTTCCCCTGCGGCCCCGCCGCCTCCACTGACGCGGCCCCGCCGCTATCTCTGACGGGGCCCCGCAGCCGGCTATGACGCGGCCCCGTCCCCTACCTTTCCGCGGCCCCGCCGCCTGCTCTTCGCGGCCGCGCCCCGGCTTTCGCGCGGCCCCGCCGCCGACTCTGCAGCGGCCCCGCCCCGACCCTCCTACGGCCCCGCCGCTGGCTCTTTCGGCCCCGCCCCGGCTCTTACGCGGCCCCGCCGCCGGCCCTCTAAGGCCCCGCCGCCGGCCCTCTAAGGCCCCGCCCCGGCTCTTTCGGCCCCGCCCGGGCTCTTTCGGCCCCGCCCCGGCTCTCACGCGGCCTCGCCGCCGGCCCTCTAAGGCCCCGCCCCGGCTCTTTCGGCCCCGCCCCGGCTCTCACGCAGCCTCGCCGCCGGCCCTCTAAGGCCCCGCCCCGGCGCTTTTGTCCCCGCCCCGGCGCTTTCGGCCCCGCCCCGGCTCTCACGCGGCCTCGTCGCCGGCCCTCTAAGGCCCCGCCCCGGCTCCTTCGGCCCGCCCCGGCTCTTTCGGCCCTGCCCCGGCTCTCACGCGGCCCCGCCGCCGGCCCTTTAAGGCCCCGCCCCGGCTCTATCGGCCCCGCCCCGGCTCACACACGGCCCCGCCGTCGGCCCTCTAAAGGCCCCACCGTCGGCTCTCTCGGCCCCGCCCCGGCTCTCACGCGGCCCCGCCCCAGCTCTTTCGGCCCCGCCGCTGGCTCTCACGACCCCGCCCCGGCCCTCTCACGGCCCCACGCCGGGTCTCACGCGACCCCGCCCCTGCTCTCTCTAGCGGCCCCGCCACCCCACCTGCAGCAGCCGAGCCGCCCACCTGCAGCACCCGAGCCGCCCTGCCGCCGAGCCGCCCGGGAGTCGAGCCGCCCTGCACCCGAGCCGCCCTGCCACCGAGCCGCCCGGGAGCCGAGCCGCCCTGTACCCGAGCCGCCCTGTCGCTGAGCCGCCCAGCAGCCGAGCCGCCCTGTACACGAGCCGCCCGGCCGCAGAGCCGTCTTTCTGCTGAGCTGCGCGACCTGCCCTACCTGGTGAGCACAGTCCCACTGTCACTGAGTGCTCTTCCCCTGCTGCTTGCACTGCTCTGCTGTCATCGTCATGGCTACCCCTAGTGTACTCGCTTTTGACGCTGAGGGTCGCGCCCTTGATTTTGAGGTCTGGCAAGACGATCTGCAGCTGTTCTTACAGTGCGACAGAGCTGACGGCCTTTCTCTCTTTGACCTCACCTCTGGCGCCTCTCCTGCCCCTACTGCTGATGCTGATCCCACTGTCCGCTCTCAGTGGGCCACCCGCGATGCTGCTGCACGTCTTGCTGTGCGTCGCCACCTCCCTACCTCTGAGCGCGCGCACTTTAGTCAGTACAAGAGTGCTCAGACCTTGTACGACGCTGTAGTTGCGCGCTACTCCTCCCCTGCCACTGCTGCACTGAGCCGTCTCATGCTTCCCTACCTCTTTCCTGACCTCTCTGCCTTTCCCACTGTCGCTGACCTCGTTACGCACCTCCGCACTAGTGACACTCGCTACCGCGCCGCCCTTCATGCTGAGTTCTGCGCTAAGAACCCCCCCCCCATGTACATCACTCTCTACTACGTAGTCGCGCGCCTCCCTGACTCCCTTCGTGTAGTCAGGGACCACTTTCTCGCAGTCTGTCCCACCACTCTCGCCGTAGACCTCCTCGAGAAGGCCCTCCTCTCAGCTGAGAAGAGCATAGTTGCTGTAGGGGCTTCTCGTGGTGACCCTCGCACCCCCATCTTTGAGGGGTGCTCTCCTTCCCCCTTGCTGCCCTCTGTTGCCTCTGCTGCTGCTGCCGACCTGCTTGGTCTTGAGTCGGTCGGCGCGGCGTCTGCCCCTAGTGGGAGACGTCGCTCCAGCAAGGGCAAGGGGGGCAAGGACGCGGGTGGAGCTGGAGGGAGCGGTGGAGGTGGCGGCGGTGGCGGCGGCGGGAGTGGGGGTGGCGGCGGGAGTAGTGGTGGTGGTGGTGGTGGTGGCAGCAGCGGCGGAGACGGTGGTGGTGGTGGCGGCGGTGGTGGAGGTGGCAGCGGCGGAGGTGGAGGCGGCGGAGGTGGAGGCGGTGGAGGCGGTGGAGGCGGCGGCGGAGGCGCCGGAGGTGGTGGAGGGAGCGGAGCTGGTCAAGGTGGTACCCAGCAGCGTAGTGGTGGTGGTGGTGGCCAGCGCTCGCAGCGGCAGCAGCAGCAGCGCTCGCGGGACATCCCTCCGCCCCAGCAGCTTCGTGAGTGGTACGCTGGGCGTCAGAGGGGTGGGGGTACTGGTCCCTGCACCTACGTTCTTCGTTCCGGCGACCGCGCGGGTGAGCAGTGTGGGGGTGCCCACGCCACCCTGCGCTGCTTTGGCCGCCTGACAGACGCTTGGCGTCAGCAGTTCCCCGGGGCTAGTGAGATTCCTCGTTGGGACGAGCTCCTTAGGGCTGGTGTAGCGATCTTTGATCTTGATTTTGATGCTATCCTTGCTGCTATGTATGCTGTGACTTATAGTGAGGAGAATGAGGGTTACCGGTGTTTCCAGCCCGACCCGGGCATTGGTACTGCTGCGCTAGGTGCTTGTGAGGCTGCTGCTCTAGGTGCCAGTGCGTCTGCGCTCTCAGGTACCGGTGAGACTGCGCTTTCAGGTACTGAGTCGCCCTCGTCCTCCCTCACTTTCACACTTGACTCCGGAGCTTCTCGCTCCTTCTTTCGAGACCGCACTACCCTTACGCCTCTTGGCCGGCCGGTTGCGGTCTCCCTGGCTGACCCTTCTGGGGGTCCTGTCCTGTCTCACTTCTCCACTGTCCTCCCGTGTCCGGCTGCCCCTTCGGGCGCCCTGTCTGGTCTGTACCTTCCCTCGTTCTCGACGAACTTGGTGAGTGGTGCAGCCCTACAGGATGCGGGGGTTCACCAGTTCACTCCTGCGAGTCAGCGGGTGACCCACTGCACGGACGCACGCACAGGCCGACACCTGGCCACCTTCTCGCGTCGGCCGGGGTCGAGTCTCTACACCCTGACCACTTCATCTCCTCCTGTCCCTGCGTCTGGTCAGGTAGCTGCGTCAGGTCAGGTGCTTGCTGCTGCGTCCCGGTCAGGTCCTGAGTCTGCCCCCTGTTCTTGTCGCCTCCTGTCTCACGAGACTCTCCTGTGGCACCACCGTCTTGGCCACCCGTGCTTGCCCCGTCTTCGGAGCATGGCTTCCCGTGTCCTTGTCTCTGGTCTTCCCCAGTCTCTCCCTCCTCTCCCCTCCGGGCCAGGACCCTCCTGTGTCCCCTGTGTCGAGGGTCGCCTCCGGGCTACTCCTCACTCCTCCCACTTCCCTCCGATAGAGGCTCCCCTGCAGACGCTTCACATGGATGTGTGGGGCCCAGCCCCCGTCCGTGGGCAGAGTCACGAGCGCTACTTCCTGTTGGTGGTTGACGACTACTCGCGTTACACCACAGTCCTCCCCTTGCGCAGCAAGGGTGCGGTCACTGAGGTGCTGATCGACTGGATCCGCGAGGCTCGTCTCCAGCTCAGGCAGAGCTTCGGCTCGGACTTTCCTGTTCTGCGTCTGCACTCGGACAGAGGCGGAGAGTTCTCCTCTCGCCTTCTGCGAGACTACTGTCGTGCACGGAGGATCCGCCAGACCTTCACACTTCCGGACTCTCCACAGCAAAATGGGATTGCTGAGCGCCGCATTGGCATGGTCATGGATGTCGCTCGTACGTCCATGATGCATGCGGCTGCCCCCCATTTTCCGTGGCCGTTCGCGGTGAGGTACGCGGCGCATCAGCTCAACCTTCACCCCCCGGTCTCTAGGCCTGCGATGTCCCCAGCCTTGCTGTGGACGGGGAAGGTTGGGGATGCGTCTGCGTTCCGTGTCTGGGGATCTCGGGCGTTTGTCCGCGACTTGTCTGCGGACAAGCTGTCCCCTCGTGCTGCTCCCAGTGTCTTCCTTGGCTTCCCCACTGACGCCCCAGGGTGGCAGTTTTACCACCCCTCCTCTCGTCGTGTTTTGTCCTCCTAGGACGTCACGTTCAACGAGTCAGTCCCCTTCTACCGTCTCTTCCCCTACCGCACTCCTTCCCTCCCCCCTCCCCCGGACTTCCTTGTGCCGGTTCCCCCTCCGGTAGACCCCCTCCCCCCTCAGGTTCCTGCCCCCTCAAGTGTGTCCCAGGTAGACGCCGTTGACCCGGTCGAAGTTACTGGTGACTCTGGTGCTGCTGCGGGTGCTGAGCCTAGGGGTGCTGACTCTGGGGGTGCTGTGCGCGGGGGTGCTGAGCCTGGGGGTGCTGGGCCTGGGGGTGCTACTGCGGAGGATGCGGATCCTGGGGGTGCTGAGCCGGGGGGTGCTGTGCCTGGAGGTGCTGGGTCTGGGGGTGCTGGGTCGGGAGCTGCTGAGCCTGGGGGTGCTGAGCTGGGAGCTGCTGAGCCTGGGGGTGCTGCGTCTGGAGCTGCTGAGCCTGGGGTTTCTCCTGCTGCGCCTCGCCGGGAGCCCCTCTCTCCACAGGAGCTGCGCGAGTGGTTCGCTCGCCGCTGGAGGCGTGCTGCTGAGTCTGGGGGTGCTGCTGGAGCTGGAGCTGGTGCTTCTTCGACCGTCGAGGGTGCTGGTGCTGCCGGTCCCGGAGCTGCTGGGCCTGCGGGTCCTCCTGGAGCTGGAGCTGCTGAGGGTGTTGGTGCTGAGCCTACTGCTGCTGGTCCTGCCGCTGGAGGAGTGGGTGACGCTGGTGCTGTCGCTGAGGGTGCTGGTGCTGTCCCTGCTGCGTCTGGAGCTGCCGCGCGGCCTCGGCCGTACTTCGTTCGGCTTCTGCAGCAGGTTCTTGGTCTTTCTCCTCCAGTAGAGGGTCCACCGCCTGTCCAGTCGCAGTCCCTCCTGGAGCCTTCCTCTCCACTGCCTGCTCCCTCTCCTTACACTGGTCCTACTGGAGGTCTTGCTGAGCGTCGTGAGCCTGCGTCTCGTCCCGCGTCGCCTGTTCGTGCTGCTCGCGCTAGTGGTCGCAGTTCGCGTCAGCGTCCTCCACCTGTCCCTGGCACGCACCGGATGTCTCTGCGTCCGTCCACTCCTCCCCTGCGTGCCCCTTTGCCTTCTCCTCCTGAGTCCTCTCTTCCTGCGCTTGCCGACCCTGAGTCGGACTCTCTTCGTGCTGCCAGTCCTACTGTCACGCGTCTGCTTGCTACTGTCGTCACTGACCCCTCTTTTGAGTCCACTGCTGCGTCTGCTCTTGTCGCTGAGCTCGTCGACTTTGCTGCTCGCTGTCGTCTAGACTACGCTGCTAGTCTTGTTGCTGGGTCTGCGTCTGTCTGTCCTCCGTCCGTCGGGGGTGAGTGTGCTCTTGGCACGGACGTCCTTGAGGACAGGCAGGAGGAGTTACAGTGTCTAGCGGCTGCTTCACCTCATCTCGCGTCTGTACTGCTTGCCCCTGAGGGAGACCCGGATGCACTAGACATCCCGACTCCGCGTTCTTACGCGGAGGCCGTAAAGGGTCCCTACTCCTCTCAGTGGCAGGCAGCTATGGATGCAGAGATGGCTTCCTGGAAGTCCACAGGCACCTACGTTGACGCGGTTCCCCCTCCTGGGGCGAACATCGTCAGTGGCATGTGGATCTTCAGGGTGAAGCGGCCGCCGGGCTCTCCACCTGTCTTCAAGGCGCGGTACGTTGCTCGTGGCTTCAGTCAGCGGCAGGGAGTTGACTACTTTCAGACCTTCTCTCCCACCCCAAAGATGACCACTCTTCGGGTGCTGCTGCACATAGCCGCTCAGCGCGACTACGAGCTTCACTCTCTCGACTTCAGCACTGCGTTCCTGCAGGGTAGCCTGCACGAGGAGATCTGGCTGCGCCGTCCACCTGGCTTCACTGGGACTTTCCCTCCTGGCACCCAGTGGAGCCTCCGACGGCCAGTCTACGGTCTCCGCCAGGCACCGCGTGAGTGGCACGACACACTGAGGACTACGCTTGCGGTTCTTGGGTTTGCTCCTTCTACTGCTGACCCGTCGCTGTTTCTGCGCACCGACACTTCACTGCCGCCGTTCTACATCCTCGTGTACGTCGACGACTTGGTCTTTGCCACAGCGGACACTGCTGGACTCGCCTACGTGAAGTCCGAGCTGCTGAAGAGACACACGTGCACAGACCTGGGTGAACTGCGCAGCTACCTTGGCTTGCAGATCACTCGGGACAGAGCACGCCGCACCATTACCTTGACTCAGTCACACATGGTGCAGCAGGTCCTTCAGCGCTTCGGCTTCACGTACTCCTCGCCTCAGGCCACTCCTCTGCCTACTCGCCACTCACTCTCAGCTCTGCCTTCGGATGAGTCCGTAGAGTCGAGTGGTCCGTATGCAGAGCTTGTTGGCTGCCTCATGTACCTGATGACCTGCACACGACCTGACCTTGCATACCCTTTGAGCATTCTTGCACGCTATGTTGCTCCTGGTAGACACCGACCAGAGCACATGGCTGCAGCGAAGAGGGTATTGCGCTACCTGTGCAGTACGTCGGGCATGGGGCTAGTGCTTGGAGGGCGGAGTCCAGTGGTCCTTACAGGCCACGCGGACGCTTCTTGGGCTGACGACCAGGCTACGCAGCGGTCGTCACAGGGTTACACCTTCAGCCTTGGTTTCGGCTCTGTCTCGTGGCGGTCTACTCGCTCGTCTTCGGTTCTCGGCTCCAGTTGTGAGGCTGAGATCTACGCCGGAGCCATGGCTGCATAGGAGCTTCGCTGGCTCACCTACCTGCTGACTGACCTTGGAGAGCCGCCTCGTTCTCCTCCAGTGCTGTACGTAGACAACAAGGCCATGCTGGCCTTGTGTCGAGAGCAGCGCTTGGAGCACAGAACAAAGCACATTGCTCTCCGCTACTTCCTTGCTCGTGAGCTGCAGCAGCGTGGTCAGTTGCGACTTGCGTACGTGGCCTCTGAGGCCAACACTGCTGATGTGTTCACCAAGGCACTTGCGCCTTGTGACCATCAGCGCTTTTGTACCCAGCTGGGTTTTTTGCCTGTCTTGCCTCACTTGCTCTCTTCTTGACTTTACTTGTACTGTGACATATATATACCTGCTCTTGCTTGTCTTGCTTTATATATATGTCTGTACTCTTGCATGTGAACTGGCCTTTGGCCTTGCTCTTGTGCTCGGACTGTGTGGTGACTTTGTGATCCACCCTGAGCTTTGTTTTGCTTTGCTTGACTGGTCTTGTGACCCCTTGTTCTCCCCCACTTTGCCTATGGGGGTGTGTCAGAACATATATACAGCTTATACTATTGTGTAGGCTGTAGTGGGGTATCCCATAGGGGGTACAACCCAGTTAGGGTTTCCTACTTGTACTGATTTCATTTCATAGTCAATCATTCCTGTTCTCTTACTTTCACACCGTCGCCATCACGTCACCCGTTTCTGCCTTGCGCCCCACCCATTTGTGCCGTGCGTCACTCGGTTTTCTGCCCCGCGCCTCACTCGTTTTACCCCGTGTGTTGCCCCCAACCCTCTAGCACGCAGCAGACGAGCGCGCGTAGCTGCGCGCGCAACCTTAGTCGCACCCGCACCTCCGCTCTAGTACGTCGTATCCGCGCGCACGTGCAGCCCACCGTCGTAACCAGCCCCCAGATCTGAAATCCCCCACTGAACCTGGAGACCCGCCGCCCCTGACCTGAAAACCGCCGCCCCACCTGGAAACCTGCTGCCCCACCCATTCCAGGCACCTCACCCAGGATCAGCCGCCCCACCCAGTCCTCTTCACCGCATTGAACCGCACAGAACCGCACAGAACTGCACATAACCGCACAAAACCGCAGAGAACCACCGCCTCACCTTCCCCACCCGTAGCCTGCTGCCTTAACAGCTTCCCCACCTGAAATCCGCCTTCCCACAAGCTACCTCACCCGCCGCCCGTCGCCCCAGCCAATTACACTGCCGCCAGCAGCACCAGCAGCAGCATAGGCTGCCCCCAGCGCGCCAGCGGCAGCATAGGCAGCCCCCAGCAGAACCAAAAGCAGCATAGGCTGCCGCCAGCGCACCAGCAGCAGCACAGGCTGCCCCCAGTGCACTAGAAACAGCGTAGGCTGCCCCCAGCAGAACTAGAGGGAGCATAGGCTGCCGCCAACGCACCAGCAGCAGCATAGGCTGCCCCCAGCGAACCAGCAGCAGCATAGGCTGCCCCTAGTGCACCAGCAGCAGCTTAAGCTACCGCCAGCGCACCAGCAGCAGCACAGGCTGCCCCCAGCGCACCAGCAGCAGCTTAGGCTGCCCCTAGCAGAACCAGCAGCAGCATAGGCTCTCGTGGCGTGTACTAGGGTTCTACAGCAGCAGGGCCAGCCACAGCACTCCCGTCAGTGGGGGCTTGCAGGTCCAAAGTGTGGCGCCCCCATGAGTGGCTCAGCTAGCAGTGGGCGAGACGTCGGCCCGTGCGGGTACCGGGCTCTGACAGGCCCCGGTGCTAGTACTACCTGCTTGAGTCCTGACCAAACTGCGTCCAGCTGCTACCGTCGACTCGACGACCTCCACTGTGAGCGTTTTGGTCCTCACACTATTACACCGCACTGGCCTTCGCACCTTCGCCAGCGCACTACTGCACCAGTTGAGTCTCACCTACCTGGTCTAGGACCTTTTCCGGCTGCACGAGTAGAGACCTGTGTTTCCAGTCTTGGTCCGTGTGTTGTTTCCAGTCCAGGCACCTCTGAGGGCCTTTGTGTAGGAGCTGCAGCTACAACTAGTCTAGCACTAGCCTTTGTAGCTGGTTTGGGTGCGACCCCACAGACTGCACTGCTTTCCTTCACCCTAGACTCTGGAGCGTCCAGCTATTTCTTTCGCGACTGTACTGACCTCACACCACTGCGCACTCCAGTCACTGTCGCCTTGGCTGACCCCTCTGTGGGACGTGCAGTTGCTAGCAGCACCACCACTCTTCCGTGTCCGGCGGCTCCCTCAGATTTTCTTACAGGTTACTACACCCCCTCGTTCTCTAGGAACGTGGTGGGTGCCATTCACCTCCAGGCGTAGTCACCACTTTCCCACTCGACGAGCCTGTTGCCTCCTGCACAGTCGGTCTCACTGGGGCACCTCTGGCCACTTTCCACAGAGAGTCGAGATCTGGTCTGTACTCCCTACACACTAGGTCCCACCAGACTGAGTCGGGTCAGGTCAGGTAGCTGCTGTGTCGTGCGACTGTTGGTCACTCGCCCACCCATCAGTCCTTTGGCACCAGCGTCTAGGTCACCCGTCGTTCCCACGTCTTAGTAAGATGTTACGTCACCGTCTGGTCTCAGGTCTCCTAGCGTTGCTTGCCCCGCTTCCTCGCTCGCCTGCGCCGCCGTGCACTCCTTGCGTCGAGGGTCGACAGCGCGCCGCCCCTCACTCCTCCTCGTTCCCCCCCACCACGGCTCCCTTCTAGACCCTGCACTTGGACGTTTGGGGCCCCTCCCATGTCCTTCGCCCACGTCAGGAATGCTACTTCCTGATTGTGGTGGACGACTATTCCCGCTACACCACGGTTTTCCCCTTGCGACGGAAGGCCAACCGTCCTCGAGCCGTGGCTCCTAGTGTGGGGTGGTGCCCAGGGCCTGTGTGGGCTTCGCATACACTCGGACCGTGGTGGTGAGTTCTCTTCCACTCGCCTCGAGACGTTCTGTCAGGGTCGGGGAGTCATTCAGTCGTACACGCTACCAGCCTCGCCGCAGCAGAACGGGGTAGCCGAGCGTTGCATCTGCCTGGTCATGGAAGTTGCCCGGACCTCCATGTGCCATGCCGGTGCCCCTCAGTTCTTGTGGCCTCAGGCAGTCTGCTACGCCGCACCAGCTGAACCTATGGCCCAGTGACGCCAGTCTCTCTCTTGTCAGGTTTACAGGGCATAGCAGCTGACTTCCGCGTCTGGGGTTGTCTGGCCCACGTTCGCGCCCTTGGCGCGAACAAGTTGTCTCCGCGCACTCGTGCATGCGTCTTTCTTGGCTTCCCTTTGGACGCCTCCAGCTGGGTGTTCTACGACCCGGTCACCTGCGGGTTCTTCACTTCTTAGGACGTCACGTTCAACGAGTCTGTCTGTTACTACAGGAGTCACCCCCACCGAGGTATTGAGGTCTTTTCCCCCCCGCTGTTCCTCACCCTTGAGCCCCCCCCAGTCGCCTCGGTAGCCCCCCCCGCTTCACGTCCTGCCCCGTCAGGTGTGTCCCATGTCACTCCGCAGTCATCCCCCCCGTAGGGTCCAGTCCCTGTCGTGTCTAGGGGTGCGGGAGGTGCAGTTGCGGAGGGTGCAGGTGCTGGGGCTGCAGGAGCTCGTGGTGTTGCTTAAGGGGGTGTGGTGGGTGTGGGCGTGGAGGTCACTCCTGTGGAGGACACGGCAGCCTCGAGTCGGCAGCCTCGCCCCTCGTCACCCCCCGGCTTCCCGGTCGTCCTGCAGTTCCCTCCTCGTTCTCCTCTACGGCCGGTTGCTGCGGCGCTTGGGGGTGCTCCTACTGGAGGTAGTGGAGGCCACGGGGGTGTCGATAAAGGAGGTGCTGGTTATGGTAGTGTTGGAGCTGGAGGCACTGGCACTGTGGCGCCTACACCTCGCACTGTACATTTCCTGACCTGTGAGCAGCGTCTCCTTAGGTTGGAGAGGGAGGAGCGTGAGCGGTTTGAGAGGGCACAGCAGCAGCAGGAGCAGCAGCACCACCACCACCAGCAGCGGTAGCAGGAGCAGCAACAGCTATAGCAGCAGGAGAGAGAGTAGAGGTGGAGTCGCAGCAGTAGCACGAGAGGGTAGAGCAGGAGTCCCGGTCGCAGCAGCGGGTGCAGCTGCAGCCGCAGCAGGAGAGGGTAAAGGAGTCACGGCCGCACCAGGAGAGGGTAGAGCAGGAGTTCATCTCACAGCAGCAGGTGCAATTACAGACCCAACAGGAGAGAGTACAGGAGGAGTCACATCTGCACCAGGAGAGGGTAGAGCAAGAGCCCCACCCGCAGCAGCAGGTGCAGTTACCCCGCAGGAGAGAGTATAGGAGGAGTCACGACCTCAGCAGGAGAGGGTAGCGCAGGAGTCTCGCTCGCAGCAGCGGGTGCAACTGCAGTCGTAGTAGGAGAAGGCAGAGGCGGAGCCACAGGAGCAGCAGCAGGGGCCAGTGCCGTCACAGCAGACGCCAGAGGAGGCGGAGAAGCACCGACTGCGACTACACGACCTCCTCGACCCAGCACCTGTACGCTTTGTTCGTGGTCCCCTACCGTCCCCTCCTGTTCCCCCTGTTGATTCCCTTTCCTCGTCCCAGTGGACTCGTTGTTCTCCCCTCAGTCGTGCTGTATCCCCAGAGCGTTGTCGGTCACGTTACCGTGCAGACGGTCCGACTACCTTGTTCTTCGCTCTCGTGTTCCACCTTTTCCTGTCCTTCCACAGCCCCCTGAGTCGTTCCTCACTGTGCTTCACGACCCATTGTCCAACTACCTCCATGCCTCCCGTCCTGTCGTCTCCCGTGTTTTGTCCGCGTTGGTCACTCAACCGACTGCACCTCTGTCGTCTGTTTCGGCACTTTTTACCACTATCGATGGCTTTGCCTCTTCCCACCACCTTGACTACGCCGCTCAATTGGTGAGTGGCCCTGCTCATTCTCCGTTCTCTGGGGGTGCTCCTCTTTTTCCCCTAGATGTCCTCGAGGACAGGCAGTTCAAGCTTGGTTTTCTTGCGGCCGCTGTTCCTCATCTCTACGCCATGTTGCTTGCCCCTGAGGGGGATCCAGACGCTCTTGGAATCCCGATCCCTCGCACTCACGCCGAGGCGGTCTCGGGACCCTGGGCCTCGTACTGGATAGAAGCTGAGGAGGCAGAGATGGCATCTTATAGGTCCACACGCACTTACGACGATGCAGTCCCACCATCTCGGACGAACGTCATTAGTGGCCGATGGCTCTACAAGGTGAAGCGGCCGCTTGGATCACCACCAGTGTTCTAGGCGCGCTACGTGGCGAGAGGCTTCAGTCAGCGAGAGGGGGTGGACTTCTTCCAAACCTTCGCTCCCACCCCGAAGATGAGTACTCTTCGGGTGTTGCTGCATATTGCAGCCCAGCGCAACTACGAGTTGCACTCCTTGGACTTCTCCACCGTGTTCCTTCAGGGGAGCCTACACGAGCAGATCAAGCTGCGTCGCCCGCCTGGCTTCACTGGCTCTTTCCCACCTGGGACCCAGTGGCAGCTGCGTCGACCAGTCTACGGCCTGTGCCAGGCTCCACGTGAGTGGCATGACACACTTTGCTCGACCCTTGCAGCGCTTGACTTCTTTCCGTCGTTTGCTGACCCGTCACTGTTCGTTCGCCGTGGCTCGACCCCGTTCTTTTTCCTGGTCTACGTCGACGACCTGGTGTTTTCCACTCCCGACCGACGTGCGCTGGCCTCCGTGAAGGAGGAACTGCAGAGGAGACACACTTGCACTGACCTTGGTGAGCTGCAGCACTACCTTGGCCTGTAGATCACCAGATCAGAGCAGCTCGCACCATTACGCTGACTGAGTCGCATATGGTCGAGCAGATCCTCACGAGGTTTCGCTTCCCGTTCTCCAAGGTACAGCTCACCCCTCTTGGTGTGGATCATGGGCTCACTCTCAGATTTTTACCTCCCCTCGTTCTCTACGAACTTGGTGAGTACCGCTGCCCTCTACAATGCGATGGTTACTACCACCACTCCTGGGGGTCAGCGCGTGTCGATCTTCCCGTGTACACGGACGGGCCGTCACCTGGCCACGTTTACCTGCCGGTTTGGGTAAAGTCTGTACTCACTGACTACTGAGCCTCCTCATGTAGCTGCATTTGGTCAGGTGTCCGCGTCAGGTCCGGTAGCAGCCCCCTACTCGTGTTGCCTCCTGTTGCACCAGACTCTCCTTTGGTACCACCGCCTTGGTCACCCCTCTCTGCCACGCCTCCGCGGCATGCAATCCCGTTCCTCGTCTTTGGTCTTCCCAGGTCTCTGCCTCCTCTCCAACCCCCACCTGCCCCTCCCTGCCTTCCCTGTGTTGAGAGGCGGCAGTGCGCTGCTCCTTACTTTGCCTCGTTTCCCCCGACGACTGCTCCCCTGCAAACTCTCCACATGGACTTGTGGGGCCCAGCCCACGTTCGTGGTCAGGGCCGGGAGCGATACTTTCTGCTGGTTGTTGACGACTACTCACGTTACACTCCGGTCTTCCCCTTGCGCAGCAAGGGGGAGGTCCCTGATGTTTTTATCCCTTGGATCAGCGCTCTCCGTCTCCAGCTCTGCAAGTGGTTCGACACGGACCTTCCGGTCCTACGTCTGCACTCTCACAGAGGTGGTGAGTTTGCCTCCGACCTCTTACGGGACTTTTGTCGTGGGGAGGGCATCACCCAGTCGTTCACGCTTGCGACCTCTCCGCAGCAGAATGGGGCTGCTGAGCGCCGCATTGGCTTAGTCATGGAGGTCGCTCGTACCTCCATGATTCATGTGGCTGCCCCCCATTTCTTATGGCCGTTTGCGGTCCGATACGCTGTGCATCAGCTCAACCTTTGGCCCCGTGTCTCCTTGTTGGAGACCTCGCCAATACCGCGTTTGCCGGGAGAGGTTGGCGATGCGTCAATCTTCTGGGTCTAGGGATCTCGTGCCTTTGTCCGCGATACCTCCGCGGACAAGCTCTCCTACCGTGCCATTCTCGGTGTCTTCCTTGGCTGTCCCCTTGACGCGCAGGGCTGGAAGTTTTACCACCCCACCTCGTGCCGTGTCCTGCCCTCTCAGAATGTCACGTTTGACGAGTCAGTTCCCTTTTACCATCTCTTCCCCTACCGCATTGCCCCTCTCCCCCCCCGCCGCCGCTCTTCCTCGCACCATGTCTTCCTCTGGTAGACCCCCTCCCCCCTCAGGGTCCTGCTCCCTCAGGTGTGTCCCAGGTAGACCTTGTCGAGCTTGTAGAGGTAACTATCGACTCTGGTGCTGCTGGGGGTGTTGTTGCTAGGGGTGCTGCGTCTAGAGGTACTGAGCCTGAGCGTGCAGAGCTTGAGGGTGCGGAGCCTGGGGGTGCTGAGCTTGAGCGTGCGAAGCCTGGGGGTGCTACGCCTGGGGTTGCTGAGTCTGAGGGTGCGGAGCCAGGGGGTGCTGAGCCTGAGCGTGCGGAGCCTGGGGGTGCTGAGCCTGAGTGTGCTGAGCTTGTAGGTACTTTGACTGCTTGTCGTCCTACGGACGCCTCCTCACGGCGGGAGCCTCTCTCTCAAACGCAGTTACGGGAGTGGCTTGTTCGGCGCTAGAGCCTTTGGAGTGGAGCTATTGGAGCTGGGGGGCCTGCCACTGGAGGCCATGGAGCTGGAGGCACTGGAGCTTCTAGTCCCTGTGGTGCTGGAGTCGCTGGTCCCGGAGGTGCTCGTACTGGAGGTACTGGAGCTGCTGGAGCCGGTGGTACAGCAGGCGCTAGAGCTGGAGGTACTAGAGGTACTGGAGTTGCTGATCTTGGAGGTGTTGGAGGTCCTACAGGTGTCCCACCACGGCGGAAGCCTCTCTCTCCACCACAGCTGTGAGAGTGGTTTGCTCAGCGCTGGAGCCTTCTTAGTGGCATTGCTGGAGCCAAGGGGCCTGCCGCTGGAGGCCCCGGAGCTGGAGGCACTAGAGCTGCTGGTCGTGGAGGTCCTAGAGGTGCTGGAGCCATTAGTCCGGGAGGTGCTCATACCACAGGTACTGGAGCTACTGGAGCTGGAGGTGCTACAGGCGTTGGAGCTAGAGGCGATGGAAGCGGAGGCGCTGGAGGCGCTGGAGCTGGAGCTGCTCGAGGAACGGGAGCCGCTCGTCCCGGAGGTGATCGTACTGGAGGTAATGGAGTTGTGGGAGCTGGCGGTGCTGCAAGCGTTGGAGCTAGAGAGACTGGAGCTGGAGACTCCGGAGTTGAAGGCGCTGGCCCTGGGGGTGCTGGTGTTGTTGGTGCTGGTTCTGGAGGCACTACACGGCCACGACCGTACTTCGTTCCACTGCATCAGCAGGTTCTTAGTCTCCCACCTTCTATTGGCCTTACCCCTCCCTTACTGTATCCACCGCCTGACCAGTCGCTGCCGTAGTTACAGCCAGCCTCCCCACTGCCTGCTCCTTCCCCTTACACTGAGCAGACAAAAGGTCTTACAGAGCGTCGTAAGCCTGCGTCTCATCCTGCCACGCTTGTTCGCGCTGTGCGCACTGGTCGTCGTATTCCGCATCAGCGTCCTCCTCCTGTCCCCGGCACGCACCATATGGCACTTCACCCTTCTTCTGCTCCACAGCATATCCTCCTAATGTCTCCTCCTGCGTCCTCTCTTGCTGACGGACTGGACCCTGAGTTTGACTGACTTTGTGCTGCTAGTCCTACTATCACATGTCTTCTGGCCACTGTTGTCGCTAACCCTGTGAAAGTAAGAGAACAGGAAAAATGAATGAACTAGCAGTGAAATGAGTACAAGTAGGAAACCCTAGAATTGTGTACCCCCTATAGGCTAACCCACTGTAGCCTACACAAGCATAACATATATGATGTTTGACACACCTCCATAGGCAAAGTGGGGGAGAACAAGGGGTCACAAGACCAGTCAAGCAAAGCAAAGCAAGCTCAGGGTGGATCACAAAGTCACCACACAGTCCGAGCACAAGAGCAGGGCCAGAGGCCAGTTCACATGCAGGAGTACGGACATATATATAAAACTAGACAAGCAAGAGCAGGTATATATATATGTCACAGTACAAGTGAAGTCAATAGGAGAGCAAGTGAGGCAAGACAGGCACAAGACCCAGCTGGGTGCAGAAGCGCTGATGGTCACAAGGCGCGAGTGCCTTGGTGAACACATCAGCAGTGTTGGCCTCTGATTCCACGTACGCAAGTCGCAACTGACCACGCTGCTGCAGCTCACGAGCAAGGAAGTAGCGGAGAGCAATGTGCTTCGTTCTGTGCTCCAAGCGCTGCTTTCGACACAAGGCCAGCATGGCCTTGTTGTCTACGTACAGCACTGGAGGAGAACGAGGCGGCTCTCCAAGGTCAGTTAGCAGGTAGGTGAGCCAGCGAAGCTCCTGTGCAGCCATGGCCCCGGCGTAGATCTCAGCCTCACAACTGGAGCCGAGAACCGAAGACGAGCGAGTAGACCGCCACGAGACAGAGCCGGAACCAAGGCTGAAGGTGTAACCCTGTGACGACCGCTGCGTAGCCTGGTCGTCAGCACAAGAAGCGTCCGCGTGGCCTGTAAGGACCACTGGACTCCGCCCTCCAAGCACTAGCCCCATGCCTGACGTACTGCACAGGTAGTGCAATACCCTCTTCGCTGCAGCCATGTGCTCTGGACGGTGTCTCCCAGGAGTAACATAGCGTGCAAGAATGCTCAGAGGGTATGCAAGGTCAGGTCGTGTGCAGGTCATCAGGTACATGAGGCAGCCAACAAGCTCTGCATACGGACCACTCGAATCTACGGACTCATCCGAAGGCAGAGCTGAGAGCGAGTGGCGAGTAGGCAGAGGAGTGGCCTGAGGCGAGGAGTACGTGAAGCCGAAGCGCTGAAGGACCTGCTGCACCATGTGTGACTGAGTAAAGGTAATGGTGCGGCGTGCTCTGTCCCGAGTGATCTGCAAGCCAAGGTAGCTGCGCAGTTCACCCAGGTCTGTGCACGTGTGTCTCTTCAGCAGCTCGGACTTCACGTAGGCGAGTCCAGCAGTGTCCGCTGTGGCAAAGACCAAGTTGTCGACGTACACGAGGATGTAGAACGGCGGCAGGGAAGTGTCGGTGCGAAGAAACAGCGACGGGTCAGCAGTAGAAGGAGCAAACCCAAGAGCCGCAAGCGTAGTCCTCAGTGTGTCGTGCCACTCACGCGGTGCCTGGCGGAGACCGTAGACTGGCCATCGGAGGCTCCACTGGGTGCCAGGAGGGAAAGTCCTAGTGAAGCCAAGCGGACGGCGCAGCCAGATCTCCTCGTGCAGGCTACCCTGCAGAAACGCAGTGCTGAAGTGGAGAGAGTGAAGTTCGTAGTCGCGCTGAGCGGCTATGTGCAGCAGCACCCAAAGAGTAGTCATCTTCGGGGTGGGAGAGAAGGTCTGAAAGTAGTCAACTCCCTGCCGCTGACTGAAGCCACGAGCAACGTACCGTGCCTTGAAGACAGGTGGAGAGCCCGGCGGCCGCTTCACCCTGAAGATCCACATGCCACTGACGATGTTCGCCCCAGGAGGGGGAACCGCGTCAACGTAGGTGCCTGTGGACTTCCAAGAAGCCATCTCTGCATCCATAGCTGCCTGCCACTGAGAGGAGTAGGGACCCTCTACGGCCTCCGCGTAAGAACGCGTAGTCGGGATGTCTAGTGCATCCGGGTCTCCCTCAGGGGCAAGCAATACAGACGCGAGATGAGGTGAAGCAGCCGCTAGACACTGTAACTCCTCCTGCCTGTCCTCTAGGACGTCTGTGCCAAGAGCACACTCACCCCCGACGGACGGAGGACAGACAGACGCAGACTCAGCAACAAGACTAGCAGCGTAGTCGAGACGACAGCGAGCAGCAAAGTCGACGAGCTCAGCAACTAGAGCAGACGCAGCAGTGGACTCAAAAGAGGGGTCAGTGACGACAGTAGCAAGCAGACGCGTGACAGTAGGACTGGCAGCACGAAGAGAGTCCGACTCAGGGTCGGCAAGCGCAGGAAGAGAGGACTCAGGAGGAGAGGGCAAAGGGGCACGCAGAGGAGCAGTGGACGGACGCAAAGACATCCGGTGCGTGCCAGGGACAGGAGGAGGACGCTGACGCGAACTGCGACCACTAGCGCGAGCAGCACGAACAGGCGACGCGGGACAAGACGCAGGCTCACGACGCTCAGCAAGACCTCCAGTAGGACCAGTGTAAGGAGAGGGAGCAGGCAGTGGAGAGGAAGGCTCCAGCAGGGACTGCGACTGGACAAGCAGTGGACCCTCTACTGGAGGAGAAAGACCAAGAACCTGCTGCAGGAGCGGAACGAAGTACGGCCGAGGCCGCGCGGCAGCTCCAGACCCAGCAGGGACAGCACCAACACCCTCAGCGACAGCACCAGCGCCACCCACACCTCCAGCAGCAGGACCAACAGTAGTAGGCTCAGCACCAACGCCCTCAGCAGCTCCAGTTCCAGGAGGACCCGCAGGTCCAGCAGCTCCGGGACTGGCAGCACCCGCACCCTCGACGGTCGCAGAAGCTCCAGCTCCAGCTCCAGCAGCACCTCCAGACTCAGCAGCACGCCTCCAGCGGCGAGCGAACCACTCGCGCAGCTCCCGTGGAGAGAGGGGCTCCCGGCGAGACGCAGCAGCAGGAGAAACCCCAGGCTCAGCAGCTCCAGACGCAGCACCCCCAGGCTCAGCAGCTCCCAGCTCAACACCCCCAGGCTCAGCAGCTCCCGACCCAGCACCCCGAGACCCAGCACCTCCAGGCACAGCACCCCCTGGCTCAGCACCCCCAGGCTCCGCACCCTCCGCAGTAGCACCCCCAGGCCCAGCACCCCCAGCAGTAGCACCCCCAGGCTCAGCACCCCCGCGCACAGCACCCCCAGAGTCAGCACCCCCAGGCTCAGCACCCGCAGCAGCACCGGAGTCACCAGTAACCTCGACCAGGTCAACGGCGTCTACCTGGGACACACCTGAGGGGGCAGGAACCTGAGGGGGGAGGGGGTCTACCGGGGGGGGAACCGGCACAAGGAAGTCCGGGGGAGGGGGGAGGGAAGGAGTGCGGTAGGGGAAGAGACGGTAGAAGGGGACTGACTCGTCGAACGTGACGTCCTGGGAGGACAGAACACGACGAGAGGAGGGGTGGTAAAACTGCCACCCCAGAGCGTTAGTGGGGAAGCCAAGGAAGACACAGGGAGCAGCACGAGGGGACAGCTTGTCCGCAGACAAGTCGCGGACAAACGCCCGAGATCCCCAGACACGGAACACAGACGCATCGCCAACCTTCCCCGTCCACTGCAAGGCTGGGGACATCGCAGGCCGAGAGACCCGGGGGTGAAGGTTGAGCTGATGCGCCGCGTACCTCACCGCGAACGGCCACAGAAAATGGGGGGCAGCCGCATGCATCATGGACGTACGAGCGACATCCATGACCATGCCAATGCGGCGCTCAGCAATCCCATTTTGCTGTGGTGAGTCCGGAAGCGTGAAGGTCTGGCGGATCCCCCGTGCACGACAGTAGTCTCGCAGAAGGCAAGAAGAGAACTCTTCGCCTCTGTCCGAGTGCAGACGCAGAACAGGAAAGTCCGAGCCGAAGCTCTTCCTGAGCTAGAGACGAGCCTCGCGGATCCAGTCGATCAGCACCTCAGTGACCGCACCCTTGCTGCGCAAGGGGAGGACTGTGGTGTAACGCGAGTAGTCGTCAACCACCAACAGGAAGTAGCGCTCGTGACCCTGCCCACGGACGGGGGCTGGGCCCCACACATCCATGTGAAGCGTCTGCAGGGGAGCCTCTGTCGGGGGGAAGTGGGAGGAATGAGGAGTAGCCCGGAGGCGACCCTCGACACAGGGGACACAGGAAGGTCCTGGCCCGGAGGGGAGAGGAGGGAGAGACTGGGGAAGACCAGAGACAAGGACACGGGAAGCCATGCTCCGAAGACGGGGCAAGGAGGGGTGGCCAAGACGGTGGTGCCACAGGAGAGTCTCGTGAGACAGGAGGCGACAAGAACAGGGGGCAGACTCAGGACCTGACCGGGACGCAGCAGCAAGCACCTGACCTGACGCAGCTACCTGACCGGACGCAGGGACAGGAGGAGATGAAGTGGTCAGGGTGTAGAGACTCGACCCCGGCCGACGCGAGAACGTGGCCAGGTGCCGGCCTGTGCGTGCGTCCGTGCAGTGGGTCACCCGCTGACTCGCAAGAGTGAACTGGTGAACCCCCGCATCCCTTAGGGCTGCACCACTCACCAAGTTCGTAGAGAACGAGGGAAGGTACAGACCAGACAGGGTGCCCGAAGGGGCAGCCGGACACGGGAGGACAGTGGAGAAGTGAGACAGGACAGGACCCCCGGAGGGGTCAGCAAGGGAGAGTGCAACCGGCCGGCCGAGCGGCGTAAGGGTAGTGCGGTCTCGAAAGAAGGAGCGAGAACCCCCGGAGTCAAGTGTGAAAGTGAGGGAGGACGAGGACGACGCAGTACCTGAGAGCGCAGACGCACTGGCACCTAGAGCAGCAGCCTCACTAGCACCTAGCGCAACAGTACCAATGCCCGGGTCGGGCTGGAAACACCGGTAACCCTCATTCTCCTCACTATAAGTCACAGCATACATAGCAGCAAGGATAGCATCAAAATCAAGATCAAAGATCGCTACACCAGCCCTAAGAAGCTCATCCCAGCGAGGGATCTCACTAGCCCCAGGGAACTGCTGACGCCAAGCGTCCGTCAGGCGGCCAAAGCAGCGCAGAGTGGCGTGGGCACCCCCACACTGCTCACCCGCGCGGTTGCCGGAACGAAGAACGTAGGTGCAGGGACCAGTACCCCCACCCCTCTGACGCCCAGCGTACCACTCACGAAGCTGCTGAGGCGGAGGGGTGTCCCGCGAGCGCTGCTGCTGCTGCCGCTGCGAGCGCTGGCCACCACCACCGCCGCTACGCTGCTGGGTACCACCCCGACCAGCTCCACCTCCTCCACCACCACCGCCTCCTCCGCTGCCGCCTCCACTGCCTCCACCTCCGCCGCCTCCACCTCCGCCGCTGCCTCCACCACCACCGCTGCCACCACCACCACCGTCTCCGCCGCTTCTGCCACCACCACCACCACCCCCTCCACTGGTCCCGCCGCCACCCCCACTCCCTCCGCCGCTACCGCCGCCACCGCCACCGCCCCCTCCAGCTCCACCCGTGCCCTTGCCCCCCTTGCCCTTGCTGGAGCGACGTCTCCCACTAGGGGCAGACGCCGCGCCGACCGACTCAAGACCAAGCAGGTCGGCAGCAGCAGCAGAGGCAACAGAGGGCAGCAAGGGGGAAGGAGAGCACCCCTCAAAGATGGGGGTGCGAGGGTCACCACGAGAAGCACCTACAGCGACTATGCTCTTCTCTGCTGCGAGGAGGGCCTTCTCGAGGAGGTCAACGGTGAGGGTGGTGGGACAGACTGCGAGAAAGTGGTCCCTGACTACGCGAAGGGAGTCAGGGAGGCGCGCGACTACGTAGTAGAGAGCGATGTACATGGGGGGTGGGTTCTTAGCGCAGAACTCAGCAGGAAGGGCGGCGCGGTAGCGAGTGTCACTAGTGCGGAGGTGCGTAATGAGGTCAGCGACAGTGGGAAAGGCAGAGAGGTCAGGAAAGAGGTAGGGAAGCATGAGACGGCTCAGTGCAGCAGTGGCAGGGGAGGAGTAGCGCGCAACTACAGCGTCGTCCAAGGTGTGAGCACTCTTGTACTGACTAAAGTGCGCACGCTCAGAGGTAGGGAGGTGGCGACGCACAGCAAGACGTGCAGCAGCATCGCGGGTGGCCCACTAAGAGCGGACAGTGGGATCAGCATCAGCAGCAGGAGCAGGAGAGGCGCCAAAGGTGAGGTCAAAGAGAGAAAGGCCGTCAGCCCTGTCGCATTGTAAGAACAGCTGCAGGTCGTCTAACCAGACCTCAAAATCAATGGCGCGACCCTCAGCGTCAAAAGCTAGGACACTAGGGGTAGCCATGGCGACGACAGCGAAGCAGTGCAAGCAGTAGGGAAAGAGCTCGCAGTGACAGTGGGATGTCAAAATTGTATTTATTATAACTGCATGAAGTTCTAGCTGTAGTGTAGTTATTAAATTTGTAGGTGGTGCACCCCTTCATGTGTTCCTTTGCTATATGTATCTCGAATCCTATAGTGAAAACACATTCTCCAATTTTCCTCTCTAACTCACTCGACTCTCACCCTAGGTAAAACCCGCTCGATACCTAGTTAAGGTCCTAGGCTACTAAGCCTAGGCCCCTCACCTTTCAACTTAATCTACTCAGATTTTGACATGTTATCGGAGTTGTTTTCGTCCTGGCCTGTGGGCCCGCGTTACTCTTCCGCTGCTGAGATTTTCCGGTCGCGCGCCTAGGGCGCGTAACGATTTTAGTTTTACTTTGTCCCGCCCACGGGCGTGTGACTCCTACCCTGCCCGTCGCGCGCCCCGTGGCACGCGACGGTGCCCTTTATCTGCCCATCGTGCGCCCCGTGGCACACGATGGTGCCCTGCTCGTCGTGTGCCCCGAGGCACACGATCGGGCCCTTTTATCCTACCCGTTGTGCGCCCCTTGGCACTGGCCCGCGACGGGCCTCTCCGCCCCTGCACTCCCTGCTGCCGCCCCCGACCCATCCGCACCGACGCCTCTTCGCCGCTCTGCGGCTTTCTTCCTTCCCACCCCCCCCTTTCTCTTGTCTCCCTGCAGCCGTGGGGAGGAGGGTATGGGGGTGGAGGGTGTTGGAGCGGTGGGTCAACTCTCTCCCTTCCCCTCCTCCTTCTTTCAGTCCCACCACTGCAGCTGCTGCTGGGGGGGGAGGGTGTGAGGATGTGGGTGAGTAGGGGGAGTGGTACCGGGGTGGCGGGTGTGAGGCAACAAGCAGCCGTCCCTCCACCTCTCCTCTCTTCCCCCCTTCTCTGCTGCTTCTGCAGCAGTGTGGGGGAGGGGAAGGAGGAGGGTGAGGAGATGGAGGGGGTAACCTTTCAAAGTTAGCCCGCCTGCAGTACCTGCTGTTGCTTGTTTTATTGCTCGTTGGTGTACCTCTACAGGTTGTGCTCGACACTTAGCTATTCCTGCATGCAGTTACGGGGGGAATGTCAAAATTGTATTTATTATAACTGCATGAAGTTCTAGCTGTAGTGTAGTTATTAAATTTGTAGGTGGTGCACCCCTTCATGTGTTCCTTTGCTATATGTATCTCGAATCCTATAGTGAAAACACATTCTCCAATTTTCCTCTCTAACTCACTCGACTCTCACCCTAGGTAAAACCCGCTCGATACCTAGTTAAGAGCCTAGGCTACTAAGCCTAGGCCCCTCACCTTTCAACTTAATCTACTCAGATTTTGACATGGGACTGTGCTCACCAGGCAGGGCAGGTCGTGCAGCTCTGCAGAAAGGCGGCTCGGCGACCGGGCGGCTCGGGTGCACAGCGGCTTGGCTCCCGGGCGGCTCGGCTGCTGGGCGGCTCGGGCGCAGGGCGGCTCGGCTCCGGGCGGCTCGGCGGCAGGGCGGCTCGGGTGCAGGGCGGCTCGGCTCCCGGGCGGCTCGGGCGTTGGGCGGCTCGGCTCCCGGGCGGCTCGGCGACAGGGCGGCTCGGGCGCAGGGCGGCTCGGTTCCCGGGCGGCCCGGCTGCACTACTGCCCGACTGCTGCAGGTGTGGCGGCGAGGCCGCGTGAGAGAACTAGGGCGGGGCCGCGTGAGAGCCGGCGGCAGGGCCGCGTGAGGGCCGGCGGCGGGGCCGCGTGAGAGCTGGGGCGGGGCCGCTGCAGAGCTGGCGGCGGGGCCGCAAGAGAGCCGGCGGAGGAGCCGCTTAAGAGCCGGGGCAGGGGCCGCGTCAGGGCCGGCGGCGGGGCCGTAAGAGAGCCGGCGGCGGGGCCGTGGGAGGGCCGGCGGCGGGGCCGCGTGAGAGCCGGGACGGGGCCGCGATCAGGAGGCGGCGGCGGGGCCGCGTCAGAGCCGGCAGCGGGGCCTCGTCGGGGCGGGCGGCGGGGCCGCGTTGGAGCCGGCGGCGAGGCCGGCTAAGAGCCGGCGGCGGGGCCGCTGAGGAGCCGACGGTGGGGCCGCATCAGGGCCGGCGGCGGGCCGCGATCAGTGGGCGGCGGGGCCGCGTTGGAGCCGGCGGCGAGGCCGGCTAAGAGCCAGCGGCGGGGCCGCGTCAGAGCCGACGGCGGGGCCGCGTCAGGGCCGGCGGCGGGCCGCGATCAGCGGGCGGCGGGGCCGCGTCAGAGCCGGCGGCGGGGCCGCTTCAGTGGAGGCGGCGGGGCCGCGTCAGAGGAGGCGGCGGGGCCGCTTCAGAGGAGGCGGCGGGGCCGCTTCAGAGGAGGCGGCGGAGCCGCGTCAAGCAGGGGTGGCGGGGCCGCGTCAGAGGGACAGCAGGGCCGCGAGAGCAATGGCGACCCGAAGGGTCGCGAAAAAAAAATGCGCGCCTCGGGGCGCGCTTCGGTGGGCCCTAAAAAAAACGGTCCTTAGGAAGGACCCGCTCTATACCATGTGAAAGTAAGAGAACAGGAAAAATGAATGAACTAGCAGTGAAATGAGTACAAGTAGGAAACCCTAGAATTGTGTACCCCCTATAGGCTAACCACTGTAGCCTATACAAGCATAACATATATGATGTTTGACAAACCCTTCGTTTGATTCCACTGCTGCGTCTGCCCTAGTTGCTGAGCTTGTTGACTTTGCTGCCGCTTGTCGTCTTGTTCCTCACACTAGTCTTGTTGCTACATCTGAGTATGTCTGTCCTTCGTCCGTCGGGGGTGAGAGTGCTCTTGGCACGGACGTCCTTGAAGACAAGCAGGAGGACTTTCAGTGTTTTGAAGCTGCTGTACCTCATCTCGTTTCCATGCTAATTGCACCTGAAGGAGACCCGGATGCACCAAACTTCCGACCATGCGCTCTTACGCAGAGGCGATCACGGGTCCCTACTCCTCTTGGTGGCAGACACCCATGGATGCAGAGATGGCATCCTGGAAGTCCACAGGCACTTACGTTGATGCAGTTCCCCCTCCTGGGGCGAACATAATTGATGGCATGTGGATTTTCAGGGTGAAGCGGCCGCCGGGCTCTACGCTTGCCTTCAAGGCTCGTTACGTTGCACGAGGCTTCAGTCAGCGACAGGGAGTTGACTTCCTCCAGACATTCTCCCCTACCCCGAAGATGACTACTCTTCAGTTACTGCTGCACGTTGCCGCTCGGCGTGACTACGAGCTTCACTCTCTTGACTTCAGCACAGCTTTCTTATAGGGCACCCTACACGAGGAGATCTGGTTGCGCCGCCCACCTGGCTTCACTAGGTTGTTTCCTGCATGTACCCATTGGAGCCTCCGGCGGCCAGGCTACAATCTCCACCAGGCGCCCCATGAGTGGCACGACACACTGAGGACGACGCTTGCGGCTCTTGGGTTTGCTCCTTTGACTCCTGACATGTCGTTGTTTCTACGTACTAACACTTCGCTGCCGCCATTCTACATCTTCGTGTACATCAACGACTTGGTCTTTGCCACTACTGACACTGAGGGACTGGCCCTAGTGAAGTCGGAGCTGCAGAAGAGACACACGTGCACAGACCTAGGTGAGCTGCACAGCTATTTTGGCTTGTAGATCACCCGCTTTCTGCCTTGGCTCCAGCTCCGTTTTGTGGCAGTCTACCCGCTCGTCTTCTGTTCTCAGTTCTAGTTGTGGGCCATAGCTGCACAAGAGTTCCACTAGCTTACCTACATGCTGACCTACTTGGGAGAGCCGCCTCGTTCTCCTCCAGTTCTGTATGTCGACAACAAGGCCATGATTGCCTTGTGCCAGGAGCACAGACTGGAGCACAGGACGAAGCACATCGCTATGCATTGCTTCCTTGCTCGAGAGTTGCAGCAGCGTGGTCAGCTTCATCTTGCTTACGTGGCCTCTCGGGCCAACACTGCTGATATCTTCACCAAGGCACTTCAGCCTTGTGTTCATCAGCGTTTCTGTACTGTTTAGTCCTTGTGGCTACTTGGCCTCACCTGCTCACTTCTTGACTTTGCTTGTACTTGCTAGGTTTTGATTGTTGTACTGCTTGTTCTCCATTATTTAACTCTGCATGTGAACTGGCCTTGTGGTTGTGCTCAGAGTGTGTGGTGACTCCGTGATCCACCCTGGGCTTGCTTTGCTTTTCTTGACTGGTCTTGTGCCCTCTTGTTCTCCCCCACTTTGCCTATGGGGGCGTGTCAAACTTATATGTTGCATGTTGTGTAAGCTGTAGTGGGGTAGCCCATATGGGGTACAACCCAATTTAGGGTTAGTACTTGTACCCATCCTGCTGCTAGTTCATTCATTCCTGCTCGTTAGTTTCTGACACGTACTGCCCTAATGGTGACATGGCAGCTGACTTCCTCGCGAAGCGAGCTCCTCGTCAGCAGTACCAACATCGCGCGAACCTGATTGGCGTGGTCAAGCGATTCAAGACTTGTTACGGTCGGGAATGAGGGGGGGTGTTACCATAAGTGAAATATGAGTGTGTTGCACTCATGTTCGTAGCATCTTTGTTGGCGAAAAATGATAACTCTTAGCTAAATTTCTATGTCAAATGCTGCCATAACTATATCGTCTCATGGGTTGTTGGCGCCGCTGCCAGTTTTTGCACGCCAAGGCACTGCCATCTTTTGCCAGCACAGTCCTTGCCTAGAGCTAAGAAACAAAGGGACGTGTAGTATACGCTCTTGCACGTACTCGGATTTGTATGGTTCACGGCTCATATCGCAAAGTGCACATCAAGATGGTGCAGGACGAGCCGAGGGTTTCTGGCACCAAGTTGGAAACATGTCTGTCTTGGTTATCAATTCCATCCTCAATTCTCAATCAGACGAGCCCCTTCAAATTTTCTCGCTCCGATGACTTTTCTCGCTCGACATCACATTATTTCTAGTCATGTAGGGTAGTGCCAAATGTATTTGTTATACGACTTTGTTACATGCGGTACCCTAAGTTGGGGTTTTGCTACTTGTACCCATCTACTTCATTCAGAGCACACATTCTGCTTATGAAATGGTATAGGTTAGGTTAGTTCCGGACTTCCGCTCACCATCACCTAGCCTAGCCTGCCACGCACGTCGCCCCTAGATTGCCTCCTAGACTGCCTGCCAGCTCTAGCGTGGCCAGCCAGCCTTAGCATGGCCAGCCGGCCCTAGCACCAGCATACCAACCAGCCCTAGCGCATTGCAGCGTGCCCAGCTGTGCACACAGATTTGTGTACATGTGCGCAGCGGCGCGTGCACTCCTGTACGATGGCGTGCTGTTTCGAGAGTAACTGAACGAGAATGTTGAACTAGGATCATGCAGAAGTACAAATCGCAAACCTAAGATGTAAATGTGATATACTCATGATAGAGTAACACGACCTAGCATTTAGCTAACAAAAAAAAAAGGGACGCACCACCATAGGCTAGGTGACGGACAGCTCAACAACATGCAGTCCAACCACTGAGATTAGCGGTTACAAGACCGGACAACGATAACAAGCAAGGCATGTAATACAACCCATGGTGGTACAACCTGCGAGCCTCTAGGAGAAATAGCCACAAGGCCAGTTCATATTTATGTTATCACAACCAGGATCAGATATGCAAGGAAGGACTAAACCAAGTGAGGACATGCCAGAACAAGACCAAGATGCTTGCAGAAAGTGTGATGATCACCTGGCTGGAATGCCTTGGTGAAGATATCTGCAGTGTTGATCACAAGGACAATGCGTACCTGGCGACGCTCATGCAACTCACGCAGCAGGAAGTACCACGTCTAAATATGCTTCACCCTTCTCTCCTGTCTCGGCTCATGATACAACAGGATCGTGTCCTTGTTGTCCGTAAATAAGACCAGGGCAGAACAAGGTGGCTCGCCTAAGTATGTGAGCAAGAAGGCCAACCAACATAGCTACTACGCAGCCATAAAACCAGTATAGGTCTCAGCCTCAGCAATCAGCGAGGCTATACACGACGACCGAATCGACCTCCACAAAACAGCTCATGTGCCAATGCTAAATAATTAGCCCTTAGAGGACCTGCGAGTCTCTGCGCAGTTGGCACAAGCCCCATATCTGATGTACTTGCCAGATATCGCAGTACCCATCTTAGACAGGTTAGCGTCTCCTTGTCGACACAATGCGAGCAAGGATGCTGAGAGGGAACGCGAGGTTTGGACGAAGGCAGGTCATCGAGTACATGAGTCACCCACCAGTTTTGCGTACTGATCATTAGGCTCAGTGACGGAGCATCAGTTGAAAGCCGAAGAATGCAGATCCTTTGTATGGAATTCCACCGGCTGCTCAGTGGTCGGGATGTACTCATAGCAATCTTCTTGCGTTTCACCATCTGCACCAGCCAGATATAGCGATGCTCCTTTTGCTTGAGGTTGCACTTGATCCCTATGCCTTCAGTAACCACGATGGTCGACTGGTTGTCCACGTTCAGGACGGTTGGTGTGCCTGAGTTGAGAAGCTGGAACTTGGCGAGGAGGAAGCGAAGGCGGCGAGCCTCCTTGCTGGCTTTAGTGGCATCGGTGTACTCCGGCCCGGTTGACGAGAGCGTCACGCACTTGCCGGCTTGTCCAAGAGAGAGCTGCACCGCCGAAGACATGAAATGTAGCCATTCGGCTTGCTCTGCGTCTGCTTGTCGTCGGCATTTTTGGCATCTGCGTAGCCAACCAGACGCAGGGATTCGGATCCGCCGCTTAACTCCAGGGTGGCGTCGCGCATATCAGCCAGGTAGCAAAGCATCTGTCGACTTCAAGCCAATGCGGGCCTCTCCCACGCCGTCAAGCTGAAGCCTAACTTGCTGCACGCGAGTCGACCTTCTGCCGATGCTCCTCTTCATCTTGCCCCTAGAAGTCTTTATCGTCAGATGTCAGTTTGGCGTAGGCGTAGCAAATTTCACGCGGGAAAAAAATTTGCATCCACTCCGGCAGACCTGAACATGACGGGAACCGCGAGGATGCAGCCTTTCCAATCTCAAAAGTTTACCGAAACCACACTGGTATCAGAAGTTTACCACCCGCGATTTGAGAAAAATGGGATTGGGACACAAGTGTCCTCGAAAGAATGTGCCCTACGTAACACTGGAAAATAAGCCATTTCCTTCCGTCAAGGCTGCGAATCAGCCTTCTTTCTTGTGGGTGGCTGATCTGATAGATCTGCGTCCCTAAAATTGAATCAGATGGCCTGCTGGCATCGCCTTCGGGTTTCGACAACCCCGGACCCAGCACCCAACCTTCCCGATTCCGCCGATCCCGCCTAGTTAGCCTTTCACTATATCTGTGCTAAAAGCTTCATTATTCTGACAGCAGTTGTAATTTCTTCTACGGTATCAAATTTTGCGCAACCTTGACAACTTATGAAGCCATTTACTTTGATGTCAGGCTTTCGGTTTTCTGTTTTCTTTATGCAGGCATTCATGTTTTTTTCAGCTTCAGATGTCCCCTTCTCCAGAATTACCATTACACGCTTATGGCCAAACAAGGCAATGAGCAAGCGTAGTGCCAATATCACACTATCCATTCGTCACCTCCCATATTACAGTCTCTCCGCAATCATCACTGCCACACCATATTTCAACGCCCCTTGCTGCTTCACGAATCACAACCCGTCACCTTTCTTCACCGCTCGTCACCTCACCGCTTGACCTCCCTAATGGGCAGCTCCTTGGCGCCTAGAGTGGCGTCGGCAAGTGAGTGGAAGCAGAGGTACGGTGACACCAGGTCGTTGCACTGGGGGTTGGGGGAAGGGGAGGGGAGAGAGGCGGGGAAAATGGGGGGGAGTAGGTTGTGGGGTATACGGGAGCACAGCAAGTTGGGAAGGGCATCGGCAAGAAAGTGGAAGCAGAGATACGGCGAGACCAGGTCGTTCACTGGGTGGTTGAGGAGGGAGACAAAGGCAGGGGAGAGCAAGAGAGAGCGCTGGAAAAGATGAAGAGGGGAGGTGAGATGGGAGAGATGAGAAAGGAGAATTGAGAACAGAGGTGGGAGAGAAATCAAGGTGCAAGGTGATAGTGAGAGGAGGGGCATGAGTCAGGGGGGGGAAGGAAGTGTGCAAAAGGAGGAGCATATTTGTAAAACTTCTGAAATTTACCAAAAGTGACATGTTGACATGGTGCAAAAGGAGCATGTTGACATGGTGCATTCCAGTCACATTCGAGAATTCTCGAGACTGAGGAGAAACGCAGGTGGATGTGCAATATGATTCCGTACGTGAGGAAAAACGCAGAACAATAGGTGCAAGAATGCTCTGACCAGGAGCAGCGGAGAGGGCAGGTGGAGGTGCAGAATGAGGAGGATTGAACTTACTAGGAGCAGCGGAGAAGGCAGGTGGAGGTGCGAGATGAGGAGAGTGTCGACGTGGTGCATGCGGGCGAGTGGTAGTGGCGCCACCACGTGTGCCACTCCCCTGCTGGCTTCCACCCCCCTCACCACGCCTGGTGGTGGGGACGATGAGAACAGTCATCAAGAGGGGTGGCATTGTGGGCTGGGCAGCAGGACGAAGAGTGCATGGAGCAGCGAGAGGGCAGACAGAGCATGCATATGTGTCGCCACACCACAGCCCCGCAACCATCCATGCCCCTGAACACGTCTGGTGCTGGTGATGATGAGTCGGGTCATAATAACGGTCATAAGCACTGACGGTGAGAGAGATTCGGGTGCAGTGAGAGTGCAGAGACCATATCATCTATCCACATAGGAAGAGGAGAGAGGGGGGGGGGGGGGGGGGGGGAAGGGGTGCAATGGGAGTGCACGCCATGGTATGATATGAATGAAGGGTGGTGGAGAGTGTGGGAGAGCAGAGGGGTGGGGCAGTACCGAAGGAGAGGCAGGGCAGGAGAGCGGCTTCCTGGGGGTTCCAAACCACATGTGGGAAGCCTGGCGCCGCCCCTGCTGCTGCTCCTGGTTCTGCTCCTGGCACTGCTGATGTGTTGTTCTCTGCTGCTGCAGCTGGGTCTGTTGCTATGTCCATCTCCGCTGCTGCTGCATCAGTTGCTGCTTCTGCTGCTTCTGGTGGTGGTGCTGGTGGCGTCGCTTCTGCTGGAGTAGCAGCAGCATGGGCAGAGGCGGAGGGGTCAACGGGCAGGGAGGGCGGAGGCGGCAGGGAGGGGAGAGGGGGAGGGGAGGACGAGCAGAGGCCGACGATAGCGGCATTGAGGGCGATGAGCGTGTTGGCAGGGGACAGCTGTGGCGGGGAGGGGGGCGGGGGCACGGGAGGGGGGGGAAAGGGGGGGATTGCGAGGGTGGGAGGTACGAAGGAGGGAAAAGGGGAGGCAATTGAGACGATGAGGGCAATGAGTGGGTTGCCGGGGAACAGCTGCAGGGGGTAAGGGGTCAGGGGGAAGAAGTGGGGGGTTGGGTACGGAGGAGGGAGAGAGAGGGGGGGGTGTGAGGACGTTGAGGGTGATGAGTGTGTTGCCGGGAGAGGGGGAGGGGCAGGAGGGGGGTTAGAGACGGGGAGGGGATGGAGCAGGGGAATGAGGCGAGGAGGGTGTTGGATGGGGAGCAGAGGCCCACGATAGAAGTGTTGAGAGCTATGAGCATGCTGGCAGGAGAGAGATGTAAAGGGGGGAGAGACAGGAGGGGGCGAGGAAGAGGATGATCACGTGGGGCAACAGGGGAAAAGTGGGAAGAAATGAGGAGTTGAGGGGAGTCTAAGAAGGGAGAGGTACAAGGCCGGTTGACGGGTCACGTGCATCAGCCCACGTGCATCAGCCCACGTGCAGGTCCTTCAGGTCCACCTTCAAGCCCTCCTCATCTCGCCATGCCCTCACATCCCTATTCCCCCCTCACCTAGCTGCATCAGCCCCCCTAACCCCCCTCACCTCGCCATGCGCGCAGCCCACGTGCAGCTCCCCCAGGTCCACCTCGAAGGGCGCCCGCCACGCCAGCAGGCGCGCACAGCGAGCCATCTCCCACCGCTCGTCAAACGGGAACAGGAAGATGGGCGTAGGGAGCGCGGGCGAGGGGCGCGAGGGAGGGCAGGACGCAGGGGGGGCAGCGGAGGAGGATGGAAAGGTGGAGGAAGAGGGAGGGGCAGTGGAAGAGGGGGCGGTGGCAGTGGGTGGGGCGGGGTGGGGGGAAATGTGGCGGGCGAGCTTGTAGAGGGCGAGGCGGCGGGAGGGAGAGAGCGCATGGCGGATGGCTGCTAGCACCCGCAGACTGCGATGCTCGTGTGCCACCCGGTAGGAGTTGCTGGGAGGGAGGAAAGGGGAAGGGGAAGGCATAAGAGGGGAGAGGAGAGGGAGGTTGAGGGCATAGGGAAGAGGGCATAGCGGATGGCTGCTAGCATTCGCAGGCTGCGATGCTCATGGGCCACCCAGTAGGTGTTGCTGTGGGGGTCCTCCTCACCTCCCGCACCCCTGGTAGTAGCTCCCCTCAGACCGCAGCCAGCCAGCACTGATAAACAGCAATGTGACGTTTGAGTCGCCTTGAAACTACCCTCCCACCCTACTCACGACTCACCTCACGCCAGGTCCAGCGCTGGCAGACAGCGATGTGATTGTGATTAATGACGTGCGCACCACTGCCCCTGCTGCTGCTCCCCCCTGCACTGCTGCTGCTGATGCTGCTACTGCTTCCACTCCCTCTCCTCCCCCATCTCCTCCTCCTCCCCCCCCCCCAAACCCCTCCCCCAGCTTGTACCCCTGCACCTCCACCCGCACCTCCCACATCGCCCCCCTCCCCCTCCCCATCCCACTCCCCTCCCACCCCCCCGGCGCCCTCGCCACCGCCCCCCACGCCTCCCAGGGGCGTCATGTTGGGGTTGATATCCTCGGGGGCGAACCCCCCCGGCTGCCAGAAGTGGCCGGCAGGCAGGTTGTCCGCAGCGTCGGGTGCGAGCAGCGAGATGACGTGTGTGGGCGCCACGTAGCGCATCAGATCCACCAGAGCATCATACCCGATTCCTGGGGGAGTGAACGCAAGGGGGGATGGAGAAGGGAAGGGCAGGGAGGAACAGGGTTTCTACAGAGATGACGTGTGTGGAGGGAAGAGCAGGGAGGCAGGGCAGGACGGCAGGGAAGGAAGAGCGTGGGGTCAGGCAGCGAGATTGACTCACCTTTGATCCACCCGTGTGTGTTGATGACCAGTGGTAATGCCCCCGCCCCATGCCCATCGTAGTAGTTCAGTCGGAAGCAGTCGTAGAGCGAGAAGAGCTGCCGCAGGTACAGTGCAGGGTCACCGCCTGGGCTGATGTCGCCGTACAGATGGCTTGCCAGGGGGGTGCGCTGATGCAGTGCAGGGTGGCCTGTGGTGTGGGTGGGGGAAGGGAAGGCAGCAAGGGGACAGGGAAGGAGGGGAGGGACGGCTGATGTCGCCGTACAGATGGCTTGCCAGGGGGGTGCGCTGATGCAGGGCGGGGTGGCCTGTGGTGTGGGTGGGTGGGAGAGAAAGCAGGCAGGTAAGGGACGGAGGGAGGGCTGATGTCGCCATACAGGTGGCTCAGCAGGGGAGCCCTCTGGTGGAGTGGAGGGTGGCCTGTGATGTGGAGGGGAAGGGAAGGCAGCAAGGCGGCAGGGAAGATGGAGGAAGGGGGGCAGGAGGGGAGGGGAGGGATGGCTGATGTCGCCATACAGATGGCTTGCTAGGAGGGTGCGCTGCTGCAGTGCGGGGTGGCCTGCAGTGAGTGCGATTGGGAGTGAGAAAGGGGGAAGAAGGGGTGGATGCAGGAGAAAGGGACGGGTGATGTCGCCGTGCAGTAGGCTCCCTGGGGCGTTTTCGGATGCATGGCTACGTGGCCTGCGGTGTGGGTGTGGTGGTGAGAATGCATGGAGATGTGCCAAGGGAGGGCGGTGTGAGAAGGCATGACTGGCAGGATGTGAATCAGAGAAGGGCAAGGCAGGTGTGTACGTGGGCTGTGTGCTGACGCGTGAGAAGTCTGAGAGGAACAGCATGGCGAGAGGAGTACAAGTCAAAGGTACGAAAGGAGGGACTGACGGCGGGTGCGAGAGGATGGGGGAGAGGAGGATGAGAGAAGGGGAGGTGGAGGAGAGGAAGGGAGAGGAGAGAAGAGGAAGTACCAAAGACGGGGTGCGAGAGGAGGTGCAGCGAGACAATGCCGGGTGGAGTGAACTCGGGCTGCCCCACGTCCGTGTCCAGGAAGGCCACACAGGGGTGCCTGATGGGAGGAGGAGAGTGGACGGTGGGGAGGGGTGGGAGTTGGGGTGAGGAGTGGAAGGGGCGGTGAGCAGTCAAAGGAATTCGGGCGGTCCCACGTCCATGTCGAGGAAAGCCACACAGGGGTGCCTGGTGAGGAAAGCCACACAGGGGTGCCTGGTGAGGGGAGAACGGGAGGGAAGGGCGGGAGGAAGACGGGGGAGGGGTAGAAGTGGTGGGGGGGAGAGGGCTGCCCCACGTCCATGTTCAGGAAACGTTGGGAGGTGGAGGGTGAGGGGAGAATGGAAACGTTGGGAGCAGGTGGGGGAGCAGCGGAAAGCGGGGGAGAGGTGGTGAGGAGAGGAGTGGCAGAGAACCGGGGAAGCAGTAGCTGAAAGGGATCCAAGTGAAAGCGTGCATGCATGCCCACACGCAGCACATATGGCAAAGGTCGGTCGCTTCACCACATGCGAAGCAGCATGTGGTTGACCACCCATACCTGCCCAACATGTGGTTGACCACCCATACCTGCCCAGCATGTGGTTGACCACCCATACCTGCCCAACATGTGGTTGACCACCCATACCTGCCCAACATGTGGTTGACCACCCATACCTGCCCAACATGTGGTTGACCACCCATACCTGCCCAGCATATGGTTGACCACCCATACCTGCCCAGCATGTGGTTGACCACCCATACCTGCCCAGCATGTGGTTGACCACCCATACCTGCCCAGCATGTGGTTGACCACCCATACCTGCCCAGCATGTGGTTGACCACCCATACCTGCCCAGCATGTGGTTGACCACCCATACCATACCTGCCCAGCATGTGGTTGACTAGGAACTTGGCAAACGTTGACTTGCCAGTGTTCACGCCACCCATCACCATCACTATGGGCACCCGCACCTCCCCGCGCGCCCTCCTCTTGCTGCGCTTCCTCCCGCCCACCACAGAGCGCCCCGCCTCCTCCCACTCGCGGCTCACCACATCGCACCGCACCGCCTCCCACCCCTTCATCTCTGAGTTCGTCAGCACCCGCCCCTCCTGCCTCCATGGCCCTGCCGCTTGCTGTCCTCCTCCTCCTCCTCCTCCTCCTCCTCCTCCTCCTCCTCCTCCTCCTCCTCCTCCTCCTCCTCCTCCTCCTCCTCCTCCTCCTCCTCCTCCTCCTCCTCCTCCTCCTCCTCCCCCTCCCCCTCCTCCGCCTCCCCCTCCCCCTCCATCTCCCCCTCCGCCTCCCCCTCCCCCTCCCCCTCCCCCTCCCCCGCCCCCGCCCCCGCCCTCGCCCCCTTTCTTCCCCTTAGGCGGGGTCCACGAGAACGCCTCCCAAGCCCCACGGTCCCCCTCATACCGCTTTCCCCCTTTTTTCCCCCTGGCTCTACCCCCGCTCCCGCCACCCCCTAGCCCCTGCCCGCCCTGCCCATGCCCCCGGGGGGGCACTCTGTGAGTGTGCAGCCCGCACAGAAAGGCCGCCTGGAGCGGTTTTCTTAGCCGCCCCACATCTCTCAGCCTCAGCAGCGGTGTGCTCGGCTCCTGGGGGAGTGGCAGTGGGGGGAGAGGAGATGGGTGGGGGAGGCGTGGTGTAGATTGGCAGAGGGGAAGCACTCTGTGGGTATGCAGGCAGCCTGCACAAAAAGGCCGCCTGTAGCAATTTGTTTTGGCCGGCCCACATCTCTCAGCCTCAGCAGCAGCTTGCTCGGCTCCTGGGGGTGGGGGAGAGGGGAAGCGGAGATGGGTGGGGGTGTAGAGAGGCGGAGCGGGGGCATACAGTGACTGTGCAGCCCGTGCAAAATTTGGGGTTTCCTCATTTGCCCCGCATTTATTTATCAGCCTCAGCAGCGGCGTGGTGGGGAAGGTGGAAAGGAGAGGGGAGCGGTGGTGGTGAGGCAAAGGGAAGGAAGGCACTCTGTGAGTGTGCAGCCCGCACAGAAACGCCGCCCGAGTGGCTTCCTTAGCCGTCCCACATCTCTCAGCCTCAGCAGCGGTGCGCTCGGCTCCTGGGGAGTGGGGGTGCCATGAGGGGGACAGTTGGGCACAGTGTAAGTGAGGGGGAGGGACATGAGAGGCAGAGGACGGGCACACTGTAAGTGTGGACGCCGCACAGGAATGCCATCTGAAGTGGTTTTCAGCCGCCCCACCCCGTCAGCCTCCGGCAGGGTTTGGGGGGAGAGGGCAGCAAGAGAAGGCGGATAAGGAGAACGATAGAGCGATGGTAAGGGGATGAAGCCAATAGGAGGGGTCATGGTGGTGGTGACAGGGCATGGTGGTGACAGGGCATGGTGGTGACAGGGCATGGTGGTGACAGGGCATGGTGGTGACAGGGCATGGTGGTGACAGGGCATGGTGGTGACAGGGCATGGTGGTGACAGGGCATGGTGGTGACAGGGCATGGTGGTGACAGGGCATGGTGGTGACAGGGCATGGTGGTGACAGGGCATGGTGGTGAAAGGGCATGGTGGTGACAGATTATCATCCCACTCGCTCACCACCACCCTCCTCTCACTAGCAGCCACATTCCCCCACGGAGAACCCGCTCCCCCACTCTCGCCCTCCTCTCTCACTCACCACTCTCCCACTCTCACCACTCTCACCAACCCCTCCCCACCCCCTATCTCACCAGCAGTCGGAACGTGAAGTTGGCCGTGACTCTCCAATCCTTGGCCGCCTCTGCCGCCACCGTCACATCATCACCCCCTTTTTCCGCCCGCACTGCCTCCCCCTTCTTTCCCTTACTCCCATCCTTCCCTCGCTCCACCTCACCATCCCCCACAGCACCCTCTCCCACCGCACCCAACCCCAGCTGACCGGGTCCCCAGGACTGGAACAGCACCACAGCCATACCCTGCACGTCTGTGCGCCACCCCCGCTCCGCCTTCTCCCGCCGCTTCCTCTCCGCCTCCGCCTCTGCTGCTGCCTTGGCTGCCTCTTTCTTCTGCTTCTTCGTCAGCCTCGCGCCCTTCCCCCCTGCCCCTGCTTCCGCCCCTCCCCCGCCCTTCCCCACTGCCACCACCCCATCCCCTCCCTTCCCCCCCTGTGCTGCGTCTGCAGCACCAGCCCCCGCCTCACCAGTCACTGCAGCCACTGCAGTTTGTGCAGCGGCAGCAGGCTCAGAAGCTGCAGCAGCACCCACACTCACAGCAGCAGCACCGCCCGCAGGAGCAGAACCAGGAGCAGCAGCGGTAGGAGGGGCAGCAGGGGGGCCATGCTGGGCAGGCGGGGCGACGTGGAGCAGCACGGCAGAGGAGAGGGTGGCGTCAGCAGAGAGGGCGGTGGGGCGGTGCAGGGGCAGGGCAAAGCCGTGCAGAGAGGCAGCGCCGTGCAGCAGTGTGACGTGCACGTGCCCCTCCACCACCACTGCCTCGTCCGGGAAGAGAATGGCCGTGGCGGAACGAGCGGTGCTGTGCAGTGGGGTTGGAGGAGGATGGGATGGGGAAAAGAATGTAGGAACAGAGATAACGCACGTGCCCCTCCACCACCACTGCCTCGTCCGGAAAGAGGCAACGAACGAATGGTACTGCGCGGTGGGATGAGATTCAAAAGGGCGATGGGGAATGGATTCAAAGGAAGGGCGCAAGGACAGAGTGTGGGAACAGAGATAATTCAGGACGCAGGATGGCAAGGACCGTGCGGTCCAAGTGGGGAGTTCTCTTCCTGCTGCTATGCAGGAAGGAAAACATTTGGCCAGATTGCAACACATGACCACATTTACCCAGATTACAGCACATGACCACATTTACCCAGATTACAGCACATGACCACATTTGCCCAGATTACAGCACATGACCACATTTGCCCAGATTACAGCACATGACCACATTTGCCCAGATTACAGCACATGACCACATTTGCCCAGATTACAGCACATGACCACATTTGCCCAGATTACAGCACATGACCACATTTGCCAATCATCCGCACCCTTGAATTATGAACCATTCGGCCAGCAACTGCCGGTCACACATGCACCCTCCACCACCACACTACTCACACGTTCACCCACCACCACCACACTACTCACACGTTCACTCACCACCACGACCACTCACAAGTGCACCCACCACCACCAGGCCCACTCACACGTTCACCCATCACCACCGCCACTCACGCGTTCACTTGGATCCTGGCTTGCAGCGGCAGCCGCTGCGCGCCCTTGCCCTTAGTCTCGCCCTCCCCCAGCAGCACCTTCTCCAAGCTGCCATCCGCCACACCATGCGCCATCGCATGCACGCGACTCACCACCTCCCACTCCGGGTCCCCACCACCCTTCTCCCCACCGCCCCCTCTCCCCACACCGCCCGCTCCCCCGCCACCAGCAGCCAGCTTCTTGAGCAGCTTCAGAAGAGCCTTCTGCATGCCCTGCACGCGCCTCTCCTGCCTCACCTCGCGCCTCTCCTGCGCTGCCTCCTGCTCCCGCACCACTCTCCGCCGCTTTGCATCCCTCTGCTCTGCCTCAAACCGCTCTTTCTCCGCCCGCCGTCGCCTCTCCTCCGCTCGTTGAGTTCTCGCTCTCAGCTTGTCTGCCTTGGCCTGCCCCACCTTCTCCTTTCGCTTCTTATGCTCAGCCTTCAGTGCTCGTTTCCTCGCCTTCGCCGTCGCTGCCCCCGCATTCAGCACTGTCTTGGTGCCTGCGCCTCCCCCCTCCGCGTCCCTCTGGCCCTCCCCCTCCCCTTCCGCCTCCCCATCCGCGCCCACCACCACGTGGCGGAACCACTCCTCTCCTGCCGCGCCCACCCCCGCCCCATCCGCCTCTTGACCCTCGCCTTCCTTGCTGCCACCCCTCTCCTCTGCCTCCTCCATTTCCTCCTCATCCTCACTCTCGCTCCCCTCTCTCTCACTCCCTTCACTGTCACTCCCTTCACTGTCACTCTCCTCACTCTCACTCTCACTCGCACCACTCTCCTCCCCCATCCTCACAGCGTCACTGTCATCATCCGATCGCTCCTCCCCCCCATCTGATCCAGAGTTTAGACCCAGCGACCCACTGCCGCTGCCCTCGCCCCTGCTGCTGCCCTCCTCCCCACTCGCGTCACTCATCACCACCACCCTTCCTCCCTCCTCTCTATCCCCTTCTTCTTCGCCCTCGTCTTTCCCTCCCTCCTCCTCCCGCTCCTCTTCTTCCCCCACTCCCTGTCGACCCTTGCCTGTCTCTCCCCTCTCTGCCCCATCTGACTCCGTTTCCGCCAGTTTTCCTCTTTTACCAGCCGCCTTCTCCTCCCCCTCTCCCCTTCTTGCCCTCAAGTCCCCCTCGTCCTCTTTCCCCGCCGTCCCCACACCTTCCCCCTTCCCCTCCGCTACCCTTTCCCCTTCTTCTCCGCCGATCACGCCACCTTTCTCCGCCTTCCCCTTTCCCGTTTCCGCATCCCTCTTTGTTCCCCCCGCGCTCACTCCCAGCCCCAGCGCGACCGTCCCCCCACCGCTCCCTCCTTGCGCGCCCTTTACGTCCCCCCTGCGCGCGCTCACTGCGCTGCCTGCCCGCCCTCCGACCGCCTTCCGTGCTGTCCCCATCTGCTGTTTCCCCCCGCGCTTCCGCTTCTTCCCGATCCCCCCCGTCGCGCCAACTCCCCCCATTGTGTTCCCGCCCCGCGCCCCGCCTCTAGTGCTCCTCCGCATCCCTCCTACGCTCACCCCCCCCGATCGAGTACCTTCCTTCCCCGTTTTCCCCGCATTCTCTTTCCTGGCATTCCCCGCACTCCGCGCGTTTCCAGCATTCCCCGTGTGCCGGGAGCTGCCCGCGGCCTTCTTCGCCCGCGCCAGCGCGCTTAAAAAAACCGACCGTTGGTCGGGCGCAAATTCTGGTAGGCTAATTATTCCAAAACGGGCTGGGCAGCTGAGGCTCGTCTGAGGCTCGAACAACTAGGGGTTACTCTAGGGCTTTGAATGTTGGTCCTTCGGCCACTACAACTACCCTCTTTAAAAACATGTATTGAACGAATCTTTAGTAGGCAGGCCAAGAGGTGTCTTACAATACATTACTTTTAAAAACAGCATCCATTCTAGTGGTAGGGTTGTATAGAAACTTATCAAATTGGTATTAAATCGCAGGCCAACGGTTTTTGAAATAAATATTCAGATTCTTTAGCACTTTTTGAAAGCAGAAGTAGAAATGGTTTGGGCGCGTGCCTCAAGTTACAGAAGGAAAATTATGAATTTTGAATCATCATACGCATAAATGTCAAATTATACGTACACTATGCATGTTAAGCGTGAGGCACACAGTAGGGAGTATGTTGCGATCAGAAGGTAGATCGTGCCTAGGATCACCTCAGGACGGTTCGTAGAATTAGATTGTTGCAGTAAAAGATAGTGACCACGGATCAGAGTGGAATAAAAATGGCTGAAATAGTAAAACCGTGCAAGTACATTCGATAAATAAGAGTACAGGGGAATACGAAACGACCTAGACTAGCCATGTACTCTAAGTGGTGTTGGAAACAACAAGTCTTAAGTGCGCTTCTGTCGTGTTAAAGTCCAAGGCACCAATCGAAGCAGTCCCAATCGAAGCATCGAGTCAACCTCGGAGGTTAGAGTAACCGCCTGGAGGTTACAAGAAAGTCAAAGGTCAGCGACCTTTGACTCGACAATTACAGCGCGACAGTTAAGGACACACAACTGACTCGTTACAGAGCAGTTGCCCGAGTCGCACTATATCGAACCGCAACAGCAATACAGTTATCTATCTATTCGTATTCCCTGTACTCTTATATAAATCCTTGTATTTGCTTGTTTAATTTAATCTACTTTGCTCTCACACACCAGTGCAAGGTCGGTTCACAATCTTCATTAAACCCTTCCGCTATTACAAGTCTCTACCCAAGAGTCATCCCCTGCAAAGATCCTAAGGGCTTCTCAGCCCAACATGGTATGAGAGCAGACAGGGGAAAACTCTGAAATTCCTTTAAAATCATTTTCAAGACATGGCAACAAACAAGGAAAGGAGCTCTCCTAATGGCTCCTCGGGCACCACTCCCACTCCACCACCAGCCTCTGGCCTGCAGACAGAGGAAGGTACGACAGCAAGACCAAGGGGAA
This sequence comes from Closterium sp. NIES-65, assembly GCA_948144175.1. Lineage (NCBI taxonomy): Eukaryota > Viridiplantae > Streptophyta > Zygnematophyceae > Desmidiales > Closteriaceae > Closterium > Closterium sp. NIES-65. The sequence goes on along the minus strand of CANXME010000298.1, from coordinate 912,759 downwards.
CGTCAACCGAGACGCCCACGAATCACCCTTCTGACTTCGACCAGAACATGATGGAGAAATTCTTCTCCTTCATGTCCTTCTACGAGCAACACCAACAGTCGGGACCTGCACAGACACACAACAGCAACAACGGAGCGGCACCCATGAGCCTTGACGGGTCGTCATACGCGCGAGGGAATCAACAGCAACAACCCACCTTCGCCCCGTACGAACGCGGATCGATCAGCTTCCTGCCTCAACCTCCACCTACGCAAGACAAACCAATGGATGCTTTACAAGTGCAGTCGCAGTTCGCGCATGTTCTGAAACTACAGACATCAAGACCTTTCGACGGAAAGGACTTCTTTACCTGGTCCTTTGAATTCGAGTTGATGATGGAGGGCGCGCAGATACTCGGCTTCTTCGACGGATCCCTGCAATATCCAGCAAACGGGACACAATATGAGAAGCAGCAGTATACGTATCAATCCATGATGGCGTATACAATCCTACTGAGAAACATCACACCAACCCAGCAGCAGAACATTCGCTCTTACCGGAACTTCGGCAACTCGGCAGAACTCGCGTACGGCCATCTGAAGAACCTGTACCAGGCAACAGACAGTGTAAACCAGAGCAGGTTAATGGCGCAGTTGACAACAGTCGAAATGAAACCAGGAGAAAAAGGGCTGGCGTATATCAGCCGATGTCGCGAATTGCGCGACAAGCTTCTTCGATGCGGAGGGTCAATCTTTGAAGACGCCTTCGTAACAGTCGTCATCGGTGGCCTCGGTCCTCAGTGGCGCGCCACCAAAGCAATTCTCCGAGCACACGGGAGGATCTCCGAAGCGGCACTCTGCGCCGAAATTCACACCGAACAGCAGGATATGGACCTGCAAGAAGAAAGACACAAGAAAAGAGCATCAGCACCGGAGTTTGCCTTCCATACTCAGCGACGACACAACAACTTCAACAATCGACAACAACAGCCGAAGCTAGTACCTCCTTTTTGTCACATCTGCAAGACATCAGGACACCCACGCACGCACTGCCCGTCTCGTCAGATAACACCACAGCGACAACTGCGGCCTTCAAGCACCCAAGTTGCTTCGACACAAGCAAGCTCGACAACCGCGATTCAAGCTCCAACGTCCTCAACTGGACAACCTGCACAAGGAGCAAGAAATATAATCAACTGCATGGTCAAGATAAACGACTCTTGCGTAACAGAGTCACCACCCCATTACTCACCGGAAGAGGAGCTCGACAACAGGACGCCTCGTCGCGAATCACTCCATCCAAATCCGACTTACGCCGCCATCGCTCAAAGCGAACCATCCGGCCAAGACACCTGGTTCCTGGACAGTTGCTGCGGGCAACACATGTGCTCGTCCGGGCGTTTCGTCCAACGCGAACATCGACTCCAACGAGAAGTGATTATCACGGTTGCCAACAATCAAAACCTGCGCACACGAAGACAGGGTGTGGTACAACTTCAGTCAAGAGAAACAAACGTCATACTGAACATGTCTAAGGTACTCATCGCTGAAGGACTCGGTTATAACTTACTGAGTGTGAGCCAGTTAATGGCGAAAGGAATTCATCTTGAAGCCGACAGCACAACCCAGGAGTTCAAGCTTTACCACGGGAGAGGCGGTCTCTACATCGGGAAAGCAGTGCTGAAGAACAACGTCTTCGTCCTCGACTTCGTCCCCGACCTCGGGACTGCAGACAGCGACGCCATTGTGAACTTTGCTGATTGGACACACCCTCCGGATCTCGACCCCGACTTCAGCCCGGGAGGTTTCTGGTACTCCCACACCATTCCTGAAGCAGAACGAACACGAGCATTAGCAACCATTCAACAAACGGCAGCAGCAGAGACAACATCGGCAGCAGCAGAGACAACATCGGCAGCAGCAGAGACAACATCGGCAGCAGCAGAGACAACATCAGCACCGACAGAGACAATATCAACGGCAGCAGCAACAACATCAGCAGCAGGGACAACGACACCAGTCACAGTCGACGAAGCACCACCAACACCAGCGCAACAGCTGAATCCGACTCAACGTGAAGTCCACCGAAGCGCCAACCTCGTCGCCAGTTTTTATTCCAACTCCGACGCATACCAGCGTTCACCCGGACACCGCGCCTCTGAAGAGATCTGGCATGCACGCACAGGACATCCAAGCAACACGGTTTTGAATAACACGATAAGAGCAGGAGTCATTGACAAAGACTCTCTACTTCTACCCGACGGCAGAGAACTCCAGAAGGCACGAAGGACTTGTCTCATATGTCCCGAAGCTGACTTACCTCATCGACCGTTTACTCCACATCACAACCCGAGCGCTCCAGCATACGCACCACTCGAAAAGGTCTACAGCGACATACTCTACAATCGTGAACCAGGACAAGTCACCTATAACTACACCATCACCTTCATCGACGCCGCCACTCGATACGTCTGGCATCGTAACCTACCCAGCCGCGACATGACACTCGCAGCCTTCGCAGCCTGGCTACCAGTAGCAGAGAGAGAATCGGGAGCTAAACTAAAAAGCTTTCAGTCAGACGGAGGAGGAGAGTATACCTCTCAGCGCTTCAAGCAGTACCTGGCGGAAAGGGGAATCAAGCAACTCCTCTCCCTTCCCTACGCCCATCAACAGCAAGGCGTCGCAGAACGGATGAACAGGACTCTGCAGAACAGCATGCGCAAGCTGTTGCATGGCATGCGACTTCCCAACCACCAGTGGCCTGCAGCAATGGACCACGCTGTCATGCTGCACAACCTGCTTTCGTCGTCGTCACTCCCGAACAACGCGTCACCACATCTGTTGTGGACAGGGAAGCAGGGCAGCACAAAAATGTTACGAGTTTTCGGGTGCATGGTACAGTACAGGCCCCCAGAAGCACGAGCGGGAAGATTTTCGCAACGGGCACAATGGGGACTACACCTCGGCATCGAGAAAAATTACAACGCATGGAGAATCTTCGACGTCGACACAAAGGAAACAGTAGCAGCACGTGACGTGATCTTCTACGAAAGACTCACACTTCAGACGTACCTCGCCAACTTGCACGAGAATCAGGACCCCACAGGTGGCTTTCGTGGTGACCGAGCCTTCGCCTCAGCAGCGGACGAAGCGGATTGGGATGAACAGAACGTCAACAACGCCTCGGAGGAAGCCGGACCTCTCCCATACTGCTCCGTCGACGTGCCCATGGATGAGGATAATCCCCGCGAAAGTAACAACGCTGAAGTCTTCTATCATTTCGCAGAGACCGGTTACGTAACACCTGCAACAGTCAACACCAACGAAGCAGAAAGGGTAGGGCCCAATTTCATACCCGACCCAGAAGCAGGAGACGAAGCAGCTTATCCCGAGGATCCAGAACTCCCTCGATACTCACAGACTGGGCTGCAAATCCTTGGACTCGTCACCGCAGTCCATGGCGCCGGCGTTCCTAAGGAGCGTGCGACGGTTCAGCAGGCTCTGGGGGGGGAACACAGGGAAAAATGGCGTGAAGCCATGGACAAAGAACTGAAGGCACTGGAGGAGCGCAACACCTGGAAAATTGTCCCCATCGGCGTAGCTCAAAACAAAACTGTTCTTACCGGGAAGTGGGTCTTCCGTGTGAAGACGAAAGCTGACGGCACCATCGACAAATTCAAAGCTCGCTGGGTCGTACGCGGCTTCGACTAGGAGCACGGAAGAGATTACACCGAAACCTTCGCTCCAATCAGCCGTCACACCTCACTTCGAATCCTCATCGCCGTCGCCGCCATGAAGAAAAAGAAATTGCGACAAATCGACGTCGCAAACGCATTTCTCTACGCACCCGTGGATGCAGAAATCTTCGTCGAACTCCCGCACGGGTCCCACGGCGAACCTAACTGAGTCTGTCAACTACTAAAATCACTCTACGGGATCAAGCAGGCACCGCGACTGTGGCAGCAGTACCTACACACCCGTCTCATCCGCATTGGTTTCAAACAGCTCCCGCATGACCAAGGCATGTACCGCCTAACCAAAGGGAGCGACTACGTTCTCCTAATCGTCTACGTAGACGATCTCCTCTACATTGGGTCAACCGACGACATCGCCACATGGTTCGAAGGGGAGCTTCAGAAAGACCTCACGCTCACGGTCTCTTCTACGGTTACGCAGTACCTCGGACTTAACATCCGCGAAGAAGAAAACGCAATCTATCTAAGCGCCGAGAAGTACGCCGACACCATCGCGAAACGCTTCGGCCTCACACCAAGCGCCATCTCCACGCCGTACCGCTACACGTCAGGAACCGAAAAGGGGCAATCTACTCTACTCAAGCCCGCCGGCATACGCGACTATCAGAAGAAGCTCGGATGTCTTCTCTTCGCAGCAGTCACGTGCCGCCCCGACCTATCCTACTCCACGAGTCAGCTCGCCACCTACCTCAAAAGACCCGAAGCAGAGCATCTGGCGGAACTCGATCGCGCTCTTCACTACTTCGTCAGCACCGCGACGATCGGACTAACCTACCACAAAAACGAAACTACACCGACCAAGCTAATCGGCTACGTCGACGCCGATCACGCCGGCGACATCGACAACAGACGCTCACGCACCGGCTATGTCTACCGCCTCGAGCCTATCAGTCCTATCTCCTGGCAGTCAAGCAAGCAGGAGTTAATCGCATTGTCTTCAGCAGAAGCAGAATATATTGCACTCTGCTCAGCCACCAAGGAGGGACTTTACCTTCGCGAACTACTGGAAGAAGCGAAGCTAGCCGACTTACCCAGCTTCACCGTGTTCTGCGACAACCAGTCGGCAATTCGCATAGCCAACAAGAACGGCTTCGCAAACAGGACGAAACACATCGCCCTGCGCTATTTCTTCGTGAAGGACGAGATCGAAAAGGGGAAACTCGATCTATCATACTGCTCCACGTCTGAGATGGCAGCCGATTACTTGACCAAGAAACTCGGGAAGCAGAAGTTCGAATACTGCATGCTGCTGACTGGACAAAGCCACGTCACCAGCAGCGACACTCCAGAAGCGAAGGGGAGTGTTGGAAACAACAAGTCTTAAGTGCGCTTCTGTCGTGTTAAAGTCCAAGGCACCAATCGAAGCAGTCCCAATCGAAGCATCGAGTCAACCTCGGAGGTTAGAGTAACCGCCTGGAGGTTACAAGAAAGTCAAAGGTCAGCGACCTTTGACTCGACAATTACAGCGCGACAGTTAAGGACACACAACTGACTCGTTACAGAGCAGTTGCCCGAGTCGCACTATATCGAACCGCAACAGCAATACAGTTATCTATCTATTCGTATTCCCTGTACTCTTATATAAATCCTTGTATTTGCTTGTTTAATTTAATCTACTTTGCTCTCACACACCAGTGCAAGGTCGGTTCACAATCTTCATTAAACGCTTCCGCTATTACAAGTCTCTACCCAAGAGTCATCCCCTGCAAAGATCCTAAGGGCTTCTCAGCCCAACAAGTGGTACATTCTCTTAATACAGCGAAGTCCAACCGTGCGACTCCATACGGTTACAAACTGTTTCGATAGAATCATCGCCACTGCTGTTGCCTGATGCTTTCCGCTCTGACGGTCCAGATGCTTCGTAACCGTGCGCGACTCTTCGCTCCATTCCGTCTTTTCGTCTTCGTGCTCCTTACTGTATGACTCGGTTGCTACTAATGGGAAGTCAACTGCCATGTCACCTGTCGGGCAGTAGGTCAGGTAAACCTTGCCCTTGTCATACGGATTCTTTCCGAATTCATCTTCTGGGTTGACTGCTATGCGTACAGCTCGATTTTCGAACTCTGCACGTTCGGCAGACATCAACGATGCCGAGGCTCATCGCGTCGCCTTCGGCTCTCCGATCGCCAACCTCGTCCCCCCGAGGTTCCCTCCTAGCTATGGTAGTGACCAGGGCCTTTTTTGTCAGAACATATAGCTTTTGCATATTGTGTAGGCTATAGTGGGGTAGCCCATAAGGGGTACAGCCCAATTAGGGTTAGTACTTGTACTCAGTTCATTCATAGTTCATTCATCCTCGTTCTCATCTTCTCATGGTATCAAGCAGGTTCCCCTGTACGAACTGTGCATAGGGCCCACCACTTCGATTTTTTTTTTCCTGCCCGAAGCGCGCTCTGCCCGAGTCGCGCTCTAACCCCGTCGAGTCACCCTTGCGGCCTCTACGCCCTAGCGGCCCTCCCTACCTTAGCGGCCCTCCCTACCTTAGCGGCCTCGTTGCCCGTTCGTGCGGCCCCGCCACCTACTAGCGCGGCCCCGCCACCCTACGTCGCGACCCCGCCGCCCTAATCTGCGGCCTCGCCGCCCTACTCCTGCGGCCCCGCCGCCCTAATTCGCGGCCCCGCCGCCCTAAGTCGCGGCCCCGCTGCCCTACACTATGGCCTTGCCGCCCTACTTCAGCGGCCCCCCCGCCCGTCTGCTGCGGCCCCGCCGCCCCACTTCGCGGCCCCGCCGCCCCACTGCAGCGGCCCCGCCGCCCATCTGCTGCGGCCCCGCCGCCCCACTTCGCGGCCCCGCCGCCCCACTTCACGGCCCCGCCGCCCGTCTGTTGTGGCCCCGCCGCCCCACTTCGCGGCCCCAACGCCCTACGTCAGCGGCCCCGCCGCCCGTCTGCTGCGGCCCCGCCGCCCTACACCTGCGGCCCTGCCGCCCTACGTCAACGGGCCCCGCCGCCCGTCTGCTGCGGCCCCGCCGCCCTACACCTGCGGCCCCACCGCCCTATGTCACCGGGCCCCGCCGCCCGTCTGCTGCGGCCCCGCCGCTCTCCCCTCCTACCGCGCCGCCCGAGCCGCCGACCGCCGCACCGCCCTGCAGCGCGCACCCGAGCCGCCGACCGCCGCGCCCACCCTGTACCAGAGGAGTCGAGCCGCCCTGCCGCCGAGCCGCCCGGCCGCCCACCAGCCGAGCCGCCTAGCAGCCGAGCCGCCGAGCCGCCGAACCGCCCAGCAACCAAGCCGCCTAGCAGCCGAGCCGCCCCGCAGCCGAGCCGCCCAGCAGCCGAGCCGCCAAGCCGCCCGAGCTGCCTTGTCCGGTGAGCACAGCCCCTCTGTCACTGCGTGCCCTTCCCCTACTGCTTGCACTGCTAGTCTACCGTCGTCATGGCTACCCCTAGTGTCCTCGCTTTTGACGCTAAGGGTCGAGCCATTGACTTTGAGGTCTGGTCGACGACCTACAGCTATTCTTACAGTGCGATAGGGCGGACAGTCTTTCTCTCTTTGACCTCACCTCTGGTGCCTCTCCTGCCCCTGCAGCTGATGCTGACCCCACTGTTCGCTCTCAGTGGGCCACCCGCGATGCTGCTGCACGTCTTGCTATGTGTCGCCACCTGGCTACCACTGAGCGCACGCACTTTAGTCAGTACAAGAGTGCTCAGACCTTGTACGCCGCTGTAGTTGCGCGCTACTCTTCCCCTGCCACTGCTGCACTGAGCCGCCTCATGCTACCGTACCTCTTTCCTGACCTTGCTGCCTTTCCCACAGTCGCTGACCTCATTACGCACCTCCGCACAAGTGACACTCGCTACCGCGCCGCGCTTCCTGCTGAGTTCTGCGCCAAGAACCCCCCCCCCCCCCATGTACATCACTCTCTATTACTTAGTCACACGCCTCCCTGACTCCCTTCGCGTAGTCAGGGACCACTTCGTCTCAGTCTATCCCACCACTCTCACTGTTGACCTCCTCGAGAAGGCCCTCCTGGCGGTGGAGAAGAGCATCGTCGCTGTAGGAGCCTCTCGTGGTGACCCTCGCACCCCCATCTTTGAGGGGTGTTCTCCTCCCCCCCTGTTGCCCTCTGTCGCCTCTGCTGCTGCAGCCGACCTGCTTGGTCTTGAGTCGGTCGGTGCGGCGTCTGCCCCTAGCGGGAGACGCCGCCCTGGCAAGGGCAAGGGGGGCAAGGGCGCGGGTGGAGCTGGCGGGACGGTGGCGGTGGCGGTGGAGGCGGCGAAGGGAGTGGGGGTGGCGGTGGGAGTGGTGGCGGAGGTGGTGGTGGTGGTGGTGGCAGCGGAGGCGGAGGCGGTGGCGGCGGTAGCGGTGGGAGCGGAGGCGGCGGTGGTTGCGGAGGTGGAGGCGGCGGTGGCGGAGGGGGTGGAGCTGGTCGGGGTGGTGCCCCGCAGCAGAGCGGCTCTGGTGGTGGTCAGCTCCAGCAGCAGCAGCGTTCTCGGGACATCCCCCCGCCTCAGCAGCTCCGTGAGTGGTACACGCAGCGTCAGCGTGGTGGGGGTTTTGGTCCGTGCACCTACGTCCTTCGTTCCGGCGACCGCGCGGGTGAGCAGTGTGGGGGTGCCCACCCCACCCAGCGCTGCTTTGGCCGCCTGACGGACGCTTGGCGTCAGCAGTTCCCCGAGGCTAGTGAGATCCCCTGCTTGGGAGAGCTGTCTGGGGCTGGCGTAGCTATCTTTGATCTTGACTTTGATGCTATCCTTGCTGCCATGTATGCTGTGACTATTAGTGATGAGGGTGACTGTTACCGGTGTTTCCCGCCCGACCCGGGCATTGGCACTACTGCGCTAGGTGCTTGTGAGGCTGCTGCTCTAGGTGCCAGCACGTCTGTGCCCTCAGGTACTAGTGAGGCTGCGCTCTTAGTTACCTCGTCGGCTTTGGCCTCCCTCACCTTCACAATTGACTCGGGGGCTTCTCTCTCCTTCTTTCGTGACCGCACCACACTCACGCCGCTTGGTCGGCCGGTTGCAGTCTCCCTGGCTGACCCCTCTTGGGGTCCTGTCCTCTCTCACTTCTCCACAGTCCTCCCGTGTCCGGCTGCCCCCTCGGGCAACTTGTCTGGTCTGTACCTCCCCTCGTTCTCGACAAACTTGGTGAGTGGAGCTGACCTGCAGGATGCGGGGGTTCACCAGTTTACTCCTGCGAGTCAGCGGGTGACCCACTGCTCGGACGCCCGCACAGGCCGACACCTGGCCACGTTTTTGCGTTGGCCGGGGTCGAGTCTCTACACCCTAATCACTAAGTCTCCCCCTGTCCCTGCGTCTGGCCAGGTAGCTGCGTCGGGTCACGTGTTTGCTGCTGCGTCCAGGTCTGGTCCTGAGTATTCCCCCTCCTCGTGTCGCCTCCTCTCTCATGAGACTCTCCTATGGCACCACCGTCTTGGCCACCCCTCCCTGCCTCACCTTCGGAGCATGGCTTCCCGTGTCCTTGTCTCTGGTCTTCCTCGGTCTCTACCTCCCCTTCCTTCGGGGCATGGACCTTCCTATGTCCGCTGTGTCGAGGGGCGGCTCCGGGCTGCCCCCCACTCCTCTTAGTTTCCCCCGACAGAGGCTCCTCTGCAGACGCTTCACATGGACGTGTGGGGCCCGGCCCGCGTCCGTGGACAGGGTCATGAGCGCTACTTCCTGCAGGTGGTTGACGACTACTCGCGTTACACCACAGGCTTCCCCTTGCGCAGCAAGGGTGATGTCACTGAGGTGTTGATCGACTGGATCCGCGCAGCTCGTCTCCAGCTCAGGAGGAGCTTCGGCTCGGACATTCGTGTTCTGCGTCTGCACTCTGACCGAGGTGGAGAGTTCTCCTCTGGCCTTCTGCGAGCCTACTGTCGTGCACGAGGCATCCGCCAGACCTTTAAGCTTCCGGACTCTACGCAGCAAAATGGGATTGCTGAGCGCCGCATTGGCATGGTCATGGACGTCGCTCGTACGTCCATGATGCATGCGGCTGCCCCCCATTTTCTGTGGCCGTTTTCGGTTCGGTACGCGGCGCATCAGATCAACCTTCACCCTAGGGTCTCCCGGCCGGAGACCTCCCCAGCTCTGGTGTGGATGGGGAAGGTCGGCGATGCGTCTGCGTTCCGTGTTTGGGGATCTCGGGCGTTTGTCCGCGACTTGTCTGCGGACAAGCTGTCCCCTCGTGCTGCTCCCTGTGTCTTCCTAGGCTTCCCCCCTGACGCCCCAGGGTGGCAGTTCTACCACCCCTCCTCTCGTCGTGTTCTGTCCTCCCTGGACATCATGTTCGACGAGTCAGCCCCCTTCTACCGTCTCTTCCCCTACCGCACTCCTTCCCTCCCCCCGCCGCCGCACTTCCTTGTGCCACGCCCCCCCCCGGGTAGACCCCCTCCCCCCTCAAGTTCCTGCCCCTTCAGGTGTGTCCCAGGTAGACGCAGTCGAGCCGGTCGAGGTTGCTGGTGACTCTGGTACTGCTGCGGGGCCTGAGCCTGGGGGTGTTGACTCTGGGGGTGCTATGCGTGTGGGTGCTGAGCTTGGGGGTGCTGAGTCTGGGGGTGCTGCAAGTGGGGGTGCTGAGCCTGGGGGTGCTGAACCTGGGGGTGCTGGATCTGGGGGTGCTGCGTCTGGAGCTACTGCGCCTGGGGTTGCTGCGTCTGGAGGTGCTGAGACTGGAGGTGCTGAGTTTGGAGCTACTGAGCCTGGGGGTGCGGCGCCTGCGGCTGCTGGACCTGCTTGTGTGATGTCTGGCGATGCTAGGCCTGGTGTTTCTCCGGGTGCTTTGTCTCGGCATGAGCCCCTCTCTCCGCAGGTGCTGTGCGAGTGGTTTGCCCGGCGCTCGAGGCGTACTACTGGAGCTAGTGCTTCTTCGGCTGCTGAGGGTGCTGGTGCCGCCGGTCTCGGAGGTGTTCGTCCTGCGAATGCTGGAGCTGCTGGGCCTGCGCGTGCGACTGGAGTCGGAGCTGCTCAGGGTGTTGGCGCTGAGGCTACTGCTGTCCGTCCTAGCGGCGGTCCTACTGCTGGTGCTGCTGGCGGTACTGGAGCTGGAGGTGCTGTTGGCGCTAGTGCTGCTGCTGGGGGTGCTGCTTTTGTCCCAGCTGTGTCTGGAGCTGCCGCGCGGCCTCGGCCGTACTTGGTTTCGCTCCTTCAGCAGGTTCTTGGTGCTTCTCCTCCTGACGAGTGTCCACCGCCTGTCCAGTCACACTCACAGCTAGAGCCCGCCTCCCCACTGCCTGCTCCCTCTCCTTACTCTGGTCCTACTGGAGGTCTTGCTAAGCGTCGTGAGCCTGCGTCTCGCCCTGCGTCGTGTACGTGCTGCTAGCACTAGTGGTCGCGGTTCGCGTCAACGTCCTCCTCCTGTCCCTGGCACGCACCGGATGTCTCTGCGTCCGTCCACTGCTCCTCTGCGTGCCCCTTTGCCTTCTCCTCCTGAGTCCTCTCTTCCTTCACTTGCTGACCCGGAGTTGGACTCTCTTCGTGCTGCCACTCCTACTGTCATGCGTCTTCTTGCTACTATCGTCACTGACCCCTCTTTTGAGTCCACTCCTGCGTCTGCTCTTGTTGATGAGCTCGTCGACTTTGTTGCGCGCTGTCGTCTAGACTACGCTGCTAGTCTTGTTGCTGAGTCTGCGTCTATCTGTCCTCCGTCCGTCGGGGGTGAGTGTGCTCTTGGCACGGACGTCCTTGAGGACAGGCGGGAGGAGTTCCAGTGTCTGGCTGCTGCTTCACCTCATCTCGCGTCCGTACTACTTGCCCCTGAGGGAGACCCGGATGCACTAGACATCCCGACTCCGCGCTCTTACGCGGAGGCCGTAGAGGGTCCCTACTCCTCTCAGTGGCAGGCAGCGATGGATGCAGAGATGGCTTCTTGGAAGCCCACAGGCACCTACGTTGACGCGGTTCCCCCACCTGGGGCGAACATCGTCAGTGGCATGTGGATCTTCAGGGTGAAGCGGCTGCCGGGCTCTCCACCTGTCTTCAAGGCGCGGTACGTCGCTCGTGGCTTCAGTCAGCGGAAGGGAGTTGACTACTTTCAGACCTTCTCTCCCACCCCGAAGATGACCACTCTTCGGGTGCTGCTGCACATAGCCGCTCAGCGCGACTACGAGCTTCACTCTCTTGACTTCAGCACTGCTTTCTTGCAGGGTAGCCTACACGAGGAGATCTGGCTGCGCCATCCACTTGGCTTCAGTGGGACTTTCCCTCCTGGCACCCAGTGGAGCCTCCGGCGGCCAGTCTTTGGTCTCCGCCACGCACCGCGTAGGTGGCACGACACACTGAGGACTACACTTGCGGCTCTTGGGTTTGCTCCCTCTACTGCTGACGCGTCGTTGTTTCTGCGCACCGACACCTCTCTGCCGCCGTTCTACATCCTCGTGTACGTCGACGACTTGGTCTTTGCCACTACTGACACTGCTAGACTCGTCTACGTGAAGTCCGAGCTGCTGAAGAGATACACGTGCACAGACCTGGGTGAACTGCGCAGCTACCTTGGCTTGCAGATCACCCGAGACAGAGCACGCCGCACCATTACCTTGACTCAGTCACACATGGTGCAGCAGGTCCTTCAGCGCTTCGGCTTCACGTACTCCTCGCCTCAGGCCACTCCTCTGTCTACTCGCCACTCGCTCTCAGCTCTGCCTTCGGATGAGTCAGTAGAGTCGAGTGGCCCGTACCCAGAGCTTGTTGGCTGCCTCATGTACCTGATGACCTGCACACGACCTGACCTTGCATACCCTCTTAGCATCCTTGCACGCTATGTTGCTCCTGGGAGACACCGACCAGAGCACATGGCTGCAGCGAAGAGGGTGTTGCGCTACTTGTGCAGTACGTCGGGCATGCGGCTAGTGCTTGGAGGGCGGAGTCCAGTGGTCCTCACTGGCCACGCGGACGCTTCTTGGGCTGACGACCAGGCTATTCAGCGGTCGTCGCAGGGTTACACCTTTAGTCTTAGTTCCGGCTCTGTTTCGTGGCGGGCTACGCGCTCGTCTTCTGTTCTCGGCTCCAGCTGTGAGGCTGAGATCTACGTCGGAGCCATGGCTGCACAGGAGCTTCGCTGGCTCACCTACCTGCTGACTGACCTTGGAGAGCCGCCTCGTTCTCCTTTAGTTCTGTACGTAGACAACAAGGCCATGCTGGCCTTGTGTCGAGAGCAGCGCCTGGAGCACAGAACGAAGCACATTGCTCTCCTTTAATTTCTTGCTCGTGAGCTGCAGCAGCGTGGTCAGTTGCGACTTGCGTATGTGGCCTCTGAGGCCAACACTGCTGATGTTTTCACCAAGGCACTTCCGCCTTGTGATCATCAGCGCTTCTTCACTCAGCTGGGACTTGTCCCAGTCTTGCCTCACTTGCTCACCTCTTGACCTTGCTTGTACTCTTGCATGTATATATATATATACCTGCTCTTGCTTATTTAGTCTGATACATATATGTTTCCTCCTGCATGTGAACTGGCCTTGTGGCCTTGACCTTGTGCTCGGACTGTGTGGTGACTTTGTGATGCACCCTGAGCTTGATTTGCTTGACTGGTCTTGTGACCCCTTGTTCTCCCCCACTTTGCCTATGGGGGTGTGTTAGAACATATAGCTTTTGTATACTGTGTAGGCTATAGTGGGGTAGCCCATAAGGGGTACAACCCAATTAGGGTTAGTACTTGTACTCAGTTCATTCATAGTTCATTTATCCTCGTTCTCATCTTCTCATTTTTTCGGATTTTCACTACTCGGTTTTCCACAGCTGTTTTCTAGAGAACTCTAAAATTCAGGATTCATTATGAGCGTTACTCTGACCTGTCAGAGAAAACTTAACTTCTGAAAAATCTACACCGGGCACCCAGTATTCCTATTTTTCCAACTCTAAGTGTCCTCTCAAGTATTGAACCCAGGACCTCTGCACTCCTACCAAAAGAATTAAGTCTTGTGCTACGCGCTCATGACTTTATACTGACTTATATATATAAATTTAGCCTGCCCATCTTCCAACAATTGGGGGGCGGGGGAATGGGGAGCAAGGGGGGGGGGGGGGTTGTGACACGGTGAAATGCCTATACACTGTTCAGAGAAAAGTATATCGGGCACAAATATACACTGGTCTCTCAGAATAGCTAAAATTAGAACTCTGACAAATCAGAGAAAACTTATCCTCCAAGAAAATTTCCCTGACACGTCCGAGTGACCCCCTAAAAACCACTCTGATTTTCAGAGAAACAGAGTAATTTACTGTGATAAAAAAACCCCCGGTAGTGACTATATTAGCATGTGCCTTCAATGTATTATGAGTACGTTCAATCACAGTCTCATTATTCGTTGTTCCGCGCACTCTCTTTTACAACTGATAACACTTGTCAACTTTGTCTTTGACGAAGAAGTACCGCAGCGCAATGTGCTTGGTACGGTTGACGAATCCTGACTTGTACGCGATCCTGATCGCGCTCTAGTTGTTGCAGTGCAAGCGGATATGGGCAAAGCTGTGATTTTCGCCTCTTGCAGGAGTTCCTGTAGATAAAGCCCCTAGCGAACTGCTGCTATCGCGGCGATGAATTAAGTTTCCGCCGATGACAGGGATCGAGCCGGATGAGGAACTCGGTTTTGGACCGTCGATTGTCGGGATCAGTAGCGTGATCGGCGTCTACGTAGCTAGTAAGATTCAAGGACGAGGTTGCCACTGTTGAGTGGCAAAGTCCGATGTTGGGCGTGGAGATGAAGATCCGCTAAAGATCTAGAAGATTCTCGGAAGTCGGTTTGCGGGAGTACTAAGCCAGTTGGCTCGCGATGTACGAAAGATCGAGCCTACAGGTGACCGGGTGCAAGCAACCCGGTTGCTGCTGGCAAGTCTGAATCAAAGCAGGGGATAGGGCTTTGTTGTCGGATTTATTGCAATCGTTTGACACTCTATTGCAATCCTCGCTACCTCAATCTATTGCACCTGTAACAGAGTCACACGATGACGGTGGGTACGAGACACAGGATGAGGGTTGAGCTACTCAGGGTTGAGCTACCCACCAGTGCGCAGACTTGGTGCTGTACTGGAGGGCCACATTTGGACGACTTGGATATGAAGCACATGCAATCACAAATTTGACGTGGCGTAATCGGCGAGGTTGAATAGTTCCGCCTTGCCGTGCCCTAACGTAGTCGTGAACAGTCAAACAATCCTGGATTCGCCCCTAACATAACCCTTGGTCGCGCGACGTTGAACAAGAGGTTGCAATGTAATTCGGCCAATCCTTCTTGACGCAATGGCATGGACAATCACACATAAGCTAACTCCGTCCACATTCGTGTTGGTGCCTTGCCAGCGCAGAATGACGTTTGAGCTACCCTATCCATCTGGTCCCGAGCTTTGGTTTCCGAACGGACAGTGACTTGAGTTTTTTGACGGCTTAGATATGAATTGGCACTGATGTGGTACGATCCTGGTTGTTTAGTATCTCATATGCAACCAAGGAAAGAACCCCCCTCGGCGCGCTAGTGGCGTGCATGCTCCAACGTTCCAAGAATGTGAGTGGGACACCTGAATATGCTCAATTTGTTTTCCCTTTACCGCTCAACGGTATCCATTTTTTCATTCGCTGTACTACATTTAACTGTTTTTGTCTGAAAACATCACCATTTGTCTGGTAATTTGTAGATTCATTTCTCTTGTTGTGTGCGTGAATTTTCCCATCCGTTTCTTTTTGCGTTGTGTTTCGTTTTGTTTTGTTTTGTCCGTAAATGTATGTTTTGTCAATGCTTCACCCGTCCCACAACAATTGCTAACGAGGTTGTTGGAGCAACCCTACGGTTTGCACTCGGCTTATTGTCTGTGTGCGTGTATGCGTATGTGCATGGAATGGAATGTGTGCATGAAATAAATATATATTTCATGCTCATAATAATGTGTGTATGATGGGTCATGATGTCGAGTGTGTGTGTGTGTGTGTCAAGTCTATAGCGAATTATCACTAGTCGCGTGTAACGCGGTCATTTTGTGTGTCCCGCGCGGTTTCTATTTTGTCGTGCGCCGTTTCTATTTTGTCGCTTGTCGAACGTTTGGCGTGTCACAGATCTGTGCAGCACACCCATCAAGAACTCGAGGATGAGTTTGTGATGAAGAACCCGAGCCCTGGTGTCACCATTCAAGTGATCGCGAAGCTCGCCAAAAGGGTACACCTCAAGAAATTGAAGATAGTTACATTACTTAGTGTAGTGTAACATTTCACTTGGTGTAGGCCCTAGTGCAGGGTAGTTTCGAGACCCTTCGTGATTGCGGACAGTGTGGCACTGTTCCACATCACTGTACCTCGGCTCTTGGGGTTTGTAGGAGCTGGGAGTCATTCCCAACTCGTAACTCTTGCCAAATCTTCCAAATTTGTGTTCTAAGACTATAGTGGCTGCCATAGTTCCGTTCGTTCAAACCAACGCTATGCCGTCAATTCTGAATGAAATCATGCCTGTTGTAGGCGACATCAAGGCGCTCCAGATCCAAGTTGAATGAAGTGATTTGAAGTTGTGAGCAGATCGCTATAAACGTTTGAAGCCGCTGTGCAGAAATCCAACTGTGCACTCTATCTCTCGTTTTAGGCACATTGGAGCCTATTGTGCTTATAACAAGTGGTATCAGAGCCCCTTGGAGCAGCTACGACTATGGCTGGACCTGAAGAAAGGGGTGGCAGAGGTGCTGGAGGCAATGGAGAAGCCCAAGCACAAGGCCAAGCCCGTGGTTCAGCCGTGGTGCCCGTGCAACCAAGTCGTGGCCCATCTAGGGATGAGCCTAGAGTGTTTGGTCTTGACAAGTTCAACGGTGACAACTTTGCTGAGTGCTCCTTCAGAATGGAGAATGTTTTTGACCACTACGACCTGCTGGAGGTGATGGAAGGAACGGAGAAGCGCCCCGAGAACGACCCGGAGAAGAGCCCGTGGGTGCGGAAGAGCGCACAAGGCTACCTCCTACTTGGGCAAGCGTTGGGGAGCAGCCAGATCCGTCACATCAAGCCATTCCAGCGTGAAGCAGAGAAGGGACCAAAGGCATGGGCTGCTCTCAAGGGTGTACACGCTCCTGCAACAGCGGCGGTAGCTGTGGTGTTGGAACAGCAAATGGCGACGCTACGAATTGAGGAAGATGAACCCGTGGAAGACGGGGTGCAGAAATTCTTCGACTTGTTGACGTGGCCTGAGGGAGATTGTCTGAATTACAGTGAGCTCCAGAAGAAGACCAAGTTGCTGGCCCTACTCCCGGAATCATGTTCCTCGCTCATAATCAACTTGAACCGTGATCTGCCCCGTCTCTCGCTCGAAGACGTGAAGCGCGCGATCCTTCAAGAGGACTTCCGCCGTCGTGAGTTGGCGAGTGCGGATGGCGCTGGTGCAGCAAGTGTCGGCCATGGATATGGCCGAGGAAGAGGCAAAGGACGAGGGGGAGATGGTTTGGTGGCAGCAATGTTGGTGGAGGCCATGGAGGGCGTGGCGGTCGCGGAGGTGGAGGTGCAAATGTGAAGAGCGAAGAGAACGACAAGGACCCGAGCGGTGATCGGTACTCGGGCCTATTCTACTTCGTGTCGACACAAGTACCAGCTGGTCCAGAGAGGGTTGAAGACTTTGAAGAGCCAGCAGCTGTGGAGAAGGTGACTCTACACCCACTGGACTATTGGGTGATCGACAACGGCGCTACCTGTAGCATGAAACCTCGCCCCGACTTGCTCACCGAACTTAAACCGTCACCGGTGAAGCATGGCACATCGGCTTTGGGGCAGCGAGCAGAGGTGAAAGGCATGGGCAAGGCCATGTTCAAGGGTGCTGATGGGAAGATGGTGGGCCTCAAGAACGTGCTTTGGGTGCCCAACCTTGCTGCGAACCTGATTTCCGTGCGGCGACTGGCTAAGGCCGGCATGGACACGAACTCGAAGGGAGCCAAGACCTACACCGCAAGGCTTGGCGATCGGGCTCTTTGGGACCTTCATGAGGACAGGGATGTCTACAACGAGATGTGGCAGATCCCTGTGGTCCCCATGCCCAAGGAGATGCAAGTGGCAGCAAGCGTCAGCACAAAGGATGAAGCGGTTGGTAGCGGCGATGGCGCGAACAGTCACGCTAAGGAGATTGTGTCCAAGGAGTGCAATCTTGGAGGGACCAGCAAGCTCGGTGAACACAAGGAGAGTGGTGTAGCAGCCAAGAAGCGGCACAAGGGTGAGGAGAACCCCGGGGTAGCAGTGGAGGACTACGGAGAGAGCATGTGGGGTGCTATTGGGAGCGCGGCATTCTCTAATCCGACTTCGGCTACCAGGGAGTGTGATTGGCTCACTTTGCATCGACAAATGGGGCATGTGGCCCTGCCTATTTTGCAGCAGCTAGTGAAGAACCAGATGGTTGCTGGCATACATGTGAAGGGGGAGCCCGATGCGGTACTTGGCTGCCTGACGTGCATGCAAGCCAAGTTCACCCGTTTCCCATTCTCTAGTTCGGAGGCAACGGCCAAGGCACCACCTGATGAGGTGGTGATGGACCTGGTGGGCCCCCTGAAGCTTGGAGCTGCTGGAGATGAGTATTTCCTCACCATTCTGAACGTCTATACCCGCATGACTTGGGTGTACGTGCTGGCCAAGAAGCGTGACGTGTCTGAAACGTTGAAGACGGATTGGTTCCCGATGGTGGAGCGGCAACAAGACCGTCTAGTCAAGTCAATTCGCACCAATCAAGGGGGAGAGTTCCTAAGCAAGGAGTTTGGGTTGTGGCCGAAGAAGAATGGGATTCGACACTCCCTCACCATGCCATACTCCCCTGCAATGAACGGCATTGCCGAGCGAGCGAACCGGATGATCATGGAGGCGACACGCGGGTTGCTCATTGAAGCCGGGCTACCCGACTATTTCTTGCCGGATGCAGTGCGGAGCGCATGTGTGGCCAAGAACAGAGTTTTTACTCATGTGGGAGCAGACAAATGGGTGCCCTATGTGGAGTGGCTAGGAAGGAAGCCAAAGGTGGATATGCTTCGGTTGTTCGGGTGCATGTGCATGGCGCTCGTGCCTAAGCATCTTCGGCACAACAAGCTTGGTGCCAAGGCGGTGTGGGCCGTGCACTTGGGCATGGCTCAAAACAGCAACAGATGGCTTCTCTGGGACCCATTCACCAAGAAGTTCTTGATGAGAAGGGACTGCAAGTTCATGGAGAACTTCATGTACAAGGATTGGAAGGCGAAGAATGAGGCGAAGATAGGCGTGCGGTTTGGGGAGGTGAAGAGTTCCGGTTTGGAGCATGTGGAGCTGCCTTTGGAGCTGAGCAGCGGCAGCACAACCACGAGGCAACCCTCCCTTGTGAAAGGGGGAGAGGAGGCCACTGATGCAGAGGAAGAAGAGGAGGAGGTGCAGCAAGTGAGTGAGCGTGCACCGTCACTCCCTTCCCGTACCACGAGTGCTCCACGGAATCGAGCCACACCGCAGCAACGCCAAGGCCTCCAAGTCGCTGCAGCTGAGGAGGAAGGAAGGGGGAAGAGGAGAGTTCAACCCCCTAATAGGCTGACCTATGATGCACTTGGAAAGCAAGGCAAGACAGCCCTGGCCGGAGCGGCAATGATGGTCGGAGACGATGAGGAGAGTGACTACGAGGAATGTGCCTTCGCGTTCTTCTCTCCGGTGGAGATGCCGGGAGAACCAGCAACTCTCAAGGAGGCTTTGGAGAGTAGTGATGCTGAGGAGTGGAAGAAGGCTTTGGAGAGTGAGCTGAAGAGCATCGAGGAGAATGACACGTTTGAATTGGTGGAGCTACCGGAGGGGCGTACGGCGATAACGTCCAAGTGGCTATTCAAGTTCAAGTCCGACGCCGACGGCAAGATCGAGCGTTACAAGTCTAGGCTGGTGGCCAAGGGGTACCAGCAGAAGTAGAAGGTGCACTTCAAGGAGCTGTTTGCTCCAGTGGATCACTCCTAGTTCATGCTTGGCGAGGGGGAGCAGAGGAGCTTTATTGTGGTGTACGTGGATGACATCCTGATCTTCTCACCCTCTTCTGGCCTTGAGAAGGAGGTGATGTTGCAGCTTCAATACAAGTTCAAATGCAAGTCCCTTGGGGACGTGAAATTTTACCTCGGGCTTTACATCAAGCGTGATGTGGAGAAGCGGTGCATGCGGGTGCACCAAAGGAAGTACCTGGAGGCCTTGGCTGCCTAGTTTGGGCAGAGTGAAGGCCATGTGGCTACACCCTTTCCCTCTGGGTTCAAGTGTGTGAAGGGACCAGAGGAGGAGAGCGTGGGTGAAGAGGAGAGGTGCCGTTTTCACTCGTTGGTGGGCAGCCTCATGTATGCGGCGTTGAACACTCGGCCGGACGTTGCCGTTGCTACCGGGCAGCTGGCTAGGGTTGTGCAATGCCCTAATGAGGAGCAGGTAGCAGCTGGAATGAGGGTGGCCAAGCACCTTGGCCAAACACCGACCGTTGGGCTGCAAAACTCAGCGGCGGCGCAAAGGCGCCAAAAGGGCGCGGATGGTGTGGAACCCGGGCGTTTGTTCCTCACCGCCTACTCGTATGCTTCACATGCATCTGAACCAGAGGAAATGACAAGTGTGGGAGGCTTCATCTGCTGTGTTGGTGGAGGCCCTACTGCTTGGGAAAGCAAGAAGCAGATTGACCAAGCATTGAGCTCGGTGGAGTCCAAGTACATGGCACTCTTCCGTGCCGTACGGGAGATTGTGTGGCAGCGGCATTTGTTGACTGAACTGGGGGAGGAGCAGCAAGGACCTATCCCACTCTACTGTGACAGCCAGGGTGCCATTGCTCTAGCCAAGAACCCTGTGTTGCATGGCCTGACAAAGCACATGAGGGTGAAGTGGCATTGGACGAGGAGCATGGTAGAAGCGGGTGAAGTTTAGTTGCGCTATGTGAAGACAACGGGGCAGCCAGCTGACATGATGACCAAGAGGCTGGTGGAGCAGCAGCAATGGAAGTGTTGCAAGCTGGCTGGGATGGCTCTGAACTAAGAGGAGTAAGACCTAAGGCCAACAATCCGAGGGGGAGTTTGTTGGTGCAACCCTACGGTTTGCACTCGGCTTGTTGTCCGTCTGCGTGCATGTGTGTGTGCATTGAATGGAATAGGTGCATGAAATAAATAAATATTTCATGCTCATAATAATGTGTGTATGATGGGTCATGATGTCGAGTGTGTGTGTGTCAAGTCTATAGCAAATTATCGCTAGTCGCGTGTAACGCGGTCATTTTGTGCGTCCTGCGCGGTTTCTATTTTGTCTTGCGCGGTTTCTATTTTGTCGCTTGTCGAACGTTTGGCGTGTCGCAGGTGTGTGCAGCGGACCCATCAAGAACTCAAAGATGAGTTTGTGATGAAGAACGCGAGCCCTGGTGTCACCATTCAAGTGATCGCGAAGCTTGCCAAATACTAGTAGTTCGATACGCGCGTGCACAACGGAATCGATTTTGTTGCGACTCCGCTGTGCACCTTGCGATTAGGTCTAGTAAGGGCGGACTTTGTAATTTAGTCCTCTGAGCTTTAGTATCTGTTTTCCCCACCACAAATTAGGTTATTGTTACTCTGAATTGCCGTCTTCTATGCGTAAAGCCGTCCAGTAGGCTTGCAACCCACGCTCTAGGTAGGCGCGTGTTCTTCACGTTACGGATCTACGCAACAGCGTCTCGCCACGCGGCTATACGCTAAAAATTGTAATAAGTCTTTGATAGCGCAATTGAACCATCAAAAAGTTTGTGAGCCATCCTCAAACAGGCCTAAAGGCAAATCGAGCTATGAGGAGCAGGAGGGGGTGCTCTGGAAATGATTTTGTATGGTGACAGTTCACCTGTGCGGTTATGTTGGGGTTTTTTTACGGGGGTATGGTCGGAAGTCGAATGTAATGGCATGGATTTGGGTGGCGTGGGAATGGGTGGATTGTTTGATTCAGTGACGTGGCTGCAAAGGGGCGCTTTGCTGACGCGTATATTCAGCATAATAGAGCTCAGCGGACGAAAAATGCCGCCCATTTTTGTTGTTTAGAACGGACGACCCCTCTCCTCGGGGTTGACGAACCCACGACGACCTCCGCGTGGAAAGCCCAGGCGATCTGGCTGGGCTCAGTGCTGGTGAGCCCTCGGGATTGTCGACGACTTGACGACCTAGGGTACCGCTGAGACAATCCCGAGAAGGGCGTCTCAACGCATGTCAGAATCCCAGCTCAGCACGTCGGGGCGCGATGATCACCACGTGGCCACAAAGAGACGTCTGAGGTCGACCCTTGGATGTCGTGGCCATCGAGGTCTGCCAGGATTGCCACGATGGGCCAACAGAGGGTCGGGGTGCTTCGCGTGGGAAATATGTTGGTGCAACCCTATGGTTTGCACTCGGCTTGTTGTCCGTGTGCGTGCATGTGTGTGTGTCTATGGAATGGTATGAGGGCATGGGATAATATATATTTAATGCTTATAATTGTGTGTGAATGTTGAGTCATGATGTCGAGTGTATGTGTCGAGTCAATAGCGAGTTATCGCTAGACGCGTGTTACGTGGTCGTTTGTGTCTCGCGCGCGGTTTCTATTTTGTCGTGCGCGGTTTCTCTTTTGTCCTGTGTCGAACGTTCGGTGTGTCGCAGGTGTGTGCAGCAGACCCATCAAGAACTCAAGGATGAGTTTGTGATGAAGAGCCGAGCCTTGGTGTCAATCCACAAGTGATTTCAAAGCTCGCCAAAAGGGTACACCTCAAGATATTGAAGATAGTTACATTACTTTGTGTAGTGTAACATTTCACTTGGTGTAGGCCCTAGTGAAGGGTAGTTTCGAGACCCTTCGTGGTTGGGGACAGTGTGGCACTGTTCCATATCACTGTACCTCGGCTCTTGGGGTTTGTAGGAGCTGGGAGTCATTCCCAACTCGTAACTCTTCATAACCTTTCCTATCTTGTGTTCTAAGACCATAGTGGCTGCCATAGTGCCGTTTGTTAAAACCAACCCTGTGTCGTCAATACTTGGTCAAATCGTGCGATCTAAATTGCCTATTGTAGGCAACAGTAAGGCGCTCCAGATCCAAGTTGAATCAAGTCATTTGAAGCTGTGACCAAAACGTTATGAACGTTTGAAGCCGCTGTGCAGAAATCCGACTGTGCACTCTATCTTTCGTTTTAGGCACATTGGAGCCTACTGTGACTATAACAAGTGGTATCAGAGCCCCTCGGAGCAGTTTCGACAATGGCTGGACCTGAGGAAAGGGGTGGCAGAGGTGCTGGTGGCAGAGGAGAAGCCCAAGCTCAAGGCCAACCCCGTGACTCAGCCATGGCGCCCGTGCAACCAAGTGTTGGCCCATCTAGGGATGAGCCTAGAGTGTTTGGTCTTGACAAGTTCAATGGTGACAACTTTGCTGAGTGGTCCTTCAGAATGGAGAACATATTTGACCACTATGACCTGCTGGAGGTGATGGAAGGAACGGAGAAGCGTCCCGAGAACGACCCGGAGAAGAGCCCGTGGGTGTGGAAGAGCGCACAAGGCTACCTCCTACTTGGGCAAGCGTTGGGGAGCAGCCAAATCCGTCACATCAAGCCCTTCCAGCGTGAACCAGAGAAGGGACCAAAAGCATGGGCTGCTCTCAAGGGTGTACACGCTCCTGCAACAGCGGCGGTAGCTGTGGTGTTGGAACGGCAAATGGCGACGTTACGAATTGAAGAGGATGAAGCGGTTGAAGAAGGGGTGCAGAAATTCTTCGACTTGTTGACGCGGCTTGAGGGAGCTGATTTGAACTATAGTGAGCTCCAAAAGAAGACCAAGTTGCTGCCCCTACTCTCGGAGTCATGGTCCTCGCTCATCATCAACCTTAATCGTGACTTGCCCCGCCTCTCGCTTGAAGACGTGAAGCGAGCTATCCTTCAAGAGGATTTCCGCCGCTGTGAATTGGCGAGTGCGGATGGCGCTGGGGCAGCGAGCATCGGCCGTGGATATGGTCGAGGAAGAGGCAGAGGACGAGGGGGAGGAAAGTTTGGTGGCAGCAACTTCGGCGGAGGCCGTGGGAGTGGCGGTTACGGCAGCGACGAGAAGAACTACGGACGCGGTCGCGGCCGATTCGACGGCGAGTGTCACTATTGCCACAAGAGCGGACACATGTGGCGCGACTGCTACAAACTCCCTGATGGTTGGACCCCTGCTCAAGGCCAAGAGGGTAGAGGAGCAGGAGGAGGGAGAGGAAGAGGCCGTGGAGGCCGTGGCGGTCGCGGTGGCGGAGCTGCAAACATGAAGAGCGGAGACAACGACAAGGACCCGAGCGACGATCGATACCCGGGTCTATTCTACTTCGTGTCGACGCAAGTACCGGCTGGTCCAGAGAAGGATGAAGGCTTTGAGGAGCCAGCAGCTGTGGGGAAGGTGACCCTACACCCCCTGGACTATTGGGTGATTGATAGTGGCGCTTCCTATAGCATGACACCTCGCCCGGACTTGCTCACCGAACTCGAGCCGTCACCGGTGAAGCATGTCACATCGGCTTTGGGGCAGCGAGCAGAGGTGAAAGGCATGGGGAAGGTCATGTTCAAGGGTGCTGATGGGAAGATGGTGGGCCTCAAGAACGTGCTTTGGGTGCCCAGCCTTGCTGCAAACCTGATTTCCGTGCGGCGGTTGGCAAAGGCCGGCATGGACACGAACTCGAAGGGAGCCAAGACCTACACCGCAAGGCTTGGCGATCGGATTCTTTGGGACCTTCATGAGGACAGAGATGTCTACAACGAGATGTGGCAGATCCCTGTGGTCCCAATGCCTAAGGAGAGGCAAGTGGCAGCAAGCGTCAGCACTAAAGGTGGAGCGGTTGGTAGCGGCGATTGCGCGGACGGTCGCGCTAAGGAGAAGGAGTCCAAGAGTGCAATCTTGGAGGGACCAGCAAGTTCAGTGAACCTAAGGAGAGTGGTGCAGCAACCAAGGAGCAGCAAAAGGGTGAGGAGAACCCCGAGGCAACAGCGGAGGAGGACTACGGAGAGAGTATGTGGGGCGCTATTGCGAGCGCGGCATTCTCCAATCCAACTTCGGCTACGGGGGAGTGTGATTGGCTCATCTTGCATCGGCGCATGGGGCATGTGGCCCTGCCCATCTTGCAGCAGCTAGTGAAGAATGAGATGGTTGCTGGCATACGTGTGAAGGGGGAGCCCGATGAGGTACTTGGCTGCCCGACGTGCATGCAAGCCAAGTTCACCCGTTTCCCATTCTCTAGTTCAGAGGCAACGGCTAAGGCACCACTTGATGAGGTGGTGATGGACGTGGTGGGCCCCCTGAAGCTTGGAGCTGCTGGAGCTGAGTACTTCCTCACTATTGTGGACGTCTACACCCGTATGACTTGGGTGTACGTGCTGGCCAAGAAGAGCGACGTGGCTGAAACGTTGAAGACGGATTGGTTCCCGATGGTGGAGCGGCAACAAGACCGTCTAGTCAAGTCAATCCGCACCGATCGAGGGGGAGAGTTCCTGAGCAAGGAGTTTGGGTTGTGGCTGAAGAAGAATGGTATTCGACACTCCCTCACCATGCCATACTCCCCTGCAATGAACGGCATCGCTGAGCGAGCGAACCGCACAATCACGGAGGCGGCACGCGGGTTGCTCATTGAAGCCGGGCTACCCGACTATTTCTGGCCTGATGCGGTGCGGAGCGCATGTGTGGCCAGAACAGAGCCTTGACTCATGTGGGAGCAGACAAATGGGTGCCCTATGTGGAGTGGCTAGGAAGGAAGCCAAAGGTGGATATGCTTCGGGTGTTCGGGTGCATGTGCATGGCGCTTGTGCCTAAGCATCTTCGGCACAACAAGCTTGGTGCCAAGGCGGTGTGGGCCGTGCACTTGGGCATGGCTCAAAACAGCAAGGGATGGCTTCTTTGGGACCCATTCACCAAGAAGTTCTTGGTGAGCAGGGACTGCAAGTTCATGGAGAACTTCATGTACAAGGATTGGAAGGCGGAGAATGAGGCGAAGATAGGCGTGCGGTTTGGGGAGGTGAAGAGTTCCGGTTTGGAGCATGTGGAGCTGCCTTTGGAGCTGAGCAGCGGCAGCACAACCACGAGGCAACCCTCCCTTGTGAAAGGGGGAGAGGAGGCCACTGATGCAGAGGAAGAAGAGGAGGAGGTGCAGCAAGTGAGTGAGCGTGCACCGTCACTCCCTTCCCGTACCACGAGTGCTCCACGGAATCGAGCCACACCGCAGCAACGCCAAGGCCTCCAAGTCGCTGCAGCTGAGGAGGAAGGAAGGGGGAAGAGGAGAGTTCAACCCCCTAATAGGCTGACCTATGATGCACTTGGAAAGCAAGGCAAGACAGCCCTGGCCGGAGCGGCAATGATGGTCGGAGACGATGAGGAGAGTGACTACGAGGAATGTGCCTTCGCGTTCTTCTCTCCGGTGGAGATGCCGGGAGAACCAGCAACTCTCAAGGAGGCTTTGGAGAGTAGTGATGCTGAGGAGTGGAAGAAGGCTTTGGAGAGTGAGCTGAAGAGCATCGAGGAGAATGACACGTTTGAATTGGTGGAGCTACCGGAGGGGCGTACGGCGATAACGTCCAAGTGGCTCTTCAAAATCAAGTCGGATGCCGACGGCAAGATCGAGCGTTACAAGTCTAGGCTTGTAGCCAAGGGGTACCAGCAGAAGGAGAAGGTGGACTTCAAGGATCTGTTTGCCCCTGTGGTGAAGCCGACGACGCTGCGAACCCTATTCGCGGGAGCCACCATCAAAGGATGGGTGGTGAAGCAAATGGACATTGTGACGGCATTCCTTAACGGCATCCTTGAGGAGGAGATTTTTATGGCACAGCCAGAGGGGTTTGATGATGGTAGTGGCAGAGTGTGGAAGCTGAAGAAGGCCCTCTATGGGCTGAAGCAGGCGCCTAGGCAATGGTACATGAAGCTGCGCGAAGTGTTGGAGGAGATCGGCTTCACTCCCTCAACGGCCGATCACTCCTTGTTCATGCTTGGCGAGGGGGAGCAGAGGCTTCATGGTGGTTTATGTGGATGACATTCTCATATTCTCACCCTCCTCTGACCTTGTGAAGGAGGTGATGCTGAAGCTGCATGACAAGTTCAAGTGCAAGTCCCTTGGTGACGTGAACTTCTACCTTGGGCTCCACATCGGACGAGACGTGGAGAAGCGGAGCATGCGAGTGCACCAACGGAAGTACCTGGAGGCGTTGGCTGCCAAATTCGGCCAGAGTGAAGGTCATGTGGCTACTCCCTTTCCCTCTGGGTTCAAGTGTGTGAAGGGGCCAGAGGAGGAGAGCGTTGGAGAAGAGGAGAGGCGCCGATTTCACTCGTTGGTGGGCAGCCTCATGTATGCGGCGGTAAACACCCGACCGGACGTCGCGTTTGCTACCGGGCAGCTGGCTAGGGTTGTGCAATGCCCTAATGAGGAGCAGGTAGCAGCTGGAATGAGGGTGTCCAAGTATCTTGGCCAAACAGTGACCGTTGGGCTGCAATACTCGGCGGCGGCACAAAGGCGCCAAAAGGGCGCGGATGGTGTGGAACTCGGGCGTTTGTTCCTCACCGCCTACTCGGATGCTTCATATGCATCAGAACCAGAGGACATGACAAGTGTGGGAGGCTTCATATGCTGTGTTGGTGGAGGCCCAACTGCTTGGGAGAGCAAGAAGCAGGTTGACCAAGCTTTGAGCTCGGTGGAGTCCGAATACATGGCACTCTTCCGTGCCGTACGGGAGATTGTGTGGCAGCGGCGTTTGTTGGCTGAATTGGGGGAGGAGCAGCAAGGACCTACCCCACTGTATTGTGACAGCCAGGGTGCCATTGCTCTTGCTAAGAACCCTGTGTTGCATGGACTCACGAAGCACATGAGGGTGAAGTGGCATTGGACGAGGAGCATGGTAACCGCGGGTGAAGTTGAGTTGCGCTACGTGAAGACCACGGGGCAGCCGGCTGACATGATGACCAAGAGGCTGGTGGAGCAGCAGCATTGGAAGTGTTGCAAGCTGGCTGGGATGGCTCTGAACTGACAGAGCAACACATCCTAAGGCCAACAATCCGAGGGGGAGTTTGTTGGTGCAACCCTATGGTTTGCACTCGGCTTGTTGTCCGTGTGCGTGCATGTGTGTGTGTCTATGGAATGGTATGAGGGCATGGGATAATATATATTTAATGCTTATAATTGTGTGTGAATGTTGAGTCATGATGTCGAGTGTATGTGTCGAGTCAATAGCGAGTTATCGCTAGACGCGTGTTACGTGGTCGTTTGTGTCTCGCGCGCGGTTTCTATTTTGTCGTGCGCGGTTTCTCTTTTGTCCTGTGTCGAACGTTCGGTGTGTCGCAGGTGTGTGCAGCAGACCCATCAAGAACTCAAGGATGAGTTTGTGATGAAGAGCCGAGCCTTGGTGTCAATCCACAAGTGATTTCAAAGCTCGCCAAAAGGGTACACCTCAAGATATTGAAGATAGTTACATTACTTTGTGTAGTGTAACATTTCACTTGGTGTAGGCTCTAGTGAAGGGTAGTTTCGAGACCCTTCGTGGTTGGGGACAGTGTGGCACTGTTCCATATCACTGTACCTCGGCTCTTGGGGTTTGTAGGAGCTGGGAGTCATTCCCAACTCGTAACTCTTCCTAACCTTTCCTATCTTGTGTTCTAAGACCATAGTGGCTGCCATAGTGCCGTTCGTTCAAACCAACCTTGTGTCGTCAATACTTGGTCAAATCGTACGATCTAAATTGCCTATTGTAGGCGACAATAAGGCGCTCCAGATCCAAGTTGAATCAAGTCATTTGGAGCTGTGACCAAAACGTTATGAACGTTTGAAGCCGCTGTGCAGAAATCCGACTGTGCACTCTATCTTTCGTTTTAGGCACATTGGAGCCTACTGTGACTATAACAAAATATTTCCGCCGAACCGTGGTCAGGTTGGTGCGTACCACGTGGCCTTCATCCCACGGTTGCCCACATGCGCAAGGAGAAATCCAACCGTCCCCTACCTATGCCTAGGTGCAATGGATCCTGAGGCGGCGGGAATGTCGGCGTCGACCAGAAGAGCTTCATATTGGTGCTGCGTGGCAGTGTCTCTAGCCCTCGAATTACCGTGCTGCACCTTGTTTGGGACAAGATTTGGAACCACACCACGTACCGCACGAAAAAGCCAGCCATCAAAGTGCTTCAAGCAAGCAGCCATGCACGCCTGGTGGCACGTCGGACACGGTGCCGCCGCACGAGCATACATGCATAGCGGCATCCTGCACAGGGGTTTGCGTGGAGCGCCAAGTGGTATGGAGTCGCTCACGACCATACCAATCCGTGGTCCCAGTGAAGGTCGCTCATTCTGCCTGCCATTCTGTGTGCGTTCCATCCGTGTGCTGTCACTTAGCTTCTTGTCCGTTTCCTTAATGGTTGGCACTTGTTTTTTTCCAGATGTGGATCGTCGGCGTTGTCAAAGTAGTCGGACGTGGTCGCCGACGTCTCGTAGGGTTGTTTGTGATGCCGACCTGTCAGATACCGCCGACATAGAATTTGCATGTTGAAGTGTATCGACCTCACCACGCTGACTTCCCAACAAAACCTCCTAGATCGCCGTCCCATGGTCAGAGGACGTACCACCCAACACCCTCACGCGACATAGCCGCAATCCAACCCACCACCCGTCGACGTTGACATGACGGACGTTCCGAACCCTGCTAGCCCGGGTGGTGATGTCCGTCCGGTAGGCTGTACACCGACCAGTAACCCCTCGTCGACGTTGCCGCTGCTTTACGATCTCGACGCCCTAGCCCAAATCCCGGTGGGAGAATTCACCAAAAACATTCCGCCCGCGCCCATAGGGAAGTTTACAAAATCCCGCAAAACGTCGGCACTGACGGGTGCAGGTGACGCGGGACCGTCGTCGGTGCCGGACGAATTGGGCGACTAGGATGAGGAAGACTACTCATCGGCGAGCGGCGAGGATGACGAATACGACCCGCGGCCCCGATGTGGTGCAGGTCCGCGCACGTTGGAAGAAAAACTCAGGGGGGAACGTGCGTTCATAGAGGAACTGTTGGATGAGAACGAGCTTGAGGATCTGTTGCACACGTTGGTCCCTCGAGAACTGTGGAAGGCGGCTGACTTTGTAGAGGAAGATATGGTGTACGCGTGCGTCGACGTGCTCGTGATGAAGGGTAAGAGCACCATCAAGTCCTACACCTCATGGATTTACCACTACAAGAGGTGGGCGGCAAAGATGCTTAAAAAAATAGGCGACAAGCTGCCGGCAGAGGAACAAACGAGGCACGTCGATGAGATCCGGCACTGGACACACAAAAACAAGAACAAGGATTGGGACAACGAGAAGGTGGTCAAACGAAAGCACATCTGGCTGCACGGCCCCGAGGTCACTATTACGCGGCTGCACGCCTACATCAAGTTCATGAGGCGGGAGTACAAGATCGACGCCAAAACGAACGCCCCAGTGCGAGCCTACACGGCGCACATGATCCTTGGCCGTATTAAGGCCTGCCAGATGGCGGCGAGGGTGGAGGCGATGCTCTACAAGGAGAAGGAGTTGGGCATCATGCGGGAAATCTCGGTGGTCAGCTCGGAGGTGCGGGTCATGGTCCGCACCAAAAATCAGAGGGACATCAAGTAAGTTGGCATACAGCGCCGAGTTCTGTCGCCATCAATTTGAGGTCCTCGCCCTAATAATCATATCCCTATGTTGTTCTGTCGACAGTGATTGCGCCGACCGTCGATGCGGCACCATCGGCGGCACGTACACCGCCGAACATGACGAGGGTGCTGCTGACTTGGGCGGCGTCGGCATGGTGCCCGCGGTTTAACACTCCTTCGCAGACACTGTGGAGGTTTCTTCTCGTCAAGGTGCTCACGTTGCTCTCCCGCCACAGCCTCATACGTGGTGCAAGCATCCGCGAGATAACGCCCCCTGACATCTTCTTGTAACGATTGGCAAGCACCTCGTCGGTGAACTCGAATAACCAGCCGGTCGTCATGGTGGTAGCCGCGCGGAACTCGAAGATGTCAAAGGATGCGCGTCTTCAATAGAGCTATGTGGCGCGGCACCTCGAGGCGGAGTTGTGCGCCGTCGATGAGACCAGCGTGAGGTTACACTTCATCCTCGACCAAATCGGCCAGTTTCACGGCGTCGACCTCATTCCGCCGGTCGACACCAGCACACGCGAGCGCTGGTACAAGAAGCACCTTTTCTTCGCCCGCAATGACCCCGAGCAGCACGAAATCCCAGCTCCCAACCACCAGCGATGGACGAGACAGATGTGGAAGACGAACGGGGTGTTCTGCAAGCGGAACGTCTATGCCGCTCGGGCAAGCGGGGCGCAGGAGCTGGCCATCGACGGTACGTCTTGCACCGAGATAGCCGAGCTGGGTCACTGGGCTATCGACAAGATGACTCGAGCCTACATCACAAACATTCCCGTCGGCGTAGTGATGAAGAAGGCCGGCTATTCGGGTTTCACGCACGACTACTTCTAGGGTCGCAGTAGGGTGGAACCCACGTCTGAACTCCTGGATCTCATCATCGAGCACATATTCCTCGGTGTGGACTGTCAACGGGAGTTGTATGTTGGCCCCGTCCACGCTTGGGCGGAGCCGACATCGTGGTCGGGTGTTAGGGGAGCAGTCAACCTGTAGCGGTGGGCGAGCTGGTTGACGAGGAGGTCGACCTGCACGGGGACCACTGCACGGGCGCCGACTTCAGGGTGGCGCCGACTTTGGGGAGGTCGACTGGGGAGTCGACCTACGGAGGACGTCAACTTGGGGAAGACGACTTTGGTGGTCGGCTGATGTGCTGGTCGACCTGCGGGTAGTCGACTGGACCTGGTGGTCGACGAAGGAAGGGCCGACGCCGACCTCGACTCAGGACGCTGAGCAGATGGGCGTCGAGTAGCGTGGTCGTCGACTGAGGGGCGTGGTCGTCCTGGTGAGGTCGACATGGAGGTGGTCGTCGACTTGGGAGGTCGACGGGCACGTACAGGAGTTGCTGGTCGATGAGGTTGCCTGGTCGACCAGGTTACCCGGGTGACGAAGTGCTGCGGAGGAGTGCGACGGTCGCCCAGGCGAAGTTGGCGAGACCGACCTCGGTGGTGGTATCCCGAGGTCGTCGTGGCTGATCAGAGGCAGTCGTCAGCACGAGGCTGACGTGGTGTGTGTGCAGGCAGGTGACAAGACTTTGCACACCAATCATCTGCACGCACCTGCAAAGCGCTGTCGACTTTGCACTGCTGGAGCGTGGTCGACCAAGTCGTGCTGGAACGCGGTCAACCATGCTGTGCTGGTAGTCCACCAACCTGAATGCTAGCTCTGATATAGTCTTGCATTGCCAACTCCATTGTACCTTTGTTGTCATCTTTTCTTAGTGAAACTCTTGCCAAATTGCCCCGTGAACTAGCAAGCAGTGTGAACACTAGGAAAACGCCTAAGGGCCAACGAACGCAGAGATCACACGAGCACACGTGCCTAGCCAGTAGTCTAGCTCCCGTTGGAGTAGTTATCTCCGCATGGACGACCTCTTTAAGAAGGTATTTTTATCGGTGCCGACCATTCCTTGCATGGGATCGTCCTTCCAACCAACAGTGACCATCACTTCCGTTGTCTAATTGCAGGCGGAAGAGCTTGCTAAGAAGGGGTCCGACGCCGACATTGCCGCCGTGCATTTCTGGCGTACCCTCTAGATGTTTCGCCGCATTGTTGCCGAGGACCTCGATGTAAAACTCTTCCGCACCCCTTGGCACCCATACGTCCAGTTCTCCAAGCTCTCCCGGATTCCCCTCTTCCAGCACTAGGCGAAGAGGGTCGAGAAAACTGACACTGAGACCATAAAAAAGCGGCAAGACCCAACCCTCATCCAGCCAGAGGTAAGTTATTATGCATATCGACATTGACATGTGCACTGTGACCGCTACAACCCATCACCTGCAGCATAATTTGCCTACCATTGTAGGGGATATCGCTCCGCCTCAAAGAAACGCTGAAGCTCGAGACGGAGCGGTCAGCAGTCGAGAAGATCGACCTGGAAGAGAAGATCGACATGCAAGACGCAACCATCGCATCGCTGACGGCCGAGATAACCCGCCTCACCAAGGCTCTCCGCGTTTCAGAAGCTCGTAAGATGCCGGAAGCACCGCCAGCTGCGAACGAGCCGAGTCATGGTGGCTCCGCAGACTCGACAAGCAAGGGTAATGGAGACAAGAAACCCCCTAAACCCTCACAGACGATCGAGGAGGCTAGCAACAAGCTCAACGTGGCGCAGCCTTGGCGGAATGCAAGGATCGTGAGGGACGCGTGGCGCCTCTGGACCTCGTGCACCAGCGCCGACACACGTCGTCTTCGCGACAGGTGACGAGAAGTGAGAATGGAATGAATGAACTATGAAAGAGATGGGTACAAGAACTAACCCTAATTGGGTTGTACCCCTTATGGGCTACCCCACTACAGCCTACACAAATGTATAAGCTATAATGTTCGGACACACTCCAATAGGCAAAGTGGGGGAGAACAAGTGGTCACAAGACCAGTCAAGCAAAGTAAAGCAAGCTCAGGGTGGATCACAAAGTCACCTCACAGTCCGAGCACAAGAGAAAGGCCACAAGGCCAGTTCACATGCAAGGTCATATATATAAAGGTAAGACAAGCAAGGGCAGGTATAGAAAGAATACAGTACAAACAAGATCAAGAAGTGAGCAAGTAAGGCCAGGTAGGCACAAGATCTAGCACAGTACAGAAGCGCTGATGATCACAAGGCGGAAGGGCTTTGGTGAAGATATCAGCAGTGTTGGCCTCAGAGGCCACGTAGGTGAGGCAGAGCTGACCACGCTGCTGCAGCTTACGAGACAGGAAGTAGCGGAGAGCAATGTGCTTCGTTCAATGCTCTAGTCTATGCTCCCGACACAAGGCTAGCATGGCCTTGTTGTCTACGTACAAAACTAGAGGAGAATGAGGCGGCTCTCCTAGGTCACTCAGCAGGTAGGTGAGCCATCGAAGCTCGTGTGCACCCATGGCCCCTGCGTAGATCTCAGCCTCACAGCTGGAGCTGAGAACAGAGGACGAGCGGGTAGACCGCCACGAAACAGAGCCGGAGCCAAGGCTGAAGGTGTAACCCTGTGATGACCACTGCGTAGCCTGGTCGTCAGCCCAAGAAGCGTCAGCGTGACCTGTGAGGACTACTCGACATCGCCCTCCAAGCACTAGCCCCATGCCCGACGTACTGCACACGTAGCGCAACACCCTCTTCGCTGCATCCATGTGCTCTGGTCTGTGTCTCCCAGGAGCAACATAGCGTGCCGAGATGCTAAGAGGGTATGCAAGGTCAGGTGGTGTGCAGGTCATCAGGTACATGAGGCAGCCAACAAGCTCTGGGTACGGGCCACTCGACTCTACGGACTCATCCGAAGGCAGAGCTGAGAGCGAGTGGCGAGTAGACAGAGGAGTGGCCTGAGGCGAGGAGTACGTGAAGCCGAAGCGCTGAAGGACCTGCTGCACCATGTGTGACTGAGTCAGGGTAATGGTGCGCTGTGCTCTGTCTCGGATGATCTGCAAGCCAAGGTAGCTGCGCAGTTCACCCAGGTCTTTGCATGTGTCTCTCTTCTGCAGCTCGGACTTCACGTGGGCGAGTCCAGCAGTGTCAGTAGTGGCAAAGACCAAGCTGTCCACATACACGAGGATGTAGAACGGTGGCAAAGAGATGTTGGTGCGTAGAAATAGCGATGGGTTGTCTGTAGAAGGAGCAAACCCAAGAGCCGCAAGTGTAGTCCTCAGTGTGTCGTGCCACTCACGGGGCGCCTGGCGGAGACCCTAGACTGGCCGCCAGAGGCTCCACTGGGTACGAGTAGGAAACGACCCAGTGAAGCCAGGAGGGCGGCGCAGCCAGATCTCCTCGTGCAGGCTGCCCTACAGGAAAGCTGTGCTGAAGTCAAGAGAGTGAAGCTCATAGTTGCGCTGAGTGGCAATGTGCAGCAGCACCCGAAGAGTGGTCATCTTCAAGGTGGGAGAGAAGGTCTTAAAGTAGTCAACTCCCTGCCGCTGACTGAAGCCTCGAGCCACGTAATGCGCCTTGAAGACAGGCGGAGAGCCCGGCGGCCGCTTCACCCTGAAGATCCACATCCCACTAACAATGTTCGCCCCAGGTGGGGGAACCTCGTCGACGGAGGTGCTTATGTACTTCTAGGATTCCATCTCTGCGTCCATGGCCGAGTGCCACTGAGAGGAGTAGGGACCCTTGATCGCCTCAGCGTACGATCCAGGAGTCGGGATGTCTGGTGCATCCAGGTCTCCCTCAGGGGCAATCAACGTGGACACGAGATAGGGCAGAGCAGACGAAAAGCACTGGAACTCCTCCTGCCTGTCCTCAAGGACGTCCGTGCTAAGAGCACACTCACCCCCGACGGACGGAGGACAGACAGACTCAGACTCAGCAATGAGACATGCAGCATAGTCTAGATGACAGCGAGCAGCAAAGTCGACAAGCTTAGCAACTAGAGTAGACGCAGAAGTGGACTCAAAGGAAGGGTCAGTGACGACAGTAGCAAGCAGGCGCGTGACCGAAGGACTAGCAGCACGAAGGGAGTCAGACTCCAGGTCAGCAAGAGAAGGAAGAGAGGACGTTGGAGGAGACGGCAATGGGACACGCAGAGGAGTAGTGGAAGGACGCAGTGCCATCTGGTGTGTGCCAGGGACCGCAGGAGGACAAGGACGTGCAGTAGGACCACTAGTGCGAGCAGCACGAACAAGCGACGCAGGACGGGACGCAGGCTCATGACGCTCAGCAAGACCTCCAGTAGGACCAGTGTAGGGAGAAGGAGCAGGTAGAGGGGAGGCGGGCTGTAACTGTGACTGCGACTGGACAGGCTGTGGACACTCTAAGGGAGGAGCAGGACCAGTAGAGGGCGGGAGACCAAGAACGTGCTCCAGGAGCGGAATGAAGTACGGCCTCGGCCGCGCAGCGCCTCCTGAACCAGCAAGAACGGCACCAGTACCCCCAGCGGCAGCACCAGGGCCAGCAGAACCTCCAACTCCACCACCGCCGCCTCCGCCGCCTCCTCCACCTCCGCCTTCTCCACTACCTCCGCCGCCTCCGCTCCCTCCGCCACCTCCACCGCCTCGGCCGCCTTCACTGCTGCCTCTGCCGCCACCTCCACCGCCTCCACCGCCTCCACCGCCTCCGCCACCTCCACACGCTCCTCGACGGTGCCTCGCAGGGAGGACTCGGGATGAGGGTGTGCCGCATGATGAAGGTCATTGATGCGATGCGTCAGCTTTGTCTGGGCGACGGCGAAGCCGACACGTAGGAGGTCGTCGACGCGCTTAACAGGATAGTGGCGCCTGGCATTGGGACCTTCTCAGATGCCCTAACGGTGCTCAACGCCGACACCGTCGCGACCTTTGCCAGTCCGGGTAAGGGCGTCAAGGGGCTCAGCAAGGGTCAGGTTTCCAGGCTTTGTGTAGCCTGTGCGTTTGTGACGCGCGGTTTCAAGCTGGAAAAGTGGGTCGTGGACGTGTTCTCTGATACTTGGGAGGAGCAGATGAAGGTGACGTTGGCCGACATGGCCCGCGAGAACGACGTCGGGCAGCTGCCTCCAACCAAGAAGTTGGCCAAGTGCAAGAAGACCGCGTAAATGGTGCAGCATGGAAAGGTTTCAAGCTGTTGCATGTTGTAAAGCTTGTTGACGCAGATTGCACAGGTTTCGTACTGATTAATTTGTCAACTTGATGTCCCCAATCACAACCTATGTATAGTCGACAAGCTAATGGGTTAATTGCCGCATTTCACATCCTTGATAAGTTGACAAATCTATGATCGTGTTCTTCTCGCAATGTATACAATCACATTTTCCGAAACCCTAGACAAGTCTATGGGTTATGGTTCATTGTTTATTTCACATCCTACTTAATGTCAAGAAGCAGTCACACAAAAAAAAACACACAAATAAACGAGCTTCTCAATGATCTTACAGCCGACACACGACATCGACCATAGCAGAACCAAATCCTAGGAGTAATGAATCCTAGCAAGTCAGCAACCTTTCTCGCTCCAGAAGCCCGCCGACTATGCCGCCGTGCTGTCTTTGGCCTTCGTCTCCTTCTGGCCCTTCTTCCCCGCACTGTCCTTGGCCTTCGTACCCTTCTTCGCCGTGCTGCCCTTGGCCTTCGTCCCCTTCTTGCCCCTCTGACCCTTCCTCCCCCTGTTGTCAAGATCGGCCTTCATCTGCGCGTTGCATAGCACTGCGATACCCTTCGCTTTGAGTTTCGGGCCGGCGACGGGGCACATTCCCCAGAACGCCATGGTCTTGACTGTGACTCTAGCGACCACGTCGTTATCGACGCCAGCATTCCCCCCCGGGTAGACCTTGTCAAGGGCATGACTTTGCAGCGCTAGCGCGACGTTGTAAGCAACCTCTCCCAGGAGGCGGTCCCTGTTGATCTCAACGTTCAGCACCGCCTCCATGATAGTTCCAAATACATCGGCGGTCGCCTAGCTTGCTCCGCCCACAAGCGTCGCCGCCTTCCCTTCCTCCACAGCATCTGTCACCTGGGCGTCACCGTTCTCGACGAAGCACCACACAGTGCATGCGGACGCTTCTAAAGCCCATGCCGCCATATCCGTCTTCTCCTCCTTGTCTCCCTCCTTCGCCGCGTTTGCAGCGATCTTCCCATACGCAGCGCACATGCACACGCGACCTATCATCGCCGACATCATAGGCGCCGACTTCTCCTGGCCATCCTTGGTGTTGGCATCGACTTAGTACCGTATCGCTGGCAGGAGCGCGGCGTGGAGAGCATCGCCTGAGGCCTTGTAATGATGATACGTGTCGAGGATATCATTCAGCCTGTCACGCAAGCACAGCAAACATGGCAAACATTAGTGACCACGACAACGACATCATCACCATGCATCGACTTGGGGGCGGAGGATAACCGACTTACCATGTCTTTGGAAGGAGCGTACCCCGAGCCCACATCACTGTCCACATCCCTGTTGGCAAGATCTTGACCTCCTCCCACACCTCCTTCCACCTCTCCAATTCAGCGCTGTCCAAGACGGTGAGCTCGGACATGAGCACCTTGCTCACGAAACCGTCGTATATGACGTACGCGATGGAGTGCACATACGCGAGCTCCATCTTGTCAAGCGACTTGCTGATGTATCAATTGATGCCATGCACCTTAATCTCGCAGACCCACCCTAGCCCGTCGCCCAAGCTGTCGAGTCGGATGCCATGACCCCTCCTCTCCTTGCCCTTTTCCTCCTCCTCCTCCTCCTCCTCTTCCTCCTCCTCATGCTCTACCTCCTCCACCTCCTCGACCTCCTCATCCTCCTCCTCTGCCTTCTTCTTTCCCTTTCTCCCCTTCGACGAAGCATCGCCGACCGCCTTCTCTTTCCCCATTCTCCCCGTCGACGTACCTTCTCCGACTGACTTGTCCTTCCCCTTCCTTCCCATCGACGTACCCCTCGCCGAGCGACTTCTCCTGATTCTCCCCTGCTTTCCTTTTCACCCCCGTATTGCCGCCACCATCATTGTCGGCCGTTGTCTCCGCCGCCTTCGCCTTCCCTCTATCCGCCGCCTTCACCTCCGACCTCTCCCGCGTCTTCCCCTTCCGTTTCGCCTTTCCTTCACTGGCTGCATCACTGATCGCACTAGGCTTTGCTGAACTGCCGACGGGACCCGCCGAAAGCTTCACGTGTGCCGTGTCTGAGATGGCCAGTGTTCGGGGTTTGGCGGCATCCAGATGGGCCTGTATGGCAGCGATACCCACGTCGGGGGGAGCGCACGCATAAACGTCTTCTGCCTATCCAGCAGCAACAAAAGAAGCTCGCTGATCGGAGTCGCAACGATCATTCCATCAAGATTGGCGATCAAGTGCTTCTGGATACACGCAATCTCGACATTAGCCATCTTCCGTCTAAGCTCCGACCTCGCTTCTGCGGACCTTTTCTCGTCGAGGCGCAGGTCACTCCAGTAACCTTCCGCTTGCGTTTACCAGCTACCTGGAGAATTCATAATGCCTTCCATGTTCAACTTCTCAAGCCCTATCGGGACCCAAACACGGTCTTCAAAGGTCGCCAGCTGCCGCCGCCACTGCCAGCGATCGTTAATGGGGAACCCGAGTACGAAGTCGACGCCGTTCTGGCGCACCGACGACGACGTAGCGGCACCTTGGAGCTCTTGATTCGTTGGAAAGGCTATGATCCTTCCGAGGATAGCTGGGTACCTGAACACGATATGGATAATGCCCGCCGTCCTCTCCAGGACTACCTTGTAAAGCAGGTTGTTACTTCTACCACCCAGCTTTGAGGGGGGGAAGTGTGAGAGGACGTCTCCGTTATAATATTTTCTCACTATTATATTTTTCTGTTATCCTATTCTCCCTTTTCTCCTCTTTATTTTGGTCTTTATCTCATCTTGATCGGCCTACCATTCTATTTTCTAGAGCCTTCTATTTATTTCTCTTATTTTATACTTTTCCCCACCGACATACTTATTATACGGCACCGACAGCGCCGACAGTAGTGTATACGATGTAATCTGGGCGTAATCCCAAGTGCCAATAGCCTTGCGTGCTTATGCGCACTTGTGATTGTAGTATCGGGAAGGGTGTGTTCCCGAAGGTTCGTTTTATCTCGTTTATCCTTGCACTTTGTGAGTATAAATAGGCATTGTATCCAGTTTTAGTGACAAGTTTCGATTGAGAATTCGATCCTGTGACAAATTCACTCCTGCGAGTCAGCGAGTGACCCACTGCACGTGTGCTCGGACAGGCCGACACTTGGCCACGTTCACCCGTGGGCCGAGGTCGAGCCTGTACACACTTACTACTGAGTCTCCTCTGACAGCTGAGTCTGGTCAGGTAGCTGCATCAAGTCAGGTGTTTGCAGCAGCGTCCAGGTCTGGTCCTGAGTCTGCTCCCTGCTCGTGTCATCTCCTTTCCCACCAAACTCTCCTTTGGCACCACCGCCTTGGTCACCCCTCCTGCCTCGTCTCCGAGGCATTGCCTCCCATGTCCTTGTCTCTTGTCTTGCCCGGTCTCTCCCTCCCCTACCTCCGGGGCCTGCCCTTACCTACGTCCCCTGCGTTGAAAGGCGACAGCGCGCTGCCCCTCACTCCCCGAGTTTCCTCCGACAGAGGCTCCGCTGCAGACTCTTCCATGGAAGTGTGGGGCCCCGCCCGCGTCCGTGGACAGGGCCACGAGCGTTACTTCCTACTGGTGGTTGACGACTACTCGCGTTACACCACAGTCCTCCCCTTGCGCAGCAAGGGTGACGTCACTGAGGTGTTGATCGACTGGATTCGCA
Source organism: Closterium sp. NIES-65 (assembly GCA_948144175.1). NCBI lineage: Eukaryota > Viridiplantae > Streptophyta > Zygnematophyceae > Desmidiales > Closteriaceae > Closterium > Closterium sp. NIES-65. The sequence continues at coordinate 872,892 of CANXME010000298.1, read as the reverse complement.
TAGCTCGTCTCAAGCTCAGAGAGAGTTTTGGCTCGGACTAACCTGTTCTGTGTCTCCACTCTGACAGAGGCGGGGAGTTTTCCTCTGCACGTCTAGGAGCCTTCTGTCGTGCACAGAGCATCCGCCAAACCTTCACGCTTTCGACCTCTCCACAGCTAAATGGTATTGATAAGCACCGCATTGGCATGGTCATGGACGTCGCTCATACGTCCATGATGCATGCGGCTGCCCCCCATTTTCTGTGGCCGTTTGCGCTTCAGTACGCAGCGCATCAGCTCAACCTTAAGCCCCGGGTCTCCTTGCCAGAGACCTCGCCCGCCTTGCGGTGGACGGGGAAGGTTGGCGATGCGTCTTCGTTTCGGGTTTGGGGATCTCGGGCGTCTGTTCGTGACTTGTCTGTGGAAAAGCTGTCCCCTCGTGCTGTTCCCTGCGGGTTCCTTGGCTTCCCCCCTGACGCGCCTGGGTGGCAATTTTACCACCCCACCTCGCGCTGCATTTTGTTCTCCCAAGATGTCACCTTTGACGAGTCGGTGCCTTACTACTGTCTCTTCCCCTGCCGCACTGCGCCCCTCCCCCCACCGCCGCTCTTCCTTGCGCCAGGTCCTCCCCCGGTAGACCCCCTCCCCCCTCAGGGTCGTACCTCGTCGGGTGTGTCCCAGGTAGACGCAGTGGAGCCTGTCGAGGTAGCTGTTGACTCTGGTGCTGCTCGAGGTGCTGTGCCTGCGGGTGCCGGGTCTGAAGGTGCGGAGCCCTTGGGTGCTGAGTCTAGGGGTGCGGAGCCTGGGGGTGCTAAGTCTGGGGGTGCTGAGCCAAGGGGTGCTGAGTCTGAGTGTGTGGAGCCTGGGGGTGCTGGGTCTGCTCGTGTGACCTCTTGCGGTGCTTCGTCGAGGCGGGAGCCGCTCTCTCCGCAAGAGCTGCGCGAGTGGTTTGCTCGGCGCTTGAGCCGTGCAGCTAGAGCTCGAGGTACTACTCTTGCTGCTGGTCCCGGAGGTGCTCGTATTGGCGTTACTGGAGCTGCTGGGGCTAGGGGTACTGCTGGAGGTACTTCTAGAGCTTCTGGCAGGACTGGAGCTGCCGGTCCTACTCGAGTTGGTGCTGCTGGAGCAGCTGGAGCTACTGGAGCTGGAGCTGCTGGGGGTGTTGGCGTTGGTGGTTCTGCTGGCGCTGTTGGCGCTGGCGGTGCTGCATATAGCCGCTCAGCGCGACTACGAGCTTCACTCTCTTGACTTCAGCACTGCTTTCCTACAGGGCAGCCCGCACGAGGAGATCTGGCTGCGCCGCCCACCTGGCTTCACTGGGTCGTTTCCTCCTGGTACCCAGCGGAGCCTCCGGCGGCCAGTCTACGGTCTCCGCTAGGCGCCCCGTGAGTGGCACGACACACTGAGGACTACACTTGCGGCTCTTTGGTTTACTCCTTCTACTGCTAACCCGTCGCTGTTTCTACGCACCGACACCTCTTTGCCACCGTTCTACATCCTCGTGTACGTCGACGAATTGGTCTTTGCTAGTGCAGACACTGCTCGACTCGCCCACGTGAAGTCGGAGCTGTAGAAGAGACACACGTGCACAGACCTCGGTGAACTGCGCAGCTACCTTGGCTTGCAGATCACCCGGAACAGAGCACGTTGCACCATTACCCTAACTCAGTCACACATGGTGCAGCAGGCCATTCAGCGCTTCGGCTTCACGTACTCCTCGCCTCAGGCCACTCCTCTGTCTACTCGCCACTCGCTCTCAGCTCTGCCTTTGGATGAGTCCGTAGAGTCAAGTGGCTTGTACGCAGAGCTTGTTGGCTGCCTCATGTACCTGATGACCTGCACACGACCTGACCTTGCATACCCTCTTAGCATCTTGGCATGCTATGTTGCTCCTGGGAGACACCGACCAGAGCACATGGCTGCACCAAAGAGGGTGTTGCGCTACGTGTGCAGTACGTCGGGCATGGGGCTAGTGCTTGGAGGGCGACGTCGAGTGGTCTTCACAGGTCACGCTGACGCTTCTTGGGCTGACGACCAGGCTCTGCAGCGGTCGACACAGGGTTACACCTTCAGCCTTGGCTCCGGCTCTGTTTTGTGGCGGTCTACCCGCTCGTCTTGTGTTCTCGGCTGAGTATGAGTCTGTCTGTCCTCCGTCCGCTGAGCTGTCAGGATACGAGTCGGCTGGTCAGCAAGTTCCTGAATGGACTACACTACGAACTACGGCGGGATGTGGCAGAAGCGACGCTCAAAGAGGTCTACGTAATGGTGAAGCAAGTGGAGATCGGCTGTCGATTATGTGAAATGGAAACAACAACGGAGCGAGGAGGAGAATGGCGGAGGCCAGCATGGGCGGCAACGCCAGCGGAAAGAGCGAAGCCACCATGAGGGGCGGGAGATGAACGGCGGTGTCACAAATGCGGGCAGCCTGGGCATCTGCGGAGGGAGTGTCGTAATCCGCCAGCATGCTCCACCTGCGGAAGTGAAGAACATCTGTGGAGAGACTGCCCAGAAGTGCCAGTGTGCGATCGGTGTGGAAGAAAAGGACATCTAGTGAAGGACTGCTACGCCTCCATGAGGGAAGGACGAATGAAGAAGGACCCAAAGGAGGTGAAAGCGGAGATCGCACGACTGCAGCGACAGCTGGAGGAGATGGAAGTGCCGGAGCAAATGGGGACCGCGATGCTAGCCAGGTCAGAGGAAGAAGAAGAGGAGGGAAGCGAGGCTAGCTTCACTCTGATGGCAGGTCTAGTGCGTGAAAGGGGGGAACTTGGCTTATGAGCACGACATCGGTACTTCCCGCAAGAAACCCCAGTGCGGGAGCGAGGACGAAGAAAAGACACTACGGATGCGAGAATCGCAGGATTCGCGCGTCGCCATCCTTTGGAGAGGATTGCTTGCCAGCCGTCAGTGTTGGTGGTGAAACTAGGGGTGATAAGTGTGGGCGGCGTAAAAGTCAAGCAAGCAATCGTGGACACCGGAGCACATAATGTGCTGATTGGAGCGCCCATGGCTAGGCTACTGGGCTTGGACAGGGAGGAAAGAGTCATACCGGAAGGCTACCTGCTAATGACCGAGGAAGGATGCACGACGAAGTGGATGCCGAAGACTCGCAGTACGGTGGAAATCGTGATAAGGCTAGGGCATCAGGATGAGTGCATAGTGCACATGCACTGTGGAGTGTCTACATTGGAAGATTACGATTTACTGCTTAGGGTAGAGTATCTATTTCCCATAGGCACCACCATCTGCATGTGGGAAGAACGGCTGAAGTACCGGGTAACCTACTGGGAACATGACAGCGACTTAGCAGAGCTCCCAGCACGATTCATCAGACGGGAACCAAGAGAGGTTTATCAGGCGGTGGAGAAACCGATTGAAGAGGAGCTAGGCATCATGACATGGAAGGAAATGGGGCAAACGGAGTCTGCCAGGAAGTAGTACGAGGAGATTTGGGGAGCCAGTGGAAATGTGCGGGAACCCGTCCTGAACCTAAGGGCGCTCCAGAAGCCGCTAGTAATGCTGAAGCTGTACAGAGGAATAGCCACCGGGCTGGCGGCGGTGTTAAAGTCAGGACATACGGTGGCCAAGTACCTATACGTGGATAATAACAGAGGCGCAAATCTGATGGCCTGGCACCATCTCAAGCTGCTGAAGGCCAAGTATCATGAGCAGAATGCCGGAAGCGGCGAAGAGAGCCCCGTGTTCTCCCCCACTTTGCCTATGGGGGTGTGTAAAACTATGTGTTGCTTGTTGTGTTAGGCTGTAGTGGGGTAGCCCATTTGGGGTACAACCCAAATTAGGGTTAGCTACTTGTACCCATCCTGCTTCTAGTTGACCCATTCCTCGTTCTCTCTTTCACATCCCCTTCGTAACATCCCTTATCATTCCTGGTCGTGGCAAGTCTTGGCTTGCTTGACCACTCCGCTCAGATTGCCGCAGTGCTTGTACTGCTGTCGGGGTAGGGCAGTACGTCAGGTTGACCTTGCCCTTGTCAATTTCGCCCCTGACGAAAGTACCGTGGCGCAATGTGATTGGTGCGATTGACAAATCCGGTCTTGTTTGCGATCCTAATTGGGCTCTGGTTGTCGTTGTGCAGACGGAAGGTCGACAAAGTCGGAACTGTAGGAGCTCATGCAAATAGAGTCTTTCACAAATTTCTGCTGTTGCGACGATGAATTCTGCTTCCCCCAATGACACAATAACCAGCTCCTGCTTCTAGAAATTCTGAGAGATGGGGTATGTTGGCTTGAGCGTCGATTTCAGGATCAGCGGAGTGATCTTCATCCACGTATCCAACAAGGTTGAATGACGGAGTCGTAAGCGTAGAGTAGGAGAGTCCGATGTTGGGTGTTGAGATGAATTGCAGAGCGCGCTGAAGATCGAGAAGGTTCTCAGCCGTTGGTTTGCGAAAGTACTGAGCCAGTTGGCTTACGATGTAGGAGAGATCAGGCCTGCATGTGACATGGGCAAAGATTAGACAGCTCAGTTGCTACTGGTAGGTGTGGAGTCCTGCTTTGTTGCACGGCTTGTGGTTTGGTCCATGCGTGTGATATGGACTTGATAGTAGTGTGGGCGAGATGTTGAAGCGCTTCCCAAGTGTCTAAGCATACTTCAAAGCTGAAAGATGGATAGCTTCAAGGCGTAGACGATCGTAGGTCCCCATAGAGTGACTGTCAGAATGTCGATGTTTGTCTAGCCTCCAGTGGGGTACTCTATAGCAAGTACAACCCAATTAGAGTTTCCTATATGTATCTCAACTGCTGCTAGTGAAAACCTCTCTTTCCTGTTTCTCGTTTTTGTCTGCTGTTTCGACATGCTATCAGAGCAGGTCGACCCTCCTGGGTCGATCCTGTGGATGGGCCCGCCACCTAATGCTTCCGCTACTGTCCTGCCTATCACGCGCCCTAGGCGCGCGATGTGTTCTGCTTGCCGCGCGCTCGGGTGCACGACGTATTTTTCATCCCGCTGCGCGCTCGGGGCGCATGGCGGTTTTCTGCCCGCCGTGCGCCCCGAGGCGCGGGGCGGTTTTCTGCCCCGTCGATCCGCGCGTCGCCCCCCGTCGCCCGTTGCAGCGCCCCTGAGGACCCGCGCGTCACCCCTCATCGCCCGTAGCGGCCCGCGCGACCTGCACCAGGCCCACACGCGGCCCGTACGGCCTGCGCCAGGCCCGCGCGCGGCCCGTACCGCATGCGCCAGGCCCGCGCGCGGCTCGTATGAGCTGCGCGAGGCCCGCGCGTGGCCCGTACAGCCCGCGCGCTGCCTGTACGGCCTGCGAAAGGCCAGCGCGCGACCCGTACGGGCTGCGTCAGGCCCGCGCACGGCTCGAGCAGCCCGCGCGCGGTCCGTCCGGCCTGCGCCAGGCCCGTGAGCGGCCCGTACCGTCTGCCCCAGTGCTGCACGCCGTCCCCCCGATTTTCTAACCGCACTCCTGTGTTAGGGTTTGGGGGTGGAGAGTATGGGGGTACCGTGTGTGTGTGCCATCCCTTGCTCCTCCTCCTCCTCCTCCGTCTCCCACTGCTGCTGCTGCCGCTGAGGGGGGTGGATGTGTTGGAGCCGTCGGAGTGGTACGAGGGGGGTGGCGAGTGAGCGGTACTAGTGGTTCAGCAGGGGGTGTGTGAAAGGGGTGTGGGATAGTTGGGGGAGGTTGACCGGAGGTAGCCGACTTGTCGTTCATAGCGCCTGAAGTCTAGAGAGCCACGACCCCGTGTGGCCGTGTAATCAGGGGCTCTACGCTCGGTAGCCACAGTGTGAGCACAACGAGCCAGCTGTGCTTGTTGCCGTGTAGCCCGGGTTAAGCCTGGTAGCGTCAGTGCTGCGCACTCCTATTGCCCGTGTGTCTGCAACTTCAGCCGTCGCCTCTCATCTTCTCGTCCTCCATAGTTTCTTCTCCTCCTCACTTGCCCTCTATGATAGCCTCTAGCTTTGCTTCTCCTGTGAACTATTGCACTACCTGCTTATTCTGTTGATTGTACCCCACTTTGACTATGGGGGTGTGTTAGAATGTCGATGTCTGTCTAGCCTGTAGTGGGGTACTCTATAGCGAGTACAACCCAATTAGGGTTTCCTATAGGTATCTCAACTGCTGCTAGTGAAAACCTCTCTTTCCTGTTTCTTGTTTTCGTCTGCTGTTTCGACAGTGACTTCTTGAGTTCGCCGTAAGTGTGTTCACAATTATCACGATGTCAACCGATGCATACAAAAACGCATTTTTCACGTCAATTTGGCGGAGCGGCGGGTGCCTTGCTGCAGCGATGGAGAGAAGGACGCTGTGAGGATCTAGGATCGAGCTCAGAAAAGAGAATGAGATTTGAGTCGAATTAAATGGTCACTTGAGTACAACACGAGGCTATATATAGGCTCGACACAAGGCCTGGTAACCAGGTGTTACGTGAAGGTTCCGCTGGCCGCGTAGCATCCCGAACAGACCCTTACCGAATTCAGTAGAAGGCAATTCGGTGGCAACCGAAAAGGCCAGAATTCGGTGCACGTAACCTAGCTCGGTGCTATAACTATAATCAAATATAGGAAAGCACCTAGCCTAGGAAATCAAGCAATTCATGCATGCATATGATTATCCTATGCTAGAAATAGCATGATAAAGTAAAGGCAAGCAAGCATAGCTGGCATAAGCCGTCGTACTCTCACACGTCCCCCCCTCAAAGCTGGGTGGCGGGAGATACACCCTGCTTGACAAGATAGTCCTTGAGAGCACGGCGTGCATTGCCCATATCAGCTTCTGCAACCCAACCGTCCTCAAGGGGATCGTATCCCTTCCAGCGTATCACGAAATCGAGGGTCTTGCTGTCACGGCGCCGATGAGAGAGAACGCGCTCAATCTCGTACTCGGGGTCATCCTGCACAAGAACAGGTGGAGTGGCGGTAGCTGCCGTCCCTGGAACTGCTGGTTGGGGTCCTTGTAGGGTTTCAGTAGCTGCACATGGAAAGCATTGTGAAGCTTCCAAGTAGTAGGTAAGCGCAAGCGGAATGTAACTGGTGTCACCTGTGCCTCAACGAGAAAATGACCACAGAAGCGAGGCCGGAGTTTGGATGGGAGGTGAGACAGGTTCAAGTTGCGCGTGTCAAGAAGCACCTGATCTCCGACTAGAACTGAGTGATCTCGTCGCTGACGATCGGCATACTGCTTCTGGGAGGTCTGTATCGTGATGAGTCGTCGCTGAGTCTTCTCCCATAGCTGCTGCATGGTGGTGACGAAGTCATGTGCGGCTTGGACATGTGCCGGTGTGGTTGGCTGCTGTGGTGTGAGTGGTTCCCGTCCGTAACACAGGAAGAAAGGAGTTTTCCCTGTGGCCGCAAATGATGCGTTGTTGTAAGCAAACTCTAGGGTCGGTAACTATGTGTCCCAGTGGCTAACGTTGTCCTTGCAAGCTTTGCGCAGTAACTGTTCAACCACCTGATTGAGTCGCTCTGTGTGTCCGTCAGTCTGGGGGTGGTACGCTGAAGACATTGCAAGCTTTGTCCCCAACAGTCCCATGAGCTCTTTCCAGAACTTGTGAATTTTGGGTCTCTCTCTGAGATGAGTGTAGCAGGATGCCGTGGATGGTGATGATGCGGTCGAAGAAGAGGCGAGCAGTTGCTTCAACTGTAGCTGTGGCGTTGGTCGGTACGAAGTGACCCATTTTGGAGAACTTATCGATGACTACGAGGATGGAATCGTGCCCCTGTGAGGTCGAAGGAAGTCGTGTGATGAAGTCGAGGCTAACGACCTGCCATGGCTGCTCCGATACGGGTAGAGGCTGAGGTAACCCTGGTTTTTTCTGCTTGCTACTCTTCATCCGCTGGCACGTGTCGCAAGAGGTGACGAAATGCTGCACGTCTGCTGCCATCCCGGGCCAATAGTAATACTTCGCTATCCCTGTTAATGTCTTGTTGCTCCCGAAATGTCCCGCGTAAGGTACGTCGTGAAACTCCTCCAATAGGATCTGCCGTAGCAGGGCGTAATTTGGTACCCAAAATTTCTCCTGAACCCTTCCTTACCGCTAGGTCTTTCTCCCACTGTAACACCTTCTTTGTCTGTGCTGTAGCGATCTTTGCGTCCACGGAGTACCCATGTTGGAATAGACCCCTGAGCAGAGGGTTCATCCCATCGAGCTGGAGCGACTTGCGTCTTTGACGTCGAACTAATCCCGTCGACCAGCGCTTCGTTGACAAGAACTTTCGTCGACCAGCAAAAACACTTTGTCGTCGTCGATTTAATCTCGTCGCAAAACGCTTCGTCGTACACAGGTAAGCGTCCCAGGGGCTGTTGCACAAATATAAAAGCCCCCAAAGTTGCTGATGCCTACGAAATAAGCCTTTTGCACACATTTTTGCACCAGGAAGCATGGTTGACTTCGCCCAAGCTAGGGCGGGCCTGTCAAATGTCATATCTGCTACAGTTTGTTTAGGGTGTAGTGGGGTAGTTACAATGGGGTACAGTAAGTTTAGGGTTACCTACTTGTACCCAAATCTTTCCTAGTTCAATCACTCTTGTTCATTCTGACATGGTATCACAAGCCTAGGTTGCCACCTAGGACCGCTTTCTACTACGGGCCCACTATTCCGCTAGAAGCGCCCTCGTGCGCCCTACCTTACGTGCGCCCTCATGTGCCTTTCTCTGCTCGTGCGCCCTCGTGCGCCTTCTTCTGCTAGTGTGCCCTTGCTCGCCCCGCCCTTCGTTCAGCCCTCGCGGTGCCTCGTGCTGCCCTAGGCCAGTGCGCCGCCCCTGCAAGCTAGTAAGGCCCTCGAGCCGCCCCTGCAGGCTCGTCAGGCCCCCAAACCGCCTCTGCAGGCCTGTCAGGCCCCCGAGCCGCCTCTGCAAGCCCGTCAGGTGTTGGTGCAACCCTACGGTTTGCACTCGGCTTGTTGTCCGTGTGCGTGCATGTGTGTGTATGGAATGGTATGAGGGCATGGGATAATATATATTTCATGCTTATAATTGTGTGTGAATGTTGAGTCATGATGTCGAGTGTGTGTGTCGAGTCAATAGCGAGTTATCGCTAGACGCGTGTTACGTCGTCGTTTGTGTCTCGCGCGCGGTTTTTATTTTGTCCTGTGTCGAACGTTCGGCGTGTTGCAGGTGTGTGCAGAAGACCCATCAAGAACTCAAGGATGAGTTTGTGATGAAGAGCCCGAGCCTTTGTGTCAAGCCTCGAGTGATTTCGAAGCTCGCCAAAAGGGTGCACCTCAAGATATGGAAGATAGTTACATTACTTTGTGTAGTGTAACATTTCACTTGGTGTAGGCCCTAATGAAGGGTAGTTTCGAGACCTTTCGTGGTTGGGGACAGTGTGGCACCGTTCCACATCACTGTACCTCGGCTCTCGGGGTTTGTAGGAGCTGGAAGTCATTCCCAACTCGTAACTCGTCCTAACTTCTTCCTATCTTGTGTTCTAAGACTATAGTGGCTGCCATAGTGCCATTCGTTCAAACCAGCGCTGTGTCGTCAATACTTGGTCAAATCGTGCAATCTAAATTGCCTATTGTAGGCGACAATAAGACGCTCCAGATCCAAGTTTAATCAAGTCATTTGGAGTTGTGAGCAGAACGATATGACTGTTTGAAGCTGCTGTGCAGAAATCCGACTATGCACTCTATCTTTCGTTTTAGGCACATTGGAGCCTACTATGACGAGCCTACCATTGAGTCATGATGTCGAGTGTGTGTGTCGAGTCAATAGCGAGATATCGCTAGACGCGTGTTACGCGGTCGTTTGTGTCTCGCGCGCGGTTTCTATTTTGTCCTATGTCGAACGTTCGGCGTGTCGCAGGTGTGTGCAGAAGACCCATCAAGAACTCAAGGATGAGTTTGTGATGAAGAGCCCGAGCCTTTGTGTCAAGCCTCGAGTGATTTCGAAGCTCGCCAAAAGGGTGCACCTCAAGATATTGAAGATAGTTACATTACTTTGTGTAGTGTAACATTTCACTTGGTGTAGGCCCTAGTGAAGGGTAGTTTCGAGACCCTTCGTGGTTGGGGACAGTGTGGCACCGTTCCACATCACTGTACCTCGGCTCTTGGGGTTTGTAGGAGCTGGGAGTCATTCCCAACTCGTAACTCTTCCTAACTTCTTCCTATCTTGTGTTCTAAGACTTTAGTGGCTGCCATAGTGCCGTTCGTTCAAACCAGCGCTGTGTCGTCAATACTTGGTCAAATCGTGCGATCTAAATTGCCTATTGTAGGCGAGAATAAGACGCTCTAGATCCAAGTTGAATCAAGTCATTTGAAGCAGTGACCGGAACGATATGAACGTTTGAAGCCGCTGTGCAGAAATCCGACTGTGCACTCTATCTTTCGTTTTGGGCACATTGGAGCCTACTGTGACTATAACATCAGGCCCCCCAAGCCGCCACCTACAAGCCCGTCACGCCCCCGAGCCGCCCCTGCAGGCCCGTCAGTTCGGCGCTCTGCCCCTGCAGGACCTTCTCGCCCGCGTGATGCCTCTGCCCGATTGCGCGCTGCCCATACAGGCCCTTGCCGCCCGCGCGCAGCCTCTGCCCGACCGCGCGCCGCCCCCGCAGGCCCTCGCCGGCCGCGCGCAGCCATTGCAGGCCCGTCAGGCCAGCGCACGACCCCGTCAGGCTGTACTCGCGGCCGCGCCTTGTTGCTGACGTGGCCCCACCCTGCCGTAGTCGCGGCCCCGCCCTGCCGCCAACGCGGACGCGGCCAAACCCTTCCGCGGTCGCGGCCTCGCCCCGCCAGCCTTGCAGCTGACGCGGCCGCGTTCTGCTGCTGATGCGGACGCGCCTTTTTGCTGAAGCGGCCACTCCCTACTGCTAACGCGGCCGCGCCCAGCTGCTAATGTGGTCCCACCAGCCCTGTAGATGACGCGGCCGCACCTTGCCACCGACCCGGCCCCGCCCGGACGCCGACGCGGCCCCGCCAATCCTGCAGTTGCCGTAGCCCCGACCTGAAGATGGTACAGCTTTCTAGGGTTGTATTTGTACCCAGCTTTCACTTAGTCATTCCATTCTCGTTCCAACTTTCTCATGGTATCAGAGCAGGTCCCCTAGTGGGAACTGTGCCTAGGGCCCACCACATCGAAAGTGTTTTTTGTTTCCTCCTCGGAGCACGCTCCCTGAGTCACGCTCCCCTCTCTGCCTTCGTCGAGCCGCCCTACGGCCACGTCACATCGCCCCTAGCGGCCTCCCTTGCGCCGCCCTTACTCGGACCGTCGCCACCCTACCTAGCCCGTCACCGCCCTACTACGGCCCATCGCGGCCCTTACTTGGCCCGTCGCCGCCCTTCACGGCCTGTCGCCACCCTAAGCGGTCCGTCGCTGCCCTCACTTGCGGCCCCGCCGCCCTCAGTTGCGGCCCCGTCGCCGCCCTCAGTTGCGGCCCCGTCGCCGCCCTCGGATGCGGCCCGTCGCCGCCCTCAACTATGGCCCCGACGCCCTCACTTGCGGCCCCGCCGCCCTCACTTGTAGCCCCGCCGCCCTCTCTTGCGGCCCCGCCGCCCTCAGTTACGGCCCCGCCACCCTCAGTTATGGCCCCGCCGCCCTCACTTGTGGCCCCGCCGCCCTCACTTGTGGTCCCGCCGCCCTCAGTTGCGGCCCCGCCGCCCTCAGTTGCGGCCCCGCCGCTCTCACCTGCGCCCCCCCCCCAACCTCACTTGCGTCCCCGTCGCCCTCACCTGCGGCCCCGCTGCCCTCACCTGCGGCCCCGCCGCCCTCCACTAAGGCCCCGCCGCCCTCACCTGCGGCCCCACCACCCTCACCTGCGGCCCCGCCGCCCTCACCTGTGGCTCCGCCGCCCTTACTTGCAGCCCCGACAACTGCTGCAGCGCCGCCCGCCACCCGAGCCGCCCGAGCCGCCTCACCCAGCCGAGCTGCCGACTGCAGCGCCGCCCTACAGCAGCACAACCGAGCCGCCCAGCAGCAGAGCCGCCGAGCCGCCCTGCAGTTGAGCCGCACTGCAGCCGAGCCGCCCAGCCGCCCACCAGCCGAGCCGCCGTGCAGCCGAGCCGCCGAGCAGCCGAGCTGCCGAGCCACCCTACCGCCGAGCCGCCCGAGCAGCACTGTCCGGTGAGCACAGCACCTCTGTCACTGACCTGCAGCTTTTCCTACAATGCCATAGGGCAGACAGTCTCTCCCTCTTTGACCTCACCTCTGGTGCCTCCTTTGCCCCTGCTGCCGATGCCGACGCCACGGTTTGCTCACAGTGGGCCACTCACGATGCTGCTTCACGTCTTGCTGTGCGTCGCCACCTGCCTACCACTGAGCGCGAACACTTCAGTCAGTACAAGAGTGCTCAGACCTTGTACGACGCTGTAGTTGCGCGCTACTCTTCCCCTGCCACTGCTGCACTCAACCGCCTCATGCTACCGTACCTCTTCCCTGACCTTGCTGCCTTTCCCACAGTCGCTGACCTCATTACGCACCTCCGCACTAGTGACACTCGCTACCGCGCTGCGCTTCCTGCTGAGTTCTGCGCCAAGAACCCCCCCCCCCATGTACACAACTCTCTATTACATAGTCACCCGCCTCCCTGACTCCCTTCGTGTAGTCAGGGACCACTTCCTCTCACTTTGTCCCACCACTCTCACTGTTGACCTCCTAGAGAAGGCCCTCCTAGCAGCGGAGAAGAGCATAGTCCCTGTAGGAGCCTCTCGTGGTGACCCTCACACCCCCATCTTTGAGGGGTGTTCCCCTTCCCCCCTTTTGCCCTTTGTCGCCTCTGGTGCTGCGACCGGCCTAGTTGGTCTTGAGTCAGTCGGTGCGGCCTCTGACCCTAGCGGGAGACGCCGCTCTGGCAAGGGCAAGGGGGGCAAGGGGGGCAAGGGCGCGGGTGGAGCTAGCGGGGGTGGTGGAGGTGGCGGTGGAGGCGGCGGAGGGAGTGGGGGTGGCGGTGGGAGTGGTGGCGGGGGTGGAGGTGTCGATGGCAGCAGTGGAGGCGGAGGCGGCGGAGGCGGTAGCGGTGGGAGCGGAGGCGGCGGTGGTGGCGGAGGTGGAGGAGGCGGTGGTGGAGGAGGTGGAGTTGGTCGGGGTGGCGCTTCGCAGCGGAGCGGCTCCGGTGGTGGTCAGCGCCAGCAGCAGCAGCAGCGTTCTCGAGACATCCCCCCCCCTCAGCAGCTCCGTGAGTGGTACGCTGCACGTCGGCGTGGTGGGGGTTTTGGTCCGTGCACCTACGTCCTTCTCACCGGCGACCGCGCGGGTGAGCACTGTGGGGGTGCCCACCCCACCCATCACTGCTTTGGCCTCCTGACGGACGCTTGGCGTCACCACTTCCCGGAGGCCACTGAGATCCCCTGCTGGGGAGAGCTGTCTAGGGCAGGTGTAGCTATCTTTGATCTTGACTTCGAAGCTATTCTTGCTGCCATGTATGCTGTGACTATTAGTACCGAGGGTGACTGTTACCGGTGTTGCCCACCCGATCCGGGCATTCAGACTGCTGCTCTGGGTGCTCGTGAGGCTGCTGCTCTAGGTGCCATTGCGACTGTTGCTCTAGGTGCTAGTGCGTCTGCGTCCTCAGGTGCTGGTGAGTCCGCGCTCCCAAGTACCGCGTCGGCGTCGGCCTCCCTCACCTTCACACATAACTCAGGGGCTTCTCGCTCCTTCTTTCAAGACCGCACCACACTCACGCCGCTTGGTCGGCCGGTAGCAGTCTCCCTGGCAGACCCCTCTGGGGGTCTTGTCCTCTCTCACTTCTCCACTGTCCTCCCGTGTCCGGCTGCCCCCTCGGGCACCTTGTCTGGTCTTTACCTCGTCTCGTTCTCGACGAACTTGGTGAGTGGTGCTGACCTACAGGATGCGGGGGTTAACCAGTTTACTCCTGCGAGTCACCAGGTGACCCACTGCTGGGACGCCCGCACAGGCAGGCACCTGGCCACGTTTACGCGTCGGCCGGGGTCGAGCCTCTACACCCTGACCACTGAGTCTCCTCCTGTCCTTGCGTCTGGCCAGGTAGCTGCGTCGAGTCAGATGTTTGTTGCTGTGTCCAGGTCTGGTCCTAAGTCTGCCCCCTGCTCGTGTCGCCTCCTGTCTCACGAGACTCTCCTGTGGCACCACCGTCTTGGTCACCCCTCCCTGCCTCGTCTCTGAGGCATGGCTTCCCGTGTCCTTGTCTCTGGTCTTCCCCGGTCCCTCCCTCCCCTTCCTCCGGGGCCTGGTCCTTCCTGCGTCCCCTCTGTCGAGGGGCGGCTGCGGGCTGCCCCTCACTCCTCTCAGTTTCCCCCGACAGAGGCCCCGCTGCAGACGCTTCACATGGACGTGTGGGGCCCGGCCCGCATCCGTGGGCAGGGTCACGAGCGCTACTTTCTGCTGGTGGTTGACGACTACTCGCGTTACACCACAGTCCTCCCCTTGCGCAGCAATGGCGATGTCACTAAGGTGTTGATCGACTGGATCCGCGCAGCTTGTCTCCAGCTCAGGAGGAGCTTCGGCTCGGACTTACGTGTTCTGCGTCTGCACTCTGACCGAGGCGGAGAGTTCTCCTCTGGCCTTCTGCGAGAATGAATCGACTGAGTGAAAGTTGGGTACAAATACAACCCTAGAAAGCTCTACCCCATATGTGCTACCCCACTATAGCCTACAACAGCTATGTCATACAAATTTGACACACCCCCACAGGCAAAGTGGGGGAGGAAAAGAGGTCACAAGACCAGTCAAGCACAGCAAAGCAAATCTCAGGGTGGATCACAAAGTCACCACACATTCCGAGCACAAGTTCAAGGCCAGACGGCCAGTTCACATGCAGGAGCACACATATATATATAAAAGGCTAAACAAGCAAGAGTAGAAGTACAAATATGTGACAGTACAAGCAAGGTCAAGAAGTGAGCAAGTGAGGCAAGACACGCACAAGACCAAGCTGAGTAGAGAAGCGCTGATGATCACAAGGCGCAAGAGCCTTAGTGAAGATATCAGCAGTGCTGGCCTCAGAGGCCACGTACGCAAGTCGCAACTGACCACGCTGCTGCAGCTCACGAGCAAGAAAGTAGCGGAGAGCAATGTGCTTCGTTCTGTGCTCCAGGCGCTGCTCCCGAAACAAGGCCAGCATGGCCTTGTTGTCTACCTATAGCACTGGAGGAGAACGAGGCGGCTCTCCGAGGTCAGTCAGCAAGTAGGTGAGCCAGCGTAGCTCTTGAGCAGGCATGGCTCCTGCGTAGATCTCAGCCTCACAACTGAAGCCGAGAACAGAAGACGAGCGAGTAGCCCGCCACGAAACAGAACCAAAACCAAGGCTGAAGGTGTAGCCCTGTGACGACCGCTGTGTAGCCTGGTCATCAGCCCAAGAAGCGTCAGCGTGGCCAGTGAGGACCACTGGACTCCGCCCTCCAAGCACTAGCCCCATGCCCGACGTACTGCACAAGTAGCGCAACACCCTCTTCGCTACAGCCATGTGCTCTGGTCTGTGTCTCCTAGGAGCAACATAGCGTGCAAGAATGCTAAGAGGGTATGCAAGGTCAGGTCGTGTGCAGGTCATCAGGTACATGAGGCAGCCAATAAGCTCGGGGTAAGAGCCACTCAACTCTACGGACTCATCCGAAGGCAGAGCTGAGAGCGAGTGGCGAGTAGACAGAGGAGTGGCCTGAGGCGAGGAGTACGTGAAGTCGAAGCGCTGAAGGACCTGCTGCACCATGTGTGACTGAGTAAGGGTAATGGTGCAGCGTGCTGTGTCCCGGGTGATCTGCAAGCCAAGGTAGTTGCGCAGTTCACCCAGGTCTGTGCACGTGTGTCTCTTCTGCAGCTCGGACTTCACGTGGGCGAGTCCAGCAGTGTCAGCAGTGGCAAAGACCAAGTCGTCGACGTAGACGAGGATGTAGAACGGCGACAAAGAGGTGTCGGTGCGTAGAAACAGCGACGGGTCGGCAGTAGAGGGAGCAAACCCAAGAGCCGCAAGCGTAGTCCTCAGTGTGTCATGCCACTCACGCGGTGCCTGGCGGAGACTGTAGACTAGCCATAAGAGCTTCCACTGGGTGCTAGGAGGGAAAGTCCTAGTGAAGCCAGGTGGACGGCGCAGCTAGATATCCTCGTCCAGGCTACCTTGCAAGAAAGCAGTGCTGAAGTCAAGGGAGTGAAGCTCGTAGTCACGCTGAGTGGCTATGTGTAGTAGCACCCGAAGAGTGGTCATCTTCGGGGTGGGAGAGAAGGTCTGAAAGTAGTCAACTCATTGCTGCTGACTGAAGCCACGAGCCACGTACCGCGCCTTGAAGACAGGTGGAGAACCTGGCCGCCGCTTCACCCTGAAGATCCACATGCCACAAACGATGTTCGCCCCAGGTGGGGGAACCGCGTCAACGTAGGTGCCTGTGGACTTCCAAGAAGCCATCTCTGCATCCATAGCTGCCTGCCACTGAGAGGAGTAGGTACCCTCTACGGCCTCCGCGTAAGAGCGCGGAGTCGGGATGTCAAGTGCATCCGGGTCTCCCTCAGGGGTAAGCAGTACGGACACAAGATGAGGTGAAGCAGTAGCAAGACACTGGAACTCCTCCTGCCTGTCCTCAAGGACGTCCGTGCCAAGAGCACACTCACCCCCGACGGACAGAGGATAGACAGACGCAGACTCAGCAACAAGACTAGCAGCGTTGTCTAGACGACAGCGAGCAGCTAAGTCGATTAGCTCAGCCACAAGAGCACACGCAGCAGTGGACTCAAAGTAGGGGTCAGTGACGATAGTAGCAAGAAGACGCGTGATAGTAGGACTGGCAGCACGAAGAGAGTCCGACTCGGGGTCGGCAAGTGCAGGAAGAGAGGACGTAGGAGGAGAAGGCAAAGGGGCACGCAGAGGAGCAGTGGATGGATGCAGAGACATCCAGTGCGTGCCAGGGACAGGAGGAGGATGCTGACGCGAACCACGACCACTAGCGCGAGCAGCACGAACAGGCGAAGCAGGACGAGACGCAGGCTCACGACGCTCAGCAAGACCTCCAGTAGGACCAGTGTAGGGAGAAGGAGCAGGCAGTGGGGAGGCCGGCGGTTACTATGGCCGTGATTGGACAGGCGGTGGACACTCTAAGGGAGGAGGAAGACCAAGAGCTAGCTGAAGGAGCGGAACGAAGTACGGCCGAGGCCGCGCAGCGACTCCAGACACAGCAGGGACAGCACCAGCACCCTCAGCGGCAGAACTGGCGCCAACAGCACCACCAGCTGCAGTACCTCCAGCAGCAGCAGCAGCACCCGCAGCGGGACCGCCGGCAGGATTGACAACAATAGCCTCAGCGCCAACACCCTCAGCAGCTCCAACTCCAGTAGTACGCCTCCAGCGCCGGGCAAACCAGTCGCGCAGCTCGTGTGGAGAGAGCGGCTCCCGCCAAGACGAAGCACACGGAGAACCTCCTGGCCCAGCACCGCCACACAACACACGAGCAGGTCCAGGGGCTGCTGGCTCCACACCTCCAGGCTCAGCAGCTCAAGACGTGGCACAACCAGGCTCAGCAGCTCAAGACGTAGCACCCCCAGGCTCAGCACCCCAAGTCTCAGCACCCCCAGTCTCAGCACCCCAAGGCTCATCACCACCAGTCTCAACACCCCTAGGCTCAGCACCCCCAGTCACAGCACCCCTAGGCTCAGCACCCACTCGCGCAACACCCCCAGAGTCAGCACTAACAAGCTCAGCACCCGCAGTAGTACCAGAGTCGCCAGCAACCTCAACAGGCTTGATTGTGTCTACCTAGGATACACCTGAAGGGGCAGGACCCTGAGGAGGGAGGGGGTCTACCGGGGGGGGACCTAGCACAAGGAAGAGCGGAGGCAGGGGGAGGGAAGGAGTGCGGTAAGGGAAGAGACGGTAGTAGGGTACCGACTCGTCAAACATGACGTCCTGGGAGGACAGAACACGACGAGAGGAGGGGTGGTAGAACTGCCACCCTGGCGCGTCAGGTGGGAAGCCAAGGAAGACACAAGGAGCAGCACAAGGGGACAGCTTGTCCGCAGACAAGTCGCGGACAAACGCCCGAGATCCCCAGACCCGGAACGCAGACGCATCGCCTACCTTCCCCGTCCCCAGCAAAGCTGGGGAGGTTTCCGTCATGGAGACACTGGGGTGAAGGTTGATCTGATGCGCCGCGTACCGAACCGCAAACGGCCACAGAAAATGGGGGGCAGCCGCATGCATCATGGACGTATGAGCGACGTCCATGACCATGCCAATGTGGCGCTCAGCAATCCCATTTTGCTGTGGAGAGTCCGGAAGCGTAAAGGTCTGGCGGATGCCTCGCGCACGGCAGTAGGCTCGTAGAAGGCTGGAGTCGAACTCTCTGCCTGGTTAAGAGTCCAGACGGAGAACAGGAAAGTCTGAGCCGAAGCTCCTCCTGAGCTGGAGACGAGCTACACGGATCTAGTCGATCAACACCTCAGTGACATCGTCCTTGCTGCGCAAAGGGAAGACTATGGTTTAATGCGAGTAGTCGTCAACCACCAGCAGGAAGTAGCGCTCGTGACCCTGTCCACGGACGCGGGCCGGGCCCCACACGTCCATGTGAAGCGTCTCCAGCGGAGCCTCTGTCGAGGGAAACTGAGAGGAGTGAGGGGCAGCCCGGAGCCGCCCCTCAACACAGGGGACGCAGGAAGGACCAGGCCCCGGAGGAAGGGGAGGGAGGGACCGGGGAAGACCAGAGACAAGGACACGGGAAGCCATGCCTCGGAGACGATGCAAGGAGGGGTGACAAAGACGGTGGTGCCACAGGAGAGTCTCGTGAGACAGGAGGCAGCACGAGCAGGGGGTAGACTCAGGACCAGACGGGGACGCTGCAGCAAACACGTGACCCGACGCAGCTACCTGGCCAGACGTATGGACAGGAGGAGACTCAGTGGTCAGGGTGTAGAGGCTCGACCCGGGCTGACGCGTAAACATGGCCAGGTGCCTGCCTGTGCAAGCGTCCGAGCAGTGGGTCACCCGCTGACTTGCAGGAGTAAACTAGTGAGCCCCCGCATCCAGTAGGTCAGCACCACTCACCAAGTTTGTAGAGAACGAGGGGAGGTAAAGACCAGACAAGGTGCTCGAGGGGGCAGTTGGACACAGGAGGACAGTAGAGAAGTGAGAGAGGACAGGGCCCCCAGAGGGGTCTGCCAGGGAGACTACAACCAGCCGACCAAGCGGCGTAAGTGTGGTGCGGTCTCGAAAGAAGGAGCGAGAAGCCCCTGAGTCAAGTGTGAAGGTGAGGGAGGCCGAAGCCGACGAGGTACTTGAGAGCGTAGACTCACCAGCACCTGAGGACGCAGACGCACTGGCACCTAGAGCAGCAGCCTCACTGGCACCTAGAGCAGCAGCCTCACCAGTACCTAGAGCAGCAGTCTCAATGCCCGGGTCGGGCCGGAAACACCGGTAACAGTCACCCTCATCACTAATAGTCACAACATACATGGCAGCAATAATAGCATCAAAGTCAAGATCATAGATAGCTACACCTACCCTAGACAGCTCTCCCCAGCGGGGGATCTCAGTGGCCTCCGGGAACCGATGACGCCAAGCGTCCGTCAGGCGGCCAAAGCAGCGCTGGGTGGGGTGGGCACCCCCACACTGCTCACCCGCGCAGTCGTAGGTGCGAAGGACGTAGGAGCATGGACCAAAACCCACACCCCGCTGACGTCCAGCGTACCACTCACGGAGCTGCTGAGGGGGAGGGATGTCCCGAGAACATTGCTGCTGCTGCTGGCGCTGACCACCACCGGAGCCGCTCCGCTGCGCAGTGCCACCCCGACCAGCTCCACCGCCGCCACCACCACCTCCTCCACCGCCGCCACCACCGCCGCCTTCGCTCCCACTGCTACCGCCTCCGCCTCCACTACTGCCACCGACACCTCCACCCCCGCCACCACTCCCACCGCCACCCCCAGTCCCTCCACCGCCTCCACCGCCACCTCCACCACCCCGCTAGCTCCACCCGCGCCCTTGCCCTCCTTGCCCTTGCCAGAGCGGCATCTCGCGCTAGGGGCAGACGCCGCCCTGACCGACTCAAGACCAACGAGGTCGGTCGCAGCAGTAGAGGCGATAGAGGGCAAAAGGGGGGAAGGGGAACACCCCTCAAAGATGGGGGTGCGAGGGTCACCACGAGAGGCTCCTACAGGGACTATGCTCTTCTCCGCTGCTAGGAGGGCCTTCTCTAGGAGGTCAACAGTGAGAGTGGTGGGACAGACTGAGAGGAAGTGGTCTCTTACTACACGAAGGGAGTCAGGGAGGCGGGTGACTATATAATAGAGAGTGATGTACATGGAGGGGGGGGGGGGGGGGGGGTTCTTGGCGCAGAACTCGGCAGGAAGCGCAGCGCGGTAGCGAGTGTCACTAGTGCGGAGGTGCGTAATGAGGTCAGCGACTGTGGGAAAGGTAGCAAGGTGAGGGAAGAGGTACGGTAGCATGAGGCGGCTTAGTGCAGCAGTGGCAGGGGAAGAGTAGCGCACAACTACAACGTCGTATAAGGTCTGAGCACTCTTGCACTGACTAAAGTGCCCGCGCTCAATGGTAGGCAGGTGGCGACGCACAGCAAGACGTGCAGCAGCGTTGCGCGTGGCCCACTGGGAGCAAACAGTGGCGTCAACATCAGCAGCAGGGGCAGGAGAAGCGCCAGAGGTGAGGTCAAAGAGAGAGAGACCGTCTGCCCTATTGCACTGTAAGAACACCTGCAGGTCGTTGACCCAGACGTCAAAGTCAATGGCTCGACCGTCAGCGTCAAAACCGAGGACACTAGGGGTAGCCATGACAGCAGTAGACTAGTAGTGCAAGCAGTAGGGAAAGGGCTGTGCAGTGACAGAGGCGCTGTGCTCACTCGACAGGGCTGCTCGGGCGGCTCGGCGGTATGGCGGCTCGGCGGCTCGGCTGCTGGGCGGCTTGACGGCTGTGCTTCTGGGTGGCTTGGCGGCTTGGCGTTTCGGCGGCTCGGCTGCACGCCGGCTCGGCGGTCGGGCGGCTGGGTGGCTCGGCTGCAGTGCGGCTCGGCTGCAGGGCGGCTCGGCGGCTCGGCTGCTCTGCTGCTGGGCGTCTTGGTTATGCTGCTGCAGGGCGGCACGGCGGTCGGCGGCTCGGCTGGGTGAGGCGGCTTGGGCGGCTCGGGTGGCGGGCGGCGCTGCAGCAGTTGACCGGGCCGCAAGTGAGGGCGGCGGGGCCGCAGGTGAGAGCGGCGGGGCCGCAGGTGAGAGCGGCGGGGCCGCAGGTGAGGGCGACGGGGCCGCAACTGAGGGCGGCGGGGCCGCAACTGAGGGCGGCGGGGCCGGAGGTGAGGGCGGTGACCGGCCGCAACTGAGGGCGGCAATGGGGCCGCAGCTGAGGGCGGCGGGGCCGCAACTGAGAGCAGTGGGGCCACAGGTGAGGGCGGGGGGGGGGTCCGTAGGTGAGGGCGGCGACGGGGCCGGAACCGAGGGCGGCGGGGCCGCAACTGAGGGCGGCGGGGACGCAAGTGAGGGCGTCGGGGCCGCAACTAAGGGCGGCGGGGCCGCAAGTGATGGCGGCGGGGCCGCAGGTGAGGGCGCCGACGGGCCGCTTAGGGTGGCGACGGGTCGTGAAGGGCGAGGACGGGCCGAGTAAGGGCCGCGTAAGGGAGGCCGCTAGGGGCGACGCGACGGGGCCGAAGGAGGCCTAGGAAGGGCGCGATAGTAGAGAGAGCACACGAGGCGCGACTCGGGCCTAAGCAAAGCGCGCTACGGGCAGGAAAAAAAAAATCGACTTGGTGGGCCCTAAGAACAGTTCCCACGAGGGAACCTGCTCGATACCATGAGAAGAAACGAGAATGAATTGACTAAGTGAAAGTTGGGTACAAATACAACCCTAGAAAGCTGTACCCCATAGTTGGCGGAGATCTACGCCAGAGCCATGGGTGCACAGGAGTTACACTGGCTCACTTACTTGGTGTCTGACTCGGGAGAGCGGCCTCGTTCTCCTCCAGTGCTGTACGTTGACAACAAGGCTACCATTGCCCTGTATAAGGAGCATTGATTGGAGCACAGAACGAAGCACATCGATCTGCGTTACTTCTTAGCTCGAGAGTTGCAGCAACGTGGTCAGCTTTGTCTGCGTTACGTGGCCACTCGGGCCAACACTGCTGATATATTCACCAAGGCACTTCAGTCTGGTGATCATCAGCGTTTTTGCACTATGCTAAGGCTTGTTCCCACTTTTCCTCACTTGCTGTAGGCCTTGCTTGTACTGTGATATATATATATACCTGCATGCTTGCTTTGCTAGGTAGAGATCACTGTGATGTTTGTGTTGCATATATGCCTCTGCATGTGAACTGGCCTTGTGGCCCTTTGCTTTCGCTCAGTGTGTGAAGTGACGTTGTGATCCACCCTGAGCTTGCTTTGCCTTTCTTGATTGGTCTTGTGACCCCTTGCTCTTCTCCACTTTGCCTATGGGGGTGTGTCAAATGTCATATCTGCTATATTTAGTTTAGGTTGTAGTGGGGTAGTTACTATGGGGTACAGTAAGTTTAGGGTTCCCTACTTGTACCCAACTCTTCCTAGTTCAATCACTCTTGTTCATTCTGAAAGGGCCATTTCTCTTTGATATCGTTGCTGCAGGTGCGCATAAGGGAGCAAAATATGATAAAGAATTCATCTCAGCCTGATGTAATCATGTATTTCATTGCTTCGAAATTACGTTGCACCCTCCATCTGCTATATCACTAATTTCTTTCTCGACTACTGTTGCGCGTTAGCCAACCAAAGACGAAACACTTCATAAGGCTTACTGCGGAACTGGATGTTGGCGATCTTGACATAGAAGGTGCTTGCATTTACGAATGTGAGCGTGTAGCCTTCGTCGTTGAGCCCCAGTGGCCGAAAACAGTGACATTAGTATACACATTGTATAACTCTGGGTAGCGATGAATGCCTGGGTCCAGCAGGACGAATGTTCGGTGGGTCAGCGCGGCTTCAGGGCAGACTGTGCAGGTATGCGGCTATGATGAGCTCCTTCTTTCATTTGTGCTGGGGTGCAGAATTGCACCCGGCGCAAAAATCTTAGTGGTGATTCAATTGTTGAGCATTTGGCGCAAGGGATGATTGAGGCGCTAATGTCACAGGCTGTCCAGTGCGCAAAGTTCAATGGCACGGAGATATCACGCGCACGCCTCATCTAGGTCTTCGCTGGTGCCTCTTCTTCCTCCACTTCGTCGTTCGCCGCTGTCAACATTAGCGCCACAAAATTCCATCGGGAATGACAGATAGCGGGATGTTTGTTCTAGAGACTGTGTTTGGGACAAGCTCGGGCTTGCGGTGAGTCACTATAAACCAGGAGCTGGACTACGGGATGGGGGAAGCACGGATGGTACGTGTGAGTGTAGGGTTTGCTCGTAATCTCTCTGCTTGCGCATTCACGGTGAAAGTTGCTAAGAGTTTTACTCGCAAAAGATGAGTACAATGATACACAGATGGTAACCAGCACTGACTATTTTAGGAAATTAGCAACCTAGCAGAAAGGCAGGTCGAACGCCAGCACTGCAAGTTGGCGGCCCGCCAACATAGTAAGTTGGCGACCTGCTAGCATTGCACCAAGGCTGCTCACCAATGGTGCAGCAAGGCGGCTTGTGAGCGTTGCAACTTCGGATAGCAGTACCGGAGGTGCATGTAGGCGGTTAAGAACGACGTGCACTGCTCCGGATACTGTGCAGGTGCCAAGTCGGCCACGTGCCGACGGTTGCACCTGAAGAGCTACGTCGACCTCGTGATCTCAGGGTTTGCCACAACCTCTTGGGCAACGTCCCCAAACCGCCACGAACTTCCTCGCCCTTATTACTATGTCGACCAGGTACTGCGCCCACGCCCCTCAATTCAGCGCCCTCCATGTCAGCGAACCCCTTCGTCGACCACATCGGTCGAAGTCGGCCGCCGACCTCCCTCGTCGGCGGTTTTGCAGTGGTCCCACGCAGCTCGACCTGCTTCGTCTACGTGCTTGCCCAAGTCGGCGTCGACCATTGCATGCAGTTGGCTGCACCTCCCATGCACCCGAATCTCATGTCGGCTTCGCCCAAGCGAGGGCGGGGCCACATTCCCATCAATGGCTCAGGATCAGGGCCGTAGATGGTATGGCGTGGGGTCCTCGGCATGTTGCCCCATTCGTTTGTGTCCCATGGGTCACGTGATGGCGGTATCTCCGCGGGGGGTGGTGGAGGTGTGGGCAGGTGGAGGGAGGCCAAGGAGAATACTTGGCAATGCGGTTTCTTCCTCGGTTCCCCCTTTTTATTCTTCTCGCATGTGTAAGGTGCCCTAGCATTTACCTGAGCCTCCCCATCCGCCATTGGCCGTGCCCCAATCTCCACATGCGGTAAGCCAGGTGCTTCCCGTGTTACCCCAAGTAATGCCCCTCCTTGAACCCCACCCTTCTTTGCTCCCCCAACTGCCTTCGCTGGAGGTGCCCTCTCTGCCTCCTTCGCCCCAAGCACTGTAGGCGAAGGTACATACGCCTACTTCTGATATAGTTTTGTGGTGGAGCTCCTTAGCTTCTTGGCCGAGTCCTGCAAGTGGGGGTAAAGCTTGAGGAAGGTTATCTTGGTGTATGGACGCAGCTGCCTGCGCGCGTCGTCGTCTTCTTCCTTGCAGGATTCTGCGGAGGCGTTCATGAGAGGGTCCATTGAGTGGTGTGTCTGGCATGCCAAAGATACGGCACATGGCGCCCTCGAGCTCTGAAGTTGACATGGCCTCGTCAAGCGGCGCGTATCATTTAGGTTCCACGATCGCGGCAAGTCTGCTGCTGGCGATGTTGGCAGTGATTGAGGAGGTAGGAGTATGTCAATTGCTACAGATGCTATCGGGGTCAAGATCATGTGGTGCCATCTCGGGAGCATGCGGATGATGTGGCACCCAGGGTATGCAGTGGTATGCTTCCACTCGGATTGCTGTGCATATTCGAAGCGGAGCGGGACGAGATCATGGATGATGAAGTGAATGACATACATGCCTGTTGATGCGCATGCGCATCCGAGGTATTTCTGAGGCTTGTCAGGCGGCGCAAAGTGAAAGAGAATGTCGCTCAATTCTAGGCCGAGGCGAAGCTCCACACCGCATTTTGTTAGCTGCGACGACGAGAGTATAATAAAGCGCAGATTTTGCACAATAAGCACATCATTGAGCATGATCTGCGTCTTTCTCCCACACGCTTTTAGGACGACAACTCCCGGCGTGCTTGCGCCCAGCCTTTCATTGTTCGCCTACGGTGATACAAAGTGCCTCGAGCCCACCATGTGTGACCCGCAACAGCTGTCGAGATACCAGGTGTAAGGGGCTTTCTAGTAGCGAGAATGATGAATTCCATGAGAAGATTTGGACAAGAATGGAAGCAACTATGAATGAAGTGAGTACATATATGAAACCCTAATTGAGTTGTACCCTGTATGGGATACCCCACTATAGCCTACACCACAGCATAAGCTATAACGTTCTGACACACCCCCATAGGCAAAGTGGGGGAGAACAAGGGGTCACAAGACCAGTCAACCAAAGCAAAGCAAAGCAAGCTCAGGGTGGATCACAAAGTCACCACACAGTTCGAGCACAAGGTCAAGGCCACAAGGCCAGTTCACATGCAGGAGGAGACGTATATATATAAGGCTAAACAAGCAAGAGCAGGTATATATATATATATATATATATATATATATATTTATGCAAGAGTGCAAGCAAGGTCAAGAGGTGAGCAGGTGAGGCAAGACTGGGACAAGTCCCAGCTGAGTGCAGAAGCGCTGATGATCACAAGGCGGAAGTGCCTTGGTGAAAACATCAGCAGTGTTGGCCTCAGAGGCCACGTATGCAAGTCGCAACTGACCACGCTGCTGCAGCTCACGAGCAAGAAAGTAACGGAGAGCAATGTGCTTCGTTCTGTGCTCCAAGCGCTGCTCTCAACACAAGGCCAGCATGGCCTTGTTGTCTACTTACAGCACTGGAGGAGAACAAGGCGGCTCTCCAAGGTCAGTCAGCAGGTAGGTGAGCCAGCGAAGCTCCTGTGCAGCCATGGCCCCGGCGTAGATCTCAGCCTCACAACTGGAGCCGAGAACAGAAGACGAGCGAGTAGCCCGCCACGAGACAGAGCCGGAACCAAGACTGAAGGTGTAACCCTGCGACGACCGCTGCGTAGCATGGTCGTCAGCCCAAGAAGCGTCCGCATGCCCAGTGAGGACCACTGGACTCCGCCCTCCAAGCACTAGCCCCATGCCCGACGTACTGCACAAGTAGCGCAACACCCTCTTCGGTGCAGCCATGTGCTCTGGTCGGTGTCTCCCAGGAGCAACATAGCGTGCAAGAATGCTAAGAGGGTATGCAAGGTCAGGTCGTGTGCAGGTCATCACGTACATGAGGCAGCCAACAAGCTCTGGGTACGGGCCACTCGACTCTACTGACTCATCCGAAGGCAGAGCTGAGAGCGAGTGGCGAGTAGATAGAGGAGTGGCCTGAGGCGAGGAGTACGTGAAGCCGAAGCGCTGAAGGACCTGCTGCACCATGTGTGACTGAGTCAAGGTAATGGTGCGGCGTGCTTTGTCCCGAGTGATCTGCAAGCCAAGGTAGCTGCGCAGTTCACCCAGGTCTGTGCACGTGTGTCTCTTCTGCAGCTCGGACTTCACGTAGACGAGTCCAGCAGTGTCCGCTGTGGCAAAGACCAAGTCGTCGACGTACACGAGGATGTAGAACGGCGGCAGAGAAGTGTCGGTCCGTAGAAACAGCGACGGGTCGGCAGTAGAGGGAGCAAACCCAAGAGCCGCAAGTGTAGTCCTCACTGTGTCAAGCCACTCGCGTGGTGCCTGGCGGAGACCGTAGACTAGCCGTCGGAGGCTCCACTGGGTGCCAGGAGGGAAAGTCCCAGTGAAGCTAGGTGGACGGCGTAGCCATATCTCCTCCTGCAGGCTACCCTGCAAGAAAGCTGTGCTGAAGTCAAGGGAGTGAAGCTCGTAGTCACGCTGCGCGGCTATGTGTAGTAGCACCCGAAGAGTGGTCATCTTCGGGGTGGGAGAGAAAGTCTGAAAGTAGTCAACTCCCTGCCGCTGACTGAAGCCACAAGCAACGTACCGTGCCTTGAAGACAGGTGGGGAGCCCGACGGCCGCTTCACCCTGAAGATCCACATGCCACTAACAATGTTCGCCCCAGGAGGGGGAACCGCGTCAACGTAGGTGCCTGTGGACTTCCAGGAAGCCATCTCTGCATCCATATCTGCCTGCCACTAAGAGGAGTACGGACCCTCTACGGCCTCCGCGTAAGAGCGCGGAGTCGGGATGTCAAGTGCATCCGGGTCTCCCTCAGGGGCAAGCAGTACAGACGCGAGATGAGGTGAAGCAGCAGCCAGACACTGGAACTCCTCCTGCCTGTCCTCAAGGACGTCCGTGCCAAGAGCACACTCACCCCCGACAGACGGAGGACAGACAGACGCAGACTCAGCAACAAGACTAGCACCGTAGTCTAGGCGACAGCGAGCAGCAAAGTCAACGAGCTCAGTAACAATAGGAGACGCAGCAGAGGACTCAAAAGAGGGGTCAGTGACGACAGTAGCAAGAAGACGCGTGACAGTAGGACTGGCAGCACGAAGAGAGTCCGACTCAGGGTCGGCAAGCACAGGAAGAGAGGACGTAGGAGGAGAAGGCAAAGGGGCATGCAGAGGAGCAGTGGACAGACGCAGAGACATCCGGTGCGTGCCAGGGACAGGAGGACTACGGTGACGTGAACCGCGACCACTAGCGTGAGCAGAACGAACAGGCGACGCGGGACGAGACGCAGGCGCACGACGCTCAGCAAGACCTCTAGTAGGACCAGCGTAGGGAGAAGGAGTAGGGAGAGGGGAGGTCGGCGGTAACTGTGAGTGTGACTGGACAGGCGGTGGACACTCTAAGGGAGGAGGAAGACAAAGAACCTGCTGAAGGAGCGGAACGAAGTACGACCGAGGCCGCGCGGCGACCTCAGACACAGTAGGGACAGCACCAGCACCCTCAGCGGCAACACCAGCACCGCCAGCACCAGCAGTACCCGCAGCAGAACTGCCGGCAGGACCAACAGCAGTAGCCTCCATGCCAACACCCTCCGCAGTAGAAGCACCAGTCGTACTCGCAGGTACAGCAGCTCCAGCACCCTCAGCGGCCGAAGAAACTCCAGCTCCAGCTGTACGCCTCCAGCGCCGCGCAAACCACTCGCGCAGCTCGTGTGGAGAGAGTGGCTCCCGCCGAGACGAAGCACCGAGAGAACCACCAGGCCCAGCACCGTCAGACGGCACACAAGCAGGTCCAGTAGCCGCGGGCTCCGCACCTCCAGGCTCAGCACCTCCAGGCTCAGCACCCCCAGGCTCAGCAGCTCCAGACGTAGCACCCCCACGCAAAGCAGCTCCAGACTCACCACCTCCAGACGCAGGACTCCCAGGCTCAGCACCCCCAAGGCGCAGCACCCCCAGGCTCAGCACCCCCAGACTCAGCACCCTCAGGCTCAGCACCCGAAGTTGCAGTACCCTCAGGCTCAGAACCCACGCGTGCAGCACCCCTAGACCCGGCACCCACAGGCGCAGCACCCGCAGCAGTACTAGAGTCACCAGCAACCTCGACCGGCTCGACTGCGTCTACCTAGGACACACCTGAAGGGGCAGGACCCTGAGGGGGTAGGGGGTCTACTGGTGGGGGACCTGGTACAAGGAAGTGCGGAGGCGGGGGGAGGGACGGAGTGCGGTAGGGGAAGAGGCGGTAGAAGGGGACGGACTCGTCGAACATGACGTCCTGGGAGGACAGAATACGACGAGAGGCGGGGTGGTAGAACTGCCACCTTGGCGCGTCAGGGGGGAAGCCAAGGAAGACACAGGGAGCAGCACGAGGGGACAGCTTGTCCGCAAACAAGTCGCGGACAAACGCCCGAGATCCCCTGACACGGAACGCAGACGCATTGCCGACCTTCCCCGTCCACAGCAGGGCTGGGGAGGTCTCCGGCCGCGAGACCGTGGGGTGAAGGTTGAGCTGATGCGCCACGTACCGAACCACAAACGGCCACAGAAAATGGGGGGCAGCCGCATGCATCATGGACGTACGAGCGACGTCCATGACCATGCTGATGCGGCGCTCAGCAATCCCATTCTGCTGCGGAGAGTCCGGAAGCGTAAAGGCCTAACGGATGCCTCTTGCACCGCAGTAGGCTCGCGGAAGGCCAGAGGAAAACTCTCCACCTCAGTCAGAGTGCAGGCGCAGAACAGGAAAGTCCAAGCCGAAGCTCCTCCTGAGTTGGAGACGAGCTGCGCGGATCCAGTCGATCAACACCTAAGTGACATCACCCTTGGTGCGCAAGGGGAAGACCATGGTGTAACGCGAGTAGTCGTTAACCACCAGCAGGAAGTAGCGCTCGTGACCTTGTCCACGGATGCGGGCCGGGCTCCACACGTCCATATGAAGCGTCTGTAGAGGAGCCTCCGTCGGGGGAAACTGGGAGGAGTGAGGGGCAGCCCGGAGCCGCCCCTTGACACAGGGGACACAGGAAGGTCCTGGCCCCGAAGGAAGGGGAGGGAGAGACTGAGGAAGACCAGAGACAAGGACACGAGAGGCCATGCCCGGAAGACGCGGCTAGGAGGGGTGGCCCAGACGGTGGTGCCACAGAAGAGTCTCGTGAGACAGGAGGCGACACGAGCAGGGGGCTGACTCAGGACCAGACCGGGACGCAGCAGCAAACACTTGACCCGCGCAGCTACCTGGCCAGACGTAGGGACAGGAGGAGACTCAGTGGTCAGGGTGTAGAGACTCGACCCCGGCCGACGCGAGAACGTGGCCAGGTGTCGGCCTGTGCGGGCGTCCGAGCAGTGGGTCACCCGCTGAATCGAAGGAGTAAACTGGTGAACCCCCGCATCCTGCAGGTCAGCACCACTCACCAAGTTCGTCGAGAATGAGGGGAGGTACAGACCATACAGAGTGCCCGAGGGGGCAGCCGGACACGGGAGGACAATGGAGAAGTGAGAGAGGATAGGACCCCCAGAGGGGCCCGTCGGGGAGACTGCAACCGGCCGACCAAGCGGCGTGAGTGTGGTGCGGTCTCAAAAGAAGGAGCGAGAAGCCCCGGAGTCAAGTGTGAAGGTGAGGGAGGCCGAAGCCGACGCAGTACCTGAGAGCGCAGCCTCACCAGTACCTGAGAGCGCAGACGCACTAGCACCTAGAGCAGCAGCCTCACAAGCACCTAGCACAGCAGTACCAATGCCCGGGTCAGGCGGGAAACACCGGTAATAGTCACCCTCATCACTAATAGTCACAGCATACATGGCAGCAAGGATAGCATCAAAGTCAAGATCAAAGATAGCTACGCCAGCCCTAGACAGCTCTCCCCAGCGGGGAATCTCACTAGCCTCAGGGAACTGCTGACGCCAAGCATCCGTCAGGCGGCCAAAGCAGCGCTGAGTTGAGTGGGCAACCCCACACTGCTCACCCGCGCGGTCGCCGGAACGGAGGACGTAGGTGCACGGACCAAAGCCCCCAGCACGCTGACGTTGGGTGTACCACTCACGGAGCTGCTGAGGCGGGGGGATGTCTCGAGAACGCTGCTGCTGCTGCTGGCGCTGACCACCACCAGAGCCGCTCCGCTGCGGGGCACCACCCCCTCTGCCACCACCGCCTCCACCTCCGCCACCACCGCCGCCTCCGCCTCCGCCACCACCGCCGCCGCCACTGCCTTCGCCTCCGCCTCCGCTGCTGCCACCACCACCACCACCCTCCTCCGCTCGCTCCACCGCCACCTCCACCGCCCCCGCCAGCTCCACCCGGACCCTTGCCCCCCTTGCCCTTGCCAGGGCGGCGTCTCCCGCTAGGGGCAGACGCCGCGCCGACCGACTCAAGGCCAAGCAGGTCGGCGGCAGCGGTAGAGGCAACAGAGGGCAGCAGGGGGGAAGGAGAACACCCTTCAAAGATGGGGGTGCGAGTGTCACCTCGAGAAGCTCCTACAGCGACGATGCTCTACTGCGCTGCCAGGAGGGCCTTCTCGAGGAGGTCAATAGTGAGAGTGGTGGGAAAGACCGAGAGGAAGTGGTCCCTAACTAGGCGAAGGGAGTCAGGGAGGCGGGTGACTATGTAATAGAGAGTGATGTACATTGGGGGGGGGGTTCTTGGCGCAGAACTCAGTAGAAAGCGCGGCGTTGTAGCGAGTGTCACTAGTGCGGAGGTGCGTAATGAGGTCAGCGACTATGGGAAAGGAAGCAAGGTCCGGAAAGAGGTATGGTAGCATGAGGCGGCTCAGTGCAGCAGTGGCAAGGGAAGAGTAGCACGCAACTACAGCGTCGTACAAGGTCTGAGCATTCTTGTACTGACTAAAGTGCGCGCGCTCAGTGGTAGGTAGGTGCCGACGCACAGCTAGACGTGCAGCAACATCGGGGGTGGCCCACTGAGAGCGAACAGTGGGGTCAGCATCAGCAGTAGGGGCAGGATAGGCGCCAGAGGTGATGTCAAAGAGAAACAGACCGTCCGCCTTATCGCACTGTAAAAATAGCTGCAGGTCGTCAACCCAGACCTCAAAGTCAATGGCTCGACCCTCAGCGTCAAAAGCGAGGACACTAGGGGTGGCCATGACGACAGACTAGCAGTGCAAGCAGTAGGGGGAAGGGCACGCAGTAGCAGTGGGGCTGTGCTCACCAAACTGGGCAGGTCGGCCGGCTCGGCAGTAGAGCGGCTCGGCTGTGGGGCGGCTCGGCGGCTCGTCGGCTGGGCGGCAGGGTGGCTCGGCGGCTCGGCGGCTGGGCGGCTTAGCGGCGGGCTGGTGGGGAGCTCGGCTGCACAGCGGCTAGGCGGCTCGGCTCCTCCAGTACTCGGTGGCGCGGCGGGCGGCTCTCGGGTGCACGCTGCAAGGTGTTGCAGTGGGCGGCGGCTCGGGTGGTGCGGCAGGGGAGGAGAGCGGCGGGGCCGCTAAGGAAGGGCGGCGGAGCCGCGTGAGCTGGGTGGCGGGGCCGCAAAGGAGGGCGGGGGGCCGCTTAGCAGAGGGCGGCGGGGCTGCGAAGTGCAGGGCGGCGGGGCCGCTGAAAGAAGGGCGGTCGGTCCGCGAGGTGCAGGGCGGCGGGGCCGTCGAAGCAGGGCAGCGGGGCCGTCGAAGCAGGGCGGCGGGGCCGCTTAGCAGAGGGCGGCGGGGCCGCTAAGCAGAGGGCGGCGGGGCCGCGTTAGCAGGGTGGCAGGGCCGCGAAGGAAGGGCGGCGGGGCCGCTAAGGAAGGGCGGCGGGGCCGCGAAGTGCAGGGCGGCAGGGCCGCGAAGGAAGGGCGGTGAGGCCGCGATAGCAGGGCAGCGGGGCTGCGAAGGAGGGGCGGCGGGGCCGCGAAGGAAGGGCGGCGGGGCCGCGATAGAAGGGCGGCGGGGCCGCAAAGCGTAGGGTGGCAAGGCCGCTAGGGCGGCTCGGTAAGTGAATAGCCCGAGGCGCGACTCGGGATGAGTGCGCTTCGGGCAGTAAAAAAAAATCGAAGTGGTGGACCCTAGGCGCAGTTCCCACAGGGGAACCTGCTCGATACCATGAGAAGATTTGGACGAGAATGGAAGCGACTATGAATGAAGTGAGTACATATATGAAACCCTAATTAAGTTGTACCCCCTATGGGATACCGCACTATAGCCTACACCACAGCATAAGCTATAATGTTCTGACATTCCAGTCATCGTCGTTGTAGTCGTGTTCTAAGGTAAAGGGATTATTTTGCTCGGACACAAATATCAGATTATCCGTGCGCATTGATGACATAGTGTGTACATGGCGACGACATGTTCCCCATGTGTGATGCACCGCTATGTTACTAATCTTGTTGCGTGCACCTCCAGGTTGAGCTGGCTGCTACTGGTGGTGGTGCTGAACTGGGGAATTCGCGGTGCGCGGTGCAGGCTAGAAGCCCTGGGCTTGACGTGTGTCTCGTCACACGTCTTGTCGGCTGGCCCAAGTGCCCGAATTGGGTTGGCGATTATTGGAGCAGGATGATAGAAAATTCTTAGGAGATTAGACTCCAGCGCTTCGCGCTCCGGCACAAATTTGTTAACTCTAAGTACTATGCGAAAGCGTTCGAAACTGAACCACGACCTCAAACTTGGCAGCACGTAACTTCACTTTATACCCTCTGAGTGTGACAGCATGTCACCTCATAGCGAAGGGCGCAAGAAAAAATAAACTGAGTAGTTATGCCTTGCTTGAATTGTAGAGTGATCGAGTAGCGTTTTGTCAGTAGAGCTACACTGTGAGATCCCCGATCAATCCTAGGGGGGGTTACAGGTGCGTTTGCCTGGGGGTTTATGGGCGCACTGACCCGCTACTGAAACAAGCCCTTTTGTCCTAATGGTCTAGTGGTTGGGATTCTGACATGGTATCAGAGCGGTCTTGGGTTCGAATCCCGGTGTATGCACATGTTGGCCGTTGCCACTGTGCTCAGTCCTGGGCCTCCCAGTGTGGGGGGGTGTCAATAGAGCTACACTGTGAGATCCCCGATCGATCCTAGGGGGGGTTACAGGCGCGTTTGCCTGGGGGGTTATGGGCGCACTGACCCGCTACTGAAACAAGCCCTTTTGCCCCAATGGTCTAGTGCTTGGGATTCTGACACGTTTCGGCAGCACCACGTTACGTTTCTACTCTCGCCAATACGTACTAATAGAAATCTGGGCTTTAAAAAGCATAACAGCATTGATTGTCTAGAAGCAAATACAAGCACACATTTATATAAAGTCCTAAACATACAAAGGAAAACATAAAGAAATTGCTTAACTAGAATCCAGGCCTTCGCTTTGCTGTAATAGAAAACGGTTGTGAAACTGCTAAAGACTTTGGCTCAATCTGCCTCATTAGAATCAACTGTAATCCACTTGAATTGAAACCAAAGTCCCCTGCTGATTCACGTCATGAATCTCCACGAGTTCTCATGAGAAATCATGGATACTCGTGTTAGAAACCGTTTTCCAGTTATAAAACGAATTTTGCCATTGATAAAGCGGTATTTGCCGTTTTGTACCTGCGTCGAAATGATCACGCTAAGCAGCGTGACTTTCGCGCGGGATCAGTTGTGTTCCAGGTCACCGCGGGATACGGTTAGTCAACCAAAATCCCGAAGCACCCCCGTCAAGCGAGAAAAGCCGATCGCTGACGCGATCGTGCTTTGTCCCACGCAGGGCCGAGAAATAATTGCCTTGACTTGTTGCGCTCATGCAACTGTGCACGGACGCAACAGTTGCGACACACCCGTGGGCTCTGTGGGGCCACACGCGCATGTCAGGATCCCACCAGGCTTGTCGAAGTTCCTGGGACCCATACTTGCGCTCCCCAGCTCCTCCCCATCTGACCCTGTTTTTGGTGTAGCTGAGCGTTTCGGCGCCCTTAACGGTCACGGGCGCAGCCCAAAGTGAAAACTTAAAATCCGGGCCTGTGAAGAGTTTGCACTTAGACGCTAAGGGAAAATTTGGGTGCTCCAAAGCTGACTTAATCACT
Source organism: Closterium sp. NIES-65 (assembly GCA_948144175.1). Lineage (NCBI taxonomy): Eukaryota > Viridiplantae > Streptophyta > Zygnematophyceae > Desmidiales > Closteriaceae > Closterium > Closterium sp. NIES-65. The sequence continues at coordinate 838,624 of CANXME010000298.1, read as the reverse complement.
TCACAAACACGGGATGGCTACAAAACGCTAAGGGAAAAATCTACTCCTCTCGTGCAATCTAAGGAGAAAAGGGGGGGGGAAGGGGGGGGGGGGGGGGGGGGGGGCACTTAAAGACGCGAAGGGAAAATTCGGGTGCTCCAAGCTGACTTAGACACTTTACAAACACAGGATGGCTAGAAAACGTTAAGGGAAAAATCCACTCCTCTCGTGCAACCTAAGGTGAAAGGAGGGGGGGGGGGGGAGGGACACTCAGACGCTAAAGGCAAATTCGGGTGCTCCAAGCAGGCTTATACACTTTACAAATACAGGATTGGCTAGAAAACGCTAAGGGAAAATCCACTCCTCTCGTGCAACCTAAGAAGAAAAGGGTGTCAAATTATAATATTGTGTAGGCTACAGTGGGGTAGCCCATATGGGGTATACATTTCTAGGGTTGCATATTTGTATCACTTCCATTCCTTAGTCATTCATTCTCGTTCTACTTTTCTCATGGTATCGAGCAGGTTCCCCCGTAGGAACTGTGCCTAGGGCCCACCACATCGAGTTTTTTTTTTTGTGTCCGAAGCGCGCTCAGCCCCAGTCGCGCCCCGGGCTCTTACCTCGTCGATTCGGCCCCGCCGCCCTTTGCTGCGACCCCGCAGCCCGTCTCAGCGGCCCCGTTGCCCTTTGCTGCGGCCCGGCCGCCTCTCTCGCTGCGGCCCCGCCGCCCTTCTCAGCGGCCCCGCCGACCTTTGCTGCGGCCCTGTCGCCCCACATTGCGGCCCCGCCGCCCTTCTTCGCGGCCCTTCCGCCATTCATAGCGGCCCCGCCGCCTCACATTGCGGCCCCGCCGCCCTTCGCTGCGGCCCTGCCGCCCTTCTTCGCGGCCTCGGCGCCCTTCGCTGCGGCCCCGCCGCCTCACGTTACGGCCCCGCCGCCCTTCACTACGGCCCCGCTGCCCGTCTCAGCGGCCCCGCCGCCCGTCTCAGCGGCCCTTGCCGCCCCTCTCAGCGGCCCCGCTGCCTGTCTCAGCGGCCCTTGCCGCCCGTCTCAGCGGCCCCGCCGCCCGTCTCAGCGGCCCCGCCGCCCTTCGCTACGCCCCCCCCGCTTCTCTCGCTGCGGCCCCGCCGCCCTACTCAGCGGCCCCGCCGCCCTACTCAGCGGCCCCGCCGCCCTTCTCAGCGGCCACGCCGCCCCTTTCACGAGCGGCCCTGCCGCCCTACACCGCACGCGCCGCCTGAGCCGCCCGAACCGCCCGAGCCGCCCGGCCTGCCCGAGCCGCTCGAGCCGCCCGAGCCGCCCAACCAGCCCGAGCCGCACGAGCCGCCCGAGCCGCCTGAGGAGCCGAGCCACTGGTGGCACGGAGCCGCAATTGCTGCTGCATCGTTCGAGCAACTGTGTTGCCGTGTTGCTGTACTGCTGAGCTGCCCGACCTGCCCTGTCTGGTGAGAGCAGCTCTTTTGTCACTGCACTGCCCCTGTCCTACAGTTGGTACTGCTAGTCTACTGCTGTCATGGCTACCCCCAATGTTCTCGCTTTTTACGCTGAGGGTCGAGCCATTGACTTTGAGGTTTGGGTAGATGACCTGCAGCTTTTCCTACAGTGCGATAGAGCAGACGGTCTCTCCCTCTTTGACCTCACCTCTGGCGCCTCTCCTGCCCCTGCTGCTGACACTGACGCCACTATTCACTCCCAATGGGTCACGCGCGATGCTATTGCACGTCTTGCTGTGCGTCGCCACCTGCCTACCACTGTGCGCGCGCACTTTAGTCAGTACAAGAGTGCTCAGACCTTGTACGACGCTGTAGTTGCGCGCTACTCTTCCCCTCCCACTGCTGCACTGAGCCGCCTCATGCTACCGTACCTCTTTCCTGACCTTGCTGCCTTTCCCATGGTCGCTGACCTCATTACGCACCTCTGCACTAGTGACACTCGCTACCGCGCTGCGCTTCCTGCCGAGTTCTGCGCCAAGAAACCCCCCCCCCCATATACATCACTCTCTATTATATCGTCACCCGCCTCCCTGACTCCCTTCCCGTAGTCAAGGACCACTTCCTCGCAGTCTGTCCCACCACTCTCACTGTTGAACTCCTAGAGAAGGCCCTCCTAGCAGCGGAGAAGAGCATAGTCGCTGTAGGAGCCTCTCGTGGTGACCCTCGCACCCCCATCTTTGACGGGTGTTCCCCTTCCCCCCTTCTGCTCTTTGTCGCCTCTGCTGCTGCGGCCGACCTCGTTGGTCTTGAGCCGGTCGGTGCTGTTGGTGCAACCCTATGGTTTGCACTCGGCTTGTTGTCCGTGTGCGTGCATGTGTATGTGTCTATGGAATGGTATGAGGGCATGGGATAATATATATTTAATGCTTATAATTGTGTGTGAATGTTGAGTCATGATGTCGAGTGTATGTGTCGAGTCAATAGCGAGTTATCGCTAGACGCGTGTTACGTGGTCGTTTGTGTCTCGCGCGCGGTTTCTATTTTGTTGTGCGCGGTTTCTCTTTTGTCCTGTGTCGAACGTTCGGTGTGTCGCAGGTATATGCAGCAGACCCATCAAGAACTCAAGGATGAGTTTGTGATGAAGAGCCGAGCCTTGGTGTCAATCCACAAGTGATTTCAAAGCTCGCCAAAGGGTACACCTCAAGATATTGAAGATAGTTACATTACTTTGTGTAGTGTAACATTTCACTTGGTGTAGGCCCTAGTCAAGGGTAGTTTCGAGACCCTTCGTGGTTGGGGACAGTGTGGCACTGTTCCACATCACTGTACCTCGGCTCTTGGGGTTTGTAGGAGCTGGGAGTCATTCCCAACTCGTAACTCTTCCTAACTTCTTCCTATCTTGTATTCAAAGACCATAGTGGCTGCCATAGTGCCGTTCGTTCAAACCAACCTTGTGTCGTTAATACTTGGTCAAATCGTGCGATCTAAATTGCCTATTGTAGGCAACAATAAGGCGCTCCAGATCCAAGTTGAATCAAGTCATTTGAGGCTGTGACCAAAACGCTATGAACGTTTGAAGCCGCTGTGCAGAAATCCGACTGTGCACTCTATCTTTCGTTTTAGGCACATTGGAGCCTACTGTGACTATAACAAATGGTATCAGAGCCCCTCGGAGCAGTTTCGACAATGGCTGGACCTGAGGAAAGGGGTGGCAGAGGTGCTGGTGGCAGAGGAGAAGCCCAAGCTCAAGGCCAACCCCGTGACTCAGCCATGGCGCCCGTGCAACCAAGTGTTGGCCCATCTAGGGATGAGCCTAGAGTGTTTGGCCTTGACAAGTTCAATGGTGACAACTTTGCTGAGTGGTCCTTCAGAATGGAGAACATATTTGACCACTATGACCTGCTGGAGGTGATGGAAGGAACGGAGAAGCGTCCCGAGAACGACCCGGAGAAGAGCCCGTGGGTGCGGAAGAGCGCACAAGGCTACCTCCTACTTGGGTTGCTCTTCGCTACTTCCTCGCTCGTAAGCTACAGCAGCGTGGTCAGTTGCGGCTTGCGTACATGGCCTCTGAGGCCAACACTGCTGATGTTTTCACCAAGGCACTTCCGCCTTGTGATCATCAGCGCTTCTGCAATCAGGTGGGTCTTGTGCATGTCTTGCCTCACTTTCTCACCCCTTGACCTTGCTTGTACTCTTCCATATATATATATATACCTGCTCTTACTTGTTTAGACTCATATATATATATATATGTACTCCTGCATGTGAACTGGCCTTGTGGCCTTGACCTTGTGCTCGGACAGTGTGGTGACGTTGTGATCTACCTTGAGCTTTGCTTTGCTTTGCTTGACTGGTCTTGTGACCCCTTGTTCTCCCCCACTTTGCCTATGGGGGTGTGGCAAATTATAATATTGTGTAGGCTATAGTGGGGTAGCCCATATGGGGTATACATTTCTAGGGTTGCATATTTGTATCACTTCCATTCCTTAGTCATTCATTCTCGTTCTACTTTTCTCAAAGGGGGGTGGAGTTAGGCAGAATCTGGTTGGGGGGGTGGGTCCTACAACCAGAAACCAACACTTCGAGACAGGGGGAGGCCTGGTTTGGGCGCTTAACGCATCCGGGGAAGGGTCGAGCGATGCACTTAGTGGCACGGGTGCAGTGCGAATCTAACACTTTTGGCACTCGAGCTGGAGTAAAAGTAGCCCGGAATGTTCAGGGCATTAAGGGCATATGCCCTTCATGTCAACGGGAGTTGTGTGTTGGCCATGTCCACCCCTGGGCGGAGCCGACTTCGTGGTGGGGTGTACGGAAGGTATAGCCGACTTGCAACAGTGGGCGACGCCGACTTGGGCGAGCTGGTCGACGGGGCTGGTCGACTTGCACGGGGCCACTGCAATGCCACCGACTTGGGAGGTCGCCGACTTGCAAGGTCACCGACTCGTAAGGTCACCAACTTGCCATGTCACCAACTTGCAAGGTCATCAACTTGCAAGGTCACCGACTTGCAAGGTCATCGACCTGCAAGGTCATCGACTTGCAAGGTCACCGACTTGCAAGGTCATCGACTTGGTAAAACTGCCAACCAGACGCATCCGAGACAAAGTCGAGGAAGACACACGGAACAGCATGGGAGGAGAGCTTGTCGACTGACGTATCACGAACAAAAGCCCGAGATCTCCAGACCCGGAAACGCGACGCATCGCCAACCTTTCCCGTCCAACGCAGTGTCGGTGAAGTCTCCGGCAAGGAGATACGGGGCCAGAGGTTGAGCTGATGCGCAGCGTATCGGACCGCAAACGGCCACAGAAAGTGAGGGGTGACAAAATTAGAAGAAATAAGAGGATTGAACTAGCAGGAATGAGGATACAAATAGCAAACCCTAGAAGGGTTGTACTCGCTATAGTGCACCCCACTACAGGCTAGAACATAAGATAACATTCTCTCACACCCCCATAGCCAAAGTGGGGTGTAATCAGCAGAGCATGCAAAGGAGTACAAGCTCAGGGTGGATCACAATGTCACCACACATTCTGAGCACAAGTTCAAGAAGCAATAGTTTAGAGTTCACAATTATGAGCAAAGCTAGTGATAGTCACAACGGGCAAGCGAGGAGGAGGAGAGAGAGTGAGGGGAGAGGAGATAGGAGGCGACGGTTGAAGCTGCAGACACACGGGCAACAGGAGGCAGAATGGCACAGCGGCTACCGGGCGAAGCCCCTGGAATACAGGAGTAACAGGCCCCGCGGCTCAAGTAGCGGCAGACGGGCAACGGACCCACGGGCGGCTGGCACAGCTGGCTACAACTGGGCTACCGGACAAAGTCCCCGGACTACAGGTGCTGCTGGCGACACGACGACAACCTCCGTGCAACTTCCCCAAACAATCCCACCCCCCGACACACACCCGCTGCTACACCGCTAGCTCCACTCCCACGCACCCCCCTTAAACCCTAAACCCCAGTCTCCCACACATCCACCCCCCTCAGCGACAGCTGCAGCAGTGGGAGACGAAGGAGGAGGAGGAGCAAAGGGAGGAATGAAGAAGCGCCACCACCATACTCGCCACCCCCAAACCCTAACACAGGCAGGGTGGGATGGCGGGTAGGCAGGGTGGGATGGCGGCGCTCGCCCCCCTCCCCTAGTAAATCCCCCGAGGGAGCCGCGACGGGCGACGGGAAAAAGGGGGAGGGGGGGGGGGGGGGGAGGCGGTGTCGAGGAAGGGGCCCACCACGGGCCTGGTAGGGTCGCCCGAGCCGTCGGCGCGAGCGCGCCCGGGCCTGGCACCGCCCGTACGGGCCGCGCGCGGGTCTCGCGCAGCCCGTACGGGCCGCGCGTAGGCCACGACGGGCGACGGGAGGTGACGACCGGGTCCTCGTCGCCCGTCGCGACGCCTCCCGAGGGCGACGCGCCGGTCGACAGGGCCGAAGCCCGCCGCGCGCCTCGGGGCGCACAGCGGGCAGAGAGCCGCCGCGCGTCTCGGGGCGCACGGCAGGCAGAAAACCGCCGCGCGCCTCGGGGCGCACGGCGGGAAGAAAAGTGCCGCACGCCACGGGGCGTGCGGCTTAGAGAGTAGTTGATAGTAGTAGCAGTGGTAGCAGCGGAAGCTAGGCGGTGGTAAGCCTACCCACAGGATCGATCCAAGGGGATCGACCTGCTCTGATAGCATGACAAAATTAGAAGAAAGAAGAGGATTGAACTAGCAGGAATGAGGATACAAATAGCAAACCCTAGAAGGGTTGTACTCGCTATAGAGCACCCCACTACAGGCTAGAACATAAGATAACATTCTGACAAGGGGCAGCCGCATGGATCAAGGAGGTATGAGCGACCTCCATGATCAAGCCAATGCGGTGCTCAGCAACCCCATTCTGCTGTGGAGAGGCTGGAAGCGACGGCGTGCCAACGTCGCAGGTTGACGGCGTGCAAGCGCTGCTTACGCAGAACAGCAGCGCACCCGCTTTGCAGGTGCTCGCGGATGATTGGCGGGCTGAGCCTCGTCACCTACACAACGTACACACCAAGTCAACCTGGCGCTGATGACTGATTCTCATCAGCCACGTCGACCTCGGGATACCACCACCGAGGTCGGGCTCGCCAACTTCGCCTGGGCGACCGTCGCTCTCTTCCGCAGAACCTCATCACCCAAGTAGCCTGGTCGACCGGCAACCATGTCGACCAGTTGCTCCCGTACGTGCCCGACGTCCTCCCAAGTTGACAGCCACCTCCAAGTCGACCTCACCATGTCGACCACGCCCCTCGTCGACCAGCTCCAGGTCGACGTCACTTCTGGTCGACCAACTCCACGTTGACAAGCAGTCCTGGTCGACCAGCTTCATGTCGACCAACGCAGTTGTCGGCCCACCACCCAAGTCGGCTACCCGAAGTTGCCGTCACACAGTTGACGCCAAGCTACTCGACGCCCAACTGCTCGATATCCTGAGTCGAGGTTGACGTCGGCCCCTCCTTCGTCGACCACCAGGTCAGGTCGACCACCAGCAGGTCGACCAGCAGACCTGGTTGACCAACCACCAGATCGACCAGCAGTCCGTCAGCTGACCACCAAAGTCGGCTTCTCCAAGTTGACGTCATCCGCAGGTCGACTTCCCAGGTCGACCTCCTTGAAGTCGGCGCCACCCTACCCTGAAGTCGGCGCCCATGCAGTCATCTCCGTGCAGGTTGACCTCCTCATCAACCAGCTCGCCCACTGCTGCAGGTCGGCTGCTCCCCTCACATCCAACCATGAAGTCGGCTCCGCCCAAGCGAGGATGGGGCCAACACACAACTCCCGTTGACAATCGACAATGTTCGCCCTGGGAGGGGGAACTGCGTTGACGTAAGTGCCTATGGATCTCCAAGACGCCATCTCTGGGTCCATGACCACTTTCCACTTAGAGGCCGACTGCCCTATGTCGAATATCAAGCTTAATAGGTAGTTGAGAGTTTAGGACGGCCTAGGCTTAGTAGCCTAGGCCAAGGAGATCGAGTGAGTTGTGCCAAGGCAAGGTGTCAAGAAAGTTGGAAATGAGTGTGTTCACTAAAGGTTTGCAAGAACATATAGCAAATGAATAAAGAAGGTGCACCACCTAACAAAGTTTATAATAACTACACTTACTAGAGCTACAGGCAGTTACATATATAAATTCTGACACTCCCCCATAACTGCATGCAGCAGGAGTTTGTGCAGAACACAACCTGCAGGGGTACACAAGCAACAGCAACAGCAGGTACGGTAACAAAGTAGGTACAGCAGCAAAGGTACAACAAGCAATTCTTGCCACCCCCTTACCCTCTCCCCCCAACCACACGAGGGGCAGCAGGGAGAGTGAGGAGGTAGGCTGGCTCTGACTGGTCACCCCCTCCATCTCCTCACCCTCCCCCTCCCCCTCCCCCCCACACTGCTGCAGGAGCAGCAGAGGGGGGGAAGAGAGGAGAGGTGGAGGGACGGCTGCTGGATGGTCTCACACCCGCCACCCCAGTGCCACTCCACCAGCTCCCCCACACCTTCACACCCTCCCCCCCAGTGGCAGCTGCAGCACTGGGAATGAAAGGAGGAGGAGGGGAAGGGGAGAACACTACCCAACACTCCAACACCCGCCACCCCCATACCCTCCCCCTCACAGCTGCAGGGAAGCGAAGGAGGAGGGGGTGGGCGGGGAGAAAGCCGCAGAGCAGCTACAGAGGGTCGGCGCGGGTAGGTCAGGGGCGGCTGCAGGGAGTGCAGGCGCGGGGTGAGGCAGAGGCGGCTGCACCGAGTGCAGGAGCCGGGGCGGCTGCTCCAAGGGCAGGCGCCGGGTGGTGCAGGGGCGGCTGGAGCGAGTGCAGGCGCGAGTGAGGCAGGGGCACCACCGAGTGCGCCAGGGGCGGGTACGCGGCGGCCCAGGACACCGTCGCAGGCACCAGGGGCGGTTTTGTGGCGGCTCAAGGCACCGTCTCGCACCACGGGGCACGTGACAGGCAGTTTAGGGCACCGTCGCATGCCATGGGGCGCACGACGGGCAGGGCACCGTCGCGTGCCACGAGGCGCCCGACGGGCAGGTTTAGGGCACCGTCGTGTGCCTCGGGGTGCACGACGGGCAGGGCACCGTCGCGTGCCACGAGGCGCACGACGGGCAGAAAAGATGTCACTCGCCACCCGGGGGCGGGACAGGGCGAAAATGGCCACGCGCCTGAGGCGCGCGACCGGAAAAACAGTAGCGGAAGCGTGAGGCGGGCCCACAGGCCAGGACGTATGTCGCTCTAATGCCATGTCGAATATCGAGCTTAATAGGTAGTTGAGAGTTTAGGACGGCCTAGGTTTAGTAGCTTAGGCCAAGGAGATCGAGTGAGTTGTGCCAAGGCAAGGTGTCGAGAAAGTTGGAAATGAGTGTGTTCACTATAGGTTTGCAAGAACATATAGCAAATGAACAAAGAAGGTGCACCACCTAACAAAGTTTATAATAACTACACTAACTACAGCTAAAGGCAGTTACATATATAAATTCTGACACCCTAACACTGCCTCACGGTATGTGCAAGGAGCCTGTATGTCAAGGGCGTTGAGGTCTCCCTCAGCGGTTAGCAACATGGCATAAAGAGAGGGGAAGCGGCTGCCAAGAACTCCAGCTCAAACTGCGTGTCCTCTAGGTCATCACAGCCAAGGGTAGACTCACCCCCGGCGGACAGAGGACGGGGACAAGGAGCAGCCACCACGCGGGTGGCGTAGTCAACGCGACGGGTGGTGGCAAAGTCAGTGACATTAGTGGTAAGAGCCGAGACAGACGACAGAGAGGCACGAGGGTCCATGACATGAGAGGCGAGAACACGTGTGACAACAGGGCGAGCGGCACGTTAGTATCCAGTGATAAGGTTAGAGGAGATAGTGAGAGAAGACTCAGGAGGTGGCACGAGAACTGACACAGTCGAAGAACGACGAGGACTAGAACGAAACAAGAGAGTGTGGAGGTCGTCAAAGGGAGACGAGGGACGAGCGCGAGGAGGACAACAAGTTGTCCAGTTGTGCGGGACAACAGGAGGAGGCGACTCTGACTTAGGAGGAGAGAAAACAGCCGGAGCCGAGTTTTGAGGAGGAAATGTAGGACCGTATGTGGTAGGAGACTGTGAGTGGACAGGAGGAGAGGAGGGAAGACCAAGGGCCCGAAGGCCACTCACAGGTGGGAACATCTGCTACAAAAGTGGCAGCTACTGTTGGTGCTGCTCCTGCTGCAGCTCCTGCTGCTCAAGCTGCTGCATCTCCTGCCTCTCCTTCTCCAACCACTCCTGCGACTCGCGCTCAAGCCAGCAAAGAGCCTGGAGACGCGTGTCGTAGTGGTGGGGAGGCGTATTGGGTGCCGCAGTAGAAGTTCCTCCAGCTCTAGCCTCCTCAGAATTAGCACCTCCAGTGCCAGCATCTCCTACTCCCATCGCAAAACTAGCTTTAGTAGTTTTCGTCTGGAAAACCACTCGCTGGCAAATAGAGGGGGGGAACCCAATAGCCATCGCCTCGCAAACTTATATAGTTTGCGAATGGAAGGCTACTTCCAAGGATTTAAGGCAAATCGTTTGCGTGTAGTCCCATGGTTCGTCCGAAAACTAGTTGGGTTTGAACTGCTTTCGAGGCACGGGTGGTGAGTGCTAGGTTTGGCGGGGGCTTGGAAACGCCTTTGATTGATCGCGAACCAATCTTGAGCTACACGTTTTCAGGAACTTGGAATTCGATATCGGAGGGAGGAGAGGAATTTGATTGTTTGAAACTATTGCATTTTATCGAGTTGTATATTTTGTATAAGTTTTGTTATGACATTTTTTTTTGTTGTGGCTTGTTAGAGATTCTCCTTGTAATATTCAAAAGCATATAATGGTTCGTGTCTTACTTTTCAGCACAAATACCGTCCCTTACTTGGGTTACGCATAACAGAGAGACCATAACAGTATATTGTTTCTCTATTTTGATCTACATACATGTCTTTTTTGGATTGAGCTCATTTTTTTATGGACATTTTGCACAAGTCATAAGACAGAAGCCATAATAACAACAACAACAACAACAACAACAACAACAACAACAACAACAACAACAACAACAACAACAACAACAACAACAACAACAACAACAACAACAACAACAACAACAACAACACAACAACAACAGCAACAACAACAGCAACAACAACAACAACAACAACAACAACAACAACAACAACAACAACAACAACAACAACAACAACAACAACAACAACAACAACAACAACAACAACAACAACAACAACAACAACAACAACAACAACAACAACAACAACAACAACAACAACAACAACAGCAACAGCAACAGCAACAACAACAACAGCAACAACAACAGCAACAACAACAACAACAACAACAACAACAGCAACAACAACAACAACAACAACAACAACAACAACAACAACAACAACAACAACAACAACAACAACAACAACAACAACAACAACAACAACAACAACAACAACAACAACAACAACAACAACAACAACAACAACAACAACAACAACAACAACAACAACAACAACAGCAACAACAACAACAACAACGACGACGACGACGACGACGACGACGACGACGACGACAACAACAACAACAACAACAACAACAACAACAACAACGACGACAACAACAACAACCACAACAATAGCAATAGGAGCAACAACAATAGCAACAATAAAAGCAACAACAAGAGCAACAACAATAGCAACAACAATAGAAATGACTGTCAGATATATATGACATAGTGTTTCTAGGCTCTAGTGGGGTAGACACTAAGGGGTACAGGTTTCTAGGGTTTCACACTTGTATCACATATTTTCTTAGTTCATCCATTCCTCGTTATTTCACATGGTATAGAGTAGGTTCCCTAGTGGGAACGTTTCCTAGGGCCCACCACTAAAACGGCTTTTTTCTTTCCTTACCTACCCGGAGCGTGCCTCGCGCCTGCCCTAGTCGCGCCCCGTGCGCCTGCCCTCCTGTCGCGTCCCCTGCCCTTAGCGGCCCGTGGCGCCCTCTTAAGGCCCCTTCGCGGCCCCTCTCACGACCCTTCGCGGCCCCTTCGCGGCCCTTCGTGGCCCCTCTCACGGCCCTTCGCGGCCCCTCGCGGCCCCTTCGCGACCCCTTGCGGCCCCTTCTCGGCCCCTTCGCCGCCCTTCGCGACCCCTTCACGGCCCCTTCACCGCCCTTCGCGGCCCCTTGCGGCCCTTCTTGGCCCCTTCGCCGCCCTTCGCGGCCCCTTCGCGGCCCCTCCGCGGCCCTTCGCGGCTCCTTCACGGCCCCTCCGCGGCCCCTTCGCAGCTCGTCGCGGCCACTCAGCGGCCCCTCCCCGGCTCTTCACGGCCCTGCCGCCCCGTCGTCGCCGGCCCAGCAGCAGCTGCCGTCGCGCCTGCTGCCGCTGCTGCTTCCTCCACGTCGGGTCGCCGCCGCCACTGCTGCCGTGACAGCTGTCGCCGCTCGTGACATGACAGCCGCCGCCACCGTGTCACAAGAGTAGCTAGAACAAGGAGCCATAGCTAGGGTTTACCTAGCTAGGCAAGAGAGAGTTAGGCAAAAGAGTGCGTTCACTAGCAGGAATGAGGATACAAATAGCTAACCCTAGAAGGGTTGTACTCACTATAGAGCACCCCACTACAGGCTAGAGCATAACATTCTGACACACCCCCATAGCCAAAGTGGGGTGTAATCAGCACAACAAGCAAAGCAGAATAAGCTCAGGGTGGATCACAATGTCACCGCACATTCTGAGCACAAGTTCAAGAAGCAATAGTTTAAAGTTCACAATTATGAGCAAAGCTAGAGGCTATCGCATAGGGCAAGTGAGGAGGAGGAGGCGAGACTGTAAGAGGAGAGGAGATAGGAGGCGACGACTGAAGCTGCAGACACACGGGCAACAGGAGCGCGCACACAGTGGTTACCGGGACAGCGCCCCGGACTACTAGAGTAACTGGCTCACGGGCTACAAGGAGCTATAGGAGCAACGGACCCACGGGCGACAAGCGCAGCAGGCTCTCTGGGCTACCAAGACAGCGCCTCGGACTACAGGTGTTGCGGACAAAAAGACGGCAGCCTCCTCTCAGCCTCCCCAAACAGTCCCACCCCCCCTGACACACACCCCCTACTAAAACCTTAGCTCCACTCCCATAGCACCCCCCTACCACCACTCCTTCGGCTCCCACACACCCACCCCCCTCAGCGGCAGCTGCAGTAGTGGGAGACGGAGGAGGAGGAGGAGCAGGTGATGGCTCACACACCCGCCACCCCCATACCCGTCACCCCCATACCCTGAGTGTGCGGTAAGTGACCTCAGGTGTGCGCGAATCGTGCACTAGTGTGCGGGAAGCAAACTCAGGTGTGCGGTAAGCAGACTTAGGTGTGCCGGGGAGGGGGGGGGGCGAAGGGCGACGCGTGGGTCGACAGGGACGAGCGCACAGGTCCCGGGGGGCAGCGCGCGGGTCGACGGGGCCGCCGCGAAGGGCGACGGGGATCCGCGTGCGGGTTGACGGGGCCGCCGCGAAGGTCGACGGGGAGCCGCGGGCGGGTCGACGGGGTCGCCGCGAAGGGCGACGGGAAGCCGCGGGCAGGTCGACGGGGCCGCCGCGAAGGGCGACGAGGAGCCGCGAGAAGGTCGACGGGGACGGGCGCGCCGGTTGACAGAAACCGCCACGCGTCCCGAGCGCATGGCGGGCAGAAAACCGCCACGCGCCCCGAGCGCGTGGCGGGACGAAAAAATGTAAATCGCACGCCACGGGGCGCACGACAGACAGTAGGGCAGCGGAAGCAGGCGGGCCCACAGGCCAGGAGCGACACTGCTCTGATAGCATGTCACAAGAGTAGCTAGAACAAGGATCCATAGCTAGGGTTTACCTAGCTAGGCAAGAGAGAGTTAGGCAAAAGAGTGCGTTCACTAGCAGGAATGAGGATACAAATAGCAAACCCTAGAAGGGTTGTACTCGCTATATAGCACCCCACTACAGGCTAGAGCATAACATTCTGACACGCCGTACCGGCCCTACCTTGCAGCTGAGGCGCGGCCCTCCTCTGCCGCCCTGTCGTGGCCCTATTCCTGCTGGCGCACCTCGGCCTTGCCCCATTGTTTGCGGGCCTCTACCCACCCGCCCCTGGTAAGAGCACCGCCGAGTCGCGCCCCTCCTGCTGCTAGCCTGCTGCTGCTGCTATTATGGCTACCCACAATGTTCTCACCTTTGATGCTGAGGGTCGCGCTGTTGACTTTGAGGTCTGGGCCGATGATCTGCCGCTTTTCCTGCAGCGCAATAGAAAAGAAGGTCTCTCACTGTTCGATCTCACGTCTGGCGCCTCTGCTGCCCCTGCTGCCGATACTGACATTACTGTTCGCTCACAGTGGGCCACACGCGATGCTGCTGCCTGTCTTGCTCTGCGTAGTCACCTGCCGTCCACTGAGCATGCACACTTTAGTCAGTACAAGAGTGCTAAGACCTTGTACGACGCTTTAGTTGCACGCTACTATCCCCCTGCCACTGCTGCCCTTAGTCGCCTCATGCTGCTGTACATGTTCCCTGACCTCGCCTTGCCGCCTTTCCCACATTCGCTGACCTCATTACACACCTTCGCACTAGTGACACCCGCTACCGCGCTGCGCTTCCTGCTGAGTTCTGCGCCAAGAACCCTCCCCCCAAGTACATCACCCTGTACTACCTGGTCACCCGGCTCCCTGACTCCCTTTGCTCGGTCAGGAACCACTTCCTCTCTGTTTGCCCCACCACACTCACCGTTGACCTCCTCGAGGAGCGCCTCCTGGCAGCTGAGAAGAGTATAGTCGCTGTAGGAGCCCCTCGTGCCCCGTTCTTCTAGGGGTGCTCCCCTCCCCCCTTTTGCCCTCTGTTGCCTCTACTGCTGCGGTCGACCTTGTTGGCACCGAGTCGGTCGGCGCTGCATCTGCCCCTAGCGGGACATGCCACAACGGCAAGGGCAAGGGGGGCAAGGGCACATGAGGAGCTGGCGGGGGCGGTGGAGGTGGTGGTGGAGGTGGCAGTGGAGGTGGCGGAGGGGGTGGGGTGGCGATGGGAGTGTTGGCGAGGGTGGGGCTTCGGTGACGGCGGTGGAGGCGGAGGCGGCGGCGGCAGTGGCGGTGGGAGCGGAGGAGGCGGCGGTGGCGGCAGCAGCGGTGGAGCTGGTCGGGGTGGCTTCGGTGGTGGTCAGCGCCAGCAGCAGCAGCGCACTCGTGAGACCCCATCCCCCCAGCAGCTTCGTGAGTGGTACGATGCGCGCCAATGGGGTGGGGGTGCTGGTCCCTATGCCTACGTCCTGCGTACCAGCGACCGCACACCACCCAGCGCTGCTTCGGCCGCCTGACGGACGCCTGGCGTCTCCAGTTCCCTAACGCCACTGAGATCCTTCGCTAGGGCGAGCTGCTTAGGTCGGGGGTTGCTATCTTTGATCTTGATTACGATGCTATTCTTGCTGCCATGTATGTTGTGTCTACTAGTGATGAGGGTGACTGTTACCTGTGTGTTCCGCCTGACCCAAGCATTGAGGCTGCAGCTCTAGGAGCTGGTGAGGCTGCTGCTCTAGGTGCTAGTGTGTCTACTGCTCCAACTGCTGGTGAGTGTGCTCTCTCAGGTACCACGTCCGTTCAGGCTGTGCACACTTTCACCCTTCACTCGCATGCTTCTCGCTCCTTCTTTCGAGACCTCACCACACCCACGCCGCTTAGTCGGCCAGTTGCAGTCTCGCTGGCAGACCCCTCAGGGGGTCTTGTCCTTGCATACTTCTCCACTGTCTTACCGTGTCCGGCGGACCCTTTTGGCACCCTGTCAGGTCTTTACCTCCCCTCGTTCTCTTCAAACCTGGTGAGTGGTGTTGACCTACAGGATGGGGGAGTTGACCAGTTCACTCCTACGAGTCAGCGCGTGACCCACCGTCCTCGGACGGGCCGACACTTGGCCACGTTCACCCGTCGGCTGAAGTCGAGCTTGTACACACTGACTACTCAGTCTCCTCCGGCTGCTCAATCTGGTTAGGTAGCTGCATCCGGTCAGGTGTTTTGTGCAGCGTCCAGGTCTGGTCCTGGGTCTGACCCCCCCTCGTGTCGTCTCTTGTCTCACCAGAATCTCCACTAGCACCATCGCCTTGGTCACCCCTCTCTGCCTCGTCTCCGAGACATGGCCTCTCGTGTCCTTGTCTCTGGTCTCCCCTGGTCCCTCCCTCCTCTTCCTCCGGGGCCTACCCCTACCTGCGTTCCCTGCGTCGAGGGGCGGCAGCGCGCCGCTCCTCACTCCTCCGAGTTTCCTCTCACAGAGACTCCGCTGCAGACGCTTCACCTGGACGTGTGGGGCCCCGCCCGCGTCCATGGACAGGGTCATGAGCGTTACTTCCTGCTGGTGGTTGACGACTACTCGCGTTACACCACAGTCTTCCCCTTGCGCACCAAGGGTGAGGTCACTGAGCTGTTGATCGACTGGATCCGCGCAGCTCGTCTCCAGCTCAGAGATAGTTTCGGCTCGGACTTTCCTGTTCAGCGTCTGCACTCCGACAGAGGCGGAGAGTTTTCCTCTGCCCGTCTGGGAGCCTTCTGTCGTGCACAGGGCATCCGCCAGACCTTCACGCTTCCGGCCTCTCCATAGCAAAATGGGATTGCCGAGCGCCGCATTGGCATGGTCATGGACGTCGCTCGTACGTCCATGATCCATGCGGGTGCTCCCCATTTTCTGTGGCCGTTTGCGATTCAGTAAGCAGCGCATCAGCTCAACCTTCAGCCCCGGGTCTCCTTGCTGGAGACCTCCCCTACTCTGCGGTGGACGGGGAAGGTTGGCGACGCGTCTGCGTTCCGTGTGTTGGGATCTCGAGCTTTTGTCCGCGACTTGTTTGCGGACAAGCTGTCCCCCCGCGCTGTTCCCTGCGTCTTCCTTGGCTTCCCCCCTGACGCGCCTACTTGGCAGTTTTACCACCCCACCATGCGCCATGTTCTGTCCTCCCATGACATCACGTTTGACAAGTTGGTTCCTTACTACCGTCTCTTCCCCTACCCAGCTGCCCCCCTCTCTCTGCCGCTGCTCTTGACCCCCTTCCCCTTCAGGGTCCTGCCCCCTCAGGTGTGTCCCAGGTAGACGCAGTCGAGCTTGTTGAGGTAGCGGTTGACTCTGGTGCTACTGGGGGTGCTGGACCTGCGGGTGCGGAGTCTGGGGGTGCTGCACCTGGGGGTGCTGAGTCTGGGGGTGCTGCGACTGGGGTTGCGGAGCCTGAGGGTGCTGGGCCTACTCGTGTGGAGTCTGGCGGTGCGGGGTCTAGAGGTCCTTCTCGTGGTTCGTCCCGACGAGAGCTACCCTCTCCACAGGAGCTGCGCGAGTGGTTCGCTCGGCGCTGGAGCCGTGCTGCTGGAGCTAAAAGGTTCCGCTGGTGCTGGAGGTTCTACTGCTGCTGAGGGTGCTGATGCCACGATTCCCGGAGGTGCTCGTACTGGAGGTACTGGAGCGGCTGGACCTGGGGGTGCTCGTGATGGTGGAGTTGCTGGTGGTGCTGGAGCTGGCATTGCTACTGGAGGTGCTGGAGCTGGGGCTGTTGGGTCTTCCGGTGTTCTTGCTGGAGCAAGAGCTGCTTTGGGTGCTGGAGCTGGAGGTGCTGCTGTAGCCGGTGCTCCTGTGGGTGCTAGAGTAAATGCTCCAGGAGCTCGTGGAGCTGCTATAGTTGTGGCTGACCTTGGGGGTGCTGGTTCTGTCCCTGCTAGTTGTGGAGGTGATGCGCAGCCGCGGGCGTACTTCGTTCCGCTCCTTGAGCAGGTTCTTGGTCTTCCGCCCTCTACTGGTCCTGCTCCTTCCTTCTCGTGTCCACTGTGTATCTAGTCCGAGTCACAGTTACAGCCCGCCTCCGCACTGCCTACTCCCTCTCCTTACAGTGTTCCTACTGGAGGTCTTGCTGAGCGTCGTGAGCCTGCGTCTCGTCCTGCGTCGCCTGTTCGTGCTGCTGGCACTAGACGTCGTATTCCCCGTCAGCGTCCTCCTGCGGTCTCGGGCACGCACTAGATGGTACTGTGTCCTTCTGCTGCTCCACTGCGTGTCCCTTTGCCATCTCCCCCAGAGTCCTCTCTTCTTGGTCTTGCTGACTTGGAGTCTGACTCTCTTCGTGCTGCCAGTCCTACTATCACGCGTCTCATGGTTACTCCTTTCACTGACCCTTCCTTTCAGTTCACTACTGCGTCTGCCTTAGTTGCTGAGCTTGTCGACTTCGCTGCTCGCTGTCGTCTAAACTACGCCGCTAGTCTTGTCGCTGAGTCTGAGTCTGTCTGTCCTCCATCCGTCGGGGGTGAGTGTGCTCTTAGCACGGACATCTTTGAGGACAGGCAAGAAGAGTTCCATTGTTTTGCTGCTGCTTTGCCTCATCTCGTGTCCATGCTGATTGCCCCTGAGGGAGACCTCAATGCACCACATATCCCGACCCCGCGCTCTGATGCAGAGGCGATAGAGAGTCCTTAATCCTCTCAGTGGCAGTCAGCCATGGACGCAGAGATGGCATCCTGGAAGTCCACACGCACCTACGTCGACGAGGTTCCCCCACCTGGGGCAAACATCGTCAGCGGCATGTGGATTTTCAGGGTGAAGCGGCCGCCGGGTTCTCCGCCTGTCTTCAAGGCGCGTTACGTGGCTCGAGGCTTTAGTCAGCGGCTGTGAGTTCACCATTTCAGAACTTTTCTCCCACCCCGAAGATGACCACTCTTCGGGTGCTGCTGCATGTAGCCGCTCAGCGTGACTACGACTTCGGGTGCTGCTGCATGTAACTTCAGCACTGCTTTCCTACAGGGCAGCTTGCAGGAGGAGATCTGGCTGCGCCGCCCACCTGGCTTCACTGGGTTGTTTCCTCCGGGTACCCAGTGGAGCCTCCAGCGGCCAGTCTACGGTCTCCGCTAGGCGCCCCGTGACTGGCACGACACACTGAGGACTACTCTTGCGGCTCTTGGGTTTGCTCCTTCTACTGCCGACCCGTTGCTGTTTCTACAGACTGGAGCACAGAACGAAGCACATTTCTCTTCACTACTTTCTTGCTCGTCAGCTGCAGCAGCGTGGTCAGCTGCGACTTGCTTACGTGGCCTCTAAGGCCAACACTGCTGATATCTTTTCCAAGGCACTTCAGCCTTGTGATCATCAGCGCTTTTGTAAGATGCTAGGTCTTGTGCCTACTTGGCCTCACTTGCTCACTTCTTGACCTTGCTTGTACTGTGATCTATCTAGACCTGCACTTGCTTGTTTACCTTTGTATATAATCCTGCATGTGAACTGGCCTTATGGACTTGAACTAGTTCTCAGAATATGTAATGACGTTGTGATTCACCCTCAGCTTCCTTTGCTTGACTGGTCTTGTGACCCCTAGTTCTCCCCACTTTGCCTATGGGGGTGTGTCAGATATATATGACATAGTGTTTGTAGGCTCTAGTGGGGTAGACACTAAGAGGTTCAGGTTTCTAGGGTTTCACATTTGTATCACACATTTTCTTAGTTCATCCATTCCTCGTTATTTCACAATGACATCAGCAACGACGACATCAACGACGACAGCAACAACGACAGCAACGACAACAGCAACAATGATGGCAACGATAAGAGCAACGACAACAGCATACACGACTGTAGCAACAACAGCAACAACAACGACAACGACAACAACAACAAAATCAACAACAACGACGACGACAACTACAACAACAACAACAACAACGACGAGGACAACAACAACAACAACAACGATGACGACAACAGCTACAACGGCGACGACAATAACTACAACGGCGACGACAACATCAACAACAACGACGACGACATCAACAACAACGACGACGACATCAATAACAACGACGACGACATCAACAACAATGATGACGACATCATCAATAACGATGACGACATCAACAACAACGATGATGACATCAACCACAACGACAACCACAGCAACGACAACGACCACAACTGCAATGGCAACAGCAACAAGAACAGCAACGACAACAACAACAACAACAACAACAACATCAACGACAACAGCAACAACAACAGCAACGACAACAGCAACAACAATGACAATGGCAACAACAACAACGAGGACAACAACAACGACAACAAGGACAACAAGAACAAGAACAACAACAACAACAACAACAACAACAACAACAACAACAACAACAACAACAACAACAACAACAACAACAACAACAACAACAACAACAACAACAACAACAACAACAAGAACAACAAGAACAACATCAACAACAACAACAACAACAACAACAACAACAACAACAACAACAACAACAACAACAACAACAACAACAACAACAACAACAACAACAACAACAACAACAACAACAACAACAACAACAACAACAACAACAGCAACAACAACAACAACAGCAGCAACAACAACAACAACAACAACAACAACAACAACAACAGCAACAACAACAACAACAACAACAACAACAACAACAACAACAACAACAACAACAACAACAACAACAACAACAACAACAACAACAACAACAACAACAACAACAACAACAACAACAACAACAACAACAACAACAACAACAACAGTAGCAGCAATGACAACAGCAACACAATGCATAATTATATTTGTGAATATAAAAATAATTGCTGAAAGTGATAAAATATTAGCTCCATACGATAGAAAGGAGATAAAGACCTTTTGTTATCCATGAGAAACTGTTGTGTAAATTGAAGTTAATAGTATAGTATTTGGGGTACAAATATATATACGTATGACTACAAAATTAATGAGAACTAATATTTATATATAGAATGTTATCCAAATTATGTGTTGCGTTGAGTTTTATTTGTCAAATTATAATGTTGTATAGGCTGTAGTGGGGTAGCCTATATGGGGTACACATTCCTAGGGTTGCATATTTGTACCACTTTCATTCCTTAGTGCACTCATTCTCATTCCAGCTTTCTCATGGTATCGAGCAAGTTCCCTCGTTGGAACTGTGCCAAGGGCCCACCACATCTAATTTTTTTTTTCCTGCCCGGAGCGCGCTCCCCGAGTCGCGCTCCCCTCTCTGCCTTCGTCGAGCCGCCCTAGCGGCCACGTCACGCCGCCTTAGCGGCCCCTGATTCATAGCCCTAGCGACCTCGTCGCCCTACCTACGCCTCGGCCCCGTCGCAATACCTGCGCCCCGGCCCCGTCGCCCTACCTGCGACCCCGGACCCGTCGCCCTACCTGCGACCCCGGCCCCGTCGCCCCACTGCGACCCTGGCCCCGCCGCCATACCTGCAGCCCCGGCCCTAGACCCGTCGCCCTACCTGCGCACCGGCCGTGGCCACGTCGCCCTACTTGCTACCCCGGCCCTGTCACCCCTCCATCGACCCAGGCCCCGTCGCCCTACCTGCGCCCCGACCCCGGCCCCGTCGCCCTACCTGAGTACCGGCCCCGTCGCCCTACCTTCGACCCGGCCCCGTCGCCCTACCATCGACCCGGCCTCTTCGCCCTACCAACGGCCCTACCGGCCTACCACTGGCCCCGCCGCCCTACCAGCGGCCCCGCCGCCCCACTTGTGGCCCCGCCGGCCTACCAGCGGCCCCGCCGCCCCACCTGTGGCCCCGGCGCCCTACCAGCTGCCTCGCCACCCTGCCGGCCGCCCCGCCGACCTACCAGCGGCCCCGCCGCCCTACCTGTGGCCCCGCCGCCCTACCAGCGGCCCCGCCACCCTACCAGCAGCTCCGCCTCCCTACCAGCGGCCCTGCCGCCCTACGCACCCGAGCCGCCCGCACCGCCAGAGCCGCCCGAGCCGCCCGTTTAGCAGGAGCCGCCCGAGCGAGCCCCCCCGAGCCGCCCGAGCCGCCCGAGCCACCTGAGCAGCTGAGGAGCCGAGCGGCGGATGCCGCCGAGCCGCAGTTGCTGCCGAGCCGCCCGAGTCGCCCGAGCCGCCGTGTTACCGAGCTGCTGTGCTACCGAGCTGCCCAAACCGCCCTGTCTGGTGAGAGCAGTGCCTGTGTCACTGCACTGCCCTTGCTCTACAATTAGCGCTGCTAGTCTACTTCTGTCATGGCCACCCCCAGTAATCTTGCTTTTGACGCTGAGGGTCGGGCCATTAACTTTGACGTCTGGGTTGATGACCTGCAGCTTTTCCTACACTGCGATAGGGCAGACGGTCTCTCCCTCTTTGACCTCACCTCTGGTGCCTCCCCTGCCCCTGCTGCCGATGCCGACGCCACTGTTCGCTCACAGTGGGCCACTCGCGATGCTGCTGCACGTCTTGCTGTGCGTCGCCACCTGCCTACCACTGAGCGCGCACACTTTAGTCAGTACAAGAGTGCTCAGACCTTGTACAACGCTGTAGTTGCGCGCTACTCTTCCCCTGCCACTGCTGCATTGAGCCGCCTCATGCTACCATACCTCTTCCGTGACCTTGCTGCCTTTCCCACAGTCGCTGACCTCATTACGCACCTCCGCACTAGCGACACTCACTACCGCGCTGCGCTTCCTCCTGAGTTCTGCACCAAGAACCCCCCCCCCCAAGTACATCACTCTCTATTATATAGTCACCCGCCTCCTTGACTCCCTTCGTGTAGTCAGAGACCACTTCCTCTCAGTCTGTCCCACCACTCTCACTGTTGACCTCCTAGAGAAGGCCCTCCTAGCAGCGGAGAAGAGCATAGTCGCTGTAGGAGCCTCTCGTGGTGACCCTCGCACCCCCATCTTTGAGGGGTGTTCCCCTTCCCCCCTTTTGCCCTCTATCGCCTCTGCTGCTGCGGCCGACCTCGTTGGCCTTGAGTGAGTCGGTGCGGCATCTGCCCCTAGTGGGATTCGCTCTGGCAAGGGCAAGGGGGGCAAGGGCGCGGGAGGAGCTAGCGGGGTTGGTGGAGGTGGCGGTGGAGGCGGCAGAGGAAGTGGGGGTGGCGGTGGGAGTGGTGGCGGGGGTGGAGGTGTCGGTGGCGCAGTGGAGGCGGAGGCGGCGGAGGCGGTAGCGGTGGGAGCGGAGGCGGCGGTGGGGGCGGAGATGGAGGAGGCGGTGGTGGAGGAGGTGGAGCTGGTCGGGGTGGCGCTTCGCAGCGGAGCAGCTCCGGTGGTGGTCAGCGCGAGCAGCAGCAGCAACAGCGTTCTCGGGACATCCCCCCCCCTCAGCAGCTCTGTGAGTGGTACGCTGCACGTCAGCGTGGTGGGGGTCTTGGTCCGTGCACCTACGTCCTACGCACCGGCGACCGTGCGGGTGAGCAGTGTGGGGGTGCACACCCCACCCAGCGCTGCTTTGGTCGCCTGTCAGACGCTTGGCGTCACCAGTTCCTTGAGGCCACTGAGATCCCCTGCTAGGGTGAGCTGTCTAGGGCGGGTGTAGCTATCCTTGATCTTGAGTTTGATGCTATTCTTGCTGCCATGTATGTTGTGACTATTAGTGATGAGGGTGACTCTTACCGGGGTTTCTCGCCCGACCCGGGCATTGAGACTGCTGCTCTAGGTATTGGTGAGGCTGCTGCTCTAGGTGCCAGTGAGGCTGTTGCTCTAGGTGCCAATGCGTCTGCGTCCTCAGGTCCTGGTGAGTCTGTGCTCTCAGGTACCGTGTTGGCTTCGGCCTCCCTCACCTTCACACTTGACTCAGGGGCTTCTCGCTCCTTCTTTTGAGACCGCACCACTCTCACGCCGCTTTGTCGGCCGGTTGCGGTCTCCCTGGCAGACCCCTCTGGGGGTCCTATCCTCTCTCACTTCTCCACTGTCCTCACGTGTCCGGCTGCCCCCTCATTCTTGTTCCAGCTTTCTCATTATTTGATCAAAATATTGACGAATTTGTGAACATATGGGGAAAAACTGCTATAGCCGCACCATGCGCTGGGTTTTTGTGCCTGTGGTCAGGTATTACCTATATTTTGGACCATTTGTTCTTATTATTGTAGGGTTTTGAAAAGAGATATTAGATGTAATGATGATTCTTATCTAGTGGGTCTCTGGTTTGAACAAAACGTGTACAATATGTTTTGGAAACTGCACATTTGTCAAGCTGGCAGCAGTTAGCGAGCCATTTCTAATTGTCGAGCTGGATTTCGTTGGACACCTCATTTTTGCCAAGATGCCATTATGACCAATCGTTGCTCAGACTTGCGACAGCACTGCTAAGTGAATGTCTAATTTGCTACGTACACCAATAGAAGTGCCTTTGTCATTGTCGAGCCACTGAGCAAGGCACCGCTAGCAACGACAAAAAGGCAACAGTGCAAGGCAATTCGTAGGATGCAGCTGCTCTAACTGCCTCAGTTCTCGGCATTGGTAAGCGAGTGTGAAGAAATGAGGATTGAATGAACTAGGAAAGAGGTGGGTACAAGTAGGAAAACCTAAAAGTGTTGTACCCCATATTTTCTACACCACTAAAGCCTACACAAACTATAGCATATGAGTTTGACACACCCCCATAGGCAAAGTGGGGGAGAACAAGAAGTCACACGACCATTCAAGCAAAGCAAAGCAAGCTCAGGGTGGATCACAACGTCACCACAAATTCCGAGAACCAATTCAAGGCCACAAGGCCAGTTCACATGCAAGATTATATATAAAGGTAAACAAGCAAGTGTAGGTATAGATAGATCACAATACAAGCAAGGTGTAGAAGTGAGCAAGTGAGGCCAAGTAGGCACAAGACCTAGCATCGTACAGAAGCGCTGATGATCACAAGGCGGAAGTGCCTTGGTAAATATATCAGCAGTGTTGGCCTCAGAGGCCACGTAAGCAAGGCGTAGCTGACCACGCTACTGCAGCTCACGAGCAAGGAAGTAGCGAAGAGCAATGTGCTTCGTTCTGTGCTCCAGTCTGTGCTCCCGACAC
Organism: Closterium sp. NIES-65; assembly: GCA_948144175.1. Taxonomy (NCBI): domain Eukaryota; kingdom Viridiplantae; phylum Streptophyta; class Zygnematophyceae; order Desmidiales; family Closteriaceae; genus Closterium; species Closterium sp. NIES-65. The sequence continues at coordinate 814,423 of CANXME010000298.1, read as the reverse complement.
AAGGCTAGCATGGCCTTGTTGTCTATGTACAGAACTGGAGAAGAACGAGGTGGCACTCCTTGGTTGGTCAGCAGGTAGGTGAGCCATGTCAAACACTATACGTCTTATCATTGTGTAGGCTATAGTGGGTTAGCCTTTAGGGGGTACACAAAGTTAGGGTTTCCTACTTGTACTCCAACTTTCATAGTTCAATCACTTCTTCATTCTAACATGGTATTAAGAGCGTAGGTTTCGACCTAGGATCGCTCCTTAGGGCCCACCATTCCCTTGTACCTACTAGCGCCCTCGTGCGCCCTCTACTGTCGGAGCGCCCTCGAGCGCCTCCCCCTCTAGCGCCCTCGTGCACCTCTCTTTCAAGGACCCCTAAGGCCCCGTCTACCCCGCGCGCGACTTGCTTAGAGGCCCCGTTGGCCCCCTATATCCGTGCGCGCCCACTACTAAGCGGCCCCGTTGGCCCGTCGACCCCACGCGCCGCCCCTTTAGCGGCCGCGCTGGCCCCGTCGACCCCGTGCGTGACCCCGTTAGAGGCCCCGTCGGCCCCATATACCTCGCGCGCGCCCACTCACTAGCAGCCCCGTTGGCCCCCCTCAACCCTCGCGCCGCCCCTTAGCGGCCCCGTTGGCCCCGTCGCCCCGTGCGCGACCCCGTTAGAGGCCACGTCGGCCCCGTATACCCCGCGCACGCCCACCCCTTAGCGGCCCCGTCGACCTCCTCGACCCACACGCCGCCCCTTAGCGCCCCCGCTGGCCCCAACGACCCCGCCCCTTACCACTCCACCGCGACACCCACGGCCCCGCCAGAACGAGCCGCCCGAACCGAGCAGCCCAAACCGAGCCGCCCAGCCCAAACCGAGCCGCCCGACCCGAGCCGCCCAGCCGGAACCGAGCCGCGCCGCCCGAACCCGGCCGAGCCACCCTACCCGAGCCGAGCCGCCCTACCTGAACCGAGCTGCGCCTCCCATATTGGATCGAGCCGCCCTACCTGAGTCGTACTGCTTACTGTCTTGAGGGTGCACCTACTGCTACTACTGCTACTCTACTACTACTCCTACTACTGCTATGGCTAGCCCTCCTGTGCTAGCTTTCGATGCTGAGGGCCGCCCAGTGAAGTTCGAAACCTGGCTAGATGACCTACACCTCTTCCTACAGCTCACTGCCAAGGATGACATCTCACTGTACAATCACGCCCTCGGCCATGCTACTGCTCCTGCTGCTACTGCTGACAGCATTGCCCGCTCACAGTGGCAGACTCGTGACGCCCACGCTCGCTTCGCTATTCGCAACTCCCTGCCGATAGACGAACGCGAGCACTTTGGCCAGCACAAGACTGCACAGGCACTGTACACCGCTGTCGTTGCCCGCTACTCCTCACCTGCCTCTGCCGCGCTAGTCCGTCTCTCCCTCCCCTACCTGTTTCCCGACCTGGCCTCGTTCCACACAATAGCTGACCTCATCTCGCACCTCCGTACTAGTGAGGCCCGCTTCCGTGCCGCCATGCCCGATGAGTTTCTTGCCACGAACCCCCCCCCCCGCTCTGGCTCACTCTCTACCACCTAGTCACCCGCCTCCCTGACACTCTGCGTGCTGTCAGGGACCACTTCCTAGCTCGCTGCCCCACTGAGCTCACCATTGCCCTCCTCGAGAAGGAACTGCTTGCAGCTGAGACTAGCATAGTCGATGTAGGTGCCTCTCGTGGCGACCCCCGCACCCCTTTCTTCGAGGGGCGTTCCCCTTCCCCCCTTCTTCCCTCTGTCGCCTCTGCTTCTGTTGTCGACCTCCTTGGTGCTGAGAAGGTCGGGACTGCGTCTGCTTCGAGCGGGGGCCGCAGCGACAAGGGCAAAGGGGGCAAGGGAGGCGGAGGTGACGGCGGGGGAGGCGGTGGTGGGGGTGGTGGCGGCGGTGGGGGTGGTGGTGGGGCTAGTGACAGCAGTGGGGGTGGTGGCGGCAACGGCGGGGGCGGTGGCAGGGGCAGGGGCGGTGGTGGGGGCGGCGGTGGACGCGGCGGCGGCAGGGGAGGAGGTGGTCAAGGCGGTGGTGGCGGCAGTGGTGGTCGTTGAGGCACTGGCGGTGGCCAGAGCCTTCAGCACTCTCCGTCGCCCCAGGAGCTCCGTGAGTGGTATGCTCGGCACGTGGGGGGGGGGGGGGGGGGGGGGGGGGGGTGGTGGCCTTAGCTGCATGTACGTTATCCGCACTAGTCAGACGTGTGGGAGGGCGCACCCCACGCAGCGCTGCTTCTCCCGCCTCGACGACGCTTGGCGTACTCAGTTCCCTGACGCCACTGAGCTGCCCCGCTGGGCTGATCTGATGAAGCAAAACATTGATATCTTTGCTCTAGACTTTGATGCTATTCTATCTGCCATATATGTGATGTCTATTAGTGGAGAGGGTGCCCAGTACCTGAGTGTTCCGCCCGACCCGGGCACTCAACCCGGTGAAGCTAACGCCCTAGATGCTAGAGTGTCTGCTACCCCAGGTGCTGGTGAGGCTACTGCGCTAGGTGCTGGTACGTCCGCGCCCCCTGTCATTGAGTCGACTGAGGCACTGCACACCTTTACACTAGACTCAGGCGCCTCCCGCTCTTTCTTTCGTGACCGCATGGCTCTTGAGCAGCTTACTCGACCCGTTGTAGTCTCTCTCGCTGACCCCTCTGGGGGTCTACTCCTTGCGACTTCCTCCACTGTCCTCCCCTGTCCGGCCGTCCTGTCGGGTACACTGTCCGGTCTCTACCTCCCCTCGTTCTCTACGAACTTGGTGGCGGGTAGTGCGCTCCAAGACAGGGGTGTTCACCAGTTCACCCCTGCCTATGAGCGCGTGACACACTGCACGTGTGCTCGGACGGGCCGTCACCTGGCGACCTTCACACGGCAGCCGGGGTCGGACATGTACACACTGACTACTAAGTCCCCTTAGGTAGCTGCGTCTGCGTTTGCGTCAGGTCAGCTGTCGGCCCCCTGCTCGTGTTGCGCTCTGGCGCACGAGACAGTCCTTTGGCACCACCGCCTTGGTCACCCGTCCGTGCAGCGCCTTTGGGCAATGCACAAACGGTACCTTGTCTCTGGTCTTCCCAGGGTTCTCCCCCCCTACCCACCTGTATCAAGGGGCGGCAGCGCGCCGCTCCTCACTCCTCGTTTCCCCCGACGATTGCTCCCTTGCAGACGCTCCACATGGACGTGTGGGGCCCAGCCCGCGTCCGTGGTCAGGGTCAAGAGAGGTACTTCCTGATAGTTGTTGATGACTACTCGCGCTACACCACGGTCTTCCCCTTGCGCACCAAGGGTGAGGTACCTGATGTTTTGATCCCTTGGATCCGCGCTTCTCATCTCCAGCTCAGCGAGCGTTTCCACTCGGACTTTCCTCTCCTACGCTTGCACTCTGACTAAGGTGGTGAGTTCTCCTCTGACCTCTTGGCAGCCTACTGTGCGGAGCACGGCATCCGCCAGTCGTTCAGGCTTCCGGCCTCTCCACAAAAGAATGGGGTTGCTGAGCGCCGCATTGGCTTGGTCATGGAGGTCGCTCGTACCTCCTTGATCCATGCTGCTACCCCCCCACTTTCTGTGGCCGTTTGCGGTCCGATACGCTGCGCATCAGCTCAACCTCTGGCCCCGTGTCTCCTTGCCGGAGACTTCCGCGACACTGCGTTGGATGGGAGAGGTTGGCGATGCGTCGCGTTTTCGGGTCTGGGGATCCCGAGCTTTTGTTCGCGATACGTCCGCGGACAAGCTCTCCTCCCGCGCTGTTCCGTGTGCCTTCCTAGGCTTTGTTCCGGACGCGGCTGGTTGGCAGTTTTACCACCCCACCTTGCGCCATGTCCTCGCCTCTCAGGACGTCACCTTTGACGAGTCGGTACCCTTCTACCGCCTCTTCCCCTACCGCATTGCCCCGCTCCCTCCCCCGCCTCTCTTCCTCGCGGCAGGTGCTGCTGTGGTAGACCCCCTCCCCCCTCAGGGTGCCGCTCCCTCAGGTGTGTCCTAGGTAGACCCGGTTGAGCCTGTCAAGGTAGCAGTCGACTCTAGTCCTGCTCGGGGTGCTGAGCCTGAGTGTGCGGAGCCTGGGGTTGCGGAGTCTGGGGGTGCAGAGCCTGGGGGTGAGGAGTCTGGGGGTGCTGAACCTGGGAGTACGGAGACTGCTGGTGCTGAGTCTGCGGGTGCTGAGCCTGGGAGTGCTACACTTTGAGGAGCTCTCTCCTCACAACAGCTGCGTGAGTGGTACTTCCAGTACTGCAGCCTCATGAGAGGTGCTGCTGGAGCCGGTGCTCGTGCTTCCTCGCCCAGGCAGGAGCTGCCCTCTCCCCAGCGTCTTCGTGAGTGGTACGCACGGCGCTATAGTCTCACGAGTGGCGCTCCTATTGTCGCGGACCCTGCTCCTGGTGCTGCGGACCCTGGAGTTGGAGCTGCTGCTGGTGCTGCGGACCCGGGGGTTGGAGCTCCTGCTGGTGCTGTGGACCCGGGCGTTGGAGCTGCTGCTGGTGCTGTGGACCCGGGCGTTGGAGCTGCTGCTGGTGCTACAGACCCGGGCGTTGGAGCTGCTACTGGTGCTGCGGACCCGGGCGTTGGAGCTGCTGCTGGTGCTGCGGACCCGGGCGTTGGAGCCGCTGCTGGTGCTGCAGACCCGGACGTTGGAGGTGCTTGGGGTGCTGCTGGGGCTGCTGGAGGTTCTGGTGCTGTCTCTGCTGCTCCAGGGGGCACCTCACGGCCGCGGCCGTACTTTGTTCAACTCCTTCAGCAGGTTCTTGGTCAGTCACCTCCGCCTTGTCCCCCTCCCTCTGTAGAGTGTCTACCACCAGTCCAGTCGCAGTCACAGCTTCCGCCTGCCTTGCCAATTCCTCGTCCTTCTCCCTACACTGGTCCTACAGACGGACTCACAGAGCGTCGTCAGCCTGAGTCTCGCCCTGTGTCACCTGTGTCCCGTCCAGAGTCCTCTGTTCGTACTACTTCCACCGGTCACCGTCCTCCGCGTGAGCGAACGCCACCGGTCCGTGGGACACACCGGATGTCACTGCATCCCTCAACTTCTCCACAGCCGTCTCCTCCTAAGTCCTCTCTTCTTGCTCTTCCTTACCCTGAGTCTGACTCTCTTCGTGCTGCCAGTCCTACTGTCATGCGTCTCTTTGCCACTGCTGTCACTGACCCTTCGTTTGAGTCTACTGCTGCGTCTTCCCTAGTTGCTGAGCTTGTTGACTTTGCTGCTCACTGTTGTTTAGACAACGCTGCTAGTCTTGTCACTGAGTCTGAGTCTATCTGTCATCCGTATGTCGGGGGTGAGTGTGCTCTTTGTTAGAGACTAAGGATCGAGTCTGTGAAGATTAGGAGCCGAAATTATCACAAAATCGTTGGCTTAGAATTCTGGACAGAATCGTCGAGTTCACAAGAAACGCTGTCGACAAAACGTTTACGGTCAAAACTTCACCAAACTCAAATATGTTGTAGCTCTACTGCGTGGCTACAATTCTCAAGTTGAATCGTACAATAAGGTGGAGTATTTATCGACTTATGAATTTCGGCGCACAGGGAGGTATGCTGCCATAAGAACTTAACTCAATCACAAGAGTTCTCACAATTCTCAAGATTGCTACACAAGAAAGTTAGAGTAGCACTAAACCAGGTAGGAGGGATGAGGAGGACGAGAGGGAAGGTCCCAAGAGAGTTCCCAACCAAGGAAACCCCATGCCACACAATTCCCCTCTCCATAGGCAACCCCACTTTCACTTTTGTCACTTTCCCAACCTCCACAATTCACCTCAACCCAACTTGGCCACACTTGCCAACCTGGTTTGGTTTCTCCCAACCATTTGGCAGCAACTACAGTAGAAAAGACGAATTTCCCAACCCTCAAAAGTCTGTACCCCATATTGAGTCAACCCCACAACTTCCCATAGTCACCACAACCAAATATCAAAAGCATACGAACTCCAACGTTCGTAACTTTCTTGTTCGTGCTCCGATTGAAGCGATACTTGGTTCCTCGAAAAGCTCTTGAGCAGAGGAGTCACTTCAGATATCTGCTCAAGCCAAATAACATTCACACACACACACTCAGAAAAACCAAACCGCACAAAACACAAATTTCTGCACACACTCACAACACGCATGCAACGCACGAACATATGATGGGAGGCAGACAGACGTGAATGCGAATGGTAGCATCACTCAACACTCTTAGCACCGACGTCCTTGAGGACAGACAGGAGGATCTTAAGTGTCTTGCAGCTGCTGCACCCCATCTCGTGTCCATGCTAGTTACCCCTGAGGGAGACCCGGATGCACCAGACATCCCGACTCCTCGATCGTACGCTGAGGCGATCGAGGGTCCCTACTCCTCTCAATGGCAGTCAGCCATGGAAACAGAGATGACTTCCTGGAAGTCCACAACCGCCTACGTCGACGAGGTTTCCCCACCTGGGGCGAACATCGTCAGTGGTATGTGGATTTTCAGGGTGAAGCGGCCGCCGGGTTCTCCGCCTATCTTCAAGGCGCGTTACGTTGCTCGAGGCTTCACTGAGCGAGAGGGAGTTGACTTCTTCTAGACCTTCTCCCCGACCCCGAAGATGACCACTCTTCGGGTTCTGCTGCACGTTGCTGCTCAGCGTGACTACGAGCTTCACTCTCTTGACTTCAGCACAGCTTTCTTGCAAGGTAGTCTGCACGAGGAGAACTGACTACGCCGCCCTCCTGGCTTCACTGGGTCGTTCCCTCCTGGTACCTAGTGGAGCCTCCACCGGCTGGTCTACGGTCTCCGCCAGGCACCACGTGAGTGGCACGACACACTGAGGACTACTCTTGCGGCACTTGGGTTCTCTCCTTCTATTGCTAACCCGTCGCTGTTTCTACGCACTGACACTTCGCTGCTGCCGTTCTAAATCCTCGTGTACATCGACGACTTGGTCTTTGCCACAACTGACACTGAGTCTCTCACCCTGGTGAAGTCGGAGCTGCAGAAGCGACACACGTGCACAGACCTAGGTGAACTGCGCAGCTACCTTGGCTTGCAGATCACCCGGGACAGAGCACGCCGCACCATTACCCTGACTCAGTCACACATGGTGCAGTAGGTCCTTCAGCGCTTCGGCTTCACCTGGTCCTCAGCACAGGCCACTCCTCTGGCTATAGGTCACTCGCTCTCAGCTCTGCCTTCGGATGAGTCCGTAGAGCCGAGTGGTCCTAACCCAGAGCTAGTTGGTTGCCTCATGTACCTGATGACTTGCACTCGTCCTGACCTAGCATACCCTCTTGGCCTTCTGGCTCCCTACGTGGCTCCTGGTCATCACCGAAAGGTGCACTGGGATGCTGCATATAGGGTATTGCGCTACTTGTGCAGTACATCTTGCATGGGGCTCGTGCTTGGAGGAGGGAGCTCAGTTGTTCTCACTGGGCACTCAGACGCTTCTTGGGCTGACGACCAGGCTACTCAGAGGTCGTCAGAGGGTTACACCTTCAGCCTTGGCTCTGGTTCAGTTTCGTGGCGCTCTAATCGTTCGTCTTTGGTTCTCAGCTTTAGTTGTGAGGCTGAGATCTACACCACAGCCATGGCTGACCTACCTGCTGACCGACCTTGGAGAGCTGCCTAGTTCTCCTCCAGTGCTGTACGTCGACAACAAGGCTGCCACTGCCTTGTGTCAGGAGCACAGACTGGAGCACAAAACGAAGCACGTCGCACTCCGTTACTTCCTTGCTCATGAGCTTCAGCAGCGTGGTCAGCTTCGTCTGCGCTACGTGGCCTCTCAGGCCAACACCGCTGATGTTTTCACCAAGGCACTTCAGCCTGGTGATCATCAGCGCTTCTGTACTTTGTTGGGGCTAGTGCTCACTTTATCTCACTTGTTGTAGGCTTTGCCTGTACTGTCATCTCTATATACACTCCTGCCTGTTTGCTCTGCTAGGTTGAGATCACCCTTGCTCTCTGTACTACTTATATATACCTCTGCATGTGAACTGGCCTTGTGGCCCTTTGCTTGTGCTTGGAGTGTGTGGTGACGTTGTGATCCACCCTGAGCTTGCTTGCCTTTCTAGATTGGTCTTATGACCCCTAGTTCTCCCCCACTTTGCCTATGGGGGTGTGTAAAACACTATATGTGTTATTATTGTGTAGGCTATAATGGGTTAGCCTTTAGGGGGTACATAAAGTTAGGGTTTCATACTTGTACTCCAACTTTCGTAGTTCAATCACTTCTTCATTCTAACAAGCCAGCGTACCTCCTGTGCAGCAATGGCCCCCGCGTAGATCTCAGCCTCACAGCTGGAGCCGAGAACAGAAGACAAACAGGTAGAGCGCCACGAAACAGAGCCGGAACCAAGGCCGAAGGTGTAGCCCTATGACGACCGCTGCGTAGCCTGGTCGTCAACCCAAGAAGCGTCTGCGTGACCAGTGAGGACCACTAGACTCCGCCCTCCAAGCACTAGCCCCATGCCCGACGAACTGCACAAGTAGCGCAACACCCTCTTCGCTACAGCCATGTGCTTTAGTCGGTGTCTCCCAGGAGCAACATAGCGTGCCAAGATGCTAAGAGGGTATGCAAGGTCAGGTCGTGTGCAGGTCATCAGGTACATGAGGCAGCCAACAAGCTCTGTGTACAGGCCACTCGGCTCTACTGACTCATCCGAAGGCAGAGCTGAGAGCGAGTGGCGAGTAGACAGAGGAGTGGCCAGAGGTGAGGAGTACGTGAAGTCGAAGCGCTGAAGGACCTGCTCAAACATGTGTGACTGAGTCAGGGTAATGGTGCACTGTGCTCTGTCCCGGGTGATCTGCAAGCCAAGGTAGCTGCGCTGTTCACGAAGGTCTGTGCACGTGTGTCTCTTCTGCAGCTCGAACTTCACGTGGGCTAGTCCAGCAGTGTCACAAGGTGCAAAGACCAAGTCGTCGACGTACACGAGGATGTAGAACGGCGGCAAAGAGGTGTCAGTGCGCGGAAAGACCGACGGGTTGGCAGTAGAAGGAGCAAACCCAATAGCCGCAAGTGTGGTCCTCAAAGTGTCGTGCCACTAACGGGGCGCCTGGCGGAGACCGTAGACTGGCCGCCGGAGGCTCCACTTAGTACCAGGGAGAAACGACCTTGTGCCAGGTGGGCGGCGCAGCCAGATCTCCTCGTGCAGGCTGCCCTGCAGGAAAGCTGTGCTGAAGTCAAGAGAGTGAAGCTCGTAGTCGCGCTGAGCGGCTATGTGCAGCAGCACCCGAAGAGTGGTCATCTTCGGGGTGGGAGAGAAGGTCCAAAATTAGTCAACTCCCTGCCGCTGACCGAAGCCTCGAGCCACGTAACGCACCTTGAAGACAGGTGGAGAACCCGGCGTCCGCTTCACCCTGAAAATCCACATGCCGCTGACGATGTTCGCCCCAGGTGGGGGAACCTCGTCGACGTAGGTGCCTGTGGACTTCCACGAAGCCATCTCTTTGTCCATGGCTAACTGCCACTGTGAGGAGTAGGGACCCTCAATCGCCTCAGCGTACGATCGAGGAGTCGGGATGTCAGGTGCATCCAGGTCTCCCTCAGGGGCAATCAGCGTGGACACGAGACGAGGCAAAGCAGCGGCAAAGCAATAGAACTCCTCCTACCTATCCTCAAGGACGTCTGTGCTAAGAGCACACTCACCCTCGACGGACGAAGGACAGACAGACTCAGCAACAAGACTAGCAGTGTAGTCTAGACAGCATCGAGGAGCAAAGTCGACAAGCTCAGCAACTAAGGCAGACTCAGTAGTGGACTCAAAGGAAGGGTCACTGACAACAGTAGCCAGGAGACGCATGACAGTAGGACTGGCAGCACTAAGAGAGTCAGACTCCGGGTCAACAAGGACAGGAAGAGAGGACTCTGGAGGAGACGGCAATGGGACACGCAAAGGAGCAGTGGAAGGACGTAGTGCCATCTGGTGTATGCGTGGGACCGCAGGAGGACGCGGACACGGAGCACGACCACTAGTGCGAGCAGCACGAACAGGCGACGCAGGACGAGACGCAGGCTCACAACGCTCAGCAAGACCTCCAGTGGGACTAGTGTAGGGAGAAGGAGCAGGTACGGGGGAGGCGGGCTGTAACTTCGACCGCGACTGGACAGGCTCTGGACACTCTAAGAGAGGAGCAGGACCAGTAGAGGACGGGAGACCAAGAACCTGCTCAAGGAGCGGAACGAAGTACGGCCGCGGCCGCGAAACGCCTCCAGAACTAGCAGGGACAGCTCCAATACCCCCAGCGGTAGTACCAGCGCCAGCAGCACCTCCAGCTCCAATAGTGCCAACTCCAGCACCCTCAAAATCACCAGCCCCAGCAGCACCTCCAGCGCCAACACCCCCAGATTCTCTAGCTCCAGCAGCTCCAGCAGGAACGCCAGCTCCAGTACCGACAACAGCTCCAGCAGTACTTCTAGCAGGACCAACTCCAGTAGCCCCTCCAGCTCCAGCCGCACGGCTCCAGCGCCGGGCAAACCACTCGCGCAGCTCTTCTGGAGAGAGTAGCTCCCGCCTCGACGAAGCACCGCAAGAGGCCACACGAGTAGACTTAGCACCCCCAGGCTCCGCACCCCGAGGCTCAGCACCCCCAGACCTGGCACGAGCAGGCTCAGCACCCCTAGACTCACCACCCCCCGGCTCCGCACCCCCAGGCTCAACACCCCCAGACCCGGCACCCGCAGGCTCAGCACCCCTAGCAGCACCAGAGTCAACAGCTACCTCGACAGGCTCGACTGCGTCTACCTGGGACACACCTAACGGGGCAGGACCCTGAGGGGGGAGAGGGCCTACCGGGGGAGGACCTGGCGCAAGGAAGAGCGGCGGCGGGAGGAGGGGCACAGTGCGGTAGGGGAAGAGACGGTAGTAAGGCACCGACTCGTCAAAGGTGGCTTCCTTGGAGGATAGAACACGGCGCGAGGTGGGGTGGTAAAACTGCCAACCAAGCGCGTTAGAGGGGAAGCCAAGGAAGACACTTGAAACAGCACAGGGGGACAGCTTGTCCGCAGACAAGTCGTGGACAAACGCCCGAGATCCCCAGACCTGAAACGCAGACGCATCGCCAACCTTCCCCGTCCACCACAAGGTGGGGGAGGTCTCTGGCAAGGAGACCCGGGCCTGAAGGTTGAGCTGATGCGCTGCGTACTGAACCACAAACGGCCATAGAAAATGGGGAGCAGCCGCATGGATCATGGACGTACGAGCGACGTCCATGACCATGCGAATGCGGCGCTCAACCATCCCATTTTTCTGTGGAGAGGCCGGAAGCGTGAAGGTCTGGCGGATGCCCTGTGCACAACAGAAGGCTCCCAGACGGGCGGAGGAAAACTCTCCGCCTCTGTCGGAGTGCAGACGTAGAACAGGAAAGTCCGAGCCGAAACTCTCTCTGAGCTGGAGACAAGCTGCGCGGATCCAGTCGATCAACACCTCAGTGACGTCACCCTTGCTGCCCAAGGGGAACACCGTGGTGTAACGCGAGAAGTCGTCAACCACCAACAGGAAGTAACGCTCGTGACCGTGTCCACGGACGCGGGCGGGGCCCCACACGTCCATATGAAGACTCTGCAGGGGAGCCTTTGTCGGAGGAAACTCGAAGGAGTGAGGGGCGACGCGCTGCCGCCCCTCGACGCAGGGAATGCAGGTAGGGGCAGGCTCTGGAGGGAGGGGAGGGAGGGACAGGGGGAGACCAGAGATAAGGACACGGGAGGCCATGCCACGGAGACGAGGCAGGGAGGGGTGACCAAGGCGGTGGTGCGAAAGGAGAGTCTGGTGGGACAGCAGACGACACGACCATGGAGCAGACTCAGGACCAGACCTGGACGCTGCAGCAAACACCTGACTCGACGCAGCTACTTGACCAGACTCAGCGACCGGAGGAGACTCAGTAGTCAGTGTGTACCTGCTCGGCCCCGGCTGATGGGTAAACGTGGCCAAGTGTCGGCGCATCCGAGCACACGTACAGTGGGTCACCCGCTGACTCGTAGGAGTGAACTGGTCAACCCCCCCATCCTGTAGATCAGCACCACTCACCAAGTTCGTAGAGAACGAGGGGAGGTAGAGACCTGACAGGGTGCCAGAGGGGGCTGCCGAACACGGTAAGATGGTGGAGAAGCGAGGAAGGACAGGACCCCCAGAGGGGTCTGCCACGGGTTCTTGGCGCAGAACTCAGCAGGAAGCGCAGCGCGGTAGCAGGTGTCACTAGTGCGAAGGTGCGTAACAAGGTCAGCGACGGTGGGAAAGGCAGCGAGGTCAGGAAACAGGTACGGCAGGATGAGGCGGCTAAGAGCGGCAGTGGCAGGGGAAGAGTAGCGTGCATCTACAGCGTCGTACAAGGTCTTAGCACTCTTGTACTGACTAAAGTGCACACACTCAGCGGTCGGTAAGTGGCGACGCACAGCAAGACGGGCAGCAGCATCGCGTGTGGCCCACTGTGAGCGAACAGTGTTGTCAGCATCGGCAGCAGGGGCAGTAGAGGAGCCAGACGTGAGATCGAACAGTGAGAGGCCGTCCTTCCTATTTCACTGTAGGAGAAGCTGTAGATCATCGACCCAGACCTCAAAGTCAACAGCACGACCCTCAGCATCAATGGTAAGGACACTAGGGGTAGCCATGAGAGCAGTGGTCTAGCAGGGAGTGCTCTCACCAGTCAGGGTGGGGAGGGCCGGTGCGCGCCGGTAGGAACAGTAGCGGATCGACGGCGGCTCGGCGGCAGCGGCTCAGTAGTGGCGGCTCGACGACGCCTCAGCGACTCGGCAGCTCGGCGGCTCGGCTGTTGGGCAGCTCGGCTGCTGGGCGGCTCGGTTGCTGGGCGGCTTGGCTGCTGGGTGGCTCGGCTGCTGGGTGGCTCGGCTGCTGAGCGGCTCGGTTGCTGGGCGGCTCGGCACCTCTGCGGTTCGGCTGCTTGGCAGCTGAAGGGGCCGTGAAGGGCGGCGACGGGGCCGCTAGAGGCCGTGACGGGGTCGCTAAGGGTGGCGACGGGGTCGCTAGAGGCGGCGACGCGGCCGCGAAGGGTGGCGACAAGGCCACTAGGGGTGGCGACGGGGCCGCGAAGGGCGGCGACGGGGCGGCGAAGGGCGGTGATGGGGCCGCTAGGGGCGGCGACGGGGCGGCTAGGGGCGGCGATGGGGCCGAAAGGGGCGGCGACGGGGCCGCTAGTGGCGGCGTCGGGGCCGCAAAGGGGCCGGGAGGGGCCTGGAAGGGCAGCGACGGGGCCGCTAGGGGCGGCGACGGGGCCGCGGAGGGGCCACGAGGGGCCTAGAGGGGCGGCGACGGGGCCGTAAAGGACGGCGACGAGGCCGTAAGGGGTGGCGACGGGGCCGCTAAGGGAGGCGCGAGGGGCCGTGAGAGGTGACGTGAGGGCGGCCAACGGGGCACGCCTCGGGCAGGGGCGACTCGCGCTCCGGCCGGGAAAAAAAGGTCGATTTCAGTGGTGGGCCCTGAGAAGCGTTCCCACTAGGGAACGTGCTCTATACCATGTGAAGAAATGAGGAATGAATGAACTAGGAAATGTCAACGGGAGTTGTATGTTGGCCCCGTCCACGCTTGGGCGAAGCCGACATCGTGGTCGGGTGTTAGGGGAGCAGCCGACCTGCAGCAGTGGGCGAGCTGGTCGACAAGGAGGTCGACCTGCACGAGGACCACTGCACGGGCGCCGACTTCGGGGTGGCGCCAACTTCGGGGAGGTCGACTTAAGCGTCGACCTGCGGAGGACGTTAACTTGGTGACGTCAACTTGGGAAGCCGACTTTGGTGGTCGGCTGATGTGCTGGTCGACCTGCGGGTGGTCGACTGGACCCGGTGGTCGACGAAGGAGGGGCCGACGTCGAGTAGCAGGACGTCGAGAAGTCGGTCGTCGAGCAGTCAGGACGTCGAGCAGTCGGGCGTCGAGTGACATGGTCGTCGACCGAGGGGCATGGTCGACCCGGTGAGGTCGACAACGAGGTGGTCGTCGACTTGGGAGGTCGACAGACACGTACGGGAGTTGCTGGTCGATGTGGTTGCCCGGTCGACCAGGTTACCTGGGTGACGAAGTGCTGCGGAGGAGTGCGACGGTCGCCCAGGCGAAGTAGGCGAGACCGACCTTGGTGGTGGTATCACGAGGTCGTCGTGGCAGATCAGAGGTAGCCGTCAGCCCGAGGCTGACGTGGTGTGTGTGTGCTGTGCAGGTGATGAGGCTCGGCATACCAATCATCTGCACGCACCTGCAAAGCGGGTGCACTGCTGGCACACCGTCGACCTGAAGCATTGGCAAGCTGTCGACTTTGCTCTGCTGGAGCGCGGTCGACCAAGTCGTGTTGGAATGCGGTCGACCATGCTGTGCTGGCAGTTGACCAACCTGAATGCTAGCTCTGATGTAGTCTTGCATTGTCAACTTCCTTGGACTATTGTTGTGATCTTTTCATAGTGAAACTCTTGCCAAAATTGTCCCGTGAATTAGCAAGTAGTGTGAGCACTAGGAAACCATCTAAGGACCAACGAACGCAGAGATCACACGAGCACATGTGCCTAGCCAGTAGACTAGCTCCCGTTGTAATAGTTATCTCAGCATGGTGCAGTGAGCGTGGAGGACCGGGGTTCGATTCCTTCTGTTGGCGACTTCCTGTGCCCTAGTGGTGGGCCCTCCCAGTGAGGGGAGTGTTGGAAGTGGACACTGGAATGGCCCGAAGTGGTCTCCCCAAGGGCTACAGGTGTCGTCCTGGGGGGGTATGGGTGCGCTGACCCACCAAGGAAACATGCCCTTTTATCCCAGTCGGTTAGCGGGCTGGAATGCTATCCTTGCATGGTGCGGTGAGCGTGGATCGAACACGCGACTTACCTTTCAGTCAGGTCGACGTAGATACCACTTACCTATTTCGTAGTTACAGGCCGGCAACTGTGCAGTAGTCACTATGGTAGGAGCCGTAGGTGACGCGGGGGTGGTGGACACCCTGGAGGCACGATTGGAGAACGCGAGGAGGAAGCATGAGGCCAATGAGTATGGCGACTTGCCCTGGGCGGTCGTCGAGGCTGGACTCCGCTCCACGTGGGCGACGGAGCACCCGTCCCGACCTACCTCTCCTCGTCCGGTGAACAACGAAGGCGGCGTCGACGTGGGCGTCCACGCCGGTGGTGGTCAAGTCGGCAGCATTGCTGGAGGCACGTCGAGGCAGAGAGGTGTGATACACGCCGGTGAAGTCGGCAGCGTTCAGGCGCGAGGGATGCAGTCATCGGCGGCTGCAGGCTCTTCGCAGGGTGACGTCGAAGGTCGACGGAGTGGGCTGTCGCCGATGTCTGCGTCCCAGGTGACAGCACGTGGAATTGCGCCGAGCTACGGCTACTTCAAGTTCACGCCGGACAGGATCTCGGTCACCCCCCCACTGGTCGGTCGACCCAACATTCTCACCTGGAAAGAAACTATCGAGCCCCAGCTGGAGATGGCTGGGCTGATCGGCTTCGCCCGAGGGACCGTGGCGACGCCTGGGGAGCACCACCCCGACTTGCGGGCGGAGTTTCGCGCCGTGCAGCTGCTGACCTTCACGGTTATCTCGCGGTGCTGCTCGCCAGGGGTGCAGATTGCCTTGAAGTGGTGCCGAGAGTACATCGACGCCGGCCACCGGGCGTGGCACTTCATCGAGTCAACGTACCAGATCACCGACGACCTGTTCATCGCCCAGCTGGAGGGACAGCTGACGCACCTGCGTATGGGTGACGATGAGACAGCGACCGACTACTGCAACCGAGCCCGGCAAATTCTCGCCACCATCAGGATGGCCGGCGCGCAGTACTCCACGGCGTCGTACATCACCCATGTCATGCAGGGACTCTCGAGCAGCTACAACCTCCTGAAGCGGCTGTCCATGGCGCCGAGCACGAGGGCAACGCTCAACGAGGACAACTTGACCTCGTACATCCTGCAGGATGAGGCGATGCAGGAGGCTATGCGGTCGCAGGAACTCTTGGCGCAGGCCAACTTCGTCGCCCCGGCAAAGCAAGGAGGCTGACCAGGAGAGCGCGGACAATCTGGTGGCGGCGGGAGCGGTGGCTGGAAGTCGGCCAAGGAGGTCGACAAGAAGAAGTCGACCAAGAACAGCGGTCGAGGAGGAGGAGGTCGACGACGGGAGTGTTGGCTGTGCGGCGACCCCGACCACCTCTCCTTCGAGTGCCCCGACCACAGTGACTCCGACGACGACGACAAGGGCGGCCGCGGGAGGTCGAGCAGTCGTCGTCCTCGTCGAGGCGGAAACCGGCCACGCAAGGAGAAGCAGTCGACCTGTTGGTGCAACCCTATGGTTTGCACTCGGCTTGTTGTCCGTGTGCGTGCATGTGTGTGTGTCTATGGAATGGTATGAGGGCATGGGATAATATATATTTAATGCTTATAATTGTGTGTGAATGTTGAGTCATGATGTCGAGTGTATGTGTCGAGTCAATAGCGAGTTATCGCTAGACGCGTGTTACGCGGTCGTTTGTGTCTCGCGCGCGGTTTTTATTTTGTCGTGCGCGGTTTCTCTTTTGTCCTGTGTCGAACGTTCGGTGTGTCGCAGGTGTGTGCAGCAGACCCATCAAGAACTCAAGGATGAGTTTTTGATGAAGAGCCGAGCCTTGGTGTCAATCCACAAGTGATTTCAAAGCTCGCCAAAAAGGGTACACCTCAAGATATTGAAGATAGTTACATTACTTTGTGTAGTGTAACATTTCACTTGGTGTAGGCCCTAGTGAAGGGTAGTTTCGAGACCCTTCGTGGTTGGGGACAGTGTGGCACTGTTCCACATCACTGTACCTCGGCACTTGGGGTTTGTAGGAGCTGGGAGTCATTCCCAACTCGTAACTCTTCCTAACTCTTCCTATCTTTTGTTCTAAGACCATAGTAGGTGCCATAGTGCCAATCGTTCAAACCAACCCTGTGTCGTCAATACTTGGTCAAATTGTGCGATCTAAATTGCCTTTGTAGGCGACTATAAGGCGCTCCAGATCCAAGTTGAATCAAGTCATTTGAGGCTGTGACCAAAACGATATGAACGTTTGAAGCCGCTGTGCAGAAATCCGACTGTGCACTCTATCTTTCGTTTTAGGCACATTGGAGCCTACTGTGACTATAACAAGTGGTATCAGAGCCCCTCGGAGCAGTTTCGACAATGGCTGGACCTGAGGAAAGGGGTGGCAGAGGTGCTGGTGGCAGAGGAGAAGCCCAAGCTCAAGGCCAACCCCGTGACTCAGCCATGGCGCCCGTGCAACCAAGTGTTGGCCCATCTAGGGATGAGCCTAGAGTGTTTGGCCTTGACAAGTTCAATGGTGACAACTTTGCTGAGTGGTCCTTCAGAATGGAGAACATATTTGACCACTATGACCTGCTGGAGGTGATGGAAGGAACGGAGAAGCGTCCCGAGAACGACCCGGAGAAGAGCCCGTGGGTGCGGAAGAGCGCACAAGGCTACCTCCTACTTGGGCAAGCGTTGGGGAGCAGCCAAATCCGTCACATCAAGCCCTTCCAGCGTGAACCAGAGAAGGGACCAAAAGCATGGGCTGCTCTCAAGGGTGTACACGCTCCTGCAACAGCGGCGGTAGCTGTGGTGTTGGAACGGCAAATGGCGACGTTACGAATTGAAGAGGATGAAGCGGTTGAAGAAGGGGTGCAGAAATTCTTCGACTTGTTGACGCGGCTTGAGGGAGCTGATTTGAGCTATAGTGAGCTCCAAAAGAAGACCAAGTTGCTGGCCCTACTCCCGTAATCATGGTCCTCGCTCATCATCAACCTTAATCGTGACTTGCCCCGCCTCTCGCTTGAAGACGTGAAGCGAGCTATCCTTCAAGAGGATTTCCGCCGCCGTGAATTGGCGAGTGCGGATGGCGCTGGGGCAGTGAGCATCGGCCGTGGATATGGTCGAGGAAGAGGCAGAGGACGAGGGGGAGGAAGGTTTGGTGGCAGCATCTTCGGCGGAGGCCGTGGGAGTGGCGGTTACGGCAGCGACGAGAAGAACTACGGACGCGGTCGCGGCCGATTCGACGGCGAGTGTCACTATTGCCACAAGAGCAGACACATGTGGCGCGACTGCTACAAACTCCCTGATGGTTGGACCCCTGCTCAAGGCCAAGAGGGTAGAGGAGCAGGAGGAGGGAGAGGAAGAGGCCGTGGAGGCCGTGGCGGTCGCGGTGGCGGAGCTGCAAACATGAAGAGCGGAGACAATGACAAGGACCCGAGCGACGATCGATACCCGGGTCTATTCTACTTCGTGTTGACGCAAGTACCGGCTGGTCCAGAGAAGGATGAAGGCTTTGAGGAGCCAGCAGCTGTGGGGAAGGTGACCCTACACCCCCTGGACTATTGGGTGATTGATAGTGGCGCTACCTATAGCATGACACCTCGCCCGGACTTGCTCACCGAACTCGAGCCGTCACCGGTGAAGCATGTCACATCGGCTTTGGGGCAGCGAGCAGAGGTGAAAGGCATGGGGAAGGCCATGTTCAAGGGTGCTGATGGGAAGATGGTGGGCCTCAAGAACGTGCTTTGGGTGCCCAGCCTTGCTGCAAACCTGATTTCCGTGCGGCGGTTGGCAAAGGCCGGCATGGACACTAACTCGAAGGGAGCCAAGACCTACACCGCAAGGCTTGGCGATCGGATTCTTTGGGACCTTCATGAGGACAGAGATGTCTACAACGAGATGTGGCAGATCCCTGTGGTCCCAATGCCTAAGGAGAGGCAAGTGGCAGCAAGCGTTAGCACTAAAGGTGGAGCGGTTGGTAGCGGCGATTGCGCGGACGGTCGCGCTAAGGAGAAGGAGTCCAAGAGTGCAATCTTGGAGGGACCAGCAAGTTCAGTGAACCTAAGGAGAGTGGTGCAGCAACCAAGGAGCAGCAAAAGGGTGAGGAGAACCCCGAGGCAACAGCGGAGGAGGACTACGGAGAGAGTATGTGGGGCGCTATTGCGAGCGCGGCATTCTCCAATCCAACTTCGGCTACGGGGGAGTGTGATTGGCTCACCTTGCATCGGCGCATGGGGCATGTGGCCCTGCCCATCTTGCAGTAGCTAGTGAAGAATGAGATGGTTGCTGGCATACGTGTGAAGGGGGAGCCCGATGAGGTACTTGGCTGCCCGACGTGCATGCAAGCCAAGTTCACCCGTTTCCCATTCTCTAGTTCGGAGGCAACGGCTAAGGCACCACTTGATGAGGTGGTGATGGACGTGGTGGGCCCCCTGAAGCTTGGAGCTGCTGGAGCTGAGTACTTCCTCACTATTGTTGACGCCTACACCCGTATGACTTGGGTGTACGTGCTGGCCAAGAAGAGCGACGTGGCTGAAACGTTGAAGGCGGATTGGTTCCCGATGGTGGAGCGGCAACAAGACCGTCTAGTCAAGTCAATCCGCACCGATCGAGGGGGAGAGTTCCTGAGCAAGGAGTTTGGGTTGTGGCTGAAGAAGAATGGTATTCGACACTCCCTCACCATGCCATACTCCCCTGCAATGAACGGCATCGCTGAGCGAGCGAACCGCACAATCACGGAGGCGGCACGCGGGTTGCTCATTGAAGCCGGGCTACCCGACTATTTCTGGCCTGATGCGGTGCGGAGCGCATGTGTGGCCAAGAACAGAGCCTTGACTCATGTGGGAGCAGACAAATGGGTGCCCTATGTGGAGTGGCTAGGAAGGAAGCCAAAGGTGGATATGCTTCGGGTGTTCGGGTGCATGTGCATGGCGCTTGTGCCTAAGCATCTTCGGCACAACAAGCTTGGTGCCAAGGCGGTGTGGGCCGTGCACTTGGGCATGGCTCAAAACAGCAAGGGATGGCTTCTTTGGGACCCATTCACCAAGAAGTTCTTGGTGAGCAGGGACTGCAAGTTCATGGAGAACTTCATGTACAAGGATTGGAAGGCGGAGAATGAGGCGAAGATAGGCGTGCGGTTTGGGGAGGTGAAGAGTTCCGGTTTGGAGCATGTGGAGCTGCCTTTGGAGCTGAGCAGCGGCAGCACAACCACGAGGCAATCCTCCCTTGTGAAAGGGGGAGAGGAGGCCACTGATGCAGAGGAAGAAGAGGAGGAGGTGCAGCAAGTGAGTGAGCGTGCACCGTCACTCCCTTCCCGTACCATGAGTGCTCCACGGAATCGAGCCACACCGCAGCAACGCCAAGGCCTCCAAGTCGCTGCAGCTGAGGAGGAAGGAAGGGGGAAGAGGAGAGTTCAACCCCCTAATAGGCTGACCTATGATGCACTTGGAAAGCAAGGCAAGACAGCCCTGGCCGGAGCGGCAATGATGGTCGGAGACGATGAGGAGAGTGACTACGAGGAGTGTGCCTTCGCGTTCTTCTCTCCGGTGGAGATGCCGGGAGAACCAGCAACTCTCAAGGAGGCTTTGGAGAGTAGTGATGCTGAGGAGTGGAAGAAGGCTTTGGAGAGTGAGCTGAAGAGCATCGAGGAGAATGACACGTTTGAATTGGTGGAGCTACCGGAGGGGCGTACGGCGATAACGACCAAGTGGCTCTTCAAAATCAAGTCGGATGCCGACGGCAAGATCGAGCGTTACAAGTCTAGGCTTGTAGCCAAGGGGTACCAGCAGAAGGAGAAGGTGGACTTCAAGGAGCTGTTTGCCCCTGTGGTGAAGCCGACGACGCTGCGAACCCTATTCGCGGGAGCCGCCATCAAAGGATGGGTGGTGAAGCAAATGGACATTGTGACGGCATTCCTTAACGGCATCCTTGAGGAGGAGATTTTTATGGCACAGCCAGAGGGGTTTGATGATGGTAGTGGCAGAGTGTGGAAGCTGAAGAAGGCCCTCTATGGGCTGAAGCAGGCCCCTAGGCAATGGTACATGAAGCTGCGCGAAGTGTTGGAGGAGATCGGCTTCACTCCCTCAACGGCCGATCACTCCTTGTTCATGCTTGGCGAGGGGGAGCAGAGGCTTCATGGTGGTTTATGTGGATGACATTCTCATATTCTCACCCTCCTCTGACCTTGTGAAGGAGGTGATGCTGAAGCTGCATGACAAGTTCAAGTGCAAGTCCCTTGGTGACGTGAACTTCTACCTTGGGCTCCGCATCGAACGAGACGTGGAGAAGCGGAGCATGCGAGTGCACCAACGGAAGTACCTGGAGGCGTTGGCTGCCAACTTCGGCCAGAGTGAAGGTCATGTGGCTACTCCCTTTCCCTCTGGGTTCAAGTGTGTGAAGGGGCCAGAGGAGGAGAGCGTTGGAGAAGAGGAGAGGCGCCGATTTCACTCGTTGGTGGGCAGCCTCATGTATGCGGCGGTAAACACCCGACCGGACGTCGCGTTTGCTACCGGGCAGCTGGCTAGGGTTGTGCAATGCCCTAATGAGGAGCAGGTAGCAGCTGGAATGAGGGTGTCCAAGTATCTTGGCCAAACAGCGACCGTTGGGCTGCAATTGTCAACGGGAGTTGTATGCTGGCCCCGTCCACGCTTGGGCGGACCCGACGTGGTGGTCGGGTGTTAGGGGAGCAGCCGACCTGCAGCAGTGGGCGAGCTGGTCGACGAGGAGGTCGACCTGCACGGGGATCACTGCACGGGCGCCGACTTCAGGGTGGCGCCGACTTCAGGGAGGTTGACTTAGGCGTCGACCTGCGGAGGACGTCAACTTGATGACGTCGACTTGGGAAGCCGACTTCGGTGGTCGGCTGATGTGCTGGTCGACCTGCGGGTGGTCGACTAGACCCGGTGGTCGACGAAGGAGCAGTCGGTCGTCGAGCAGTCGGTCGTTGAGCAGTCGGGCGTCGAGCGACATGGTCGTTGACCGAGGGGCATGGTCGACCCGGTGAGGTCGACAACGAGGTGGTCGTCGACTTGGGAGGTCGACGGACACGTACGGGAGTTGCTGGTCGATGTGGTTGCCCGGTCGACCACGTTACCTGGGTGACGAAGTGCTGCGGAGGAGTGCGACGGTCGCCCAGGCGAAGTTGGCGAGATCGACCTCAGTGGTGGTATCCCGAGGTCGACGTGGCGGATCAGAGGCAGCCGTCAGCCCGAGGCTGACGTGGTGTGTGTGTGCTGTGCAGGTGATGAGGCTCGGTATACCAATCATCTGCACGCATCTGCAAAGCGGGTGCACTGCTGGCATACCGTCGACCTGGAGCGTTGGCAGGCTGTCAACTTTGCACTGCTGGAGCGCGGTCGACCAAGTTGTGCTGGAACACGGTCGACCATGCTGTGCTGGTAGTTGACCAACCTGAGTGCTAGCTCTGATGTAGTCTTGTATTGCCAACTTCATTGTACCATTGTTGTGATCTTTCCTTAGTGAAACTCTTGCCAAATTACCCCGTGAACCAGCAAGCAGTGTGAGCACTAGGAAACGTCTAAGGACCAACGAACGCAGACATCACACGAGCACACGTGCCTAGCCAGTACTCTAAGCTCCCGTTGTAGTAGTTATCTCCGCATGGTGCGGTGAGCGTGGACGGCACACGACTTACCTTTCAGTCAGGTCGACGTAGACACCACTTACCTATTTCGTGGTTAGAGGCCGGCAACTGTGCGGTAGTCACGATGGTAGGAGCCGTAGGTGACGCGGGGGTGGTGGACACCCTGGAGGCACGGTTGGAGAACGCGAGGAGGAAGCATGAGGCCAATGAGTATGGCGACCTGCCCTGGGCGGTCGTCGAGGCTGGACTCCGCTCCACGTGGGCGACGGAGCACCCGTCTCGACCTGCATCCCCTCGTCCGGTGAACAACGAAGGCGGCGTCGACTTGGGCGTCAACGCCGGTGGTGGTCAGGTCGGCAGCAGTGCTGGAGGCACGTCGAGGCAGAGAGGTGTGATACACGCCGGTGAAGTCGGCGGCGTTCAGACGCGAGGGATGCAGTCGTCGGCGGCTGCAGGCTCCTCGGAGGGTGACGTCGGAGGTCGACGGAGTGGGCTGTCGCCGATGTCGGCGTCCTTGGTGACAGCAGGTGGAATTGCGCCGAGCTACGGCTACTTCAAGTTCACGCCGGACAGGATCTTGGTCACCCCCCCACTGGTCGGTCGACCCGACATTCTCACCTGGAAAGAAGCTATCGAGCCCCAGCTGGAGATGGCCGGGCTGATCGGCTTCGCCCGAGGTACCGTGGCAACACCTGGAGAGCACCACCCCGACTTGCGAGCGGAGTTTCGCGCCGTGCAGCTGTTGACCTTCACGGTCATCTCGCGGTGCTGCTCGCCGGGCGTGCAGATCGCCTTAAAGTGGTGCCGGGAGTACATCGACGCCGGCCACCGGGCGTGGCACTTCATCGAGTCGACGTACCAGGTCACTGACGACCTGTTCATCGCCCAGCTGGAGGGAAAGCTGACGCACCTGCGTATGGGTGACGATGAGACAGCGACCGACTACTGCAACCGAGCCCGGCGAATTCTCGCCACCATCAGGATGGCCGGCGCGCAGTACTCCACGGCGTCGTACATCACCCATGTCATGAAGGGACTCTCGAGCAGCTACAACCTCCTGAAGAGGCTGTCCATGGCGCCGAGCACGAGGGCGACGCTCAACGAGGACAACTTGACCTCGTACATCCTGCAGGACGAGGCGATGCAGGAGGCTGAGCGATCGCAGGAACTCTTGGCGCAGGCCAACTTCGTCGCCCCGGCGAAGCAAGGAGGCCGACCAGGAGAGCGCGGACAGCCTGGTGGCGGCGGGAGCGGTGGCTGGAAGTCGGCCAAGGAGGTCGACAAGAAGAAGTCGACCAAGAACAGCGGTCGAGGAGGAGGAGGTCGACGACGGGAGTGCTGGCTGTGCGGCGACCCCGACCACCTCTCCTTCGAGTGCCCCGACCACAGTGACTCCGATGACGACGACACCAAGGGAGGCCGCGGGAGGTCTGACAGTCGCCGTCCTCGTCGAGGAGGAACCAAGCAGCGCAAGGAGAAGCAGTCGACCAAGACGTCGACTTCGGCGAAGGACGCCGACTCCCCTGCTGGCGGCAAGGCGCGGGACGACAAGACGGCATCGTGCTCACTGGTCGGCGTCGTGGAGCCGACCATCTCGTTGGCGCCGGAGGCTGGGGAGGACTTCCAGGCGGTGGCGGCAGCTGTGTAGGCGAACCCGGCGGTGGTCCTGCTTGACAGCGGGTGCTCCCACCACCTGATGGGGACGAAGGAAGCCTTCGTCGACATGCAGCCGAGAGGCTTCATCAAGCACGTGCGCGGTTTCAATGGGGCGCTGCAGGATGTCCAGGGCCGCGGCACCGTCGCCCTGCAAGGGGAGGCCGGGAAGCAGGTGCTCATCCCCGATGTGCTGTACGTCCCGGGCGTGCGGGCGAACTTGCTGTCGTCCGGCCAGCTGAAGGAGCACGGTGTGAAGCTGCAACAAGACGGCGACGGGATGCTGCTCGTCTCGGCAACGGGAGAGGTGCTCGGACGGGCGACGTACTCCGGGCGTGTCCTCTGTACCGACCTGCGTCCCTGCCCAACGAGGTCGACGTCGACCACGCCGGAGGTTGTGGCCCTGCGGGCGATCGTCTCGAAGACGAAGTCGACGCCGGACCGAATGCATGTGAGGCTTGCACATGTCGGCATGGACACCATACGGAGCTCGGCGAAGAACGAGGTCGCCATTGGGCTGGACCTCAAGTCGGCGCAGGGTGCTGACTCCCCGTGTGTCTCGTGCGTCGGCGGGAAGCTGGCGCGGCACACCTTCCCCGACCAAGGCTCCGACGCCGACGATGTGCTGGCCGTCGTGCACATCGACCTGTGCGGGCCATTCCGCGTGGCTGCCAAGGATGGCAGCCTATACTTCTTGCTGCTGAAGGACCGCAAGACCCGCTATGTGTGGGTGAAGCCGGTCGCCAAGAAGTCAGATGCGTTGCCGGTGTTCGTGCAGTGGCTGGCGGTGGTTGAGCGGCAGACGAAGAAGTCGGTGCTGATGCTGCGCTCTGACCGGGGAGGGGAGTTCCTCGGGAAGCAGTTCACCGACTTCGTGAACGGCAAGGGGATCGTCCACGACCTGACCTGCCCATACACCCCGCAGCAAAACGGCATGGCGGAGCGGGAGATGAGGACGGTGGTGGAGTCGGTGCGGACAATGCTGCTGCACATGGGTGTGCAACACCACTGGTGGCACCTCGCTCTGCGGCAGGCCGTCTGGGTCCGCAACTGCCTCGAGAGGTCGACGCTGCCGCCGGGGACGACGCCGTACCAGCTGCTGACTGGGAAGAAGCCCGACTTGTCTCTGGCACGGGTGTGGGGCTGCATGGCGCAGTTCTTGGTCCCCGAGCAGCAGCGTGGTGGGAAGCTGCAGCCGAAGGCAAAGTGGGGTCTGCACCTTGGTGTGTCGACGCCGAGTAAGGGCTGGGAGCTCCTCGACGTCGACACCGACCGGGTGGTCACCACGTCGGACGTGGTGTTTTACGAAGAGATGTCGCTGACCGAGTGGAAGACGGAGTACGGGTCGGTGTCCGGCCGCTCGTTGCCCGCTCCGCCCTCTGACACCTCGTCGACGACGCTGCCTCTGCTTGCCGAGATCGGTGAGCTCCCTGTCCTGGACGTCGAGGACGTCCGCCCACCTGCCCCTCCTCCTGCGAACCCCGCCCCTCCCCTCGTGGTCGATCTGCGTCGGCTGACCTCGGTGTCGGCCTCCGGCGATGAGGGGAGTAGTGCGACGCTGCCTTTGGCCAAGTGCATCGCCGGTGGCCGACGTGACGAGCGGCAGGTAGACGTGGGCTTGCAGTCGACGTCGACAGGGGAGGAACAGGTCGAGAAGCAGGTCGAGGACCAGCGGCCGACAGAGGAGCAGGCAGCAATGACGCCGACCAAGGAGCAGTCGGCGACCGGGCAGTCGGCAGGGGAGCCGACCATAGGGGAGAAGTCGGCTGGGACGCCGGCTGAGGAGCAGCAGGACGTCGAGGGCAGCGGCAACGATGGAGGGGACGCCGAGGAGGTCCAGCCGGGACTGTGAGAGGACGTCCCCGTTATAATATTTTCTCACTATTATATTTTTCGGTTATCCTATTCTCCCTTTTCTCCTCTTTATTTTGGTCTTTATCTCATCTTAATCGGCCTACTATTCTATTTTCTAGAGCCTTCTATTTATTTCTCTTATTTTATACTTTTCCCACCGACACACTTATTATACGCCACCGACAACGCCGACAGTGGTGTATACGGTGTAATCTGGGCGTAATCCCAAGTGCCAATAGCCTTGCGTGCTTATGCGCACTTGTGATTGTAGTATCGGGAAGGGTGTGTTCCCGAAGGTTCGTTTTATCTCGTTTATCCTTGTACTTTCTGAGTATAAATAAGCCTTGTATCCAGTTTTAGTGACAAGTTTCGATTGAGAATTCGATCCTGTGACACTTGGTAATCAGAGCCGTTCTCACTCGACGACTCTCGGCTAAGCAGCGGTCGGGAGAAAATCGCCTCGAAAGACCGCCGGGGGCGACTAATTCGACGCCGATTTCTGGTAAGTACCAGTTCCGCGCTTTTCGAATTAACCCCCTCGCGTGGTTCTTGAACAGGATGGGTTCGTCGGCG
This sequence comes from Closterium sp. NIES-65, assembly GCA_948144175.1. Classification (NCBI taxonomy): domain Eukaryota; kingdom Viridiplantae; phylum Streptophyta; class Zygnematophyceae; order Desmidiales; family Closteriaceae; genus Closterium; species Closterium sp. NIES-65. The sequence goes on along the minus strand of CANXME010000298.1, from coordinate 788,074 downwards.
ACCAACGACGTTACGCAGCAGCTCTTCGCGCAAATCGCCAAGATGGAAGCGGAGATGCGAGCGACGACTGAAAGGTCGCAATTGGAGAACGAGCAGCTGCGAAACGAACTACAGCGCGTTACGCGGCTCCTCTCGACCATGAACATTCCTGCTTCAACGACTTCGCAGCAGTCGCAGCGTCAGTTCGAGGTTCCGAAACTTCGCTCGGCGGAATCGTTCGACCCTAGCGATAGAAAATCCGACGTCAGGCGGTGGCTCGCGACGATGGAAATTTATTTCGCGGCGATCGGATGGTCGACAACGGAGTACGACGGCGAGAAAATTCGTCTCGCGACAACATTGATGCGCGGTCCAGCACTCGAGTGGCTCGGAAGCAACAGTAGCATTTTCCAGGGCGAAGCCACGTGGCAGCAGTTCCGGGTAGACCTTCTCAAACGTTTTGAGCCGATTAATTCCACTTATATTGCGCGCGAAAAATTACATCACCATAGGCAATTCGGGAGTGTCGCGCAATACACGCAGCAGATGGAGGAATTTTATAATCGCATTCCCGATATTACCGAAGGCGAAAAAATTCAGTCCTACATCGCGGGGCTGAAAACCGACATTCGGCGCCAGGTTGCAGCAGCGAATTGCAGCAGCTACAGCGAAATCGTGTCGGCCGCGGAGCGTTTTGACTTGGTCAACGCCGGAACACGACGACCCCACGTCGTCGGATCACGACAAGGGGATCGCTCGGCTTCAACCACGATCGCCGACCCCATGGAAGTCGACAAATTCGACGCGAATTCACAACCTGCAAAAAACAAAACAACGTGCGAATTTTGCGGCGGAAGCGGACATCGAATTTTCGACTGTTATCACATGAAATCAGCACGTGCGGCATTCCGAGCTCGTGGGAGTGGCGAAATTAAAAAAAAAAAGTCAAAAAACGGATCTCGCCAGTAATTGCAGATCGTGCTGGCGAGGAAAAACAGATCCGAAAGCGTCAGCGCAATCTGGACCGAATTGAAATGGAAGGACAGCATTGGGCGCGAGATTTGGAGAATCAAGGGCGAAATCCCAAGCCCCTTGACCGAAATTTGTCAGAGGAATTCGCCGAGGAAAAGAAAAACTCCGCGAAAACAGACTCGACCAAGATGGGAACTCTCCAATTCGACCCCGGAAAAAAACAGAATTCGTTAAAGTTATCTTTCAAAGATGCTTTAAAGAAGACTGGCAATTTTCGCGGGTCCGGGGCCATAAATAAATTCTGGGAAGAACTCCAGAGGAAGCAGACAATTAAAGAAGTGGTACCGGTGCCTACGGAGCTGGGGAAAAAATTAAGGAGTGTGGAAAGGAGTAGACCTTTTTACGGCGTCAACGTCCTCTCCCGGAACCAGCCCAAGACGACTCTCCACTCCCCAGGGAAGAAGTCTATGGAGCTAAAGCAGCTGAAGAGGCAGCTGGGAGTTCAAAAGAAGCTGCAGAAACTCCGAAAACCCCTCCAGGATGCATCCAGTGGATCACAGGCGTCGACCGGATCCACCCCCTCAGGGTCAACTTGTACGGTTACTACCTCCACTCCTGGCGTTGGAGAAGAGCCTTTCTCCACGCAGCCCAGGCCAGCTAGTTGTCCAGAAGAAAACAGTGGAACCACGGTATGTACTGAATATTGGGATGTACCCTATGATCCTATTAACGAGACTATTTTCGGGTACTCCGAGCAACGCTCACCACTCCTGCTCGAGGTGATCTGCAACGGAGAGCGCCTCCAAGCACTCGTGGACAGCGGGGCATCGCACAGCGTCTATGACAAAAAGGCAATCGATCGACTCGGAGGTGACATCAAGTCCTCAAGCTTCTCTGCAACGATGGTGGATGGCAGTAAACTACCTATCTACGGGGAAACACGGTTGCTACTCCAGATTGGACCCCTTCGATGGAAGCCTGCTCTCCCCGTCACAAATATCAAAGGACTCGACGTAATCTTCGGGAGAGACTTTCTTAAAAAGTTCAACCCCGAGATCAACTGGGTTAACCGGACGGCCAACATCACCAACAACGGGAGAAAAATCAGCCTTCCCCAATGGGACGACACGGGAAATATTCCAGTCGAGACACTCGCACGCTTTGAAAAGGACGTCAAACGGACCACGGCGGGATTCATAGCGATAGTCAATGAGGCAGACAACGGAGAGAAACAGACCCAGGAACTTCCTCCAGCAAACAAAAAAATTCTTGAAGAGTTCCAGGACGTTCTCCCCGACGATTTGCCTGATCAACTACCGCCATACCGGACACATCAACACGAGATCCTAGAAGAGCCGGGATCCAAGCCAACGTTCCGAGCACCATACCGGCTGAGCCCGACAGAGCTTGCCGATATGAAAAAACAAATAGAGTATCTCCTGGAGAAAGGGCTGATTCGACCTTCGACTTCACCGTACGGAGCTCCAGTTCTCTTCACTCCAAAGCCAGATGGAAGTCTGCGAATGTGCATCGACTATCGAGCCTTGAACAAACAGACTATAAAAAATAAATACCCGATACCACGGATCGACGACTTACTCGATCAACTTCGCGGTGCTACGGTATTCTCCAAGCTCGACCTCAGATCAGGATACTGGCAAATTCGTATGGCTGACAACTCTATCCACAAAACCGCTTTTCGAACTCGGTACGGGTCATACGAGTATCTCGTGATGCCATTCGGACTCACTAACGCACCAGCCACTTTTCAGGCAGAAATGAACCACATCCTTCGGCCCCTTCTGGATGAGTGCGTGGTGGTCTATTTGGACGATATCCTGATCTACTCGAAAGATATCAAGCAGCACGTTGAGCATCTACGACGGGTGTTTGAAATTCTTCGACAAGAACGCTTCTACGTGAAACTATCCAAGAGCGAGTTTGCACTCAAAAAATTCCAGTTCCTTGGACATATGGTGAGCGCTCAAGGAGTTCACGTGGATCCTAAGAAGATCGAAGCAGTGCGAACGTGGAAGACCCCTGAGAACGTGAAGGAGTTACAACAGTTCCTTGGATTCGCCAACTACTACAACCGGTTCGTACCGAACTACGCCAAGATTGCCGCACCACTAACGAACCTGTTGAAGAAGAATACACCATATCAATGGGAGGCGAAGCACCAGGAAGCTGTGGAACAACTTAAAACCGCCCTCACGTCCGCACCTGTCCTTATCCTGCCAGACCCTGAACTTGACTATGTCATTGAGGCCGATGCTAGCGAACAAGCAGTAGGCGCAGTACTCATGCAGGATCAAGGGAAGGGACTGCAACCCATTGCATACCTCAGTAAGAAACTTCACGGGGCAGAACTTAATTACCCCATCCATGACAAAGAGGCCCTCGCCATCGTCAACGCATTTAAGGCATGGAGGTGTTATCTCGAAGGAAGAAAAACGACTGTCTACACCGACCACTGCAGTCTCAAGTACCTGAAGACCCAACCAACACTCTCTAGGCGGCAGGTCCGGTGGATTGACTTTCTCGAAACCCACTTCCATTACGACATCGTGTATAAGCCAGGGCACAAAAACAAGGCCGACGCATTGAGCCGCCCTGCACACGTTGCCGCCTTATAAATCGATGGCATGAACCCACTTTTGAAGGGACTCTTCACGCATGGATACACCATCGACCCCGAAGTCTCTGTAGCAGAAAAGCGCCATCTTTTACAATGGGATCAAGACATCGCATACCGCAAGGGCTCAACAAAAATATGGGTACCTAATTACCCTCCCTTACGCCAGTTACTGCTCGAAGAATATCATGATGTCCTCTACGCAGGCCACTTCGGTAGTAACAAGACGCTTGCCGGTATTGCGAAGCATTATTACTGGCCCCACATGGCGGATGACGTACAAAAATTCGTCGCTTCGTGCGACATATGCCAACGGATGAAGAGCAGCAAACAGAAGAAAGCAGGCTTGCTACAGCCTCTTCCGGTCCCTGAACAGCCTTGGCAAGTGGTTAGTTTCGATTTCATCACTGGGTTACCACCTACCAAAGCCGGTTACGACGCCATTCTAGTCGTCATCGACAAATTCTCCAAAATGGGACACTTCATTCCGACACACACAACGACTCGCACCGAGGAGACAGCGCAATTATTCTTCCGCTACGTCATCTCGCAACATGGCATTCCAACCACGCTGATCTCCGATAGAGATCCGAAATTCACGAGTAAATTCTGGAAGGAGCTCATGTCGCTCATGGGGACCAAACTCGCCATGTCATCAGCCTATCATCCCCAAACAGATGGTCAGACAGAGCGCCTCAACCAGATTGTCGAACAGCTTCTGCGAGCAGCGTGTAAGGACGATATCTCTAAATGGGATACCCATCTGCCAGTTCTCGAGTTTGCGTATAACAACGCCACGCACGCCGCAACAGGGCAAACTCCTTTCTTCCTCTGTTACGGGCGCAGCCCACTCACGCCTCAGAAACCAACAGTACCCGCCACGGTGCAACCTGCACATGATTTCATTTCCACTATGCACCAATTATGGGAGCGCACGCATAAACGTCTTCTGACTATCCAGCAGCAACAAAAGAAGCTCGCTGATCGGAGTCGCAACAATCATTCCATCAAGATTGGCGATCAAGTGCTTCTGGATACACGCAATCTCGACATTAGCCATCTTCCGTCTAAGCTCCGACCTCGCTTCTGCAGACCTTTTCTCGTCGAGGCGCAGGTCACTCCAGTAACCTTCCGCTTGCGTTTACCAGCTACCTGGAGAATTCATAATGCCTTCCATATTCAACTTCTCAAGCCCTATCGGGACCCAAACACGGTCTTCAAAGGTCGCCAGCTGCCGCCGCCCCTGCCAGCGATCGTTAAAGGGGAACCCGAGTACGAAGTCGAAGCCATTCTGGCGCACCGACGACGACGTAGCGGCACTTTGGAGCTCTTGATTCGTTGGAAAGGCTATGATCCTTCCGAGGATAGCTGGATACCTGAACACGATATGGATAACGCCCGCCGTCCTCTCCATGACTACCTTGTCAAGCAGGGTGTTACTTCTACCACCCAGCTTTGAGGGGGGGAAGTGTGAGAGGACGTCCCCGTTATAATATTTTCTCACTATTATATTTTTCGGTTATCCTATTCTCCCTTTTCTCCTCTTTATTTTGGTCTTTATCTCATCTTAATCGGCCTACTATTCTATTTTCTAGAGCCTTCTATTTATTTCTCTCATTTTATACTTTTCCCACCGACACACTTATTATACGGCACCGACAGCGCCGACAGTGGTGTATACGGTGTAATCTGGGCGTAATCCCAAGTGCCAATAGCCTTGCGTGCTTATGCGCACTTGTGATTGTAGTATCGGGAAGGGTGTGTTCCCGAAGGTTCGTTTTATCTCGTTTATCCTTGTACTTTCTGAGTATAAATAAGCCTTGTATCCAGTTTTAGTGACAAGTTTCGATTGAGAATTCGATCCTGTGACAGGGACCACGGCGTTCAGGCCGACTTCGGAGGCCGCCTGACTTCTTCGTCCCGGCTGCCTTCACCACGGTGTACGACGTGGACGATGACGACCTAGCGTATGACGACGCGGAGGAGGATGCGGAGTTTCCAGAGCTCGACCCTGACATGTTAGCTGACCCCGAGCACCGTTGGGACATCTCGACGATGACGGTGAAGGAGGCGTTGGCGAGTTGGAAGGGCCCGGCGGTGAAGGCCGCCATGGAGGAAGAGATTCGCAGCCTCCTCAACATGGGAACGTGGGAGTTGGTCGAACGTCCGCCGGGAGTGAACGTCATGAAGAACCGGTGGGTGTTGACGACGAAGTACCACGTCGACGACACCGTCGAGCGCGAAAAGGCGAGGCTGGTGGTGAAGGGCTTCACGCAGGTGTATGGCGCCGACTACGACGAGACGTTCGCGCCGGTGGGCAGCTACGTCACGCTGAGGATCTTCCTCAGCATCGTCGCTGTCCGCAACCTCAACCTGATGCAGCTCGACATGAAGAACGCCTTCTTGCAGAGCAAGCTCGACAGGGTGCTCTACATGTCCCAGCCGGACTACTTCAACGACGGGACCGGCCGGGTGTGCAAGCTGCTGAAGAGCCTGTATGGGCTAAAGCAGTCGCCGCTGCTGTGGTACTTGGCACTCAACGACGTGCTGGTCGGCGCCGGGTGGAAGAAGAGCCAGGTCGACGAGGCTCTCTACTGCAAGGTCGGAGAAGACGGAGTGGCCTGCTGGGTGCTGGTCTACGTTGACGATCTCCTCGCCGCCAGCAGCAGCGCCGCGATGTTGAAGGAGTTGAAGGAACTGCTGGAAGCCGCCTTCGAGCTGCATGAGATCTCGCCGGTGCAGAAGTACCTCGGGCTGGAGATCGTCCGCGACAGGTCGGCGGGGAAGCTGTGGCTGCACCAGCAGGGCTACGCCGACAAGCTGCGTAGGCGCTTCATCGACGAGAAGCAGACCGGGCGCACCCCGAAGACGCCGGTCTCGGTCGACGCCTACGCCGAGCTCACGTTCGATGACGAGGAGGCACAGGAGCGACAGGAGGAGGAGTACCGGCAAAAGGTCGGCTCGCTGCACTTTGCGGCGACGACGACGAGGCCGGACATCGCCTTCGCCTGCAGCAAGCTGGGGAGCGGCCTCACGGTGAGGAGCGACCAGCACTGGCACGAGGTCGACCGCTGCCTTGCCTACCTCGCCAATACGCGCGACACCGCCCTGGAGTTCGGCGGTGGACCTGAGTCGCTGGAGCTGGTCGGCTACGTGGACGCCGACGACGCGGGTGACAAGCAGAGCAGGATGAGCACGAGTGGATACATGTTCGTCTATGGAGGGGCTGCAGTCTCCTGGTCGAGCCAGCGCATCAAGTGCGCGACGTTGTCGTCGACTGAGTCGGAGTACGTGGCAGCCACCGAAGCCGGCAAGGAAGGACGCCGACTTCGCTTCCTCCTTGCAGAGTTCCGGCAGCTGGATGCCGGGAAGCCGACCGTCCTTTGGGTGGACAACAAGTCGGCTATCACAATTGCCGAGGGCATGGGGTTGACGGGCAACCTCAAGCACATGGAGCGGCGACAGGCCTGGCTGCAGCACATGGTGAAGCGCGGGAAGTTCTCGTTGAAGTACATCCCGACCACTGAGCAGCCGGCCGACTTCCTGACGAAGGCGCTGCACTATCCGGCCTTCAACCGGTGCTCCGTCGCAATCGGCCAGGTGCGCTTGGCCGACGTGGGCGACGGCGACAACGACGTGCAGCAGTAGGTGCCATGCCCTCTTGCATGGCTGGTGCGGTGGACGACGTGCTGTGTGTTGGGTGCACGTCGACGAGCTATTCTCCGAGAAATACTGCCGAGTGGACTTGAGTGGGATCAAGCGTGAACGCGGTAGGGGAGTGTCAACGGGAGTTGTATGTTGGCCCCGTCCACGCTTGGGCGGAGCCGACGTGGTGGTCGGGTGTTAGGGGAGCAGCCGACCTGCAGCAGTGGGCGAGCTGGTCGACGAGGAGGTCGACCTGCACGGGGATCACTGCACGGGCGCCGACTTCAGGGTGGCGCCTACTTCAGGGAGGTTGACTTAGGCGTCAACCTGCGGAGGACGTCAACTTGATGACGTCGACTTGGGAAGCCGACTTCGGTGGTCGGCTGATGTGCTGGTCGACCTGCGGGTGGTCGACTAGACCCGGTGGTCGACGAAGGAGCAGTCGGTCGTCGAGCAGTCGGGCGTCAAGCGACATGGTCGTTGACCGAGGGGCATGGTCGACCCGGTGAGGTCGACAACGAGGTGGTCGTCGACTTGGGAGGTCGACGGACACGTACGGGAGTTGCTGGTCGATGTGGTTGCTCGGTCGACCAGGTTACCTGGGTGACGAAGTGCTGCGGAGGAGTGCGACGGTCGCCCAGGCGAAGTTGGCGAGATCGACCTCGGTGGTGGTATCCCGAGGTCGACGTGGCGGATCAGAGGCAGCCATCAGCCCGAGGCTGACGTGGTGTGTGTGTGCTGTGCAGGTGATGAGGCTCGGTATACCAATCATCTGCACGCATCTGCAAAGCGGGTGCACTGCTGGCATACCGTCGACCTGGAGCGTTGGCAGGCTGTCGACTTTGCACTGCTGGAGCGCGGTCGACCAAGTTGTGCTGGAACACGGTCGACCATGCTGTGCTGGCAGTTGACCGACCTGAGTGCTAGCTCTGATGTAGTCTTGTATTGCCAACTTGATTGTACCATTGTTGTGATCTTTCCTAAGTGAAACTCTTGCCAAATTACCCCGTGAACCAGCAAGCAGTGTGAGCACTAGGAAACGTCTAAGTACCAACGAACGCAGACATCACACGAGCACACGTGCCTAGCCAGTACTCTAAGCTCCCGTTGTAGTAGTTATCTCCGCAGCAATACTCGGCGGCGGCGCAAAGGCGCCAAAAGGGCGCGGATGGTGTTGAACCCGGGCGTTTGTTCCTCACCGCCTACTCGGATGCTTCATATGCATCAGAACCAGAGGACATGACAAGTGTGGGAGGCTTCATATGCTGTGTTGGTGGAGGCCCAACTGCTTGGGAGAGCAAGAAGCAGGTTGACAAAGCTTTGAGCTCGGTGGAGTCCAAATACATGGCACTCTTCCGTGCCGTACGGAAGATTGTGTGGCAGCGGCGTTTGTTGGCTGAATTGGGGGAGGAGCAGCAAGGACCTACCCCACTGTATTGTGACAGCCAGGGTGCCATTGCTCTTGCTAATAACCCTGTGTTGCATGGACTCACGAAGCACATGAGGGTGAAGTGGCATTGGACGAGGAGCATGGTAACCGCGGGTGAAGTTGAGTTGCGCTACGTGAAGACCACGGGGCAGCCGGCTGACATGATGACCAAGAGGCTGGTGGAGCAGCAGCATTGGAAGTGTTGCAAGCTGGCTGGGATGGCTCTGAACTGGCAGAGCAACACATCCTAAGGCCAACAATCCGAGGGGAGTTTGTTGGTGCAACCCTATGGTTTGCACTCGGCTTGTTGTCCGTATGCGTGCATGTGTGTGTGTCTATGGAATGGTATGAGGGCATGGGATAATATATATTTAATGCTTATCATTGTGTGTGAATGTTGAGTCATGATGTCGAGTGTATGTGTCGAGTCAATAGCGAGTTATCGCTAGACGCGTGTTACGCGGTCGTTTGTGTCTCGCGCGCGGTTTCTATTTTGTCGTGCGCGGTTTCTCTTTTGTCCTGTGTCGAACGTTCGGTGTGTCGCAGGTGTGTGCAGCAGACCCATCAAGAACTCAAGGATGAGTTTGTGATGAAGAGCCGAGCCTTGGTGTCAATCCACAAGTGATTTCAAAGCTCGCCAAAAAGGGTACACCTCAAGATATTGAAGATAGTTACATTACTTTGTGTAGTGTAACATTTCACTTGGTGTAGGCCCTAGTGAAGGGTAGTTTCGAGACCTTTCGTGGTTGGGGACAGTGTGGCACTGTTCCACATCACTGTACCTCGGCACTTGGGGTTTGTAGGAGCTGGGAGTCATTCCCAACTCGTAACTCTTCCTAACTCTTCCTATCTTGTGTTCTAAGACCATAGTAGCTGCCATAGTGCCGTTCGTTCAAACCAACCCTGTGTCGTCAATACTTGGTCAAATCGTGCGATCTAAATTTCCTATTGTAGGCGACTATAAGGCGCTCCAGATCCAAGTTGAATCAAGTCATTTGAAGCTGTGAACAAAACGATATGAACGTTTGAAGCCGCTGTGCAGAAATCCGACTGTGCACTCTATCTTTCGTTTTAGGCACATTGGAGCCTACTGTGACTATAACACGACCAAGACGTCGACTTCGGCGAAGGACGCTGACTCCCCTGCTGGCGGCAAGGCGCGGGACGACAAGACGGCATCGTGCTCACTGGTCGGCGTCGTGGAGTCGACTGTCTCGTTGGCGCCGGAGGCTGGGGAGGACTTCCAAGCGGTGGCGGCAGCTGTGCACGCGAACCCGGCGGTGGTCCTGCTCGTCAGCGGTTGCTCCCACCACCTGATGGGGACGAAGGAAGCCTTCGTCGACCTGCAGGCGAGCGGCTTTATCAAGCACGTGCGCGGCTTCAATGGGGCGTTGCAGAATGTCCAGGGCCGCGGCACCGTCGCCCTGCAAGGGGAGGCCGGGAAGCAGGTGCTCATCCCCGACGTGCTGTACGTCCCGGGTGTGCGGGCTAACTTGCTGTCGTCCGGCCAGCTGAAGGAGCACGGCGTGAAGCTGCAAGAGGACGGCGACGGGATGCAGCTCGTCTCGGCAACGGGAGAGGTGCTCGGTCGGGCGACGTACTCCGGGCGTGTCCTCTGCACCGACCTGCTTCCCTGCTCAGCGAGGTCAACGTCGACCACGACGGAGGTTGTGGCCCTGCGGGCGATCGTCTCGAAGACGAAGTAGACGCCGGACTGGATGCACGCGCGGCTTGCACATGTCGGCATGGACACCATACGGAGCTCGGCGAAGAACGAGGTCGCCATTGGGCTGGACCTCAAGTCGGCGACGGGCGCCGACTCCCCGTGTATCTCGTGCGTCGGAAAGAAGCTGGCGCGGCACACCTTCCCCGACCAAGGCTCCGACGCCGACGATGTGCTGGCCGTCGTGCACATCGACCTGTGCGGGCCATTCCGCGTGGCTGCCAAGGATGGCAGCTTGTACTTCTTGTTGCTGAAGGACCGCAAGACCCGCTACGTGTGGGTGAAGCCGGTCACCAAGAAGTCAGATGCGTTGCCGGTGTTCGTGCAGTGGCTGGTGGTGGCTGAGCGGCAGACGAAGAAGTCGGTGTTGATGCTGCGCTCTGGCCGGGGAGGGGAGTTCCTCGGGAAGCAGTTCACCGACTTCGTGAACAGCAAGGGGATCGTCCACGACCTGACCTGCCCATACACCCCGCAGCAGAACGGCATGGCGGAGCGGGAGATGAGGACGGTGATGGAGTCGGTGCGGACAATGCTGCTGCACATGGGTGTGCAGCACCACTGGTGGCACTTCGCTCTCCGACAGGCCGTCTGGGTCCGCAATCGCCTTGAGAGGTCGACGCTGCCGCCGGGGACGACGCCATACCAACTGCTGACCGGGAAGGAGCCCGACTTGTCGCTGGCGCGGGTGTGGGGCTGCATGGCGTAGTTCTTAGTCCCTGAGCAGCAGCGTGGTGGGAAGTTGCAGCCGAAGGCCAGGTGGGGCCTGCACCTTGGCGAGTCGGCGGCGAGCAAGGGCTGGGAGCTCCTCGACGTCGACACCGACCGGGTGGTCACCACGTCGGACGTGGTGTTCTAAGAGGAGCTGTCGCTGGCTGAATGGAAGACGGAGTACGGGTCGGTGTCCGGCCGCTCGTCGCCCACCCCACCCTCTGACACCTCGTCGGGGACGCTGCCAATGCTTGCCGAGATCGGTGAGCTTGCTGTTAAGGACGTTGAGGCCGTCCGGCCCCCTGCTCCTCCTCCTGCGACCCCCGCCCCTCCCCTCGTGGTCGATCTGCGTCGGGTGACCTCGGTGTCGGCCTCCGGCGATGAGGGGAGTGGTGCGACGCCGCCTTCGGCCAAATGCATCGCCGGTGGCCGACGCGACGAGCGGCAGGGCGACGTGGGCTTGTAGTCGACGTCGACAGGAGAAGAGCAGGTCGAGAAGCAGGTCGAGGACCAGCGGCCAACAGAGGAGCAGGCAGCAATGACGCCGACCAAGGAGTAGTCGGCGACCGGGCAGTCGGCAGGGGAGCCGACCATAAGGGAGAAGTCGGCTGGGACGCCGGCTGACGAGCAGCAGGACGTCGAGGGCAGCGGCAACGATGGAGGGGACGCCGAGGAGGTCCAGCCAGGACCACGGCGTTCAGGCCGACTTCGGAGGCCGCCTGACTTCTTCGTCCCCGCTGCCTTCACCACGGTGTACGACGTGGACGATGAGGCCGACGACCTGCTGTACGACGATGCCGAGGAGGATGAAGAGTTTCCAGAGCCCGACTTCGACATGTTAGCCGACCCCGAGCACCGTTGGGACATCTCGACGATGACGGTGAAGGAGGCGTTGGCAAGCTGGAAGGGCCCGGCAGTGAAGGCCGCCATGGAGGAGGAGATTCGCAGCCTCCTCAACATGGGAACGTGGGAGTTGGTCGAACGTCCGCCGGGAGTGAACGTCATGAAGAACCGGTGGGTGTTGACGACAAAGTACCACGTCGACGACACCGTCGAGCGCGAAAAGGCGAGGCTGGTGGTGAAGGGCTTCACGCAGGTGTATGGCGCCGACTACGACGAGACGTTCGCGCCGGTGGGCAGCTACGTCACGCTGAGGATCTTCCTCAGCATCGTCGCCGTCCGCAACCTCAACCTGATGCAGCTCGACATGAAGAACGCCTTCTTGCAGAGCAAGCTCGACAGGGTGCTCTACATGTCCCAGCCGGACTACTTCAATGACGGGACCGGCCGGGTGTGCAAGCTGCTGAAAAGCCTGTACGGGCTAAAGCAGTCGCCGCTGCTGTGGTACTTGGCGCTCAACGACGTGCTGGTCGGCGCTGGGTGGAAGAAGAGCCAGGTCGACGAGGCTCTCTACTGCAAGGTCGGAGAGGACGGAGTGGCCTGCTGGGTGCTGGTTTACGTTGACGACCTACTTGCCGCCAGCAGTAGCGCCGCGATGTTGAAGGAGTTGAAGGAGCTGCTAGAAGCCGCCTTCGAGCTGCGCGAGATCTCGCCGGTGCAGAAGTACCTCGGGCTGGAGATCGTCCGCGACAGGTCGGCGGGGAAGCTGTGGCTGCACCAGCAGGGCTACGCCGACAAGCTGCGCAGGCGCTTCATCGACGAGAAGCAGACCGGGCGCACCCCGAAGACGCCGGTCTCGGTCGACGCCTACGCTGAGCTCACGTTCGATGACGAGGAAGCACAGGCGCGGCAGGAGGAGGAGTACCGGCAGAAGGTCGGCTCGCTGCAGTTCGCGGCGACGACGACGAGGCTGGTTATCGCCTTCGCCTGCAGCAAGCTGGGGAGCGGTCTCACGGTGAGGAGCGACCAGCACTGGCGTGAGGTCGGCCGCTGCCTCACTTACCTCGCCAATACGCGTGACACCGCCCTGGAGTTCGGCGGTGGACCTGAGTCGCTGGACCTGGTCGGCTACGTGGATGCCGACGACGCCGGTCACAAGCAGAACAGGACGAGCACGAGTGGCTACGTGTTCGTCTATGGAGGGGCTGCAGTCTCCTGGTCGAGCCAGCGCATCAAGTGTGCGACGTTGTCGTCGACTGAGTCGGAGTACGTGGCAGCCACTGAAGCCGGCAAGGAAGGACGTCGACTTCGTTTCCTCCTTGCAGAGTTCCGGCAGCTGGATGCCGGGAAGCCGGCCGTCCTTCGGGTGGACAACAAGTCGGCTATCACAGTCGCCGAGGGCATGGGGTTGACGGGCAACCTCAAGCACATGGAGCGGCGACAGGCCTGGCTGCAGCACATGGTGAAGCGCGGGAAGTTCTCGCTGAGGTACATCCTGACCACTGAGCATCCGGCCGACTTCCTGACGAAGGCGCTGCACTATCCGGCCTTCAACCGGTGCTCCGTCGCAATCGGCCAGGTGCGCTTGGCTGACGTGGGCGACGGCGACAACAACATGCAGCAGTAGGTGCCATGCCCTTATGCATGGCTGGTGCGGTGGACGACGTGCGGCGTGTTGGGTGCACGTCGACGAGCTATTCTCCGAGGAGTACTGCCGAGTGGACTTGAGGGGGACCAAGCGTGAACGCGGCAGGGGAGTGTCAACGGGAGTTGTATGTTGGCCCCGTCCACGCTTGGGCGGAGCCGACATCGTGGTCGGGTGTTAGGGGAGCAGCCGACCTGCAGCAATGGGCGAGCTGGTCGACGAGGAGGTCGACTTGTACGGGGACCACTGCACGGGCGCCGACTTCGGGGTGGTGCCAACTTCGGGGAGGTCGACTTAAGCGTCCACCTGCGGAGGACGTTAACTTGGTGACGTCAACTTGGGAAGCCGACTTTGGTGGTCGGCTAATGTGCTGGTCGATCTGCGGGTGGTCGACTGGACCCGGTGGTCGACGGAGGAGGGGCCGACGTCGAGTAGCAGGACGTCGAGCAGTCGGTCGTCGAGCAGTCAGGACGTCGAGCAGTCGGGCGTCGAGTTACATGGTCGTCGACCGAGGGGCATGGTCGACCCGGTGAGGTCGACAACGAGGTGGTCGTCGACTTGGGAGGTCGACAGACACGTACGGGAGTTGCTGGTCGATGTGGTTGCCCGGTCGACCAGGTTACCTGGGTGACGAAGTGCTGCGGAGGAGTGCGACGGTCGCCCAGGCGAAGTTGGCGAGACCGACCTTGGTGGTGGTATCACGAGGTCGTCGTGGCAGATCAGAGGTAGCCGTCAGCCCGAGGCTGACGTGGTGTGTGTGTGCTGTGCAGGTGATGAGGCTCGGCATACCAATCATCTGCACGCACCTGCAAAGCGGGTGCACTGCTGGCACACCGTCGACCTGAAGCATTGGCAAGCTGTCGACTTTGCTCTGCTGGAGCGCGGTCGACCAAGTCGTGTTGGAATGCGGTCGACCATGCTGTGCTGGCAGTTGACCAACCTGAATGCTAGCTCTGATGTAGTCTTGCATTGTCAACTTCCTTGGACTATTGTTGTGATCTTTTCTTAGTGAAACTCTTGCCAAAATTGTCCCGTGAATTAGCAAGTAGTGTGAGCACCAGGAAACCATAGAGGACCAACGAATGTAGAGATCACACGAGCACACGTGCCTAGCCAGTAGACTAGCTCCCGTTGTAATAGTTATCTCAGCAAGAAAGAGGTGGGTACAAGTAGGAAAACCTAAAAGTGTTGCACCCCATATTGTCTACCCTACTACAGCCTACATAGACTATAGCATATGAGTTTGACAGCCAGCTCGTGTGCACTCGTCTTCCACGTGAAAAGCAGATCCGTTTTTATCACTTTATGTGCTCGATAGTTGTGATACGCTATTCAGTCGCTCAGTTTTCCGTTCTTCCGTAGTATCACCTTGCGCACTCTTTGTTGTTTCAATGATGTCACGTATTGGTCTATGCGGGCGATACGTGAAGCTGATGTGATGGTGTCCAGAACGCAAGCAGAAAGTTAGAACGAAAGAAGGGGTTTTCACTAGCAGTAGATAGGATACATATAGCAAACCCTAATTTGGGTTGTACTCACTATAGAATACCCCACTGCAGACTAGACAATTATAACATTCTGACACACCCCCATAGGCAAAGTGGGGTATGATCAGCATAGCAAGCAGGCGCATAAGAAGTTCACAATCACAAGCAAAGCTAGAGGCAGTTACAGAGGGCAAGTGAGGAGGAGGAGGGACTGTGCGAGGAGTGAAGATAGGAGGCGACGAGTGAAGCCGCATACACACGGGCATTAGGAGCGGCGCACTCGGTGGCTATCAGAGCAAGGGCCCCGGACTACAGGAGTAACTAGCTCCGTGGCTAGGATGAGCGGCAGGAGCAACGGACTCTCGGGCGACTGGCGCAGCAGGCTCGCTGGGCTACCGGAGCAAGGGCCCCTGACTATTGGTGCTGGTGACGTCATGACGGCTACCTCTGCTCAACCTCCCCCAACTATCTCACACCCCTTTCACACACCTCCGGCTGAACACCTTGCTCCACTCTCACGACACCCCCCTAGCGCCACTCCCTCGGCTCCCACACACCCACCCCCTTCAACGGCAGCTGCAGCAGTGGGAGAAAGAGGAGGAGGAGGAGGAGGAGCAGGGGAGGCCTCACACACGCGTCACCCCCATACTCGCCACCCCCACACTCGCCACCCGCGGGGAGGAAGAAGCCTCGCGCGCACGGGGGCACGGGGCGCCGCAACGGGAGCACAGGGGGCGCGCGCGGATCCCCAGGGCGGCGCGACAGGATGGCAGGGGCCGCGGGCAGGTCCCCAGGGCGACGCGACAGGATCGCGGGGGGCGCGCGTGGGTCCCCAAGGGCGACAAGACGGTCGACGGGGGGGACGCGCAGGTCCCCGGGGGCGGCGCGGGTCCCGGGGGCGGCGCGATGGTCGACGGGGAGGGACGCGCGGGTCCCCGAGGTGACGCGACGGTCGACAGGAAGGGACGCGCGGGTCCCCGGGGGGGGGGGGGGGGGGGACGACGGTCAACAGGGGGGACGCGCGGGTCCCCAAGGTGACGCGTGAGGCAATAAACCGCCGCGCTCCTCGGGGCGCACGGCGGGCAAAAAACCGCCACACGCCCCGAGCGCGCGGCGGGCAAAAACCTGCCATGCGCCACGAGCATGTGGCGGGAAGAAAAAACGTCGCGCGCCACGAAGCACGTGACAGACAAGACATCAGCGGAAGCAAGTGGGCCCACAGGCCAGGAGCGTACTCGCTTTGATAGCATGTCGAGAACGCAAGCAGAAAGTTAGAACAGAATAAGGGGTTTTCAATTCTATAGCGAGTACAACCCAATTAGGGTTTCCTATATGTATGCCAACTGCTGCTAGTGCAACCCCTCTTCTCCATTACTCATTTTTCACATGCTATCGGAGCATCTACGCTCCTGGCTTATGGGCCCACCTAACTGCTTCCGCTGCTACTCTGTGTGTTGTACGCCCCGTGGCGTGCGACAGACTTATTTTTTTCTTCCCCTCCTAGAGGCCCCTCTCATGGCCCCTCGCGCCGCCCTTAGCAGCCCCGTCGCCGCCCTTCTTGGCCCCTCGAGGCCCCTTCGCGGCCCCGTCGCCGCCCCTAGCGGCCCCGTTGCCACCCTTCCAGTCCCCTCGCGGCCCCTTCGCGGCCCCGTCGCCGCCCCTAGCGGCCCCGTCGCCGACCTTTCAGGCCCCTCGCGGCCCCGTCGCCGCCCCTAGTGGCCCGTCGCTGCCCTTCCAGGCCCCTCGCAGCCCCTTCGCAGCCCCGTCGCCGCCCCTATCGGCCCCGTTGTCGCCACCAGCGGCCCCGTCGCCGCCCCTAGCGGCCCTGTCGCCGCCACTTGCGGCCCCGTCGCCGCCAATTTCGGCCCTGCCTCGACCCTGCCTCGGCCCCGCCCCGGCCATGCTCCGTCGCCTGTCGCGGCGCACCGGGGGCCCGTGCCCCCCCCCCCCCCCCCCCCCTCTTTTCCCGTCGCCTGTCGAGGCGACTTGAGGGGGCCGCCTTGGGGGGGGGGGGGGGGGCGAGCGTCGCCCCTTCTGCTGCCTGTTTTGGCGCCCTGAGGGGCCGCGCGTCGGCCCCCCCCCCGTAACCTCCCTACCCGCCGTCCCACCCTGCCCTGTGTTAGGGTATGGGGGTGGCGAGTAGGGGGTGGCGGGTGTGTGGTCTCCCCTGCTCCCCTCCTCCTCTGTCTCCCACTGCTGCAGCTGCCGCTGAGGGGGACGGGTGTGTGGGAGTCGACAGAGTGGTGCTAGGGGGTGGGGTGTGAGTGAACCTAGGGTGCAGCAAGGGGTGTGTGAAAGGGGGGTGCTGTGGGAGTGGAACTAGGGTTTGAGCAGGGGGTGTGTGTCGAGGGGTGTGGGGCAGCTGGAGGAGGTTGTGTGAAGGTAGCTATCGTGTCGCCTGCAGCGCATGTAATCCGTCGCCCTTGCTTCGGTAGCCAGTGAGCCTGTTGCACCAGTCGCCAGTGGGTCCGTTGCTCGTGCCGCTCGTCTATAGCCGCGGAGCCAGTTAGTCCAGTAGTCCGTCGCCCTTGCTTCGGTAGCCTCTGAGTGAGCCGATCTTGTGCCCGTGCCTCTGCAGCTTCAGTTGTTGCCTCCCATCTTCTCTCCCTCCACAGCTCCTCCTCCTCCTCACTTGCCCGCTGTGATTAGCTCTAGCTTTGCTCGCTATTGTGAACTCCTGCTCTATGCCTGCTTGCTCATTGTGCTGATTACACCCCACTTTGGCTATGGGGGTGTGTCAAAATGTTTTAATTGTCTAGCCTGCAGTGGGGTACTCTATAGCGAGTACAACCCAATTAGGATAAAAGTGCTGCAAATGGTTGTCTGCAGATGCTATTAGAATCCCAGCCACTAGACCAATGGGATAAAAGGGCTTGTTTGTGTAACGGGTAAGTGCGCCCATAACCCCCCAGGCCAACGTGCCTGTAACCCTTCCCTAGGATCAATCGGGGATCACCAGTAGACCTCTGACACCCCCCCGCACTGGGATGCCCGAAGTGCACACACCGGGATTCGAACCCAAGACCTTCGCTCTAATACCATGTCAGGATCCCAGCCACTAACCACTGGGATAAAAGGGCTTGTTAAGTAGCTGGTCAGTGCGCCCATAACCCCCCAGTACAACGAGCCTGTAACCCTTCCCTAGGATCAATCGGGGATCACCAGTGGACCTCTGACAGATGCAGCTTAGAGGTGCGCTGCTGTCGACTTTGAAGCTGAGAGGTGTGCAGCTTAGTCGATTTTGTGTTATATTTTTTTGTTTTATGTTTCATCCCATATCACCGTGCATTTCCTGCTGTGGTCTCCCATGTTTTGGCAGATAGTGGATGGAGTATCTTTTTGTTTCTGTCGGACTCCTCTCAGGTGTTTATTTACATTGATGCGTTGGCTTGGTTCGCGTGCAGCTTGTAAGAGTATATGTATTCATATTTTCACCCTGCATTATGGTCTTGTTACCTTCGTTTTCATTGTTCTTTTGGTGTTGGCACAGCTGCAAAAATCATGCCTGGCACTGACGTTTACCCGTTAGTGCTAAGTTAGTATGTCGTTGTTTATACTAGTTTCGTAGACTGGGTTGGGTGTTTATTTTTGTATTTTAGCTCATTTTAATAAGTAATTGCTATGTAACGACTGTTTATGGTGCTCAAATCTATACATTTTTTTATTTTAATGAAATTAGCAGCTCAATTTTCACGTCTTTATAGTGGTTCTATTTTACACCTTAGAGAAGCTACTTTATTATGTATAACGTTCTTCATATGCACGTGTTATTCTAGCGAAAGTGAGTGTACTAATATCATTACCAGATCCTGCTTCAATATTGTCACATATTAATCACAACAGATCTTTTTATTAGCATTGCCATTTTTTTGTGTGTATGTATCGGTGTTCGCGACAGTGTCACGACATTCAACAAAATGATTCTGCGCAACCAATCAAAAACTACCCATGCCCAATGTATCCCAGCCATGTGTCCTCGGTGTGTTCGCCGAGATTTTACAAACCATTTGTGCATGTCAGAATCACGAGGAAAAGTTTAGAAGCAGAAAAGAGGGTTGAATACATATAGAAACCCTAGATTGGGTTGTACTTGTCAGAACATATATATATAGCTTATGCTATTGTGTAGGCTGTAATGGGGTATCCCATAGGGGGTACAACACAACTAGGGTTTCCTATATGTACTCACTTCATTCATAGTTCATTCATTCTCGTTCTACTTTCCACATGGTATCGAGCAGGTTCCCCCGTGGGAACTGTGCTTAGGGCCCACCAATTTTAAAACTTTTTTTTCTGCCCGGAGCGCACTCCGGGCCCTCACTCTCACTCGGTCGGCCTGCCCTGCGGCCCCCTAGACGACCGCGCGCCGCCCTTAGCCGCCCGCGAGCCTCCCGGCCCGGCCCCTAGCCGCCCGCACGCCGCCCGTCCCGGCCCCTAGCCGCCCGCGCGCCGCCCTTCCAGGCCCCTAGCAGCCCGCGCGCCGCCCGTCCCGGCCCCTAGTCGCCCACGAGCCGCCCGTCCCGGCCCCTAGCCGCCCGCGCGCCGCCCGTCCCGGCCCCTAGACGCCCGCGCGCCACCTGACCCGACCCCTAGCCGCCCGCGCGCCGCCCGTCCCGGCCCCTAGCCGCTTGCGCGCCGCCCGTCCCGGCCCCTAGCCACCCGCGCGCCACCCGTTACGGCCCCTAGCTGCTCGCGTGCCGCCCGCACCGGCCCCAAGCCGCCCTGTGCCGCCCGCCCCGGCCGCGCTCTCCCGTCTCGGCCCCTCGGCGCCGAGACGCCGCCCGTCCTGGCCCCTCGCCCATCCCGGCCCCGCTCCCAGCCGCCCGTGCGCCTCCCGTCCCAGTCATGCGCCACCGTCCCGGCCTCACACCGCCCGTTCGCCGCCCGTCCCTGCCGCACGCCGCCGTCCCGGCCCCAAGCCGCCCGTAAGCCGCCGTGCAACCCGAGCCGCCCGAGCCGTTTGCACAGCTGAGGAGCCGAGCCGCCCGAGACGCCGGTGCCGCTGACTCCCCGAGCTGCCCGAGCCGCCCGAGCCGCCCGAGCCGCCTGCACCGCCTGAGGAGCTGAGCCGCTGGTCCCACGGAGCTGCTGTTGCTGCTGAGCCGGTTGAGCTGCTGTGTTGCTGTGCTGCTGTGCTACTGAGCTGCCCGACCCGTCCTGTCTGGTGAGACCGTCGACTGCTGTCATGGCTACCCCTAGTGTCCTAGCTTTAGACGCTGAGGGTCGCGCCATTGACTTTGAGGTCTGGGTCGACGACCTGCAGCTGTTCTTACAGTGCGATAGAGCAGACGGCCTTTCTCTCTTTGACCTCACTTCTGGCGCCTCTCCTACCCCTGCTGCTGATGCTAACCCCACTGTTCGCTCTTAGTGGGCCACCCGCGATGCTGCTGCACGTCTTGCTGTGCGTCGCCACCTCCCTACCACTGAGCGCGCGCACTTTAGTCATTACAAGAGTGCTCAGACCTTGTACGACGCTGTAGTTGCGCGCTACTCTTCCCCTGCCACTACTGCACTGAGCCGTCTCATGCTTCCCTACCTCTTTCCTGACCTCTCTGCCTTTCCCACTATCGCTGACCTCATTACGCACCTCCGCACTAGTGACACTCGCGGCGGAGAAGAGCATCGTCGCTGTAGGAGCTTCTCGTGGTGACCCTCGCACCCCCATCTTTGAGGGGTGCTCTCCTTCCCCCCTGCTGCCCTCTGTTGCCTCTGCTGCTGGTGCCGACCTGCTTGGTCTTGAGTCGGTCGGCGCGGCGTCTGCCCCTAGTGGGAGACGCCGCTCTGGCAAGGGCAAGGGGGGCAAGGGCGCGGGTGGAGCTGGAGGGGGCGGTGGAGGTGGCGGTGGAGGCGGCGGAGGGAGTGGGGGTGGCGGCGGGAGTGGTGGCGGGGGTGGTGGTGGTGGTGGCAGCGGCGGCGGAGGCGGCGGTGGTGGCGGCAGCGGTGGTGATGGTGGCAGCGGTGGAGGTGGAGGCGGCGGAGGAGGCGGAGGAGGAGGCGGTGGTGGCGGAGGGGGTGGAGCTGGTCGGGGTGGTACCCCGCAGCGGAGCGGCGCTGGTAGTGGTCAGCGCCAGCAGCAGCAGCAGCGTTCGCGGGACATCCCTCCGCCCCAGCAGCTCCGTGAGTGGTACGCTCGGCGTCAGAGGGGTGGGGGTGCTGGTCCGTGTTCCTACGTCCTTCGTTCCGGCGACCGCGCGGGTGAGCAGTGTGGGGGTGCCCACCCCACCCAGCGCTGCTTTGGCCGCCTGACGGACGCTTGGCGTCAGCAGTTCCCCGAGGCTAGTGAGATTCCCCGCTGGGATGAGCTTCTTAGGGCTGGTGTAGCGATCTTTGATCTTGACTTTTATGCTATCCTTGCTGCTATGTATGCTGTGACTATTAGTGAGGAGGGTGACTGTTACCGGTGTTTCCCGCCCGACCCGGGCATTGGTACTGCTGCGCTAGGTGCTTGTGAGGCTATTTCTCTAGGTGCCAGTGCCTCTATGCTGTCAGGTACTGGTGAGACTACGCTCTCAGGTACTGCGTCGCCCTCGTCCTCCCTCACTTTCACACTTGACTCCGGGGCTTCTCGCTCCTTCTTCCGAGACCGCACCACCCTCACGCCGCTTGGCCAGCCGGTTGCGGTCTCCCTGGCTGACCCCTCTGGGGGTCCTGTCCTCTCTCACTTTTCCACTGTTCTCCCGTGTCCGGCTGCCCCCTCGGGCACCCTGTCTGGTCTGTAACTTCTCTCGTTCTCGACGAACTTGGTGAGTGGTGCGGACCTACAGGATGCGGGGGTTCACCAGTTCACTCCTGCGAGTCAGCGGGTGACCCACTACACGGACGCACGCACAGGCCGGCACCTGGCCACGTTCTCGCGTCGGCCGGGGTCAAGCCTCTATACCCTGACCACTGCGTCTCCTACTGTCCCTGCGTTTGGTCAGGTAGCTTCGTCAGGTCAGGTGTTTGCTGCTGCGTCCCGGTCTGGCCCTGAGTCCGCCCCCTGTTCGTGTCGCCTCCTGTCTCACGAGAGTCTCCTGTGGCACCACCGTCTGGGCCACCCCTCCTTGCCCCGTCTTCGGGGCATGGCTTCCCGTGTCCTTGTCTCTGGTCTTCCCCAGTCTCTCCCTCCCCTTCCTTCGGGACCAGGACCTTCCTGTGTTCCTTGCGTCGAGGGGCCCCTCCGGGCTGCTCCTCACTCCTCCCAGTTTCCCCCGACGGAGGCTCCCCTGCAGACACTTCACATGGACGTATGGGGCCCAGCCCCCGTCCGTGGGCAGGGTCACGAGCGCTACTTCCTGTTGGTGGTTGACGACTCGCGTTACACCACAGTCTTCCCCTTGCGCAGCAAGGGTGCTGTCACTGAGGTGCTGATTGACTGGATCCGCGAGGCCCGTCTCCAGCTCAGGAGGAGCTTCGGCTCGGACTTTCCTGTTCTGCGTCTGCACTCTGACCGAGGCGGGGAGTTCTCCTCTCGCCTTCTACGAGACTACTGTCGTGCACGGGGGATCCGCCAGACCTTCACGCTTCCGGACTCTCCACAGCAAAATGGGATTGCTGAGCGCCGCATTGGCATGGTCATGGATGTCGCTCGTACGTCCATGATGCATGCGGCTGCCCCCCATTTTCTGTGGCCGTTTGCGGTTCGGTACGCGGCGCATCAGCTCAACCTTCACCCCAGGGTCTCTCGGCCTGCGATGTCCTCAGTCTTACTGTGGACGGGGAAGGTCGGCGATGCGTCTGCGTTCCGTGTCTGGGGATCTCGGGCGTTTGTCCGCGACTTGTCTGCGGACAAGCTGTCCCCTCGTGCTGCTCCCTGTGTCTTCCTTGGCTTCCCCCCCTGACGCTCCAGGGTGGCAGTTCTACCACCCCTCCTCTCGTCGTGTTCTGTCCTCCCAGGACATCACGTTCGACGAGTCAGTCCCCTTCTACCGCCTCTTCCCCTACCGCACTCCTTCCCTCCCACCGCCGCCGGACTTCCTAGTGCCGGTTCCCCCCCCGGTAGACCCCCTTCCCCCTCAGGTTCCTGCCCCCTCAGATGTGTCCCAGGTAGACGCAGTTGCCCCGGTCGAGGTTTCTGGTGACTCTGGTGCTGCTGCGGGTGCTGAGCTTGGAGGTGCTGACTCTGGGGGTGCTGTCCGCGGGGGTGCCGAGCCTGGAGGTGCTGCTACTGGGGGTGCTGAGCCTGGGGGTGCTACTGTTGAGGGTGCTGAGCCTGGGGGTGCTGAGCCGGGGGGTGCTGTGCCTGGAGGTGCTGAGCTAGGGGGTGCTGAGTCTGGGGGTGCTGAGTCTGGAGCTGCTGAGCCTGGGGTTGCTGAGTCTGGAGCTGCTGAGCCTAGGGGTGCTGTGTCTGGAGATGCTGAGCCTGGGGTTTCTCCTGGTGCTGCGTCTCGACGGGAGTCCCTCTCTCCACAGGAGCTGCGCGAGTGGTTTGCTCGCCGCTGGAGGCGTATTGCTGGAGCTGGAGCTTCTTCGACCGTCGTGGGTGCTGGTGCCGCCGGTCCCGGAGCTGTTGGGCCTGCGGGTCCGACTGGAGCAGGAGCTACTGAGGGTGTTGGTGCTGAGACTAATGCTGTCTGTCCTGGCGGTGGTTCTGCTGCTAGTGCTGCTGGAGGTCCTGCCGCTGGAGGAGTTGGTTGCGCTGGTGCTGCCGCTGAGGGTGCTGGTGCTGTCCCTGCTGCGTCTGGAGCTGCCGCGCGGCCTCGGCCGTATTTCGTTCCGCTCCTGCAGCAGGTTCTTGGTCTTTCTCCTCCGGTAGGGTGTCCACAGCCTGTCCAGTCGCAGTCACTGTTGGAGCCTACATCCCCACTGCCTACTCCCTCTCCTTACACTGGTCCTACTGGAGGTCTTGCTGAGCGTCGCGAGCCTGCGTCTCGTCCTGCGTTGCCTGTTCATGGTGCTCGCGCTAGTGGTCGCAGTTCGCGTCAGCGTCCTCCTCCTGTCCCTGGCACGCACCGGATGTCTCTGCATCTGTCCACTGCTCCTCTGCGTGCCCCTTTGCCTTCTCCTCCTGAGTCCTCTCTTCCTGCGCTTGCCGACCCTGAGTCGGACTCCCTTCGTGCTGCCAGTCCTACTGTCACGCGTTTGCTTGCTACTGTCGTCACTGACCCCTCTTTTGAGTCCGCTGCTGCGTCTGCTCTTGTCGCTGAGCTCGTCGACTTTGCTGCTCGCTGTCGTCTAGACTACGCTGTCAGTCTTGTTGCTGAGTCTGCGTCTGTCTGTCCTCCGTCCGTCGGGGGTGAGTGTGCTCTTGGCACGGACGTCCTAGAGGACAGGCGGAGGAGTTCCAGTGTCTAGCTGCTGCTTCACCTCATCTCGCGTCTGTACTGCTTGCTCCTGAGGGAGACCCGGATGCACTAGACATCCCGACTCCACGCTCTTACGCGGAGGCCGTAGAGGGTCCCTACTCCTCTCAGTGGCAGGCAGCTATGGATGCAGAGATGGCTTCCTGGAAGTCCACAGGCACCTACGTCGATGCGGTTCCCCCTCCTGGGGCGAACATCGTCAGTGGCATGTGGATCTTGAGGGTGAAGCGGCCGCCGGGCTCTCCACCTGTCTTCAAGGCACGGTACGTCGCTCGTGGCTTCAGTCAGCGGCAGGGAGTTGACTATTTTCAGACCTCCTCTCCCACCCCGAAGATGACCACTCTTCGGGTGCTGCTGCACAGCCGCTCAGCGCGACTACGAGCTTCACTCTCTCGACTTCAGCACTGCGTTCTTGCAGGGTAGCCTGCACGAGGAGATCTGGCTGCGCCGTCCACCTGGCTTCACTGGGACTTTCCCTCCTGGCACCCAGTGGAGCCTCCGAGGGCCAGTCTACGGTCTCCGCCAGGCACCGCGTGAGTGGCACGACACACTGAGGACTACGCTTGCAGCTCTTAGGTTTGCTCCTTCTACTGCTGACCCGTCGCTGTTTCTGCGCACCGACACTTCACTGCCGCCGTTCTACATCCTCGTGTACGTCGACGACTTGGTCTTTGCCACAGCGGACACTGCTGGACTCGCCTACGTGAAGTCCGAGCTGCTGAAGAGACACACGTGCACAGACGTGGGTGAACTGCGCAGCTACCTTGGCTTGCAGATCACCCGGGACAGAGCACGCCGCACCATTACCTTGACTCAGTCACACATGGTGCAGCAGGTCCTTCAGCGCTTCGGCTTCACGTACTCCTTGCCTCAGGCCACTCCTCTATCTACTCGCCACTCGCTCTCAGCTCTGCCTTCGGATGAGTCCGTAGAGTCGAGTGGCCTGTACCCAGAGCTTGTTGGCTGCCTCATGTACCTGATGACCTGCACACGACCTGACCTTGCATACCCTCTTAGCATTCTTGCACGCTATGTTGCTCCTGGGAGACACCGACCAGAGCACATGGCTGCAGCGAAGAGGGTATTGCGCTACCTGTGCAGTACGTCGGGCATGGGGCTAGTGCTTGGAGGGCGGAGTCCAATGGTCCTTATAGGTCACGCGGACGCTTCTTGGGCTGACGACCAGGCTACGCAGCGGTCGTCACAGGGTTACACCTTCAGCCTTGGTTCCAGCTCTGTCTCGTGGCGGGCTACTCGCTCGTCTTCGGTTCTCAGCTCCAGTTGTGAGGCTGAGATCTACGCAGGGGCCATGGCTGCACAGGAGCTTCGCTGGCTCACCTACCTGCTGACTGACCTTGGAGAGCCGCCTCGTTCTCCTCCAGTGCTGTACGTAGACAACAAGGCCATGCTGGCCTTGTGTCGAGAGCAGCGTCTGGAGCACAGAACGAAGCACATTGCTCTTCGCTACTTCCTTGCTCGTGAGCTACAGCAGCGTGGACAGTTGCGGCTTGCGTACGTGGCCTCTAAGGCCAACACTGCTGATGTGTTCACCAAGGCACTCGCGCCTTGTGACCATCGGCGCTTCTGCACCCAGCTGGGTCTTGTACCTGTTTTGCCTCACTTGCTCTCCTCTTGACCTTACTTGTACTGTCACATATATATACCTGCTCTTGCTTGTCTAGCTTTATATATATATGTCTGTACTCCTGCATGTGAACTTGCCTTTGGCCTTGCTCTTGTGCTCGGACTGTGTGGTGACTTTGTGATCCACCCTGAGCTTTGCTTTGTTTTGCTTGACTGGTCTTGTGACCCCTTGTTCTCCCCCACTTTGCCTATGGGGGTGTGTCAGAACATATATATATAGCTTATGCTATTGTTTAGGCTGTAGTGGGGTATCCCATAGGGGGTACAACACAAGTAGGGTTTCCTATATGTACTCACTTCATTCATAGTTCATTCATTCTCGTTCTACTTTCCACAGTACTCGCTATAGAGTACCCCACTGCGGGCTAGACAAATACAACATTCTGACACACCCCCATAGCCAAATTGGGGTGTAATCAGCAGAGCACGCAGTCATAGAGCAAGTTCACAATTGCAAGCAAAGCTAGAGGCTATCACAGGGGGCAAGTGAGGAGGAGGAGAGACTGTGGGGGCGAGAAGATGGATGCGTCTGCTGAAGCTGGAGACACACAGGAGCTGCTGGCTCAGTGGCTACCGAAGCAAGGGCCCGGACTATAGGAGTAACTGGCTCCGCGGAGATTGTAGCCTCCTGACTGGAGCAACTGACCCACAGGCGACTGGCAACTACCGAAGATTGTAGCCTCCGGACTACTGGCGCTGCTGACGACATGACAGCTGCCTCCACTCAACCTCCCCCAGCTGCCCCACGCCCTTATCACACACCCCCTGCTGCACCCCTAGCTCCACTCCCACGACACCCCCCTAGCACCACTCCTTCGGCTCCCACACACCCACCCCCCTGAGCGGCTGCTGCAACAGCGGGAGACGGAAGAGGAGGAGGAGTAGGGGACGGCGCACACAACCGGCACCCCCACAACCGCCAACCCTACACTCCCCACCCCCAAACCCTAAAACGGGTTGCAGGGGGTAGGAGTGCGGGGGACGGCTAGGGGGACGGTGCGCGGCCCCCAGGGCGCCACCACGGGGCAGCGAGGGGCCGCGCGCGGCTCCCCTGGGCGCCGCGACGAGGTAGCGGGGGGTAGCATGCGGCTCCCCAGAGCGCCGCGACGTGACGGCAGGGGCCGCGCGCGCTTTGCCCGGGCGCCGCGGCAGTACGGCAGGGGCCGCGCGCGACACCCCAGGGCGTCGCAATGGACGGGCGGGGGGCGCGAGCGGCTCCCTAGGGTGCCGCGACGAAATAGCGGGGGCGGCGCGCTAGGAAGGAAAGGGGCCGCGCGCCAGAGAGTAGAATAGGTCGCACGCCACGGGGCGTGCGACAGATCAAGTAGCAGCGGAAGCAGGTTGGTGGGCCCATAGGCCAAGGAAGGACACACTCTGATACCATGTCAGAATCATGAGGAAAAGTTTAGAAGCAGAAAAGAGGGATGCACTAGCAAGCAGTTGAGTACATATAGGAAACCCTAAATTGGGTTGTACTTGCTATAGAGTACCCCACTGCAGGCTAGACAAATACAACATTCTGACAGTGCAGGCTTGGCAGGCATTCATTCGCCCAACCGAAAACCAACCGGGCGCTAGATGCCACTAGGATAGAAAACCAATCGCCAAAACCAGGCAAATGTCTGGACCCGAAAACCACTCGCCAGCAAGTGGTTTCCCAACCGATCGCGGGAGCCCCAAAATTCCCGATGCCACCACCCCCAGAACCACGACCTCCAGGGTCAGTAACCACCACTTTAGCACCCCCCAAACTAGCACCCCTTGTGCCAACACCTCCAGCTCCTGCACCCCCCGGAATAGCACCTCCAGTGCCAGCACCTCCAACTATAGCACCCCCAAGACGAGCACCCCCAAAACGAGCACCTCAAGTGCCAACACCTCCAGCTCCGACACCCCGTGAGTCCACTGCAGTCTATCGCAATTGTGCCGAAGGTTGCTGAGGTGACTGTGAGGAGGACTGTGAGGAGAACTGTGGGGAGGGAGACGACACTGACGAGCTACCGAGGGGAGAGGAGTAGCGTGAGACACACTTGACGGGGCAGGACCTGGGGGGGGGCTGGGTTACCGCAGGAACGGGAGCAGGAGGAGGAGTGGGGGCGAGGAAAAAAGGAGGGGCGAGGAAAAGAGGAGGGGCGAGGAAAAGAGGAGGGGGAGGAACCGGGAGACCTCGACAGGGGTAGCGGGTATAGTAGGACACTTACTCGTCAAACCGGACGTCACGAGAGTCTAGGAGCCGGTAGAACGGCGGGTGGTAAAACTCAAACTCAGGAGAGTCCACCGGGAAACCATCGAAGGCATAGGGGATGGCACGAGCCGATAGCTTGTCCGCAGAAGTATCGCGGACAAGCGCAAGGCTGCCTCAGACTCGAAACTCCAATACAACACTAGGGGACCCGGTCCAAAGACTGGTCAGCGAATCCCCTAGTTGTGAGACACGAGGCCAGAGGTTTAGCTGGTAGGTGCCATAGCGAACCGCATAGGGCCATAGAAAATGGAACGCACTATGGGTCATGGAGGTTCTGCCGATCTCCATGACCAAGCCAATGCGGCGCTCAGTTTTTTTTTTTTTTTTTTACACTAATCAATTTTCAGAAGGCGCGACGAGGGTCGTTAAGTAAATTAAGCGTTACTTTTTTAACTATATGCATATCACAAGGTTAGGTGTTACGCGTTTTATAACAGCCTTAGAAGATCGCCTTCTGCAAACGGTTCCGTTACCACCGAGGATTCTGAATGCAACTCGAACTCAAGGACAGGGCAGTGAATGCCATCATCGTCTCGTCGCTGTGAACACAAGTTTGAGCCCCGTCCGATACTGTCACAAACGACAACCAGGGCCTATCCGTGTCAGCTTCGTCGCAGCCAATCAGCGCGTGGCGAATCATCGAAGGGTGAGGCAGGTGGGGCGCCGCGGCGTGAGGGAAGGAACAATAGCGGCGGGCGAGTGCGCCGGGAGGCGAGAGAGAGTGGGAGCGGAGAGGAGGCGAGAGAGAGTGGGAGCGGAGAGGAGGCGAGAGAGAGTGGGAGCGGAGAGGTTGACAGGATTGAACGGCAGTTGGTGAGCCGTGTTGGTGAAGGGGCTGGTGTGGGCCGTACGGGGGAGGAGGCACGACGAGAGGTACAGGGCGTGCCGAAGCAAGCGGAAGGCAGGTTGGGGGCTGACGGCGGGTCAAAGCGGCAGCACGCAAGGCGTAAGGCGGAATCCGCACGGTGCAAGGCGCAAGGAGCAAGTCGCAAGGCGCAAGGCGCAAGGCTCAAAGGCGCAAGGTGATGGCGGGCGATTCGGGCGCGCAGGAGGTGGAAGTGCTGCTGCTGATGGCGGACAGGTGCGATGGGGTGGGGAGCCGGGTACTAGGGCTAGCCGTCGACCTCGCGTTAGGGTCAGGGTTAGGGTTAGATCTCGGGTTAGGATTTGTGTAAGCAATTTACGGTAATAATCATAGGAAGTGGAAGTGCTGCTGCTGATGGCGGACAGGTGGGGGGGTGGGGTAGCTGGTAGTGCTAGCCCTCGGATTAGTGTCAGGGTTAGGATTCGATATCGGGTTAGGGTTTGTGTAAGCAATGCAGGGTAATGATTGTATGAAGTGGAAGTGCTGCTGCTGGTGGCGGACAGGTGCGGCACGGGTGGGGGAGCCGGGTAGGGTTAATAAATGTGAAGCGGCTGAGGGAAGTAACTGCTCAAGGCGATGGCGCAAGGGGCAAGTGCAAGGCGTTGGGTTCGTGTAAGCTATTCAGGGTAATAGTAATAGGAGGTGGAAGTGCTGCTGGTGACGGCGGTCAGGTGCAGTGGGGAGGGGATGGGGAGCCGGGCAGGGCGAGACGTGAAGCGGCTGAGGGTGGTAAGTGCTCAAGGCGATGGCGCAAGGGGCAAGTGCAAGGCGATGGCGCAAGGGGCAAGTGCAAGGCGATGGCGCAAGGGGCAAGTGCAAGGCGATGGCGCAAGGGGCAAGTGCAAGGCGATGGCGCAAGGGGCAAGTGCAAGGCGATGGCGCAAGGGGCAAGTGCAAGGCGATGGCGCAAGGGGCAAGTGCAAGGCGATGGCGCAAGGGGCAAGTGCAAGGCGATGATGGGTAGGAATCTGATTCGGCCTGGCAGGAGGTGGAGGTGCTGATGCAGATGGCGCACAGGTACGGTGGGGAAGATGGGGGACACGGTAGGGATAGCGCTAGGGTTAGAGATTTGGTAGGAAGTTGTATTCAGCCTTGTACATGTATTGTAGCAACTTATGCTGGTACATTCGTGAGTCTTAGCTTATGGTTGGCTTGGCTGTTCAGGATGGTAACGAAGAGGGGGGAGTGTGTTTGAGTCGTCTTTGATTATAGGTGGGGAGGGTACTGTTGATGGCGAGCAAGTGAGAGGGGGTGAGGTGGACGAGGAGACACGACTTGGGGGCGGCGACAGGGGCTAGTGAGTGGCGACAGGGGCTAGTGAGTGGCGACAGGGGCTAGTGAGTGGCGACAGGGGCTAGTGAGTGGCGACATGGACTAGTGAGTGGCGACAGGGACTAGTGAGTGGCGACAGGGACTAGTGAGTGGCGACAGGGACTAGTGAGTGGCGACAGGGACTAGTGAGTGGCGACAGGGACTAGTGAGTGGCGACAGGGACTAGTGAGTGGCGACAGGGACTAGTGAGTGGCGACAGGGACTAGTGAGTGGCGACAGGGACTAGTGAGTGGCGACAGGGACTAGTGAGTGGCGACAGGGACTAGTGAGTGGCGACATGGACAAGAAAGAGAGGCGGTAGGTGATGGGACGCATGGCAAGGAGATGCGGGAAGGTAACAGCAGAAACCTTGTAATATCTTCTCAACCCTCACCCCCTTTCGCTACTCCCTCTCACCCTGCCTCCCTTTCCCGTCCCCCTCCCATCTCTTCTTTCCTTTCTTGCTCGAGAGGACGAATTTCAAATCGATGTGACTTGCCTGACAGGTTGACTCAACACTCACCTCCCTTCGCTGTCGCTCTCTCCAATCCTTCACCACCCTCTTCAAGATCCAATCCAACCCTCTCTCTCCCCACTCCCTCCCCAGAAATTCTGTAATGTCGATCAGCACTCACCTCCATTCACTGCCGTTCACTCCTCTCTCCATCCCGCCTCCCTCTTCAAACCCCTTGTGTCGGGCGAGGCACCCTCTACTCTCCCCACTAACTCCCCTCTCCCAGCCAAGCATCTGAGCTAGCGTGAGTGAGTTTGAGACCTGAAAAGGCCTGTAATGTCAACCCAGCGCTCACCTTCCTTCGCTCTTGCTCTTTGCATCTTCACCCCCTGTTCCACCAACCCCATCCCTCCATCCCACTCTCCCCTTCCTCGTTTCTCTTCCAACTTCCTTTCCTTGATCCCAGCCGGGTGTGTGAGCTGGTGCGAGTGAGTGCGGGGCGGGAGGAGACGGCAGGGGGGGTGGCGCAACAGGTGCTACGAGATCAGGGCGTGGCGCTGGGCGCAGGGGGGACTGCATCGCTGGTGTTCAATGGGGTGGAGGTAAGAGCATTCGCTGGTTGAGTGCGGTGCAGTGGGTGGATATTTAGATACTGGGTAATGCGACAGTGGTGGAGGAAACGGCAGGGGGGGTGGTGCAGCAGGTGCTGCGGGATCACGGCGTGGCGCTGGCAGCAGGGGGGACTGCATTGCTGGTGTTCAATGGGGTGGAGGTAAGAGCTTTGGCTGGTGGAGTGCGGTGCAGTGTGGTGGTTATGAAGGCAACAGCAGGTGGTGTTGGCAGGAGGAGACGGCAGCGGGGGTGGCGCAGGAGGTGCTGCGGGATCAGGGCGTGGCGCTGGCAGCAGGGGGGACTGCATCGCTTGTGTTTAACGGGGTGGAGGTAAGAGCACTCAAAGCTGGTTGAGTGCGGTTCAGTGCGGTGCAGTATATTAGAGGTGGGTGGATATGAAGGTGCTGAGGGATCAGGGCGTGGCGCTGGCAGCAGGGGGGGTGGCATCGCTGGTGTTCAATGGGGTGGAGGTAAGAACACTAGCTGTGTGTAGACATGAGCAAAAACACTAAGTTCAAGACGAACAGAACAGAACAGATTTTTTTTTTTTTTTTGCCAAAAATGTTCGGCTGAATATGTTCGATGCTCGTCTTGATTAAACATGTTCAGCGTTTGCGCATTCTTTGGCAAAAAATCCCAAACATCGAACATGTTCGGGATTTTTTAGCTGTTACGCAAACACCTAAGTGCTCGCGGAAAAACCAGTGCAACATTGACCGCGCTGGTTGGATATTCGATTTGAACTGCTGAAAGTTGGGAAATTCGACCGTGGATTGCCGGATTTCTCCAATCCAATGTGTGAAAGTACTCGAGCACAAGTGGATGACTAGCTTGTGGAATGGAATGAGCACCAGCCCTCTTGCTTGAACGACCACACCCTCTTCACTACCCGGTGCTGTTCTTTCCCTAGTTTTTTCCTCAGTTGAATGGCTGATCATCCTCTCCGCAACTCGCTGTTCATTTCTCAACCTCTTTTTACCCTTCTACCAGTTCGTATGACTAGGATTCCATACATGCTGCTCGATCCGGTTCCACACTCTGTCACCACTCCTTGAACCACTTCAAATCAGTCCCCACCGCTGTGCACCCTCTCGCTGTGTGCCTTTTGCAGCTGGATGAGCGCTCCACTCTTGGGCAGTGTGGCATTTGATGTGCTCCTCTGGTCATCACATCACAACCACTCTCCACCGCTTTGCTCCTCCCTTCCATGCCTGCCGTTTTCGGCTGGATGAGCGCTCCACTCTGGATCAGTGCGGCATTCGATGCGCTCCTCTATTCATCACACCACATTGCTCTCAACCACTCTCCACCGCTTTGCACCTATCTTTTCCTCTGACAGCTTGATGAACGCTCCACTCTGGACCAGTGCGGCATTCGATCCGCTTCAGGGCGAGAGAGGTGAGGGTCGTGGAGGGAGAGTGAGGTGAGAAGGTTGGGAAAGGGGACCACTGGACCCCTTCCCTGCTATAAACCACATGCTTTTCTGCTTGACCCCTCCTGTCCTCACCATCGTTTAACTTTTTTTCTTTTAGTCGACTCAGTCAGCCCTCACGTCCCCAACCCGGCAATTCCCTTCTTTCACTTAGTCTCCCTCCCTTCCACCGTCTGTATCCCCCCCCACTTCTCCCATCGCCACCCCTCCCACCCCTCGCGCCTGCCACACCCGCCCATCAGCTGGGTGCCTCGATTTCTTTTCCCCAACGCGTGGCACATGCAGTCTGTGCCCAGGAAACCGCCAGTCAAGGTAGGGCGATAGTAACTACAATCGTAAGCAGAGGAGATGGAGCAGCAGCGGTGACAGGTAGCAGGTGGTGGATTAAAGGGACCAGCAGGGAAAATATGAGTTAAAACGCCAATCACATGAGCTGATAACGACCAGGGGTGGCTTTTCCCTGCCATGGGAAGTGAAGAAACACAGGGTGATTGGCGCTCGTTGCGATTTTTGACAAGTCTCATTCAGGCTATGGTTTAGGACAAACCCTCACTAACTCTTACTAATCCTTTCCCAACAGCTTTCTCACTCTTGGGAATCCGGATCTACTCATTTCTCATTTGTGGGAGTGGTGGCAAGGCGTGGAGCATCACATCACGTGTGGGGGTGGTGGCAAGGCGTTGAGCATCACATCACGTGTGGGGGTGGTGGCAAGGCGTGGAGCATCACATCACGTGTGGGGGTGGTGGCAAGGCGTGGAGCATCACATCACCACAGCAGCTGCCTTCCTCCCAGCGCTCTTCCTTCTCAGTCTCTCCGTGCTTCCTTCCATCCCCATTTCCCCACCTCCATCCCCATTTCCCCACCTCCATCCCCATTTCCCCACCTCCATCCCCATTCCCCACCTCCATCCCCATTTCCCCACCTCCATCCCCATTCCCCACCTCCATCCCCATTTCCCCACCTCCATCCCCATTTCCCCACCTCCATCCCCATTTCCCCACCTCCATCCTCATTTCCCCACCTCCATCCCCATTTCCCCACCTCCATCCCCAAATTCCCACCTCCAACCCCAATTCCCCACCTCCATCCCCATTTCCCCACCTCCATCCCCATTTCCCCACCTCCATCCCCATTTCCCCACCTCCATCCCCATTCCCCACCTCCATCCCCATTTTCCCACCTCCATCCCCATTTCCCCACCTCCATCCCCATTTCCCCACCTCCATCCCCATTCCCCACCTCCATCCCCATTTTCCCACCTCCATCCCCATTTCCCCACCTCCATCCCCATTTCCCCACCTCCATCCCCATTCCCCACCTCCATCCCCATTTTCCCACCTCCATCCCCATTTCCCCACTTCCATCCCAATTTCCCCACCTCCACCCCCATTTCCCCACCTCCATCCCCATTTTCCCACCTCCATCCCCATTTTCCCACCTCCATCCCCATTTCCCCACCTCCATCCCCATTTCCCCACCTCCATCCCCATTTCCCCACCTCCATCCTCATTTCCCCACCTCCATCCCCATTTCCCCACCTCCATCCCCAAATTCCCACCTCCAACCCCAATTCCCCACCTCCATCCCCATTTCCCCACCTCCATCCCCATTTCCCCACCTCCATCCCCATTTCCCCACCTCCATCCCCATTTCCCCACCTCCATCCCCATTCCCCACCTCCATCCCCATTTTCCCACCTCCATCCCCATTTCCCCACTTCCATCCCAATTTCCCCACCTCCACCCCCATTTCCCCACCTCCATCCCCATTTTCCCACCTCCATCCCCATTTTCCCACCTCCATCCCCATTTCCCCACCTCCATCCCCATTTCCCCACCTCCATCCCCATTTCCCCACCTCCATCCCCATTTCCCCACCTCCATCCCCATTTCCCCACCTCCATCCCCATTCCCCACCTCCATCCCCATTTTCCCACCTCCATCCCCATTTCCCCACTTCCATCCCAATTTCCCCACCTCCACCCCCATTTCCCCACCTCCATCCCCATTTTCCCACCTCCATCCCCATTTTCCCACCTCCATCCCCATTTCCCCACCTCCATCCCCATTTCCCCACCTCCATCCCCATTTCCCCACCTCCATCCTCATTTCCCCACCTCCATCCCCATTTCCCCACCTCCATCCCCATTTCCCCACCTCCATCCCCATTTCCCCACCTCCATCCCCATTTCCCCACCTCCATCCCCATTTCCCCACCTCCATCCTCATTTCCCCACCTCCATCCTCATTTCCCCACCTCCATCCCCATTTCCCCACCTCCATCCCCATTTCCCCACCTCCATCCCCATTTCCCCACCTCCATCCCCATTATCTCACACTCGCCTGACAGGTGACAGGCCCCGCATGACCAGTGGCAAGGTACAGAGCACCACCGCAGCCACTGCCTTCCAGCCTCTCTCTGCTCCATTGCCTCACCCACACTCCTCCTTCCATCTCCATTGCCTCACCCACACTCCTCCTTCCATCTCCATTGCCTCACCCACACTCCTCCTTCCATCTCCATTGCCTCACCCACACTCCTCCTTCCATCTCCATTGCCTCACCCACACTCCTCCTTCCATCTCCATTGCCTCACCCACACTCCTCCTTCCATCTCCATTGCCTCACCCACACTCCTTCCATCTCCATTGCCTCACCCACACTCCTCCTTCCATCTCCATTGCCTCACCCACACTCCTTCCATCTCCATTGCCTCACCCACACTCCTCCTTCCATCTCCATTGCCTCACCCACTTTCCTCCTTCCATCTCCATTGCCTCACCCACACTCCCTCTGACAGGTAACAGACCCCACATGGAAAGTGGCAAGGCACAAAGCACCACTGGAGCCACTGCTGTCCTCAGTGCTCTCACTACACCCAATCCCTCCCTGCTTCCTTCCATCCTCATTGCTTCACTCACACTCCTGTCGGCAGGTAACAGACCCCACGTGGCCAGTGGCAAGGCACGGAGCACCGCCGCAGCCGCTGCTGTCCTCAGTGCTCTCGCTCCTCACTCTGCCGTTCGACTCCGTCCCTGTCTGGGCGCTATTCCTCTGCCTCTTTGTTGCTGGCCTCTTCGCCCCGCAATAATTTTAGGCATGTGGGAATGAGCAGTCGTTTTTTATTCTTAGCCTCAAAGTAAAATAAATCGTGAGATATCATGGCAAGCCAGTTCATTGCTTGTGAAGGGCATGTGAGATCAGCACGCCCAACTTTCGACCAAGTTTCTACGGGCTATTTGTCGCGAAAGTGAATTGGCTTATGAGCTCGCTACTGTTTTGACGAAGCTTCTTACCATTCACGCTTTCAAGCTAGATCACTGTTGATAAAGAAGTGTTATAAATTGTTTAAATCAGCGGTAAAAAAAAAATTATTACCGTACCAGCCCTAGTAGCACAGTGGTAGTGCGTTCGCTTCGTAAGCGAAAGGTCCAGAGTTCAATCCTCTGCTGAGGCAATGTTTTTATCTTCTTGGTTTCACCCCTCCTACCCTTAACACCAATTATGGATTTACATGTCATATATGTGAGAGCCTAACGCTCTTAGGAATCCATCCCCCAATAACGCTCTTCGGAATCCATCCCCCAATAACGCTCTTCGGAATCCATCCCCCAATAACGCTCTTCGGAATCCATCCCCCAATAACGCTCTTCGGAATCCATCCCCCAATAACGCTCTTCGGAATCCATCCCCCAATAACGCTCTTCGGAATCCATCCCCCAATAACGCTCTTTGGCTTCTATACTTACTGAATCTCTCTTTTGCCTACATAGACCAACTTAGAGGCGTAGTCAAGGCAGCGGATAGAGGCAAAGTTAGCTACAGCAACGACAAGAGCAAGGATGGGCGGAGGAGCAGTGGGGTCGGTAACGAGGGAGGAAAGGACACATGAGACTGTAAAGGGAGCGGCCTAGAGAAAGCCAGAGAACAGAGAGGAGACAGCAAGGGGCGATGGAGGAGGTGACAGGAAAGCAGCGGGTGGCAGAGCACGAGAGACGCGAAAACGGAGGAGCATAGAGAGGACGCTAGGAATGGGAGACACTGAGCAAGCAGGAGAGGGACGACGGACCCAGTCGTGGGAGGGAGGAGTCGCGTCAAGAGACAAAGGAAGAGAGCTGTGAACGCAGGGGGAAGAAGAGCCAAAGACGAGACCCGGGGAGAAAACATGGGACCACAAACTGGGAGAGACGGTGGGGGAGGAGCCGGTGGTCGGTCAAGCGAGACAGAGGAAAGACTAAGAAGGCAAAGTGCAGACACAGGCGGCACCTGCAACGTCTCGACCGCTGCGACGTCGGATGTCCCATGCCCGCGACTAAAGAAAGACCGAGAAGAAAAAGTGCAAATATAGACGGCGACGGCGATGACGGCTACAAATGTGGCAACACCTGCGGCTGCTGCGGTGCCGGACGTCACGCGCCCGCGGCAGAAGAAAATCCAAGAAGGCAAAGAGCAGATACAGGCGGCGGTGGCGGCAGCGACTGCTGCTGTGGCAATGGCTGCTGCTGCGGCAACTGATGCTACTGCGGCAACAGCTGCTGCTGCGGCAACGGCTGCGGCTGCTGCGGCGCACGACATCACGCGCTCGTGGCACCCCCAAGACCAGTACTTCCCGCGGCAACACCAAAAATCAGCACTTCTAGCATCAGCATCCAACACCCCCCAGAGCCGGCACTACAGGGTAGCACCCCAGAACCAGGGCCTCAGATATCAGGAAAAAAACCCTGAAATTCCTGATTTTGGCAGTCGTTTTTTTACCTACACTGAAAAATCAGTGTTGGGATTTTTGTGGGACTGATCTTTTAGCCTTTTTTGTTAGGCCACACTGAAATTTCAGACTTTTTTTCCCAAGTACACTGATTCCACAACGTTGTAATGAAACTACCACTGAATGCAATTCTGACTTGTTCCGTGTGAATTTGCCCGCAATTACCGGGAATCTCAGATTCCTGCGGTGCCAGCACTCCATTGGGCAGTTTCGCTGCAGCATAAGCGTTGGCTAATCAGAATGTGGCAACCATGTGGTGCTGGAGGGCTGCGAGGGTTCCTGCACCGTTGACTGTGCTGGCGAGCTCTGATGGTCCCGTTCCCTCCAATCTAATCTCTCTTGTTTCTTTTCCTCCTGTTTCGCTCTCCCTCCCTCTCAGCCAGATTCCTCTCGTGCTTTCTCGTCTGCACTATTACATGGCGCCACCAGCACCAGAAACGGCGGGCTGTCTGGAATCGAACCCATCGCGAGCGGCGCCGAACCTCCTCTAGTCTCGCCGAACACATCGCTCCCGTTCGACGCGATCCGCAGCGCATGCGTCGTCGAATCGTAGCGGGCCTGCGAGATGCCCGTCGGCGTCGCAGGCCCGCTACGACTCGACGACGCGTGGTTTTTCGTGCTAATGGCGACGACCGAAGGCTGCCTCGTCGCCAGCACGAACCGCGGTTGAAAGGCCATCTGCGTCGCGGGCGGCGCGCATAGCGTCGTGCTGCGCGACGGCATGACCCGCGCATGACCCGCGCGCCCACCGTCCATTCCCCCACTCCCTTTACCCCGCACTCCGTCCACTCCCTGTCTCCCCCGGTCGTTCCCCCCCCAACCATGCCAGTCTTCCCTCCTCTCTCCCTCTTGTTCTCTCTTTCCCTGCCTCACCCTGCCTGTCAATAAGGTTCCTCCCCCAAACCCTGCCCCTGCAGCTTCAACGTGTATGTGTCGCAAGCAGAAGTGAAGACGGGGTGTGTGCTGCAGCAGAGTACTGTCACGTACTGGTGTCCCAAGCTGAGGATGAGAGAGAAAAACCAAAGGCTAAGGGCAGTGATGATAGCACGGCTGGTGATGATTCATGAGGCATGTTAGCTTAGCAATGTTTCGGAAGGCCGCTACTGACCTATTAATTAAAATAGAGATTTCTAGTAATAACAGCCTTTTATATTATTGAACACTGATGCATCAGCCTTTTTTAAAAGGCAACACTGATATTTCAGGCTTTTTTTTTAAGGAACACTGTCAATCAGGGTTTCTACATAAGGGTACCCTGATGGGTCGACGACCCTAAAAGTGAATCTGAGGCCCTGCCCAGAACTAGTATGGTGCCGACGAGAAACTGCGCTGGTGCCGGAATAGGCATGGAAGTTGTGAGAAGGAGGAAAAGGCCTTCTTAAATGGTTACTAGTCATGAGACTTGGCTTGTAAATGGACCTCGTGCCAGTAATTGATGATGCCTTGCAACACCGAGGGTGGATGTGCGATCGCGCAAGGAATCAGGAGGAAGGGGGTGGGGGGGTTCGGTAGACTGTTGCAATAATCTCGTTTTACTTGTGTCGTACAACGTTACTCAAAGTGGATGACAAACGTATCGTTGCTGCGATGTCTACCACGCAAATTGGATCAACATATCCCCATGTGTTTAACACTTCCACCATTGATAAGTCACCACCGTATGGAATGAGGGCATAACTGCAGACCAAGCATGAAGATGCTTCCACAGCCCATCTAGCTTCCGTCTCTCCGTGCCTATCAAACCTCTCATAGTTGCTCAATT
The DNA here is from genome assembly GCA_948144175.1 of Closterium sp. NIES-65. Classification (NCBI taxonomy): domain Eukaryota; kingdom Viridiplantae; phylum Streptophyta; class Zygnematophyceae; order Desmidiales; family Closteriaceae; genus Closterium; species Closterium sp. NIES-65. The sequence continues at coordinate 748,638 of CANXME010000298.1, read as the reverse complement.
GCTGTATGTTACTCCATTGATGAACATAGAAGGGAGCATTCTTAATCTAAATGGCCTCCATCCATACTATCCCTCCTTGCAATGCATGCATCACGGCAACCAATCTTGCCGCTACACCCACTGCCGGCCTGCCCTTTACCCAGCCCAGTACGAGCAAGCCAGGGGTCCATCTGCCCTAACCAACCCAATAGATATCCGTTTTCCCTCACTTCCACCCATGCAGCCACTGCTGCCTGCTCCCTGTCACTTCTGCACGTACAGCTCCTGCTTCGCCACCGGGTATAACCTTGACGCCTCCCCGAGCTCGATCACAAAAATCTTTATGAAGCTCTCCAGCTTCTTCTCATGCCCCTTGTACCTCGTCGCCCCGCCGCTCGAGATACCCTCTACCTGCGTAACGGGAGACGAGATGAATTGCCGCCCGAACAAGAGCGCGCCAGGAACGCGCACCATGACGTCGCGGAGGTCGTATGCGCAGCACTCGAGGTTCTCGATGGTGTGCACGAGGCACTCCAATTGGCCTCGCCCAGCATCATGGATTGGGAATAAAGTGTTGGCCCCTCCCCTCGCTTGGGCGAGCCGACGACCGCGTCGAATGTATGGGAGAAGCAACCGACCGTACGTAGTGAGGGAGCTGCTCGATAGGCTTCGGTTCTGCCGTTGATCAGGGGAGCTTGACGACCTTCTTCTGCGGGGCAGGTCGACGAGGTGGTCGTTGACTTGCACAGGACGGTCGCGAAGCTACAGCCGTCGACCAGGAGAGCTCGACGGATACCGCGGACTGGGCTGGTCGGCGGACGGGCCGTCCACCAAGAGAAGCAGCTGACAGTGCTGGTCGACGGAGGGGTCCTTCGACCAGGGTGCTCCTCGCCGGGAGCTGTGGTCAGGACAAGTGCAAGTCATCAGGTACATGAGGCAGCCAACTAGCTCTAGGTAAGGACCACTCGGCTCTACGGACTCGTCCGAAGGCAGAGCTGAGAGCGAGTGGCGAGTAGGCAGAGGAGTGGCCTGAGGCGAGGAGTACGTGAAGCCGAAGCGCTGAAGGACCTGCTGCACCATGTGTGACTGAGTCAGGGTGATGGTGCGGCGTGCTCTGTCCCGGGTGATCTGCAAGCAAAAGTAGATGCGCATTTCACCCAGGTCTGTGCACGTGTGTCTCTTCTACAGCTCCGACTTCAGTAGGGCGAGAGCCTTAATGTCACCAGTGGCAAAGACCAAGTCGTCGACGTATATGAGGATGTAGAACGGTGGCAGCAAAGTCTCGATGCGTAGAAGCAGTGACGGGTCAGCAGTAGAAGGCGCAAACCCAAGAGCCGCAAGTGTAGTCCTCAGTGTGTCGTGCCACTCACGTGGCGCCTGGCGGAGACCGTAGACCGGCCGCCGGAGGCTCCACTGGGTACCAGGAGGGAACGATCTAGTGAAGCCAGGGGGGCAGCGCAGCCAGATCTCCTCGTGCAGGCTGCCCTGCAAGAAAGCTGTGCTGAAGTCAAGAGAGTGAAGCTCGTAGTCGCGCTGAGCGGCAACGAGCAGCAGCACCCGAAGAATGGTCATCTTCGGGGTGGGGGAGAAGGTCTGGAAGAAGCCTACTCCCTCTCGCTGACTGAAGCCTCAAGCAATGTAACGAGCCTTGAAGACAGGCGGAGAACCTGGCGGCTGCTTCACCTTGAAAATCCACATGCCACTGACGATGTTCGCCCCAGGAGGGGGAACTTCCAGTTTGCCATCTCTGCGTCCATGGCTGCCTGCCACTGAGAGGAGAACTCACCCGCGATGGCCTCAGCGTAAGAGCGCGGGGTCGAGATGTCCTGTGCATCCGGGTCTCCCTCAAGTGCAATCAGCATGGACACGAGATGAGGTACAGCAGCGGCAAAGCACTCAAACTCCTCCTGCCTGTCCTCAAGGACGTCCATGCCAAGAGCACACTCACCCCCGACGGACGGAGGACAGACAGACTTAGACTTAGACTCAGCAACAAGACTCGCAGCGTAGTCGAGACGACAGTGAGTAGCAAAGTCGACAAGCTCAGCAACTAAGGCAGACGCAGCAGCTGACTCTAAAGAAGGGCTAGTAACAATAGTGGCCAGGAGACGCGTGACAGTAGGACTAGCAGCACGAAGAGAGTCAGACTCCGGGTCAGCAAGGGCAGGAAGAGAGGACGTAGGAGGAGAAGGCAGCGGGACATGCTGTGGAGTAGTGGAAGGACGAAGCGTCATCTGGTGAGTGCCTGAGACAGCAGGAGGACGCTGACGCGAGACACGACGACCAGTGCGAGTAGCACGACCAGGTGAGGCAGAACGAGACTCAGGCGACACAGGACGAGACTCAGGCTTACGACGCTCCGTAAGACCTCTTGTCGGACGAGTGTAGGGAGAAGGACTAGGGAGTGGCAAGGCAGGCGGTAGCTGTGACAGCGACTGGACAGGCGGAGGACACTCTAAGGCGGGAGCAGGATAAGGAGGAGGCGGCTGACCAAGAACCTGCTGAAGGAGGAGAACGAAGTATGGCTGTAGCGGTTTAGTGCCCCCAGAACCAGCAGAGACAGCAACAGAGCCTCAAGCAGCAGCTCCAAGTCCCTCAGTACCACCAGCAGCTCTAGTACCTCCAGCAGCACCAGCAGCACCTCTAGAAGGACCAGCACTAGTAGCACCTCTAGCAGCTCCAGTACCTCCAGCAGCACCAACACGAGCCGCACCACCAGCCCTAGTACTACTAGCACCACCAGCAGATCCAGCAGCTCCAGTACCTCCAGCAGCACTAGCAGCACCTCCAGCAGGACCAGCTCCAGCAATTCCAGTAGCACCCCCAGTTCCAGCAGCTCCAGTACCGCCAGTACGAGCACCTCCAGGACCAATGGCTCCAGCACCTCCAGCGCCAACCCTAGGGTCAGCAGCTACACCAACTCCAGTATGCCTAGCGTCCTCAACTCCAGCTCCAGTAGCACCTCCAGCGTCCACAGCACCACGGTGGCGGCGATAGTACCGAGAGTACCACTCACGCAGCTGCTGGGAAGAGAGAGCGCCCCCAGGCGCAACACCCCCAGGCTCAGGACCTCCAGGCTCAGCACCCCCAGGCACAGCACCCCCAGGCTCAGTACCCCCAGGCTTAGCACCCGCAGTCTGCGCACCCCTAGGCGCAGCACCCGCAGTCTCCACACCCCGAGGCTCAGCACCCTCAGTCTCAGAACCCCCAGACCCAGCACCACCAGGCTCAGCACGCTCAGGCTCAGCACGCTCACGCTCAGCACGCTTAGTACCTCGCGCAGGACAAGAGTCGACACCTACCTTGACAGGCTCCACCGGGTCTACCTGGGAAACACCTGAGGGAGCAAGACCATGAGGAGGCAGGGGGTCTACCAAAGCAGCACCTGTCGTGAGAAAGAGCAGCGGAGGGGGGAGCGGGGCAGTGCGGTAGGGGAAGAGACGGTAGAAGGGGACCGACTCATCAAACGTGACGTCCTGAGAGGGGAAGACACGGCGCGAGGTGGGGTGGTAAAACTGCCAGCCATGCGGATCAAGGACAAAGCCCAGGAAGACACAAGGAACAGCGCGGGAGGAGAGCTTGTCCGCGGACGTATCACGGACAAAGGCACGAGATCCCTAGACCCGGAAAACAGACGCATCGCCAACCTCTCCCGTCCAACGCAGTGTCGGCGAGGTCTCCGGAACGGAGACACGCGGCCAGAGGTTGAGCTGATGCGTGGCGTACCGGACTGCATACGGCCACAGAAAATGGGGGGCAACCGCATGGACCAAGGAGGTACGAGCGACCTCCATGACCAAGCCAATGCGGCGCTCAGCAACCCCATTCTGCTGAGGAGAGGCCGCAAGCGTAAACGTCTGGCGAATGCCCTCCCCGTGACAGAAGGTCTCCAAGAGGCCGAAGGAAAACTCACCACCTCTGTTAGAGTGCAGTTGCAGGATGGGAAGGTCCGTATGAAAGCGCCTCTCCAGCTGGAGACGGGTTGCGCGGATCCAAGGGATTAAGATAGCAGGGACCTCTCCCTTGGTGCGCAAGGGGAAGACCATGGTGTAACGCGTGTAGTCGTCCACTACCAGCAGGAAGTAGTGCTCTCCACCCTGTCCACGGACGCGGGCTGGGCCTCACACGTCCATGTGAAGGGTCTGCAAAGGAGCCTCTGTCCTGGGAAAATCAGAGGAGTGAGGGGTGGCACGCTGCCGCCCCTCGAAACAGGGAAGGCAAGGAGGGGCCAGGGATGGTGGTAGGGGAGGCAGTGACCTGGGGAGATCCGAGACAAGGAAACGAGAGTGCATGCCACAAAGGCGCTGCATCGAAGGGTGACCAAGGTGGTGATGCCAGAGGACCGTCCGGTGCGACTGGGTGCAACACGAGCAGAGGGCAGACAACTGACCTTACGCAGACATAGACGCCGCTACCTGAGGGGACTCAGTGGTCAATGTGTACAAGTCCGACCCCGGCTGCCTAGTGAAGGTAGCCAGATGACGACCGGTTTGGGCACACGTGCAGTGTGTCACATGCTCGTAGGCAGGGGTGAACGGGTGAACACCCGCGTCCTGGAGCGCAGAACCCGCCACCAAGTTCGTAGAGAACAAGGGGAGGTAAAGGCCCGACAGTGTGCCGGACGGGACAGCAGGACAAAGGAGGGCAGTGGTGGAGGTCGCAAGGACCGGACCCCCTGAGGGGTCAGCCAAGGAGACAGCAACCGGCCTAGGGAGCTACTCGACGGCAGTTGTCAGAACTTATATTTGTAACTGCCTGTAGCTGTAGTTAGTGTAGTTATTATAAACTTAGTTTGGTGGTGCACCTTCTTTGTTTCCTATGCTATATGTTCCTTGAAACCTATAGTGAATTCATTCTTCACATTCCCAACTCACTCGACTCTCAAACCCTTGGCACGAACTACTCGATCTAGTTGGCCTAGGCTACTAAGCCTAGGCCGTCCTACTTTTTACCTACCTATCAAGCTACTATTCTGATATGCTATCAGAGCGTGTTTCGTCTTGGCCTGTGGGCCCGCCTCATGCTTCCGCTGCTACTTTTTTTCCGGTCGCGCGCCTAGGGCGCGTGGCGATTTTTCCTTGTCTCGCCCCCGGTTGGCGTGTGACTCCTTATCTGCCCGTCGCGCGCCCCGTGGCATGCGACGGTGCCCTAAAGCTGCCCGTCGTGCGCCCCGTGGCACGCGACGGTGCCTTGCTCGTCGTGCGCCCCGAGGCACACGACGGTGCCCTTAAACTTAAACTTACCCGTCGTGCGCCCCGTGGCACGCGACGGGCCTCTCCGCACCTGCTCTCCCTACAGCCGCCCCTGACCTATCAGCGCCGACACAGTTTAGCCGCTCTGCGGCTTTCTTCCCGCCCACCCCCTCCTCCTTTGTCTCCCTGCGGCCGTGGGGAGGAGGGTATGGGGGTGGCGGGTGTTGGAGTGTTGGGTCGTCTCCTTCCCTTCCCCTCCTCCTCCTTTCGTTCCCACTGCTGCAGCTGCCGCTGGGGGGGAGGGTGTGAGGGTGTGGGGGAGCAGGGGGAGTGGCACCGGGGTGGCGGGTGTGAGGCAACCAGCAGCCGTCCCTCCACCTCTCCTCTCTTCCCCCCTTCTCTGCTGCTCCTGCAGCAGTGCGGGGGAGGGGAAGGAGGAGGGTGAGGAGATGGAGGGGGTGACCAGCTAGTGTCAGCCCGCCTGCAGTTCCTGCTGTTGCTTGTTTTTTATTATTTTGCATGTGTACACCTGCAGGTTGTATTCTGCACAAACTTCTGCTGCAGGCAGTTATGGGGGAGTGTCAGAACTTATATTTGTAACTGCCTGTAGCTGTAGTTAGTGTAGTTATTATAAACATTGTTTGGTGGTGCACCTTCTTTGTTTCCTATGCTATATGTTCCTTGAAACCTATAGTGAATTCATTCTTCACATTCCCAACTCGCTCGACTCTCAAACCCTTCGCACGAACTACTCGATCTAGTTGGCCTAGGCTACTAAGCCTAGGCCGTCCTACTTTTTACCTACCTATCAAGCTACAATTTCGATAGCAGTGCGGCCGCGAAAGAAACAGCGAGAAGCACCTGAGTCCAGTGTGAAGGTGTGCAGTGCCTCAGTAGACTCAGTACCTGAAGGCGCAGACTCACAAGCACCTGAAGCAGCAGACACACGTGCACCTAGAGCAGCAGCCTCACAAGGACCAGGGGCAGCAGACGCACTAGCACCTAGAGCGGCAGCCTCACCGGCACCTGGAGCAGCAGACTGGATACCGGGGTTAGGCGGCATACACAGGTGACAAGCTCCCTCGGCACTAGTAGACAATGCATACATTGTGGTGAGAATAGCATCATAGTCAAGAGCAAATACATCTATCGTCTGCCTAAGCAGCTCCACCCAATCGGGGAGCTCAGCGTCGTCGCCAAACTCTGTACGCCAAGCGTCGCTCAGACGGGCGAAGCAGCGGGACTCTGTGTGACAACGCATCCCACAAGGCTGACCAGTCCGGACACCCGTGCTAATAACGTACGGGCAGCGAGCAGTACTCAGTGACCTTCGACTTTGAGCGTACCACTTACGAAGCTGCTGGCGCGAAAGAGTCTCGCGCGGACGACGCTGCTATTGCACCGGGCCACTACAAGAAGCTTCCGAGCTACCCACTCCAGGACGACTCCCACTACGGCGACCCCGACAACCCCAGCTGACGTACCACTCACGAAGCTGCGGGGGCGTGAGGGACACACGCGGACGGCCATGGAGCTGCATCTGGCCACGCCAGTAGAAGCAGTAGCAGCAGGAGCAGCAGTAGCAGTAGCAGCAGTAGCAGCAGCAGGAACAGCAGTAGCAGCAGTAGTAGCGATAGCAGCGCGGGCAGGGTAGTGCTCACCAGTGGTGGGAAGGGCAGGCGCACGACGGAGGCGACTGCGGGGCCGCTACAGCGGCAGGGAGCTGCGCAGCAGCTGCTGCAGGGCGAGGCGATGAATGCAGCTAGGGACTGCGCGGCAGGTGCTGCAGGGCGGGACCGGGCTGCGACGGGAGCTGGTGCAGAGCAGGGACAGGGCCGCGACGGCCGCTGCTGCAGGGTGGGGCGGGGCCGTGACGGCAGCTACTACAGGGCGGGGCAGTCCGCGACGGCAGCTACTGCAGGGCAGGGCAAACCGCGACGGCAGCTGCGGCAGGGCGGGGCAGTTTGCAACGGCATCTGCTGTAGGGTGGGGCAGGGCCGGGAAGGCAGCTGCTGCAGGGCGAGGCAGGGGCGGCCGTCCAAAGGGCGGGCGCGGGATAGGGCAGGGCGACGCGGCGGGCAGGGCGACGCGGCGGGCAGGGGCGACGCCGCGCGGGCCCCGCAGGGGCGTCGTGACGAGCGGGGGCGACGCCCGGGTCCCGCTTGGGCGGCGCGACGCGCAAGAGCCGCGCCACGCGGGTCCCGCAGGGGCGTCGCGAAGAGGCACTGGCGACGCGCGGGTCCCGCAAAGGCGTCGCGACGAGGCGGGGGGGGGGGACGTGCGGGTCCCGCCGAGGCGTCGCGAAGAGGCAGGGGGCGACGCGCGGTTCCCGTAAGGGTGTCGCGAAGAGGCGGGGGCGACGCGCGGGTCCCGTAGAGGCGTCGCGAAGAGGCCGGGGGCGACGCGCGCGGGTCCCGGCGGGCTGCAGGCGCCGACGTGCAGCAGCCGCGGCGCGCGGGTTACGGCCTGCGCGCGAGCGGCTTACGGGCGGCGTACGGGCTGCCTATGGGCTGCCCACGGGCTGCCTACGGGCTGCCTACGGGCGGCAGCGGCCTACGGGCGGCGTACGGGCTGCCTACAGGCGGTAGCGGCCTACGGGCGGCGTACGGGCGGCCTACGGGCAGCGTAAGGGCGGCCTACAGGCGACGGGCAGCCTACGGGCGGTGGCCTACCTGCAGGCAGGTCGCGGGCGGCTCGAGGGGCCGCGCGAGGCCGGTACGAACTGCGTGGGCGGCTAGCGGGCTGCGTGCGCACGGGCAGAGGACGGCCCGCGGGCAGAACGAAGGGCGGGGCGCGCGAGGGCGCACTAGCAGAAAGAAGGCGCACGAGGGCGCACGAGCAGAGAAAGGCGCACGAGGGCGCACGAAAGGTAGGGCGCACGACGGCGCTTCTAGCGGAATAGTGGGCCTGTAGTAGTAAGCGGTCCAAGGTGGCTAACCTAGGCTCGTGATACCATGTCATAATGAACAAGAGTGATTGAACTAGGAAAGAGTTGGGTACAAGTAGGAAACCCTAAACTTACTGTGCCCCATAGTAACTACCCCACTACAGCCTAAACAAACTGTTTCAGATATAACATTTGACAGCCGATGCCATCGTTTTCATTTCAGATTACGATTTCCTGGCAAACAGCACCGATCAGACAAGCGCCCGCATGTTCCTCAACAACCTTTCGGGAGCGTTGCGCAGTGTCACGTCACCCCACACTTTCTGTCTCGCACTTCACCAATCAACAAAACGTGAAATGAAGAGTCAGTTTAAACCAAACAAATGGTGTCTGAGGCGAGTCTGACATGTAGATAAAGGAGGTGTAGGGAACAGCCCTAAGATGCCGTTTCACGTGATTGACGGTGACGGGAAAATTTTGGGCGAAATTTTTGCCAGATTCATCGAATATAGGCAATTTCGCTAACAGAGATGGCCCCAGTACTGTATGATTCGAATCAGGGTCCCCTAGCAAAAGTAGGCTGACATTTCAGACCTGGTAAAAGAAAGTTAGCTGAAAAAAGAGTGTAGGCATAAATAAAAAAACTTTCTCATCAGGTTTGGGACCTAAAAATACCCTGAAAATAAGGGTAAAATTCCTGCAATCTGAGGGCCTGGTTGGAGCGCGACCGGTTACAAAATGGTGGGTTTTGGTTGGAGCGCGAAAACTTGCTAACATTGTGAAAACTTGTTGCAGTTCCGTCTGTGCGAAAAAAATGACAGTCGCCTATGTTGGGAATATAAACGTATGACTTGGTGCGTTTCTGTAGTATCAAACCTCACCCGATACTGAAGCACAACAAAAGGGGCACGAAGTCGAAAAGGCGCGTACCACATCCAACCACAACTGGAGGTTGCGAGTTGTAACCGCCTGGAGGTTACGCAACAGCAGGCGACGCTTCAGTGAACAGTAACCGCCTCGATAGTCGAAGCGTTACGCGTCTCGATAAACATAACCGCTTCCTGTAATCTATCCTTTCTATATATTCCTGTATGCTCTTTGCTTTAATCAATTACTTGTTCTCACATACCAGCACAAGTACATTCACTCAAGACTTCTGCTGTGCTACTCTAGCACCTATTAGCCTATTCTATGCAAATATCCTAAGGCTGAAATCCTCAGCCCAACAGCCTAGACGCGTAACATGATAGAGTTTCGTGAGGATTCAAAAATGGCGTACTTCACAGTGCGAATTTGATCAATGGACGGTATCATATGGGAAACACAATCGTTTGTTTTATCTACCTTTCGTTTTTAAATCCAATTTCAAGGAAAACCAAGAAGGTTTCACGCTCAAACTCACCGCTCGGCCTAAAAGAGGTGCCACATTCCGTTGCCGGGACTTAACCCCGGGTCTCTTGGGTGAGAGCCGAGTATCCTAACCGACTAGACTACAACGGATACAATTTAATAGAAAGCATGTTTTATCAGTCTTAAAACTTGACGTCTTCTGATTCTGATCGCTGGACATCTATATGTGCTACAGACACGAACGTCAAACTTTGGAACCCAAGCTCACAGTAAGGGGACTAAATAAACACCTTCACACCTACTGAGCACATCTGAAGTCCCGCAGGTAACCAAGTATACACAGCAATACATGACAAAAAAAAGGGTCATCTCAGTGACTACAACTTTGACCACATTCATGGACCACTTCCACTAATGTGGTTACCACTCAGGGGAATGACTCATCACCCCATCATATACCCCTAACGGTTACCACTCAAGAGGCCTGAAAGTGACGGCACCTGCTGCTGCTGCATCTGCTCTTGCATCTGCTTCATCTCCTCTGGGTCTGAAAGGGAGAGAGAGACAAGAAGAAAGAAATGAGGGTGGGAAGGATGACGATGATGATGAGAGATGAGCGTAAGGGGTGGTATGAATTAATATCAGCCCACTTATGGAGTCAGCAAGGCGGGGCAGGATGACCATGACGACGAGCGAGGAGCTAGAGGTGTGGTGAGAATGAGTAAATTGAGGATGGTAGGACGAGGATTTCACCTATGGAGTCAGCGAGACAGGTCAGGGTGACCGTGAGGATGAGAGATTACCTTAAATGCATGACCCATCAACACAATAGCCCACTCATATGTGCATCACCCACTCACTCACCTATTGAGTCAGCGAGGCGGGACAGGACGACCATAACGACGAGTGATGAGCTTAAGGTGCTGTACGAATGGGTATGCCAGAGGTCAGCATCCTAGAAACGGGTACGCCAGTGGCAGACAGGAACTCACCTATGGAGTCGGCGAGGCGAGGGAGGACGACCATGACAACAAGCATGAAGCAGATCATGATGCCCATGGGGCTCTTCACTATCGTCCATATGCTGAACGGCTGGCGCCTCTGCAAAGAAAAATTGCACGGCAGAAGAAAAGAAGGTGGCGAGGGGAGTGGAAAGGCAGGTGGTTGAGTGGAGCAAGTCCGTCCCGATGCCCACAGGCCTCCGCACTACTACTGTCCATATCCTGCTAGGAACACGCCTCTGCAAGGGATTAAGGCCTAGGCCAGGGTTTAGCAGCATGACAGGGGGGTAGGAGGCAGGGAAGCGAGTGGGTGGTGCGAGCCCATCAGGAGGACCATGGGGCTCCTCACTATCACTGTCCATATGCTGAATGGCTCTCGCCTCTGCATGTGGTGTGAAGGGCAGGCAGAATGGGGTTAGCTGCAGGAATGAACGCAGAGGGATTGGCAGATGGAGCGCAGTGATCATGATGCCCATGGGGGTTCTTCACCACCATCCATATGCTGAATGGCTCGCGCCTCTGGTGGGTGATAAGGGCAAGCAGGGGGGAAGCATGGTGGCCAGGGGGATAGGCACATGCAAGGGGATGAGTGGAGCACGAAGCAGATCATGATGCCCATGGGGCTCCTCACCATCGTCCATATGCTGAATGGCTCGCGCCTCCAGACGCATGGTGGCATGGCAGGGGGAAGCAGGTGGCAAGGGGAAAGGGAAAGGCAGAGGGGTGAGTGGAGCAAGGCTGTCATAATGCCCATGGGGCTCCGCACTATATCCTGCTAGGAACACGCCTCTGCAAGGGATTAAGGCCTAGGCCAGGGTTTAGCACCATGACAGGGGGGTAGGAGGCAGGGAAGCGAGTGGGTGGTGCGAGCCCATCAGGAGGACCATGGGGCTCCTCACTATCACTGTCCATATGCTGAATGGCTCTCGCCTCTGGACGCATGGTGGCAAGGCGGCAAGGGGGAGAGGAAGCGGCAAGGTGGTGAGTGGAGCACGAAGCAGATCATGATGCCCATGGGGCTCTTCACTATCGTCCATGTGCTGAACAACTGGCGCCTCTGCATGGCACGCATGCATAGAGGGGAGATCAACGCATGGAGGAAAGAAAAGCAGGGAGGTGAGTGGTGCAGGTCCTTGCTCCCATTATGCTGCCCAATGACTCCTCACCACTGGCCATACACAACAGCTCGCACCTCTGGAAGGGGGGAAATGATGACAGGCAGGGGGGAAAGTGAGTGGTGTGATGAGTCCCCTGGGGAGTGGTGTCATGATGTCATGATAATCATGATGATCATGATGGCCAGGGAGGTCTTTACCACTGCCCATATCCTGAATGGCGCTTCACCTCGAATCGAGCGAGGTACTCTTCTTCAGCTGCAAAGGGCGAGATGACGAGCGGGTTGATGGAGAGACTGGCAGGGCCGTGCTTGTTGACAGCTTACCACCCCATCGCCCTTGTCACCACTACTACTATGCCAGCTTACCACCCCATCGCCCTTGTCACCACTACTACTATGCCAGCGGAAACCCGCCCGAGAAGCAACAGCCTTCTGCCTCACCTCGAGAAGCAACAGCCTTCTGCCTCACCTCGAGAAGCAACAGCCTTCTGCCTCACCTCGAAATCCTCCTCAGCTGCAAAGGGCGAGATGATGAGCGGCTGCCATGCCATACCTGGGCCCTCCCATGCCTGCACTGCTCGTGCCCACCTTCCCTACCAACAATGCCTGCACCCTTTGAGCACCACACTGTCAAGCCCCACAGGCATCCGCCTCACCTCAAAATATTATTCAGCAGCCAAGGGCGAGATGATGAACGGGTCGATGGAGAGGCTTGCAGGACCCCCCCTCACAGCCCACCACCTGAGACTTGAGAGTTGGAGCAGGCTCAGGAACCAGTAAATACCATAGTCAAGTCAAGAACCATCGATCCTCCTCACCTCGGAATGCTCCTCAGCAGCGAAGGGCGAGATGATGAGGGGGTCGATGGAGAGTCTTGCGGCCATTGCTTGCAGCCCATTGCTTGCAGCCCATTGCTTGCAGCCCATTGCTTGCAGCCCATCGTGTGAGCCTTGGCTTGAATTGAATGGTGGGACAGGATGGGAGGCCCCCCCCTGATTAGAATTGTCAAGAACCATAACCCGCCCACCTCACCTCCAAGTACTCTTCAGCTGCAAAGGGCGAGATGATGAGCGGATCGATGGAGAGACTCGCAGGGCCCTGCTCTCTGATCACCACTGCTCGGAAGCTTCCTGCATGCTTTGCACTGACTTGCAGCACGACCTGCCGAAAAAAGGGCAGTGAGAGAGTAGAAAAGAAAGTGGCACAGATGGGGTATTTGAGAAACTAATTACAGACAGATATCGACCAGATCGAAGCGTTGACAGATGAATAACTGTGACATAACATAACTACCCGATTTCCTGGGGTGTCCCCTTGGCATGTGGCAATGCAAGAGCAGGTGCAGAACGTGGCTTTAACTTCCGTTCAGGCCGACCGACCGTGATTCAGGGTGGTCATTCGATTCGAGCCCCTCAAGGTAAGCTGTACACTTCACACTCCGTACTCGCCAACAACACCAGAATAAATACAACAGCAAACATGACATAGCGCCCAGATATCCTGTGATAGCAGAGCAGCTGATACGACACAGGGGGTGGGCTGGAGGAAAGGGGACATCCTTGGCTTGAGAGTGCGAGCACACTGCAAGGGAAGGGAGTAGTTGCTTCTTGGAAGGAGGACACGGAAGGTCGACAAGAGACCTGATCGCGTGCAAGAGGGAAGAGATGGTTTGGGCTTACCGGCAGGAAGAACGCCCCCGGAGCAGCTACTTGAAGCGTGTGCGAGCCGGGAGAGAGTGCGCTGGGGAGGGGTGGGTGTGTGGGGAAGGAGGGAGGGAGGGAGGGAGGGAGGGAGGGAGGGAGGGAGGGAGGGAGGGAGGGAGGGAGGAAGAGAAGGACGGACAGACGGTTGGTAACGGGTAAATACAGTGAGGGCAAGTGGTGCATGGGAAAGTGGTGCATGGGAAAGTGGTGCATGGGAAAGTGGTGCATGGGAAAGTGGTGCATGGGAAAGTGGTGCATGGGAAAGTGGTGCATGGGAAAGTGGTGCATGGGAAAGTGGTGCATGGGAAAGTGGTGCATGGGAAAGTGGTGCATGGGAAAGTGGTGCATGGGAAAGTGGTGCATGGGAAAGTGGTGCATGGGAAAGTGGTGCATGGGAAAGTGGTGCATGGGAAAGTGGTGCATGGGAAAGTGGTGCATGGGAAAGTGGTGCATGGGAAAGTGGTGCATGGGAAAGTGGTGCATGGGAGAAGTCCAGAGCATTACGATAATGCCCCTGCAGTGTGTGCATGCCCCTGCAGTGTGTGCATGCCCCTGCAGTGTGTGCATGCCCGAAGGCAGAGCGCTGGGGAGGGGCGTGTGGGAAGAGGATGGGGGAAGGAGGGAGGGAGAGGAGAGAAGCGTACATACAAAGGGTAATTCGTTGGTGACAACACTCGCATCATCTCGACTAGCCACTTGCAGTGTGTGCATGGCAGGAGGCAAGGCGGTGAGGAAAGGCATGTGGGGAGTGAGGAGAGGAGGAAGGGAGGGAGGGCGAGAAGACAGAGACAGAGGCTACCTGCCTCTCGTTTGACGGCAATGCAGGTGAGTTTACAGGCAGCGTGGTGGGGAACAGAGTGATGGGGGAGGGGTGGGGAACAGAGTGATGGGGGAGGGATGGGGAACAGAGTGATGGGGGAGGGGTGGGGAACAGAGTGATGGGGGAGGGGTGGGGAACAGAGTGATGGGGGAGGGGTGGGGAACAGAGTGATGGGGGAGGGGTGGGGAACAGAGTGATGGGGGAGGGGTGGGGAACAGAATGATGGGGGAGGGGTGGGGCGCAGAGTGAGGGGAGAGGGAGGGGTGGGGAACAGAGTGATGGAGGAGGTGTGGGGGGAAGAGTACGGGGGCTACAGGAGAGGGGAGGAAGCAAGTGAGTCGACTCAATTCTCGAAGGGATTGAGCCAGCAGGAAAGGCGACTCTACAAATGAGGGTCCACATTTGTCCCTCGAGGTTCAGATAAAAATACTCCTGAACCAGGATTGCCAGCGCGAAAGTGTTGGCTGGCGAGAATTCTGAATTTTGTGCAGCCACTTTTCTTCCGCAGTAACAATTCGCCAGGATTAAGGTTTTCGGGAGTCAAATGTGGACCCTCGTTTGAAGGGAATGCAGGGAGCGGCCACTTGCAGCGTTTGAGTGCACGTGGTGAGTGCCCTGCGTCCGGGCACAGCAGACAACAGCCACTTGCAGCGTGCGCGGCGGAAGGGCGGCAGCGGTGGGGAATGGTGTGTTGGGATGGGGGCGTATGCCGGCGGTGGTTTCTCAGTGAACTCCCAACGAGCGCCAGGAGAAATCTCACGCAGGCATCAGGGGATGCGATGTGTGAGTACGCAGAGGCAGGGCACAGTAGGGTGTGCTGTGTTGGGAGGGGGCCATATGGCGGTGGTACTTTCTCAGTGAACTCCAGACGAGCCGTTAGGGGGGAATTCTCAAGCAGGGATAATGGGATGTGATGGGCGAGTGCACAGAGGGAGGGCGGCGGTGGGAAACGTGTGTTGAGAGGGGGCGTATGGCGGTGGACTGGTGGTACTTTCTCAGTGAACTCCCAACGAGCGCCAGGGGAAATCTCACGCCTCAAAAGAGACCTCACGCAAGCATTATGGGATGTGTGCGTGGCTTCGAGGCACAACGCTTGGTGGCATCTCACAAGTCACCTCGCAGGCATCATGGGATGTGTGCGTGGCTTCGAGGCACGGCGCTCGGTGGAATGTGAGGAGGGAGGCGTTATGTAAGGGGGAGGGGAGGGGAGGTTGAAGGGGGAAGGGGGGGAGGAGGGGGTTAGAGAGGGACGGAATAGGAGGATGGCGAAGGGAGGAGGAAAAGGGGAAAATGAGCCGCGTTGTTTGGCCTCACACGGTCATGGGCGGGGAGCTCGAGGAGGGCGGAGGGGGCGGGGAGGGCGGAGGGGGCGGAGAGGGCGGAGGGGGCGGGGAGGGCGGGGAGGGCGAGGAGGGCGGGCATTGGGGAGGGAGAGCAGCGGGGAAGGCGGGAAATCGTATGGGGAACAGAAGAAATGACGCGAAGGACGCGAACCTTACATGGAGAAGTAGCCGTTGGATCGCACAAACGCCACTGAATCTCCACCGTTAATCAGGATCTTCACAGCCGTCGATTTGATCTTCAGAGCTGATGGGAGAGATGAAATAAAGACAGTTTGCTCGCGAAAAGAAGAAAGTAAGAAAGGGAGACGGTGGAGCTCTCAACGACTATTAGGTCCGTGGCTGCCCTAATGCTGTTCCGCATCATGCTAATAAAGTGGACACGAGGAAAGCGACGTGAAAAATAGTCCTACTGTCCAGTCGCGCGTAGCCGTCCACCACGGTGGAGCCCGCAATGGCTACTCGGACAGTGATTACCATGATACTGTATCGAATCATGGTAATGAAAGGGACACGAGGAAACAGCGGAGTGTCCTACCGTCGAGTCGCACGTAGCCGTCCACCACGGCACCGCCGTTCACGGCCACGGCGCTCGCCGCTTGCGCCGATCCCGCTGCCGCCGCGATCAGACAGGCGACCAGCAGCGACGCCGGTGTAGCTGACACCGCGGAACGGCACGCGATACGGAGAAGCGCCATTTCTTGGGAGAATGGAAGGGTCGAAAGACTAGGATGCTTGGGGACAGACGATCCCACCGTGAGCGCTGACTGAATTTATTCGTCGTAAGCGCAAAGATAATAATCAGTGATCTGACATACACTTCGTAAAATCAGGACCTAATTACATTAGATCCCGATTTTGCTGTTTGATCGGGGTGGAGGCAAATGATCAGTTTCGAATTCATGAAACCACGGTGGGTTCGAGATTCACGAAACGACGGAAATCACAAAATGAGTGCGCGGAACATTGGAGTTGAGTGACGAAATGCGCGAAAACAAGATAGCTGATCGAAATTCGGTGAGCAAGAACTTTGTCGCAATGATCACGACCACCGAACCGACAGTCCGTTCAGGTTAGGGTAACCGCATTGCGGTGCGGAAACTAGCAGAAAACGAACCCGCCTTAACTAGCACGAGCATATTCGGGTCGCACGTGTGTGCGAAGCAGGTAATCACCAGGCTAAAATCTGACAAATAATCGGAGCTCAATATTCGCGTAGCAGCCGGTCGTTTTGAATAGCTCTGCTGTTAGCGTAGTGTCGCCTAACCACTCAAGGATTCCTCCCACAACGTTCCAGCGTCAATTTCCTTCCTAGAGGCGCCTCGGCCCGCTTTCCCTTCGCTTCAAGTCACCCTCGCTCGCGTTGAGGCCGCTCTGCCACCCACACAGCGCAGAGAGCGACAAGGAAGAGGGGAGGAAAGAGTGAGGAAGAGGTAGGGATGAGGCTGGTTTGGGGGAGGGGGGAGAAAGAGGAGGCAGAGGAGCAGGAGGAGAAGGGAAGGAGGGAGAGTAAGCAAGAGCTGAGGTGGTGGGTTTTGCGCGAACCAGTGTCGTGTTTCTTCACTGCTTTCAAGAACCAGTGTTCTCGTTCTCGTTCTTGCCGTTTGCATCCCCACCATCCATCGCTCCCTCCCTCCCCCCGATCCGCCATCTATTGATCCGCTTGTCCATCCATCCGTCCATCCGTCCGTCCGTCCGTCCGTCCGTCCGTCATTCCGTCCGTCCATCCATCCATCCATCCATCCATCCATCCATCCATCCATCCATCCATCCATCCATCCATCCATCCATCCATCCATCCATCCATCCATCCATCCATCCATCCATCCATCCATCCATCCATCCATCCATCCATCCATCCATCCATCCATCCATCCATCCATCCATCCATCCATCCATCCATACTCCGCACTCATTTCCATCCCATCAGTGTGCAACCCCCAACCTGCGAGCCACCCTACACCGCCCTAAAGGCGCCTTGCACCGCTTTCAACCACTGCCTGCACCATCAGCACCATGGCGCCAGTCACATCCGCCAGCACCCAGCCCTGGGTGGAGAAGTAGTGAGTGCCAGCCGGGGGAGCTGGGTGTGTGCGGGATGGTTGGGGAGTGTGGGGATTGCAGCATTAAGGTTGGCGTGAGCTGCTGTAAGACTTTTTACCTGTGAGTGTAAGACTTCTTACCTGTGAGTGTAAGACTTTTTACCTGTGAGTGTAAGACGCCAATGGTGTCAGTCACACCCACCAACACCCAGCCCTGGGTGGAGAAATAGTGAGCGCTGATCGAGGGTTGGGGTGGTATGGTGGTTCGGGGGTTTGGGGGTTGGGGTTTATGAGGGTTGGTGGTGTAATGGCTTGGTGTGTGGGTTGCGGGTGTGTGGGTTGCGGGTGTGTGGGTTGCGGGTGTGTGGGTTGCGGGTGTGTGGGTTGCGGGTGTGTGGGTTGCGGGTGTGTGGGTTGCGGGTGTGTGGGTTGCAGCTTCTAGCCAAAGGCTTTCTGCACTTTGTGTGCACAGGATACACGGTGACTCTGTTCTTCTCTCGCGTTGTCTTTGCCTTATCTGCCCCTTTGCTTGACAAACTCCTGGGTGTGTTCTCTTCTCTTCATCATCCCGCAACCTCTGTTCTTTTGTTTAGCCAACTCGGATTGAACCTGCCTTGCATACTCTGTGACTGCCTCACTGCCTTGTTGCTCCTTGCAAGGGCATCAGTCTGCTCTGCTGACTGATCACACGTCAATGGAAGGGGACTCACTGCTCTGATCCTCTTCTTAATTTCCCCCCTCCAGCCGCCCAAAGCAGGTGTCTGACGTGGCACATCAGCAGGAGGTGGTGGCGACGCTCAAGAACACACTGGCCACTGGCAATGTGAGTGAGAAGGGGATGAGATGGGATGTGATGCGATGAGTTGAGATGAAAGGGGGGATAGAGTGGCGACGCTCAAGAACACACTGGCGACTGGCAATGTGAGATGGGAGGAGGGGGGTGAGTGAGTGAGTGAGTGATTGAGTGAGTGAGTGAGTGAGTGATTGAGTGAGTGAGTGAGTGATTGAGTGAGGGCAGAGGAAGGGGGCGCGTGTCTGGGGTGATGGCGGTACTCAACAGCTCGCTGGCCACTGGCGACTGGCGACAGGCAATGTGAGATTCAATGAGAGCAGGTGGAGGGGAGTGATGAGTGAGTGAGTGACTGAGGGAATGGGTGGGTGAGTGAGTGAGCGAGTGAGTGAGTGGGCGAGTGAGTGAGCGAGCGAGTGAGTGAGTGAGTGAGCGAGTGAGTGAGTGAGCGAGTGAGTGAGTGAGTGAGCACGTGAGTGAGTGAGACCGGGAGAAGAAGGATTATGGCTGGGGTGGGTGGTGGTGATGACGCGCAAGACACGCTGGTTGCTGCCAGTGTGAGATCGGAGGAGATGAGGGCAGCTGAAGGGGAATGATGAGAGTGAGTGAGTGAGTGAGTGAGTGAGTGAGTGAGGGCGGGGAGGGGAGGGAATTTTCGTGGGTGGTGACGACACTCAAGAACGCACTGGCTACAGATGGGAAGGAAATGGGATGAGATTAAATGAGGTGAGATGATATGAGCGGTCAGTAGACGAGATGAGATTAGGGATGCAGATGCTTGTGAACCCTCTTTCAGATCCATTCCCCTCCTCTCTGATCATGTCCGTAACTCTCCTCCAATCAACCATTCCCCTGTGCGTCTCCACACTTCTTACCCTCTCTCCCCCTCCCTGCAGCTGCCCCATCTGCTCTTCTACGGTCCGCCCGGAACAGGCAAGACGTCGACAGCGTTGGCCATAACCAAGGAACTCTTCGGGTGAGAAATGAGTTGTTCTGATTGAACAATGGGTGGTTCTGTGTAGTCCTGTGTGGTGCCGTGTGTGTTGAACATTGTTGGGCAGGCAAGACGTCCGCAGTGCTGCCAATCCAATCACCAAGAAGCACTTTGGGTCAGCCCGATTGGTTGGCGTGGCTTTGTGTGAACGATTGGGGCTTTGAGTGAGCACCAGTTGCATGCCGTGAGCACCAGTTGCGTGCCGTGAGCACCAGTTGCATGCCGTGAGCACCAGTTGCATGCCGTGAGCACCAGTTGCGTGCCGTGAGCACCAGTTGCGTGCCGTGAGCACCAGTTGCATGCCGTGAGCACCAGTTGCATGCTGTGAGCACCAGTTGCATGCCGTGAGCACCAGTTGCATGCCGTGAGCACCAGTTGCGTGCCGTGAGCACCAGTTGCGTGCCGTGAGCACCAGTTGCGTGCCGTGAGCACCAGTTGCATGCCGTGAGCACCAGTTGCATGCCGTGAGCACCAGTTGCGTGCCGTGAGCACCAGTTGCATGCCGTGATCACCAGTTGCATGCCGTGAGCACCAGTTGCGTGCCGTGAGCACCAGTTGCATGCCGTGAGCACCAGTTGCGTGCCGTGAGCACCAGTTGCGTGCCGTGAGCACCAGTTGCATGCCGTGAGCACCAGTTGCATGCTGTGAGCACCAGTTGCATGCCGTGAGCACCAGTTGCATGCCGTGAGCACCAGTTGCGTGCCGTGAGCACCAGTTGCGTGCCGTGAGCACCAGTTGCGTGCCGTGAGCACCAGTTGCATGCCGTGAGCACCAGTTGCATGCCGTGAGCACCAGTTGCGTGCCGTGAGCACCAGTTGCATGCCGTGAGCACCAGTTGCGTGCCGTGACCCTATGTGGTTTGCAGCTGTGTGTGTCAAATAAGCAAGACGTTTACAATTTACAATGCCGGCGATCACCAAGGAGAGCTGTTCGGGTGGGACAGGAGTGAGTGAATGGTTCTGTGTGATCACGACTTGGGTGCCATGGCTCTTCGTGGCTCGCTGCTGCTCAGCAGGCATGTGTGTCAAACGAGCAAGATGGCCTATCCAATGGTTGTCACTGAGGATCTCTTTGGGTGTAACAGTGCTGCGTTGACATGGTGGTAACCTCGCGCAATCCAGGCACTGTTGAACAACACCTGCGCACTTGCAAGCAGCAAGAGAGAGGAACCACACATTGACAGCACGCCTTGTCTGTCTGTCCCATCCCATGCTCTAACTCGCCTCTTCCTGGGTGCAGCCCTGAGCTCTATTCTTCGCAAGTGTTGGAGCTGAATGCGAGTGACGACAGGGGCATCAGTGCGGTGCGGCACGCACCAAGATGAGCCACACACACCACGACGTTTCTGTCTATCCGTTCCATACCGTCTGTGGCACCCCCTCCCCTCCCCAGCCCTGAGCTCTACCCCTCACCAGTGTTGGAGATGAACGCGAGTGACGAGGGGCGCAGGGGCATGAGTGTGGTGCGCCACTCACCAAGGGAAACCACCGCTTCCATGTCATACCCATACTGTGTGTCTGTCCCATCCCATCCACTTCTCCCCCCCAGCCCTGAGCTATACTCGTCCCGGGTGCTGGAGCTGAACGCGAGTGATGACAGGGGTATCAGTGTGGTGCGCACCAAGATCAAAGACTTTGCTGGCGTGGCCGTGGGGCACGGGGTCAGGTGAGCCATGCGGAGGACGAGTGCTAAGGTACAAGAGAATCAAGCGAGAGAATGAGTGGTGCGCACCAAGATCAAAGAATATGCTGGCGTGGCCGTGGCGCATGGGGTCGGGTGAGCGGGCAGGTGAAGTATGCTGAATGCGGAGTGGTAGGAAAGAAACAAGAGATGAAGTGTGGTGCGCACTGAGGTGGAGGATTTCGCATCTGTGACCTGTGGTTCACATCAGTGGCCTGTGGTTCACATCAGTGGCCTGTGGTTCACATCAGTGGCCTGTGGTTCACATCACATCACATCACATCACATCACATCACATCACATCACATGGTGAGGTGAGCCATATTGAATGAGGAGTGCTAGCTGTAGTACCAGGAAAAGACAAAAGGGGAATCAACTGTGGTGTGAACCAAGATCAACGACTTTTCTGGCGTGGCTGTGGGCCACGGGATGGGATCAGGTGAGCAGGCAGGTGATTCGGCAGGTGAAACGGCAGGTGAGGGGTGAGTGAAGTTATGACTCTCAAAATGCCCTTTGTTTCTATCAACACTGCCTTGGTGGCGGAGGATTCTTCTTGCTGAACGCACTTCCCTTCTCCTGCTTACCGCAACCTCCCCTCCCTCTCAACCCTTGCTCGCATTGCCTACCCCTGCCCACTGTTCAAGGTGATCATTCTTTTCTATAAGACTCCATGACTGAAGGTGCTTGTTCTGAAGGCCCTCACCCCTTTCCCCCTGTCCCGCTTTCCCCTTGCCCCTCTTTTCCTTCCCACCCCCCTCCCCTGCAGCTACGCCTGTCCACCGTACAAGGTGATCATTCTCGGGGAAGCTGACTCCATGACTGAAGGTGCTTGTTGCTTAGGTTGTGGCTCAAGGCACTCCACCTACCCCCCTCCCCTTGCCCTCCATTATTTCTTCACCCCTCTCCACCAGCGGCTACCCCTGTCCACCGTTCAAGGTGATCATACTAGATGAAGCCGACTCCATGACTGAAGATGCACAGGTGAGGAAGGGAGGGGGGGTAGGGAGGTGGGGTGGGGGAGCTGGGGAAGGGAGGAGGGGAAGGGAGGAGGGGAAGGGAGGAGGGGAAGGGAGGAGGGGAAGAGAGGAGGGGAAGGGAGGGGCTGAACAAAGGGGGACGGGGGAGGAGAAGAGGCAAAAGGTGATAATTATCGACGAGGCTGACTCCCGGACTGAAGATGCGCAGGTGAGGAAGTGAGGGGGGAGATAGGGCGGAATGGAGGGGGGAAAGAGAGTGAGGAAGAAGGACGGGAGAAGAGGAGCAGAAATCGGGTGGGGGTGGGAGTCAAAAGGCGAATGTGTTATTGGGAGAAGTTTTGAGACGTCTCAAAACTACACTTTTATCACGGGGTGGGAGTCAAAAGGCGAATGTGTTATTGGGAGAAGTTTTGAGACGTCTCAAAACTACACTTTTATCACGGGGTGGGAGTCAAAAGGCGAATGTGTTATTGGGAGAACATCGGGCGGGCCAGAGTGGTTAGGACGGGGATTAATACGTAAGGTGAGGTGGAATGGTGCAGAATAGATGGCATGGGGTGGGATGCGGCAGAAGGGATGGCATGGGGTAGGATGGGGCAGAAGGGATGGCATGGGGTAGGATGGGGCAGAAGGGATGGCATGGGGTAGGATGGGCCGGAAGGGATGGCATGGGGTAGGATGGGCCGTAAGAGATGGCATGGGGTAGGATGGGGCGGAAGGGATGGCATGGGGTAGGATGGGGCGGAAGGGATGGCATGGGGTAGGATGGGCCGGAAGGGATGGCATGGGGTAGGATGGGGCGGAAGGGATGGCATGGGGTAGGATGGGGCGGAAGGGATGGCATGGGGTAGGATGGGGCGGAAGGGATGGCATGGGGCAGGATTGGGCGGAAGGGATGGCATGGGGTAGGATGGGCCGGAAGGGATGGCATGGGGTAGGATGGGGCGGAAGGGATGGCATGGGGTAGGATGGGGCGGAAGGGATGGCATGGGGTAGGATGGGGCGGAAGGGATGGCATGGGGTAGGATGGGGCGGAAGGGATGGCATGGGGCAGGATTGGGCGGAAGGGATGGCATGGGGTAGGATGGGGCAGAAGGGATGGCATGGGGTAGGATGGGCCGGAAGGGATGGCATGGGGTAGGATGGGGCGGAAGGGATGGCATGGGGTAGGATGGGGCGGAAGGGATGGCATGGGGTAGGATGGGGCGGAAGGGATGGCATGGGGTAGGATGGGGCGGAAGGGATGGCATGGGGCAGGATTGGGCGGAAGGGATGGCATGGGGTAGGATGGGCCGGAAGGGATGGCATGGGGTAGGATGGGGCGGAAGGGATGGCATGGGGTAGGATGGGGCGGAAGGGATGGCATGGGGTAGGATGGGGCAGAGTGGATTGTGACACTCTCATGGCATGGGCAGAGTGGGTGCACAGCACACGTGCTTGCTTGACACTCTCCATCCATCTAAAGACGATTTTGAGAAATCAGCAGCTGTGAAGTCAGTCTCTTCTACCCTCCTGTCCCCTCCCCTCCCGTCCTCTCCATCCCGTTCTTCTCCTTTCCTATTCCCCCTCCTCTCCTCTTCTCTCTGCTCGTCGTCTCCTCCAATCAGAATGCTCTACGCCGAACCATGGAGCTCCACTCGCGCGTCACAAGATTTGTCTTCATCTGCAACTACATCAGCAGGTAACTGCTCTGTACCTTGGTGGGCAAGAATTGTCCACTATTACCATCTAAATGTAGGTTAATTTAAGAATTCTTAGAATCAGCCTGCAACATCAAGTCACTCTTTTGAGTCGACTCAAAAGCAAATTCTTAGAATCAGCCTGCAACATCAAGTCACTCCCATTCTTGAAGGTGCTTAGGGGAGAGAGAAAAAATGTGGAATGACTGCTATGCTTCCACACTTGAAGTTAAAAGAAGCTGTTTCCGGCTTTGCTTCATGCGGTGTTGGTCTTTCACTACCTGAGCTGATACTATCTCCCTCCCTTACTATCTCTCAGCCAACGCCAATCAGAATCATTGAGCCATTCACCTCCTGCCGTGCCATTCTTCTTTCCGATTCCTCCGTGCTGTGCGTTGTGATGTGTGCTGCCTTTTCGCTCGCCTAAACTTGTATCACCTCCCCTTTCCCCTGAACCCATGTCATTCCCACTGCCCCCAACCAACGCACATCAGGATCATCGAGCCGCTGGCCTCTCAGTGCAGCGAGTTCTGATTTCTATGTGTTCTCTGTAGAGCTATGACGCTTTTCCACTGCAATAAATCCTTCTCTCCACCTGCCACTGCCCCCAACCAACGCACATCAGGATCATCGAGCCGCTGGCCTCCCGATGCGCCAAGTTCCGATTCCGACCGCTGGTGGGGCAGGTGATGACTGACCGGCTCAGACACATTGCGGACTGCGAGCACCTCACTCTCTCAGAGGAGGTAAGCTGCACTCTGTGATGGGATGTAAGCCGCTGGTGGGGCAGGCGATGACGAACCGGCTGCGCCACATTGCGGATTGTGAGCACCTGTTGCTGAGTGATGAGGTGCGTTACACTTGCTGTTCACAGTGGTGACCTGGTGCTGGTGGGGCAGGTGATGACTGACCAGCTGAGACACATTACGGACTGTGAACACCTCAAGCTCTCAGAGGAGGTAAGCTGCACTCTGCATTCATGCATTGCTGGTACCTTGCACTTGAGGTTGGCTGCTGCTGGGCCAGGTGATGTCTGATCTGACCAGCTGAGACAGCCAACTGCGAACACCTAACGCTGTTAGAGGAGGTGAGGCGAGGTGGGCTGCGGTGGGTTGAGGTGGAGTGAGGTGCTGGTGGAGCAGGTGATGATTGGCAGGCTCCGCCACATCGCCAACTGTGAACACGTAACGCTTTCGGATTCGAGGGTGGGTTGGTGGTGGGGCGAGAGGGTGACTCAGACACACAGTGGAGTGCAAACATTGTGCTCCCATAAGATCTGCACTCTCAGATGAGGTGTGTGCCTGCCAGGTGGGCTTCTGGGCTTCTGGGCTTCTGGGCTGCTGAGCTGCTGGGCTGGCACAAGAGGTAACTGATAAACCAGACAAAAGGTGAAATGGAATCATCACAGTCCCATTCAAGCTGGGCTCTCAATACAGCTGACTGCCTCCCGGGTGAGCGTTGTTGGGGAGAAGATATGACTGACAGGCTCAGAGTAGGGAGGAGAAAAATATTAAAACATGTAGAGGGGGGCATGAAGATAATGCCAGGGTAGGGTGGAAGGTATAAGTGGTAAAAATGTAAATCCTCGAAAATTGCCTCAGCAGAGGATTGAACTCTGGACCTTTCGCTTACGAAGCGAACGCACTACCACTGTGCTACTGGGGCTGTGAAATCTCATATACATAACATTACCACTATTGTCTTTTTCCCCTGTTACATTCCATCTGTCGCGTATGCTGCAGGCCTTTGAGGCGCTGAGCCAAGTGTCGGAGGGCGATCTCAGGCGAGCCATCACAACACTGCAGGTAGGTATGGGTGTGCAGAAGGGAGGGATGATATGAGATGTTCGCATGATTCCGTAAGAATGTTGGTGATTTGACAAGTCTCCAGACTTCACATCATGATCTGGGAATTGGGTGTCAGAGGGCGATCGCAGGCGAGCCATCACGACCCTGCAGGTGGGTGCAGGGTAGAGGAGTGGAGTGGGGTGGAGTGGAGGAGGGATGGTGTGCTCGTGATGGTGTCACGGCTCACGACTTGACATGAGCTGGGAATTGGGTGTGAGAGGGTGAATTCAGGCATCGCTAATATCACTCTGACCGTCCCTTCCCTGTCTCGTGTCTCTTCTGCCCTGCCACCTCTCCCATCCTCCCACCTTGCCTTGCTTGATCGCAGAGTGCAGCCAGGCTGTACGGCTCGTCCATCTCAGCGCAACACATCATTGAAGTGTCAGGGGTATGTAATCATGCAGTTCTTTTTGCTGTTGCTATGCATACGCGCCGAAATACTTCCCTACCACGGTGTTGCTGGATGTGTGAAGCAAACGGAAGTGGGTTGAAGAAAAGAAAGGAAACAATAGAATCGGGATCCAACCAGAATTGACAGATTCACACCCACACAGCAGATTGGCAAGTTTATATATAATATAGCACATGTTTGTTAACAGCCTCATTCCACCAGTTCATACCTGCCTCAGATGTCACCTTCCCTTGATAAATCTGCCTTCTTTGGCGTGTACTCTCCTCCACACTTTCTTCCTTCTTCCCCTCCTCCCTTCTTTCCTCCCATCCTCCCCATCTGTCACCTTCCTTTTCACACTGCATTCTTTCTGCTGGTCTCCTCTCTCTCGCCATGCAGATCATGACTGCATCAGTTGTCACCCATTGCAAGTAATTTCCCTTGTCCCGGTTTTTTTCCCATCCACCCACCATTTCTCCCTCGCCCTTTGTGTGCAGGTGGTGCCTGCCTCAGTTGTCACCTCCCTCCTTCCCTTCCTTTTGTCCCGAGCACCAAACCTGCCTGCCCTCCTTCGCTCCCTTTGTGTGCAGGTGGTGCCTGCCTCAGTTGTCACCTCCATCCTCGAGGCCTGCAGGGGAGGTGCTTTTGAAGCTGTTCAGTCTGCTGTCACTGCTGCTGTTGCTGACGGTTACCCTGCTGCGCAAATACTCTCCCAGGTACCACAATTCACAGGTTACAAGATTACCAGAATTCTCATCTCCGCGTGTTACAAAGTTAACACCACTTTTTTGCTGCCAGTCTGCCATCACTGCTGCTGTTGCTGACGGTTGCCCGCTGCGCAAATACTTTCCCAGGTACCACATTTTCAAAGGTTACAAGGGTACCAGAATTTACATCTTCATGTGTTACAAAGTTACCGCCACTTTCTTTGCTGCCAGTCTGCCGTCACAGCTGCTGTTGCTGACGGTTACCCGGCTGCACAAATACTCTCCCAGGTAGTACAATGTAGAATTACCATTGGTGTGTTCGCCGCTGTCGAGTCTGCTCCACCAAAGAATATGCCTCTTTTGAGTCTGCTCCACCAAAGAATATGCCTCTTTTGAGTCTGCTCCACCAAAGAATATGCCTCTTTTGAGTCTGCTCCACCAAAGAATATGCCTCTTTTGAGTCTGCTCCACCAAAGAATATGCCTCTTTTGAGTCTGCTCCACCAAAGAATATGCCTCTTTTGAGTCTGCTCCACCAAAGAATATGCCTCTTTTGAGTCTGCTCCACCAAAGAATATGCCTCTTTTGAGTCTGCTCCACCAAAGAATATGCCTCTTTTGAGTCTGCTGTCACCGCTGCTATTGCCGACGGTAACCCGGCTGCACAAATACTCTCTCAGGTGTTACGAATTTACATCCTAGTGTAGCCTACAACCATGGTTGCCTCAATTCATGCGACTGTCACCGCTGCTGCTGCTGATGGTTACCCTGCTGCGCAAATTCTTTCCCAGGTAATACAGCTTCTCGAGTTACTACCTATTAAGGTTACACAGTAATGTTGCCACCACCCTTTTCACCACAAGGTGATGTTACCACCACCACTGTCTCTGCGGTCTTCCAGTCTGTCGTCACTGCTGCTATTGCTAGCGTGACGTTAACCCAGGCATGAGGAGGAGCACGGCACTCCCGCCAACAGCAGCACCAGCCACACGAAAAACAGCAGAAGGCGAGCCATGTGCTGCTGAAGGCGAGCCATGTGCTGCTGTTCGCGTTGCCGGTGCTGCTGTTGGCTGGAGTGCCATGCTCCTCCTCATGCCTGGTGCACAAATCCTCTCCCAGGTACTACAAAGACGCTCACCTGCTCTGCAAAGGCAGCTCTCACTTCACAATTCCTCTTGTTTTCACTAGCCATGTCCCCCTCCCGCCTCTCTTTTTCTCTCTCTCTTCCATGCAGCTGCCTCTGCATGCAGCGTCACCACCCACTGATTTATTAGGCGCCTCAAGACTTGTCTCTCTCTTCCATCCAGCTACCTCTGAATGCGGAATTCAAGGCTGTCCGTTTCTTTTTCTCATCTCAGTGTCGTACCCCCCACCTTCCACTTTCCCTTGGCATACCCATTGGTCTTACTTCCCTTCCAGCTATTTGATGCAGCCACAGCAGCAGACGACCTCACAGACGAGCAGAAGGCGCGCATCTGTGCCACCATTGCCGCCGCTGACAAGGTAACTGCGTTGCTTGGGAACTTGTACACCCTACAAGACACCACACCACACCTCTGGGATCCTGGTGTCTTGTACGCCTTACAAGGTACAGCATTCGTAGGGTGTTGACCACCTTATAAGGTACTGCCCTCCTGGGATCTTGTACGCCATACAAGGTTTCATCCTTCCGTACTCCGACTTTTGACTTTTGTGTCTGTGGAATGTTGTGGCAAGCTCCCCTTTCCTTGTGCCACTGTTTGTCCTGGTTCAGAATTTAGTTGATGGGCCGAACGAGCGGCTTCAGCTGCTGGATGTTACAAGCAACACCATGAGAGCCGTGCACAACATGCCACTCTCAGCTTCCTTTGCCAAAGCAAACCCACGTCTACCCCTGTTTCCTCCCCATTCCCATGCTCCTTGTGCCACCGTTTGTCCTGGTTCAGAATCTAGTGGATGGGGCGGACGAGTGGCTTCAGCTGCTGGATGTTGCCAGCAGCACCATGCGGGCCGTGCACAACCTGCCACTCTCAGCTTCCTTTGCCACTTGATGGTAGATTTTAGGCTGAATGATGGGAAGGGAAGTGGGTTGTGCACAGCATGCCACTCTCAGCTTCCTTTGCCAAAGCAAACCCACGTCTACCCCTGTTTCCTCCCCATTCCCATGCTCCTTGTGCCACCGTTTGTCCTGGTTCAGAATCTAGTGGATGGGGCGGACGAGTGGCTTCAGCTGCTGGATGTTGCCAGCAGCACCATGCGGGCCGTGCACAACCTGCCACTCTCAGCTTCCTTTGCCACTTGATGGTAGATTTTAGGCTGAATGATGGGAAGGGAAGTGGGTTGTGCACAGCATGCCACTCTCAGCTTCCTTTGCAATTTGACGGGTGATCGATGGCTTGTTGATGGCTGATTGTAGATTGAGTATGGCATTACAGATCTATAGCAGCACCATGAGGGCCCTGCACAACATGCCACTCTCAGCTTTATTTGGCACTTGACGGCTTGGATAAGCCTCGTTTCTTTTCAAAAGTGTGGATGAAACTGGCTCTGCAGCAGCACTATGCGGGCTGTGCACAACATGCCAGTCTCGGCTTCCTTTGCCACTTGACGGGCAACTGATGAGGGTAATTATGTAGAGTGGCAGCACCATGCCACTCTTGCCTTCCATTCCCACTTGACGGGTGATTTATGGGGGTGTGCTGTGTAGGCATGCAGATGAGTGGCAATGAGACGGCTTGAAACATTGCAAGCAGCACCATGCGGGCCGAGCACAGCATGCCACTCTTAGCTTCCTTTGCCCCCTGACAGGCGATA
The DNA here is from genome assembly GCA_948144175.1 of Closterium sp. NIES-65. NCBI lineage: Eukaryota > Viridiplantae > Streptophyta > Zygnematophyceae > Desmidiales > Closteriaceae > Closterium > Closterium sp. NIES-65. Next base: position 719,351 of record CANXME010000298.1, on the reverse strand, counting down.
GATGGCCATGTGAGCATGCTCGTGTTGCTGAACATGTGAATGGGAGAGGCCAGCTTGATGGATCTGTAGATTCTGTCTGTATGTTGCCTGCGGCAGCACCACCAGTATGGCAGTTCACAAGTCGCCAGCTCATAGCACAGTTGGCAACATCTGGAGCATGGCAGTCTATATACAGTAACCGGAGAACCTGATTTTAGAACATGAGGTTGAGAAGAAATGAGTGAAACGACAAGATTCGGTGTAAACGTCAGTAGGGTACTAGGGTTGCGTAGTGGTTACATTCCCAGTATAGAAAGCCTTATCATTATGTATTTATAGGGAGCTATACACCACCGCCAATGCCTGGATATGAGGCAGTGTCAAATTGAAGAAAGGGGTGTCTTTAAGTTTTTCTTATAAATGGGTTTGCTTGTTACAATGGACACATGCGCGTACACGAGTTAGGATGTATAAGTTCTATAATAATCTAATGTACTACAGCGAAAATGAAATAGGGCATACGTTTCTCTATGCTAAACGTGAAGTTATGCTTATATATTTTTTAGATATGTTAGGCTGCAGTGAGTTATGTATTAGAGGGCACATAATATCTCTCGGCTCGAAAGTCACCTAGTCAATCCGCAGGCAGCAGCGCGTTTCCCGCTAGTACTCAGCCCGCGAACTGCAGGTAGCAGCGCGGAGTTAGGCAGCGAAATCCACGCCGTAGCAGCGAAATTCGCGCCGCAGCAGCGAAATCCGCGCCGTAGCAGCGAGATCCGCGCCCAAGCAGCATTCGCGCGTGGGAGCGCCCACACAGCGAGGCCCGCGCCTAGGCAGCGACATCCGCGATCTTGAGATGGTATCATCGTGTAGGCACGTTCCTAGGGTGTAGACTGGCTCCTTTTACCTCCTAGCCAGCCAGCCAGTCGATTACCTCGTCGCCAGCCAGCTCCCTCTCCAGCCAGCTCCCTCTCCAGCCAGCTCCCTCTCAAGCCAGCCAATTGCCCACAGGCAGCGCGTCCCGCCACTGCATAGCGCGAGCGCCAGCCTGCACCCACGCGCGCGTAGTCTGCATCCGCGCGCAACCAGCGCACAGCCCGCATGCCGCCGGCGCGCGATGCGCCAGCAGTAGCCGCGCGCGCGAAGCCTCCGCGCGCACGCAGTAGCGCGCGCGCGACGCGCAGCCAGTAGCGCGCGCGCGACGCGCAGCCAGTAGCCGCGCGCGCAGCGCACGCACTGCAGCGCACGGCAGCAGCCGCACTGACGCACGCCAGTCGCCAGTGCGCGCCGGCTACCACCTCCCGCCCGCCACGCGCAGCACTGATCCCGCCGCGCGCCGCTCACAGCATCGCTAGCAGCCGCCGGTACAGCTAGCTGGCAGTACGAATCAGCCGCCAACACGAATCAGCCGCCAGCAGCCTCCCACTCGTACGCACCTCGCGTGCTAGCAGCGCACGTTCCACTCGCCCCCACCTGCCGCGCGCCCTGCCGACCACAGCTGGACGACTCCGATGCCATCATGGCTCTCCGTCGTCGAATTGCGCTCTCATGTCTCTGTCTCCTCGTCTGCGCCCTCCTCGTCTGCCGAGTATGGGTCTTCTCCAGCTCCACCGTCTCTTCTACTACCTCCACACTTGCTTCTAGTAGTTCTCGGGCCGATGTCAAATCACCCAGCGCCAGCGCGCCACAGGCTCTGCTAGTAGGCATTGCTCTAGACGCTGCGGGTTCAGCACCTAGCAGCAGCAGCAGCGCGTCTACTTCCGCGTCCGCCTCGCTTTTGAGGCGTCTCAAAAGCAGCGCGTCTTCCCCGTCCGCGTCCGCGTCCGCGTCGCTTTCCTCCTTCGACCCCAACAACATCTGCAGTCAGGCCGGCGCTTACGCTGACACGAGTGCCGACGAGGGATCGGATCCTGCCGACTTAGGGTTCTCGCACGTCAACGTCAGCGGCGACGGGTGGGATGGCCCCGCCACGCCATTCCAGCCCGCGTGCTTCCAAATCCAAGGTGCGGCCAGGCCACGGCCACAGTATCCATCCACTTTTTTCCTCGTGATAAAAAAGAGAGCGTTTGAGGAACCTTAAACCCAAAATCCTCGAAAGCTTTCTTTTATCACGTCTCATCGCATGCGTGCTTCCGAATCCAAGGTGCGGCCAGGCCACAGCATGCGAGGTGACTCTTGAGTCGACTCAAAAGCCAAGGTGCGGCTACAGCACCCACTGTGTTCCATCCTGTGCGTCCATGTCCATCCACTGTGTACCACCTTCCGCTGCCTGCGCTCTCTCATTGCTGTGTGTCACACTCTAGGTGTTCCCTGTTGGCGATGCCTGCCGTTGGTGATCTGACTGGCTGCGCCACATACCATGTTGCCCACCGGCTTGTGCATCCCATCCCATCCCATCCCATCCCATCCCATCCCATCCCATCCCATCCCATCCCGTGCAGCTTTTGATGTGCAAGGCGGGCCATTCGACCGTGGTTGCAGGTACGACTCACCTCACCTCCTCGTTCATCCAACTTTCCTTCTCTATTCATGCTCTGGTCCATGCGCGCAAGGCCTTGCCGCTAGTGGCCTGGCAGCTGTGGGGCGCACCTTTCCTTCTCTATTCATGCTGTGGGGCGCACCTTTCCTTCTCTATTCATGCTGTGGGGCGCACCTTTCCTTCTCTATTCATGCTGTGGGCGGGTCACAGATGGTCTGTCTTGGGGATATGATGTCCGCCTTATGCCATGCCAACCCACCTTCTCCTGCATGTCTCGCCTTGCGTGCGCGGGGTGTGCATGCGCACGGAGTGCGCGCGCGGGGCGTGCGTGTGCTGTGCGTGCGTGCGTGGGGCGTGCGTGTGGGGGGTGGGCAGGCAGCGCGCCTTCTTAGTGGCAAGCATGCGCCGCGTTGCCACCAACGACGGGGACGAGGCAGCAGAGGCTCAAGTGCAGGCGCCGCGAGTGCAGTACCTGCCCGAGTCCAGCTCGCACCAGGTGGGCGCTCCCCCCCCCACGTCCTTGCCAATCACACCCACGTGCTCCTTCTGCAAACTGCGTGTCCAACCACGAATCATGCCACTGCAAACTGCGTGTATGGTGTGTGCTGTGCCATGCGTGCAATGCCATGCCAGCAATGGTACACCCTTTCTTTCACGGCGCACGCTCACCCGTTTGCTCCTGCGCCCTGCCACTCACTCTTGATCACACTGCCCTGGGCGCAGTGCCACTGCCCTGGGCGCAGTGCCACTGCCCTGGGCGCAGTGCCACTGCCCTGGGCGCAGTGCCACTGCCCTGGGCGCAGTTCCACTGCCCTGGGCGCAGTGCCACTGCCCTGGGCGCAGTGCCACTGCCCTGGGCGCAGTGCCACTGCCCTGGGCGCAGTGCCACTGCCCTGGGCGCAGTGCCACTGCCCTGGGCGCAGTGCCACTGCCCTGGGCGCAGTGCCATTGCCCTGGGCGCAGTGCCATTGCCCTGGGCGCAGTGCCACTGCCCTGGGCGCAGTGCCACTGCCCTGGGCGCAGTGCCACTGCCCTGGGCGCAGTGCCATTGCCCTGGGCGCAGTGCCACTGCCCTGGGCGCAGTGCCACTGCCCTGGGCGCAGTGCCACTGCCCTGGGCGCAGTGCCACTGCCCTGGGCGCAGTGCCACTGCCCTGGGCGCAGTGCCACTGCCCTGGGCGCAGTGCCACTGCCCTGGGCGCAGTGCCACTGCCCTGGGCGCAGTGCCACTGCCCTGGGCGCAGTGCCACTGCCCTGGGCGCAGTGCCACTGCCCTGGGCGCAGTGCCACTGCCCTGGGCGCAGTGCCACTGCCCTGGGCGCAGTGCCACTGCCCTGCCACTGCCACTGGCTCTTGATCACCCATCACATGCACCCATCAACCTCTGTGTGTGCGCGCGTGTGCTGCCAAGAGCAGGTGTGCTACACGGTGCAGGGCGGTGATGGGGTGTACGAGGTGGTGGTGGCGCTGCCATGGACCAACGCCTTCTTGCTGCGCGAGAGCGTCAACCCCAAGCTCGCCTCCGGCTTCTTCAGGTGCCGTGCCACTGCCTGCCGTGCCACTGCCTGCCGTGCCACTGCCTGCCGTGCCACTGCCTGCCGTGCCACTGCCTGCCGTGCCACTGCCTGCCGTGCCACTGCCTGCCGTGCCACTGCCTGCCGTGCCACTGCCTGCCGTGCCACTGCCTGCCGTGCCCCCCCCTCTCCTCCCCATGCCCTGCTGTGCCTTGAATGAACCACCTGTGCTGCGAGCGCCCGCCCTCTTGCAACTGTGCTGGCCACTGCTGCACGTCGCTCGCAGGTCCAAGGTCGTGGCTCAACGCAACATCACCGTCGCTGCTTCCAGCGCCCTCCATGCCTTGGAGAATGGCACGGGTTCGACTCAAATGAGGTGCGCTCCGCTGCCCGTGGCGGGTGTTTTGTTCGTGTCCCTGCATTCCCGCCCTTCAACCTTTTGCCACGTGATAAAAGCTGGGTTTTGAGATGTCTCAAATGAGGTGCACATGCCATGCGCTGCTTGTGCCGGATGCCCTCTTCGTGTCCCTGCATGCACTCCCGCCCTTCAACCTTTCTCTCTCCTCTCCACCCACCCCACTTCCCTTCGTCCCTCCCACCACTGAGTGTGCCTTCTTTCGTTATCCGCACACTCGGTGGCGGGTACTCATTTCCCAACCCACACGGGCCCGTGCCCGCCCCTCCCTGCTGTGTGTGTGCGGCGTGGCAGCGAGCAGAGCCTGCCGCGGTGCACATTCACTCTGCTGCGCGACTCACGACATGATGGCTTCTGGCGAGGAGACACGTGGCACCCCACGGCCTGCCGCCTGCCTGCCCCCATCACGCCCGCACGCATTGGGCGCTGCCTGCACGGCAAGAGCGTCCTCATTCTAGGTATGGCAACCTGCACATGTTGTATCACGTGCGGAAGTGCAGAAACATCTGCACGGCAAGAGCGTCCTCATTCTAGGTCTCGCCTCCTGCCCTGCCCACCCCCACCCCACCTACTGAGTTTTGAAATGTCCCAAAAACTCCATTCTAGGTCTCACATCGTGCCCACCCACACCCCACCTACTGTGTCCTGCTCCATGTCGTGTCGTGTTATGCACAGAGCCTGTACCATGCATGCAGCTGGCTTCGGGAAAGCCATAGGTATCTACTCGTGTCCTGCACCCATGCACCCGTGCATGCACAATGCCTGTACCATGCATGCACGTTCGTGCAGGCATGAGTCCACATCTGTGCTGTGCTGTGCAGTGCGAGTGTGGGTGTGGGTGTGGGTGTGGGTGTGGGTGTGGGTGTGGGTGTGGATGCACCCGTGACGTGCCAGTGCCCTTCAAGTCACCACGGCACCGCGCTGTGTGCCACCGCCGCCTGCCTGCCTGCTGCTCCACGTGTGCAGGGGACTGGGAGATGATTTTTGAGACTCAAAAGTCACCTTGCTGCACGTGTGCTGTGCAATGCAGGGGACTCGGAGATGCGGTACCTGTTTGGCCACCTGCAGCTCTTCCTGCACTACCGCACGCGCTGCCGCTACCTCAAGCGCTACCGCCGCCAGCCCAGGGTGAGGTGGTTTAGGGTTTACTTTTTAGGGTTTGAGTTGAGGTGGTGCGGGCAGGTCAGGGTGATTTGGTGCGGGTAGCTCAGGGTGAGGTGGTGCGGGCAGGTCAGGATGAGGAAACCTTTTGATGTGCTCATATCCCCCAACGGTGTTCAGATCTCATCCCACGCCTCTCCCGCTCTCAACTTTCCATGCATCCCATCCACTTTCCCTTCACGTTATGGGTGCTCTTGACCCACCCTGTTAACCTGCTGGTGACGTGACGAGTGGCAGGAGGTGCACCGAGTGTGGGTTAGGAACGTGGTGGTAAGGAGGGTGAGGGAAACGGTTTGATGTGCTCATATCCGTTAACGGTGCTCAGACCTCGTCCCACGCCTCTCCCGCTCTCACCGAGTGGCAGGAGGTGCACCGAGTGCGGGTGAGGAACGTGGTGTTCAAGGAGGGCCCGCCAGTGGACCCCAGCTCGGGCATGGCCTTGGCTGTCAACTACAGCACCTTCTGTGGCCGCACCACCTACTGGGGTCACTTCTGGAGCGGCTTCGCCCTGCAGCAGTGAGTGCACATGCAGCAGTGAGTGCACATGCAGCAGTGAGTGCACATGCAGCAGTGAGTGCACATGCAGCAGTGAGTGCACATGCAGCAGTGAGTGCACATGCAGCAGTGAGTGCACATGCAGCAGTGAGTGCACATGCAGCAGTGAGTGCACATGCAGCAGTGAGTGCACATGCAGCAGTGAGTGCACATGCAGCAGTGAGTGCACATGCAGCAGTGAGTGCACATGCAGCAGTGAGTGCACATGCAGCAGTGAGTGCCTCTGCAGGAGTTGCTGCGCACATGCTCCTCGCCGTCTCCTCCCTACCACTGGCACGTTGGTTGGGACTAATACCCGTACTTGTATTTACTTGACGCTGTATTCACCTTTGCGAGCTGACTTTTGAGTCGACTCAAAAGTCAGCTCTCTGCCAATGGGACGTCGGTCGGTCAGGACTAGGGGACTAATACTCATGCCTTGTATGTATCTACCTTGGCTTGCCTCTGTCGGTGGTCTCCATCCCTTGCTTGCGAGTGAGCGCTCTGTTGTCAATTCCGCCTCACTCTGCATCTCATAAGAGTGCTAGCCTCTCACATATTGCTTTGCTGCTATTACATACTGCTACTTGCCGCTGCCACTGCATGCCTCTCCCCTCCCCTGCTGCCCTGCCCGGCAACAGGGTGATCGTGCATCCAGTGCGGCGCCGCGGCCGTGCGTTCACCTTCAACCTCACCTATGCCACGCACCTGGATTCAGATGCCCCTGTCTTTGACGACTGGCGCTCTGCCCCTAATCTCACAGGCGGCCCCATTGTCACTCACTTTGCGCCATTCGACGTAGTGGCAGTGTCCTTTGGCCTGCATGACATAACACGCAAGAGTAATGCATCGGAGATGGCAGAGGCGTTCAGTGAGTCCCTCTTCTATCTTGCCCTTCTGCACCCTCTCTATCTTCGTTCATGCTTTGATGCTATAATTACACTTCAAGCATGGCCATATAAATAGCATTTATGACCAACATGTCCCTCCCTACCAATGCTGCAGAGCTGGTGTTAAAAGAGCTGTTTTGAGGTGCCTAAGAAAAGGCTCTTATGTGCAACATGTCCCTACTATGCTGCAGGGTCAGTGTTTCTGCCTTCACTCCAGTCAGTTGTTCGCAATCCGGACGGGGTCACTTTCTTTGGCATCTGGGCAGCGCAAGAGAAGAAGAAGCCGCAGAGATATCTCCATAAGAGCAACAACGTCAGAGGGTTCACGTTCGATGACCATGTAGCCAGGTGAGAGACCTCATGTCAGAGAGACTTTACAACTAACTCGTCTGAGGTGTTTATGTTCAGGCCTGAATGTTTTTTTTTTCCCTGCTGTGTTGCTGCCATTCTTTTTTCAGGGTGTCTGATGAGACAAAGTTTGGGCATTTCGTCGACCTTCAAGCGTTAACCCTTCCTAGAGGTGACAGGTGCACTGACAGCACCCATTACTCTTGGCCAGTCACGCTAGCCATGCTAGATGTCTGGCTTTCTGCTCTTTGCGAGGATGTTGTTGACACCGACACACCAGAATCAGAACCTCCTTGTTGAAGTACCGTTGTTGCAAGGGCAGGGAGGGAAGCCCTTCCTGAGTTGCTGCAAGGGCAGGGAGGGCAGGGCTTTTATGGTACATAAAAAATCTTATCGTATTTGGCTGGATTCTAGACCTCCCCAACGGCCTCAGCTCGGGGCTACGATAGGGGTAGGAAGGGGGGTGTCTCTGATGATCACACAGCGAAGTTATTTGCCTGGCAATCCGTTCCAAGTACCGTATCCCCCCGGATATACCCCCATGGGGGGCAATAATAAAACAGGTTTTTTCATGGGGGTGGGCTTATAATCGAGTAAATTTATAAGCGCCGGCGTTTATAAAATGACATACATATTTTTTTATATCTTTTAACACCAAACTGTAGGTCTCGTGCTTGCCTTTTCAATCGAGTCGAAGTTACATGGGATCGTCTGTGAAATTCTCGCGCGCGCTGGGAGATACACCCAATCTGACTCACATCCAGCTCCTGACAGGTCCTGCTGACTGGACCCGCATCCAGTGCAGGGTCCGAATGTGAAGGGAACCGATTCTGCAACATATCCGCCTGCTAAAGTAAAAATCGTTACAGCTTTTTGAACACATTTCAAATTTTAAAGTTTACGTGCGCTTATAATAAAACAAGTTTTTTCAAGGGGTGCGCTTATAATCGAGGAGGGGATATAAGCGCCATATGCCAATTAGAAGCGCCAGGCGCTTATCCTAGGGTGGCGCTTATATCCGGGGGGAGACGGTACCAAACAATGCCACGCCTAAAATGAGTACTTAAATGAGAGAGAATACTTCATGGGGCCAACATCACAGGCATGCAAAATAGTATGGTAACCCTATTCGATTGTATGCAAAACTGTCGATACCTCGGTTTTGGAGGTATTGACATATTGCCCTAGAATCGCGGTTCTGTTGAATTCAAAAACGGAATTTTACCACGCTTTTCTTTCCTCTAAAATTCGTTTTATTCGGGCGACTGTTCTGCCATATGAGCAACACTGTTCGCTACACCTGCAGAAAAAATAAAACCCAATCAGAAAGGGATGCAACTCGGGAGGCATCAACCCTAAAAACAATGCCCTTTCCCGTGTTTAGGGTTGATCCTGCTGCGATCAGAAGTTGATCGTAGCCCAGGATCTACTCTGGAAGGTTCGCACGCAGTGAGGTAGTGTTGGTGGGCCCTTGACCTCAATAGCAGAGTGAATGTAAAATGCTTGAGATAATGAAAACATGCAAATACAGTGGTATAAATATGAGTACAAGGGAATCTGAAACGTCCTAGCTAGCCATGTACCTGCATCCCAACCGTTCGGCGCGTACAGTTTCGTAACTGTTCCCGCCAAAACCATCCTGCCTGCAGCTGTCCGATGCTGTTTGCTTCCGACGGTTCAGATGTGCTGTAACCGTCCGACTCTTTGACTCAATTCCAACCGTCTGACGCTTGCGTTTATTCCCGATATCGTGTGTTCCTTGCTACGGTGAGGAGTGCATAGTAATATCGGGTATTACTATTCGTAACACCCCCCTTCACTCCTGGCCGTAGCTTGGCTTGACCTGCTTGACCACGCCGCTGAGTTCGGAGCAGTGCTGATACTGCTGACGTGGCAGCCGCTTCGTGAGAAAGTCTGCTGCCATGTCACCTGTTGGGCAGTAGGTCAAGTTGACCTTGCCTTTGTCCACTTCGTCTTTCACGAAGAAGTACCGCATCGCAATGTTCTTGGTGCGGTTAACGAAACCAGGCTTGTTCGCAATGCGAATCGCGCTCTGGTTGTCGCAGTGAAGACGAAATGTCGGCGAAGCTGGAATTTTCGCCTCTTGCAGGAGTTCCTGCAGATAGAGGCCTTCGCGAACTGCTGCGGTTGCTGCGATGAATTCCGCTTCGGCTGATGACAGGGCAACCAACTCCTGCTTCTGTGAATTCCAGGAGATTGGTCCCGTAGGCTCGAGTCGGAACAGGAACCCAGTCCTGGACCGTCAATTATCGGGATCTGCTGCGTGATCGGCGTCCACATAGCCGGTGAGATTGAAGGATGGGGTTGGTGCAGTTGAGTAACGCAGCCCAATCTTGGGCGTTGAAACGAAGTATTGGAGGGCGCGCTGTAGGTCCAGAAGATTTTCAGCCGTTGGTTTGCGTGAGTACTGCGCAATCTGACTTGCGATGTACGAGAGGTCTGGCCTGCAGGTGACAGAGGCGAAGAGGAGGCATCCCAACTGCTTTTGATAAGTCCGAATCCCAGCGGGGGATAGGGCTTTGGCGTTGGGTTTGTAGTTCGGTCCGGGGTTTCAGTAGGGAGTTGAGAGAGGTGCAGGTGAAATATTGAACCGCTTCCCTAACTCCTCTGCGTACTTAGCCGCTGAAAGGTGAATGGCTTCAGGTGCGTAGGTTATGTTGAGGCCCAGGAACTGCTTCACCTCGTAGTTGCATGTGATGTCGGCGCGCCCCGCCAGAGCCTTCTCGAACTGCTGGAGGAGCTCGTTGTTCGAGCCTGTGTAAAGCAGGTCGTCGACGTACACAGTGAGGAGGGTGTATTCGCCGCAGAAATCGCGGCGGTACATCCCTGGATCGTGTGGCATTTGCTTGAACCCGATTTCAAGCAGGATGTTATGCAGGTACTGCTGCCACAGCCTTGGGGCCTGCTTGATCCCGTAGAGTGACTTGCGCAGCTGACATACGCGCGAGTCTCCTTCGCCGTAGGTGTGTGGCTGTTCCAGGTAGATCACGGCGTCTACTAACGCATACAGGAACGCGTTCTTCACGTCGATTTGACGTAGTGGCAGGTGCCTTGCAGCTGCGATGGCGAGCAGGATGCGGACGGAGGTGTGGCGGCTGACTGGGGCGAACGTCTGGTCGAAGTCGATCCCATGCCTCTGGTCATATCCGCGAACCACCCAACGCGCTTTGAAGCGCTCAATCGTCCCATCCGCTGCGGTTTTTACGCGGAAGACCCACTTCCCCGAGAGGATTCTTGCGCATTTGATCGCTGCGCGATCGACGAGCACCCAGGTGTTGCGTGACTCCAGTGCCTTGATTTCCATGTCCATCGCCTCACGCCACTCCTTGCTGTGTGGTCCAGAGAGTGCTTCGCGCGGGTTTCGGGGCTCGATGATGCGTGGTGCCTGCGAGGTTGCGGTGTGAAGTCCGAGTAGCTGCAGCCCTGAGATGGTGCTGTCGTGGCGACGTTGCAGGATGACTTCCTGCACATCATCGTCGTCACTCTCCGGTTCAGGTGCTGGCGGTGTTGTGCCTGTGCCACTTCCGCCTGTTCCGTCTCCGCCTGTTCCGCCTGTTCCTCTTCCTGAGGAATCATCATCGTCGTCGTTGTCGTTGCGCGGGTTTTCCCATGCAGAATCCCCCCTTGTGTCCTGCTCCAAGATTGCTGCAGCGGCTTCGTCTTCGGGCGTTGTGTAGCTGTGGCCGTCGTTGGCGTAGACCCGATTCGCATTTGTCTGCTCGTCGCGGCGGAACTGGTCGAGGAAGAGACGCTCGTAGAAGACAACGTCGCGAGCGTGAGTGGTTTTCTGACTGAGGAGGTCCAGCACGATCCACGCCTTGTGCTCGTGACTGATGCCGAGGTGGATTCCCCAGCGTGCGCGGCTGGCGAACTTGCCGATGGTTGAGGTCGGCGGGCGGTATTGAACCATGCACCCCCATACCCGGAGCATGGAGGTGTCCCCTTTGGTTCCACTCCATTTGACGTGCGGGGACAGGTTCCCGGTAATTGCGGTGGTTAAAAGCAGGTTGTGTACCCGCACGGTGTGGTGCATCGCGTAGGTCCAGTAGATCGGCGGCAATTTCTACTGCTTCATCAGCGCGCGCACCTTCGTCATCAGTGTGCGATTGGTCCGCTCGGCTACGCCCTGCTGCTGGTGCGCGTAGGGGAGAGAAATGTGGTGCTCGATCCCCTTCTGTGTCAGGAAGGTCTACATCTGGTTGCTCCTGAATTCTGCCGCGCCGTCAAATTGCCAAATCTTGAGTTTCTTCCCGGATTGCCTCTCCGCATGCGCCAGCCAAAGCCGAAATACTTCGTATGCTCTGTCGCGCGTCTCCACATTTACGACCCACACGTAGCGCGTTCCGGCATCGATGAAGGTGAGAGTGTACATTTCGTCTTCGACTCCGCAATGCCCCACGTTCAGGAAGTCGCTGTACACCTTGTGCAGCTTGGGGTAACGATTCGTTCCAGGTTCGAGTAGCGGGAACGGTTGGTGGCTTAGCGCAGCTTCAGGGCAGACGGTGCAGTTGCGTGGATGTGTCGAGCCGCTTACTTCGGAGCCATCGGGGCGCAGGAGTGCGCCAGGAGCGAAGACGCCTGCGTCGATGAAGTTTTTTAGCGTCGCGCGGGAAGGGTGGCCGAGCCGCTGGTGCTAGAGTGCGTCGTCAGCGCGAAAGCCGGAAGTGCGCATGTAGCGCGTACGTGCTTCCTCAGGGTCTTCGTCAGGTGTGGGGGTTGGTTCCGTTGCTGCTTCCTCTGCTTCTTCTTCTTCTGCCACGGTAGTCAGCATCAGCGCCAAGAATTCTCTGTCCCAAATTTCGGAGAGCGGGATGTTAGTCCCAGGGATGGTTCCAGGGACGAAAGTGGGTTCGCGGTGCTCAGGGGCAGGTCCGTAGGCGGTTTGACGCGATGTTGACGGTTCGTTGCCCTAGGTGATAGTGTCCCATGGATCGCGGTGCGGGGGGTTGTCAGGAGGAGGTAGTGCGAGTGAAACGTGGCGCAGGGGACGACCGAGAGGAACGATTGCGGGTGTTGCCTGACTTTCCTCAGCTTCATCTTCTCCCCCCTTTCGTTCTTCGCGGAGAGTACTCCAGGCGCTGTTTTCGGCGCTTGTTGCGGCGCCCCATCCGCCGTCCGCGTTGGTCCAGGTGCCGCCGTTGTCTCCTTAGCCGCTAGAGTCGCTTGTTCCCCATCCGCCAGCGCTTCCCCATCCTCCTTCGTTGGAGTCTTTTTCTGCCGCTTCACCTCCCCAGGCAGCGCAAGTGAAGGTCCCGCGTGCCTCTGTGAGGCTGTGCTTGCGAAGCTCCTCAGCTTCGCGGCGCGCCAGTTCTTCCTCTTGCTCCATGGTGAGTTTCTTCGTCGAATCGCATTGGTGAGGGTAGGTCTCCAGGAATTTCTCGTAGGTGTAGGGTCGCGGTTCGCCACGGGCATCGAAGGTGCCGACGCCAGTTCCGCGCAGCATCCCCTGAAGGTGTTGCGAGGGGGGATCGATGAGGGGATGTTCTGGCGTGCCGAAGACGCCGTGGGTAATGACTTCGAGCTCGAGCTGCGACATCCCTTCCCTTGGAGGCACGTGGCGCTCTGCTTCAGCGATGGCGACGAGTCCCCGACCGGCAATCGCGTTCGTTGAAGTCGTTGGCGTGTGACAATCCCTGCATATTCCGTCCGGATCGGGATTGTGTAGTGCCGTTTCGCGTGGGTGAGGATGGTGCGGAACCCACGGTCTGCCGTCAGGGTGTTTCCAGTCCCTGCGGTGGATGTGCTCGAAGCCCAGTGGCACGAGGTCAATAAGTTTGTGCGAGTCGCCGCTGCAGTCGGGGATGTCGAAGTCCAAGACGTATACTCCATTTTCGGAGCGCGCTCGTCCGATCTGCCTGCGGGGGGAGTTGCGTGCTTTGTAGTGCAACAGGATGTCTCGCGTCGCGTGGTCCGTGCTGAGGTCGACGCCGCAGTCCATGAGCTGTGCGGCGCACAGAAGGTTGAAGCGCAAGTTCTGGACGATCAATACATCGTTGAGTGTGATGTGGGTGCGGCTTCCGCGTGCCTTGAGCACGACGATGCCTTGCGCGCTTGCACGCAGGCGTGTATTGTTCGCCACAGTGACATAGGTGACGGTAGGGGTGGGGACGGCGTTGGATATGTAACGCTCGGAGCCCACCATGTGCTGGCCGCAGCAGCTATCCAGGTACCAGGTGTTGTAGCGCTTGTTGTCGTCACGTGCGAGCAGCGCCAGTCGCGGCGTAACGATGTGCGGAGTGTCGAACTTGAGAAATTGTTCGCGCGTGAGCCAATCAAGTGGCGCCACCCGCATATCAGGGACGTGCGGGGGACTTTCGAGCAGCGGGACCGGGAGATTCCAGTCCTGGTCGTCGTCGTCGGTGAAGTCGCGGCGCGAGCTGAAAGGGTTGTTGTTGGTATATGCGCCAATGGGGTGTGGTGCTGGCTCAGGTGAAGGTGAGCGCATGCGGCGACGACGCGACTCGCTTGTCATGGTCATGTTGCTCATGACATTGCGAACTGGGGCAGTCGATGACGACTGCTGCTGCTGATGCTGAACCGCTGGGTTCAGGTTGCGCGCAGGTGGGAGTTGTTGTCCCTAGGCTGAACGCACGTCGCCTCGTGCGTCTTGTCGGCCAGTCCAAGTGCTCGGGTTGGACTGGCGAGGGCGAGATCGGAAGTTGCATCGATCTGCCAGGTGCCCGAAATTTCTGCAACTTTTGCAGTAGAGGCGCCTCGGTCGTCGCTCTTCGTTGTTGTCGGCGTAGAAGGCGAGCCGTTCGCGTTCTCGTCGCGGCGCTGGTCGCTGCTGATCCATATCCCTCTGTTCGACGAGAAGGGCGGCGCAAAGGGCGGCCTCCGAGATGACCCCCTGATGTCGGAGAAGCGCCTTGCATGGCCGCCACTTTGGGCCGAGCCCTTGGAGCACGATGTTGACGAAGATTTCATCCGATATCGTGCTTCCCAACTTCACGATTTGATCGCGAAGGCTCCGACAGCGGTTAAGGTAGTTGTTGACCTTCTCCCCTGAGGTCATCTTGCTTTCCAGTAGTTCCTGGAGTAGTCGGCTCGAGGACACGGAGTCCTTAGGCTGATATACGCCTGTCAGATGTCGCCAGGCGTGGAGGGCTGGAGCAGCTGTCGTTTTGTACGAATGAATGTTGAGCTGCTCCGTCGCCGACATATTCCGCTGGAGCACTTTGTACGCCATCAACGATTCGTTGTAGTACCTCGCCTTGGTGTCGTCGGTGTCCTCAGCAGGCTCCGCGTAGCTCCTGTCGAAGTAATGGAAGATTTGGGCGTTCTGCAGCAAAAGCTCCAATTCGAAGCTCCATGTATAGAAGTCTCTGCCGTCAAAACAGGTACTTGTCTTTATTTTTGATATGCTGAGAAACCTTGATTGAGCGGAGAGAATTGCCTCTTCACTAGGACGGGGAGTCTTGGGGGTTGAGCCATTGGTGTTGAGGGAGAATGTTTGCGGGGCGATGTTTTGGCCAGTCGGGGCCGGTTGAGAGGGTTGCGAGGAAGTTCTCGCATCGCCGTTTCGCAATGTTTGGAGTCCTTGCTCCAAGCTGGTGAGTCGCTGAAGAAGTTGTGCGAGAACTTCGGAGTCGATTGTCGTCGTGTTCCCGCTTGTCGCAGCCGGGTTGGGTTGTGTTTCAGCCGTCAGATTAGTCTGACCACTAGATCCTCCGGCCATTCTCGTGCACGATCGTGTGCCGGTCGCCACTTTCGAATGTCGTAATTTTCGGGAGTGACGGTGCGAAGGATTCCAGAGCCGCTCTCATACCATGCTACGATCAGAAGTTGATCGTAGCCCAGGATCTACTCTGGAAGGTTCGCACGCAGTGAGGTAGTGTTGGTGGGCCCTTGACCTCAATAGCAGAGTGAATGTAAAATGCTTAAGATAATGAAAACATGCAAATACAGCGGTATAAATATCAGTACAAGGGAATCTGAAACGTCCTAGCTAGCCATGTACTCTAAGGGGTACATTCCCTTATTCAACTGCATCCCAACCGTTCGGCGCGTACAGTTTCGTAACTGTTCCCGCCAAAACCATCCTGCCTGCATCTGTCCGATGCCGTTTGATTCCGACGGTTCAGATGTGATGTAACCGTCCGACTCTTTGACCCAATTCCAACCGCCTGACGCTTGCGTTCATTCCCGATATTGTTTGTTCCTTGCTACGGTGAGGAGTGCATAGTTATATCGGGTATTACTATTCGTAACAGATCCCTCCCTGAAATGAGTCCAGGTCCCTAGTGGTTTTATTTTTTTTCTTGCCTGCATTGACAGTACCCGGTAGCAATATATATATTACTTTCATTCCAACGAAGTTTTCGGTCGAAATTATCGTGCACATTCGACGGAAAATAGTTGCCCGCAGGAAACGTTGCTAGGCGCCAAACAAGGCGCGGTAAGAATAGAATGAAACGAAATCTAAAGCGTAATCGATTGTTGCACGTATTGCTTCCTTTTTGTGTTGCGTCAGCTGTTACACAGTGTTTTGAGTGGCGGTACCAGACAGATTTGCGCAGTGGAACTGGGGTATCGACGGTTTTGCATACAATCGAATAGGGTTACCAGACTGTTTTGCATGCCTGTGATGTTGGCCCATACTTCATGGCATATTTGCATCTACGGCGGGTTCGAAAGCGACCGAAGGTACACCCTGTTTCTCAACTTTCTGACAATCAGGAGCCCAGGCTACAGTGCGAACGTGCACTTGGATTTTGCGGGCTGGTGCTTGCAGCCGAACCCAGGTAGGTGGCGGGCAAATGCAGTCCATTTGAACGATACAAAACGTTTCATGTCAGAACATTGCTAACGAGTACGGTTGAGTGCGGCAAATTGTGCTTATATGCAATGTTCTGGGACCGTTTCGGACGCGTTGATGTCAGAATAGGCGGCATGTCAATACAGCGAATGTCAGTGTGGCGCGAAACAGGGTGTATAGATGGAATTGCGTAAGATGGCAATGCTGCTGATCTGTCTGGTTTTGAGCCACGGAGATGCAGGTGTCACTGAAGCGTGGAGAAAGGTTGGACCACGTGGCAGTCGGACGAGATGAATGTCGTGGTAACAAGCTCGACGACTTTGACGACGATCGAGGGAATTAGTTTTGTGCGTCGTCATAGGTCGTACTTCCAGATCCTTTATTCTCGTCCGTGAATTTTCTCCACATTCTATTCGCCTGTCGTTTGGCTGTCGTCATGCCCATAGAATCCAAGGAATCTGAGGAATCGCCAGCACCGTATTCAGACATCAGAAGCTTCTGTACCACTTTCGAATCAAATTGAACCGTAGTATACCTCTTTCTTCCTTCTGGCCATGGTTTTGCGTCCGTCCAATGAAATCCTGCTTGCTTCGTCTTTCTTGCAAGAACTGCAGATGCTACTCGCAGATGCTGGTCCGATCAAGCAACGAGCACCAAGAGAGTCCTTAGCGTGCATGAAAATCGACAACGATCGAAGCGCGATATTACCAGCAAGAGTCTGGGCCAAGAGGCTTTCGCAAGTGCGAGAAACAGATCTCCCTTAAGGTTCTTTGCAGAGTTCCGTGTGCAGCGAAGGGTCCCTCAGCTGTCTCTGCTACTGCTTTTGCTGACGAATCACTTGCAAACCCGACCACGTGATATTGCAGACGAATCCGTGTGTTCTGAGACGTTTCAGAAATCTTAGACGCCAACCAGTTGATCCGGCGAGGCCAGACTTAGACCCGTGTGTTCTTCAGAACCGGCGTCGAGATGGTGCTATGGGAGCTGACGCTGGCGACGGCGTATTTTCTCGGGCTCAAGCGCACGTACCGCCTGGCGCTCCGACTGCAGAAGAGGGTCCTCCTTTCGCGACCCGGGATTCGCGATTTCGCGAAAAGGTGAGCTGTGCGTTGTGATCGATCTCATCTCGCTGATTCGGTCTGGCGGATCTGATTTGACCGAGCTGATGATCGCTCCGATCCTTCGTGTTCGGATTGGATCTATCGGGCGTATCGCGCCTGAGTGATCCCACCTGACCGAAGGTGAGTTGTGAGTCGACTCCAACGTCACCTCCGCCGATTTCGCCTTGCTGAGGACACGTGACCGATCCTGCGTTTTTAAGACGAACCGCATGACTTTTGTTGGCCGAACTCAGCACCTGGCCGATCAAGGCGGGCTGACTGCGCATGGCGAATCCTGGTCTGGCCTTCCGCTTTCCGTCATACGATTGTGTAACGTTGAAAGGTTCGCACATGTCTTTGGGTGAAAAGGATCTCAGAATCAGAGCGGGTTAGTCTTTTTGGCAATGCAGCTTTCTGGCAAGCGAATAAGGTAGCTGCAGGGAGATTGTTCTGTTCTGCAGCTCCATTGTTCGCTTCCTTAGTCACTGAGCTCCTTCGCCCTCCCACTCTCTCACTCATGCTCTCAGTCACACGATTCTTTAATCTGAGCGGGTCTGAGCCGGTGCGTCTTTTCACCAATGCAGCTTTGGGCATTCACACCGTTCGCCATGTTCTGCAGCTCCTCTTGTTCGCTTCCTTCGTCTCTAATCTCCTTCGCTTCCTTCGTCACTAATCTCCTTCGCTTCCTTCGTCACTAATCTCCTTCGCTTCCTTCGTCACTAATCTCCTTCGCTTCCTTCGTCACTAATCTCCTTCGCTTCCTTCGTCACTAATCTCCTTCGCTTCCTTCGTCACTAATCTCCTTCGCTCTCTTACTTTCTCGCTCATTCTCCTGCTCCCTTGCTCCCTTATCTTGCCCTCCCTTCTCCTTCCAGGCGCACACGAGCAGTGTTCCGAGTGGCACTAACAGCCGTTGAAACCATTCAGCACAGGGACATCGAGATTGGTCGCTTCGTGGGAAACTTGTAACTTGGTGGGCTTACCGCTCCTCCCCCGTTCTCTCTTCCCCCATTCCCCCTTCCCCCCCTCCCCCTCCCTCCCCACTCCTTCCGTTACCCCCCATGTCTCCTCCCACAGGCGCACGCGAGCAGTGTTCCGAGTGGCGCTGACAGCCGTCGAGACCATCCAGCACAGGGAAATCGAGTTTGGTCGCTCCGTGGGAAACTTGCAACTTGGTCGCCTTCCGCTCACCCCCCTTTCTCTCTTCCCCCCTCCCCCTCCCTCCCCCCCCCCCCCCCCCCCCCCCACCTTCACCCCTCCCCGCACTCCACTCCTTCCGTTACCCCCTGTGTGCCCCCACCCCACAGGCGCACGCGAGCAGTGTTCCGAGTGGCGCTGACAGCCGTCGAAACCATCCAGCACCGGGACATCGAGATTGGTCGCTCCGTGGGAAACTTCCTCCTCCGCTTCCTCGACCGCATGAAGCCCTCGGCGCACATCCGGGGAGATGGTCCCATGCCAGGAGGGGCAGGAGGAGGAGGGGGGTTTCATTCAAGCCATGGGGCAGCCGTGCCGGGAGGTTCAGCAGGGGCCACTGGGGCCGTTTCAAAGCAGAATGCGGGAGCAGCAGAGGGTAGTAGTGCGTCCGTTGCAAGGCACGGTGTTGCAGGGCTGCACGCAGGTGGTGCAACAGCAGCAGGAGAGCACGCCAGTGGCAGTAGTGCCAGCAACGGCAACAGTGGCAGCAGCAGCAGTGGATCAATCAGCAGCAGCAGTAGCAGAGGTTTCAGCACCATGATTGGCCTAGGCGGAAGCAGCAGCAGCCCTGTTAGCAGCTGCGTGGGGGACCAGAGACACTTTCACACACACTCGTTCAACTCCGACCAAAAACTCTCGTTCTTCCCGCAACACCTGCCGTTCCTAGCACAGCTCCAGTCCCTCACATCCCTCCCAAGACACACGGTGCCAATCACTTCAGATTTATCACTTCATATTCGTCAAGCCCCTTCACCCGTCTTACCAGCTGCACTGCATTCCCGAGCCGCCATGCCTCACTATGTACACTCTCCCTTATTTCTAAAGGCCTTGTTTCCATCACATTCCATCCCTAATCCCTCCACATATCTAGCGCAACATGCCACCCCTGCTGCGTTTTCCTGCATGCCAAGAATAGTCCAGCCGCTGCTGGCATGCCCTCCCAGATGACCAGCGTTGTTGGAGTCGCCGCAAACAGTGCTTCAAGCCTCGGTTTTTGCATGCCTGAAGAACAGTCGAACCACTGGTGGCATGTCCGCTGATGTGACAAGCATGATTGAAGCTGCCGCACACAGCAGCTCAAGTGTTGCCAGTCTATTGAGGATGGCCGGGTTTGGCTTACCAAGGATAGGCTGACAATGTGAGCCATTCATTGCAAGAAAGAATAGAAGGTTCTCTGGAGCAATTCTTCCACGTAATTGATCAGATTCTCCAATGCTTAGGTACTACTCCCTCTGAAGAAATAATGATGCTGTTGACTTTCTGGCAATTAAGTATAAGTGTTCTTCTTTGCACAAACAATACAGTGTAATTTAAATTACGTGCAAATTTTAAGCATCCGTTGTAGTCTAGTCGGTTAGGATACTCGGCTCTCACCCGAGAGACCCGGGTTCAAGTCCCGGCAACGGAAAAACTTTTGCTAGGCTCTTGTTGGTAGTTCTCATCCCGTACATCCCACTCAAGAATGAAGTCTAAGGGCGTCTAACTTTTTCCGTCAGCCCGGAATGTCCGGACAAGGCACCCAAACCGTCCGGACGGAGCCTCGTCCGGACGTTAGGGATTCAGGTCCGGACGGAGCCCCGTCCGGACCTCGCATTTGACACGTTTTCCACTTTCGAAATTCAAAAATTTAGGCGAAATGTAACAGGCATTACCTGTCAAGTTGACCTCTCGCTATTTTCGCCAACTCCCTTTTCGGCGACTCGACAATGAGCCACTCAACCACCCCGTCACCAAACACAATTGCAATCACACTAGTGCTGCTCAAGGCAATAAACCGAACGATAGAAACCAGGCAGCGCCCTCTTCCTCTCTGCTCACCTATTCCTAACGTCATCACGACAGCTAGTCGCCGTGCTGACACTACTCTACCGCGGGTATCAGCAGTTTTTTGGTTGGCCGCGTTACGAATGTGTCGTTGAGCTCCTGCCTTTCATGACGACGATAGGGAGTACATGCAGCAGGATCGAGAGGTTCAACGAGATAGGTGGCAGTCCCTTTTTGAAAATGTCCCTCTGCAAATATTCACCGAATGCTTTAGGGTTAATCGTAACGTTTTCAACAACCTTGTCGACACATATCTTTGTCGTTATGGTGATAGGGGACGTTTAGTCCCGGTTGAAACCGTCGTCGCTATGATATTTGTCAAACATATATGACATAGTCAGTGTAGGCTGTAGTGGGGTAGACTATATGGGGTACAACACTACTAGGTTTTCTTACTTGTACACATCTCCTTGCTAGTTTAGTCATTCCTCTTTCTTCACACGGTATAGAGCGGGTTCCCTAGTGGGACCGTTTATTCATAAGGGCCCACCATCTATTTTTTTTTTTCCTACCCTGCCCGAAGTGCGCTTCGCGCTCTGACCTGCCCTACCCTTTCGCGGCCCCTTAGTGGCTTGTCCTGCTCCTGAGGCCCGTCGCGGCCCCCCTTTGCGGCCCCTTCGCGGCCCCTTAGCGGCCCCTTCGCGACCCCTTAGTGTTGTAGAGGACTCTCCTCTACTTTGCAGGAACTGAGAATTGTTCTAAACAGTAGATTACTCTGCTAGCTTTCCAACGGGCCGTGGATCACCTCGTTCGCCTAAGTATCGAGCGAGATATCGCCGTTTATGTGCTAGGTAGTGCTCTTAGATTGAAGGATAGGAGCTCTCTGGAATTTGTGTTCGAATGTACCTTGTACAAAGAACTTGAGTTTCACTATGATGGTATGCAATACAAAGAAAACATATTTATAGCATGCAAACAAGATCGAATCGCACAAGTAACCTCGAACCGCTACACTCGCGAATGTTCGATTAACATCGAAAGGGTGAAATTCGACTCTCGAATTTCACCGATCCGAATTCTCCTTGGGTCTCGAATGTTCCTGGTGCTGCCATGTGGCACCGAATCGAATGGGTCTTCCGAAGTCAATCCTCAACCCCACGCAAACCTGCAACTCACTCGAAGGTGAGAACCAAAAAGCAGCACCGTTCGGTGGTTGGGGGCAAAACCTAGCCCCACGCAACCTCCAACACTCCCCCTTGCACCCAAGCCACTAGGTGCTCAATCCAACACGCTCACAGCATGCACGGAATGAATCCTTAGGGAGTGGTTTAGTGAGGAAGTCCGCGGGTAGAGCTTTGGTGCTTATGTAAGTGAGTTTGACCTCACACTTCTCAACCGCCTCACGAATGAAGTGATGCTTCACTTCGATATGCTTGGTTCGTCCATGAAGGACCGCGTTGTGAGAGAGGCTTATGGTGGCTTGGTTGTCACAAAAGAGAGGAGTTGGGTTCGTTTGAGGATGCCCAAGCTCCGCTAGAAGGCGTCGTAGCCATATCGCCTCCATGGCACCTTGAGTGAGTGCCATATACTCCGCTTCCGTTGAGCTTAGAGCCACGGTTGGTTGCTTCTTGCTTTGCCAACTCACGGCCGCCCCAAGCAAGGTGAAGACATACCCGGAGGTACTCTTGCGCGTGCTCGGATCTCCCGCGTAGTCCGAGTCGGCATAGCCCTTGAGTTCAATCGGGCCGGCTTCATACACGAGCCCCAAGTTAGGTGTGCCTTGGAGGTAGCGTAGAACGCGTCCTCCCGCGCGCACATGCTCGGTATGAGGGTTGCTCACGACTCGTCCAAGCACCCCGGCGGCGTATGCGAGGTCGGGACGAGTAGAAACGGCGGCATACATGAGCGAGCCCACTAGCGAATGAAACCGCTTCCCTTCGGCTCCGTCGAGGGTGGATTCTTCCTCTCCCGTGAGGCAAGAAAACCCCGTAGCTAGTGGTGTTCCCACCGGTTTGCTATCGCCCATGCCGAAGCTCTCCACTACCCCCTTCACATACTTCTCTTGGTGGAGGTGGATGGTCCCGTTGGCTCGGTCACGGTCGACATGCATCCCAAGATAGTACGTGACCGGCCCCAAGTCCCTCATAGCAAACTCCGCTCCTAGTCGTTGCTTGACCTCCCGTATGAGGTCTTTGGAGTCGGAGAAGAGGAGTAAGTCATCGACGTAGAGTAAAAGCACCAATTTCCTCTCCCCCTCCTTCAACACGTACAAAGCGCTATCGCACTCGCTACGCGCGAAGCCGTGTTGAAGAAGAAAGTCGTCGATGCGCTTGTACCATCCGCGTGGACTTTGCTTCAAGCCGTAAAGGGTGCGCTTGAGCTTCCACACCCTTCCGCTACCGTCATCGTACCCCGGGGGTTGCCGCATGCATCGGACGAAGGACGAACTACTCTGGTAAATTTCTGGTAATAGTTCGGCTGTTTGCTCGAGTGTTGTGTGCTGGAAAATCCCTCGCAATAGGCTAGGGGCGATTGTGGGTCAACAGAATCACGTGGCAGGTACTCCGAAGATATGGGGGTAACGCTGTCGCTGAATCGGCGGGAAAACTACTGGAGGCTCTTCGTGTGTTGCTAGTTTCGAGAAGCGCGTTACCACATTTCGTCCTCCTCTCAGAACATTGGAACAAATCGTTCGGGAACCTAAATGGAGTCGCGCAAAAGATTGTTGGGTTCTTTTGTAGCACTCGAGTCTGTCATAGTAACGGTTGATATTGGTAACCACTGGGATTTGCGGCAATTGAAATCACACACTAAAAGGAACACTTGACTCACTAAAGATATCTACACCTAGCTACTAATAACTTTAGGTGTAGAAAATGATCAATTATTAAAAATTTCTAATTTCGTCCGTAACTCAATAATAGCTATTAATTAGAAATTCAGCAGAAACAAATAAAAACCAATTTTCCAGCGCATCAATTAAATTCCGTTGGCCAAATTAGAAATTAGCATTAAATCGTTTGCATACAAAAAGTCTCACTACACATTGCTGTTTCCATTGCTAGGATGCTCCAAAACATCATAATTCCAATCCTTCAGAGCTACACCCCCCAGGTCATAAAACCCACTCTCAGATACGATCCCAGCTTTGTTGAGCCAATTTAAAATCTGATCTTGCCTCTTGTCCATCTCCCTCATGTTGATGGTGCTGTCGGGAGACAAGCTGGGTTTTCCAGTGAGCATGCTGTGCTCCACCTGAAAGGCCCATATCATACCATGAGACAATACAACAGTAGTCAACGTAATGATGACAACCAGGAAAACAGATTAAGATACAATGCAACCAAATACCCAATTTATGGATTTACTGACTCACCGCCAGAAACATGTAGCACATCTGATCGATGGTGAGCGCAACCACTGTTGGCTCATCCTTGTACCACGCGGCAGCCGCCTCATTGAACGCATCACTGGAAAATGGTGTTCCGTCACGAGCATGCCATGGTACGCCAAAATCCACTGCAATGATGCGCCACAATTTTGGTCAGGACTTTAAACGCTTCAAGGGTGAACAGAACACAATTTAGCCATATACCTGTCCAGTTGTCGTCGGCGTACTTGCGCCGCGCGTCTGCAGTGTTAGGAAGTGGATCCCCTAACATGTCACGCAGAAGAGGGTAAGCCACTTCACGAAACTTAGTACTCAGCTTACCCCTACGACTGTTACCCTGGGTAACAATCTTAGCAGCAACGCCGCCATTGATCCACACGGACTCGAAATAGCGGAGCTCCTTGTCCAGCACGTCGAGGTCAGCAATGAGCTCCGCCTTGTAGTCCCTTTCCGAAGGATATATCATCCTCTTCGACAACTTCGGCCCGTTGAGGAACATGTCCACAACATCACTTATTGATGTCTGCAGTGGGACAACAAACGTAATCAGCATCGAGTATTTTTTACAAGGACAATAAAACAGAGCGAATAAAGGGAACACAGCATGTGTACATTTATCTTAGCTTCGTCGGCCCAAGGTGGTTTGATCACGTGGATCATCAGCTCCTTCAGCATGTCCATCATCTCCCGTTGACTCCTATCCGAGGCAGCAAGCCGACTCTCCAAGCGACCCAGCGTCTCTCCAAGCTTGCGAACGACATTGCGGAGCTCCGTTTCGGAGCTGGGCCTGACGTTGTTCGCCTCTCTGTGAAAGATGTTGCGTTCGGAGGCTGGAACCTGATCTGAAAAAATGGGATATCAACACGGTAACATTAGCAGGGTTTTAAAAACCAGGATGTGTGGCAAAGCGAGACTTAATAATAACTACGACTTACCCTTTTCAACTTGCATCGCTGCAGGTTCAGCAAGTGGCAGCGCAGATCCAGCACCATTGAGTTGCTCTTGCGAACCAAGCGCATTCTCCCCGTTTCCTTCCGAGGAGCCATCGACGTCAGCTACCAAGGCTTGCTTCGACAGTGATTCGCCTCCACCGCTCCCTTCCGCATCATCTTGTGCGCTACTTTTGCGAGCCCCCCATACTTTCGCCTGGTATCCTCTCAACTTGACCGATACTTGTGGTGTTCGCCTCTTACGTCCGGCGAAAGTCTTCTGAAGCTCCTTAGGGATTTCATCTGCCATGGCATCGGATAGTTAGGCTATTGTTGGTAGGAGAATATTTAAACACAGCTGTAAGACTTGCTGGGAAAACATTATAGTAGCAGCGGCTAGCACGGAGCATTACCGTGAGAGGAATTACGTCAGCCATGAAACTGACGTGTGAAGAGCTCTCGCGGCAGAAGCGGTGAATGGTACCTGCTCAACTTTGAGGGCGGAACCGTGGGGTGGGGCATGGCCAGAAAAAGGCAGGACGTGGGTCTGACCAAACTCTGCTTCACATGTTCCGAGGGGAGGGGAGGGTAAGGACGGGCGTGGCAGTTATACTTTTTTTTTAGTGCCCACAACCTTTGGGTCTGGAGTTTCGAGTCATGCGTTAGGATCATTTTATAACCGAGCTGAAGATGAAAATTACGTATTATGCGCTTGACCGGAAAACGAAAAAGTTTCGCCAAGTTTGTAATGCTTCGGGGCAAGGTGCACTGCCTGAACGGAAAAATGACAACTCAGCAGCAGGGACCACCGTTCCATTAGCAGTGTGGGCAACCAGCCGTGACAGCGCAACAGACATGCACCGCCCAGCAGTGTGGGCAATCCAATTTATGCTCGGGCAGTATTGCCAATATATAGAGTTTGTCTTCGCGGTAGGGAAACTGGCGTTACAGTGCAGAAATATACAGTATTTCCCTTTGATTTATGGTGCTGAAGGGCAAAAACACAAAAATGTCGGCAGGCACAGTACATCACCTGGTCGCGTCAGCGTTCCACCCTGGAAGCGAGCCGAGTTTTGCCAGCAACAGTGCGTGCTGCCGAAACAGTGTCGCAAATCGCGCTACTAGTTTGGGAGGCCCGAGATTGGTGGTGATTCGAGAAGCACGACTGCCAGCACGGATTCGTCGCGACACGCTGCAGCGTCTTAGAGAAACGTGGCTGTAAAATGTACGGCTCGGATTGGTTTGGTGATTGTTGTCGAGTACAGACACGTGAAGTAAAATCAGTGTAGTCAAACAAGGCAATAAGTTAATGCCTTTAAACTCGGTTGAATTTGCCAATAATAAAACAGAACACACATGGTGTTGTTAGCATGTTTGGCAACAACACAAAGCATACTAACTGGCCTGTGGCATCAACGGTATTCAACCTTGTTTTTGAGGTAACACTGCTGCAGTATTAACCAAAATCTTTTGGACCACAACAAACACCCTCAACCAATGCGTTAGTTAAGAGGCTCACCATGGTACTAGCACCACAATCACTGGTGATTCAACAACTAGGTGCACATACAAAGGAAGAAACCAGCACCACATGAATCCAGTAACTGTCATAGTTCAATAAAACTTGAATTTGTTGAGCAGGAAGCGCCCATCACCAAGAGGCACAACGTGAGCGACACGGAGAACGGTCTCTGCATCAATCAAGTGGTATTCAGTCCCCGCATCATCCCAGGTAAGCACAGGGCAGTGAGATCGGTGCTCCTCGTCTGTGACCTTGTAGAAGCGAACGAAAGCGTACTCCCGCTGCTCAACCTCGTCGCGCGCGGTTGTGAAAACGTCGGCGACAAACAAGCAGAGAAGCCGAGCATACCACATGACCTTCTTTTCACCTTCTTCCCCAAGCACAGCCACATCACTGAACCAGGGCGAGTCCATGAATGATGGCATCGCACGCACATAATGGGCCTGACTAGAGTATCGAGTGAAGTCCTCGTCCCCAGGTATTGCCATCCCCTTCTTCACATGTATCGTCGAGCTCACCTTCGTCCCCCCCTCCTCTAGACTTCCTAGCAGTGTTTTCAACCTAGTCATGTCCCCAGGGGCAAGAGCAACATGCTCTTTCCAAGCATCCGAGGCATCACACCAGTTCAGCCGCCAGTTCACATTGAAAGAACCAGCAGCAAAGGTGTTGACACCTTTCCCAATGGCCTGCCATAGAAGCGAGGGCGTGAGCACGAGGTAAGTTTGGAGAGAGAGAAAACAAAGTGAGTCCATCGGGCAAAATGGCTCCAAAACGCAGAATATATGTAGGGCAGTGAAGAGGTGGTTTCCAAAAGCCAAGCACTGCTGTCAAATTCGTACACACCTCTTGAAGAGCCACCATTCGATGTGGACCATCCACAGAGTTGGAATCGGCGGCCTGCAGAGAGCGGAGCATATGCGACCGAACATCATGTTGCACAATCTGTGGTTCCGCGTTCCGCTTGTTGGTGGCTCTGTAAGCACGCTTCACGAGTGGTTGATGGAGATACTCAAACATGTTCGCATTGTAATGTACGGGTACCCCCGATCGCACGATGTCGTCCACTAGGTGTGCCATGTCATGTACTTTAGTGAGGTTGAACTCGTTGGCTTGTTGTGCACCAAACACTGTTTTCAGCTGCGGGATCAATCTGTGATCATGCATGATATGGAAGGACAAAGGGAAAGGAAATGTGAGTGATGGATCGCACGGGCAGCGGAGAAGGCAAGCAGGTGGGGGGATTCAAGGGATGGGGTGTGAGAGAACATTCACAAAGCGGGGACAGCAGAGAAGGCAAGCAGGTGGGGGGATTCATGGGATGGTGTGCGAGGGAACATTCACAAAACGGGGACAGCAGAGAAGGCAAGCAGGTGGGGGGATTCATGGGATGGTGTGTGAGGGAACATTCAATTGCATGGGCAGCAGAGAAGACAAGAAGGTGGGCGGATGCAACGGATGGGTTGTGAGGGAACATTCACTCTCAAGGGCAGCAGAGAAGGCACGCAGGTGGGGGGATTCAAGGGTTTAGGTGTGAGGCACCACCACATGCATGAAACTACTCACTTCTTGATGTCGCGTTGCAATTCATCAAGTGTGCCCTCCGTGTGGTACCAACGCCGACACCCCAACATGTAGCAATCAACAAACGCCGCTACCGCATCAATGACGGCTTGGGGCACGAGCGCAACCATGCTGAGAACAATGCATATCACTTGCATGACAGCGCGATGTTCGAACGCCTGGAAGTTTGAGCCACCTGAAAAGTACCCTCCCTTATCCGTCCCAGGCATACGAAAGCCAGATATGCGGGTGTTACCATGAACCGATTGAAGTGCGTCGTCAAGCTCAACCAAAACCTTACGATTTCCCTTGAACATGTTGCGAATGCATGAAACAATGTGTAAGAAAACACCCAACTCCCATGCATGCATGACTTCAACAAGAATAGCCCGATATGGGTTACCAACGTCAGTTAGCCCGAGTGCAAACCCCCAAATGGCGGCCTGTAGTATGGAGAAGCGAAAAGGGTGAGAGCAGAGAATTAATTAGGTTTTGTGAACGATACATGGGAAGTCAAGGGACCATTTACCCCGCGACAAGGGAGGCACGGGAGAAGAAGTGTGGGGAAGGAAGGACAGGGGAGAAATCATGGGAAGCAGAAGGTGCACAGAAAATGGCAGCGGGATAGAAGAAGAGCAGTTTGAGAGCGGGGACACAACAGGGAGGAGGCGGAACAGGGGGAGGGGAGGTGGATGAGGTGAATTTGGAACAGGGTGAGCAAAGGAAAATGCATCGAGATAGAGGAGTGGTAGTACACTCTTAGTATTGAGAATTCAACACGGGAGAAAACAAGAAGGGAGGTCAGAGGACCAAAATACAGGGGGCAGCGTCAAAATGGGTCAAATGACGAATTTCTGACTTTCTACGAAAGGGGGATGGGGGAGAAAGTGGGGGGGGAAGGTGGGGGGGAAAGTGAGGGAGAAGATGGGAGAGAAGGGGGGGGGGTGAAAGGGGGGGGGGGGAATATCGATAAAGGCAGGTTTTACTCACCTCTACTGGGTGGGTGCTAATACTGCGTGAGGCGTTAAGACGATGGGTTGGAACTTCAATCGCCATGAGCTCTTTCACTTTCTCCATTTGGTCTTGTTCGGTCCGATACACCAAAGGGAGCTCCATGTTGCTAATGTTGTCCGTTTCCACCAAGCATCGGTGGCAAGGAAACTTTGCCTTATGGCTTGCGAAAGTACCGGCCACCTTGCATGCCTCCGGGTGATCGGCAACGTACGCATACAACATCGCGTACACCATGCGCTCAACACCAAACGGATCCAGCATGGGCCTGCCACTGAACATGGGTTGGCAAATCATAGAAATCGAGTTAAGTGAGAATAGTGTTTGTAAAAATCCACCATCCATACAATTGCAAAACCATGATTGAACCATAAAAGCAAACGCACCTTGCTGATAGTTGCTTGACATCGCGCAGCACGTGACACATAGCTCGCTGGAAGATGTTTCGCCGGGTAGCCTTGCCCGCCTCTGTTTTGGCGTCAATGCCGGTCAAGGGAGGCAACAAGGCCACCATCCTGTGCCCATACGGCTGCCATCTGTCTTTCACTTGAATGTTTGCAAGTGTCAGATAAACAGGATGCCCTACAACACGGCCATCCGAGCTCAGATTTGTCGCATCACTGTATACAATAACTTGTGCAATAACGCTCCTACACGGAATTTCCTTCTGGGCATTGATCCACATGTCCCCTGTTTCAGGGCCAGCAAAGATTCGCTTCCCGTCGCTCGTTTTTAAAGCCTCAG
This sequence comes from Closterium sp. NIES-65, assembly GCA_948144175.1. Taxonomy (NCBI): domain Eukaryota; kingdom Viridiplantae; phylum Streptophyta; class Zygnematophyceae; order Desmidiales; family Closteriaceae; genus Closterium; species Closterium sp. NIES-65. The sequence continues at coordinate 690,035 of CANXME010000298.1, read as the reverse complement.
CCCACACAACAAAACCTTCAGCCACTTTTGGTTCAGCGTACAAACTCTGAACAGCATCCGCAAGAGATGTTTTGTACAGCTTTGCGGAACCATCATTGTTCTCACTCACATCGATGCTTTCCCAAGTGGCCAAACCACTCACCTCAGCCAATTGTTGCTTCTCAAACTTCTCCATGCTTGTTCGGTTGTGGTACACTGGTTTCTTATACTCGGGATGATGCAAAATGGCAAGAATACGGTTGATATCAGAGGCTGACAACCCCATACCACCATTGCACGATAACAGCACTGTCAAAAGAGCAATATTGACGTCCCATTCAGGTTCAACGCATGGTGATTCGTCCTCCACTCCTAATCCAGCAATGGGTGGACTAGGTTCTCTCTCAAACTGACCCCCCGCAGCAGGAAAATGGAAGGTTGATTCGGATTGAGTGTGTGGACTAACCTCTGGTTGTTCCCGTGAAACGCGCTGCCTTTGTCGCTCTCTTTCCAGCTCCTTGTCCCCTCGCGCACGCTGCACCCGTTCCATGAACGCTACCTGTTCATCCCGCCTTGTTGATCCAGTGGCCTTGCAGAACTTCCTGTGCTTTCCCAAGTCTGCACGAGTAGCAAACTGACGTGAGCAGATGCATGACACCACCATGATTGCCAATGCAATCAAGAATTTCAACTTAAACCAGATTTTATTTGTCATGGAAGCCAGAATAGTAATAGAAGATCTCAGACTGAAATGGAAGAATAATGCAGATAATGTACTCTCATTCCGGAAAATCCAACAGCCATACAACCATGGATAATCGTGGCTGAAGGTCACGGTGATCAAGTGGCCCGATGAGTTTCCAAAATAAAAATGGTTATAGAAACCGGCAGCAATCCGTTCCTGGAAGAATCTTATTCTCGAAACGTCAATATAACATCAGATTTCAACAGCTTTGAAAATCGGCCCAAAAAAATTGGTTATGGAGAAAGTGCAAGACTAGGATCCATTGGAGATTCTGGTCTATATCACGGCATGCTCTGTCCCTTGGGTTCCTTAGTGAGATTGGGTCTAGAAACCCTAGGAATGTGTGAAGTGTGTCTGATATGTGTGATTTAGAGCGGTGGAAAGAGATGATGTACATCTAAGAAAGGCTGCAGTACACTTCTTCGCGTTTAAGTACGGTTTAGGGGAAAACACGCCGTCACTTCATCACCCTCCCAAGAATCGGGTTCAGCAGAAGGGGGACCCTGGGCACTGCGAGGATCTACCAATCCCGCCCAAATGTCGAAGCCTTTTGATTGGTTGCGGGTCAAATTGAGTCAGTCGCGACCCACGTTACCATCTTTTGCGACACGTGACGACCTGCAGTAACACGGTCGCAACGTCCGAATTTTGATCGCGGCACCCTGACGAAAAAAATTGACGCGCGTCAGGGATTCGCCGAATGTTTTCAACGACCACATTCAGTTGACTCGTTACCAGAGGCTACGGTAGAATTCGTGTTTTACTGGCCTCGTATAAATCTGACATCATACGTTAATATTAACAGTTCTTCAGAAGATAATTTTCACTAAGAATATACCATTGTATGGGCATCATAAGAACGATGGCGCGCAAATCCCCGCTACACAATTCCAAAAAAACCAATATCAGAAACACATCATAAAGCCTCAAACGTATTGGAAAAAAAAAAACATACTACACGAAAACATTTTTCAACAGACCAAAGTTGTACCAATGCTGTTTAACAGAGTTAATGTACATTCGTCAGACTTGAAGTACTAACGATTGCTTGCATACGAGAGATTTCCAGCACGAACAATGAACAATGTTGACGCGCAGTTACGAAACTTGCCCCACGACGCAAGCAGTTAGCAGGCAGACTCCGCACAATGTATCGACGATGCGCCCTGATTCGTTGCGAGAGCACAGACATTCGTGACAATCGCCAACGCGATTCCCAAATTGTTTCCCCCCAATTTTCCCACCAACACAATCGCCCGAGTATTGCCTCCCCGATTGCCAGCCCAACACCACAAATGTCCGATGCTGTAGACTTCTTCCATAAGAAGCCCGTAGAGGAAGGCGGTGCAAACGTCCAATTGCTCCACCTCGAGGTTGAGGGATGCCGCTAACGCGAGCAACACCCGAAGAGTTGTAGCCTTAGCGACGGGAGCGAAAGTCTCGCTATAGTGCTCCCCCTCCCGTTGAGTGTATCCTTGAGCTACAAGCCTCGCCTTGTAGCGTTCGACACTCCCATCGGCTCCCAACTTCTTCTTAAGCACCCATTTGCACCCCACCAAGTAGGCACCCTTCGGCGGGTCGACGAGCTCGAACACATCGTTCTCCTTGATCGATGCTAGCTCCTTCTCCATCGCTTGCTTCCATAGAGGTGCATCCGGAGAAGCCAAAGCCTCCGCGTGGGTGCGAGGGTCATCTCCCATGGTTGCGAAGCAATATGCCGCACGCTCCTCATCCAACTCCCCAACGGCTACCGTAGCGTAGTCGGCTAACTTCGTGTTGGGGCGAGGTGTACGACGCCCACGGGTCAACGCCAATGGTAGGGAAGAAGGTGCGGAGGGAGTTGCCTCCTCGGTTGGTGGCACCTCCACGACATCGTCATCGCTCTCCTCGTTCTCTCCCCCTCCACTTTCGGCTTCATTGTCCACTTGTGATGAAACCTCCACCGCCTCATCCTCCTCTCGTGCGGGAAGTAAGACGGTGTGTTGCGGCATTGGTTGTTCCTTCGACGGAAACTTGTCCTCGTCGAAGACCACGTCTCGAGATGTGACGACGCGCCTTTCACCCAAGTCCCACACTCGCCACGCACGCTCGTTTGCCGCAATTCCCAAGTAGATTGCCGCACGAGCCTTCGGTTGCAATTTGTGACGAAGGGGATCCAGGACATGGTAGTAGCAAAGGCACCCAAAGGTACGAAGGCGGGATAGGTTCGGCTTCGTTCCGGTCCATGCTTCGAACGGAGTCATTCCCGGGAGCACCTTCGTCGGCAAACGGTTGCGAATCCACGCCGCTAGCGAACTCGCCTCGCCCCACCACTCTTTCCCAAGCTTGGAGTGTTGAAGAAGAGAACGAACGGCTTCCACCAACGTGCGATTAAGCCGCTCCGCCGCTCCATTTTGTTGGGGTGTGTAGGGTGTTGTGACGTCGTGCTTAATGCCCTTGCACTTCATCCATTTCTCGAGTTCCGCATTCACGAATTCGCCACCACCATCGGTGCGAATACACTTGATCCGCTTCTTGTCATCGTCGCAAACTTCGAGCGCCCACTCTTGAATCGCCTTGGCCACATCTCCCTTAGCCTTCAAAAGTCGGGTCCAACACATCCGCGTCGCGTCGTCGAGCATCACCAAGAGGAACCGCGCTCCTCCCTTTGATGCATGCCGCATCGGTCCACACACGTCCATGTGAACAAGTGCAAGCGGGTCCTTAGCGAGGGGTGACGTTCGGCTACCGAATGGCTTGCGAGCCATTTTTCCTTCAACACACGCCGCGCACACGCCCTTCTCGTCGTCGCCGGCGATCACGTCGACTCCCTTCGCGAGTCCTTTGTTTGCCAACTCCTTGACCGAGTCGTAATTGGCGTGCGCAAGCCGATTATGCCACGCCTTGAGAGTCGCCTTGGAGCCTTGCGCCACGTTGGATGAGCCGCTCTCGAGTACGTCTTGAGTTCGTAGAGTTCTCCGTTGAGGACACCTTGTGCGAATTGCTTCCCCTTCCAAAAGAGGTTCATCGTCGCGCCATCGATGGTGAACTTCACATCTTTCTTCGCGAGTTGAGTGACGGAGAGTAGATTCACCTTCAACCCCGGGACGTGAAGCACGTTCGTGATGTCCACCGGTCCGCTATCGACGATGAGACGCGTACTCCCGACTCCGACCACGGGTAGCGACTTGTTGTTCCCGAAGACGACGCGCTTAACGTCTCGTGGTGCACCAACGTTGGTGAGGAACGATGCTGAGTGCGTCATGTGTTGCGTTGCGCCGGTGTCGAGGAACCACGCGTCGCTTGGTGTGTTGTTCCCGTCACCGGCCAATAACACGATCGACTCACTTGAATCATCCGCCTCGCCGGATGCCGTGTGCGCGTTGCCCTCGTGGTTCCGCGCCTTCGATGGAGTCCAATCGCTCGGCCGCTTCCGACACTCTCGCCAAAAGTGTCCTGCTTTGCCACAATAGTGGCACTTGCTCGCGCCGTTCGATGCGTTTCCCTTGCCGCGATCGCTTCCACCGTACGACTTCTTCGTCGCACCCTTGCTCCACTTGGACTTTCCTCCGGAACTCCCTCCGGAGAACATGGCGGTCTCCACGCTCTCATTAGCGAATTGTCGGCGACACGATTCTTCATGGAGAAGCCGACCGACCACCATTTCCTTCATCCAAGTGTCTTGCACGCTATCGAGTGTCGTAATCACCGTCGACCACTCTTCCGGAAGGCCGCATAGCAAGGTCAAAATCCAATCCTCCTCCGTGACCGCTCCACCGAGGTCCATGAACGTTTCCCCGAGTTCCTCCACACGAGTCGCATACTCGTGCATCGATTCGCCCGCGCGCATCTTCACTGTGTAGAACGCATTACGGGCTAGGATCTTGCCGTGGAGAGTCTTGTTCACGTGGATGGTCTCGAGCCGCTTCCACGCTTCATGCGCCGACGCTTCGAGCTTGATGCACATGCGCACCGAGCTCACGAGATTGATGCCGATGCGCGAAATCAACGTAGCGAACGCCTTTTGGTCCTTCTTCTTCCATGCCGCGATGCCGCTCTCATCGTCCGGCTTCTTCTCCGTTCCATCGAAGAAACCCCAAAGTCCCCGCTCCATCATGAGCACTTGGAACTTAAACTTCCACGCGGAGTAGTTTTGTCCCGTGAAAATCGGTACCGCCGACGTGTCGAACATCGTCGCGGTTGCCCAGGGTTCGCCGGAATTTACAACGACACCATCCAAGGAAGTGCGGGAGGCCTCGCTTGAAGTCATCATGCGTGCTCCTTGTCGCGCGCGTAGACTCCTCCGACCAGCTCTGATACCACTGTTGTAGAGGACTCTCCTCTACTTTGCAGGAACTGAGAATTGTTCTAAACAGTAGAGTACTCTGCTAGCTTTCCAACGGGCCGTAGATCACCTCGTTCGCCTAAGTATCGAGCGAGATATCGCCGTTTATGTGCTAGGTAGTGCTCTTAGATTGAAGGATAGGAGCTCTCTGGAATTTGTGTTCGAATGTACCTTGTACAAAGAACTTGAGTTTCACTATGATGGCATGCAATACAAAGAAAACATATTTATAGCATGCAAACAAGATCGAATCGCACAAGTAACCTCGAACCGCTACACTCGCGAATGTTCGAGTAACATCGAAAGGGTGAAATTCGACTCTCGAATTTCACCGATCCGAATTCTCCTTGGGTCTCGAATGTTCCTGGTGCTGCCATGTGGCACCGAATCGAATGGGTCTTCCGAAGTCAATCCTCAACCCCACGCAAACCTGCAACTCACTCGAAGGTGAGAACCAAAAAGCAGCACCGTTCGGTGGTTGGGGGCAAAACCTAGCCCCATGCAACCTCCAACACTTAGCCCCCCCCCCTTCGCGGCCCCTTAGTGGCCCCTTCGCGGCCCCTTCGCTACCCCTTAGCGGCCCCTTAGCGGCCCCCCTTCGCGGCCCCGTAGCGGCCCCTTCGCGGCACCTTAGCGGCCCTTCCCGGCCCCTTCGCAGCCCCTTCGCGGCCCCTTAGCGGCCCCTTCGCGGCCCCTTCGCGGCCCCTTCGCGGCCCCTTAGCGGCCCCTTCGCGGCCCCTTCGCGGACCCGCCCCGTTGCCCGTAGCAGCCCCGCCCCGTCGTCAGTCTCGGCCCCGCCCCGTCGCCACCCGGGTGTCGCCCCTGCCTCGTCGCGACGCCTCTGAGGAGAAAAACTCTACAACGGTAGTGAGCTAGACTACAGGGGTTGGCACGAACTACTAGAGGTGATCGTAGCTTTGCTTAGTTCCTTAGTGCTTGCACATTCACGGGAGAATTCGGCAAGAGTTTCACTAGCAAAGTTGGAATTACAGAATGATACAATAAGCAATGACAACAATGACTACATCAGGCACCTAGCAACCCTGCAGCTAGCCTGGTCGACCGCCAGCGCAGCTCGGTCGACCGCCTGCCAGCATTGCGTAGAGGAGCCGCGCCAGCACTGCTGAAGGGCAACCTGCCAACAAAGCAGGTCGACGGCGTGCCCCGTAGAACACAGCAGTGCGTGCGCTCGCAGGTGTGCGCAGACGATTGGCCCGACTTGCCTCGTTGGGCATCCGTCGGCTGTTGTCTGCGCCTGACGAGCCACATCGACTTCGGGATACCAGCCCGAAGTCGCCTGCGCCATCGCGATCTCGACGACGTTCGCGAGCCTCCGCAGAACTCGTCGAGCAGGTTACCCGGTCGACCTGGTCGACCCCTGGTGCTCTGGTCGACCACCACGCGCTCCTGGTCGACCACGACTCCCGTCGAGCTACCCCCTGGTCGACGGACCCCTTCCCTCGACCAGAACTGCTCTGTCGACCTCCCGGTCGAACAGTAAGTCGACGGACTACTTCGCCGACCTCTCGGACGGTCCACCCGTCGCACAGACCAGTCAGTTGCAGCTGTCGAGCTCCTTGGTCGACAGCAACACCACAGCGGTCCGCTGCTGCTGGACGTAAACTGTCGAGCAGCTATCCCACTGTGAACGGTCGGCTGCTCCTCCCGTGCATTCGACCAAGTCGTCGGCGTTGCCCAAGCAAGGGCGGGGCCAACACTCCATTCCTGTTAACACTCCCCTGCCGCGCTCACGCTTGGGCCTCCAGCCCACACGGCAGTACTCCACGGAGAAAACTCGTCCTCGGCGTGCACCCCACACACAGCACGCCGTTACCGCACCAGCCGTGCAGAAGGGCACGGCACCTACTGCTGCACCTCGTCGTCGCCGTCGCCGATGTCGACCAGTCGAACTTGGCCGATGGCGACAGAGCACCGGTTGAAAGCCGGAAAATGCAGCGCCTTCGTCAGGAAGTCCGCCGGCTCCTCGGTGGTAGGGATGTAGTTCAGCACAAATTTCCCGCGCCTCACCATGTGCTGCAGCCAGGCGTAGCGTCGCTCCATGTGCTTGAGGTTGCCCGTCAGCCCCAAGCCCTCAGCGAACGTGATTGCCGACTTGTTGTCGACGCGGAGGATGGTCGGCTTCCCAGCATCGAGCAGCTTGAATTCCGCAAGGAGGAAGCGAAGTCGACGCCCCTCCTTGCCGGCGTCCGTTGCCGCCACGTACTCCGACTCGGTCGATGACAATGTCGCGCACTTGATGCGCGAGCTCGACCAGGAGACTGCGGCCCCTCCGTAGACGAACACGTAGCCTCCCGTGCTCGTCCAAATCTGCTTGTCGCCCGCGTCGTCGGCATCGACGTAGCCGATCAACTCCAACGATTCTGGTCCACCGCCGAACTCCAGGGCAGTGTCGCGGGTGTCGGCGAGGTAGGCGAGACAGCGGTCGACCTCGCGCCAATGCTGGTTGCTCCTCACTTTGAGGCCGCTCCCCAGCTTGCTGCAGGCGAACGCGATGTCCGGCCTGGTCGTCGTCGCCGCGAACTGCAGCGAGCCGACATTCTGCCGGTACTCCTCCTCCTCGCGCTCTTGAGCCTCCTCGTCGTCGAACGTTAGCTGAGCGTAGGCGTCAACCGAGACTGGCGTCTTCGGGACTCGAGCGCCCTGCTCCTCGTCGATGAAGCGCCTGCGGAGCTTGTCGGCGTAGCCCTGCTGGTGCAGCCACAACTTCCTGGCCGGCCTGTCGCGCACAATCTCCAGCCCAAGGTACTTCACCACCGGCGAGATCTCACGTAGCTCGAAGGCGGCCTCTAGCAGCTCCTTCAGCATCGCGGTGCTGCTGCTAGCGGCAAGCAGGTCGTCGACGTAGACTAGCACTCAGCAGGTCACTCCGTCGTCTCCGACCTTGAAGTAGAGTGCCTCGTCGACCTGGCTCTTCTTCCAGCCAGCGCTTAGCAGCGCATTGTCGAGAGCCCTGTACCACAGCAGCAGCGACTGCTTCAGCCCGTAGAGGCTCTTCAGCAGCTTACACACCCGGCCGGTTCCATCGTTGAAATAGTCCGGCTGGTACATGTAGAGTACCCTGTCGAGCTTGCTCTGCAGGAAAGCGTTCTTCATGTCGAGCTGCATCAGGTTGAGATCGAGGATGGCGAATATGCTGAGGAAGATCCTCAGCGTGACGTAGCTGCTCACCGGGGAGTACGTCTCGTCGTAGTCAGCGCCGTACACCTGCGTGAAGCCCTTCACGACTAGCCTCGCCTTCTCGCGCTCGACGGTGTCGTCGATGCGGTACTTGGTCGTCAGCACCCATCGGTTCTTCATGATGTTCACCCCGCGTGGGCATTCGACCAGCTCCCAAGTCCCCATAGCGATGATGCTACGGATTTCTTCTTCCATGGCGGCCTTCACCGCCTCGCCCTTCCAGCTGGACAGTGCCTCCTTCACCGTCATCGTGGCGATGTCCCAGCGGTGTTCGGGGTCGGCATGCGCGTCAGGGTCGAGCTCCAGCAGATCTTCATCCTCCTCGGCATCGTCGTACAGCAGGTCGTCGTCGACCTCGTCGTACACTGTGGTGAAGGCAACTGGCGGTAGGCAGGCATGTAAGCTCAACCGCTCCGGCGGCCGGCGAGCTCGACCTGTACGTCGCAGCTCGGGCTTCGTGATCGGCACTTCCACTACATCACTGTCGGTGGACTCCTCACCCGCCGACAGCTCCCCTTTCTCGTCAACGAGAACGTCGTCGACCAGCTGCTTCGACCCTTTGATCGGCTGTTCCTCTGCTGCTGCCTTCGACAACTCTCCTGTTGACCGCTCCGGCTGCCGCTCCCCTGTCGAGTGTACCCCTGCCGATGCCTCCTGTTCGACCAGCTCCCCTGACTGGTGCTCCCCTATCGTCGACGGCTTCCCATTGCAGTCGACGAGCTTGGCGCCTTGTCGTCCGCCGACGATGCCACTGGCCGTCGCCACAGGCGACGCCTCAAGGCTCCCCTCATCGTCGGTGGCCGACACCGGTGTCGACGCAGGCAGATCGGCGACGGGAGAGGGAGGAGCAAGAACAGGGGAAGGTGGAAGAACCTCCACAACATCTTCATCAGCAGGCTCGTCGATTTCAGCGAGCAGGGGAACCGGCGCCGTCGAGGTGTCCGTCGGCGGGTGTACCTGCGTCCGCCCCGACGCCGGCCCATACTTCGCCATCCACACCTCCAGCGACAGCGTCTCGTAGAAGATCACCTCGACCGACGTGACCACCTTGCTGTCTGTCAGGTCGAGCACCTCCCAGCCCTTACTCTCCGATGACACACCCAGGTGAAGTCCCCAGCGAGCCTTCGGCGCCAGCTTCCCACCGCGCTGCTGCTCGGGAACCATAAACTGCACCATGCAGCCCCACACCCGCGCCAGCATAAGGTCGGGCTTCTGCCCGGTCAACAGCTGGTACGGAGTCGTTCCTGGTGGCGTCGTCGTCCGCTCCAAGCAGTTGCGCACCCAGACCGCTTGTCGTAGAGCAAGGTGCCACCAGTGGTGCTGCACGCCCATGTGCAGCAGCATCGTCCGCACGGACTCGACGACCGTGCGCATCTCCCGCTCAGCCATGCCATTCTGCTGCGGAGTGTAGGGGCACGTCAGGTCGTGGACGATGCCCTTCCCGTCGACGAAGTCGGTGAACGCCTTCCCGAGGAACTCCCCTCCTCGATCGGAGCGAAGCGACAGCACCGACTTCTTCGTCTGCCGTTCCACTAGCGCCAGCCACCGCTGAAACTCCCGCAGCACGTCGCTCTTCCTAGCGACCGGCATTGTCCATACAAATCGAGTATGGCGATCCTCAGCAGCAGGAAGTACAAGCTGCCATCCTTGGCTGCTACTCGAAATGGCCCGCACAAGTCAATGTGCACAACAGCCAGCGCCTCCGCTGCGTCCGAGCCCTTGGCAGGGAAGGTGTGCCGCGCCAGCTTTCCTCCGACGCACGAGACACACGGCGGGTCTGCTCCGGTCGACAACGTGATGTCGAGCCCAGTAGCAACATCATGCTTCGCCGAGCTCTTGATCGTATCGACGCTAACGTGTGCGAGCCGCGCATGCATCTTATCGGGGGTCGTCTTCGTCGCTGAGATGATCGTTCGCAGAGCCACCACCTCGGTCGACGGCTACTGCGTCGAGCAGGGGCGAAGGTCGGTGCAGAGTATCCGTCCGGTGTAGCGTGCTCGACCGAGCACCTCCCCAGTCGCGGCGACGAGCAGCATCTCATCGCCATCGCCCTGCAGCAGCACTCCGCTGTCCTTCAGCTGGCCAGCAGACAACAGGTTTGCCTGTACGCCCGGAACGTAAAGTACGTCGGGGATGAGGACCCGCTTCCCGGCCTCCCCTTGCAGACCGACGGTTCCGCGACCCTCGACAGGCTGCAATGCCCCGTTGAACCCACGCACGTGCTTCACCCCGTCGCTCGGCCCCATGTCGACGAAGACCAACTTCGTCCCCATCAGGTGGTGGGAGCACCCGCTGTCGAGCAGCGCCGCCATCGGGTTGGCCTGCACAGCTGCCGCCACTGCCTGGAAGTCCTCGCCGGCCTCCGGCGCCAGCGAGACCGTCGGCTCCACCACGCCGACCATCGAGCACGACGCCTCCCCGTCGCCTCGGCTCTTGCCGCTGGAGCTGTCGACGTCTTTCGTCGACGACGTCTTCTTCGACGCTTGCTTCTCCTTGCGCGGCTTCTCTACTCGACGGGGGCGACGACTGGCCGATCGTCCGCGGCCTCCCTTATTGTCGTCCTCGTCACTGTCATCGCGGTTGGGGCACTCGAAGGAGAGATGGTCGGGATCGCCGTAGATCCAGCACTCCTGCCGTCGACCACCACCTCGTCGACCCTTGTCCCGCGTCGACCTCTTCTCGTCGACGTCCTTCGTCGACCGCCCACCTCCGCTACCACCTCCGCCTGGCTTCCCGCGCTGCTCCTGCTGTTAATTCGGCTTCGTCGGTGCAGCGTAACTCGCCCGCGGAAGGAACTCCGTGGGCTGCTCTGCCTCCTGCATCGCCTCATCCTGGAGAATGTAGCTGGTGATGGAGTCCTTGTCGAGGGACTCACGCGTGCCGGGCACCATCATCATCCTCTTCATGAGATTGTAGCTGCGCGGCAAGCCCTTGACGATGTGGGTGATGTAGGACGCCGTCGAGTATTCGGCGCCCGCCATTCGCATTTCAGCCAGGATCCGTCGAGCACGGTTGCAGTAATCCGTCGCCGACTCCTGCTCGCCCATCTGAATGTGAGTCATCTTCTCCTCCAGCTGCCCGATGTACAGGTCGTCCCTGACCTGGTACGTCGACATGATGAAGCGCCATGCCTGGTGACCAGCATCCAGTCGCTCTCGACAGCTCCTCAGCGCTAGCTGCACTACCGGCGAGCAGCACCTCGAGATGACCATGAAGGTGAGCAGGTGAGTAGAACGAAACTCCCCGCGCAACTCGACATCCTCCTCGGGCGGAAATGGCACGGTGCCATCGGCGAAACCCTTCAGCCCGGCGACCTCTAGCTGAGGTTCAATCGACTCCCTCCAGGTGATGAGGTCCCGTCGACCTTGCAGGGGTGCGACGGAGATCCGGTCCGGCGAGAACTTGAAGTAGCCATACGCCGGTGCAATCCCGCCCGCCGTCACGTGCGTCGTCACCGATAGCCCTCCACCACTCCGTGGAGGAAAACGGCGTCGAGCATCGACGACGTCGGCACGCGAGCTCCCTGCAGGCGCCGTCGACCGCTGCACTCGCGCCTGGATTCCGTCGACACCACCGTCGACTTTGATCACTCCTCTCTGCCTCGTGCCTTCGCTGCCGCTGAATCGTGCACCACCGTCGACCTCGTCGTCGACGCCACCTTCGTTGCGCACCGGTCGAGGAGAAGCAGGACGGGAAGGGTGTTCTGTCGCCCACTGCGACCGGATGCCCAACTCGGCGATCACTAAGGGGATCGTCCCGTACTCGCCATTTGCGTGGCGTCTCCTCGCGTCAGCCAAACGTGCCTCCAAGGTGTCCGCTACACCCGCATCAACTACGGGGTCGACCATGGCGACTATCGCTGCTGCCGGCCTACGAACGACTTAGTAGGTGCAAAATTCGGCTCCTATCTGAAGGTCGCGCGTTCGTTCCACGCTCACCGCACCATGAGGAGAAAAACTCTACAAGGGTAGTGAGCTAGACTACGGGGGTTGGCACGAACTACTAGAGGTGATCGTAGCTTTGCTTAGTTCCTTAGTGCTTGCACATTCACGGGAGAAATCGGCAAGAGTTTCACTAGCAAAGTTGGAATTACAGAATGATACAAGAAGCAATGACAACAATGACTACATCAGGCACCTAGCAACCCTGCAGCTAGCCTGGTCGACCGCTAGCGCAGCTCGGTCGACCGCCTGCCAGCATTGCGTAGAGGAGCCGCGCCAGCACTGCTGAAGGGCAACCTGCCAACAAAGCAGGTCGACGGCGTGCCCCGTAGAACACAGCAGTGCGTGCGCTCGCAGGTGTGCGCAGACGATTGGCCCGACTTGCCTCGTTGGGCATCCGTCGGCTATTGTCTGCGCCTGACGAGCCACATCGACTTCGGGATACCAGCCCGAAGTCGCCTGCGCCATCGCGATCTCGACGACGTTCGCGAGCCTCCGAAGAACTTGTCGAGCAGGTTACCCGGTCGACCTGGTCGACCCCTGGTGCTCTGGTCGACCACCAGGCGCTCCTGGCCGACCACGACTCCCGTCGAGCTACCCCCTAGTCGACGGACCAAAACTGCTCCCTCGACCAAAACTGCTCTGTCGACCTCCCGGTCGAACAGTAAGTCGACGGACTACTTCGTCGACCTCCCGGACGGTCCACCCGTCGCACAGACCAGTCAGTTGCAGCTGTCGAGCTCCTTGGTCGACAGCAACACCACAGCGGTCCGCTGCTGCTTGACGTAAACTGTCGAGCAGCTATCCCACAGTGAACGGTCAGCTTCTCCTCCCGTGCATCCGACCAAGTCGTCGGCGTTGCCCAAGCAAGGGCGTGGCCAACACTCCATTCCTGTTAACAGCCTCAGCGGGACCCGCGCGTCGCCCCCGCCTCGTCGCGACGCCCTGCGAGACCCGCGAGCCGCGGCTCCTGCGCGTCGCGACGCCCCGCGAGACCCGCGAGGCGCGGCTCCTGCGCATCGCGACGCCCCAACGGGACCCGGGCGTCGCCCCCGCTCGTCGCGACGTCCCTGCGGGACCTGCGCAGCGTCGCCCCTGCCCGTCGTGGCGCCCTGCCCTAACCCGCGCCCGACCTTCGGACGGCTGCCCCTGCCCCTGGCCCCTGGAGCAGCCGCCCTTGCAGCAGCTGCCCCTGCAGCAGCCGCCCCTGGCCCCTGGAGCAGCCGCACCTGCAGCAGCCGCCCCTGGCCACTGGAGAACCGGCCCTGCAGCAGCCGCTTCTGGCCCCTGGGGCAGCCGCCCCTGCAGCAGCCACCCCTGGCCCTTGGAGCAGCCGCTCCTGCAGCAGCCGCCCCTGGTCCCTGGAGCAGCCGCCCCTGGCACCTGTAGCAGCCGCCCCTGGCCCCTGGAGCAGCCGCCCCTGGAGCAGCCGCCCCTGCAGCTGCCGCGGAGCCCTCGCCCTGCAGTGGTAGCGGCTTGGCCGCTGCCGCCGTCGTACGCCTGCCCTTCTCGCCACTGGTGAGCACTTCCCTGCCCGTACTGCTGTTACAGCTGCTCCTGCTGCTACTACTCTTTCTACTACTACTACTGCTCCAGGCGTGGCCAGATGCAGCTCCAGCGCCGTCCGTGTGAGTCCCTCACGCCCCAACAGCTTCATGAGTGGTACGCTATTTGGGGTTGTAGGGGTGGCCGCGCTGCTACTACTGCTACTGCTGCTACTTCTGCTACTGCGGCTACTACTGCTACTACTGCTACTTCGGCTACTACTGCTACTACTACTCCTGGCAGTGGCCAGCTGCAGCTCCAGCAACATCCACGTGAGTCCCTCCCGCCCCAGCAGCTTCGGGAGTGGTACGCTAGTTGGGGTTGTCGGGGTGGCCGTAGTGGGAGTCGTCCCGGAGTAAGTAGTTCGGGAGCTTCTTGTAGTGGCCAGGTGCAGCTGCAGCGTCGTCCGCGCGAGAACCTTTCGCCCCAGCAGCTTCGCGAGTGGTACGCTCAGAGTAGAGGGTCACTGAGTTCTCCTCGCTGCACGTACGTCATTCGCACGGGTGTCCGGACTGGTCAGCCTTGCGGGACTCCTGGTCACACAGAGTCCCGCTGCTTCGCTCGTCTGAGCGACGCTTGGCGTACAAAGTTTGACGACGACGCTGAGCTCCCCTCCTGGCTGGAGCTGCTTAGGCAGAGGGTAGATATCTTTGCTCTTGACTATGATGCTCTCCTCACTGCAATGTATGCATTGTCTACTAGTGCTGAGGGTGCCTGTCACCTGTGTGTGCCGCCTAACCCCGGTATCCAGTCTGCTGCTCAAGGTGCTGGTGAGGCTGCTGCTCTAGGTGCTCGTGTGTCTCCTGCTCCAGGTGTCGGTGAGGCCGCTGCTCTAGGTGCTAGTGAGTCTCCTGCTCCAATAGGTGGTGAGTCTGCTCTCTCTGGTGCGGCGCCTGCTGCGGTCTTGCATACCTTCACCCTTGACTCGAGTGCTTCCCGCTCCTTCTTTCGAGACCGCACCACTCTCACGCCGATTAGTCGGCCGGTTGCAGTCTCCCTGGCTGACCCCTCTGGGGGTCCTGTCCTTGCTCACTACTCCACTGTCCTATCGTGTCCGGCGGCCCCGTCTGGCTCCATGTCAGGTCTTTACCTCCCCTCATTCTCTACGAACTTGGTGAGTGGTGCTGACCTGCAGGATGGAGTTGTTGACCAGTTCACTCCTGCAAGTCAGCGAGTGACCCACTGCACGTGTGCTCGGACGGGCCGACACTTGGCCATGTTTACCCGTCAGCCGGGGTCGAGCCTGTACACACTGACGACCGAGTCTCCTTTGGTTACTGCGTCTGGTCAGGTTGCTGCGTCGGGTCAGGTGTCTGCTCCCGCGTCAAGGTCTGGTCCTGTGTCTGCCCCCTGCTCGTGTCGCCTCCTGTCCCACCAGACTCTCCTCTGGCACCACCGCCTTGGTCACCCCTCCCTGCCTCGTCTCCGAGGTATGGCCTCCCGTGTCCTTGTCTCTAAACTCCCCAGGTCCCTCCCTCCCCTTCCTCCGGGGCCTGCCCCTACCTGCGTTCCCTGCGTCGAGGGACGGCAGCGCGCCGCTCCTCACTCCTCCGAGTTTCCTCCGACAGAGGCTCTGCTGCAGACTCTCCATATGGACGTGTAGGGCCCCGCCCGCGTCCATGGACAGGGTATTGAGCGTTACTTCCTCCTGGTGGTTGACGACTACTCGCGTTACACCACAGTCTTCCCCTTGCGCTGCAAGGGTGAGGTCACTGAGGTCTTGATCGACTGGGTCCGCGCTGCTCGTCTCCAGCTCAGAGAGAGTTTCGGCTTCGACTTTCCTGTTTTGCGTCTGCACCCCGACAGAGGTGGAGAGTTTTCCTCCGACCTTTTGCGAGCCTTCGGTCGTGCGGAGGGCATCCGCCAGACGTTCACGCTTCCGGCCTCTCCACAGCAAAATGGGATTGCTGAGCGCCGCATTGGCATGGTCATGGACATCGCTCGTACGTCCATGATCCATGCGGCTGCTCCCCATTTTCTGTGGCCGTTCGCGGTTCAGTACGCGACGCATCAGATCAACCTTCAGCGCCGGGTCTCCATGCCGAAGACCTCCCCTACTCTGCGGTGGACGGGGAAGGTTGGTAATGCGTCTGCGTTCCGTGTCTGGGGATCTCGAGCTTTCGTCCGTGACTTGTCTGCACACAAGCTGTCCTCCCGTGCTGTTCCCTTCATCTTCCTTGGCTTCCCCCCTAACGTGCCTGGTTGGCAGTTTTACCACCCCACCTCGCGCCGTGTTCTGTCCTCTCAGGACGTCACGTTTGACGAGTCGGTTCCCTACTACCGTCTCTTCCCCTACCGCACTGCTCCCCTTCCCCCCGCCGCCGCTCTTCCTCGCGCCAGGTCCCCCCCCGGTAGACCCCCTCCCCCCCCAGGGTCCTGCCCCCTCAGGTGTGTCCCAGGTAGACGCGGTTGAGCCTGTCGAGGTCGCTGTTGACTCTAGTGCTGCTGGGGGTGCTGAGTCTGGGGGTGCTAAGCCTGGGGTTGCTGAGTCTGGGGGTGCGGAGCCTGAGGGTGCTGGGCGTACTCGTGTGGAGTCTGGTGGTGCTGGGCCTGGAGGTCCTTCCGGTGCTTCGTCGCGGCGGGAGCCACTCTCTCCGCAAGAGCTGCGCGAGTGGTTTGCTAGGCGCTGGTGCCGTGCTGTTGGAGCTGGTGGTGCTTCCGGCGCCGGAGGCTCTACTGCGGCAGGAGGTCCTTCTGCTGCTGGGGCTGCTGGGGGTTCTGGAGCCACGGGTCTCGGAGGTGCTCGTACTGGAGGTACTGGAGCCGCCGAGCCTGGTGGTGCTAGTGGAGCTGGAGTAGGTGCCGCTGGAGGTACCAAAGGTGGAGCTGCTTCGTCTTCCGGTGGTCCTGCTTGAGTTGGAGCTACTGGCGATGCTGGAGCTGGGGGTGCTGCCGGAGGTGCTGCTAGAGCCGGTCCTCCTGTGGGTGCTGGAGTTGGCGCTACTAGAGCAGCTGGTGGAGCTGCTAGAGCTGTTGGAGCTGACGCTGGGGGTGCTGGTGCTGTCCCTGCTGGTTCTGGAGGTGCTGCGCGGCCACGGCAGTACTTCGTTCTGCTCCTTGAGCAGGTTCTTGGTCTTCCGCCCTCTTCTGGTCCTGCTGCTCCCTTAGAGTATCCACCGCCTGTCCAGTCCGAGTCACAGTTATAGCCGGCCTCCCCACTGCCTGCTCCTTCTCCCTACACTGGTCCTACTGGAGGTCTTGCTGAGCGACGTGAGCCTGCGTCTCGACTTGCGTCGCCTGTTCGTGCTACTCACACTTGTCGTCGTGTTCCGCGTCAGCGTCCTCATGCGGTCCCAGGCACGCACCAGATGGCACTGCGTCCTTCCACTGCTCCACTGCGTGTCCCATTGCCGTCTCTTCTTGCTCTTGCTGACCTAGAGTCGGACTCCCTTCGTGCTGCCAGCCCTACTGTCACGCGTCTCCTGGCTACTGTTGTCACTGACCCTTGCTTTGAGTCCACAGCTGCGTATGCCTTAGTTGCTGAGCTTGTCGACTTCACTGCTCACTGTCATCTAGACTACGCCGCTAGTCTTGTTGCTGAGTCTGAGTCTGTCTGTCCTCCGTCCGTCGTGGGTGAGTGTGCTCTTAGCACAAACGTCCTTGAGAACAGGCAAGAGGAGTTCCAGTGTTTTGCTGCTGCTTTACCTTATCTCGTGTCCATGCTGATTGCACCTGAGGGAGACCCGGATGCACCAGACATCCCGACTCCGCGCTCTTACGGAGCGGCGATAGAGGGTCCCTACTCCTCTCAGTGGCAGATTGCCATGGACGCAGAGATGGCATCCTGGAAGTCCACAGGCACCTACGTCGACGAGGTTCCCCCACCTGGGGTGAACATCGTCTGTGGCATGTGGATTTACAGGGTGAAGCGGCCGCCGGGTTCTCCGCCTGTCTTCAAGGCGCGTTACGTGGCTCGAGGCTTCGGTCAGCGGCAGGGAGTTGACTACTTTCAGACCTTCTCTCCCACCCCGAAGATGACCACTCTTCGGGTGCTGCTGCACATAGCAGCCCAGCGCGACTACGAGCTTCACTCTCTTGACTTCAGCACTGCTTTCCTACAGGGCAGCCTGCTCGAGGAGATTTGGCTGCGCCGCCCACCTGGCTTCACTGGTTTGTTTCCTCCTGGTACCCAGTGGAGCCTCCGGCGGCCAGTCTACGGTCTCCGCCCGGCGCCCCGTGAGTGGCACGACACACTGAGGACTACACTTGCGGCTCTTGGGTTTGCTCCTTCAACTGCCGACCCGTCGGTGTTTCTACGCACCGACACCTCTTTGCCGCCGTTCTACATCCTCGTGTACGTGGACGACTTGATCTTTGCCACAGCTAACACTGCTCGACTCGCCCACGTGAATTTGGAGCTGCAGAAGAGACACACGTGCACAGACCTGGGTGAACTGCGCAGCTATCTTGGCTTGCAGATCACCCGGGACAGAGCACGGCGCACCATTACCTTGACTAAGTCACACATGGTACAGCAGGTCCTTCAGCGCTTCGACTTCACGTACTCGTCGCCTCAGGCCACTCCTCTGTCTACTCGCCACTCGCTCTCAGCTCTGCCTTCGGATGAGTCTGTAGAGCCGAGTGGCCCGTACCCAGAGCTTGTTGGCTGCCTCATGTACCTAATGACCTGCACTCGACCTGACCTGGCATACCCTCTTAGCATCTTGGCACGCTATGTTGCTCCTGGGAGACACCGACCAGAGCACATGGATGCAGCGAAGAGGGTGTTGCGCTACTTGTGCAGTACGTCGGGCATGGGGCTCGTGCTTGGAGGGCGGAGTTCAGTGGTCCTCACTTGTCACGCAGACGCGTCTTGGGTTGACGACCTGGCTACGTAGCAGTCGTCACAGGGTTACACCTTCAGCCTTGGTTCCGGCTCTGTTTTGTGGTGGTCTACCCTCTCGTCTTCTGTTCTCAGCTCCAGCTGTGAGGCTGAGATCTACGCCGGGGCCATGGCTGCACAGGAGTTACGTTGGCTCACTTTCCTGCTGACTGACCTAGGAGAGCCGCCTCGTTCTCCTCCAGTTCTGTACGTAGACAACAAGGCCATGCTGGCCTTGTGTCGGGAGCACAGACTGGAGCACAGATTGAAGCACATTGCTCTTCGCTACTTCCTTGCTCGTGAGTTGCAGCAGCGTGGTCAGCTGCGTCTTGCTTACGTGGCCTCTCGGCCCAACACTGCTGATATCTTTACCAAGGCACTTCAGCCTTGTGATCATCAGGGCTTTTGTACGATGCTAGGTCTTGTGCCTACTTGGCCTCACTTGCTCACTTCTTGACTTTGCTTGTACTGTGATCTATATATACTTGCACTTGCATGCTTACCCTTGCAAGGTTGAGATCACTGTCTTGCTTGTTCACCTTGATATATAACTCTGCATGTGAACTGGCCTTGTGGCCTTTTGCTTGTGCTCAGATTGTGTGGTGACGTTGTGATCCACCCTGAGCTTGCCTCGCTTTGCTTGACTGGTCTTGTGACCTCTTGTTCTCCCCCACTTTGCCTATGGGGGTGTGTCAAACATATATGACATAGTCTGTGTAGGCTGTAGTGGGGTAGAGTATATGGGGTACAACACTGCTATGTTTTCTTATTTGTACACATCTCCTTGCTAGTTTAGTCATTCCTCTTTCTTCACAATATTGGTCTACTTCGGGACTAGAGCAACCTTTAGGCAACTCGGCCTACGGTTTGGGGTCGCACTACAGCACGCCCAACGATTAATACGTCTTTACATTAGGTTCCTCAAGGAGGAACTCGGTGCACTGTGGGTACCATGGCCGGAAATAGAGCAATTGGCGGACATGGCCGGGGAGTTTCGGTACGAGGGAGGCATTCCCGGGGTAGTGGGTGCGGTGGTCTGCACATACATTAGGTGCAGGGGGTTTGAAAGACACAAGGACGATAAAAAGATCGCAAGGGTTTCTATAGCGTCATTCTACAGCTAATTTGCGACTCTAATGGAATTATTTGGAGCTACGATGCTGGCTATCCAGGAAGTGTGCACGATTCTAGAGTTTTCAACGGCTCTACGGCAAGGAGAAGAATAGAGGCAGGAGATTTTGGTGGCTATATGCTTGTGGCGGATGCGGCGTACGATTTTCGAAGCTACACTTGCCTCCCGTATCGTGCTAGGGCCGGTGTCCCTTTGGCAGACGCGGAGGACAAGTGGAACACGCAACAAAGCTGGCAACGGATGATTTTAGAATGTGTTTATGGGAGAATGAAGGGGAAGTGGTGTATCTTGGATGAACGCATGGAATGCCACAGACGCCTCGTACCTAAAACCATCGGTGCGTGTGTTGTGCTCCATAACATTGAGCTTATTATTGCCTCCCGTGATCGTCTAGGCCCGGGGAATGTGCGCCACCGATGGTGGCTGTTGAAGGTGGTTGGCTGACCATGACCTACAACGACCTAACGCGATCTAAATCGACCTAAGAAGAAATCGGTGTGACGAGCTGTGACTAAGGGAAAACGAGGACCTAAGAAGAAGAGGAGCTACCTATGTTGGGACGGTGGAAGGAAAAACACGGTAGCAGCGCGACCTGCAGTTGGAAATGAAGAGAAGGAGAGGAAGCGTGCTGAAATGGAGAAGAGCACGGCTGAAATGTCGTGCTTTCAAGTGACATGAAAGGAAGTCAAGCCGGGTCAAAGGCGCGTCCAAGGAAGTCTGAAATCCGAACTCGAGACGCGTTCGATTCATGGTTGGATTTGGAAATTGAGCCAAGTACAACTCAGCTCGAAATTAGGCGCGGCGCGAGGGCAAAATCAGAAATTCTTTTGCTTATATCTTGCTTTGTGTTTTCTATTTTTGTATGCCTTCTTCAATGAAATTACATGAACTTTCTGTCTTGGAGTTTTCCAGCACATTTCTTCACACAGTTGAGGCCAGAGCTCCCTAAGATTGCTACTATGACTCTCAATAGTCTTTATAGTCTAAACTAAAGGCTGCGCAAATACATGAGCTGGTATCAGAGCTGGTTTAAGGCGTGTTCTAGCGTTTTAAGGATAGGCGGAATTTAATAATTATGACAGGCGATCATACTGAGGCGAGTTCGGTCTCCTCCGTGAGCATTGGAGGCTCAGAACTACAGGCCATCCTAATAGCGCTAGCACAAGCTAAATTGACGGCGAAGCCAACGATTGGGCTTAGCGAGGCCCAACGGTTCCATGGAGAAAATTATAGCACGTGGCGACTCAAGTTCATTCGTAGAGCGGAGGAAGTCGATCTCTGGCCGTACTATCATCCCGACATGGAGACGGGAGAGGGCGTCCCACCATCTGCAAAAGAAAAACCAGAACAAAATGCGTCATTCAAAAAAAGGAGTAAGCAAGCCTTTTTTCAATTGTGCCATTCGGTTTCTGACAGCATTGCAGTGGGGCTGGATCAATTTGCGGGAGAGGAGAACTCTGCCGAACAAGCCTGGGAGTACATGGAAGCTGCTTACCTTGGGCTTACGGATACGAACAAAGCAGCCATTAGGAAGAAACTCCTATTGAGTATGGAGCCGGGGGAGAGGGTCATTGACTACATGAATCGAGCGAAGGGGTACAATGACGACCTCAAGGCTATGGGGGCAGCTGAAACTGAAGGAGAAATGATGGGGTACATCATTACTGGGCTGCCCAAGGAGTGGGAAGCAGAGATAGGGCTCCTAACCTGCAACCCACCCATGATTATGACCAAGCTGTTGGAGACGCTCCAAGCTATGGAGCGGGTGAAAGCTGATCGGCTCAGGAAGGAGATTAGCTTGAGCGGAATGGGACCAGTCACTCATGCTATGGTAAACGCAGCAGCGACAGGGAAAGGATACGGAGGTTTCGGGGTGTGTTTTCAGTGTGGGAAGAAGGGTCATAAGCAGATAGACTGCTATGACAACCCAAGGAGCAGAAATTTCAAGGGAAAGTGGAGCGGTCCGCAGCAAAGGGGCCTGCAAAATGGAGGGCAGCAGAGAGAGGTGGAGGTTCGAGGCGATAACAAGATGCAGAGAGGCGGATTTTCAGGGGCATGTCACTATTGCCAAAATATTGGGCATAGGGCAGCCAACTGCTACTCGAACTCGAACAGCAGGAACTACCGAGGGGCAAACCAGCAGCAAAATCAACCAGCAGCAGCAAAAGTAAATGCCGTGGAAGCTGAAAACAGTGAGGCGGACGTAATTTTGGGGGGAGCTCACAAGGCAAACGTGGCAAGGGCATCGGGAGTGTGTTTGATGGCAAAGGGGTTTGGTGAAGCTGCGTGGTTCATGGATAGTGGCTGCACGCAACATATGACCAATCATCGTGAGTGGCTTACCGGATTGAGGGAGTCTAGTGTACCCTACGTTCTATTGGCCGATGAAGGGAAACTGAGTGTGAAGGGGGAAGGAGAGTTGCTGCTCCAGGGAGAGTACGGGGAGCTGAAACTGGAGAATGTGCCTTTAGTGGAGAAGCTGTCACTAAATCTGATCAGCCAAACTCAACTTGACAGCACGGGGTGCAAAACCTTCAGCGACAAGGGGAAGCTGTGGGTTTTCAATGAGGATTGGAAGGTGGTTGCAGAAGGGAACAGAAATCAGGGGTTGTATGAAATGAAGCTGAGAAAGAAGGGGCTGGAGGATGAGAATGCCACCTACCTGGCATCACTCGAAGGGGACCTAGCTAGGGAGGAGTTGAAGGCTCGGCTTGGTAGCTTACCAGTCAAGGAGCTGCAGCAAGAAGCTTCAGCCATGGTGGTTGGGATGGAGAAGGTTGAATTAGAGACCTTGCACAGGCGCATGGGGCATGCAAGCATGGATAGGGTCAAGGAGTTGGTGAAAAAGGGCATGGTAAAAGGTGTTGCACTGAAGGAGGGGGCCGGAAGCAAGGGAAAATGCAGAAAGTGTGTTGAAGGTAAAATCACAAAATCCCCACACCCCCACCACCAGGTGCAGGAGCCTTATGGCACCTTGGACATCGTAGCAGCCGATGTGTGTGGGCCTATGAGGGTGGCATCACGTCACGCCAGCCGCTACTTCGTTACCTTCACTGATTTGGGAACAAGGCACACATGGGTGATGGAGCTGAAAGATAAGGCAAAAGTGTTTCCTAGCTTCGTGACTTGGATGGCGGAAGCGGAGCGGCAAAGTGGGAAGGTGTTGAAAGTTTTGAGGACAGATAATGGTGGGGAGTTTACAGGGGACCTGTTCAACAAGTTTTTACAGAGTAAGGGCATCCGACGACAACTGAATGTACCCTACACTCCACAGCATAACAGCATAGCGGAGCGGGTGAATCGGTCACTACTGGACAGTGTGAGGAGCATGCTGGCCGACAGTGGGCTGCCACTAAAATTCTGGGGTGATGCATTGGCTATGGCTTGCTGGTCCAAGAACCGACTACCAACCAAGGGACTTCGGGCAGATATGTCTCCCCACAAGGCCTTCTATGGCAGGATGCCGAATCTGGGGTTTGCAGGGGTGTGGGGGAGTATGGTGCAATACAGGGAGCCAGCTGGTCCACATCATAAGTTGCTGCCCAAGGCTCATTGGGGGATTAACCTCGATACCTGCCCGATGAGCAAGGGGTGGGTGATCAAGGATGTGATTTCAGGGAAGGTAACAATCACCCAAGAAGTTGTCTTCTACGAGGAGGTGAACTACCTGCAGTGGAAGGGAATAGAGAAAGAGATTGCAGCAGCAGGGACAGCAACTGCACCGGGCAAGGTGGAGGATCTTTTGGAGGAAAAGGAGAGTGAGGGAGTTGGAGATGAAGGAGATGAGGAACTTGAAGATGTGGAACGGGCAGATTCAGTTGATTGGGTGTGGGAGAAGGCACCAACCAGTGAAGCGGATGAAACCAATGGAGTGGAGATAGCAGGGGAGCAGCCAAGCATTGAAGTAGCTCAGGGTGGTAATGATGAAGTGGGTGGAGAAGAGGGAGATGAAGAATCAGCAGCTGAAGGAGATAGTGATCCTTGGAAGCTCATAAATAGTGAAGACAGCAATGCCAAGATGAGAGAGATAGTGGACCTGCTTAAGGAAGGT
The DNA here is from genome assembly GCA_948144175.1 of Closterium sp. NIES-65. Classification (NCBI taxonomy): domain Eukaryota; kingdom Viridiplantae; phylum Streptophyta; class Zygnematophyceae; order Desmidiales; family Closteriaceae; genus Closterium; species Closterium sp. NIES-65. The sequence goes on along the minus strand of CANXME010000298.1, from coordinate 666,298 downwards.
GCCATCATCATTGGAAGGGAAGTGCAATCTGGAAATGAAAGTGAGAAGGCATTGGAGGATTTCAGTGGAGATGAGGTGGAATCACCTACAGAGGAGTTGGGGAAAGGAAAGAGGGTGAAAAAACCAAACCCTCGGTATGCGCAACTGCTGATGACGTGCTGGAAGGACATCCACACCCACCTTCTACTCTCTGCCACATCGACTGACCTAGTCTCCAATGAAGAAAAAGTGACACACAACCTGCCCAAAGAACCAGTGAGCATCGAGGAGGCGCTAGAGGGTCCAGAAAGGGAGCAGTGGAAAGCAGCAATTGAGGAGGAGTTGAACACATTGGCTGAAAGGGGCACATGGGAGCTCGTGCCTATGCCGGAAGGGAGGAAAGCCGTGGGGGTGAAGTGGATTTTTAAAATAAAGACCGGAAATATGGGGCAACTGGAAAGGTTCAAAGCAAGGCTTGTAGCCAAGGGCTACACTCAGGTGGAGGGGAAAGACTACAAACAAAACGAAATTTATGCTCCAGTGAGCTAGTTGACAACGGCACGTGTCTTTCTCAAGGTGGTAGCAGCGAGGAGATACTTGGTGTAGCTGGATATTAAAAACACGTTTTTGTATGGGGTGTTGAAGGAGGACATCTACCTCAAGCAACCACCAGGGCATGACGACGGCTCGGGCAGAAAATGCAAGCTCAATAAGGCATTATATGGGCTGAAGCAGAGTCCTAGGGAGTGGTGTATGGCGATGGATGAGCGGCAACTGCAAGGGGGATTTCAGAAAAGCGAGTGTGATAGGGCATTCTACTGGAAGGGAGAAGGGAAAGAGAAGGTGTTCTTGGTGCTATACGTGGACGACATCTTGGTGGCAGGGGCGTTAGAGGAGGAGGTAGAGAAGGTGTGCACTCACCTTGCGGAAGTCTTTCAAGTGAAGCAAATCCCGCGGACCATACTCTTTCTCGGCATGAATCTGGAGCGGCGGGATGAGGAGAAGAAGATGTTCCTATACCAGCAGAAATATTGCAGCAGGGTGCAGCAGAGGTTTGGCAACGGCTACACGAAGGAAATTACCACACCATTGAGTGGGGTAGCTGAAAACGACGGTGAGCGAGAGGAAGATGTCAACCAATGGGGTAGCAAGGAGAGGGCTCTACATGTATACCAGTCCATGGTGGGGTCCATAATGTACCCAGTTTCATGCACGCGAGTCGACATGGCATACGCAGCTAGCTATCTTGGGCAACAAGTGCAGCAGCAAGGGGAGAGAAAATGGAGAGAGATGAGGAGGACTATCGACTACCTACTGCAACATGAAGATGAGGGGCTGTTATTCGAAGGAGGTGAAGAGACCTTGGAGTTAGTGGGGTATGCGGATGCTTCACACGCATCCGACAAGAAAACAAGGAAGGGAGCATACGGTTACGTGTTTCTGCTCGGGGGGACAGCAATCATGTGGCAAGCGAAAAAGTTGGTTGACATAGCACTCTCTGGTGCGGAAGCGGAGTACATGGCTCTGTTTTACGCATGCCAAGAGGGGGTTTGGCTGAGAAGACTACTCAAGGAGATAGAAATCAAGGTGGAAGGACCTACGGTGATTCGCTCGGACAGCAAATCTGCAATCGATTTGGCTCATAACGACAATTGGCATGGCAGGACCAAGCATATGGACGTGAAGTATCATTGGGTGCGTTCAAAGGTGAGTAGCAAGGAGTTTGAGTTTGAATTAGTGCGTACGGAGGCACACACGGCAGATTTTCTGACTAAGGTGTTACCAAGGGCTAATTTTGAGCGTTGCAAGAGAGATGTTGGGACACGTACCTTGGCTGAATTGCAGGGGAGTGTGGAGCAGGCCTAGAGGTGGCTCAAGTTGAAACGTGAGAAGGAGAGTGCATAAGCTGGTGGTTCGCAAACCACAGGGGAGATTGTTGAAGGTGGTTGGCTAACCACGACCTAAAACGAACTAACGCGATCTACATCGGCCTAAGAAGAAATCGGTGTGACGAGCTGTGACTAAGGGAAAACGAGGACCTAAGAAGAAGAGGAGCTACCTATGTTGGGACGGTGGAAGGAGAAACACGATAGCAGCGCGGCCTGCAGTGGGAAACGAAGAGAAGGAGAGGAAGCGTGCTGAAATGGAGAAGAACACGACTGAACTGTCGTGCTTTCAAGTGACGTGAAAGGAAAGTCACGCCGGGTCAAAGGCGCGTCCAAGGAAGTCTGAAGTTCGAACTCGAGGCGCGTTCGACGCATGGTTGAATTTGGAAATTGAGCCGAGTACAACTCAGGTCGAAATTAGGCGCTGCGCGAGGGCAAAATCAGAAATCCTTTTGCTTATAACTTGCTTTGTGTTGTCTGTTTTTGTATGCCTTCTTCATGGAGATTACTTGAACTTTCTGTCTTGGAGTTTTCCAGCACATTTCTTCACACAGTTGAGGTGATAGCTCCCTAAGATTGCTACTATGGCTCTCAATAGTCTTTATAGTCTAAACTAAAGGCTGCGCAAATACTAGAGCGGCTCGAGGGACCCGCCGCGCGGCTGCGACTTACCGAGCCTAGCGTGCGTCGTTTCTCTCATCTTCTTCGGATGAGGAGGATGACCGCAGCGATCTACGCCTCCTGGCTCGTCGCGCATCCCGAAAACCCTGGAACGCCTCACGGGTGAGTTCCTTGAACTCCTCCCAATGCTTGTCTTGTTTGCGATCTTGCCGCTCAAAGTGATCACCAACATCTCCAGCCACCTCGGCCAATATCTCCGTCTAAATCTTCGGTTTGGGCTTGCGTGAGGCCTTTGCGCCCACGGCTGTGTCTTGCGCTTTGCGCGGATACTGATACCAAGCGTGTCGGGAGCACCCCTCCCCCCCGTCAGCGGTCGTTCACGCCCCCCAGATCAGGCGGCGACTACGCATAGAAATTCTCGCCGTTGCACGGGAGACGCCTGAACCATCCTCTTCCTCGGCCGCGGGGTCACTACGCAGAATAGTGTCAGGTGAGAGCGGCGTTGACCCCGACGGCAGCAACAATGGAGAGCGGGGGGTGGGAGCAGACGACGCAATCCCTTCCGGCACAGATGGTGGTGCAGGTGGGCTGGGCGTGGCGGGAGAGGGCGTACTAGGGGCGAAACGTGCCGCAACAGGTTATGTAGTAGCGCTTGGTCGTGGCACTCTATGTTATGTGATGCTATCACTTGCATTCACGTCCGTCTGCCTCCCATCACATGTTCGTGCGTTGCATGCGTGGTGTGAGCGTGTGCAAGAATTTGTGTTTGATGTGGTTTGGTTTTTCTGAGTGTGTGTGTGAATAATATTTGGCGTGAGAAGATATCTGAAGTGACTCCTCTGCTCAATAGCTTTCTGACGAACCAAGTATCGCTTCAATCGGAGCACGAACAAGAAAGTTACGAACGTTGGAAGTTCGTATGCTTTTGATATTTGGTTGTGGTGACTATGGGAAGTTGTGGGGTTGACTCCATAAGGGGTATAGACTTTTGGGGGTTGGGAAATTCGTCAACATCACTGTAGATGCTGCCAAGTGGTTGGGAGGTGCCAAACCAGGTTGGCAAGTGTGGCCAAGTTGGGCAAGGTGGATGACATGGGTTGGTAAGTGACAAAAGTAAAAGTGGGGTTCCTATAGGGAAGGGATTTGGTGTGCTTATGGGGTTTCCTTGGTTGGGGACTCCTTGGGGACCTTCCCTCTCGTCCTCCTCTTCCCTCCCACCTGGTTAATTTCTACTCTTACTTCCTTGTGTGAAAATTGTGTGAACTTTGTGATTGAGTTAAGATTCTATGGCAGCATACTCCCTAGTGCGCTGAAATTGATACATCAAGAAATGCTTCTCCATATCGTGCGATTCAAATTGGGAATTGTAGCCACAGAATAGGGCTACAACATATCTGAGTTTGGTGAAGTTTTAACCGTGAACTTTTCGTCGACGGCGTTTCTTGTGAACTCGACTTTTCTGTCCAGAAACTAGGCCCAACGATTTTGAGATATTTCGGCTCCTAATCTTCATAGACTCCGTCCTTAATCTCTAACAAGTGGTATAGAAGCTTATTAAGGACTTTGTGGAGAGTCTACTGAATTGTGAAGACCCTCCTAGACCCACTATGGTCTGTGAGCGTGCCTAAGTGGAGTTCTGGAGGTTGGATGTGACTTCCGCTAAAGGGAAACTCTGCCGAAATTTCGTTGGCGCCGACACTTGTGGAACTTGTGTAGGACTTTGGTGGGGACAGCAAGGGGGGAGCTGGAACATGTAATTGGGAGCAGAGGAGATGAGTCAAGAGAGTGGAGAAGCAGCTGAGAAGAGGAGTGAGCCGCCACCATCCAAGATTGAGGCGTTGGATGGCTCCAACTACAAGGAATGGAGCGGGCGGATGCGGAGCGCCTTCAAGCGCTATAAGCTGCTGAAACTCTCGATGGGAGAAGAGAAGATGCCGGAGGAAGTAGATGCCCGCGATCGATGGATTGAGAAAAGCGCGGTGCTGAATCGCTCATCGGAATTCGGGGTGACGCACCCGTTATGCCTGGGACGACGCAGGGGGGTGACGGTCGACCGAGCGTCAGGGCGGCCAACTCCCTCGCGTGAGTCCCCCGCCAGGCTGGCGCGGGGCGGGGCTCTGCCCACGACCCCCACCCCGGCCCCCCACCCCGATTTCCTACAGAACCCCACGTTGCAGCCGACAGGTGGCGAACTCCCGCGTGAGCGACGAGGGGCCTAGTTACCCCTTCACGGAGGCGGACATCCGCTTCGCGTTGCCCACGAGGCCCTAGTAACCCTCTCGGCCTGCCCTCGCCGGGCAGGCGGGTTGGTTGCAAAATTCGGAGGGCCCGACCCCACCCTCGTCAACATCGCTGGCCCCTCGAGAGGGGACACGTGGCTCGCCCTCGCCACCCCGACCACCCCCACGCACGGCCCACACAAACCACCCACCTCCGCCGCTCCGAACCCCGCCATCGAGGGCATGCCCGGTACGGGCCGAAGCCGGAGGCTCGCCCTTGGCCACGACCTGCCTCGTCCGCCGAGCTGCATCCTAGGCGACCGACCGACGGCCCACGACCCATTTCTTGATGGGGGGTCCCACTCCATCCCTCATTTCTCCTTTCCACCTTCGCTTTCCGATTTCCTCTGCCTCCCTGTCAACTCTCCGCGCTCCTCCCCAAACCTTCCGTGATACCGACCGTGGTGTTAGCATGGCGACCAGTAGGAGAGCACTGCCTGCGACTGAATTCCCCCTCCAGGTGCCAGTGGGCGTCGGTGGGTACGTGGTGACGCTGGAGATGAAGGACTACGAAGTCCTTCGCGACGAGAAGGCCGAGTTCACAGAAACTTGCTTCGACCTCGGCCTCGCGTGAGCGCGCATCCCTAGGTCGCGCTGTCAGTTGTTTAGGGTTCAGCGCGTTTTCGTCGGCGTCCTTTCTAGGTCGACGTTGGCCTTGTCGATTTCCCGTGTGGTCGACGATGTCCATCCGCGATGGACGTTTTAGCTGCGTCGTCTTATCAACTAGTCGACCATTGGCCCTACGTCGGTGACGTCCGTCATGCTTCCGGCGACATCGCCGTCGTGCTTTACCTTCGTCCGGCATGGATTGTAGCTCACCGCGCAAGTGTTTCGCTCCCGCCTTTTCGCCCCCGCTTGTCCCAGGTACGAGCTCGATCGTCTGGGAAAAGGCGACAGCATGATCCTGATCCGCGGTGCGAGTCTTCGCGCCGCCAGGACGGCGTCGAAGGCGGACTATCTGGTTTTCGGGTCGGCCTTCGGCTTCGAAGCCCTCGCCATCCCCCTGTGCACCGGGTGAGTGTTCCGCGCCCGCGAGGTTTGATCCACGCCGACCGAGTTGCTTGTTGTTCCTGGACAGAACCCTGAATGTCTCCGTCGTGCTTGTGTGGGCAGGGGCGGACCTCTTCCCGGCAGGCACTGCAGCGTCCTGCTTGTTGTGCGCCCTGGCGACCTGCTTTTGCCCGACGAGGAGGAGATCGGGACGTTCTACCGCCACCTCGACCCCAAGACCTCCTCCAAGCGGCACGAGGAGGAGGCGGCCAACGTTATGAGGTGGGACAACGTCGACGGCTAGTCGCGCCGCTCTTTAACGGCGTTCATGCCGCCTTGTCTGATGGCTCTTTCCCTTCTCGTAGCGCAGATTTTTCGCCGAGTGCGCGAAGGCGGAGTTGAACCGTGAGGGAAGGCAGTGGACGGCTGCGCCTCCTTCCGCCGAAATCCTCTCCGAACGTCTGGAGAGTCTTGCCGCCCCCATCCGTGATGTGAGTTTCCAACGTCCATGTCGCCTTGTCGCCTGGGCTATCGTCGTCGAGGCGTCGACTCACCCTTTTCGTCGGCGCCATGTGCTTCGGATGTTGATGCAGAATTTGCCCGACATCCTCAAGGAGGAGGTCGCCGGCTCGGGGCTGTTGGCGGTCAACGCGTTCGCGTGGTCTTTGGAGCATCTCGACGACGTGTTTCGCAGCTACGATCCGCTCATCGTCGAGAACCCGAAGATGGTCGGCTTGAAGGCGCTCCGACTGGAGCTGCTGCACCACGCGGAGAAGGCCGCGTCGAACAGAGGGGAGGCGGCGTCGACCGTGGCCCGTGGCGTCGAAACCGGCATCGCTATGGGTGGGGAGGAGGAGCACGAGAGGGAGGACGTTGAGGGGGGCGGGGAGCACGACGGTGGCTCGGAAGAAGAGGAGGAGGACGTGGAGCGTGAGGAGGACGACGTGGTTGTCACCGGCGAAGAGGAGGCAGTGCAGTTCGCCGGTGAGAAGGTTGCGGATATGGGCGGCGGCAGCGGACCCAAGTTGGGCAAGAAGGCCCGGGGCAGCAGTGGCTCGACCCCGCCTAGGATGGTGTCAAAGGCGGCTATCAAGCGTCTGAAGGCGGCGGAGAGGGAGATCAAGAAGCTGAGGGAGGAGAAGCTGGTGGCGGAAAAGAGGCTGGAGTTCCAAACGGCCCGGAATGACACGATTTACGGCGTGGTCACCTCGGCCGTGAACAAGCTCACTACAGTCGCCGAGGGCGTGACCCATCTCGAGCAGACGTCGGGGAGGAGCATCCAAACGGCGGTGGACGCTGTGAGGGCGGTCGTGCAGGAGGCGGTGAGCTATCGCGGCTCCACCCTCGAATTCATGAACACGCAGTGGATGCCCACCGTGCAGGCCCTGCACTTGACGGCTACTGCTGCACAGGGTAGGCGACGGGAGGACGACCTCTTGCTGCTTCGAGGTGTGGCAGATTCTCTCGGCCAGAACATCAAAACAGTCGTGTCTGCCGAGGTGAAGGCCGCCATGGAGGGCGAGGCGCAGCGGATCGCCGCTGCCGTGACTGCGAAGGTCGTCCAAGAGCTTAGGGACGACCTGGTGAAGGCGGTCACCTCCGCGACCCAACAGGGCATTGGCACCGCCGGGTTTAGCCTCCTCCCAACTGCTTTCGCGTCGGTGATGCACGGCGGTCGCGCAACCGCCGAGGAGAGTGGGCCGGCCCCAAGGCAGTCGGGGAAAAGGGTCGCCGACGAAAAATCCCTGACCGGCGACCAGACCAGCGGCTCTAAGCGAAGCAGAGGACCTGCGGTGAAACGCGGTGTGGGCGTGGATCCTCCTGCCCCTCCGTATGTTCGTATCCCCGGCGTCCACGACTTGCTGAAAGATGGACTTGGCGCGCGACCGAGCGAACATTTTCGACAGGTCGACGTCGCGCTCGAGGATCCTCAGTCGGTGGTCGGGAAGACCGGTGGGCAGCCCGTGGGGGACAAGCAGCCACAGGCCCCGACCGATCCGCCGAGCGCACACGACGCGCCACCGAGCTGCGAGCAGGTGAGTCTGGCCGACGAGCTCATGGGTCCGGCGACTGCACAAGGCGCTCGACCGAGCGGCGGCACGGCCCAGACGGCAGACGACATGCACGTCGCAGCGGTGGTCGGCCAGGCGCGCAGGGAGCCCGTTGCGGTCCAGCATGTTCAACCCTCGACGAGTACGCCGACTGCGCGACCGACCGGCGTCACAGCGCAGCTGCCCGACGACCTCCTGCGCCCCGCAGCGGTGGTCGGACAGCAGGGCGGGCCGGCCGGTGCGGGCCAGCATCTTCACCCGTCGACGAGCACGCCGACCGCACAAGACGCGCGTCCGGCTGGCGTCACGGCGCTGGTCGACGAGCTCTTGCGCCCAGCAGCGGTGGTCGGACAGCAGGGCGGGCCGCCAGGTACGGGCCAGCATACCCCCACCGCGACGAGTCCGGTGACTGCACGGGACGCGCGTTCGGCCGGCGCCACGGCGCTGGTCGACGAGCTCTTGCGCCCAGCATCCGTGGTCAGACAGCATGTCCAGCAGGCCGCGGCGGGCCAGCATCCGCACACCGCGACGAGTCCTGCCACTGCACGTGACGCGCGACCGGGTGGTGTCACGGCGCTGGTCGACGAGCTGTTGCGCCCAGCAGCGGTGGTCGGACAGCATGTCCAGCAGGCTGCCGGTGCGGCCAGCTTACCCGTTCATGGGGCCATGGTCGCCGCGGAACCCATCCCGATCCCAACGGCTGTTGAGTCTCGGGCGGTCGAGGCCCTAATCACTCAAAAGCCATCGTACGACGAGTATCTGAAATGGCTCGAGGATCAGGGTCACAAAACCCCGGTAATTCCTCCGACTCACAGCAACCAGGTGGTCGACCAAGGAGCAGAGGCAGCGAACGTCGCGGCGGCGACTGCAGGGCCGAGTGGCTCAACGGTGGAGGCGGCTGTGTGGAGAGCGGCGGAAGAGGCCGGCGGGGTGGACGAAGAGATCCTCGCCAGCATCGTGATGCCGGACCCGGAAATCGAGGTCATGCGGGAGAAACTACAAGCAGCAGCTCCCACCGTGGGAGCGCAACAGGGTGCACCAGCCGCCTCGACTGCTCCTGCGGAGGACCATAGCGCGGCTGGCGCCAAATCTCCCCCGGCCACAACCGGTGAGGTCGGCGATGGGAAGCAGAGGCGCAAGGGCAAGGACAAGGCGAAGGGCGGCCCGCCGAAGGTCGGCTCTTCCAAGGGGACGTCCAAAGCGGCCGCGCAGGGTCGGAAGGGTTCAGGCGTCCGCGTTGACCCTTCAACTAGGCTGACCGTCTCGGAGATGAAGTTAGGGAAGAAGAGCCGTTACATCTGCCGGTCGATGGACAAGTCCGAGGCCGCCTACTGCATCGCTGTCGCCGTTTCGTCGTTTGACGGCTTCGTCAGCGACGTGGTTCTCGACGAGTTCGGTGGGGTCAAGGAGGAAGTGATGGCGCAGTATAAGGCGGACTGGAATGTGGCGTGATTGATTCCGGGGGGCATGTGGATGGTCATGTGGAGCCGAGGGGCGAACGTCTTCCGCGACAGGTAAGCTTGGCGAATGCTCAATTTGGTGCTCGTTTCGGTCGGTACGCGTGGGCCGGTCGGTGACGGTGGGTATTCCTACTGTGTTTCGCAGGTTCCAACAGGTGGTCGCGGAATACAACAGGATAACCGGAGCCGACCGCGCAGCTCTCATGTTGGCTCTTCGCCCGGCGGTGTGGTTCGGCGACCTTCCGGAGTCGACCGAGCCCGAGAAGGCCGCGAAGAAGAAGGTGGCGAGCGACATGATCGCACGCGTTTCGATGTGTGCCGCCTTCGCACCTGTGGCCGCGAAAGTGTTGCCCATTCCGGGCGTCGGGTCGGAGCGGTTGTCCGAGATCCTCGCCGGTACTGCGGCCGCGGTGTGGTGTTTTTCGGAGACCAATGCGACGGCGGAAGTAGCGGCCGGCGAAGGGGGGGCGGCAGCGACCGTGCGCGGAGCGTCCAACGAGTTCGCGAGTCGGTGTCGGACCGTCATCGAGGCGGTGCTTAAGCGGGCGGCCTCCCGGGAGGTCGTCGTAGGGGAGGTCACCGAAACGGTGACGAAGGACCTGCAGGCGGCTATGCTGAGGTCGCTGCCTGAGGTCGGAGAGGAGCGCGAGCACGACGAGCTGATCGCCCGTGTCATGATAGAGAACCTCGCCTTCTGGGGGGACTGCAATGTCGGAGGCCCGAAGCTCAAGGCTCGCGGCGTCGATTTGCCTATCGACCCCCAGATGAAGGTTATCATTCGGGACAGGGGGGCGAGGGGGCAGCAGCACAAAGGGAAGCAGGTCGCCGACGCCTAGGTCGACGAAGGCTGGCCCGCCTGCTCGTAGCATGGTCGGCGTGGGTGCAAACGCTGCAGGCTTGTTGACCGCTGTTTTGTTGTTTTGTTGTGCCTCTCCGGCTTAGTGATGCTGAACTTGTTCGTCGGTAGTTTTTCAGAAACGTTGTGACGTAGGTTTTGTGGTGTGGAGTCGGTTTGATGCATGAACAACGAACAAACTTCAACTAATTTACAAGTCGAAACAAAGTTGCCAGTAAAAGAAAACCATATAGAGTCACTAGAACAGGTCGGACACGCTCAGCACATCCCCAGCCCACCCTCAGCCCGCCCTCAGCCCGGCCTCGGGCCGCCCTCAACCCACCCTCAGTCACACCACGCTCAGCCAGCAGCACAAGTCGGACCCAGACGCAGTACCCTCAGCCCGCCCTCTTGCGCTTCCCTGCGCCGATGGCTCCCACCGTCGCCTCGGCCTCCAAGCCGGCCTTATTGGCCTGCTCATCCCACAAGTCGCCGAAGAGCCTCTTTCCCCAGTCAGCGTCCATGTAGCCCGCCGTGACCACGCCCCACGCAACGGCGAGCTTCAAATCCAGCGGCTTGTCCAGACCCTTGATGCCGACCGACTTTCCGTCGGCTGTGGTGGGGACCTTGATGGGCGGGGTTGCACGGAGGACCAAGAGCACGTCGCTGAAAGTGGAAAGCCCCGCTCGCCCCAGGTGGTCGAGTAGCTTGATGACGGCGGCGGTGTCAGCGGCGTCGTCGCTCCGCCGCAAGTCGTGCACCGCTTCCATGATCCGCCTCATCCGGCGAGTGCAGTGCTGCAGCGCATCGTTTTTCCCCGTCTCACCCACCTCGGTCGTGGGACTAGAGCTCTTCGCCGACTTCGCCGACGCGGCGGGTTTGTCGCCCTTTTCGACCTTGCAGATCATGCGCGTGTGTCTGACGAGGAATCTGTGCTCGTCGAAACGTTCGCGCAACGGACGCGAGTCGAAGTTGGACGGGTTGTTCCACCAGCGCCATGCAGCCTCGACCGTCTTGGATGCGCGCCAGGGATGCACGACGTTGACCTCGTACGTCAGGTCATCCTCCTGTTCCTTCTCGATCTTGACGGACGCTGCCTTCTCGGCGGCCGTCATCGGCCTTGACGGTGCGGGCGCAGACGGCGTCGGCCGTGCCTCGGCCAGCTTGAGAGCCTGCATCAACTTCGCGATCTCCGCGTCCTTCTCCTCCAACTTCTTCTGCATCTCAAGCTTCTCGATCGCGGCATCCTCCCTCTTGCGGTGCAGCATCATGGTGAGCTGGTCGACCTGATATTCGGCGTCGATTCGCGCGCTGAATTCCTGCAATCCAAGGGGGATGGTCGGCAAAAGGTGAGCCAATGTGGCAGGACGACTTGTTTTGTAGGTCGCCGGAACGCGCACGCCGTACCTCTTGGGGGTTCTCGCTCGGAGTACTGCGCGTCGCGATGGTTTCGAGCTCCACCCGGTTGACGTCCTTGGCCCATTTCTGGAAGTCGGGGTCGCGGCAGAGCTTGGAACTCTGGACGTACGGGTGCCACGGTTCGCGCATCAGCATGCACGCAAGATCCTCGGCGACGATTCGGCGGCCGAACTCGATGAGCGATTGCAGGAAGTGCACCCCGGCCGTGTTGGGCTCTCTCGCGGATGCGCATTTTACCGCCTGCGAGTCGAACACAAACACAAACACAATCAGCCGTCGGTATAATGTCGTCGTGGAAATGGTCGGCGGGTTGTCGGCGTTATTGCCGTCCGAAATGCTCACCTTGGCCAGTTCCGCTTCAGCCCACGGAAAGATGTGCTGGGCGATGAGGGCCACCACCTTGTCGTCGGGCTTCACCATGCTCCGGTCGAGGTGGTAGTCGCCGCGCTTGCCCGTGTAGCCGGCCTTTCTCAACACCGTCGCCTTCGGGATGGTCGTGATGTAGCTCTTCGCGAGCTTGTCGAGCGCCCAGTGGCCCAAGTCGGCGATGTCAGATCGCAGAACGCCGTCGTCGGCCAGCTCCTGTGCCTCACCCGCCCGGGCGGCGTGGGTGTTGCGCGTGATGAAGATGTTGTTCGTCCGCCACATCTCTTTCGTGATCCGAGAATGAGATGACGCCGACAGCTCTTTTTGTTCCTTGTCGTTCCGAGCATGAAAGAGGTGCTTGTGATACCAGCTGTACGGAGTCGTGAAGTCGAGGGGCGGCACACATCGAGAAGTGGGCGATCGGCTGAGCTGGTCATACACGAAGTGCAGCCACAACAGTGTGTGACCGACGGCGCACATCTCTTGCTCCAGGTGTCTCGCCGCGTAGCTGTGATGCAGACGAGCATCCTTGTTCGTCTTGGAGTTTCGTGACGCGACGACCATGACAACCGGCCGTCGAGTGGAGTGCTCGGGCGACGCGCTCCCCATTCTGTACAAAAACAGGTCGGGGAGCTCGATTGCTCGGAGACTGGCTCCGCGGAGAAGGGTGTGGTGACCCAAGAGGGTCATCGTCTTCATCAGCAGAAACTTCCACAGTGTCTGGGAGGGGGTGGCCGCTTTGGGTTCGTACGCCCGAGCTGCCCAGGTCGGCAAGACCTTGAACATGAGGTGGTGGATCTGGTCGGTGGTGTACGTGTCGCCGAGCGTTCCGCGGTGCCGGTCGACGCAATCCCTGCACATCAGTTTCCACGAGGACTGGGTTAGCTGGGCGAACCGGGAAACAGGCGCGGGACGACTTGCCGACTTACCTGTCGTCCCTGTGCCACTTCTCTCTGACCATCGCGCGCACCTCCGAGCGGACCTCGGAGATGTCGTACATGATGTGGAGCTCCTTCACCCCAAAGAGCGTCCCCTCGACCTTGTAGGCTGTCTGGAGCGCTTTGATACGGATGAGCAGCATCGAAACCGATGTCGGCTTCAGGGGCTGGACACGGACGTCGGGATTCAGCTCCTCGAGCTCCTCGGCCTTTGCAATACCATACTCCCTTGCGATTGACAGAATGTACGCCCTGATCCGCGTGGCGTTGACGCAGGGACCGTGCATCCATTGTAGGTCGCCCTTGGCGGTGTGCCACTGATCACCCATGTCTTCGTCGATGTACCTCCCTATCTCGTCCTCGTGTTCCAGCACGCCGTCCCCCTTGACTCTGGCGGTTGGCTGTCTTGGAAGGTTCGCGCAGCACCATCTCCTGAAGTCGAGCAGCGCCCGCAGGTACTGAACCCGGGTCGTTCTCGCCTCCAGCGTGTCCAGATGCCGGAAAGCCCACATCATCCTCAGCAATCTGTTCTTCTTGGCGAGCTCTTTGTTGATGTCGAAGGCGGCTTCCGCAAAATCGTCGCGAGGAATGTTATGCAGGAAGGCGTCATCTTTCTCGTCGGCTGCCAACAAGTCCTCTACGGTCAGATACATGTAGTCGTTTTCTGGAAATGGTCCAATTGGCGGCGGCTGCTCTGTGTCCGAACGCGGCGAGTACCGGTCCGGCCCGGGTTCGGAAGCCCCTTTCGTCCCTGGCGGTAGGGGGATGGTCGGGTCGGCGGGAATTTTTGCCCTAGCGGCGTCTACGTCGACCACCATGTCGGCGGGAATATTTGCCCTAGCGGCGTCTACATCTTCCTCCATGAAAGGCTCGTTCAGGTCGGGAATCGCGCTGCTCCGCGCCGGCGGAGCGACGCCAGCCATCTCGGCGGGTAGAGTTGTTCCCGTCGGCCTCTAGTTGTCGCCGAAGTAAGGGCGGCGGATTAGTGTTCTGCTGGGTGACTTTCGCTTGTTGTCGACCTAGGTAGTCGTCCTAGTCGGAATGACTCTAAGTCGGAAGCCCGTACAGTTTGCCGACCTAAACGCACTCTACACCGACGTGGCTCGTCGTCGACCCAGCACCACGCGTGGTCGGTCGGTCTCCGAGAAGCGTGAAAATGACTGAGGGAAATGTTGCGGAGCAGAATGAGAATGAATGCAACGCAACAAACAAGTGACGAAATGGCAACGCACCAAACAAGTGACGAAATGCCATGGACAGTTGGCCGTCATGAGGTCATAGCATAGAGAGGCACAGTCTCGGTTCGGGCGGACAGGTGTTGTCGGCCGATCCGTGGGCAGGTCTCCAACCCTGGCAGAACGGCGGCGCAATGGTCGACGTGGCACGGGGCACGCATGTCTTCTTCACAGCCGACAGTCCGGTGTTCCCGTCACGGTGAACCGTGCTTACACGTCGGCGTGACGCAGCAGTGCTCATCGCGTCGCCCGACGATGGTATCCCGCGGGCACGTTCCCCCCAGCAGGCCGGCGAAGGCTTGATTGCCGCGTGGACAGACGTTCGTCGATCGATGTTCGCCGCGTGGAATGTTGTGTTTCGGATGGACGACGTGTGGCTCTGCGCGCCAGAGCAGTGGTCGGCCAGGAATCGCGGTGGGCCTCACGTCGCAGTCCGCGCCGATGGCAAGGAGGACGTCGTGGCAAGGTGGCCGCGACCGGCGTCGTCGACGTGTCGACCTCGTACGGAGGTTCCGTTGAGAGGTGCTATCGGGGTTTTTCTCATCGGGATTGCCGGGCGACGCAGGGTGACGCTCCTCGCCCAGGACGTGCACTCAGTTAGCCGGACAGGATGACGCAGGGTGGCGGATCCCTTTCCCGAGCCGCGTCGTTTTTGCACCCGGATGTAGTCGGGGCGTTGAGATATACCATGCTGTACGACTTGATTCTACAGTCGGTCAACAACGACATGTTCCAGCACATCAAGGATTTGGTGGAGCTCGATGACTCGGGACCAAAGGCGTGGAAGCTGCTACGCGACGTGGTTCAGCCCAACACGCTGCCGATGGTGATCGTATTGGAGAAGAAGCTGGCTGCCCTCTCCATGCGGCCGGGAGACGATGTGAAGCCGGTGCTTGACAAGGTCAAGGACACCTATGCGAGGATGGCAGCGGCAGGCAGCAAGGTGTCGGAGATGAAGCTGTGCACCAAGATCATCTCGGTGCTCGACAACTCGTGGGACAACCTTATCCCCACCCTCAACGTTGAGCAGGACAAGTGGACGTCTGAGTGGTTACGGCAGCAGATCCTGCAGGAGGACTTCCGCAGGCGCCACACGGGTGGTGGTGTTGCCAACAATATTGCTGAGGGGTATGGAGCTGCAAGAGGTAGCAGAGGAAGAGGGGGTGGGAGAGGCCGAGGCCGTGGGAGAGGCTTTGGCAGAGGGAGAGGCCGAGGTGACTACAATGAGGGGCATGGGAGCTCTGGTGGAAGGGGGAGCACCCGAATGGAGAGTGCGTGCTGGTACTGCAAGAAGGCTGCACACCCATGGTTCAAGTGTTTCAGCCGGCCTGAGGGATGGGCGCCCCAAGGCATGAAGCCGCCAAGTGGTGAACGTGCACGAGGTGGCGCTGTGCAAGGTTCATGTGCACAAGGTGATGGTGCACAAGGTAAAGCCGACCCTGGGATGTTCCTCATGGTTGAGGATGTGCAAGGGAGTGGGGGTGATGTGGGTTCAGTTGGGAAGGTTGTGATGCACCCCCTCACCCAGTGGGTGATAAATTCAGGTTGCACAAGTCACATGACCCCACGGGCAGATTTTCTTGACGAGGTAAAACCCTCAGGGAAGATCGAGTTTGTGGATGCCGCTTCAAGTGCTTTGCTCCCTGTGATTGGTGTTGGGAATGCCAAGGTCATGGGAGCCAATGGGGGGCTTGTGGGGCTGGGGAATGTGCTGTTGGTTGAAGGTTTATCCGCTAACCTCCTCTCTGTGCACCGGCTGCAGAAAAGCAAGGCGAAAGTTACCTTCGGCCCAACCAGCTGCCGTGCAAAGCTTGGGAAGTTGCTGCTGTTGGATTTGGAGGAGAAGAGCAGCTGCATCAAGGACCTATGGCAGCTGCCCATCATCCCTTGGAATGGGAAACCACCAGCAACGGCAGCGACTGTAGCAACGGCTAAGGCATCTGCAGGGGGAGAGGAGACTACACCAACTACTGGGGCCCTGGATGCAGTCAAGAAGGTGCAGTAGTCACAGCAGCTACATGGTGAGGTGCTTGCTAGTGTGGATGGGAGTGCTGCATGGGCAAAGGCTTCATCTGGGAGTGGTGAGGCCGATTGGGAGACGTGGCACGAGAGGTTGTGTCACATCAACATCCCTATGCTGCAGAAGTTAGTGAAGGATGGGTGCTTGAAGGGGCTGGAGGTGAAGGGGGTAGCAAAGGAGATTGGGAGCTGTCCTACATGCCTTGAGACCAAGTTCACAAAATTCCCCTTCAGCAGCAGCACAGGACCAGCCAAGGCTCCACTTGCACTAGTGCACATGGATGTGGTGGGCCCCACGAGGGCCCTTTCTCTCTCGGGCAGCCGCTGTTTTTTGACGATACTGGACGACCACACGCGTGCGGTGTGGGTGTACCCTCTCAAGACCAAGGGGGAGGTGGCAGCGGCTGTTCTCAAGGAGTTGATGCCGAGAGCTCAAAGGGAGAGCGGACATAAGGTGAAGGTGATCCGCACTGACAACGGGGGAGAATTCATTGGCGCTGATTTTGAGGCGGTGCTGAAGAAGAAGCGGATCCAGCATCAGCTCACGGTGCTCTACAACCCTCAGTAGAACGGCGTGGCTGAGCGGTTCAACCGGACCCTGCAGTAAGGTGCTCGCACTCTCCTTGGGCGTGCAGGGCTGCCGGATCCGTTTTGGGTGACTGCACTGCGGCAGGTCGCCCTTGTGAAGAATAGGGTGCTGGCGATTGTGGGGGACAAGCAGTGGGTCCCCTACACCAAGTGGTATGGGAGTGCACCAGCTGTGAACATGCTGAGAGCCTTTGGGTGCATGGTGGTGTTTCATGTGCCCAAGGAGAAGAGGGGAAAAGTGGAAGCTTCTAGGAGATGGGGTGTGCACTTGGGGCTTGCTAAGGATCACAAGGGCTGGCTGATTTGGGACTTGACCAGCCAGTAGCTGACTGTGTCAAGGGATGTGAAGTTCCTTGAGTCCTTGTACTATAAGGAGTGGAAGTAGCAGCAGCAGAAGCTCCCTACTACACCGCTGATCATTGAGGCTGATGAGTTGCAGCGGCCTTCGAGGCAAGTGCAGGTCACTGTCTAAGAGGAGGAGATTTCTGGGGTGACTGAGGATGGGGGAGAACCTCAGATGGAGGAGCAGCAGCAGCAGCAGCCGCAGCAGCAGTAGCAAGATGCTCCACAAGGTGCCGCACGTCCGGCTGACCGTCCAAGGAGGGATGTGCGCCCTCCTAAACGGATGACCTATCCTAGCTTTGGCAAGCCAAAGGTGGTAAGGGCTGGGAGTGTGGCTGAGCAGTGTGATGAGGAAGAGATAGCACACTGCTACTGGGCAGCCGTCCCTGAGCCCAAGATGCTAGCTGAGGCATTGAGCGGGCCCGATGCTGAAAAGTTGAAGCAGAGTGTGAAGGAGGAGTACGACTCTCTGCTGGAGAATGAGACTTGGGAGTTGTGTGAGCTGCCTCCTGGGAAGAAGGCCATTTCTTCCAAGCTGATTTTCAGGCACAAGTACGGACCTGATGGGGCGCTGACCCGCTACAAGTCAAGGCTTGTGGCTAAGGGGTTTCAACAGACAAAGGGAAAGGAATTCAATGAGCTCTATGCTCCGGTGGGGAAAGGCACAACACTGCGGGTGTCATTGGCAATGGCAGCAAACTGTGGATGGCGGGTGAAGCAGATGGACATCACCACCGCCTTCCTCAATGGGATCATTCTGGAGGAGCTGTACATGTTACAGCCTGAGGGTTTGGATGATGGGAGCGGCAGGGTGTGCAGGCTGAAGAAGGCCATCTATGGCCTGAAGCAGGCTCCTCGTGCGTGGTACCACAAGTTAGAGGAGACTCTGCTGGCTGGGGGTTTCAAGAAGAGTGAGTGTGATCACAGCTTGTTCTTGCTGCAAGAGAAGGAGCAGTTTCTCATGCTCCTGGTGTATGTGGACGACATCCTGCTCTTCTCTGAGTCATCTGCAATGATTGAGCGTGTGGAGGAGATGCTGCAGATGCAGTTTAAATGCTCCAAGATGGGAGATGTGAAGTACTATTTGGGGATACATGTGGAGAGGGACCTTGACAAGGGAGTGTTGAGGTTGCACCAAAGAAAGTATTGTGAGGGGCTGGATGAGAAGTATGGGCTGCAAGATGGAGGAAAGCCAGCCACCCCACTGCCTTCGGGGTTCACTGTGGAGCCCTGTGCTGATGAGGAGGTGGTGGGTGAGAGTGATAGGAAGCTTTTTCATTCCATGGTTGGGGCACTCAACTATGCGGCTAACCACACACGGCCTGACATTGCCTTTGCAACATCCAGGCTTGCCAGTGTGGTTTCACGCCCCAGTCATTAGCAGCTGGAAGCGGCCAAGAGGTTGGTCCACTATGTGAGTGCAACGGCATCAGTGGGTTTGGAGTACAGTGCTGTGAGACAGAGGCTACAGAGGGGTGCAGCAGATTAAAGCAAGGGGGAGATGCTCTTGACTTGCTACACTGACGCTAGCTTCAACTCAGTGAAGGCGGATGGCACCAGCATTGGAGGCTATGTGTGCCTGTTTGGAGGTGGTGCAGTGAGTTGGCGCAGTAAGAAGCAGAATGAGGTGGGGCAGTCCTCGTGTGAGACAGAGTACATGGCCTTGCATCATGGGGCAAAGGAGGTGGTGTGCGTGAGGCGTTTGTTGGAGGAGATTGGAGTTGGTCAGAGGGAGCCGACAATCATGTTATGTGACAATGAGTCGTCAGTGAAGCTTGCCAAGAACGCCTGCCTTCATGGGCTGACAAAGCACATCAGGCCCAAGTGGCACTGGGTGAGGAGGCTCCTGGACAAGGAGGTGCGACTGGAGGTTGTGAAGACCTATCAGCAGGCGGCTGACATTCTCACCAAGCGCCTGGCTGAATCTGAGCATTGGAAGGGCATGAAGCTTGCTGGGATGAGTGTGCATTGAGGGTGTATGATTGAGCTATGGCATGTGGGATGATAGTAGGCAGCCAGAGGGGGAGTTTGTTATGTGATGCTATCACTTGCATTCACGTCCGTCTGCCTCCCATCACATGTTCGTACGTTGCATGCGTGGTGTGAGCGTGTGCAAGAATTTGTGTTTGATGTGGTTTGGTTTTTCTGAGTGTGTGTGTGAATGTTATTTGGCTTGAGCAGATATCTGAAGTGACTCCTCTGCTCAAGAGCTTTCTGATGAACCAAGTATCGCTTCAATCGGAGCACGCACAAGTTACGAACGTTGGAAGTTCGTATGCTTTTGATATTTGGTTGTGGTGACTATGGGAAGTTGTGGGGTTGACTCCATAAGGGGTATAGACTTTTGGGTGTTGGGAAATTCGTCAACATCACTGTAGATGCTGCCAAGTGGTTGGGAGGTGCCAAACCAGGTTGGCAAGTGTGGCCAAGTTGGGCAAGATGGATGGCATGGGTTGGTAAGTGACAAAGGTAAAAGTGGGGTTCCTATAGGGAAGGGATTTGGTGTGCTTATGGGGTTTCCTTGGTTGGGGACTCCTTGGGGACCTTCCCTCTCGTCCTCCTCTTCCCTCCCACCTGGTTAATTTCTACTCTTACTTCCTTGTGTGAAAATTGTGTGAACTTTGTGATTGAGTTAAGATTCTATGGCAGCATACTCCCTAGTGCGCTGAAACTGATACATCAAGAAATACTTCACCATATCGTGCGATTCAAATTGGGAATTGTAGCCACAGACTAGGGCTACAACATATCTGAGTTTGGTGAAGTTTTAACTGTGAAGGTTTCGTCGACGGCGTTTCTTGTGAACTCGACTTTTCTGTCCAGAAACTAGGCCCAACGATTTTGAGATATTTCGGCTCCTAATCTTCATAGACTCCGTCCTTAATCTCTAACACTCTAGCTGACGGAGCGCGCAAGGTAGGTGATGCAGGAGCAGTCGGAGCCTGAACAACAGTAGGAGTGGTGGTTGATGGGAGCGTCGTAGCCGTCGTACGAGGAGCAACACCAAGACCGATAAGGGGTGTGAAAGCGCGACGGCGAGTGGTTGCAGCACGCGTGGGTGTAGTAACAGTGGGGGCGCTATTGACCGAGCGACGTGTGGAGTGATGCTCTGTAGTTTGCGGAGTGGTATCCGTGGCGATTTGAGCGGTAGGCGCACTGGCAGTAGTGGCGTTGTTCTCTGGTGCTGCGGAGGGCGTGTCTTGTCCGGGGGGGGGGGGAGGATAGGGTGACATTATCAGAAGTAGCAATGATAGGGGGTACGGTAGATGTCCGCATACCCCAAATGTCGTCGGCGATGTGGTACCACGCCGGCGCGCCACACGGACCTGCACCCCCGCTTCGGCGTATCCATTGCCACGCCAGCGACGCCATGTATCCCTCATCCTGTTAATTTTTGCCTTGATTTCAGCAGTGTCGTGACGCCACGTGGGATCCCGAGCCATCAATTCCCGATGCATGGTCGTGTACCATGAGCACACGTTCCAGGTACGTACACATCACTCCAAACGGCGTCCGAAGTCCAAAAAGCTGACAGAGACTTGCGGTTCTACAGTGCCACGACTTTAGTTCAGATCTCGGCCTATTACCAGGTCCACATTGCCGCAAAACCCAGTTCGGGTTTAGGGCGAGTGCATTTGTGTGGAGGGGGGTGGTGGCGCCGATTAACCAAATTGACTGTTGTAGAGGAGTTTGCGACAGCAGGGCGAGTTTGCCCAAGGGAGATGCGGCGAATCTGGAACTCTTCGCTTCTTGTTCTATCTGTTTCAGGTTCGCTTTCTCTCTCTATCTATTTGTTCTACCTAGTACACTGTGGCCTTCATCCTCACCGGGCAGACAGCTGTTGCACAGTGTTGCATTCTCCTGAAGCCACGTGACACAGCGCCTCTAGCGTGTTTCCAGCTTGGGGGGCCACGATTCCACCTTGTACAGCCTCGTTCCGCCCATGCGACGAAGATCTTGCATTCGCTCGGTCAGATTTCGGACGGTCGTTTTGGCGAATGCCTTGCATAGCTTCTCGCAGTCTTGCATGGTGCCGCCGAACTTGTGGCCAGCGATGGGCTCCTCGCTGAGAACAATCTCGCAGCTAGCTGGGAATCCACGCCCTCCACTTTCATCTCACGTTTTCCGTCCTTGTGTCGTTCCAAGAAAGGCGACAGCTATGGGCTCAGCCTCTCCCCGAACTTGTCTTCATAGTCGATGTAGCGGTGTTGAATGTACGACACCGTGCGGTCCACCTCCTGCGTGACAATGGTGACGTCCACCTTAGGGGGGGGGGGGGGGGGTGGGGTGTTGAATACAATCAAACAAGTCCATGTCAAATTACAGCGTCAACAAACTAGGTAACCCAGGCACAAAAGCGCAATCTAGCGATGCCATTTTTTTACGGAATCCCACCTTGCGCCTCTGAAAAAACAGGTTCAAATGTTGAGCTCGGCCAAGATGCCTGCAAAAAATAAAAAGGCAGAAGTGAAACTTCAAGGTCTGCACGGTGCGGGCGATGGTGTGCCTGTTCTCGATGAAGATCGTGTCAAACATTATATATGTGTTATAGCTGTGTAGGCTATAGTGGGTTAGCCTTTAAGGGGTACACAACTCTAGGGTTTCCTACTTGTACTCCAATGTTTCATAGTTCAATCACTTCTTGCTTCTGACATGGTATTAAGAGCTTAGGTTCTAGACCTAAGGGCCCACCGTTCCGCTAGAGGTGCCCTCGTGCGCCCTTTTTTTTAGCGCCCTCGTGCGCCTCTCCCCTAGTGCGCCCTCGTGCGCTCTCCTCTCACGCTGCCCGTGTGCAGCCCGCTAGCGGCCCGAGCGCGGCCCAACCATTTTAGCGCGCGTAGGAAAACCGCCGCCTAGGGCGGCCCGATTTTTTTCTCGCGAGCCCCAGCAGGCCGTCGCCCGTAGGCCTCGTTCGCCCCTAGGCCGACGCGCGACCCACAGCCGCCCGCCCGCATGTCGCAGCCAGCGCGCCGCGGCGATCGCGCGTCGGCTGCTGCAGCTCGCGCTTAGCCGCCGCTAGAACGCAGCCGCGGCCCGCGCCAGCTGCACCCTAGGCGCAGCCGCGCACCGAGCATAGGCCCGCCGTCGCGCCGCCTTACCTGCCCGGGCCGCGTCGCCCGAGTCGCGTCGCCCGAGTCGCGCCGCCCGAGCCGCGCCGCCCTGACTGAGTCGCATCGCCCTACCTGCAGCAACTGCTCCTACTGCTACTACTATTGTTACTGCTACTGCTGCTACTGCTACTCCTGCTACTGCCACTATGCCCAATCCCACTATTCTCACCTTTGACGCCGAGGGCCGCCCGATTAAGTTCGATGTCTGGCTTGATGACCTTCACCTGTACCTACAGATCACTACCAAGGACGATGTTTCCCTCTATGACCACAAGTCCGGAGCTGCTCCCGCACCTGCTACTACTGCTGACTGTACGACTCGCTCACAGTGGCAGACTCGTGACGCCCATGCTCGCCTAGCCGTTCGCAACCATCTGCTGTTAGATGAGCGCGAGCACTTCGGCCAGCATAAGACCGCTAAGGAACTGTACGGTGCTCTAGTTGCCCGCTACTCCTCCCCTGCTACTGCTGCGATCGGCCGTCTCTCACTGCCCTACCTCTTCCCTGATCTGTCTGCCTTTACCACTGTAGCTGACCTCATCACTCACCTCCGTACGAGTGATCTCCGCTACCGTGCCGCACTCCCCCCCGACTTCCTCGCCAAGAACCCCCCCCCCGATGTACATCACCCTCTACCACCTGGTCACTCACCTCCCTGACTCTCTTCGCGCTGTCCGGGACCACTTTCTCGCTCTCTCCCCCACTGACCTCACTGTCGACCTCCTCGAGAAGGAACTCCTAGCAGCTGAGAAGAGCATTGTAGCTGTAGGTGTCTCTCGCGGTGACCCCCGCACCCCCTTCTTTGAGGGGTGCTCCCCCTCCCCCCTCCTCCCCTCCATTGCATCTGCTGCTGCTGTCGACTACCTCGGTGCTGAGGGGGTTGGAGCTGCATTCGCTCCCAGTGGGAGGCGCAGGGGCGGCAGGGGCAAGGGGGGCCGGGGTGGAGGAGGCGGCGGCGGAGGAGGTGGTGGTGGAGGGGGTGGAGGGGGCGGCGGCGGTGGCGGCAGTGGTGGGAGTGGTACTGGTGGTGCGGGGGGCAGTGGCGGAGTAGGGGGTGCTGGAGGCGGCGGTGGTGGAGGTGGAGGTGGGAGTGGTGGCAGTGGTGGCGGCGGTGGAGCTAGTGGAGGGCGCGGTGGAGCGGTGCAGCGTGGCGGGTTCGGCGGCGGCCAGAGGCAGCAGCAGCAGCGTCCCAGCGAGCCCCCGTCACCCTATCAGCTCCGTGAGTGGTACTCTCAGCGTGGGGGGTCTGGGGGTGGAGGTACCTGCCCGTACGTCATCCGCACAGGTGACCACACTGGCAAGACTTGTGGGAGGTTTCATACGGCGCAGCGCTGTTTCTTTTGCCTCGACGACGCCTGGCGCGAGCAGTTTCCTGACGCCTCTGAGCTGCCCCGCTGGGCTAATCTGCTTAAGAAGGGGATTGATATCTTTGCTCTTGATTATGATGCTATCCTTGCTGCTATGTATGCATTGACTATTGGTGTTGAGGGTGACTGTTACCTGAGTGTACCGCCCGACCCAGGTATTGGGACCAGTGAGGCTGCGGCTCCAGGTGCTAGCGCGTCTACTGCTTTAGGTCCTGGTGAGGCTGCTGCCCTAGGTGCTAGTGCGTCTACGTCTGCTGGTACCGCACCTACTGAGGCACTGCACACCTTCACACTGGACTTAGGTGCTTCTCGCTGTTTCTTCAGCGACCGCACTGCCCTAGAGCAGCTCCCTAGACCGGTCGCTGTCTCCCTGGCTGACCCCTCAGGGGGTCCGGTCCTTGCGACCTCCACCACTGCCCTCCCTTGTCCTGCTGTCTCGTCTGGCACGCTGTCGGGCCTCTACCTCCCCTCATTCTCTACGAACTTGGTGGCTGGTTCCGCGCTGAAGGACGCGGGTGTTCACCAGTTCACCCCGGCCTACGAGCGTGTGACGCACTGCACGTGTGCCCGGACGGGTCATCACCTGGCTACCTTCACTCGACAGCCGGGGTCGGACTTGTACACACTGACCACTGAGTCCCCTCAGGTAGCTGCGTCAGCGTCTGCGTCAGGTCAGCTCTCCTCCCGTGCCGTTCCCTGTGTCTTCCTTGGCTTTGTCCCTAACGCGCCTGGCTGGCAGTTTTACCACCCCACCTCGCGCCGTGTCTTCGCCTCTCAGGACGTCACCTTTGACGAGTCGGTACCCTTTTACCGTCTCTTCCCCTACCGCACTGCCCCGCTCCCCCCCCTGCCGCTCTTCCTCACCCCAGGTGTCCCGTCGGTAGACCCCCTCCCTCCCCAGGGTGCTGCTCCCTCAGGTGTTTCCCAGGTAGACCCGGTCAAGCCTGTCGAGGTAGCTGTTGACTCTGGTCCTGCGCGAAGTGCTGAGCGTGCTGAGCCTGGTGGTGCTGAGCCAGGGGGTTCGGGGACTGGGGGTTTTGAGCCTGGGGGTGCGGAGACTGGGGGTGCTGAGTCTGTGAGTGCGGAGAGTTTAGGTGCTTAGCCTGGAGGTGCTAAGACTAGGGGTGCTGAGACTGGGGGTGCTGAGCCTGGTGACGCTCCCTCTTTATAACAGCTGCGTGAGTGGTACTCCCAGCGCTACAGCCTCCGTCGTGGGGCTACTAGAGCTGGGGGGTCTGCTAGAGTCGGGGCTGGTGGCCCCGCCGGTGCAGTGTCGCAGCCAGAGCCTCCCTCCCCTCAACGGCTATGTGAGTGGTACGCTCGGCGCTGCAGCCTCAGGAGTAGAGCTCCTGGTGTTGAGGTACCGCCAGTTGGAGGTCCTGCTGGTGCTGGTGCTGCTGGAGGTGCTGGTGGTGCTGCTGGAGGTGCTGCTGGTACTGCTGGAGGTCCTGGAGCTGCTGGAGGTGCTGCTGGTGCTGCTGGAGGTCCTGGAGCGGCTGGAGGTGCTGCTAGTGCTGCTGGAGGTTCTGGAGCTGCTGGAGGTGCTGCCGGTGCTGCTGGAGGTTCTGGAGCTGCCGGAGGTGCTGCTGGTGCTGGTTCGGCTGGAGGTTCTGGTGCTGTCTCTGCTGCTTCTGGGGGCACTTCACGGCCGCGGCCGTACTTTGTTCTGCTCCTTCAGCAGGTTCTTGGTCAGCTGCCTCCTAATTTTCCTCCTCGCTCTGTAGAGTGTCCTCCGCCTGTCCAGTCGCAGTCCCTGCTCCCGCCTGCCGCGCCGCTTCCTGGTCCTTCTCCCTACACTGGTCCGACAAGCGGTCTTACAGAGTGTCGTAAGCCTGAGTCTCGTCCTGTGTCGTCTGTGTCTCGTCCTGTGTCACTGGTTTGTGCTGCTCGCACTGGTCGCCGTGGTCCGCGTGAGCGTCCTCCAACTGTGCCTGGCACACACTTCATGACGCTGTGTCCTTCCACTGCTCCACAGCGTGTCCCTCTGCCGTCTCCTCCTGCGTCCTCTCTTCCTGTCCTTGCTGCCCCGGAGTCTAACTCTCTTCGTGCTACCAATCCTACTGTCACGCGTCTCCTGGCCACTGCTGTCACTGACCCTTCCTTTGAGTCTGCTGCTGCGTTTGCCCTAGTTGCTGAGCTTGTCACCTTTGCTGCTCGCTGTCGTCTAGACTATGCTGCGAGTCTTGTTGCTAAGTCTGAGTCTGTCTGTCCTCAGTCCGTCGGGGGTGAGTGTGCTCTAGGCACGGACGTCCTTGAGGACAGGCAGGAGGACCTTGATTGTCTTGCAGTCGCTGCGCCTCATCTCGTATCCATGCTGATTGCCCCTGAGGGAGACCCGGATGCTCCAGACATCCCGACCCCGCGCTCTTACTCTGAGGCGATTGCGGGTGAGTACTCCTCACAGTTGCAATCAGCCATGGACGCAGAGATGGCATCCTGGATGTCCACTGGCACTTACGTCGACGAGGTTCCCCCTCCTAGGGCGAACATCGTCAGTGGCATGTGGATTTTCAGGGTGAAGCGGCCGCCGGGTTCTCCACCTGTCTTCAAGGCTCGTTACATTGCTTGAGGCTTCAGCCAGCGAGAGGGAGTAGACTTCTTTCAGACCTTCTCCCCCACCCCGAAGATGACCACTCTTCGGGTGCTACTGCACGTTGCTGCTCAGCGGGACTACGAGCTTCACTCTCTTGACTTCAGCACAACTTTCTTGCAGGGCAGCCTGCACGAGGAGATCCGGCTGCGCCGCCCTCCTGGTTTCACTGGGTCGTTTCCTCCTGGTACCCAGTGGAGCCTCCGCCGGCCGGTCTACGGTCTCCGCCAGGCGCCACGTGAGTGGCACAACACACTAAGGACTACTCTTGCGGCACTTGGGTTCGCGCCCTCTACTGCTGACCCTTCGCTGTTTCTGCGCACCGACACTTCGCTGCCGCTGTTCTACATCCTCGTGTACGTCGACGACTTGGTCTTTGCCACTGCTGACACTGAGGCTCTCGCCCACGTGAAGTCGGAGCTGCAGAAGAGATACACGTGCACAGACCTGGGTGAACTGCGCAGCTACCTTGGCTTGCAGATCACCCGGGACAGAGCACGCCGCATCATCACACTGACTCAGTCACACTTGGTGCAGCAGGTCCTTCAGCGCTTCTGCTTCACCTGGTCCTCAGCACAGGCCACTCCTCTGGCTATAGGTCACTCGCTCTCAGCTCTGCCTTTGGATGAGTCCGTAGAGCCGAGTGGTCCTTACCCAGAGTTAGTTGGTTGCTTCATGTACCTGATGATTTGCACTTGTCCTGACCTAGCATACCCTCTTGGCCTTCTAGCTCGCTACGCGGCTCCTGGCAGGCACCGAAAGGTGCACTGGGATGCTACAAAGAGGGTATTGCGCTACTTGTGCAGTACATCGAGCATGGGGCTCGTGCTTGGAGGAGGGAGCTCAATTGTTCTCACTGGGCACTCATACCCTTCTTGGGTTGACGACCAGGCTACTCAGCGGTCGTCACAGGGTTACACCTTCATCCTTGGCTCTGGTTCAGTTTCTTGGCGTTCTACTCGCTCGTTTTCTGTTCTCAGCTCCAGTTGTGAGGCTGAGATATACGCCACAGCCATGGCTACACAGGAGTTGCGCTGGCTGACCTACCTGCTGACCGACTTGGGAGAGCGGCCTAGTTCTCCTCCAGTGCTGTACGTCGACAACAAGGCTGCCATTGCCTTGTGTGAGGAGCACAGACTAGAGCACAGAACGAAGCACATCACTCTCCGTTACTTCCTGGCTCGAGAGCTGCAGCAGCGCGGTCAGCTTCGTCCGCGTTACGTGGCCACTCAGGCCAACACCGCTGAAATATTCATCAAGGCACTTCAGCCTGGTGATCATCAGCGCTTCTGCACTTTGCTGGGGCTGGTGCCCACTTTTCCTCACTTGCTGTAGGCTTTGCCTGTACTGTGATCTCTATATATATACCTGCCTGGTTGCTTTGCTAGGTTGAGATCACCTTGCTGTTTGTGATGCTTATATGCCTCTGCATGTGAACTGGCCCTGTGGCCCTGTGCTTGTGCTCAGAGTGTGTGGTGACGTTGTGATCCACCCTGAGTTTGTTTGCCTTTCTTGACTGGTCTTGTGACCCCTTGCTCTCCCCCACTTCGCCTATGGGGGTGTGTCAAACATTATATGAGTTATAGCTGTGTAGGCTATAGTTGGTTAGCTTTTAAGGGGTACACAACTCTAGGGTTTCCTACTTGTACTCCAATGTTTCATAGTTCAATCACTTCTTGTTTTTGACAGATCGCCGCCCCAAGAATTCGGCATATGTGGAGCACTGCGTCCCCCCGTGACAGCCACCGCATATTGAAGAGCCCCTGATAATCTAAGTTGGTCTTGTGGTACACCAGCTGCAACTCCTTGAACCGCTCATACCAGGGAGTTGACTTCCCAACGATCGAACCGATTGCCCTGATGGCATCGTCCACGATGTTGAAGTATGGAAAGGCCTCTGCAACATCTTTGACCGCTAGTGCTTCTCTGCACGGTAAGGAACAGAGGGGTTGCAAAATAGTTCAAAGGTAAATGAACCACAAATCGTATACACACAATCATTAGATACGGTCCAGGGTGAACATATCAAATAAAGGAATTATCACTCACATATGCGCAATGCAGTGGCACCCGACGAGATGCGGAATCTGCATTTCAAGGCGCGTCATAAGCCTTGTTTGCGATCCAACCATGACAGAGGCGCCGTTTGTTGATACCCCAACGGTTTTCTGCAGGTCGATGCCGATGGACTCCAGATGCTGGAGTAGAACTGCAAGCAGAGAAGCCGTGTCGCACTGGTTGACGATAAGTAACGACGGAAACTTCGTTACCACCACGATGTTCTTCATGAAAGTGACAAACAAAATCATGTGTTTGCCACGAGTGCGGTCAGTGCTTTCGTCGCGACTAATGCCAATGTATGGCGACGCGTGCAAGTGTCGCATCTGCTCGCGGTGCAGGAAAGTGGTTAATGCCTTAACTATTTCCGCAAAACCATACATGGCTAGAAACAATGAGAAGTTGTTAGTACACATTGGAAAAAACATATGAAATCGAGTAAAACGTTCAACATCAGCGGGACTCACTGTGTGATGTACACGCCGTAAGACTGTCACGGTATGTGGGCGACGCCCTCCTTAGCAAGGAACTGCACGAGCCGCGGGTACATCTGTATCGGCGTGTCCGTCTTGCACACAAACACGATGCTCCGCATAAGCCGCGAAATCCGTGCGCCCTCCTGATCGCCCTTCGCAAAGTCATCGATGCGCTTATGCTCCTCGATTTTCTTCATCAGTCCCATTTGCTTCTTCATGGCGTTGTCGTGCTTCACGCTCGCCTCGTGCCAGCGGAAGGACCCGATCTGGAGGTCCCGACCTCCTATCCCATTGCGGCCGTAGCGAGCATCGTCCTCCCCGTGCCCTATGAAGACACTGCAACGAAGGCAAGGAAAACCGTCAGTTGTTTTGTCAAGGACTAACCATGAGAACAGCTGTAGCTAATCTGACGTGTAGATCCTCTGGGCCTTCAAATACAACTTCTCCATTTTAGAAAGCTTGCTTTCTTGTTGTAGCAATGGCATCGTCTCATTTCAAATGGCAAAGTACAGACATGTCCAAGCTAGCATGCAATTATTCTAAAGCAATCAACTATCCATAATTGGTCCCAGTGCTACGGGGTGGGTGGGCGGGAAATTAGGCTAAGCCGTTTGAAAATGAAAGACGTGGGTGGAGGGAAATGACCTCCAGCCCACGTTTTGTACTCCAAAACGGGAGTTTAGCGCGGTTCGCCGATAACCATTGCTACATTACAAGCCGCTTCGCTTTCAAAATACAAAATTTTGAAAAGCGTTACAACTTTTAAAAATATTCATATTTTAGAAAGCTTGCTTTCTTGTTGTAGCAATGGCATCGTCTCATTTCAAATGGGTCTTCTGAGACATGTGTCTTGTTGGACGCTGTTGGCTCGCCACTGTCGTGGCGTGTTGAGCGGGGGAGAGGGCTCGTGCTGGGTCTTGAACTTGCTTCGAAGCCCCCACCAGTTGGTCTGCGGCAGGCGTGATGTACGTCTCCTTGGCGGTGTCGCTGCTCCACCTTCCTAGTCGCTTCAGGATGCGGTCTGATATTCCGGCGTTGGCTGCGACAGTTGCTGCACCTTTCCGAAAAGAGTGGGTGATGAGATGCTCGAAACTAAGACCGATTTTGTTGAAGGCCTCTTTGCACCAGTTGCGGATTGTGGTGTTAGAATCCTAGAGTTTAGTAGGCTTAGGAGCCATTGCTAGTTGCCTTAGTAGCTTAGGTTTAGGGTTGATGAAAGTCAAGAAAGTTGAGAGAGGAGAAAAGGGGGTTTCACTATAGGTTGGCAACAACATATAGCAAAGGATCAAAGAAGGTGCACCACCAAACAAAGTTTATAATAACTACACTAACTACAGCTACAGGCAGTTACAGATATATTTTGACACTCCCCCATAACTGCCTGCAGCAGAAGCTAATGCAAAGACACCCCCTGAAGGGGTACACTAAGCGCAGCAGAAGGAGAGGGCAAGTGAGGAGGAGGGAATATATGAGGAGAGGCTGCTGGCAGGTGAAGCTGCTGGCTCCAAGGCAGCTGCTTCCTAGAACCTTCCTCAGTCCTCCAACTCCCCCTTCCACACTCCTTGACAGCCCTAGCACCTCTCCCCCAGCTCCCCCACACCCTCACACCCACCCCCACCCCCCAGCGGCAGCTGCAGCAATGGGAGAGAAAGGAGGAGGAGGGGAAGGGGATCACACACACCCATCACCCCCATACCCACCACCCCCATAGCCTCCGTTCCACGGCTGCACGCGCAGCAGGGAGACAAAGAAGGGGGAGGGGGAAGAGCAGGGGCAGCATAGGCACGGGAAGGGCAGCCGCGCGTGCAGGGCAACAGCGCGGAGCAGTAGCAGAGCGCACAAGGGCGCAGGCAGACCAGAGCGCACAAGGGCACGGGCAGCAGCAGGGCGCACGACGGGCAGCACAGGCACGGGCAGCAACGGGCGGCAACGGGCAGCACAGGCACGGGCAGCAACTGGCAGCAACGGGCAGCACAGGCACGGGCAGCAACAGGCAGCAACAGGCAGCACAGGCACGGGCAGCAACGGGCGGCAACGGGCAGCACAGGCAAAGGCAGCCATGGGCGGCAACAGGCAGCACAGGCACGGGCAGCAACAGACAGCACAGGCACGGGCAGCAATGGGCGGCAACAGACAGCACAGGCACGGGCAGCAACGGGCGGCAACGGGCAGCACAGGCACGGGCAGCAACGGGCGGCAACGGGCAGCACAGACACAGGCAGCAACAGGTAGCAACGGGCAGCACAGGCACGGGCAGCAACAGGCAGCAACGGGCAGCACAGGCACAGGCAGCAACGGGCGGCAACAGGCAGCACAGGCACGGGAAGCAACAGGCAGCACAGGCACGGGCAGCAACGGGCGGCAACAGGCAGCACAGGCACGGGCAGCAACGGGCGGCAACGGGCAGCACAGGCACGGGCAGCAATGGGCGGCAACGGGCAGCACAAGCACAGGCAGCAACGGGCGGCAACGGGCAGCACAGGCTCGGGCAGCAGCAGGCAGCAGCGGGCAGCACAGGCACAGGCAGCAACGGGCGGCAACAGGCAGCACATGCACGGGCAGCGACAGGCAGCACAGGCACGGGCAGCAACGGGCAGCAACACGCAGCATAGGCACGGGCAGCAACAGGCAGCAACGGGCAGCACAGGCACGGGAAGCAACAGGCAGCACAGGCACAGGCAGCAACAGGCAGCACAGGCACGGGCAGCAACAGG
The DNA here is from genome assembly GCA_948144175.1 of Closterium sp. NIES-65. NCBI lineage: Eukaryota > Viridiplantae > Streptophyta > Zygnematophyceae > Desmidiales > Closteriaceae > Closterium > Closterium sp. NIES-65. The sequence continues at coordinate 634,974 of CANXME010000298.1, read as the reverse complement.
CAGCACAGGCACGGGCAGCCGTACCGAGTCTAGGAGCGGCGGTGCATACAGCTGTGGGGTCGGCGCCGTGGGCTGCTGCTGGGGCGGCTTGCGGGGTCCAGGGGCGGCTGCTGTTGCTGGAGCGGCTGCTCCAGGTGCTGCTGCTGCTGGGGCGGCCGCTGCAGTGGCGGCGGCTCCAGGGGCTGCTGTTGTTGGGGCAGCGGCTCCAGGGGCTGCTACTGCTGGGTCGGCTGCTCCAGGCGCTGCTGCTGCTGGGGCGGCCGCTCCAGTGGCGGCTGCTGAGGTCCAGGGGCGGCACTGATGCAAGGTAGGCCCGCGCTCGGCTGCAACGCTGGCGCGGGTGCAGGTGAGGCAGAGGCGGTGGCCAGGGGGGAGGGCGCCGCGACGAGTAGGAACGACGCCCAAGGGGTGCCGCTACGAGTAGGGGCGACGCCCCAGGGGCACCGCGACGAGCAGGGGCGGCGTCCAGGGGGCGCCGCGACGAGCAGTGGCGACGCCCCGCGGGTCCCGCAGGGGCGTCACGACGAGCAAGGCGACGCCGTGCGGGTCCTGCAGGGGCGTCGCGACGAGCAGGAGCGGCGACGCCCGGGTCCCGCAGGTGCGTCGCGACGAGCAGGAGCGGCGCCTCGCAAGGCGCCGCGAAGTGGAGGGTACGGGCGGGCAAAACAGGCCCGCCCGTGGACGTGAGGCAGGCGCGCAGGCGGCGTGAGGGCAGGTCACGCGCGGGGCAGAAAATCGCCGTGCGCCTACGCCGCGCGCCCGAGGCGCGCGGTAAGACGATAGGCAGCGGAAGCAGGAAGGCAGCAGGAACGTACCTGCTCTGAATACCATGTTAGAATCCTAGAGTTTAGTAGGCTTAGGAGCCATAGCTAGTTGCCTTAGTAGCTTAGGTTTAGGGTTGATGAAAGTCGAGAAAGTTGAGAGAGGAGAAAAGGGGGTTTCACTATAGGTTGGCAGCAACATATAGCAAAGGATCAAAGAAGGTGCACCACCAAACAAAGTTTATAATAACTACACTAACTACAGCTACAGGCAGTTACAGATATATTCTGACATGTGGTGTAGGATGGCGACTTGGCGGCTCCGTTTTTCCCACCCTCTGTTCCAAAGACGCGGATGAGTGGGCCTTGTTGCGATTGATCGTATCGTGCTAGGTGTATGAATCATTTGGTGCACCGAAGTGGGCAGAAGGGGCCAGGGCTTGCCGCTACCGGGACCCATGTGCCTTCTCTTGCCTGATCCGTCTTCGCAAAATCTCTGACTTGAGAGGTGAATGCGCCGATGGACGGGCATGATGCCCCGATCGACCGATGCACGAAGCTGACTGCAGAGCATGTCAACTGAATTGCAGACACCGTAGCCTTGTGTTGAATGGCGTGGACCAGGTACAGCGCGAGCGTCATGTTAGTGCATGGGAGGAACTTGAGCTTGTGGTGTAGGCAAAAGGAGCGGAACTTGACCCAGTAGGGCTCGTATGTACGGATTGTGGAGTCGGCCCGCGTTTGCGTGGTTATCTCTAGTAGGCGATGCTTGAGTTTTTCCAGCAATCCTGCATCGTGTGCAAAAGCAGTTAGCAGGGGAATGACACGCGTAGTGCGACCATAGGACTACACGGCAAACCGTCGCCGGAGAAGGCGCTGGAGTGATTGCCTGCCATCAGGCACTGGCTACTGTGCGTGAGGTGGAGGTGGGTATGAATGTAGGTGGCCCATTGAGGAGGGGAGGGTTGCAGTAGGGGCCACCAAATTGCGCCAGGCCAGTAAGGCGTGGCGAGAGTGATGGCGGCGTGAGTTCATTTCGCATGGTGGAGCACTGCTGGGATTAAGTGCGGTGGAGGGAATGCGTATCCCTGCTCGGAGGTCCATGGGATCGAGAATGCGTCGACTGCCACTGCGTCTGGGTGCGGTGTTTTGGAGTAGAACCGAGGTAGCTTGGTATTGCTCCCATTTGCGAATAGATCGATTGAGTGCGGGCCCAGGCGGCGCTCGATGAGCCGGAACCAAGGTGTCTTTAGTGAGTAGTCGTCACGATCGAGCGCCTTGGAGAGTTCATCCGCCCGTGTGTTTAGTTCGCGCGGGATCCATTCGACCACGAGCCGAATCCGAAAAGTCATGCATGTTTGGATGATCGACTTGCACGTCGCTGTAAGGTTGGTCGGCCTTGAACCACCTTTCCGAAGGATGAAGAAAACGCCTTGGTTATCGGTCCTTGCGAGGACGTGCTGGTCGCGGATTCTTTCTGAAAACGTTTGGAGTGCCCATAGAAAGCCATCTATCTCTCGCTGTGTGCTGGATGCCTCTAGTAGATGCTTCGGCATTGCCGCACTTTCCTCGATACTCCGTCCTGGGAACTTGTCCAACGTCGCTCCCCAACTGTGTGCGCTGGCATCCACATGGATGACGGCATCGTAGCTGTTGGGGACGTGAAATGGGGCGCCGTTGAATTTGTCGAACTCGTGGCATCAAAAGTCCAGTTCTTCAATCGCCATAGGGTCCAGCAGCACTTTACTATTCCATGATGGTGCCTGCTGGATTGCCTGCAGCAGGCCTTGACTGAACGCTCGTGTCGTCGCCCCAAGAACTAGTGACATGGATGCCAGCATGCCGGTGACTCTGGCGATGTGACGGAATGGGACCTTGCGTTCTGCCTTTCCTTCCCTCAGAAGGACTTGGAGGGTGGAGAGTAGTGAGGCTCGACGTTCAGCGCCGATAGAGAACTGACCACGGTCAGTGTCTAACTCGACGCCCAGGAAACGCAACTGCTGGGTCGGTTGTAGATGCGACTTTTTCGAGTTGATCACAAGCCCTGCCTTGTTGAGGTCATGTATGATTGATTGACATGTGGCTCGTGCTTTCGCTTCCGTGTCACAAAGGAAGAGGATGTCGTCGACATAAGGAATGACCCGTATGCCCATGGCTCGCCAGCGCCGAGTGAGTTGTTTGATCAGTTGTGTAAAAACGAATGGGGCCGTCGCGAGGCCGAACGGGAGCGAGTGGAATATGTATGTCTTTCTGTCAAATCGAAATCCCAGGTACTTCCAGCACGATGGGTGAATATCCACGTGGTGATACCCAGACTTTAGGTCGATAGAGAACACCCAGTCGCCCACGCAAGCGATCTCCGCAACCCGATTGAGCCCCTCGTACTTGAATTTTGGAATGCGCAGGTGCAGGTTCACTTGGCGGAGGTCGAGGATCAGTCGGCATTTCTCTCTTTGGACCACCACGTTCAGTGGGCTAATGCATACGGTCTGAGCCGCGGGGGCAAGAGCAGCTGCGCCGCTTTCTAGGAGCTTGCTAATAGCCTGTTTGGTAAACTGGGCGTGGATCTGTGCGCCCGCGTGATTGTCGCGCTGGAACGGCGCTGGGGGAATGAGTTCCCATGGCATCCACTAACCGTGAAGTATCACTGAGAGTATGAAGCTGCTGTCGCACCATGAGCTGCACCATGGGAATGCCAAGCGTAGCCGACCGCACATCTTTGTGACGAGCTGATCTGTGATCGCGTATTCGTAGGGGATGTGTCGCTCGCCCATCCCGCCATCCGGTGGATCCGTGCAACGGGTCGCAAAAAGGGCACAGGCAGTGAAGATTTTTTTTTTTTTTTTTTTTTTTTGCATCAGCTCTAGTTGCTATTAATACGAGTGCATGTACTAGTGAACAACGGGGCAGTGTATGGCCGAACCCTCACAAGGTAGGCCATTTACCCACCCTTCCCCTTCTCTTTCATATTGATACGTTCACCTCTCTCCCTTGTTGTTGTTGTTGTTGTTTTTTTTTTTTTTTTTTTTTTTTTTTTTTTTTTTTTTTTGTCTTTCAACGCCTAATGTCAGAACATTATAGCTTACTTATTTGTGTAGGCTATAGTGGGGTATCCCATAGGGGGTACAACCCAATTAGGGTTTCCTATATGTACTCACTTCATTCATAGTCATTCCACTCTCGTTCTCATTTTCACATGGAATCAGAGCAGGTCCCCTCCTAGGGACTGTTCCTAGGGCCCACCGAAGCGCGCCTCGAGTCGCGCTCTCCCATTTTTTTTAGCGACCCGTCGTGTCGCCCCTAGCGGCCCGTCGCGCCGACCCTACGGTCGCGCCGAGCCGCCTTAGCGGCAGTGGCGCGCCGCCCTTGCAGCGGCCTGTCGCGCCGCCCTACCTCGCGGCCTCGCCGCCCTACTCCTGCGGCCCCGCCACCCTACGTCGCGGCCCCGCCGCCCTACGCCGACGGACCCACCGCCCTATCACGCGGCCCCGCCGCCCTACTCCTGCAGCCCCGCCGCCCTACATCGCGGCCCCGCCGCCCTACACCGACGGCCCCGCCGCCCTACTGACGCGGCCCCGCCGCCCTACTCCTGCGTCCCCGCCGCCCTACATCGCGGCCCCGCCGCCCTACACCGACGGCCCCGCCGCCCTACTGACGCGGCCCCGCCGCCCTACTCCTACGGCCCCGCCGCCCTACATTGCGGCCCCGCCGCCCTACACCGACGACCCCGCCGCCCTACTAACGCGGCCCCGCCGCCCTACTCCTGCGGCCCCGCCGCCCTACTTCGCGGCCCCGCCGCCCTACCTTTCGACGGCCCCGCCGCCCTACGTTGCGGCCCCACCGACCTTCTTGACGGCCCCGCCGCCCTGCTCCCGCGGCCCCGCCGACCTACTCTGCGGCCCGCCAGCCGCCCTACCTGCTGCCCTCCCGCAGCTCTACCTGCGGCCCACCCGTCGCCCTACCCACGACCGCCACGCCGCCCTGAACCAGCGCCACCGAGCCGCCCGACCGCCGGGTCGCCCAGCAGCCGAGCCGCCGAGCCGCCCCGCAGCCGAGCCGCTGAGCCGCCGAGCCGCCCAGCAACCGAGCCGCCGAGCCGCCGAGCCGCCCAGCAGCCGAGCAGCCGAGCCGCCGAGCCGCCCAGCAGCCAAGCCGCGGAGCAGCCGAACCGCCCAGCAGCCGAGCCGCCCAGCAGCCGAGCCGCCGGCCGCTGAGCTGCCCTACTTCCAGACCGCCTGACCTGCCCAGTCTGGTGAGCACAGAGCCTTTTTCACTGCACTGCCCTCACCCTACTGTTTGCACTGCTAGAGTCTGTCGTCATGGCTACCCCTAGTGTCCTCGCTTTTGACGCTGAGGGTCGAGCCATTGACTTTGAGGTCTGGGTCGACGACCTGCAGCTGTTCTTACAGTGCGATAGGGCAGACAATCTTTCTCTCTTTGACCTCACCTCTGGCGCCTCTCCTGCCCCTGCTGCTGATGCTGACCCTACTATTCGCTCCCAGTGGGCCACGGCGCGATGCTGCTGCACGTCTTGCTGTGCGTCGCCACCTCCCTACCTCTGAGCGTGCGCACTTTAGTCAGTACAAGAGTGCTCAGACCTTGTACAACGCTGTAGTTGCACGCTACTCCTCCCCTGCCACTGCTGCACTGAGCCGCCTCATGCTACCCTTCCTCTTCCCTGACCTTGCCGCCTTTCCCACAGTCGCTGATCTCACTACGCACCTCCGCACTAGTGACACCCGCTACCGCGCTGCGCTTCCTGCTGACTTCTGCGCCAAGAACCCCCCCCCCCCCCCCCCCCCCCATGTACATCACTCTCTACTTTCTAGTCACCCGCCTCCCTGACTCCCTTCGTGTAGTCCGGGACCACTTCCTCGCGGTCTATCCAACCACTCTCACAGTCGACAGCCTAGAGAAGGCCCTCCTAGCGGCGGAGAAGAGCATCGTCGCTGTAGGAGCCTCTCGAGGTGACCCCCGCGCCCCCATCTTTGAGGGGTGTTCTCCTTCCCCTCTCTTGCCCTCTGTCGCCTCTGCCGCTGAGGCCGACCTCGTTGGTCTTGAGTTGGTCGGTGCGGCATCTGCCCCTAGCGGGAGACGCCAACCTGGCAAGGGCAAGGGGGGCAAGGGAGCGGGTGGGGCTAGCGGGGGCGGTGGCGGTGGAGGTGGGGGCGGCGGAGGGAGTGGGGGTGGCGATGGAGGAGGTGGCGGGGGTGGGGGTGCTGGTGGTAGGAGTGGAGGCGGAGGCGGCGTCGACGGCGGCGGTACTGGCGGGGGTGGCGGCGGTGGCGGAGGTGGAGGAGTTGGAGGTGGAGGTGGTGGAGGTGGTCGGAGTGGCACTTCACAGCGGAGCGGCACTGGGGGTAGTCAGCGCCAGCAGCAGCAGCAGCAGCGTTCTCGCGACGTCCCCACCCCTCAGCAGCTCCGTGAGTGGTACACGCAGCGTCAGCGTGGTGGGGGTCTTGGTCCGTACACCTACGTCCTTCGCACCGGCGACCGCGCGGGTGAGCAGTGTGGGGGTGCCCACCCCACCCAGCGCTGTTTTGGCCGCCTGACGGACGCTTGGCGTCAGCAGTTTCCGGAGGCCACGGAGATCCCCCGCTGGGGAGAGCTGTCTAGGGCTGGCGTAGCTATCTTTGATCTTGACTTTGATGCTATCCTTGCTGCCATGTATGCTGTGACTATTAGTGATGAGGGTGAGTGTTACCAGTGTTTTCCGCCCGACCCGGGCATTGAGACTGCTGCTCTAGGTACTGGTGAGGCTGCTGCCCTAGGTGCTTGCGACGCTGCTGCTCTAGGTGCTAGTATGTCTGCGTCCTCAGGTACTGGTGAGTCTGCGCTCTCAGGTACTACGTCGCCTTCGGCCTCCCACACGTTCACCCTTGACTCTGGGGCGTCTCGCTCCAACTCTGGGGCGTCTCGCTCCTTCTTTCGGGATCGCACCACCCTCACGCCGCTTAGTCGGCCGGTTGCGGTTTCCCTGGCTGACCCCTCCGGGGGTCCTATCCTGTCTCGCTTCTCCACTGTCCTCCCGTGTCCGGCGGCTCCCTTTGGCACCCTGTCTGGTCTCTACCTCCCCTCATTCTCTACGAACTTGGTGAGTGGTGCTGACCTACAGGATGCGGGAGTCTACCAGTTCACCCCTGCTCGTCAGCGGGTGACGCACTGCAATAAGGCTAGCACAGGTCGACACCTGGCTACGTTTACCCGTCAGCCAGGGTCGAGCCTGTACACACTGACCACTGCGTCTCCCCCAGTTCCTGAGTTTGGTAGGGTCCCTGCGTCTGGTCAGGTGTTTGCTGCAGCGTCCAGGTCTGGTCCTGAGTCTGCCCCCTGTTCGTGTCGTCTCCTGTCTCACGAGACTCTCCTCTGGCACCACCGCCTTGGTCACCCCTCTCTGCTTCGGCTCAGAGGCATGGCCTCCCGTCTTCTTGTGTCTGGTCGCCCCCGGTCCCTCCCTCCCCTTCCTCAGGGCCCTGGCCCTACCTGTGTCCCCTGTGTTGAGGGGCGCCAACATGCTACCCCTCACTCCTCCCAGTTTCCTCCGACTGAGGCCCCGTTGCAAACGCTTCACATGGACGTGTGGGGCCCCGCCCGCGTCCGTGGACAGGGTCACGAGCGCTACTTCCTGCTTGTTGTTGACGACTACTCGCGTTACACCACAGTCTTCCCCTTGCGCAGCAAGGGTGATGTCACTGAGGTGCTGATCGACTGGATCCGCGCAGCTCGTCTCCAGCTCAGGCAGAGCTTTGGCTCGGACTTTCCTGTTCTGCGTCTACACTCGGACAGAGGCGGAGAGTTCTCCTCTGGCCTTCTGCGTGCCTACTGTCGTGCGCGAGGCATCCGTCAGACCTTCACGCTTCCGGACTCACCGCAGCAAAATGGGATTGCTGAGCGCCGCATTGGCATGGTCATGGACGTCGCTCGTACGTCTATGACGCATGCGGCTGCCCCCCATTTTCTGTGGCCGTTTGCGGTGAGGTACGCGGCGCACCAGATCAACCTTCACCCCAGGGTCTCCAGGCCGGAGACCTCCCCAGCCCTGCTGTGGACGGGGAAGGTTGGCGATGCGTCGGCGTTCCGGGTCTGGGGATCTCGGGCGTTTGTCCGCGACTTGTCTGCGGACAAGCTGTCCCCTCGCGCTGCTCCCTGCGTCTTCCTGGGGTTCCCCCCCGACACCCCTGGGTGGAAGTTCTACCACCCCACCTCTCGCCGTGTTCTGTCCTCCCAGGACGTCACGTTTGACGAGTCGGTACCCTACTACCGCCTCTTCCCCTACCGCACTCCGTCCCTCCCCCCACCCCCGCTCTTCTTGGTACCAGGTCCCCCCCCCGGTAGACCCCCTCCCCCCTCAGGGTTCTGCCCCTTCAGGTGTGTCCCAGGTAGACGCGGTCGAGCCTGTCGAGGTCACTGATGACTCTGGTGCTGCTGCGGGTGTTGAGCCTGGGGGTGCTGAGCCTGGGGGTACGGAGCCTGGGGGTGCTGAGACTGGGGGTGCTGAGACTGGAGGTGCTACGCCTGGGGGTGCTTTGCCTGGGGGTGCTGAGCCTAGAGGTTCTTCGCCTGGAGGTTCTACGGGTGCTTCGTCTCGCCGGGAGCCACTCTCCCCACAGGAGCTGCGTGAGTGGTTTGCCCGGCGCTGGAGGCGTGCTGCTGGTGCTGGAGGTTTCTCGACTACTGAGGGTGCTGCTGTCGCGGGTCCCGGAGGTGCTCCTACTGGGAGTACTGGAGCTGCTGGGCCTGCGGGTTCGACTGGAGCTGGTGCTGCTGAGGGTGCTGGTGCTGAGACTACCACTAGCGGTCCTGCTGGGGGTGCTCCTGGTGCTGCTGGAGGTTCTGGAGCTGCTGGAGGTGCTGCTGGAGCGGGTGCTCCTGGTGAGGGTACTCGTACTGTCCCTGCTGTGTCTGGTGTCGCCGCGCGGCCTCGACCGTACTTCGCTCCACTCCTATAGTAGGTTCTTGGTCTTCCACTTTCTACTGGTCCTCCTCCTCCCTTAGAGGGTCCACAGCCTGTCCCGTCACAGTCACAGCTACAGCCTGCCTCCCCTTTGCCTGCTCCTTCTCCCTACGCTGGTCCTACTGGAGGTCTTACTGAGCGTCGTGAGCCTGCGTCTCGTCCTGCATCGCCTGTTCGTACTGCACGCGCTAGTGGTCGCAGTTCGCGTCAGCGTCCTCCTCCTGTCCCTGGCACGCACCGGATGTCACTGCGTCCGTCTACTGCCCCTCTGCGTGCCCCTTTACCTTCTCCTCCTGAGTCCTCTCTTCCTGCTCTTGCCGACCCGGAGTCGGACTCTCTTCGGGCTGCCAGTCCTACTGTCACGCGTCTCCTTGCTACTGCTGTCACTGACCCTTCTCTCGAGTCTTTTGCTGCCTCTGCCCTTGTCACTGAGCTCGTCGACTTTGCTGCGCGCTGTCGTCTAGACTACGCTGCTAGTCTTGTCGCTGAGTCTGAGTCTGCCTGTCCTCCGTCCGTCGGGGGTGAGTGTGCCCTTGGCACGGACGTCGTTGAGGATAGGCAGGAGGAGTTCCAGTGTCTGGCCGCCGCTTCACCTCATCTCGCGTCTGTACTGCTCGCCCCTGAGGGAGACCCGGATGCACTAGACATCCCGACTCCGCGCTCTTACGCGGAGGCGATAGAGGGTCCCTACTCCTCTCAGTGGCAGGCAGCTATGGACGCAGAGATGGCTTCCTGGAAGTTGACGAGGTTCCCCCACCTGGGGCGAACATTGTCAGTGGCATGTGGATCTTCAGGGTGAAGCGGCCGCCGGGTTCTCCGCCTGTCTTCAAGGCACGGTACGTGGCTCGTGGCTTCAGTCAGCGACAGGGGGTTGACTACTTTCAAACCTTCTCCCCCACCCCGAAGATGACCACTCTTCGGGTATTGCTGCACGTTGCTGCTCACCGTGACTACGAGCTGCACTCTCTCGACTTCAGCACTGCTTTCTTGTAGGGCAGCCTGCACGAGGAGATCTGGCTGCGCCGCCCACCTGGCTTCACTGGGTCTTTCCCTCCTGGTACCCAGTGGAGTCTCCGGCGTCCAGTCTACGGTCTCCGCCAGGCGCCCCGTGAGTGGCACGACACACTGAGGACTACGCTTGCGGCTCTTGGGTTTGCTCCTTCTACTGCCGACCCGTCGCTGTTTGTGCGCACCAACACCTCACTGCCGCCGTTCTACATCCTCGTGTACGTCGACGACTTGGTCTCTGCCACAGCTGACACTGCTGGACTCGCCTACGTGAAGTCCGAGCTGCAGAAGAGACACACGTGCACTGACCTGGGTGAACTGCGCAGCTACCTTGGCTTGCAGATCACCCGGGACAGAGCACGCCGCACCATTACCCTGACTCAGTCACACATGGTGCAGCAGGTCCTTCAGCGCTTCGGCTTCACGTACTCCTCGCCTCAGGCCACTCCTCTGCCTACTCGCCACTCGCTCTCAGCTCTGCCTTCGGATGAGTCCGTAGAGTCGAGTGGCCCGTATCCAGAGCTTGTTGGCTGCCTCATGTACCTGATGACCTGCACTCGACCTGACCTTGCATACCCTCTTAGCATTCTCGCACGCTATGTTGCTCCTGGGAGACACCGACCAGAGCACATGGCTGCAGCGAAGAGGGTGTTGCGCTACTTGTGCAGTACGTCGGGCATGGGGCTAGTGCTTGGAGGGCAGAGTCCAGTGGTCCTCACTGGGCACGCGGACGCTTCTTGGGCTGACGACCAGGCTAAGCAGCGGTCATCATAGGGTTACACTTTCAGTCTTGGTTCCGGCTCTGTTTCGTGGCGGGCTACCCGCTCTTCTTCTGTTCTCGGCTCCAGTTGTGAGGCTGAGATCTACGCCAGGGCTATGGCTGCCCAGGAGCTTCGCTGGCTCACCTACCTGCTGACTGACCTTGGAGAGCCGCCTCGTTCTCCTCCAGTGCTGTACGTAGACAACAAGGCCATGCTGGCCTTGTGTCGAGAGCAGCGTCTGGAGCACAGGACAGAGCACATTGCTCTCCGCTACTTTCTTGCTCGTGAGCTACAGCAGCGTGGACAGTTGCGGCTTGCGTACGTGGCCTCTGAGGCCAACACTGCTGATGTCTTCACCAAGGCACTTGCGCCTTGTGATCATCAGCGCTTCTGCACTCAGTTGGGTCTTGTGCATGTCTTGCCTCACTTGCTCACCTCTTGACCTTGCTTGTACTGTCACATATATATACTCTTGCTCTTGCTTGCTTAGCCTCTTGTATATCTATATATGTGATCTTGCATGTGAACTGGCCTTTTGGCCTTTGAACTTGTGCTCGGAATGTGTGGTGACTTCGTGATCCACCCTGAGCTTTGCCTTGCTTTGCTTGACTGGTCTTGTGACCCCTTGTTCTCCCCCACTTTGCCTATGGGGGTGTGTCAGAACATTATAGCTTACTTATTTGTGTAGGCTATAGTGGGATATCCCATAGGGGGTACAGCCCAATTAGGGTTTCCTATATGTACTCACTTCATTCATAGTCATTCCACTCTTGTTCTCATTTTCACACCTAATATACACGTCCTTAGGCTTGCCGTATGTGCACCTGAGGGCTCTTGATGTTCGACGAGCTCGGGGTGGGCTGCCGGATTGTGCTTTGCACATTTTTTATGATAACGTGCCTTGTCTCGTGGGCTCTTTGCCCATCGTGTCAATTGCGCGTAGTAATATGCTTCGTATGCCCTCCTTGTGCGCTTGACGCACAAGTGGCCCTCTCGTGTCCCGTTAAATTGGGCTGGTGCTGGCCAAATAGTGTGGCCTCCTTAAGAGTCAACATCTTCATCATCTCACACTTCTCCTTGTCTTTCGTTCTTTCTCCTCTTCTCCTCCCCCCCCCCCCCCCCCCTTTTTTTTTTTTTTTTTTTTTTTTTTTTTTTTAGTACCTCAACTGCTTAGGCCTCACTCTTAGAGGGCTGCTCGCTTCAATAATCCAGGTTCCAATAATTTAAATTTCATTCATTAAGCCACACATCAACGATTGTCCACATGACTTGCCACTCCGGCCCATATTTCATGCTTTAACACGCATACAACTCATGATTGCCACCCATGGTTAAGTCCTAGGACTCCTAGTCCTACTCCCTTCCCTAGGGGTCGGCCGGCGGCCATTCTACTCGCTCCGCATGGTCTGGCCAGCGGCCTAAGCACACCATGTTGCCCATGCAACGTGCTCTTGGCGCCCCAAGTGGTTTCCCTCTCATAGGGTCACACCACCAGCGCGGGTCCTTGGGCCTCTCGCTCAGTATCGGGGCACATATTGGCCATGTGGCTGGGCTGTCCGCACTTGAAGCAGGTTCCACGAAAGCTCCTGATGTTGTTGTCCATTGGTGGACCACGTTTGTTGCCAAATGCACCGGTTCCTCGCCCTCCACCTCGTGCGGCTCGGCCGGGGTTGCCTTGGGCGCGCTCCATGGCCGCAACGTCCGCCATGGCTTGCTTGAATGGGCGCGAGGTGAACAAGCTCTTCTCTTCATACATCTTGAACCGGTTAGCGACGCGGAAATTCGTGTAATCGGTGACGTGGAGAAGCTTGAAACGATTATTGACGGGCGAGAGCGCCTTTTCGAGGAGTTCGATGGCGCTTGCCGGTTCGTTGAGCCGCACTTTCTACTCCGCATGCATCAGGTAGGCGCGCAGGTCCTCAAGGAGCTCGGCTTGTTCACGAACAGTAGCGTTCTTGAAGGAAGATGCGGTGAGGTTAGGGTTGGAGGTAGGGAGGGGGGGGAGGTGCTCGGTGGTTGAAAAAAATGCATTATCGGCAGGTGCCTCACTAGCTTCGTCGTCGGAAGTGTCGCTGTCGGCGGGATTTTCTGGGGCCGAGGTAGCTTTGGCGGTGGTGCCCTCGGCGCATGCGATTTTTGCCGTGCGAGCGCGTTTCACCGTCTCCCTTTTTTCCTTCGCGCTTTTAGCCGAAATTGACGTTTCGTTTGGTGTAGCGTTGGTTTCCGTAACGGCGGGAGCTTGCTGCTGTAACAGGGACAGCAGCTGCTGCAGTTGGGCCGATGTGAAGACAGGCGAGGCCGCAGGCGCGTCAGGGGCCTGAGGCACGTCAGGGGCCTTAGGCGCGTCAGGGCCCACGTGCGCCTGAGGCCTCGCGTCAGGCGCGTGTGCCTGCCTGCGGCGCTGACGCTGACGGGGGGTGTCGGTCGCGCTGGTCGGCGTTGACTTGGCGCACTCGTTGACTGCCGGCGCTACAGGTCCCTCAGGGGCCACTTGCGCTCGAGGCACCCCAGGGGCGCGTGCCCCAGCGACGTCGGACAGCAGAATGTCGACGGCGGTCGGGGTCAACTCCTCGTCGTCTGCCCGACGCTTGTTCCGGCGTTCGCCCGCGGGTTCGCGGGTAATATTTCCGTCGTCGGGACGAATTGAAGCGTTGGCGTTGTCACCGTTCTCGCCGTTAAGTGCCATAGTCGTCGCGTTTTGAGCGAAAATGTCCGAAAGGAGTGTGGACGGAGACTGGAAACGAGGTAGTGACTTCAATTTCGCCAGCTTGGAATTGGGAACTCGGAAACTAGGCTAAGCCGTTTGAAAATGAAAGACGTGGGTGTAGGGAAATGACCTCCAGCCCACGTTTTGTACTCCAATATGGGCGTTTAACGCGGTTCGCTGTTGACCATTGCTACATTACAAGCCGCTTCGCTTTCAAAATACAAAATTTTGAAAAGCGTTACAGCTTTTAAAAATATTCATTTCTCCTCTGCTGTCAGTCGGACAACTGGTGGTGCTTTTTTTTGCTGGGGCCGGCGGAGTCGGTGCAGGCCTAACGGGCTGCAGTCCAAATCCGAGCACAGACTGCAAGAAGCGCCGCTTCTTCGGTGTCTGTGACGCGACCGAGTCTGGCGTGGATGCATCAATGACCTGTGTTGGTATGGTCGCGGCCGGTTCAGCAATGTCTGGGCGGAGCGACCCATCGCACTCCTCGCTCCCAATAGTGTGATCGTAATCCTCCGTGCGTGGCGAACGTCCGGAAGATTACGAACGTCCCACACCTCGACCCTATCGGAATGCTCATCGTCATCTAGACCATCCCGACGATACCAATCGTCGCCTCCCCAATGGTCACCTCCGTCACAATGCTCCTCGACTTCGTGCTCGTGGGAACAAACTACCCCACGAAGAAACTCCAGACCCGTCATAGGGTGAGAGCTGCATGACGGGCCGAGATCAAGCTCAGGCACAGCGGTGTCACATCGTTAGGCATTTGTGGGAAGGCTGCAGGAACAGAGTGGCTCGAGGCGTGGCTGTGATGCTGGGTACGCAAGGTACTTGACGACGGATTGGGAAAATGAATGGAGAAACTGGGGTTCACCCCCCCTGAGCCAGCCGAGCACTAGCAGGCCTTGACCGCGTCGCCACGTTTTCACCTGTGCGCTGTATCATCCGTCGATCCTGAAGGAAGTTCAGTTGTATTGACGCCACAGATCTAACTAAGGAAAGGGATGTGGCCACAATGTGCGCTGGCTGGGAAAATTGCCAGTCCAGCCAATCAGCGCTCGTAATGCCGCCAACACACGAACGAAATTTGGATGATGTTCTCGGCGACTCAGGGAAATCCCGGTATTTGGGGAGTGGGGGGGCGGGGGGTTCTAGGGGTCATGTATCTTCTATACAGAGTAAACTCGATTCTTAGAAAGAAAAACCCAGAGGCCTCAAAGTAGCCTACACAAAAACTCTAATAGATCGGAGAAAACTCAAGTTCCAAAATCAAAACCCAGCAGGTTCAGAGTTCCTTACAAAAATGACTCTGGTTTACAGAGAATCGGTGTAATCTACTATGAAAACGTGGGGCCTGTTTGCAACATCAAGTTGAAGCACCACCTAGTCTGGATGAAGAGAGAAGGCGGAGTATACAGCGTAAGATATGACCTTGATCCCGGCTGGAACTGCTACACCAATTTGAAGGTGGGGAAGAAACGGCTCTCATATCTGCTGCTTGAAAGCGAGAGTGATGGAGTGCAAAAGGAGGCGTTGTCGTGTCTTAGACGTACACCACCATGCGGTTTCTGTAGGGTGACGAGGTTCAGAGCAGTATGGAAAGGCCTGAATGTAGGTGGAAGATAACATTGCAGCCAGTCTTGGAAGACACGAAGGAGAGAAGGGAGATGCTGCTGGTTGGAGAGGAGGAACGTGTCCCTAAGGTGCTGAATGAGCCACACAGAAGGTCGAGCAACTATGCTGGACAGTAGGGCGCCATGGAGGATAGGGAAGTTGCTTCCTTACACATAATGTCAATTTTATTTTTCTATCACTGCTACTACTTGCATGAGTAAAACAGGTTGTGGTTGCACATTAGAGATGGAAAAAAAGTGCAAAGCTTGCAATAGCAGTGTGCCAGCCGGGAATCGAACCCGGGTTTGCACCGAACTCATGGCAGGGTGCTATTTTACCTCTTTGTTGACGATTAGTAAGTGTACAATGGATACAAGGCAAATCCAGAGGCCTAGTGTAAGGAATATGCAAGTTAGACCTATAGTGAGGCCTACCAATAGGCCTCTGTGACATCTAAGTGGTCCTCTCCCAAGTAAGCAAAGTCAGCAGCTGATAGAGAAGTCACATCGGATGGTGTGTGGTTGACGCCCTCGGTAAAACGAATTTGTGCACGACGACAAACAGTGCGAGCCTGCTCGCGCTGTTGGGCCAGAGAATTCCATTTGTAGAAGTTGGTCTCAAACAGCTGGCGAAGAGTATCTGTGGCGCCACTCAAGTCGCAAAGTTGTGAAGCCCCTTTGCGGCTGCATTGGCGAAGGAAGTTGTTAAACGAAGAGCCGAAGCAGCCGAAAGTTTCAATGACGAGGGGAAAGAGTTTGACGTCTGGACGGTCACGAACTGCTGCAGCATAGTGGGCTGTCTTCTCACTTTCACAAGTGGCTGCTGCTGAAGTGACCACCGTAGCTGCGCTAGAGTGCGGAAATCCCTTTTGAGGATCGGCGACGGAAACATCCAAGGCCCAGGTGGTACCAGAGCTGACGTCGCGGCACGTGATGTCTGTTCGGCGGCCAGGCAGGAGACGCTAGTGTTCCATTTGCACAAAGAACCCAAGCTCCAAGACAATGCGATGAACTTCACGCTTGATTGCGTCGTGTACCTTGGTAGGCTCGTTGTTGCTAGGGCAGCGAAGGACGTGAGAATGGATAGAAGGATAAGTGAATGGGGAGTTGCAGGTGCAGGTGTGGGAAGATGAAAGGTGAGGAATAGGAAGGCCTAGGCAGATAGCCGCTGCAATGCGCCACTCGGTCTCTGAAAGCTGCATGTGCGGAGAGGATGGAGCCACAGTGAGCCAGTCACCTGCATGCGGGCCCTGCAAAAAGGTTAGGCGAGCAAGGCGAAGCGGGGACGTTACTGTGGCTCGAACCTTCTCCAGCAGATCTGCTTCGAGGTGTTGGGAGAGGTGAGTAAAGAGTTTAGGATGGTAGCCCGATTGAAGCACAGACCATGACGGAAAGCGATCACGAATGTTTTGGGGAAGCATGGTCATGGGAGATGCGATTGAAGAATCGAGGTGGTTAATGGAGTCTGTGGTAATGTAAGGGCGAAAAGAGGAGCACCATCGGTGATGAAGTGGGTGGATAAGATCGAAACTGTCTGCGCCAAGCTGCAGAGGTAACCGAGAGGGGCGATGGATGCAGAGCTGCGAATGCCGAAGCCACCCAAGCGGATAGGGAGCGAGGCTTGGTGTCGGGCCGATGTGGACTGTTCAGAGTTCGGATTCCAGTACTCGGAGCCCAGGAGCTAAGAGAAGTGGCTGAGAATGGTGCTGTTCCATAAGGAGAGTAGCTCTTGGATTTCAGGAAAAGGTGTGACAGTGCGGAGGAGGAAAGAAGGTCGGGCAGTGATGCATAAGGAAAGGATCCGTGAGGCAATCTGTGGGTCCTGCAGTTGATGCAGTAAGGGGAGGGAGGAAGTGAAAGAATCGAGTTTGTCACGAACTGTAGAGATGATGTAACCGTCTGAGCCGGTAGGAGCGCCTGCGACGGTGAGACCGTTAGCAGCAATGGAAATGCCAGGGGGCGGAATGCAATGTTCGAGCAAGTCCATAGGGGCCCATAGAGAGCACTGGCTATTCTACCACTAGACCACTAGCACGCTAGATGAAAAGTGGATCTGAACACGTGTTTTATGGTTTGCTACCTACACGATCTTCCGTTTCAGCAAACACTCAACACTACAAGTTTGGAACATATTTTGGCTTATTCGATTGCCATTACTGCTGCATCATCTACCATGGGCCGATGGTTGGTGAGAGCTGCCATTGTTCTTTTATCCATCTTCAGCAGATCCTCAATGGGACACCCCATTGTCATTGCTGCTTCGTCATCTGGTGCTTGGTTAAAAAACAGTCGCTCCAATCACCAGCTTTCTTCATTTATCCGCTTCAGCAGGTCCTCAATTTGACACTCCATCGCCATTACTGCTGAGTCGTCTACCATTGCCGCATCACTGCCAGATACGAAAAAAGAGGTGTTTCACAGGTGGGAGAGAGTGGAAGAGAGGGGAGGGGGGGGTGGGAGACAGGGAAAGGAGGCCAAGGGAGGAACGCTGGATGCGTCAGTGGCTATACGGATGGGAGCAGGCATGCACTGTTTACAACTTTCCATGTGCACAAAAAACAAAAGCTCTGATGGCAAACCAGCAGAATGCAGCACGACATGGTGTGTTTTTTTTAGGCGCCATTAAAAACAAAGACTCCAATGGCACACAAAGTTTCAGCAAGGCTTAGCAGGATGCAGCAAGGTGCCTTCTGAGTCGACTCAAAAGTCACCTCTAATGGTACACCAAAATTCAGCAAAACTCAGCAGCAAGACATGGTTCGTGCACAAACCAAGGGTTCTAAAAACGCACCTGTTCGGTACAGACACATGATGCAGCATATGCGTTGATATTTAGCCTCTAAAATAGCACATCTGTTCTGTGCAGGTTCTTGTTCCTGCACTGCATATTTAGCAGCCTAAGAACCATGACACGCACACCAAACAAGGGATGAAAGTCCGCACCTGCATGTAGGTTCATGATACAGAGCTGAGCGCACCACATACACTGTTAACTTTTTCAGGCGCCTCTAGAATATACTTCAAACAAATCTGTTCCGTACGAGTTCACGTTCCTGCACTGAGTTTTAAGCAGCCTAAGAACCATGGCTTGCGCACTATGTGAGGACTCGGTGGCTGCACCTGCTGTGTATGCAGCAGTGCTGAGGACTCAGCACTGCTGGGTCAGGATGCAGTGCTGAGAGCACCACGTGAACACCACTCTGTAAAATACCGCAACTCCTCAATGAGCATGTAATCTATTGCATCCCCACTTACAGTAAGACTAAACAACATGGCATGCATGCGCACCAATAACGAGATGGAAGGATTGTGTATGGATCACGATGTCATGCTGATAGAACCTAGTCTGTAAGAGGCGACTTTTGAGTCGACTCAAAAGTCACGAGATGGAAGGATCGTGTATGGATCACGATGCAACGCTGATAGAGCCTAGTCTGTAAGAGTAAGGGCTAAGCAGAAACTGAAGGCCGCACCTGTCGTGTATCGAATCACGATGCAGTGCTGAGCACACCTAGTGTGTGAAGGCTAAGGGATAAACACAGACTCAAAGGCCGCACCTGTTGTGAATGGGTTCGTGGTCCAGTGGTGAGCGCACCACATACAGAGCTCTTCCCACCATGTCCCTCACGTGCACGGGACCAAGAGTGCGGCTGTCTAGGGCTTCCTGGGAGGGTGGGGACAGGGAGGAAAGGACTGATGAAGGCCTAAGGGGTTCTGTCCCGAAGGCCGAAACCGGTTTGCGAATAAGGGTTTTTCTGAGTTTGGTGGTTGTGAGATTTTCTTGAATCTTCTGGATTTAGTTTCACAGTCTTGTTCCTTTTGCTTAAGAGTTTTTACAGGTTTGCAGCTACTCCACGATGAACATTGAACATACATTCTTCCTGGGAGGGTGGGGACAGGGAGGAAAGGAGGAGGAGGATAAGGCAAGAAAAGGAGAAGAGTTTTCAGGCAAGAGGCAGAGAAGGAGGAGGAGCTTCAAGTTCGGGGTGCTGTTCTTTCAATTCTCATGTTCTCGGGACGAAGAGTGCGGCTGTCTGGGGCCTCCTGGAAAGGAGAGGAAATAGATGGAGTAAATGAAGGGGTAAAGATTGTGGGGAAGAGACAAGGCAGTGAAAAAGTAGGAGGTATGCGGCTGTATGCGGCCTCCTGGGAGGAGGAGACAGGGAGGAAAGGTGAGGAGGAAGGGTTTTCAGGCACAAGGCAGTGAAGGAGTAGGGGGGTTCGGCGTTGCTGTCCTCTCAAGTCTCACGTGCACGGGACCAAGAGTGCGGCTGTTTAGGGCCTCCTGGGAGAGAGAAGAAATAGATAGAGGAGAATGCACGCTGAGTAAGAGAAAAGAAGAGACAGGTGACGAAATCTGGGCAGAGGCTGCTGCCCTCACTTTTGAGTGTGGCTGTTTACAGCCGCCTGGGAGAGAGGAGATACAGACAGAGAGAAGGGGGAGGAGCTTTAAGCAAGAGAAACGGCAGAAATAAAGGCAAGCACGGAGTTTGCACAGGCTCCCGCCACGCTCGGGCCAAGGCGGCCTGCAAAGCATCGCTTGCTTTTGCAGAGCACGTGCAAGCACCACCTGCCTTGGCAGCGACAGCAGCATATGCAGTGCAACATGTGAACTCATCACCCATGCAGGAACAGCAGCACTGGTGCAACGCAACTACCGAGTTGGTGGCACCTAGCAGCCAAACACCCTGAGCATAAGTGAAGGAAAGGAACAGCACAAGACCCTTGTCAACTTGCATTCAGCATACCCCTACTTTTGCCCCTTCCAGCAACTCTATTATGCACAGATACCTGCAACAATAGCTGCCCTACTGTTGCCCTTTCAAAGCACCCTCAAGCATACCTTTGCAGGAACAGCCGGGTCGTCTGCAAGCACCCAAAACTGGTCCTTCTCTATCCGAAACGGCTCATCCGACGGCTGAGATGACACCATCTCGTCTCCAGGAATGGCCGCGACTCGCCGAAAGATAACCGGAAATGAAGTGCGTTCTGCCTTCGCCTCGGCAGTGGCTTTTGAGTCGGAACGTTTTGAGTCAGGACCTGTGTTGGCTTTTTGAGTTGACTCAAAACTGGGTGCTTTCGCCTTGGCTGTGGCGTTCGAGTCGGACATGGCTGGTTTAGCGCCCGCAGCAGCAGGAGAAGCAGAAGCAGGGGAAGCAGCTTCAGAAGCAGAGGCAGAGGCAGCAGGAGAAATAGAGGCAGGAGAAGCAGAGGCAGGAGAAGCAGAGGCAGGAGAAGAAGAGGCAGGAGAAGCAGAAGCAGGAGAAGCAGAGGCAGGAGAAGCAGAAGCAGGAGAAGCAGAAGCAGGAGAAGCAGAAGCAGGAGAAGCAGAAGCAGGAGAAGCAGAGGCAGGAGAAGCAGAAGCAGGAGAAGCAGAGGCAGGAGAAGCAGAAGCAGGAGAAGCAGAAGCAGGAGAAGCAGAAGCAGGAGAAGCAGAAGCAAATGCAGCAGAAACACGTGTGGGGTGGACATGGAACCCCACAATGTCTCCAACGGAAACGGTACTGCCATGGGGAGAGAGCAAGGGGGAGTTGGAAAAGGTTTATAGAAAAGGCGGGTCTGAGTCGGCTCAAAAGAAACACGTGCTGGGTCGACTAGGAACCCCACCATGCCTCCAACGGAAATGGTTCCGCCCCGGGGGAGAGCAAGAGAACATTGGGAAGGGCTTATAAAAACCCGGGAATAAGGTAGGCCTTGGAACCCCACCATACCTCCAACGGAAATGGTTCCACCCCGGGGGAGAGCAAGAGAACATTGGGAAGGGCTTATAAAAACCCGGGAATAAGGTAGGCCTTGGAACCCCACCATGCCTCCAACGGAAATGGTTCCGCCCCGGGGGAGAGCAAGGGGGAAATGAAAAGGGCCTATAAGGAGGGTAGGCGTTGACAAGCTTTGAGTCGACTTGGAACCTCACCACGTCTTAAATGGAAATGACAGTGCCACGGGATCAGACAGGCACAATTGTGAAGTGAGATCATGTCGGCCGACGATGGAGTCAACAGCAGTTTTAATTGCTGTGGCAACAGCAGTTTTAACTGCTGTGGCAACAGCAGTTTTAATTGCTGTGTCAACAGCAGTTTTAATTCCTGTGTCAACAGCAGTTTTGATTTCTGTGTCAACAAAAGTTTTAATTGCTGTGGCAACAGCAGTTTTAATTGCTGTGGCAACAGCAGTTTTAATTGCTGTGGCAACTACCACATAAAGAAAACAAGTCTATGTTTGAGGCGCCTCAGAAATAAAGAATTAAACAGCTTTGAGACATTGCCACGACTTCAAACAGGTAGCGGCACACTCACTGCCAATGGGCGGCACACTTACTGCCAAACGGGCGGCACACTCACTGCCGAATTGGCGGCAAACTCCCTGACGAATGGGCGGCAAACTCACTGACAAATGGGCGGCAAACTCACTGACGAATAGGTGGCAAGCTCACTGACGAATGGGCGGCAAACTCACTGACGAATGGGCGGCAAACTCACTGCCGAATGGGCGGCAAACTCACTGCCGAATGGGCGGCAAACTCACTGACGAATGGGCGGCAAACTCACTGACGAATGGGCGGCACACTCACTCCCAAGTGGGCAGCAACAGAAACCGGTAGAGCACCCACTCGTCCTTCATCCCCCTTATAGTCGGCTTCATGGATTCGTCTCGTAACAAAGAAGGCTGCAGATATGTCATATACGATTTCTCGTGCTGCACGATCTTGTTCAAAGTCCTCACTAGCTTGCCAATGGGGGGGAGCTCTCCTGGATGCTGCTTCATATGGGTCTGCAAGGGAATCAGGCATGGGAAGTGGGGGCAAGAGGGCGGCGGTCAGTACGATGTGAGTTGATGCCTCGTGCTGCACAATCCTGTTGAGAGTCCTCACAAGCTTGGTGATGGGAGGGAGCTCCCCTTGATGCTGCTCCATGTGGGTCTGCAATCAGGCAGGCAGAAAGGATACAGCTTTTTCAGGGCCAATTACCCTGCACAAAGCCGTTCATATGAAGCACTTCTGAGACACAAACTTAGTCGCACTGTAATGAATTTCGAGAATTCTCAAAACTCAGGCCAGCGCTCACACCAGCGCTCAAACCAGCGCTCACAGCAGCACTCACAGAAGCACTCATACCATATCTCACGTGCACGAAAGCTGTAAATGGAGCACTTGCCTTCTGCCCTGGTGCTCACCAGAATACCCCCCAGCACTCTCTCACGCCATAACTCACGTGCACGTGCACGAAAGCCGTGCATGGAGCACTTGCCTTCTGCCCCGAATGTTGGTTACCATCACCCACAGCACCAGTAACAGCAAGAATCTCTCACACCACCTCTCACTGCAGCACTCACACCACCTCTCACACCACCTCTCACACCACCTCTCACACCACCTCTCACTGCAGCACTCACTGCAGCACTCACTGCAGCACTCACTCGCACGAGCACGAAGCTGCACAGGGAGCACTTCTGAGTCACGTATCCGCATTGAGTCGACTTTTGAGATTCCTCACTCACACCATCACTCGCACCATCACTCGCACCATCACTCACACCCAGCTTTCATACCAGCACTCACGCGCACGATCACGAAGCTGTAGAGGGAGCACTTCTGAGCCACGTATTTCAGCCGCATCAGCCACGAGGCCATCGCGCCGCTCCACTCCGCTCCGCTCTCTCGGAACTGAACCCTCCTATTACTAGTACTGGCTTAGCTGCTCGTCAGGTGGTTACACGCCGTCTGGTGGTTACCAGTCCTCTCCGCTCGCTCGGGCGGAACTGAACCCTCCTACTACTGGAACTGGCTAAGCTGCTCGTCTTTTGAGGCGCTTCAAAAGACGCTCAGAGCCCGCACGAAAGTGACGCTTCCTGTTACTAGAGTTGGCTTAGCTGCTCGTCAGGTCAGCACGTCTGCTGGTTACCCGTCGTCTGGTGGTTACATCTGGATTGGTGGTTACGCGTCCGTCTGGTGTTTCAAGACGCCAGCGACTGAATGAAATCGGTCAGTGCTATGGCCTTCGAACCGCCTTTATGGACCAGGGAAACAGCAACAGTGGGCGGCGATACTGACGGCAAAGCAGACGGGGTGCACGACAATACGGTACTATCACGGTCAAGCCTAAGCACTGTGTCTGCGAATACTGAGCGACGCGAGCAGTACGACAATACTGACAGCGAATCCTCAAAGTTGGCTGCAGACGCTTGCGAAGCAAATCTGGCGATCGGGTGATGTGATGAATCTATTCGTGAGAAAACGGGGCAGCGCGGATTCGAGACTACTCCCGGTGGCTAATCAGTCAGCCAAAACAGTTCGATAGGCGGAGAGGGATAAGGTGCCCTAGTGGTAGGTACCTATGTGGGTCGGACGGCTGGAGGAGCCATTTTTACATACAATCTGTAAGAACTAGTAAACAGCGGAATGTGACCAGGGGTTCTCGAGGGCGTGTATAGGATACCCTCTAGAGTAGCTGTGGCGGTACACTACAGTTCTTTCTGAAGTTTGTGCGGCGAAGCGCCTAACAAAATTTTGGTAACACAAGTCACGAAGCTTCGCAAATGGGAAACAGAAAATGGCGAGATTCGTGAAGGCTACTGACGCTGTCGCTGGAGAACCCTTGGTTACTCAGATTGTCGACACCTGGTTACCACCTGGTAGTGCCACGGCGGAACAGAGCCATAGGTGTCGCGGTGTTTGTTCGGTGCTGGCACAACTGCTAGGTTGGAATTTGGAAAGGTGACTATGTCACTGGAGGTGTTTGCTCTGGGTTTCTAGGATGTATTTGTGGTAGCGTAGGGCAGGTCTAGGCCGCGTAGACTGAGCGAGTCGCCGACCTGCGAGCCTTTCAATAGTCGACGGCGTAAGCCGAGCGAAGAACAAACCTCCGAACAAATTAATTTGTGACGACACCGAGCGATCCGGGAGGAATGCGTAGGGTGGAGATAGAAAGAAGTGACAGGATTGCCACGTCTCGCTGAGTCAGCGAGAGGGTCTGGAAGCTGAGTGAGTGCGGCGGTGCTGCGGGAGAGAGGAGGAGCGGCGAATCGCGAGCGAATGGGAGTGGGGAGCGGAGAACGGGAGTCACGGTAGGAGCTACTGACGGAGAGCTTTTAGAAATAACAAGGGAGGGAGTGACGGGTTATGTTACAATACCACCTGAGTCTGATGGCACTGTAGCGGAGCAGCCATATTGCGGAAATCAGAGGATCTGGTCGAGGAATGAAGTGGGTGCGTCGCGACTCGTGAAGGCTACTAGTAGGAGGCGAAGCCTAGTTCCTCCTAGTCGTAGAGCGCGCGACCCTTTTGAAAATTCTCAAAAGAGCGACGCGCGACAGAAGCAACATTCTGAGAATACGGCGACGGGATGTAGGCCGACTGTGAGTCAACGAAAGCGTGACGAGGACTGAAAGGGTTCTACATCCAAGAAAGGTATACATGCAGAGATACTATAAGGGCTGTTTCCCGGAGATACTATAAGGGCTGTTTCCCAGAGATACTATAAGGGCTGTTTCCCGGAATCCGTCTGTAAATACTTATTGTTGCGGGCTAGGTCGTAGGAGTGCTAGCAGGAATCTAGCTCCGCGACGTCTAGGTCTAGCAGGAACTTAGGACCAACTATACTAATCGGACTACGCCACTACGCCACCCAAGTTACACAATGATCGCTTTATACTAGTTCCTACTAAAGCTTAGTACATCCACCACCCAACACGTCAACTCCTGTGCATACTGCTGCTACACGACAACGTACTACACCCAACCCAACCACACTCGCGCCGCGTCCTCGTTATCCCCCCCCGTTACAATCCCACTCCATCTCAATGGGTCCTCTCCGCGATCTACAGTACCTTCTCGAACCTTCCTCACTCGCGCTCGTCGCAACCGCGCTCGCCGTCGTTCTCCTTTCCGCGTTCCGCGCGCTCGCGCACGACCGCGAATCCGAGCGCCACCGCGACTTGTCCGCTTCCGCCATAACCCTAGACGCGAACCGCGCGCTGCTGCTCCCGCTGGCGAGCTCCGCGTCGCTCCTGCTCATGTTTTACCTCTTCGCGACGGTTTCGCAGCTGGTTACCGCGTTCGCCGCCGTCGCGTCCGCATCCGCGACCTGCTTCGCCTTGTCCCCGTTAGTAGCGTGGTTGAATACGTCGCTGGGGCTGCAGGATCCGTTAATTACTGTACATTTCCCGTCGTTTTCGCTATGGAATGGCCAACGCAGCAAAAGCAGCAGCAGCAGCAGCGTCAGTGGTAGCAGCAACAGCAGCAGTAACAGGGGTGAGGTTGGCAGTTCATTACTAGGCGACAGCGTGAGAGGAAGAGAGAGCAGAAACGGCAGCGAAGGAAACAACAGGAACAGATCAAATTCTTCCACTGGCAAAACCACCACCAGCGCCACCACAACCACTACTGGCAGCACAAACAGCAGCACCAGCAACACCAGCAACACCAATACCCCCAGCTCTGACAGCAGCAGCAGCACGGTGTTGGGGGCAGTGACTCGCACGCAGCTGCTGCTGGGAGGGCTGAGCGCTGCTCTGGTGCTGTCCTGGCTGGTGTCGGGGCACTGGCTGCTCAACAACGCACTCGGTGCGGCGATCTGCGTGGCGTTTGTCAGCCACGTGCGGCTGCCAAATGTGAAGGTGAGATGGTAATTGTGTGGTATGCACTCAGGCACAGGTGAGGGTGGTGGCGGCAGCAGCAGCACGGTGTTGGGAGCGGTGACGCGCACGCAACTTACTGCTGGCAGGGCTGAGCGGAGCACTGGTGCTGAGTTGGCTGGTGGTGTCGGGGCACTGGCTGTTGAAAAATGCACTCGCTTTTGTCAGCCACGTGCGGCTGCCAAATGTCAAGGTGAGACAGTATTGCTGTTCATGGTATTGCTGTTCATGGTATAATAATCAGTGTTGACAGTGCTGGTGGTGGCGTGGCTGGTGTCGGGGCGCAGGCTGCTCAATAACGCACTCGGCGCTGCTATGTGTGTTGCCTTTGTCAGTCACGTGCGGCTGCCAAATGTCAAGGTGAGGCAGTAAAGCTGTAGCAACAGGATGACAAGGTAACAGTGCTGATGGGGTACCGAGTGGAATGCTGGTCTGGTGGTGGCGTGGCTGGTGTCGGGGCACTGACTGCCCAATAACGAACTTGGTGCTGCCATTTTGTTGCTTTTGTGAGCCACGTGCGAGGTGACTTTTGAGTCGACTCAAAAGTCACTGACTGCCCAACTACGAACTCGGTTTGTGCAGCCATCTTTGTTGCTTTTGTCATGTGCGCCTGCCCAACGTGAAAGTGAGACAGTAACATTGTTTGTAACCGGTAACAGGATTAGTGCTGGTGCTGAGCTGGCTGGTGTCGGGGCATTGGCTGCTCAATAACGCACTCGGTGCTGCCACTTTGTTGCTTTTGTGAGCCACGTGCGCATGCCGAATGTGAAGGTGAGGTAGTAACCGTGTGGTGGCATCAGGACAAACAACAGGGTAACAGGGTATTATTGCTATGCTGGCTGCTCAACAATGCCCTTGGTGCCGCCACCTGTGTGGCGTTTGTCAGCCACGTACCACTCCCCAACGCCAAGGTGAGGTGAGTTAGTATTGTCGTTATGGCGTGGTAATGGCGAGTCTCCCGTTTCATCACAATGAAGCATGCGACCTTATCCAAGCCTGAATGCATGATTTCTTTCAGGGGCAATGGAACTAATTTTTTTCGCACCCAGCCTTGCCTGATTCCTTTTGGAGAATTCAGTAGCCAGCAAACACGAATATTTGTCGTTGTATAACATTTCGAGCCAGGTAGCATGCCGGAGCAGACTCAGAAAATTTGGAAGGCTGAGAGTGCAGCAGCAGTTCCCCAAGCTAGTTTCACACCCGCAACCTCTCCCACTCACTCGCTCACTCGGTCCCATCTTTCACCCACTTTCTCCCACCCTCTCCCTCCCATGTTTTCCCCTCCTGCTCCCATTGCCCCACCTGCCTTCTCTTCTCTCCCTCTCCAGGTGTGCGCCCTCCTCCTCGCCTGTCTATTCGTGTACGACATCTTCTGGGTGTTCTTCTCACACCCACACACACACTGTGCACTCCTCAACCCCCTCTCACACTCATCCCATCTCAGGTGTGTGCGCTCCTCCTGGCGTGTCTATTTGCGTACGACATCTTCTTGGTGTTCTTCTCACACCCACACCCATCCCACCCATTCATACCCCTCCCTTCTTCAGGTCTGCGCCCTCCTCCTGGCGTGTCTATTCTTGTACGACATCTTCTGGGTGTTCTTCTCACACCGCTTCTTTGGAGCCAACGTGATGCTCTCAGTCGCCACGCAGCACGCCCACAACCCCGCCCACTCCGTCTCCCAACCAGTTGCCCACTCAGTTGCCCACTTGCTCCCATCTTCCCCCCTCGTTCTCCTACCTCTCCCCTCCATAGTTCCCCCTTCCGCCCCACCACCTGCCTTCTTTTTCCCCCTCTTTCTTCAGGTCTGCGCCCTGCTCCTGGCGTGTCTATTCTTGTACGACATCTTCTGGGTGTTCTTCTCACACCGCTTCTTCGGAGCCAACGTGATGCTCTCAGTCGCCACGCAGCACGCCCACAACCCCGCCCACTCTGTCGCTCACTCTCTCCACCTGCCCTCTGCTGTAGCAAAATCGATCGTGAGGGAGATTGAACTTCCCGTGAAGCTGCTGTTCCCGAGGGACCTGTTTGGAGAGCTGAACATCTTCGGGAGGCAAGAACGAGGGAGGGCACGCGATTTCATGGTGCTGGGCCTCGGAGATATGGTGAGCTGGTTGCTGCAATCGCGGGTAGAGAGACGACTTTTGAGGCGCCTCAAAAGTCGGAGATATGGTGAGTTGGTTGCTGCAATCGCGGGTAGAGAGACGACTTTTGAGGCGCCTCAAAAGTCGGAGATATGGTGAGCTGGTTGCTGCAATCGCGGGTAGAGAGACGACTTTTGAGGCGCCTCAAAAGTCGGAGATATGGTGAGTTGGTTGCTGCAATCGCGGGTAGAGAGACGACTTTTGAGGCGCCTCAAAAGTCGGAGATATGGTGAGTTGGTTGCTGCAATCGCGGGTAGAGAGACGACTTTTGAGGCGCCTCAAAAGGCACGCGATTGCATGGTGCTGGGCCTCGGAGATATGGTGAGCTGGTTTTTGAGGCGCCTCAAAAGTCGGAGATATGGTGAGCTGGTTTTTGAGGCGCCTCAAAAGTCGGAGATATGGTGAGTTGGTTGATGCAATCGTGTTTGGATGCCCTCCTGCGCTGCGCCTGCCCTCCGCAGTGATGCTCTCAGTCGCCACCCAGAACGCCCACAACCCTGCCCACTCCGTCGCTCACTTGCTGCACCTGCTTTCTGCAGTGGCGCGGTCTATCGTTAGAGAAATCGAGCTGCCCGTGAAGCTGCTGTTCTTGAGGGACCTGTTCTGAGAGCTCAACGTCTTTTCAGGGCAGAGAGGGAGAGCGCGGGACTTGATGGTCCTTGGACAAGGCGATATGGTGAGTTGTTAGAATCAAGTTCGGAAGTTGGAAGCCCACCCGGTCGGGCACTCAAGGTGACTCTTGAGTCTGACTCAGGAGTCACCACGCAATCGCGCACTCTCTCTGCGCCTGCCCGCCACAGTGGCGGGGCCCATCATGAGGGAAATCGAGAGATAGAGCTGCCCGTGAAGCTGCTGTTCCCACGGGATCTGTTTGGAGAGTTTGAGGGACTCTGAGGATAGAGGGCGCGGGATTTTTATGGTGCTGGGACTGGGCTGGGCGACATTGTCAGTTGCGGTGCGCTTTTGAGTCGACTCAAAAGCATTGTCAGTTGCGGTGCGGGTATGAGGGTTGAGATTCTCGGAATGAGGATATTGTGAGCGTTGGGTAGCATGTTTGGAGGCAGGGTGATCGATGCTGCACGCGAAATAGAGTTGACTTTTGAGTCGACTCAAAAGTCATATTGTGAGCGTTGGGTAGAATGTTTGGAGGCAGGGTCATTGATGCTGCACGCGAAATAGAGTTGACTTTTGAGTCGACTCTAAAGTCATATTGTGAGCGTTAGGTAGCATGTTTGGAGGCAGGGTGATCGATGCTGCACGCGAAATAGCTTCAATTCCTGTTCTTGAAATTTCCCCTACCAGCATGCTGCTGGCTCTTGTGCTGTGCGTGGAGCAGCACAAGAGACGGCAGTAGCAGGGTGGGGAACAGCAGAGTGAGGTGCAGTGCAGCAGCAGCACGGGTTGAGAGGGCGTTTTATAAGTACAAACAACCTCTCCTCTTTCCCGTCTCCACCCCTGCAGGCTATACCAGGCATGCTGCTGGCCCTTGTTCTGTGTGTAGACCAGCACAAGAGGCGGCAGCAGCAGGAGGAGCAGCAGGAGCGGGAACTGGAGGTACTAGAGGCAGGGAAGGGAGGGCAAGAGCAGCACCAAGAGCCGCCTGGGCCTTCCCATTCACAAAATTCTCAGGAACATTCCGAGCAGCACTCTCAGCAGCAGCAGCACTCTCAGGGCAGCTTGAGTCGACCACTACTGGACTCTTCGCCTTCAGCGAGGGAGCGGGGGAGTGGGCAGCTGGGCTATGTGTGGGTGGCAGCATTGGGGTATGCGGTGGGGCTTGTGGCTGCTCTAGCTGCTGGCGTGCTGACTAGATCGCCTCAACCTGCCCTGCTATACCTGGTACGTTGTCCACACTACTGCCTGATAATTGATATGCGGAGCACAATTCTCCCTGCTGGTTGGTATGTCAATGTGCTGTGGGTGCACCGTGCAACCAAGTGGGGTATGCCATGGGGCTTGTGGCTACTGTGGCTGCTGGCGTGCAGATCAAATCATCTCAGCACAAGCCACAAGCCCCACGGCACAAGCCGCAAGTGGGGTATGCCATAGCAGCCTGCCGGCACAGCCACAATGGCTCATCCTGCGCTTTTTTTTTTTTTTTTTTTTTTTTTTTTTTTTTTTTTGGTAGGTGAACGTGCATTATACAACGTACAACGCAAAAACACCGTCGGTCATAACCGTAGCTAGAGGGTATAGGTAGCGTAAGTGTCTACCGTACCCTCCCAGATTCCTATGGAGGTTTAAAAGTCAAGTGCCTAAACACTTTGTCTTGCCCGTTTGGGGCTACCTTTGCAGAGTTGCCACCCTTGAGATCGGGTAGAAAATTGTTGACGCTTTCTTGCCTTCTTCGTTGCTTCAACTTTGGTTGGGACTTGACCTGCCGAGTGTGATGAGGCTTGGTTGGAGCCAATCTTGCCTTGTTTTGAATGCGGTGTAGAGTGGTATCCGCTGCAATGATGCTTGGTTGAACTCGTAACTGCTGCTGGTAGATAGATCTGGTTGTACCCAACTTCTCCTGACGCCGACTTTGAATGAAAATTGCAGCAGCTGCTGCACCCGCTCTGACCACCATACCACAACTTTTTGAACGGTGGAGAGCGGTGACAGCCGCACATGCCTTCTGATGTACCCACAATCTTCGCTTGAATTTCCTGACAGATGCTGCTCTAAATGACTTAGGAAAAAATGCACTAGGTACGGCTCTGTCATTGCCTTGAAACTTCCTTGATGGCTCCATAGCACGATCAGGTTCTATGGCGTCACGCCATAAATCAGTATCATCAACAGTTAAAAATACTTGAGGGTTTCCAGTTGTAGGATCTGCCATGTTGATCAAACCACCTTTAATCATGCCTGCAACAACAACCTCCCCTTCCTTCCAGCCATTGTGATCCAACTTATAAGACGCAGTTCTTTCAGTTGTTGTAGCCGCGCTGAAAATAGGTAGATCTTCGCAGTCTGAAAATGCAAACGCTGTTGTATTCTTCAAACACAACTCTGATCCGGGAGAGAAAGAACTCTTCGTAGTAAACCGCCATGACGAGTAGAGAGCTTCAGATCCGGGGACGTTTTGGAAATAAGCTTGAATCTTAAGAATAAGAGAAGTCGTCGCTTGATTCCGTGTAGCTTCAGCTTTAAAATGTTGTTGTCGAATGGCAGCAAAGGCCGACATTCTGAAGACGTTATGCTGGATATTCCTTGTGTACTTGTATTTCCAGCCTTGGCTTGCACCTGTATTGATCTTATGATGCCATCTTGGATGTCCTGAAACTTGTATGCAGTTTAAGAACTCAGATAAGGATTTTTTCAGGAGAAGCTACGATGGCCGAATGTTCGGCTCATCCTGCGCTGCTCTGCCTGCTCTTCCCTGCTGTGATTTTCATGTTGCTCTGTGTTGGTGTGATTGGTTGGTATGTAACTTTTGAGTCGACTCAAAATTCATCTCTTCCCTGCTGTGATTTTCACGTTGCTCTGTGTTGGTGTGATTGGTTGGTGTGTAACTTTTGAGTCGACTCAAAATTCATCTCTTCCCTGCTGTGATTTTCACGTTGCTCTGTGTTGGTGTGATTGGTTGGTGTGTAACTTTTGAGTCGACTCAAAATTCATCTCTTCCCTGCTGTGATTTTCACGTTGCTCTGTGTTGCTGTGATTGGTTGGTGTGTGTCACGAGCCTTCGACCCTCGTTCCCGTGTCGCTAGTGGCATGGAGAAGCTGGGAGACGAGACAGCAGATTTCCATGCTGCTTCGTGCTCCTCCCTCCCTTGCCCATTTCCTCCTGGCCCTCTCTCCTCCCTCCCTTGCCCATTTCCTCCTGGCCCTCTCTCCTCCCTCCTGCCTCCACCCTCCCTTCAGGTGCCTTCCACTCTCGGCCCCGTGTCGCTGGTGGCGTGGAGAAGAGGCGAGCTGGCAGATCTGTGTTACATGCTACCTCTTGCTCCCCCTCCCTCACCCATTTCCTCCTGTCCTTCTCGCCTGCCTCCTGCCTCCACCCTCCACGCTCCCTTCAGGTGCCCTCCACGCTCGGCCCCGTGTCGCTGGTGGCGTGGAGCAGAGGCGAGCTGGCAGATCTGTGGGATGGCTCGCCTGGCCTCATGCCGTTCGACCGGGACAAGCTGGAAACTCTGGATGTCTGACAGTCTGACTAGTGGACTCTTAAATACCATCTCTTGGTGTCGCTGGTGGCATGGAGAAGGGGCGAGCTGACTGATATGTGGGACGGTTCGCCTGGCGTCGTGCTGTTCGACCGGGACAAGCTTGAAACGCTGGATGTTTGACTGGCGAGGGCGATTTGATTTGAGTCGTAAAGAATGTCACCAACGGGGGCAAGCAAGCATGGAACACTCGACGTCAGACTGAATTGCTCTCATACACCATCTCCCTGTGTTGCTAGTGGCGTGGAGAAGAGCTGGCCTGGGATGGGATCTGCCAGGGCTGGCATTCTTGTGGGATGGCTAGCCTGCTTGCTTGACTGAGACAAGCTTGACTGACATGACATCTCTTGGGCCTACTGCAGTCCTGGTTTAGCCCATTCGTAGCATTGAACAGTATTGATTCGGATGTAGCTTTCATGGCATAATATGAATCAATTACGGTACCTTTCATCCATTGAAGAAGCATTGTGCTGTACCGTACCAAGCCAGAGCCTTTTTCATACACCATCTCCTTTTTGTTTTTTTTTTTTTAATTATTATTATTGTGGTTTTGGAAGGTCGCACTTTCAAAATATCACAATAAAATCTTCCAGTCCTTCTACATCACGAGGAAAATGTCCTGGCTTCTGGCTTTGAATGATCACACCAACCATGCCCTCATACCGTAATACCCCGGATAGAAGAGCACCTGCGCTTATAATAAAACATTGTTTTTTGGGGGGGTGCGCTTACAATTGAGTCAGATTTATAAGCGCATGCGCTTATAAAATGACAATTACAGAAATGTGTTTTAAATTCACCAAACTATACATCTCTGTCGTGCAATTTCAATCGAATCAGAACATTACAGCGTCCCACATCAGAGAATTGCGCGAGGGCGATTTCAGGCGCCGCACGGGGGCGAGGACACGTCACAACGCAGAGGGATGTGTCAAGCTCGCCCCGAACCAATGTACGAGCCAGTCGCACGGAGTCGCTTGATCGCAGCGCAGAGGCACAGTCGTTCCCGAGCCCCCCCGCCTGCCCCTTTTTCGCTCGCACAACGCACAGGACAGTCGTTTCCAGTGCCCATCTTCCCTCCCCCCCCTCCCAACGATGTGCTGTCAGTCAGTCAGCTTCACGCCGTTTCGCTTCTCCTGCGAATCGCTCGCCCTTGAGCGAGTCAAACAAGTAGGAACGGATCTGGACTCGCTGCAAAAAGGGAAATCGTTACTGTATTAATTAGGATTTAATAGTAGAATTATTGATGCGCTTATAATAAGTCAAGGTTTTACAGGGGGTGCGCTTATAATTGAGGATCGGCCATAAGCGCATTGCTCCAGATATAAGCGCATGTGCTTAACATAGGCCTGCGCCTATATCCGGGGCCATACGGTATGTCAGGGTAAAACCATTTATAACCCTTGATTTTTTTGTATTGGTAGGTGTTGCTGATTCCTGAGATTTTAGGGTAACTGATGTGCATTGCCTACACTTTCATTATATTCTATTGTGCAAGCCCTGAGATTTCAGAGGGTTGTGCCGCTTAACGCCCTGGGGTTTCTGGGTATATCTGAAGACAATCCTAACTTGTTTCTGGCCCGGTCTGGCCTTGTCGGGCATGGTCTTGCATAGTTTGGGGCCTGGTACGCCTGTTCGTCGTGCTGCTGTGGCCTGATCAGGAAGGACTGCTACCGTATATACTGCTCTGTTGTGACATGCTGTGACCTGGTCTGGCCTTGTCGGGCGTGGTCTTGCAAAGATTGGGGCCTGGTACGCCTTTTCGTCATGCTGCTGTGGCCTAATCAGGACTGTTATATACTGCTATGTTGTGACATGCTGTGACCTGGTCTGGCCTGGCTGTGTCTTCACTGGTATGGCCTAGTTTTGTTTCATCTGGCCCTCTCTGACCTGATAAGGCCTCCTGTCCTCTGTCCTGGTCGGGCCTGGTCAGGTGCAAGTGTTTCCAGATGCAACCCATATGTGTTGTTGAGCAGCCAGTGCCCCCGAGCGACACCAGCCACGCCAGCACGCCAGCACCAGCACCCAACTCGGCACTCCCCGCACCAGCGTTGATACGCGGTTACCTGTTACCCGCTATGCTGCTGCTACAGCAATGCATCACCATCTCACCTTCACATTCGGAAGCCGCACGTGGCTCACGAAAGCAACACAGTTGGCGGCACCGAGGGCGTTGTTGAGCAGCCAGTGCCTCGACACCAGCCAGCTCAGCACCAGCGCTGCGCTCAGCACTCCCAGTAGCTGCACTGTTGACACTGATACCATGTACAGCATTTCCGTCTCACCTTGACATTGGGAAGGCGCACGTGGCTGACGAAAGCAACACAAATAGCGGCGCCGAGTGCATTATTCAGCAGCCAGATCCCCCACGCCAGCCAGCTGAGCACCAGCACTGCTACTCTGTTACCTGTTACTTTGGTGCTACAGCGGTACCATCTCACCTTCACGTTGGGCAGTCGCAGGTGGCTGACAAACGCCACACAGATGGCAGCGCCGAGTGCATTATTCAACAACCAGTGCCCCGACACCAGCCAGCTGAGCACCAGCACGCCACTCAGCCCTCCCAGCAGCAGCTGCGTGCGCGTCACCGCTCCCAACACCGTAATGCCGCTGCTGTCAGTGCTGGGGGCTCATGGTGGGAATATAAGGGCTGCTGCTGCTGCTGCTGCTGCTGGTGTTGGTGGTGCTGGTGCTGCTGTTTGTGCTGCCAGTGCTGGTTGTGGTGGTGCTGGTGGCGGTTTCGCCAGTGGAAGAATTGCTTCTGTTCTTGTTGTTTCCTTCGCTGCTGTTTCTGCTCTCTCTTTCTCTCACGCTGTCGTCTAGTAATGAGCTGCCACCCTCACCCCTGCTGCTGCTGATGCTGCTACCGCTGCTGCTGCTGCTGTTGCTGCTGGTGTTGCTACGTTGGCTACTCCATAGCGAAAACGACGGAAAATGTACAGTAATCAGCGGATCCTGCAGCCCTAGCGACGTATTCAACAACGCTACTAACGGGGACAACGCGAAGCAGGTCGCGGACGCGGACGCGACGGCCGCGAACGCGGTAACCAGCTGCGAAACCATCGCGAAGATGTAAAACATGAGCAGGAGCGACGCGGAACTTGCCAACGGGAGCAGCAGCGCGCGGTTCGCGTCTAGGGTTATGGCGGAAGCGGACAATTCGCGATGGCGCTCCGATTCGCAGTCGTCCGCAAGCGCGCGGAATGCGTAGAGGAGAACGACGGCGAGCGCGGTTGCGACGAGCGCGAGCGATGAAGGTTCGAGAAGGTACGGTAGATCGCTGAGGGGACCCCATTGCGACGGAGTGGGATTATAACGAGAGGGATCTAAATGAGGACACGCGCGCGTGTGGCTGAGTTGGGTGTAGTACGGTAATTGATGCGTTGCTGCGTAGTAGCAGTGTGCACAACCGAAATCCGAGGAGCCTCAAAGGTCATTCCGTCGCGGTATTCTCAAAACGTTGCGTCCGTCACGCGTCGCGCGCGCGCCGATTGGAGGAACTACTAGGCCTCACCTCCTACCGATGGTCCTCGCGAGTTGCGACTCGGACCACCTCGGGTACTACCGCCGCGCACACTGTCGCCTCAGCCTACTACCGTAGCATATCCGTCTCTCCATCATTCGCTAACAGTCGTCTTGTGTTTTCTGAAGCGCTCCGTCAAGAGCTTCCTCACGCACTCACTCCCTCACTCACTCCCTCACTCCCTTTCTCCCTCACTCCATATCTCTGGTCCGCCGCTACCCACCCCCACTCGCTCGCGACTCGTAAGCTCCTGCTTCTCTCTCCCGCAGCACAGTCGCCCTCAGGTTATAAACTCAGCGTGTACTCTTTCCACCCTGCGCAACCCTAGCTGCTCGCACGGTGTCTCACAAACTTGATGGTTTGGAGCTTACCTACTCGCTCACTCTACGTCGTCGGCAGTCAAATAGTTCACAGGTCGGCGACTCGCACAGGCTACGCGGTCTAGACCTGCCTTACGCCGTCCAAAATGCCTCCTGAAAACCCGGAACAAACAATCTTAGAAACTATCACCTAACCGTTCACTGCTGCGACTCGTAATGCGGGATTCACTGGGGGAACGAATCTACGGCCTTGTCCTCGGGCACTCAGATAGCGAACTATGCCGAGGGTGCTTTATGGTAACTACGTTTCGAGAATTTGAGTAAACGTGTTCGAGAAGCAGTTCATTGGCCTTCACGACCGTCGTTATTGACGGCTTTCTCGTTTCCTGCCAACCGTCATTTGCGAAACTCCCACGAGAACAATGTGGGTTGCCTCCCAATTTCTAAGCGCAACAAAATAGAACGCCCAGCCGAATGACATGCTGCGCCCTCGCATCAATCCGCTAATATATATTTCCTAATTATTCGTAGCAAACTAGGTAGACATGGCTCCTTCAGCCATCCCGTACACATACCTTAGAAAGAGGGGACGATAAGGGATATAACACCTTATACCTCTTTCGATGGTCTCTTGCGTCTCCATCTGTCCTTGGCTGTTCGAGTAGCAGGGGGTGCAGTAGTCTCGTATCGCGCTGCTCGTTTCTTGCAGCGAGTAGATTCAACGCGCGATCGTCACTTGATGGCCAAATCTGTTTCGCAGTCGTCTGCTGCTGCGTATCTTCTCTGTAGAAAACCCTAGAATCTGAGGCTTTGGCCGTCAGTATCGTCGTTTAGCCGTCTCAGAAACAACTCCTTTTCACGAGGCTTTGCCGTCGCTGTTATCGTGCTCGCATCGCTTGTTCTCGACATTGGTTAGCGGTTTTCGCTCATACGATCAGACACGGTGCACTAAAGCCACTCCCGGCGTCGAAGCCGCGTCGCCTGCTTTGCCGACCGTATCGTTACTCTTGCTGCTTCGCGTGCTCGTGAATGCGGTTCGAGGATCATACCGTTGAGCGATTTCAACCGCTGCCGTTGAAATAGCAGACGACGGGTAACCACCAGACGAGCGGATCTGACGAGCAGCTAAGCCATCCCTAGCAACAGGAGGGCTCAGCTGGGAGAGCAGAGCAGGCGCGATGGCATCGTGGTTGATGCGACTGAAATACGTGACTCAGAAGTGCTCCCTCTACAGCTACGTGCTCATGCGCGTGAGTTATTGTGTGCGCGATGGTGTTGGCTGTTGTCAGTGCTGGTTGCTGGTGTTTCATGCACGGGTTCCGGGGTTTGAGTCGACTCAAAAGCTGGTTGCTGGTGTTTCATGCACGGGTTCCGGGGTTTGAGTCGACTCAAAAGCTGGTTTGTGTGCGCGATGGTGTTGGCTGTTGTGAGTGCTGGTTGCTGGTGTTTCATGCACGGGTTCCGGGGTTTGAGTCGACTCAAAAGCTGGTTTGTGTGCGCGATGGTGTTGGCTGTTGTGAGTGCTGGTTGCTGGTGTTTCATGCACGGGTTCCGGGGTTTGAGTCGACTCAAAAGCTGGTTTGTGTGCGCGATGGTGTTGGCTGTTGTGAGTGCTGGTTGCTGGTGTTTCATGCACGGGTTCCGGGGTTTGAGTCGACTCAAAAGCTGGTTTGTGTGCGCGATGGTGTTGGCTGTTGTGAGTGCTGGTTGCTGGTGTTTCATGCACGGGTTCCGGGGTTTGAGTCGACTCAAAAGTATTCAGGGTTTAAGGGAAGTGCTTTTGAGTCGACTCAAAAGTATTCAGGGCGTAAGGGAAGTGCTTTTGAGTCGACTCAAAAGTATTCAGGGCGTAAGGGAAGTGCTTTTGAGTCGACTCAAAAGTATTCAGGGCGTAAGGGAAGTGCTTTTGAGTCGACTCAAAAGTATTCAGGGCGTAAGGGAAGTGCTTTTGAGTCGACTCAAAAGTATTCAGGGCGTAAGGGAAGTGCTTTTGAGTCGACTCAAAAGTATTCAGGGCGTAGGGGAAGTGCTTTTGAGTCGACTCAAAAGTATTCAGGGCGTAAGGGAAGTGCTTTTGAGTCGACTCAAAAGTATTCAGGGCGTAAGGGAAGTGCTCCCTGCACAGCTTCGTGCTCCTGTGTGAGAGGTGGAGCTGATGGGGTGTGATAGCATTATGCTATTAGTGGGTGAGCAACATTCGGGGCAGAAGGGAAGTGCTCTCTCTGTATAACACCGTGCTACTGCGCGTGAGTGATGGTGTGAGAGGTGGAGTAGCTGGGGTGTGATAGCATTATGCTATTAGTGCGGGTGAGCAACATTCTGATTGCAGGCCCACATGGAGGCCCACATGGAGGCCCACATGGAGGCCCACATGGAGCGGCATCAGGGGGAGCCCCCCCCCTATTGCCAAGCCTGTGAGGTCGCTGAACAGAACTGTGCAGCACGGGAATTGACATATGACACCCTTGCTTCCTCGTGCCCATCCCCCCCCCTGCTTTTGCAGGCGCACGTGGAGCAGCATCCAGGACAGTTCCGCCTCTTTCCCAAGCTAGTGAGAGCTCCCAACAGGGTCGTGCAGCACGAGGCATCATCACACATGGCGAAATCATCACACATGGCGAAATCATCACACATGGCGAAATCATCACACATGGCGAAATCATCACACATGGCAGCATGCGAAACCCTGTATGACAGCACTGACTCCCTCCCTCCTGCCTGTCCATTTCCCCTGACTCACTGCAGGCTCACATGGAGCAGCATCAAGGGCAGCTCCCTCCCATTGCCACCCTAGTGCGATCTCTGAACAAGATCGTCCAGCACGAGAAATCATATCTCACATCCTTGCCGCGTTCTCTGTTGGGAGACGAGTCCATGAGGCCGACTATAAGGGGGATGAAGGACGAGTGGGTGCTCTACCGGTTTCTGATGCCGCCCAGTTGGAAGTGAGTGTGCCGCCCGTTTGGGAGTGAGTGTGCCGCCCCTTTGGGCAGTGAGGCAGTGAGTGTGCCACCCGTTTGGGAGTGAGTGAGTGGGCCACCCCATTTGGCAATGAGTGAGTGTTCCGCCCCTTTTGGCAGTGAGTGTGCCGCCCATTCGGTAGAGAATGAGTGTTTGTGCCACCCCTTCCGCAGTTGACGACAGTGGGATTCGGTGACTACTAGGTCTTATCGGATTTGACCTTTACATTATGGTCCTATTGTGGCAGCGGTCGTGTTTATTAATATGTTTATACATATTCTTCCCACATGTGATGGGCATAAGGATTATTTTATTCGTCCTTGCTTCCTCAGCGTGCTGCTGTGTCTGCACACAGAGTGGATCAAAGGCTCCTGTGTCTGCACGCAGAGTGGATCAAAGGCTCCTGTGTCTGCTCAAGAGGTTGCAGTCTTGTGTGTTCCTATCCAACCCTTGTGTGTTTTGAGTCGACTCTAAACACACCAGGTTGCAGTCTTGGATTGCTATCCTACCCTTTCCTTTTAACGCCTACCCAATCCCGCCTTTCCTTATAAGCCATTTTCATAAGCAACATGCTCTCTCCCGTGGCAGGCAGTACCATTTCCGTTGGAGATGTGGTGGTGGGCTTCCAAGTCGGCTGCAAACTTGTGAATGCCTACCCAATCCCGCCTTTCCCTGTAACCCCTCAACCTGCCCTCTCCCATGGCAGTACCATTTCCGTTGGAGATGTGGTGGGATTCCAAGTCGCCCCCACACGTTTTTCTGCCGCGTCTGCTTCTGCTACTGCTTCTCCTGCTTCTTCTTGTGCTCCTGCTGCTACCTCTGCTTCTCCTGCTTCTGCTGCTACCTCTGCTTCTCCTGCTTCTTCTGCTTCTGCTGCCTCCTCTTCTTCTCCT
This sequence comes from Closterium sp. NIES-65, assembly GCA_948144175.1. Classification (NCBI taxonomy): domain Eukaryota; kingdom Viridiplantae; phylum Streptophyta; class Zygnematophyceae; order Desmidiales; family Closteriaceae; genus Closterium; species Closterium sp. NIES-65. The sequence continues at coordinate 595,540 of CANXME010000298.1, read as the reverse complement.
GCTTCTCCTGCTTCCCCTGCTTCTCCTGCTTCCCCTGCTTCTCTTGCTTTTTCTGCTTCCCCAGCTGCCGATGGCACAGAACCAGCCTGTTTTGACTCAGAAGCCACTCCCAATGCAAAAGCAGCACCCACTTTTGAGTCGACTCAAAAAGCCGACGCAGAAGGTTTCGACTCAGAGGCCACTCCCAAGGCAAAAGCTGCATCCAGTTTTGAGTCGACTCACAAAGCCAATCCAGAAGATTCCAAATCAAAAGGTTCTGATTCAGAACGTTCTGAGTCAGAAGCCACTGCCAAGGCGGAAGCAGCACCCACTTCGTTCCCACTGATCTTTCGGCGTGTCGCAGCCGTTGCTGGAGACGAGATGGTGTCATCTCAGCCGTTGGATGAGCCGTTTCGGATAGACAAGGACCAGTTCTGGGTGCTTGCTGATGATCCGACGGTTCCTGCAAAGGTATGGTCAAGAATCAAGGGTGATTATTTAAGGGTACCTGGAAACGAGAAATGTACGTAAGGGTGCCCGGAAAAGAGAATGGTATGTTCAGGATGATCATAATGTACCCGGAAAGAGAATGGTATGTTCAAGGCCGAGTATAGAAGGGTACGTGGAGAAGTGTAAGGTGTGGTCCCAAGGTCCGCCCAGGAGGACCTTGGTAGCCGTGCTCTTGGTCCCAGTGCAGAAGGGTACGTGGAGAAGTGTAAGGTGTGGAAGGTGTGGTAGCCGCGCTCTGGGCCCCATGCTCTTCACCTTCTCTATCTCCCGCCCAGGAGGACCTTGGTAGCCGTGCTCTTGGTCCCAGTCCCAGTGCAGTGAGACTCGAGAGGACAGCATTTCAAAGCTCTTTCTCCTGCTCTGCCGTTTCTCTTGCCCCAATACATCTGCTCGTTCTCTATCCCTATTCCTCCTCCCTCGCAGGTGGCTGTTGACAGCCGCACTCTGGGTCCCGTGCACGTGAGGGACATAGTGGGAAGAGCTTTGTACGTGGTGCGCTCAGCTTTGGATCATGAACCCATACAAAACAGGTGTGCCCTTTAGTCCTTGGTAGGTGTGTGCATGCCATGTTGCTGGGCTATACTGTATGTGGGGATAGGTCTCTGTACGTGGTGCGCTCAGCTCTGGACCATGAATCCATACACAACAGATGCGGCCTTGTTTTGGCTCTTGCTTAGCCCTTTTCCCTTAGCTTTGACACAACAGGTGCGTTCAGCACTAGACCACGAACCCATACACAACAGGTGCGGCCTTTAAACCCTCAAAACCCTTGCTTGGTGCGCAAACCATGTTGCTGAGTGTCACTGTATGTGGAGAGAGCACTGTACGCAGTGCGCTCAGCCCTGTGTACAGTGGACCACGACCCGTACACATCAGGTGCGGCCTTGCTTAGCCCTTATCCTTTACTGAAGAGGCCCGCTCAGCACTAGACCACAAACCCAGACACAACAGGTGCGGCCTTTCAGGTCTAGCTTAGTGTGCATGCCATGGTTCTTACTTAGGCTGCTTAAAACTCGGTGTTGGAACATGAACCTGTACAGAACAGATGCGCTATTTTAGGGGCGCCTAACAATTCAGTACATATGCTGCAAGTTGAGTCTGCACCGAACAGGTGTGTTCTTGGAACCTGTGGTTAGTGTGCATACCATGTCTTTCTTGCTGTATTCTGCTGGTGTGTTATTGGAACTTCTGTTTTTAGTGCTCATGGTAAGTTGTGTTGTCCCGCCATGCTGCATAATGAGCCTGCACCGAACAGGGCATGTTGCCGCCATGCTGCAAACAGCGCATGCCTGCTCCCATCTGTATAGCCACTGACTCATCCAGCCTTCCTCCCCTTGCCTCCCCTGCCCCCCGCCCGCTCCTCCCCTCTCTCCCACTCTCTCCCACTCTCTCCAACCTGTGAAACGCTTCTTTTCCCGCATCTATCAGTGATCAAGCTATGGTAGACGATGCAGCACTTGCTGGCTCACCCAATCATCCTTTCCTTCCCTCATTGCCCTCTTTCCCAAACCTTCTCCCTCCCTCTCTCGCACCTGTGAAACACTTATTTCTCCGCATCTGTCAGTGATCAAGCTATGGTAGACGACTCAGCAATAATGGCAATGGAGTGTCAAATTGAGGACCTGCTGAAGCGGATAAACGAAGAAAGGAACTATATAGTGACTTTTCTCACCAACCACCAGATGACGAAGCAGTAATGCGAATGGGATCTCCCATTGAGGATCTGCTGACGCGGATCAAAATACAATGGCAGTTATAGGTCCTTTTTTCACCTACCATCGGCCCATGGTAGATGATGCAGCAGTAATGGCAAGGGACTGCTTAGAATCTGTGGAAACAAAGTACGCAAGCGGTCACATTCTGTATCTGCTCTGCAATGTTTCATCCAGCGTGCCAGTGGTCTAGTGGTAGAATAGCACCCTGCCATGAGCGCGGTGCAGACCCGGGTTCGATTCCCGGCTGGCACAGCATCTTTGAGGGTGGAGGGTTTTTTCCTATCTCCGATGTGCAGCCACGACCTGATCTACTCATTGCTGTTTTTGTCTCCTAAGTACCAGTACGGTAGCTGTTTTAGAGGGAAAAAACAAATTTGACGACACTGCGTAAGGAAACAACTCCTGCCCTCTATGCCACCCCACAGTTCCCCCCCCCCCCCCCCCCCTCCGTGGCACAGCTACGAGACCTTCTGGGTGGCTTATTGAGCATCGTCGGGACACGTTCCTCTCCAACCAGCAGCATCTCCTTCACATCTTCCCTTACTGGTTGCAAGGAGATCTTCCACCTACAGTCAGGCCGTTCTACACTGCTTCAAACCTCGTCGCTCTAAAGTAACCGCATGGTGGTGTACGTCCCATCGCCATTGGAGAAGTGCTACCACGTCTCCTTTCGCGCTGCGTCACTCTCTTTTCCATCATTTTGTTGTAGCAGTTCCAGCCAAGATCGAGGTCGTGTCTCACGCTGTGTAATGCACCTTCTCCCTTCACCCGGACCGTGTGGTGCTTCAGCTGATCATTCAACTATCTCAACAAAGTTTTGAGGTGTGAGAGGAAAATGTTTATTTTGTACGAGATGGTGGCTGATGCTAGTTAGTAGGTGGAGCAGTGGGTTGATTTGTAAACTGCTGGGTAGCTTGCTGATTTAGTTGCTAACAATTACTGGGGATGAATTAAAATCTTGACATTACTACAACATCCGTTGTAGTCCAGTCGGTTAGGATACTCGGCTCTCACCCGAGAGACCCGGGTTTAAGTCCCGGCAACGGAATACCGGAACGTTTTGTCCGTGCGGTAGAACCCGTTGTGCATATGTTTGATGAGTTTGAGGTCCGGCCAGGTGGGGTAGACCTGACCCGACTAGGTCTAAAAGTCAGGTTTTTGTCCACGGCGGTTCGAGTCCAGTCTTGGCTGGATTACTGCAATCGGGCAAGGCGGGGTCAAGTTTTGACTCGATAATGACCCGACCCGAAATCTGGTCAGAAAGGTTGTACAAATACATACGATGGGCACTATATAGAATGGATACAGATACCCGACCCGTCCGGTCGCCCCGGCCTGGGATTTTAAAATAGGGGAGACCGTGAAGACAGGATGACCTAGTGTGAATTGATCAGTGAGCGTAGAGCGTTCCAGGCCTCAATAGTAGTCAACACGCTCTTCTCATCCCCCAAAGCCGGTTGTGTTGTCTAGTTTTGATAGCGAGCCTTCACCTCGACAATGCTTTCTGAACGCATTTCATATAGGCAACATTTCTTGAGTTGACCGTTTACTGTGGCTCGGTAAACATAAACCAATGCTATAGCAACAAGACTCACGGTAGTAGGACCTTCAAAGGAAGGGTGGAAGGCTTACCGTATTCTCCCGGACATAACACCCTAGGGTATACCGTATGGCCCCGGATAGAAGCGCAGGCCTATGTTAAGCGCATGCGCTTGTATCTGGAGCAATGTGCTTATGGCCGATCCTCAATTATAAGCGCACCCCTTTGGAAATCTTGACTTATTATAAGCGCACCCTTCTCGATGACGCCTGCGGCCTCCATCCACCCGTTCGCTTGGCAGCCGACCACAACATCTGCACGCAACGAAAAAGAACGGTTGACGACTTAGGTAGTAACGGGAATAAACACGCGCGACGATCACTTACCGTTCGGGAAGTCACCCTTGGGGAGTGTCTTGCGCTTGAAAAACACCCACGGCTTCAGCTTCTCGCCTGTCGCCGTGCACGCAAGCATGACGGTCACTCTCTCCTTCTGGTACCCACCGCTGCGGATGGGCACCGACCTCACGCCCGTCTGCTCCACGGTGGTCGTCGCCGGCATCTACAACCACAACGGTGTCTGGTCGGCGTTGATGATATAGCGGTTGTCAATGTCGTATTCGTTCCGGGCGTCACGTACGTACTGCCAAAAATCCTTGCACTGCTCAGCCACGTCTGCGGAACAGGGAGAAAAGTACATATAGTAAACCAAATTAGTATGACGCACAGGAGACATGCGAAAAAAAAAAACTAAGCGTAATCGGGATAAACCAAAATCAGCAGTAAACGACCCACTTACGCTCCTGTGTTTTCTGCGCCACCTTTGTTTTCATGCGCACGCTGAGGTTCCACCGCCTGCGGAACCGCTCAGTCCACCGCTGACTGCCTTTCCACTTGACGTCCGGGTATAGAACCTTCATCACTTCTTTGGACCACTCTTGCAGCCGGCCGACCGAAACCGCAACTCCGCGGCGTCGCCAGTCGAGGAGTTGCGCGTACACCTTTAACTCCATGGGGCGGTACCAAGACGACCTCCCGCGCCCGTGAAGTCGCATCCGTGCTCCGTGTGCAGCCTTGAGCGCCTCCGCTTGGGCTTTCCATTCTGTCAGACATTTTCGGTGTATGCCTGACTCCCGCGCCACTTCGCTCACCGAAGCCGCAAGCTCGAGCCGCACGAGCCACCTCAACTTCTCCTGGGCGGTGTAGCACTCCCGCTTATGTTGATTCAGCTTGTGCCTGGGGGAGGGGGGGCGGGCATCTCGATTCTCGGTAGACGGGTGGGGGCGTTTTTTGTTAAGGGGCGGATACGTCGGTACCGGCATCTTCGCGCGTGGTGCGTCGCGCCACCAGGACTCCACACCGTCCTCGTCCTCGTCACGGTCGGGAAACACGTCTTCCTCGTCGCCCGCTGCACCGTCGCCACCAGCTTCACCGTCGCCTCCAGCTTCGCCGGCGCCGCTGTCATGTTTGTCGGTAGCCACATCATCGTCGGCGCCCACAGCCGACTCATCCCACGCGCAGACTTCTGGTTGTCCCCACCGTGGTGCAGTCGCTGGAGCTTGGATGCGTGCATCGGGGGCCTTGGGTGTGTCCGCTTTAGCCAACCATTCGTCGAACGTGGCTGGTAAATACAGTTGGAGCACGGGCCGTTGGTGAGCACCTGCCGTAGCAAAAGCAGGCGGATTCGGAGGAGCGGGAGGTGCGGGAGGAGCGGGTGGAGCAGGGGGTGCAGGGGGAGCAGGAGGAGCAGGGGGTGCAGGGGGATCCGGTGGCACTGGAGGCGCTGGTGGCTCACGGGTATACCACCCGTCCTCGGTAAGTCGCCATGTGCGGCGTGGTTTCTTCTTGAAGAGGATGTGAGTCCCACTAAATTCCGCCATGGCTTCGCCTGCCAGGCGGGCTAGACAGGAAACTGAATGAAAAAATTAGAGACGAGGGTGAAGAAATGGGCAACGACGGAGACCCCTGCTGCGTGGCGGCTTGGGTTCCTCGTCGATGACAGGCAGGAAACCCCCGCCCATTCCCGTAGAGGCGCCTGCGTGGCAGCATCTACGCTGCGCTGGCAGGGAATCTTGCCGAACTTTCGAGATGGTTCTGCCCGAATGCACATGCCACGCAGCGCATGCGACTCTGATTGGGCCGCACGACAACATCCTCGTCACGGCTGTCACATTCGATGTTTCCAGACAACATTGTGCGGTGGGAAACCGAACCGCTGCGGTTTCTGCCTGAAAACCATGCACGATCCCACTTGGTGCATGGTCGGTTGAATTCGCCTTATTGAGAGCTACACAATGGTGTGTTCAAAATTGATTTTCATTTTTCCCTTTATACAAGCGCATGCGCTTATAAATCTGACTCAATTATAAGCGCACCCCTCCAAAAAACAATGTTTTATTATAAGCGCAGGTGCGCTTCTATCCGGGGTATTACGGTAGCTAAAAATACAGGGAAAAAATGGGGGGGGTCTCCTCATAGGAAAAAAATGCATACCGGTAATACCCGGGTCTTTACATATGGCATATTTTAGTGTTTTTTTAATTAGTCAATGTGGGTGTTTTGCTGGTCCTTTTAGCATCACTGCCTGAGGCGCGAATGTGAGTTTCGGCCTCGAACTTCATCGCCCTCACGAAAATGCCATGTGGCACCTCTCTTGCCACTTGCAACGGAAGATTCACCTGCACGTGGCAACAGAGAAATAGTGGGAGGGGGCAAATCTCGGCAGATTGCCTTTGGATGTACCGCGAAATTTCCTTGAGGGAGAAATTCACACGATATTCTTCCGTATTGCAGCTACTCGTTAACGACTATAATAATGAATATGTAAGAAAAGGGGGGTGTTATAGAAAATCAGCCAAAAAGGGGGGTATAGTAGAAACGAGGTCTATCATAACACCCACCCCGCACAAGCTACCCGGGGGTGTACAATTATGGGGGGGTGTTTTGTCCGGGAGTATACGGTAGAAGGACCTCTGTAAAACTACCATACACGAATTGAAGGATAAGAAGGGAGTGCATGCACTCCATTTCAGGGTTCCTACTTCATTACCCATTGCTTCGGCGATTGTTTTTAGCAACAGCAGTTGTACTTGTGTCGGATAAATACATCTGCTCCGACATCCTCGATATAAAGTCATTTGCTGAAGGCAGGAGCATGACCAACAATCCTAACATCAGCCATCATCTTTAACACTGACTCCACAGTGGGGAATGCCTGGTGGATGCCTGGCAAGCTGTGGAATTTCCTTGCATCGACAATAGACGGATACATCCACTCTGACATTCTCGATATAAAGTCATCCACTGTGGGTGTCAGCATCGCCTCCCAGTCCACCTGACAGGTACGAAGGATGCATCAGGTTAAGGGTAAAGAGTGTTGATCCGTGCAGACATATGGTTGACCAACACACATCGGGTGTTAACCATGCTTTCAAGTAAGCCTACGGGGTAAGAGCACACCTGCATGCAAAAAACCTGAAGACTTTAGAAGGAGAAGAGGGATACACCCCTAGAGCCATCCTTGCAAGGAAATTATACCATTGCATACCTACCAGTAGGTAGGTATGCACTTTCTTCATACATCTTGATATCTTGGTATGAACGATCGTGCATACCTACCTACTGGGAACACCCTTGCTGCCGCCTCTTCTCCAGCAACCAGGAAGAGGCCGGTACGGATTGTACAATCCCCCGTCGCTGCAGTCATGTCGATCTTTTTAGGCGCCTAAAAGGTCGCCTGGAAAATCGTCTTAAGGCTCCTCAAAAATTGGAAAAAGCAAGGAAGGGTTGTACACTGCCCTGTGGCTGCAGTCATCTATCATCAATGTGGAGCATAGAATGCAAGCAATCGTACCTGCATTCGCGGGGGGATGTTCGATGTGATCTCCTTCCCAGCCAGGAAGAGACCTAGGAGGGTGGCAGATCCCACCATGGCTGTCTGTACTGCAAATTGTAATTGTGTATGCACATATGCTGACGGTCGTACCTGCATTCGTGGGGGGATGCTCGCTGTGATCTCCTTCCCAGCAGCCAGAAAGAGGCCTTGGAGCGTGGCATATCCCACCATGGCTGTTCCTCGAGACAGGGGTAGCGCCTGGTACCTGGGGGAATGCATTGCGATGGTTATGCGAATTGTGATTGCAATGAGAAATGTCTGCATTAGTGTAGCACCGAAGGGAAATACCTAGGAGGGTGGCATATCCCACCATGGCTGTTCCTCGAGACAGGGGGAGTGCCTGGTACTTGAATGAATGGATTGTGATAAAACAGAAAGTGCAGTGAGTAGAATTGTGAGTGCATTGAGATGCTGCTGCAAGCACCACGGCAAGAGGCCTAGGAGCGTGACATTTCCCACCATGGCTGTTCCTCGTGACATGTGGAGCGCCTGGTACCTGCACGAGAGGAAGTTGTATTTAAGAGAAAGTGCAAAGAATTGTGACAATAATGAGGCGCTGCTGCCTTTGTTGCGCACCACAGCAGGAGAGCGTGGCACTTTTTTTGAGAATTCTCAAAAACACCACAGCAGGAGAGCGTGGCACTTCTTCACCTGTGTGTTTTGAGTCGACTCAAAACACAGCGGGGCACTTCTTCACCTGGCTGTTCCTCGCGTCAGCGGGAGTGCCTGCTACCTGCATGGAAGGTGCTGCGATTGTACAAAACACATGGAATTGTGACAGAGAGGAGAAGATACTACACTAGTGTATTGTATTGTGACACTAGTGTATTGTATTGTGACACTAGTGTATTGTATTGTGACACTAGTGTATTGTATTGTGACACTAGTGTATTGTATTGTGACACTAGTGTATTGTATTGTGACACTAGTGTATTGTATTGTGACACTAGTGTATTGTATTGTGACACTAGTGTATTGTATTGTGACACTAGTGCTGGTGTATACGAGCGGCTAGAACACAAAGGTAAGCCAGCCAGACGGAGAAGCCTAGAGAGGGAAGTAGGAAGGAGAAGCGGGAGCGGGACAGAGAATGAGGAAGGCTAACGTCTCATCCCAATTGCCCCGTCATGCCTCCCATTTCCCCCGTCCCTGCGTCTTTCCCCATCTCCTCCCATTTCCCCCGTCCCTGCGTCTTTCCCCATCTCCTCCCATTTCCCCCGTTTCTGCATGTTTCCTCATCTCCTCCTATCTACGACATGAGCCTTCACAGTTGTGCTCCCATCCCATGCGCATCCAATCCAATTCCCCCGTGCATCATCAGAAGCACACAACCCCCGAGAGTGCTTTGCGTCGAATCAAAAGTCACACCGTTACAATGGCACGTGACAATATCCAAATCCCCAGTCATTGTGTGTGTGTGTGTGCGTGTGTGCGCGGGCGCGCGCGCGCGCGCGCGCGTGTGTGTGTGTGTAGGGGGGGGGGGGGGGGGTGCGTGCGTGCATGTGTGTGAGTGTGCGCGCGCGCACGCCCACCAGAAGTACACAACTGGCATCATCCACTGCCCTTCTTCCATGCCCTTGTTGCAATGGCACATGACACGTATCCAATACCCAGTCATTACACGTGTGTGCGCCCACCAGAAATACACAACTCGCAGAATGGCATCATCCACTGTCCTTCCTCCTCCTCCCCCATCCGTCCCTCCCCCATCGGCCATGAGTCCACACAGAGCTGATCCCACGCCTCACCCAACCCCCTATTAAAAGCCATCACGTGTGTGCTCACACTCACCAGAAGTACACAATTCGTAGAATGGCATCATCCACTGTCCTCCCTCCTCCTCCCCCATCCACCATTAGTCCGCACAGGTTCTCCCACGCTGCCCTCAGCTCCCGGTCAAACTGGTCAACGCGGTCAGCATGGCGCATAGTGCGGATGGATAGCTCGAGGGAGAACTGGGATGACCTGGAATGGGAAGGGAGGGATGTAGAGGGAAGGAGAGAGACTGTGTGTTGCAGTCAAACTGGTCAACACGGTCAACGTGGCGCATGGTGCGGATGTGGATGGAGAGCTCTAAAGAGTAATTAGACGAGCTGGGATGGGAAGAAGGGAGGTGGGGGTGGGGAGAAAAATGAGACTGTTGCAGTCAAAGTGGTCAAACGGGTCAACGCGGTCAACGTGGCATGTTGTGCGGATGGAGAGCTCGCGAGAGTAGTGAGACGAGCTGGAATGGGAGGGGATGGGAAGAAGAGGGAATGAAGGTGGGAGGGTGTGGGAGAAAGCAAATGCACGTGTGCCCAGTTTAGCCGGTCGAAACCCTGAATGGGAATGGAAAGTAGGAGGGAAGACAAGTTGGTCAAACTGGTCAAAGCGGTCAATGCGGCGCGTCGTGCAGATGGAGAGCTCGAGAGAGATGAAACGAGATGAGCTGGAATGGGAAGGGACGGGAGGTGGAGGTGAGGAGAGAAGGGGAGTTGGTCAAACTGGTCAACAGAGGTCAACGTGGCTGGTGCAGATGGAGAGCTCGGGAGAGAAATGGGACGAGCTGGAATGGGAGTGAAGGGTTGTTTGCAGAGGGAATAGAAACTGTGATCGATATTTGAGGAGCCCCAAAAGGTGTTTGCGAGGGAAATGGCTGTGGGTGATGAGAACAGGGAGATGGCTGTAGGGAGAAAGGGACTGAGTTGCAGTCAAGGCAGTCAGAATGGTCAAACTGGTGGAAGTGGTCGAACTGGTGAAACTGGTCAAACTGGTCAAACTGGTCAAACTGGTCAAATTGTTCAATGTTTCATATTGCGCAGATGAGAAGCTTGAGAGAGCAATTAAGAGAGATGAAAAGAACTGGTGGTGGTGGGGTCAAGAGACTGTGTGTAATGCGGTCAAGTCGATCAAACTGGTCAAAGCGGTCATGGTAGCGTGCGTGCTGCGCAGGATCAAGAAATTTGAAGGGGGGCTGTAGAGAGAGCACAGCACCCTGCGTGAATCATGATGTATGCGTGTTATGGTAGGAGTGCATTTTATAAAGGGTACAGGAAGGGCACTCACACTTCCCGGATGAGGATCTCTGTACCGTTGAACACCATGCTGTGTGGATGAGGATGAGGGGATGGAGAGTTGAGCAAGGGAAGGAAAGAGGAGGGCATTGAGAGGAGGGAGGGACGAATTGAGGAACCTCAAGAAGAACTCGCACCTCCCGGACGAGGATCTCTGTGCCATTGATCACCATGATCACCATGCTGTGTGGAGGAGGGTAGGGGGTTGGAGAGAGGGAAGGGATGGTTGGTGAAGAAGGAGTAACTAATGTGTAACGGGTACTACGACGTCTCAAAGGCGATTCGGATGAGGACCTCTGTGCCGTTGAGCAGCAAGCTGTGCGGAGGAGGATGAGGGGATGGAGAGAATGGGAGGATGGGAGAGAGGCTGAGGCGTGAGGCAGTGGCAGCACAGAGAGAAGAACCCGACTAGGAAGATTGTAAGTGTCATGGAGTGGTACAAAGTGGTATGAAGTGGCACCGACAGATTCTTTTATTGTAGAAATGTAACGTATGGCATTTGCTATGAATTATCGAAACACACAAGGAGCATACGTACCCAGGAGTGGCTGCAGAGTGGCAGGGAAGGGGTCACTCACATGGCAATGAAGCTTTGGCTCACAAAAGATGGGGCGGGTCAAAGGCAATTCTTTCATGGGTTAAAAGGAAGACAAGAAACACACGTACCCAGGAGGTCGTTTTTGAGGCGCCTCAAAAACGACCTCAATTTCCTCATGGGTTAAGAGAAACACAAGAAACACAACAACACACGTACCCAGGAAACGCCGCAGAGTGGCATGGAGTGACAACAAAGAAGCTTTGCCCGACAATGTCAAACAGATGGTACTCCGTTGCTGCTGCCTCTACCTGTGGCAGGGCCATATGTGGTGATGTAACACGGGGATGTGGCACGGGGATGTGGCATGGGGATGTGGCACGGATGGAGGAAAGGAACGAAAACACACGAAGAAACCTCTGATAGACAAGTCCAAACGGATCGTATGTGCTGTTGCTGCTGCGTGGATGAATGAGGCATGCACCAGAGCGGGTGCGATGGGGCATGGGTGGGAATGGCATGGCACTGGTGGGAATGGCATGGCACGGGTGGGAATAGCATGGCACGGGTGGGAAAGGCATGGCATGGGTGGGAATGGCATGGCACGGGTGGGAATGGCATGGCATGGGTGGGAATGGCATGGCACGGGTGGGAATGGCATGGCATGGGTGGGAATGGCATGGCACGGGTGGGAATGGCATGGCACGGGTGGGAATGGCATGGCACGGGTGGGAATGGCATGGCACGGGTGGGAATGGCATGGCACGGGTGGGAATGGCATGGCATGGGTGGGAATGGCATGGCACGGGTGGGAATGGCATGGCACGGGTGGGAATGGCATGGCATGGGTGGGAATGGCATGGCACGGGTGGGAATGGCATGGCATGGGTGGGAATGGCATGGCACGGGTGGGAATGGCATGGCATGGGTGGGAATGGCATGGCACGGGTGGGAATGGCATGGCACGGGTGGGAATGGCATGGCACGGGTGGGAATGGCATGGCATGGGTGGGAATGGCATGGCACGGGTGGGAATGGCATGGCACGGGTGGGAATGGCATGGCACGGGTGGGAATGGCATGGCATGGGTGGGAATGGCATGGCACGGGTGGGAATGGCATGGCATGGGTGGGAATGGCATGGCACGGGTGGGAATGGCATGGCATGGGTGGGAATGGCATGGCACGGGTGGGAATGGCATGGCACGGGTGGGAATGGCATGGCACGGGTGGGAATGGCATGGCATGGGTGGGAATGGCATGGCACGGGTGGGAATGGCATGGCATGGCTGGGAATGACATGACACGGTTGGGAATGGCATGGCATGGGTGGGAATGGCATGGCACGGGTGGGAATGGCATGGCACGGGTGGGAATGGCATGGCATGGGTGGGAATGGCATGGCATGGGTGGGAATGGCATGGCACGGGTGGGAATGGCATGCACGGGTGGGAATGGCATGGCACGGGTGGGAATGGCATGGCATGGGTGGGAATGGCATGGCACGGGTGGGAATGGCATGGCATGGGTGGGAATGGCATGGCATGGGTGGGAATGGCATGGCACGGGTGGGAATGGCATGGCACGGGTGGGAATGGCATGGCACGGGTGGGAATGGCATGGCACGGGTGGGAATGGCATGGCATGGGTGGGAATGGCATGGCACGGGTGGGAATGGCATGGCATGGGTGGGAATGGCATGGCACGGGTGGGAATGGCATGGCATGGGTGGGAATGGCATGGCACGGGTGGGAATGGCATGGTATGGGTGGGAATGGCATGACAATTTTGAGGCGCCTCAAGAATCATGCACCAGAGGGGGTGCATGGGGCATGGGTGTGAGTAAGGTGTGATGCGCCATGGGTGCAATGAGTGCTATGCGAATTTCCAGGGTTGGTCGGTAAGCAGAAGCGGGGACGAAAAAGACGGAGCCTCAAAAAGCTACCTCTCAATCCCATGCAGATTTCCATGGTTGGGAAGCAGCAGCGGAGAGGAAATATTTGTTAGGCACCTCGAAATCTGCGTGCATTGAGGTGCTTTTTGAGGCGCCTAAAAAAGTTACCTCTCAATGCCATGCAAATTTTCAAGGTTGGTGAGCAGCAGTGGAGGAGAGAGAACAGTTTGGCATGGCTGTGTGCCGGCACACCCACTAGGCTGAAACTGATGCCATGTGTGTTTCAGAATTCAAGAAAGAAAGAAAGAAAGAAAGAACGAAAGAAAAACCCTAACCATCCATTCGTCACTCACCCTGGCGACTTCCCGCTTTGAGAGGGGAATGCGCAGGTCATCCACATTGGAGAACACATGATGCTGCTGCTGCATGTAGGTCTTGAGCACTGAGAGGGTCCTGATGAGGATGGGGAGGGGGAGGGGAGGGGGAGGGCAGTGGTGGGCGATGGGATTTAAGGGGTGCTGACTCCACATGCTGCTGCATCATGCTCTTGAGCACTGAGAGGGTTCTGATGGGAAGGGAGAGAGCAGAGCAGGCATGAGGTGAATGTTTGTGAGCACATGGTGGTGCTGCTGCATCATGCTCTTGAGCACTGAGAGGGTTCTGATGGTGGTGGGAGAGAGAGAACGGGCATAAGGTGAATGTTGGAGAGCACATGGTGGTGCTGCTGCATCGTGCTCTTGATCACAGAGAGGGTTCTGATGGGGATGGGGATGGGGACGGGGAGGGGGAGGGCAGTCGTGGGGGATGCTTTCTGCGAGCAGGAGGCATGCGGTGAATGCATTGGCTGTCCTGGGCTTGGAGAGCACATGGCGCTGCTTCGGCTGGACCGAGAGGGCTTTGATTGGGAAGAGGGGAGCAGGAATGTGTCATAGCTGTGAGTGAGTTCTACAGGGTCAGTCAGACAGACATAGAGACATCATGCAGCTGATTCACGATGCTCTTGGGGACTGAGAGGGCCTTAGTTGGGAAGAGGGGTGCAGGAATGTGTCATAGCTAGCTGTAAGTGAGTTTCACAGGGTCAGTAAGACAGACAGGCAGGCATGATGTTGTTGACTTGTGTAGTGTTGACTCGTGCAGAGCAGCATGGCAGTACGACGGTTTGCATCCGACAGAAGCTTGTACAGAAATCTGAATCCCAACATACTCGTTACAGTAGTCTGCATCTCAGCACACCTGTTATAGTAGTCTGCATATTTGGTGGTGAGTTGGCGGAACACAGAAATTGGAGTCACAGAGTTCCCCACCAGAGAGGGGTCAGCGCTCCTGCACATGCAGGGGAGAGGTAGGGGGAAATGACGAAAATGGGGGGCATTGAGGGGCGGAGGGGAGCTTGCAGGGAGTGGCGAAGAGTGGTGAGGAGTCAGGAACGGAGAGGGGGAAGTGAGGGAAGGAGAGGACGTATTTGGTGGTGAGTTGGCGGAACACAGAAATTGGAGTCACGGAGTTGCCCACCAGAGAGGAGTCAACGCTCCTGCACGTGCGGGGGAGAGGTAGGGGGAAATGACGAAAATGGGGGGCATTGAGGGGCGGAGGGGAGCTTGCAGGGAGTGGCGATGAGTGGTGAGGAGTCAGGAACGGAGAGGGGGAAGTGAGGGAAGGAGAGGACGTATTTGGTGGTGAGTTGGCGGAACACAGAAATTGGAGTCACGGAGTTGCCCACCAGAGAGGAGTCAACACTCCTGCACATGGGGGTTGGGTAGAAGGAGATGAAGAGTGGGTTGCAGGTAGTCACTACATAACCTCTCATCATTAACTTGAACCCAACCGCACCGCACCGCACCTCAGCGTTTCCATCCAAACCACCGGCTCGCATGGGTCTACCAGCTGCCTCCTCCTCGCACCAAAGCCTCTTTCACAATCAACTCACACCCAGCCGCACTGCACCTCACCTGACCCTCTCCATCCAAACCACCGGCTCGCATGGGTTCAACAGCTGCCTCCATCTCCCACCAATGCCTCCCACCAGGGAACCACAACCACAACTCGTCTCCCCCCAAACCGCACTGCACCTCACCTGACCCTCTCCATCCACAAGACAGGCTCGCATGGGTCCACCAGCTGCCTCCACCTCGCACCAATGTCAAACACCCCTCTCCACCCATCCACAACCATCCCCACCCCCTCCTCCTCCTCCTCCTCATCATCCTCCTCCTCCTCCTCATCCTCCTCCTCATCTTCCTCCTCCTCTTCATTTTTCCTTGGATCTGCAGCTCTCCTCCCCTCCGTCAGTCCATGCTTGTGCTTTCTCTTGGCCCACCACCGCCACGTGGCACGTGCTGATTGCATGACTTCTAGGGCTGCCATGCCCGCTGCCCTGTGCTGCCATTTGGGAAACAACAGGGTGAACGGGGGATGACGGTAGGTGAAGAGCGGTGACGAGGAGTAAAAGGATTTGCATAGGAGTGAATGGACGCGTGCTGATTGCATGACTGCCAGCGCTTCCATGCCCGCTGCCCTGTCAGTGCTGCGGTTGGGTGAAACAATGACGGGGTTGAAGAGCGGTGATAAGGAGTGAGGAACACACGGGGGTGAAGAGCGGTGATAAGGAGTGAGGAACACACGGGAGTGAAGAGCGGTGATACGGACGGAGTGAGGAGAGCTCCATAGGAGTGGACGACTCGTGCTAATTGCATCAATTTCTGTGTTGCCCTCTGCTGCCAGTTAGCAAGTGAAAAGGGAAAGAGGGGTAAACAGCAGAAAATAGAGATGTGACAAGGAGTAACGGGAGTTGCACAGGAGTGCTGATTGCATCAATTTCATTCAGCGCTGACAGGCCCGCTGCCTGCCTGGTGGTGCTTTTTTAAGGCGCCTCAAAAGTCGTCTCAATTTCAGCGCTGCCAGGCCCGCTGCCTGAAGGTGAGGTGCTGCCAGTTAGGAAAACCGACGGGATGAGAGGGGTGCGGGGGTTAAACGTCAGCTGATGAGAGGTGACGAGGAGTGAAGAGAGTTGCGCAGGAGTGACTGGAAACGCGTGCTGATTGCACACACCGAAGCGATTTCGGCAGCGCCTCAATCGTTTAGGCAATATTGCTGGCGCCTAAGAAATGAAAGCTAAAAAACATGAGGCGCCCATATAATTGCCTCCAAAACAGTTTTGACTGCTCAGAAGGTTGCAAGCCAGCTCGGCTGCACTACACTCACCAAAACCCGCGTGAACTGAGATGGTTTTTTAGGCGTCTAAAGACGGTTGGTTGCAAGCCAGCTCGGCTGCACTGCACTCACCAAAACCCGCGCTGGCTGGCGATTTCAGCTGGCCGGTTCAGCTGAACTGAGACGGTTTTTAAGGCATCTCAAAAAGGTTGCAAGCCAGCTCGGCTGTACTGCACTCCCAAAACACCAAGTCGACCCCCCCAACCACCCTCCCCCTCTCGTCCCCCAATCGATTACAAGTCTCAGAGCTTCCTTTCTCTTGCATCAGTCCCCCAACCACCATCGCTTACTGCTGCTCTCCCATTGACGACATTGCCAGCACCGCTGTACTGCATGCCCCCGAACTCAAACACCCAGTCAACTGCAGCAAGGCAAACCCTCAATCCCTCTTCTCCCACAACCATTGCTCACCGCTCGCCTGTTCATGACGTTGCCAATGCTGCTGTACTGCACGCGCCCACCAATCAGGTCCGCCGCCCCAAAACCAGGCGTTCTCCCCTTCTCATCCTCCATCTCACCCCTTCTCTGCTATCCAGCACCCCTCGCTCACCGCTCGCCTGTTCACAACGTTGCCAGCACTGCTGTACTGCACGCGCCCACCAATCAAATCAGCCGTCCAAACCACCCTCGCCCTCTCCCTCTCGTCCTCCTCTGCCGCCCGTCGAGGCGGGCGGCCGGGAGCAAACGCGGCAGCCTGGGGCAGCATGGTGTAACCGGGAAAGAGGTTTCTCGGATCCTTCTTGTATGCCCAGTGGTTCTGAAGGGGGTGGAAGAAACGGCGAGATAGGCAAGAAATGGGAAGGGTGAGGAGATGGGGTGAAAGGGACTAGAAGGGGTAAGGGGAAGGAGGCTAGAGACAGGGAACCGCATGGCATAGCCGGGAAAGACTCGGATCCTTCTTGTATGCCCAGTGGTTCTGAAGGGGATGGGGTGGAGGCGTATGGGGCACAAAGGGGACAATAAGGGTAAGGAGGTAGGCGGCAGCCTGGGGCAGCATGGCATAGCCGGGAAAGAGGTTTTTCGGATCCTTCTTGTACACCCAGTGGTTCTGAAGGGGGTGCGGATAGATGGGTCAACAGGGAACAGACGGCTGCTGGGAGATGAACGGAAACAAGAGTCACAGCTAGGGACAGGTGCATGGCATAGCTCAGAGCAAGTGTTTTTGGATCCTTCTTGTACGCCCACTGGTTCTAAAAGAGGGTTGGGTGAGATGGGCGGCAGGGGACATGTAGGGGCAGGAGGAGACAGGACGGGTAAGCGGAAAGGCAGGGGAGCAAGAGAAGCAGCAGGGGGCAGCATGGCATAGCCGGGAAAGAGGTTTGTCGGATCCTTCTTGTACGCCCAGTGGTTCTGAAGTTTGAGGGGATAGGACAGGAAGGGTATGAAGACAAAAAGTGAACAATTGAGGGCAGCAGGGGGCAGCAAGGCACAGCCAGGGAAGATGCTACTTGGGTCCTTCTTGAACGCGTAGTGGTTCTGAAGGGGTTGTGGGAATGGGGTGAAAAGGGCAGGGGACAGGAAGGGTGAGGGGTACGAAAAGGAGCAAGCAAGAGAAGCAGCATAACAAGACAACATGAGATGGTGTGGAAGAGGGTTTCTCGGGTCCTCCTTTTGATTGATTGCAGGCTGCATCTTACAATTCTGAAGGTTGTTCCTTAGCGAGGTTATTTCTTAAAATTCTCAAGTTTGTTTCTGAGAATCCTCACAGCTGCTTTTCATAAATTTCAAGGTTGCTTGTGAAATTTCTCAAAAACAAGCTGCAAAAAAACGGTGTAGAAGAAGAGGTTCCTTGGGCCCTCCTTGTGGGCCGATTTGAAGTCGAGTCCAGTGGTTCTGAAGCAATGGATTTGAGAGCTGGAGCAACGGCACAGGGGGAAACGCATAGCAATACCTAAGAGAAATAATGAAAGAAAAGCTATCGTTGCTCAGCCACTTACCATGATTGAGTTTCATCTGCCCCTACACCAATTTGGTTCCTCAAGAAATTGACAAAAGGTTTTCCGTTGCCGGGACTTGAACCCGGGTCTCTCGGGTGAGAGCCGAGTATCCTAACCGACTAGACTACAACGGATGTTTATTCAACCACATGAGAAAACAAGGGACGTTAGTAGCGCTAAAACGGCAGCATGTTGTCTCAAGCTGGGCCCTTGGAGTTGTCACTTTCTCACCACCTCCCTCCCTTCCCCATGCCCGTTACGTGCCCTCACCAGGAAGCTTAGTGCTGAAAGAAGTCTTCAATGGAGAAGTAGCTGAAGGAGAGAGGTGTGGAGATGTGTTTGTGAAAATGGGAATCCCATCCTACCTCCAAGCCCTCTCCCCTCAGGACGCCCTCACCAGGAACTTGGTGCTCAAGGCGCCTTCAATGGAGTAGTCGCTGAAGGAACTCTCGAGGATCGCTAAAAGTCTGCATGCCCTCACTGTCTGCATGCCCTCACTGTCTGCATGCCCTCACTGTCTGCATGCCCTCACTGTCTGCATGCCCTCACTGTCTGCATGCCCTCACTGTCTGCATGCCCTCACTGTCTGCATGCCCTCACTGTCTGCATGCCCTCACTGTCTGCATGCCCTCACTGTCTGCATGCCCTCACTGTCTGCATACCCTCACTGTCTGCATACCCTCACTGTCTGCATGCCCTCACTGTCTGCATGCCCTCACTGTCTGCATGCCCTCACTGTCTGCATGCCCTCACTGTCTGCATGCCCTCACTGTCTGCATGCCCTCACTGTCTGCATGCCCTCACTGTCTGCACGCCCTCACTGTCTGCATACTCGCACCATCTCCCCCTCAGGACGCCCTCACCAGGAACTTGGTGCTGAAGGCGCCTTCAATGGAGTAGTCGCTGAAGGAGCTCTCGAGATGCTTTGCCGTTAATGTGGCGATCTCACGCTGCGAGGGATGTGAAAAGAGAGGCGACAAGGGAAGGGAAACGGAGAGAGGGACATGGGGATTGGACCTAATGAACTAGGTGGGAAGCATTGCCGTGAATATGGCAATCTCACACCAGCGAGGGATGTGAAAAGATAGGAGAAACGGGAAGGGAAACGGAGAGAAGGACATAAAGATTTGAGACATCTAGGAACTTGACATCACGCTGAGACAAAAGTAGTGGACTGGAATGGAAGAGAAAGGTTGAAAGAGCAGAGAGAAGGGAAAGAGTGGGAAGGGACGTAGACGCACAGGAAGTACGGGTGCTCAGAAGCGGCAAACCACCTTCATATTCCTTCTCGTACAACTCACTCACCTAATAGGTCAAGAAATAGTCACCTGAAAGTCACCTGAAAGTCACCTGACAGTCACCTGACAGTCACCTGATTATGAACTCTTAGTAATTTCCTGGAAGCCACCTGGTAATCCGAGGCAACCACCTGATGATTTCCTGGAAAGCACACAGCACTCCCCAAGCTTACCTGGTGGAAGGCGTGGTTTTTTTGAGACGTCTCAAAAGCACACAGCACTCCTGAAGCCTACCTGGTAGAAGGCGTGGCAGAGGATGGGCGCATCTTGAGGGTCGAATGGGGTGCCATGCAGATCACCTGAAAAGCTATCTATCTACAGAAGCCACCCAGGGTAGCTCCCTACAAGGCATCTACCACTCCCCACCGCAGCTTACCTGGTAGAAGGCGTGGAAAAGAATGGGAGCATTCTGAGGGTTGGATGGGTTAGAAGGCGTGGGAGAGGATGGGCGCATCTTGAGGGTCGGTTGGGTTGGAAGCCACCAATACGGTGGGTGGTGATACATGGTGGTAACCCTATACAGCATCTACCACTCCCCACCGCAGCTTACCTGGTAGAAGGCGTGGAAGAGGAAGGGAGCATCTTCAGGGTCGGATGGGGCATCAATGATGCGAGTGAAGGCAGATACCTGCACGGTGGTGTGCGGTGGAGGGTGGTGATGGATGATGGTGATGGGCATGAGTGCAGGGGCATATGTGAAGGGACATGTGTGCATATGGGTATGTGGGTGTGGGTATGTGGGATTAAGCATGGGTGAATGGGCATGGGTGAATGGGCATAGTTGAATGGGCATAGTTGAATGGGCATAGTTGAATGGGCATAGTTGAATGGGCATAGTTGAATGGGCATAGTTGAATGGGCATAGTTGAATGGGCATAGTTGAATGGGCATAGTTGAATGGGCATGGTTGAATGGGCATGGTTGAATGGGCATGGTTGAATGGGCATGGTTGAAAGGGCATAGTTGAATGGACATAGTTGAATGGGCATAGTTGAATGGGCATAGTTGAATGGGCATAGTTGAATGGGCATAGTTGAATGGGCATAGTTGAATGGGCATAGTTGAATGGGCATAGTTGAATGGGCATAGTTGAATGGGCATAGTTGAATGGGCATGGGTGAATGGGCATGGTTGAATGGGCATGGTTGAATGGGCATGGTTGAAAGGGCATAGTTGAATGGACATAGTTGAATGGGCATAGTTGAATGGGCATAGTTGAATGGGCATAGTTGAATGGGCATAGTTGAATGGGCATAGTTGAATGGGCATAGTGGAATGGGCATAGTTGAATGGGCATAGTGGAATGGGCATAGTGGAATGGGCATAGTTGAATGGGCATAGTGGAACGGGCATAGTTGAACGGGCATAGTTGAACGGGCATAGTTGAACGGGCATAGTGGAACGGGCATAGTTGAACGGGCATAGTGGAACGGGCATAGTTGAACGGGCATAGTTGAACGGGCATAGTGGAACGGGCATAGTTGAACGGGCATAGTGGAACGGGCATAGTGGAACGGGCATAGTTGAACGGGCATAGTTGAACAGGCATAGTTGAACGGGCATAGTTGAACGGGCATAGGTGTACACCCAACCAAACAGAATGTGCAAACTACACTTCTCTAGGATATAGAAAATACAAAGTACAAAGTGTGAGATTGAAGACTAACACTAACAAGGTGGTGCTTGGAGGTGTGAGGGGCGATTGGTACCTTCAAACCTAAACCTCACTTCTACCCCCATGCATGACCTGTGCGCGGTGCTGCACTTACCGCATGTGCATGTGTCCCAGGGCCTACCGAAAACAGCCCAGGGTGAGATGGGCCTTGGGGGTGCGCGGGGGGTGTGAGGGGCAAGTGTTGTGATAACCCCAAACCCTAGCTAGTGCTGCGCTCACCGCATGTGCCCCAGGGCCTGCCGACAGCAGCCCAGGGTGAGGTGGTCCTTGGGGGTGCGCGGGGGGGCCTGGGACCCTAAACCCTGAACCCTGAAAGCCAATAAATAAGCCCCACACAAGCTCCACCACTGAACCCGTGCGCAGTGCTGCACTAACCGCGTGTGCCATGTGCCCCAGGGCCTGCCGACAACAGCCCAGGGTGAGATGGTCCTTGGGGGTGCGCGGGGCGAGAGAGACCCACTTGGTGAGGAGAGGGATGGTGCCTCTGGTGTGGGGGAGGGGAGAAGAGGAAGGGTTGGGAAGGAGAGGAAGACGAGTGAACCTTGGGGTTGCGGCAAGAGGGGCGAGGGAGACCCACTTGGTGAGGAGAGGGATGGTGCCTCTGGCGTGGGGGAGGAGGGAGGGTGAAGGGAAGGCGTGTGGGGAGGGGAGAGCAAGCAGAAGGGCACGAGGGGATGGAAGGAGAGGAAGACGAATGAGCCTTGAAGGTGCGAGGAGCAAGGGAGAACCACTTGACGAGGAGAGGGATGGCGCCTCCGGTGCGGGTGTGGGTGAATTGAAAGGGGGCGTGGGATATGTGATATCAAAGAAGACGGTTGGTGCATCTGGCGTCGTCGGAGAAAGCAGCCCTTGGGGTTGGGAGTGCGAAGGGCGAGGGAGAAGCACTTGGTGAGGAGAGGGATGGTGCCTCTGGCGTGGGATAGGGTGAACATTTGGCGAGGAAAGGGAAAGGAGAGGAAACAATTGGCCCTTGGGAGTGCGAAGGGCAAGGAAGAACCACTTGGTGAGGAGAAAAAAATGGTGCCCCGGGTGTTTGGAGGGTGAAAAGGTCGATGAGAAGCGTGTGGGAAGAGCAAGGACGTGGGGAGGGGAGGGGAAAGAGAGGAAGGCGAGAGGGGCGAGGGAGACCCACTCCTCAACAGGGGCGAGGGAGGCCCACTCCTCAACAGGAGCGAGGGAGACCCACTCCTCAACAGGGGCAAGGGAGATCCACTCCTCAACAGGGGCAAGGGAGACCCACTCCTCAACAGGGGCGAGGGAGACCCACTCCTCAACAGGGGCGAGGGAGGCCCACTCCTCAACAGGGGCGAGGGAGATCCACTCCTCAACAGGGGCGAGGGAGACCCACTCCTCAACAGGGGCGAGGGAGACCCACTCCTCAACAGGGGCGAGGGAGGCCCACTCCTCAACAGGGGCGAGGGAGACCCACTTGGTGAGGAGAGGAATGGTGCCCCTGGTGTTTGGAGGGTGAAGGGGGAGTGGGAGAGCGGGTGAGCGTGGAGAGATGAGCGGAGGGAGAATTCTGAGTTGGCGTTCTCGTTGCAAGTTGATTCTGAGAATTCTCGGAACCAGCCTGGGGTGGAGAAATGTGCCAAGCGAGGAAGGAGTTGGCGAGGAGAGGAGAGGAACGGCGAGGCGGGCAGCGAGGAGCAAAGGCGGCAGCAGGGGTCAGCATGGCATATCCAGGGAAGAGGTTTCTTGGGTCTTTCTTGTACGCCCAGTGGTTCTACAGCCGACCCTGGCATGGGCAAGGTTGAAAGCGACAAGTGTTTTGAGACGTCTCAAAACACTTCTTCATACACGCGACTAAGGAGTTGGCGAGGCGAGGAGAGGAACGGCGACCCTGGCGTGGGCGAGGTTGAAAGCGACAAGTGGAGAGATGTGGCATGGGGATGGAAATGCCGCCTGTGGATAGAGAGCGAGCACGTGGGCATGCGGGGAAAGGAAAGCAAGGACAGGGGGCGAGGGAGACCCACTCCTCAACAGGGGCGAGGGAGACCCACTCCTCAACAGGGGCGAGGG
Organism: Closterium sp. NIES-65; assembly: GCA_948144175.1. Lineage (NCBI taxonomy): Eukaryota > Viridiplantae > Streptophyta > Zygnematophyceae > Desmidiales > Closteriaceae > Closterium > Closterium sp. NIES-65. The sequence goes on along the minus strand of CANXME010000298.1, from coordinate 572,279 downwards.
AGACCCACTCCTCAACAGGGGCGAGGGAGACCCACTCCTCAACAGGGGCGAGGGAGACCCACTCCTCAACAGGGGCGAGGGAGACCCACTCCTCAACAGGGGCGAGGGAGACCCACTCCTCAACAGGGGCGAGGGAGACCCACTCCTCAACAGGGGCGAGGGAGACCCACTCCTCAACAGGGGCGAGGGAGACCCACTCCTCAACAGGGGCGAGGGAGACCCACTCCTCAACAGGGGCGAGGGAGACCCACTCCTCAACAGGGGCGAGGGAGACCCACTCCTCAACAGGGGCGAGGGAGACCCACTCCTCAACAGGGGCGAGGGAGACCCACTCCTCAACAGGGGCGAGGGAGACCCACTCCTCAACAGGGGCGAGGGAGACCCACTCCTCAACAGGGGCGAGGGAGACCCACTCCTCAACAGGGGCGAGGGAGACCCACTCCTCAACAGGGGCGAGGGAGACCCACTCCTCAACAGGGGCGAGGGAGACCCACTCCTCAACAGGGGCGAGGGAGACCCACTCCTCAACAGGGGCGAGGGAGACCCACTCCTCAACAGGGGCGAGGGAGACCCACTCCTCAACAGGGGCGAGGGAGACCCACTCCTCAACAGGGGCGAGGGAGACCCACTCCTCAACAGGGGCGAGGGAGACCCACTCCTCAACAGGGGCGAGGGAGACCCACTCCTCAACAGGGGCGAGGGAGACCCACTCCTCAACAGGGGCGAGGGAGACCCACTCCTCAACAGGGGCGAGGGAGACCCACTCCTCAACAGGGGCGAGGGAGACCCACTCCTCAACAGGGGCGAGGGAGACCCACTCCTCAACAGGGGCGAGGGAGACCCACTCCTCAACAGGGGCGAGGGAGACCCACTCCTCAACAGGGGCGAGGGAGACCCACTCCTCAACAGGGGCGAGGGAGACCCACTCCTCAACAGGGGCGAGGGAGACCCACTCCTCAACAGGGGCGAGGGAGACCCACTCCTCAACAGGGGCGAGGGAGACCCACTCCTCAACAGGGGCGAGGGAGACCCACTCCTCAACAGGGGCGAGGGAGACCCACTCCTCAACAGGGGCGAGGGAGACCCACTCCTCAACAGGGGCGAGGGAGACCCACTCCTCAACAGGGGCGAGGGAGACCCACTCCTCAACAGGGGCGAGGGAGACCCACTAGGTGGGGAGGGAATGACTGACGCCTCTGTGTGGTACTGGGGGGAGAAACGAAAGGGAGCGTGGCCATTGAAAGGTGAAAGAAGGAGAAAGGGGATGGGTTGGGTTGGGTAGTGCCTGCAATAAGTCGAGTAGAACGAATACAGGAAGTGCTTCTGATTCTGTGTGTCCTTCCCTCAGCTCGCACTCACTTCAAGTCCCCCTGTCATCTTTTGAGTCGACTCAAAAGTCACTTCAAGTCCCCCTGTCATCGTTTGAGTCGACTCAAAAGTCACTTCAAGTCCCCCTGTCATCTTTTGAGTCGACTCAAAAGTCACTTCAAGTCCCCCTGTCATCTTTTGAGTCGACTCAAAAGTCACTTCAAGTCCCCCTGTCATCTTTTGAGTCGACTCAAAAGTCACTTCAAGTCCCCCTGTCATCTTTTGAGTCGACTCAAAAGTCACTTCAAGTCCCCCTGTCATCTTTTGAGTCGACTCAAAAGTCACTTCAAGTCCCCCTGTCATCTTTTGAGTCGACTCAAAAGTCACTTCAAGTCCCCCTGTCATCTTTTGAGTCGACTCAAAAGTCACTTCAAGTCCCACTGTCATCTGTCAGTGCATTGCCCAGTGCTTGTAAGCCTTGGGGTGTCTGGTTCCAGCTCCGTTTTACTCCGACTCTTTCCCTCACTCCAGCACGTTCCATCATCCCCCACTCCCTCCCAGCTCCCCTAGGCACTTTGAGCTCACACTCACTTCAAGTCTACGAGGTGACTTTTGAGTCGACTCAAAAGTCACCTCGTTCCATTATCCCCCACTCCAGCACGTTCTATTATCCCCCACTCCCACTCCCAGCTCCCCTAGGCACTTTGAGCTCGCACTCCCCTGTTGCCTGCCTGTCGGTGCATTCCCCAGTGCTGGTAAGCCTTGGGGTTCCTGCGCTACTAACTCTCTTTTTCTCCAGCTCCGTCACTCACTCCAAACTCTCCCTGCTTCTCTCACGCCACTCTCACTCTCCCTCCCAGCTGCCCCAAGCACTTACACCTCGCACTTACTTCAAATCCCCTGTCATCTGTCGGTGCATTGCCCAACCCTGGTAGGCCTTGGGGTTCCTGCGCTGGAGCAAAGGGCGAGGAGCAGAGAGGAGAGGCCTTGTGGTTTATCCTTGGGGTGCCTGTAGCCGCACTGCCTTACTTTTCAAGTCCCCTGTCATCTGTCGGTGCATTGCCCAGCCCTGGTAGGCCTTGGGGTTCCTGCGCTGGAGCCAAGTGGGGGAGGGGTGGGGAGAGGACGAGAAGGAGAGCAGACGTGTGATGAAGACAGTAGAGGGCGGGGATCAGGGAGAGAAGGAGAGGAGACTGGTGGTATAGCAACATTTGTGGGGGCGAAGAGGAGTAAACAAGAGGACTTAGTGCCCGAGGCAGCCCGGGGCAGCATGGTGTAACCAGGAAAGAGATTCCTCGGATCCTTGTATCCCAAGTGGTATAGCAACATTGCTGGGGGGGGCGAAGAGGAGTAAACAAGAAAGAGGCCTTAGTGCCCGAGCGCACATGGCCTGTGCTGGTGGGGTTCCTGGGCTGCAGCAAAAAGGGAGAGGGGTGAGAAGAGAGCGAGGAGGGGAGGAGATGTGTGGTGAAGACGGGAGAGGGTGGGGGTCAGGGAGAGGAGGAGGAGAGACTCCATCTAGGGACCAACAGCGTGGGTTCCTATTGAGGCGGAACCAAAAGCACAGTGCTCTTCCCTGCCTCACTCGCCGGGGGTCCGCCTCAACAGCCAATCGGAACGCTCGCTCAGCCTTGTCAGCATCCAGCAGCCAATGGTAAAACATCGGAACATGACAAATAAAGCCCCTCCCATCCCATCCCGCCGCAGAGCATTGCCCAGTCACTGTGCTTTTGGTGTCACTGTGCTTCTGGTGTCACTGTTCTTTTGATGTCACTGTGCTTTTGGTGTCACTGTGCTTTTGGTGTCACTGTGCTTTTGGTGTCACTGTGCTTTTGGTGTCACTGTGCTTTTGGTGTCACTGTGCTTTTGGTGTCACTGTGCTTTTGGTGTCACTGTGCTTTTGGTGTCACTGTGCTTTTGGTGTCACTGTGCTTTTGGTGTCACTGTGCTTTTGGTGTCACTGTGCTTTTGGTGTCACTGTGCTTTTGGTGTCACTGTGCTTTTGGTGTCACTGTGCTTTTGGTGTCACTGTGCTTTTGGTGTCACTGTGCTTTTGGTGTCACTGTGCTTTTGGTGTCACTGTGCTTTTGGTCACTGTGCTCTTCCCAGGCCCAGTTGTGTGGTGTGGATATCTCTCATCTCATCTCACTGTGGTGTGGCGCTAATCCCGTGCTGCTCTTTCCGATCTGACTGAACCTGTTCCTGCTACTACTCCCTATTCTTTATCAACTCAAAAATAGACTACTACTCCCGACTCAAAAATAGACTACTCCCCCCTCTCAGTCACTCACCGGGGGTCCGCCTCAACAGCCAATCGGAACGCCCTCTCAGCCTTGTCCGCATCCGGCAGCCAATGGTAAGACAGCCCCACCATCCCCCACGCCGCTGACACCGTCACCCACTCCGCTGAGCTGGCGGCTGCTGATGAGTCTTCTGCTGACGTGGCTGCTGCTGACGTGGCAGGACTCGTGAGGTTCTGGGATGAGAGGAGGACGGCGGCGCGTTCGTTGGCTTCCACTGCCTCCTGCACCCTGCCTGCTGCATGCAGGGCCTGGCCCTGGGAGAGGGAGTGAGGGGGAGGGGCAGGCAAGGATGGGGGATGGAAAAGGATGGGATGAGAGGAGGGCGACAGCCCGTTCGTTAGCTTCCACTGCTTCCTGCACCCTGCCTGCTGCATGCAGGGCCTGGCCGTGGGAGAGGCACCAAGGGGGGGAGGGACAGGCAAGGTGCTTGGTGCCCCCCTCCCCTGTGCACCCTGCTTCCTGCAACCCGCCTGCTGCATGCAGGGCCTGACCCTGGGAGAGGGAGCGAGGGGAAGGAATAGTATGGGAGGGATTTCATTGGGCATGGGCAGATATTAATGCATAAGCAATTGGTGATCCTTAAGCCTTTGTAGCCTGGTTCTTTGGAGTCTCAATACATGTCTTTCGAGAATTCGAGACCACCCTGCGTCCTGCCTGCCGCGCAAAGGCCCCTGTGGCCCTAGGAGAGGGAGAAATCGGAGGGATGGAGGTGACTTTTGAGTCGACTCGACTTTTGAATCGACTCGACTTTTGAGTCGACTCGACTTTTGAGTCGACACAAAAGTCACCCCTGTGGCCCTAGGAGAGGATCGGCAAGCACGAAAAGGGGTTGCTGAATCTATGAGTGGTGGGAGCACGTGGGGCCAGGGAGAGAAGCGCAGGAGCGGCAGCATACCAGGGAGAGCAGTGCCCGTGGCAGGTCAAATTGACTTTTTGAGTCAACTCAAAAGTCAACTCGGCAGGGAGAGCAGCACAGGAACGGCAGCATACCAGGGAGAGCAGTGCCCGTGGCAGGTCGGAGGGGTGGGTGGTAGGCTAGTAGGGTAGCTTCCCTGACTGGCCTCACCTCACTGCTGGTAGGCCTTGAGTGGTGAGTGGTGGGCGCGCATAGAGGGAGGAGGGATGGACGCGCAGCACAGGAGCAGTGGCGTAACACAGAGAGCAGTGCCCCGTGGCAGGTCGGAGGAGTGGTTTGGCAAGAGATGACGAGTGTGGGGTGATTTCAAAAAACCAGGGCGGGGGGGTGGCTTCTACGAGCAGTGGCGTAACACAGAAAGCAGTGCCCCGTGGCAGGTCGAAGAAGTGGTAGCTTCCCTTCCCCCACTGATCCCACCGCTCCCACTGCTTCTAAAGGGCCCTCCTTTCCCTCACTGCTCCCACTGCCACCACCACTGCCCCTCAGCTTGCTGGCGGTCTGCAACAGCCCAAGCGAGCAGTGCGCGTGCTTTTGAGGTGCGTCAACAGGGAAGGTAGCGCAGAACAGGAGCAGCAGCCACGTGTATGAAGATTTGTTTTGAGACGTCTCAGAACAAATCTGCTACAGCCCAAGAGAGCATTGCGCGTGCTTTTGAGGCGCATCAACAGGGAAGGAAGCGCAGCACAGGAGCAGCAGCGTACCAAAGAGAGCAGATTTTTGAGGCGCCTCAAAAACAGCCCAAGAGAGCAGTGCGCGTGCTTTTGAGGCGTATCAACAGGGAAGGTAGCACAGCACAGGAGCAGCAGCGTACCAAAGAGAGCAGCGCCCGTGGCAGGTCGGAGGGGTGGTAGTCGCCCGGACTGCTCCCACTTCTCCCACTGCTGTAAGGGTTGGAGGTAGAAGCAGAGGCCGCCAGGAGGGCCACGGCTCGCTGCCGGTCCGCTATGGCTTCCGGGAAGCGGTGCATGCTGAACCACGCCTTGCCTGGGGGAGGGGAGGGAGGGGGCGGGTTAGTGTGACAATAACGAGGGCTGGTGACCTTGTGAGTCGTCAAATCACAACAAACCAAGAGGGCCATGGCTCGCTGCCAGTCCGCTATGGCTTCTGGGAAGCGGTGGATGCTGTAGCACGCCTTGCCTGGGGGGTGGGGTAGTGTGACAACAACGAGGGTTGGTCAGCTCGGAACCCAAGAGGGTAACGCATTGGCGGTCGGATATGGCTTCTGGGAAGCGGTGGATGCTGTAGCACGCCTTGCCTGGGAGGGGGGAGGGAGGGAGGAGGGAAAAGGGTAGCGTGCCAATATTGAGGGTTGGTTGATTTGTGAGTCGACTCGAAATTTAAGAGGGCAACGGCACGTTGGCTGTTGGTTGGATGCCCAACCACGCCCTTCCTGGCAGGGCAGCGTGACAATAACGAGGGTTGGGGGAGCGATGGAAAGAGCGATGGAAAGAGCAATGGCAAGAGCGATGGAAAGAGGGATGGTGGCGGATGCAGCAGCACCTTGTGTGCGATGAAAATACCGAGGGCCTGCGGTGCATCCAATCCAAATAAGCAGTACGGAGTGGAAATTGAAGCACGCAGGCAGAGCAGCGGGGTGACTGAGTCGACGTGACTTTTGAGTCGACGTGACTTTTGAGTCGACGTGACTTTTGAGTCGACTCAAAAGTCACCTTGCATCCAATCCAAATAAGCAGTATGGAGTGGAAACCGAAGCACGCAGGCAGAGCGAGCAGCGGGCCCAACGAGGTTCACCCAAGGATAGGAGAGCCTCACCTCGTTCCAGCAGCAGGTGAGCATTCCCTGGATCGCCTTCCAGGAGAGCCGTCAGGTTGGCAATCTCCTGAACAGGTGAGTTCAGGTGAAACAACGGAGCACACAAACAGTAAGGGTTCGCAGCAAAAAATGATTCGTCAACCCCCCTTGGCCTTTCTCAGCGGAGTGTACTTCTGCCAACTTCTGCCATTAGCAAACGCATGTGTGGTGCCACCACCAATCTCGACTGGTGGCAACATGCCAGCACCAGGAGAGCGGGAAACTAGGTGCCGTGCTGCATCCACCCATCTCACCTGCGTCTTTCTGCCCTGCAACACCACGTTTGCATTCTCCAGAGGAGGTGGGGCGATGAAGGGCAAGAAGAAGGGCAGCGTGGGGAGAGCTACAGCGTGCAGGGCAGGCAGACGCCAAGATAATGGGCACTCACTCCAGAGGCAGGGGCGGGTGGTGCGGCGGGTGATGGGCGGGGTTGGTTGGCTTTCTCTCTCCCTCACCTGCATCACTTCACTCTGCGGAGCATCGCCACTTCTGCTTTCTCCATAGGCGGGGCGATGAAGGGCAGCGGTGGGGGAGACATGGCGTGCAGGGGTGTGCATTCAAACAGCACAGGATGAGGGGGGACAGACAGAGAGGCTGTGACCGTGTGCTGTGATGCATTTTCTCTCTCTCTCTCTCTCTCTCTCTCTCTCTCTCTCTCTCTCTCTCTCTCTCTCTCTCTCTCTCTCTCTCTCTCTCTCTCTCTCTCTCTCTCTCACCTGCATCACTCTGCGGTGCATCGCCACTTCTGCGTTCTCCAGTGGCGGAGGCGGCGCGATGAAGGGCGAGAAGAAGGGCAGCGAGGGAAGGGACGCGGCGTGCAGGCAGAGAGCCAAGGCGGAAGGGCTCTCCAGAGGGCGAGGCGGGAGGTGGGGCGGTTGGTAGGTAGAGGCTGCAAGCGTGGATGGGAATCCCATGGGGAAGAGATGTGTGCCTGGGATGGGGATGGGGAGCGGCCGGGAGAGGGAGGGGGGTAGAGAAAGGAGTTGGAAATTAATGAGTGCGGGGAGAGCAGCGGCGTGCAGGCAGAGAGCCAAGGCGGAAGGGCGCTCCAGAGGGCGAAGGAGGGGGTGCTGGGGAGAGGCGGCAGGAGAGACAGCGGATCCGATGGGGAAGAGGTGAGTGCCTGGGATGGGGATGGGGATGGGGATGGGGAGAGAGGGGGAGAAGGAGTTGGAGTGGGAGAAAGAGAAGGAGTGGGTGGAGAGAGGAGGATTGTGCTGCTTCTGAGTGGAGTGGATGGAATGAGTAGTGTGTATGGAGAGGAAGACAGGGAAGAGGTGGAGAGGGAGGGAGGGATGGGTGTTGGCAGGGTGAAAGAGTTGTTACACTACTCCAACTGGAGGGAGGGCATGACGTGGCACAAGTGCTGTGGTGGGGATTCATTTCATCACGTAGCAACGCCTCTGACTCACCATGCCGCAGAAGGAGAAGCTCAGGACACGTGGCATCACTGCGTGTGTCCACGTCAGTAGGCTCGTCTCCCTGCACTGTCTCCTCTCCACCTGCAACGCGCCTTCCCTCCCCTCCACCCTCTCCATCCCCCCCTGCGCCGTCCTCCCATCCTCCATCGGCCACGTCAGCAGCACCCTCATCCTCGTCAGCCCTCCGTTCAAACTCTCCCTTCACCCCACCATCCTTATCCTCGTTATTGAGTCGCAAGAGGGGATCAGGAATCCGGTAACAGAAGTCATCGTTGCTGGTAACGGACCAGGGAGCGAAGAAGAGGAGAATAACGGGGATTTGAAAGATTGTGGCCGAAATCGGAATTAAAAGGATCAGAAGGGAGCAGTGAAGGCCAAATGTGGGCCTAACGGCTCATGAAAATGAATCTGCTTATAATGGGACGCTACTCAAGGGGATATCAACAAACGAACCAGAGAATGCTCGTGTCATCGAGGCCGTCCTTCACTTGAGTCACGATCACGGCCATGGTTCGCAACCACTCGTTAGAGTCACACCCTCGCTGTACGACCAGAGGCCCAGAAAAGAAGTCATTATTGCGGATATCATCATCGGATGGGAGTTTATCGGGAGAAAATATCTCAGCTTGCGGGGATTCTAGAATGGTGCAGCTGAGCAGCGAGAGTGCAATGCAAACGAATGCTGCCGCCATGGATTATCGTGCGAGTTACAAATGCACGAGGTCAAGTAGGGCGAGATCAGCATGTTAGTCCATCACATTCGTACAGTTCATCCGTCATGGCGCAAAACGTTCCACACGTTGCACAGCTGTTATCATTTTTACATCTTTCGCACCATAGGGCGCCTTCGCCCTCTTTAGGTTCAGTTTCGTTAGAAAAGTGACACAAACAAGGCAGAAATTTAGGTTGCTTATAACAAGCGAAACATCCCCGAGCAAGTTTATGCTCTGCAAGCGCGTAATGAATAAAACATGCCCCGCTAGAATCGACGAGGCTACGTCGCATATGCTTGCAAAGCGAGGTCCACCGAAGGCGGGCAAACGTAGAATTAGGCGCTTGCGGTGGCAACCTGTTTTGCTTGTAGGTTGCTTGCGAAATAGCTATTTCGCAGGGCGTGCAGCGGAGAGCTTGCGAAGCAAGCGTGGCCTCCGAGTGAGCAAAAAAAAGCAAAGCTTGCGAAGAAAGCAGGGAAAGTCATCGCGTAGAAAGAAAGCAAAGTGTATTATTGAGCGCAAAATTGGTATCCGTTGTAGTCTAGTCGGTTAGGATACTCGGCTCTCACCCGAGAGACCCGGGTTCAAATCCCGGCAACGGAAGCTTGCCTCAACACGTGATGGTTTTCTTTCGCTTATGAATCCCCAAATCCCAGAGAAGATGAAACGACGACATGCCAAACAAATCTCCCCAGGTTCGCTTGTGATTCTCAAATTCCTTCCATTTGTTCTCGGCGACATAGGACGTTGAAACATCAGCTTGAGTAGGTTCGAGAATGCACTCCGTACCTCACAATAGACTCTCCACGCTAACTTGTCTTTGCCTCTTCTGTGAGTACGGGTCGTGCTCCGTGTGAGTAAGCGTGCAAAGCAAGCGACGGTTCTCGTCATCTCTTGGCTCATCCTCTTAAGGTCCCCTCGCTCCTTTCTCCTCGTCCTCCGTCGGACCGAACGGTGTAGCCTTCGTGTATCACCCTCCGAGCCTCTCTTTTTCTGCCAATGCGCATGATTTTGCTTCGTCGGTTCGCACGCATTAGCCAGTCGGCCACGCGAACATCCTTAAATTTGTTTCGCATATGTTGGACAAATCTACCTGGTTCAGTTGCAAGGCCGGCATACCTAGACAAAGTCGTTTCTTGATGACCTGCTGCGGAGCTGAGCTGAGGGTCCTCTAGTGGGATGATTTGAAAGTAGTAAATTCCACGCTAACACAACCAGGGAGTATAACCATTGAAGCTCCCGGCCCCAGGAATTTCACGGTCCCAGATCAGATCTTCTCCAGCAGCGCCGCAAATTTCCAGGTCTCAGAATCTGAATCTCTTTTTCAGATTTCCATTCACAGCCTCAGGGTTCGGCTTTACAGGGTCGGAGTTCCCAGAGTTGGATTTTCAGGTTCGGACTTACTTCGGATTTCCAGAATTTCCGTTTTAGTCCAGGCTTGGTCTTCTTGGGCTCGGATTGGTCAGCCAGTATGGGACTGCGAAGACGGCTTGGGTACCTGCTTGAAAAGAGTCTGGCGTACCACCGAGTGGTCTATATCGTGAGTGCTGCAACTTTTTAGGCGCCTCAAACGTGAGTGCTGCGTGTCATGGATGCATTTGTGTGCCGTACCGTTGTAACGAGGTGACTTTTGAGTGACTCGACTCAAAACTCACCTCGGCTCTGGTAACTGCTTGAAAAGGGCGCAGTGCACCACCGAGTTTTGATTTTAGGGTTGATTCGAAAGGGATGATTCGAAAGTAGTAAATCAAAATTCGACGCTTAGGGTCTACATGGTGAGCGCTGCATGGCACGCAGAGATGGTGAGTGCTGCATGGCACGCAGTGATGGTGAGTGCTGCATGGCACGCAGAGATGGTGAGTGCTGCATGGCACGCAGAAATGGTGAGTGCTGCATGGCACGCAGAGATGGTGAGTGCTGCATGGCACGCAGAGATGGTGAGTGCTGCATGGCACGCAGAGATGGTGAGTGCTGCATGGCACGCAGAGATGGTGAGTGCTGCATGGCACGCATGCAGTTTCACGAACTTACAGGCACTTAGCATCCGCGGGAATTCACAACCACATAAAGCATCTACACTGGATGTGTAGGTTGCTCGTTATCGTTCAATTCCCTCCTCCTCTCCATTCCTCCGTGCGCCCCTCCCTCCCTCCCTCCTTCCCTCCCTCCCTCCCTCCCTCCCTCCCTCCCTCCCTCCCTCCCTCCCTCCCTCCCTCCCTCCCTCCCTCCCTCCCTCCCTCGTCTCTCACGCCCTTACAGAATCACTTACAGAAGCACAGAGCACAGCCTTCCTTCTTCCAACTCACCAAAGGGGTTCTTAAGATTCTGATGAGCCGTGGACACTACTTAAGCTCGCTCCGACAGACTTCGGCTGGAGACGAATCCATGAAGCCGATTATAAAGGGGACAGAGGGCGAGTGGGTGCTGAGCCGATACCTGCTACCCCCTGGCTTGCAGTGAGTATCGTCACAAGGTTGCAATGCAGCAATTGCATAGTTATTTAGAAACAAAACAAGCAAACAGATTTGAAGGTTGCGGCAAGTGCTGTCGCACATGAGAATCTGCCACTGCTGTCACTCCCGAGAATCTGCCACTGCTGTCACTCCCGAGAATCTGCCACTGCTGTCACTCCCGAGAATCTGCCACTGCTGTCACTCCCGAGAATCTGCCACTGCTGTCACTCCCGAGAATCTGCCACTGCTGTCACTCCTGAGAATTGCCTATGTTGGGACAATCAATGCCTGCTCCCAACAATCTCTCCCATGTCTGCCTTTCCCTCTAACCATGCAGTGACATCTCTGTTGGTGAAGTTGTTGTTGTGATTGAGACGTCTCCTAACGGCGCGGCTTCTCCCCTGCTCTCCTTCCACACTTCTGTCAATTCAAGCAATGCCTTCTTACAACCATCTCTCCTATCTCTGCCTTTGCCTCTGCCTCTGCCTCTGCCTCTGCGTTTGTCTCTGCCTCTGCGTTTGTCTCTGCCTCTGCCTGTGCAGCGAGATTTCTGTTGGTGACGTCGTTGTCATGAGATATGATCCCGCAAAAATTGTCTCTTCCACCAATTCAGCCCATCCAAATTTGGCCCCTGATGCAACGGCCAACGTCGGGACGGCAATGGGAGTAACAGCCACTGAAGAAAAAAAATCAGGGGACGTTTCCCAGTTGGTAACCGCCGCTTCTTTCAAAACCAACAATCCCAAGAAGCTCATGAAAAGGAAGAAATTGGCCCAGACACAAGCTGCTACCAGTACAGTCACTCGCAGAACCGATGCTGCCACCGGTGCAGCTTATGCCTCCTCTTCCTCCTCCTCTCCCTCCTCCTCTCCCGCATCCTCTCCCTCGTCCTCCTCCTCATCTTTAGCTTTCTCGTTCTCGTCTTCTTCCTCATCCTCAGCTTCCCAGGCCGACACATCACAGAACCCTCTTAAGGCTGCTTTTCGGCGAGTCGCAGCCGTTGCTGGAGATGAGATCGTGTCATCTCGGCCGTCGGATGAGCCGTTTCGGATAGAGAAGGATCATTTTTGGCTGCTTGCTGATAACTTGGCTGTTCCTGCAAAGGTATGTTCGTAAGTGTATTGGCAATGAGTGAAGAAGCTAGCACTAGACCTATAGTGAGACACGCAGTGAGGCATGCAGTGATGCATGCAGTGATGCATGCAAAACGGCATGGGTATGCCATGCAGACTGGCATGCACATGCCATGCATGCACTCCTGCACACACCCATCCATGTGCATACAGTGCACACTTGTTACACCAAAGGTCCCGTATTATTGACCCTCACACCCTTCCCCCCTCCTATCAAACTGTTTCATTCGTCCATGTGTTCTCACTGCTTCCACGCTTCGTCTTCCACTGACTGAGATGTCGACAACTGCGCCTATGGCCCATGTAGCCCAATCCTTATTCACCTAGACGGCTGTGCCAAAAATCATTGTTTCATCTCTGATTCTCATTCCAGCTTCATCTTCTCTCAACCCTCCTTTCAGAGAGCTGTCGACAGTTGCACCATTCGCCCTGTGCAGGTAGAATGAAATATCTCTCCTTGCAGAAGCCAACAGCCGATCCTCATTGCACCCTTATCTCTTCTTCCTCCACCTCCATCTCTCCCCATGCCACCTTCCAGGAAGCTATTGACAGCCGCACCATTGGTCCTGTGCACAAGAGCTACATTTTGGAAAGAGCGCTGTATGTGGTGCGATCAGAGGATGACCATGGGCCGATTCAAAACAGGTGTGGCTTCTCTCGTGTGAAGAATTCTTTTGCTGTGAACACACAGCATGCCTTGCACAGAGGGCACTGCATATGGCGCGATCAGAGGATGAGCATGGGCCCATCCGAAGCAGGTGAGATGCCTGTGACCTGTCATCCGAAGCAAGCTTATCATCAGTCGAACCATCGGGCCTGTGCATAATAGCTACATATTGGAGAGGGTTCTATGTGTGGTGCAATCAGAGGATGATCACGAGCCCATCCGAAGCAAGCAGGTGAGATTGTTTCATATGGTTGGCCCTGTGCATAAGAACTACATCTTGGAGAGGGCTCTGTGGGTGGTGTGATCAGAAGGGGATCACGAGCCCATCCGCAGCAGGTGATATATTTTCATGTGAAGCAGTATTTTGCTGTGAGCACGAGAATTGGCTCTGCTCTGCTGGATTGTGCATTTTTACGGTACCTTTTTGGTGCACTTTTTTTTCCTGGATATCCGTACTACCTGTTTATAATCCTTAATCTTTTGTTTCCTGTGCCTTCTCTGTCGCAGTTTTCGGGCCCGGGTGCAAGACACAGGAGTGATGGATGTGGAATGCAAGAATATAGATGATATTTTGGAAAGAATTTCGGAGGTCATTAGATCTCACAAAAGTTGACTTCCTCGTAATTAGATAATGGCTTCCCTTCAAAGAAAACTTGGTTTAATAGCGTTGTATTCTTGCTAGCATTGAGCTTGTATTTCCGTTTGAATACCTGATTTGGTTTTAGCATACATAGGTTGGCTTTCATAGATGTGGTATGGTTTACGTTTGTGAAACAAGCAGTCTAATAACTAAGATCTAGTGAAATCTTCTTACCATTCATTTTCCTTGTTCACCGTTTTGCATTCCTTGTCCGCCCTTTCGGAAACCTGAGGTTTGCATGTCTCTCAACACAAATGCTAGTTGGAATCACTGAAGGAATTGCCAACTCGCGAAGGTTACGATAAGTTAGTTGCTTCTACCGGTATAAGGGCGCATTCCTAAGTTTGAAAACCATCAAAAGTTTTTTCACGCGGTTCGCAAATGTTGACGTGGCTTATCTGACATTTCAATGTTCCCCCACGCGGTTCGAATTCTGGACACGTTGCGTTCACCCAACGACGGGTTAAACGACAGCATCGCCCGTCAGTGTGCGACCTCAGCGATCCTTCCATTAGCGGTTGGCTTCTACCACTGCCGACAAACGTTTTGTTAATGACTGCCCGCAAACTAAATGTTGAGTCCCTGTCCAATGAAAACACCAAGTTGTGATGAGAGAAACAAAGTGTAGCCGGATTGTACGGTCTAATTTTCGCGGTGCGTGTTTGCGAATGAGATCTTTTCGGGCAGAACCATGCGGCTGCCCGTGTTTAGGGTTGGGGCTCCCCGTGTTTAGGTTTGGGGCTCCCCTTACAGCATGCCATCCAGATGGGGTTTATTTTTTTCTGACCGCGGGCAGATAACGACCCCTCAGCTTCTTCCACTGGGGATCGCATTTGCGAACCGCGCTGGCTAAATTGGATTGCAGCTGAAGTTGTCCCCAAATTGTAAGCTATAAAAACACCATTTTCGTTTCCTCGTCTGTTTACAATGCCCGGATGTCAGGCTCCTCTGTTTCAATATTGGCGCGGAAGTTTGGTCAAAGCGAGTCTTGACGTTTTGACGAGAGAACCAGATTGGTCGCGAAACAACTTCTGTTGGACACCTGGCAGGCGATGCTGGCGACCACTGTCGCCTGCCAAGCTAGGTTCGGTATCCAAAGTGGGATAATTCCCCGCCAGGACACCATCAGACTCGCAAAATCGGTCTGGTGGGGCAACTTTGATGGTGTCCCAACTCAGGACTGCGATCTAACTTGGTTTTGAGTATGATTACGACACAGGCTAAGCATGCGTTGAGTCCGCGTCGTCATTCCTAGTTCCTCTCGCTGTCGCTCCCGTTTTCTTTCAATCAATTACCAAATCGAACCTCCTCTCGTCATTCGATTCCGAACCTTGCCGAACCGTAGTTTAAACTGAGCGCAGATCGCATTCAGGCTTATCGCCTAGTATCGTCCAGCGGAGAGAAGAGTCACGACGAAAACCGCCACGTCATTTGAACGCATAGCCAAGTGTAGGCTCGCTGATACAAGTTGTCCTTTCAAGATCGAATATAGGCCTGCGCTGCTAGGCGAGTCGTTTCTCGTTTCTTGGTAACCAGCTAGCAGTAAGCATATACGCGCCTCGCTGCGCTGTTGAACCGTCGAGACGTTGCGTTGTTGTAGTTTGAGATGTCCAAACTCAACTTTTTTATCATGTTGCACTGTTGAACGGCCAGGATGGAGCCGAGAAGCCCATGGGGTTGTGTGTTTTGGACAATTGGAACGGTTGAATGTTTATGACGCCTAGCATAACTCGGGAATCACCAGCTAATCTCGTCTTACCAGATTCTAAGCTTTAGGATCAAGTTCCCCGTTCAGGGTAAAATTCCTAAGTCTCAGGGTCAATCCCTAGGTCTCCGGGTCAAATTTCCAGGTCTCAGTGCCTAAAGGTTTGTATTCCCATTCACTGCCTGATGGTTGGTTTTGCAGGGTCAGGTTCTCAGAGTCGAATTAGGGTCGGAGTTTTTAAAAGAAATTTCAAGGGCCGGATTGGGCAAGCAGTATGGCGCCACTGCTGCAACGGTTTCGTTACCTATTTGAGAAGGGCGTGATGTATCGAGGAATGCTCATTATGGTGAGGATGGTGGATGGCATGTACTCACTCTCACGCACTTACACGGACTTACACACGTAACCTAAATCGTTTGCGAGAATTCACAAATTCAAAAAGCATTTGTGAGAATACATAAAGCATCTGCTCATGATGCGTGATTGCTATCGTCCTTACAACCCCTCCTCTCATCTTTCCATGCATTGCCCTCACCCCTCTCTCGCACCCTCCCCCCCTCCCTCTCTCCCTCCTCCCTCCTCCCTCCTCCCTCACCACCTGTCAAAGCCACTTAGATAAGTACCCAGGAACACGGCTCCCTACTGGGAGCTCACTCACAACCTCCCCCCCTCCCTCCCTCCCTCCCTCTCTCCTCCCTCACCACCTGTCAGAGCCACTTAGATAAGCACCCAGGAACACGGCCTCCGTACTGGGAGATCGCAAAAAGGGTTGCCAAGTTGCTCGTGACCCGTGGGAATTACCTCAGCTTGGTCAAGCCGACTGCGGCTGGAGACGAATCCATGAAGCCGATATTAAAGGGTACAGAGGGCGAGTGGGTGCTCAGCCGATATCTGATACCCCCTGGCTTGCAGTGAGTGTCGTCACCAACAGGGCTCAGGCTATCAGGGTAAATGCTCGTTCTGACTGAGAATCCAATGTATTTTTTAGCCGAACTCGGATTTTTACAGGGGATATTTTCTGCCAGCCCTGACTGAATCCGAGCAGTTCCAGGACTGACTCTGATTAATCCGAGTAGTCCCTCGAAGGACTCGGAACTTTTTCTAAGGCTCTAACCACCCCCAACCTCGCCCCCTCCTCAACACAGGTAGACTTCTCCCCCGCTTCCTGGACTTGTGAATGCCTCCCTCCCGCCCCTCTGTTCCTTAGTCAAATTCGAGGCCCTGTACACTACCGCTCTCTAAGAGCAGAGGTCCACACGAAAGCAGCACAAGTGCACCAACACAGAGTTTCAACATCAGCTTTTGTCAGAAAGAAGTCTCCATTGCCGCGTATTTTCGAATCACTTAAACGAGGAAATTTTAGGCCAGCCCTGATATTTCCGAGCGGTTTTCCGGCTGACCCTGCATTTTCAGGGCATTTTTTTGAAGGGAGCCAAACCGTCCGAGTTGGCGAAAAGCCTAACTTTAGCCCTGGTCACACAGGTTGTAATGAGTACAGTCACAGAGGGTGAGTGTGGTCACGGTCAGAGGGCGAGTGGGTGCTCAGCCGATTTCTGATACCTCCTGGCTTGCAGTGAGTATGGGCCTAGTCAGAGATGTTTGGTGCTTTGTTATTGTAAGAAGAATCGATTTTATTTCTGAGCATTCCCAAAAGTAAAATCAACTCAGTCATAAGTGTTTTGTTTTAGTAAAATCTCGCCAACATATATACAGTGCCGTGCCGTGCCGTGCTGTGTCTACCTCCTGGCTTGCAGTGAGAACGGTAGTAGAGGCTGGTTGGTAGGGCATAGGTGTTGTTTGTCAACGTTTGAGTTTTGAGTTGACTTAGAAATCAACCGTTGTCTTGGAGGCATTCTTTTGCTGCCTTCTGGCTTGCAGTAAGCATGGGCATAGTCATAGATGTTGTTTTCTTTACTACCTTTCGCCAACTCGAGACCCGTTGGTTGCTGATGCAAGTGTACTGGAAAGTACGTTGGAGTGTCTGCTTTGCAGGCGAAGCCTTTTTTTTTACTTGTTTAAAAAAGCGAAGCCATGCAGTGCCATGGATTGCTGACATTGTTTGACGCTAGCCAGTCCTATTGATCCTGTTTGTCGCTTTTGCTTGCTTATGGCGCCTTTGCTGTTTTTTCTGTGTCTTTGAAAGTCATTCGCTTTCATGTTCCAGTAATTGCACTTTTAGTTGCAGTAAGGTGGATTGGATTTCATGGTGTACCTACCTGGTGACTTTTGAGGCACCTCAAAAGTGGATTGGATTTCATGGTGTACCTACCTGGCTTGCTGTAATTGCTCGTGCTTTGAGTCGACTCAAAACACGACTCATTACACCTGGCTTGCTGTAGTTGCTCCTTTGATGCTTTACTTCCTCCTCAGGTTTCTCAATAAATGCCTGCTCCCAACCAACTCTCTCATATCTGTCTCTTCATTTGCCTCTGTCTCTGTAGTGACATCTTGGTTGCTGACGTTGTGCTGATGCTATACGTTCCTCCTGCACATGTTGATTGATTACTGGGACGCCTCAAAATTCGCCTCCTGTTCTGTCAATCAGTGCTTGCTCCCAACCATCTCTCTCGCCTTTGCCTCTGCCTCTGCCTCTGCCTCTGCCTCTGTCTCTACCTCTGCCTCGGCCTGTGCAGTGACATATCGGTTGGTGACGTTGTGATGATGCTATACGATCCTCCTGCACCTGTTGCCACTAGCTCCAGTTCAGCCAATCCTGAGGTGTCTGCTGATGCAACGGCCAATGGGGCGACAGCCAATGGGGGGGGAGCCAATGGGGCGACAGCCAATGGGGCAGAAACCACTCAAATAACAAGAGCAGGGGATGTTTCTCAGTTACTATCTGCCGCTTCTTTCAAGAGAAACAATCCAAAAAAGGCAATGAAAAGGAAAGTAAAGGCTCTGTCAGAAGCCCCCACCAATACTTCCACCAGTGGAGCTGATGCCGTTTCTCCCTCATCCGCTTCCCCGTCCTCTTCCCCATCCGCTTCCTCATCTGCTTTCTTATCCTCCGCTACTGAGTCCGAGCCTTTCCAGTTCGCTTTTCGGCGAGTGGCAGCCGTTGAAGGAGACGAGATGGTGTCATCTCAGCCGTCGGATGAGCCGTTTCGGATAGAGAAGGATCATTTTTGGTTGCTTGCAGATAATCCGGCTGTTCCTGCAAAGGTGATGATTTGAGTAGTTTGCATCAGTGGTTCATAGTGAGGCATACAGGCAAGCACCTATGCATTCACCCATGTGCATGCACCCTTTTCTGGTTGCTTGCAGATAATCCGGCTGTTCTTGCACAGGTGATGATTTAAAAAGTCTGCACTTTGTGCTCTATAGTGAGACATCTAGTGAGGCATGCAGTGAGGCATGCAGTGGGGCATGCAGTGGGGCATGCAGTGAGAAATGCGGTGAGGCATACAGGCAAGCACCTATGCATAATGCATGTACCCATGTGCATACCATGCACATAGCCATGTGCACATGGCACACCACTGGTCCCCTACAGTTTACCTTCACACACCGCCCTCTCCTCTCATACACTTTCTGTCCTCCCAGTGTTCTCAATTCTTCCACGTTTTGTCTCCCCATGATCATCTGGACAAGACAATTGCCCCACTGGCCCCGTGCAGCCCAATACCAAGATAATATCTTGAGCCATTGGTCGGCTGTGCCGAATCTCATTGCTCCATCCCACCATTTCCCACCACCCCCTTGGGACCTTCTAGGAAGCCATTGACAGCCGCGCTATCGGCCCTGTACACAGGACCTACATTGTGGCGAGGGCACTGTATGTGGTGCGGACAGCAGGTGACCACGGGCCGATCCAGAACAGGTGAGGTTTCTCTTGTGTGAAGAGACAGTTTATTGTGTACACACACCATGCATTGCGGCGAGGGCACTGTATGTGTTGTGCTCAGCAGATGGGCCCATTCGGAACAGGTGAGGTGGTCAGCAAATGATTACGGGCCCATTCAAAATAGGTGGGGTTTTTTGCATGCGAGATATACTTGTGTTGTGGACAGATACTGAACTGGACCATGATTGACCGGACCGTATATGTAGCTGTCATAAAAGGTGATGATTTTGTTGGTGGTCGATCGATCATGGTCTGGTTCAGAGAAAGGGGGGGGGGGGGGGGTTGTGGGAGCTTCATTCTTGAAGCTGGTTGGAACAATGAATACCGAAATGTCGTAAGCTCCCGGATAATAGACCCCCTGGAATACAAGACCCCCGGGTCTGTATTACGGGGGTGGGTCTTTTATTTTGGCAGGTTTTCACTATACCCCCCCCTAGAGGGGTAAACATTACTAGACCCCCTTCATGGTTGTCACTAGTTTATAATGGAAATAAGATGTCTTTTCAAGTGCTTCACTAGCAAGAAAAGCTTGACACCAATGCAACCTATTCACGGTTTGCATTTCAGAGATTTAGGGGGCAACAAGGGGTGAGAACAACATAAAAATAGTCACTCATCCTCGCCTGCAACCCACTCCTCCACTTCCTCTCCCTCATAGCGGCCTGCTGCCCACCAGTCGTCTCCATCCTCACTCCACTCGTCCGCACCTCCCATCTCTGCATCTGCCTCATCCCCCTCCTCCTCCGGAGCCATCACATCCCCTTCCTCGGCAGCAGCATCCACCACATCCTCCTCCCCTGCAAGCCCTTCCTCCTCGTCCTCTGCCTCATCGTCCTTGGTAGCGGCGGGCTCAGGGGCGTGCGAGGGGTCTTCGTAGAACGGGTTGGGGTTCACCCCGTCCTCCCCCTCGTCCAGCACATCCTCCAGCACCTCCACTTCCGCCTTGTCCCGCAGGTGAGCCAGGATCAGATGATCCTCGCTCCCGTCTTCGGCACTGGAGATGCCGCAGGTGAGGAAAGCTTTCTTCACCAGCTCCTCTGGCACATCAGCCCATGACTCGACGATCCACTTCAGGATCACTTCAGGGGGGGGCTTCTTCAAGTTCCCTGGAGTTCACAAGAAGAATGCACAGCAGAGATGTAAAGGCAGTGGAGTTAATGCTGACTAGTCATCTTAAAGCTCACAAATCGACCACGACTCACCTACACGTGTCGTTTGGCCGATCCCGACCTCCTCAAACCACGTGCTGTAGCGGTGGCGAACACCGCACTTGAAACTGCGGTTGATGGAGACGTCAAGCGGTTGCACCAGGGGGGTGCAACCGCCAGGGATGACGGCACGCGTCACCTTAAACATCTTCAGAGTTTGCCCCACAGATTCCGTCAGGTGCCCCTTGTACGAGTCGAAGACAAGGAGCGCTTGCTTGCGCCGCCCGCCCTCGTCCCGCAACGGCTTCAAGAAGGGGACGAGCACCTGTGTTGTCCAATCCTGGACAAGGCGCTCGTCCATCCAACCCTTCTCTTGGGCGCGGATGACGATACCTGCACACGCCACAACTGGAAATCAGTAATGGAGAAACAAGAGGAACAGAAGGAATCAACGACAGAAACACATCGGGCTCACCTGGTGGCACCACGATTCGTGGCACCGTCTTCCGCTTGAAGATGACATACGGGGGAAGCTTCAGGCCGTCAGCCGTCACTGCCAACATGACAGTGACACGCTCCTTCTCGTACCCCGCCGTCCTGACATGCACCGTGCGGGCGCCTTTCATTTCGAGGGTGCGTTCTGCCGGCATCTCCAACCAGAGCGGGGTCTGGTCAGCGTTCACGATGAGGTTGAGGGGAAAGCGATGAACCATGCGCATCTGGCGGACGAATTCCCAGAAGGACTCCACCTTTCCCTTGCAATCTGTTAAACACACAACGACACATGTGTTAGATAGCATTTTACGTAAACCGTTACGGCAAGGGGGGGTGACATGCAACTTGCTCACCGGCGGCTAGTTTTTGCCCCATCTTTGTCTTCACGCATTGCGCTAATGACCACCGCACGCGGTAGCGAAAGGTCCAACGTGCCGATGCGCGAAAATCGACGGTAGGCTGACGGTGCTTCATGTACTGAGTTGCCCATTTGCGGAGAGGGCTCACCGACACCGCCAATCCTTTGGCACGGTGCGCCAAGAATTGGCGGTAAACCGCTTTCTCCATCAGGGGCCACTTCGCCCTACGCCCTCCACCGTTAAGACGTCGGCGACAACCAGCGGCGACCTCGAGACGCTCCTTGAGTCGCCTCCACTCGCGGATTTGCTTGGGCTGCACCTTGGCGAGCTTCGCCAAGCCACGGATGCTGAGGTCAGGCTGTGACTCCAACATGGCCAGCCAGTGCAATTTCTCCTTGGCGGTGAACGCGTTACGAGAGCGTTTCGTCATCCTATGACGAGGGGAAGGAGGCGCAGCATCTAGAATCCTTCGTTTCATGCCTTGCGGGCGACTAGACTCCGGAAAAGTAGGGATCACGACTCTAGGAAGCGGCGGTCGGCGAATGCCATGGGAACTGTCGCTAGGATCGCTGGAGGAAGGTGAAGTTGTTGGCAAAACGGGCCGGGGTGAAACTCGTACTTGCGATGCTCGATTAACGTTAGTGGGACGAGGGCGCCTTGCGTGCGACATCCCTGAATCTGGAGACGTCACCATCGTGAATGATAGCTTACACCTCTAGCTACTGCTCGAAGTACTTCCTCCAGCCATCTTAAGACGACCATCCTAGAGCTACGGGCCCTAAGCGCACCACTCTGCCGAGCAGAAATCAGTTTCGTGCATGGATGAAGAAACAGGCGGAGGAGAAGGATTGTGATGGGTGAAAGGATTGACGTGCCTCCCGTTGAACAGTAGGGGTTGCTGCACGGGCCATCGTGCAGCCCCTGCGCTCGAGCCGTGCATGTGTCAGGGTGTCGAGGTGGGATGGCACGCTGACGAGCCACAAAGCGAATCTCAATGCTGGAATGTGGTAACGTGCGATTTCGGCCAATGAGAAGGCCACAAGCTGATTCCCCTGTGTGATATGGCTACATCGCAGAAGTCGCACAGATGTGCGGCCCAAACAACAGGGGAAAAAATGTCAAGCATCCTCATCAATGAGGCACTCGATTACACCTTTAAAAATCATATCAATTTAATAAGACCCGGGTACTAAACAATCTTGTGCCGTTGACAAGACCCCCCCCTATTTTTTTATGAATTTTACACAAGACCCTAGGGTCTACTATCCGGGAGATTACGGTGCATTGGAATGCGCTGTTTGGTGCTTTTGGGAGTATCACAATGAGTCAGTATTTCACAGGTGAAGGATAAGAAACGCAGTGGAAACTTAGAGCTGGAACACCCATCATGCTGCTGCGTTTCTTCCGTTTTTTATTTTCTTGATGTTTTTGGACGAAGTTTATGACACACGTATCTTTTTGTTTCCAAAATCCAATCCATTTCCTTTGCCTCTCGCAGTTATCTGGCCAGTTTGCAGGATGAGGCAGTCATGGCCATGGAATGCAATATCACGGATATTTTACGAAGAATACTTATCGTCTTTCAGAATCTGACATTCTTGTTGGGGCCTCCGTTTGACGAAACTCCGTCGCGTCGGCATCACAAACGACGTCGCTTTGCAGTGATGGTACATGGTAGTATCGTCCTGTATGCTTGTGTGTTGTGTTCAGAAACTCGTAGTACTCCTTTCTCTGGACAAGCAATTGGTTTGTAATGTTAACGCCTTGTGGTACACTGCGCCGCATTCCATGTTATGAAATAGCAAATGCCCACGCTCTCAGTCAGCTACAGCCAGTAGCGCCCTACAAACAGGCTTGTTCATTTGTTTGATTGCAATTAGGGCGCGTAGCGTATAACGGGGTGGAACCAGGTCGATTCACACATGTAACGAACTCCCGGAGGATGTAATAACGAGGATCTTTTCCAACTTTCCGTCTCGCTCCTTCGCAAATTCTAGAAGCGTCATGGTGGTTTCTCACGACAAACGTGCCGATAGATACCTCATAAGGGTTCCTAGGGGAGAATGAGAAACGATTTTGGGTCCGTTTAAGTAACTGGATACTAGCACAACAAAGACTCAAAGCTCGCTACGCGCTTGTTCAGTCCGCATTGTCATTCCTCGTTCGTCTTGCTGTCTCTGTTGTCTCGGTTAGGGAACTCCAGACCGAACCTGCTCACGTCATCAGATTCCGAACCGAGACGAACCGAACCTCATCTGATCGCAGATCGCATAGCGAGACATGCGAACATCGTTCGTCGCCTATGATTTGGCGGAGTGAAGAGTTACGACGAATCTCGTCACGCTGTCTGAGCGCGTAGCCACGTGTAGGCTTATCGCGAGTAGAGATTCCGTCGTTCATTGCGCTGATCTCGGAAGCGGGGTGGCTTGCTGACATGCTTGAGGTGAGAAAGCGAGAACGAGAGCACCAAAAAAGGTCCAGCCTTCAGGATTAGTATGGAGCGGAACGGTGCGAGCAGGGTCCCAGAATTTCTCCGCTTAGAACACAATTGGTGTCTATTTTGAGAGAGACCGCAGTTTGAATTATTCGCATAGCAATTACATCAAATAAAAACATATGAGTAGTTCATTGCTGGTTTGAGCACAATCGACGAAGTGAGAGCGCAGTTAATCAGACCAAGGTGCTTCTGAGACACAAGTGGGAGGAGCAAACGAGAAGAATTTAATCCAGTCTGTCAAAGAAGCTCAATTTTTCAGGATCCGTCAGTCAGACGAGCGGAATCAAGATTCTTCTCACGGAGTGAAGCTAACAGACAAGCTGAATCTGTCAGAGTCGGTCAGTCAGACGAGCTGGACCGGTTGAAGTCAGTCAGTCAGTAAAACGGAATACGTCAGAGCAAGTCAGACGAGCAGAATTTGTCAAAGTCATTCAGTCAAGCTGAACTCGTCAATTGATTGGAGTAGCTGCGGGAAGCTAACTGCCTGTCACGGAGTACAGCCAGCAGACGAACTTATTCTGTCGAAGTCTGTCAAATCCATTACTCAGACCAGGTAAACCCTGTCACGGAGTGCAGTCAGTCAGACGAGCTGAAGCAATGAGGCTACCATCAGCAACAGCCACTCGTTTTCCGTCTCAGGCAGTCAGTCAGACGAGCTGAAGCAATAAGGCTACCTTCAGCAACAGCCAACCATTTTCCGTCTCAGGCAGTCAGTCAGGCGAGCTGAAGCGGCCAGGTTAGCTGAAGAGAGGGCGAAACAGAGCATGCGCCGCTGCTGGTCAAGGCAGTTTGTGCGAATAAAACCTGCAGTCGCATGATAAGCTAGCAATAGTATCTGCGATAAATAGGATCTTGAGTTTTTAGGCAGCAAAGCGCAGCAGAAGCTAGCAATAGCAGCTGCAATCAATCGATTTCCTGCAGGTGTAAGCAATCCCAGTGCTAGCAGCACAGCACAGCACAGCACAGCACAGCACAGCACGGCACAGCACAGCACGGCACAGCACAGCACCCATCATCATGGCGCCCATGCTAACGAAGCTCAAGTACTACCGGGAGAGGGCTCAAGTGCTTGCCTTCGTCTGCCAGCATGTGAGTCATTCTGGGGATATGCACATGATTTCATGGGTAATCCAGTGCTAGGAGCACGGTACGGCACGGCACCTATCATCATGGCATCCATGCTCACGAAGCTAGAGTACTACCGGGAGAGGGCTCAAGTTCTACCGGGAGAGGGCTCAAGTTCTACGGGCTCAAGTTCTTGCCTTTGTTTGCCAGCAAGTGAGTCGCACCCTCATTCGTTTCTGCGAAATTCGGAACAAGTTTCAGCTATGTGCAAGTTATGTGTAGATGTAGAAAAAGGCCCTTTCTGTTCAATATGTGTGCGCTTTTTCTGCTTTCTCACTTTCTCGTACCAGACTTTTTACCAGAAGAACCCAAGAGAGGAGCTACCACTCTATAACTGGATGAGAACTTAGTTGGCTATTGAGGTGACTCAAAAATCTTACTCCCAGTTTCCTCCCTTTCTCGTCTCTTCTGTTTTTCTTGTATCAAGCCTTTTTCCAGAATAACCCAAGAGGCGAGCTGCCACTTTATGACTGGACTGGATGACTTTTGAATCCAGTCTCTAGCTCAGAAGTCTTCCTTTTTTTCCGTTTCTGTTTTTTCTTGTTAGTATTTTTACTCAAGGAATCCACGAGGGGAGCTACCACTCTATAACTGGATGAAATTCATCGCTCTTGGAATGAAGGAAAAGTTCCCACTGATAACGCAGCTTGAGCCGTCAGAGGCTGGAAGCGAGGCCATGAAGCCGACTATAAAGGGGATAAAGGACGAGTGGGTGCTTCATCGGGTTCTGCTGCCTCGTTCCGTGTAAGCATGCACACACACATGTGTAAGCATGCACACATACATGCAGAGATGCACGCATACATCCCTAAATCCGTATAAGCATGCACACATACATCCCCAAGCCCATGTATGCATGGACACATACATGCAATGGCGCCCGTATAAGCGTGCACACATACATGCAATGGTATGTGTTAGCATGCACAGATACATGCAGTGGCCGTGTAAGCATGCACACATACATGCAGTGGCCGTGTAAGCATGCACACATACATGCAGTGGCCGTGTAAGCATGCACACATACATGCAGTGGCCGTGTAAGCATGCACACATATAATCCCCTGTCAGTCCCCTTGTCTCTCGTGCAATAAGGTACATGTGGTGTGGGGAAAAGCTGCAGCTTCTCTCTCCCCTTTTCTCGCTTGCATGCTATATGTGAGCTTGGATAGCCCTGCGTCCTCTCTAATGCTGCAGCCCTTCGAATCATGTGTCAGGGTGACATGTGGTGTGGGGAAGCATGCTATATGTGGGGAGCTTGGAGAGCCCTGCAGCTCCCACCCAGTGACCCAGTCAGCCAGGTGCTCACTTTGTAAGCCGCTCACTCTGTTACATCATTTCGAGCTCCTCTCTCAATCTCTTTCTATCCCTCCCTCCCTCTCAATCCCTCTCAATCCCTCTCAATCTCCTGCCTTTCTATGCAGTAAGGCAACCACAGCCACCACCGCTGCTGCATCCCGCGGCCAAGCCAGTCTCCAAGCGGCCACATCCTCTATTCACACACGCAATTCCTCAACGACCATGCACCAGCAGAGCTTCCAGCAAGAGGCAGGAGCATCACCATGAGAGCAGATTCTATCTCAGTCCCTCCCTGTCCCACTCGAACCCTCCTAACCCCTTTCTCTCGTGCAGTAAGTAAGGTTCATGTGGGGGACGTTCTGTGTGTGAGCCTGGAGGCCCCAACCGCAACCACTGCTGCATCCAGTGGCCAAGCCAGCCAGTTGTTCTCCTTCTTTTTCTGTTTTGCTTGCTTATGCAGAAGAGTTCATGTGGGGGACGTGCTATGTGTGAGCCTTGAGGCCACAACCACAACCACAGCCACAACCACAACCGCAACCACTGCTGCATCCCGCAGCCAAGTCAGTCCCCAAGCGGCCACAACCCTTTACTCGCATACTGAATCCATCAACGCCCATGCACCTGCAGAGCTTCCAGCAAGTCGCAGCAGCAGCACCACCACCACAGCAGAGCCTTGTGACACCACCGTGACAGCAAGGCCTACAGTCGTGTTTCGGCGAGTCGCAGCCGTTGCTGGAGACGAGATTGCATCATTTCAGCCGTCGGATGCGCCGTTTCAAATAGAGCCGAATCACTTCTGGGTGCTTGCAGACAACCCCGATGTTCCTGCTAAGGTATGCTCAAGGGGGTGATGATTAAGGGTTCTTGGGAAAGTGAGAAATATGTTCAAGGGTGATTGATTGAGCGAGGATAGAGCCGAATCACTTCTGGGTGCTTGCAGACAACCCCGATGTTCCTGCAGAGGTGTGTTCAAGAGGGTGCTTTCTGAAGGGTTATTGGAAAATGTGTAGAGAAAGATAGAGAAGGGTAGAGAGGGATCGCTTCTGGGTGCTTGTAGACAACCCCGATGTTCCTGCAGAGGTAGGGTGACTATTTTAGGATACTTGACATATGGATAGGTATGTTCAAGGGAGGTTATTTGAGGGTAATTGAATTGAAAATTGGATAGGTTTGCTGAAGGTTGATTGGTTGCTTGCAGATAACCCCGATGTTCCTGCAAAGGTATGTTCGAGGGGTTTATCATTTTAAGGTTTCTTGGAAATGGTGATGAGTATGGCGAGTTCAGGTATACTCAAGGGTGACGATCTTTGAGGCGCCTCAAAAGGAGTTAAGGTATACTCAAGGGTGATAATCAATGAGTTCTTAGAAGACTCAATCAATGGTGATGAGTATGGCGTTTGCGCTGGTATATTCCTGCCAAGGCAATACCTCTTCTTGAGGCGCCTAGGCGGGCGCCTCAACAGCATCATTCGCAAACCTCTTTTGAGAGGTCCAGCGATAAAAGAGTTGCATCTGAGAGTTCTCACAAGCAACTCCAACGTCGCTGGACTTCTCTTTTCGAGGTGCCTCAACAACTTCATTTGCAAACCTGTGATGATATATCGCCGTGCCCACCTGTTCGACTTCTCTGTCCATCCACATTCTATGGGGCACTTACTTAATACCTTCCCCAACCGTCCCTTCCCCAACCGTCCCTTCCCCAACCGTCCCTTCCCCAACCATCCTTTCCCCATCCGCCCCTTCCCATGCGCCCCTTCCCATGCGCCCCTTCCCATGCGCCCCTTCCCCATCCGCCCCTTCCCATGCGCCCCTTCCCCATCTGCCCCTTCCCATGCGCCCCTTCCCCATCCGCCCCTTCCCATGCGCCCCTTCCCATGCGCCCCTTCCCATGCGCCCCTTCCCATGCGTCCCTTCCTATGCGCCCCTTCCCCATCCGCCCCTTCCCATGCGCCCCTTCCCATGCGCCCCTTCTCATGCGCCCCTTCCCATGCGCCCCTTCCCATGCGCCCCTTCCCCATCCGCCCCTTCCCATGCGCCCCTTCCCCATCCGCCCCTTCCCATGCGCCCCTTCCCCATCCGCCCCTTCCCACGCGCCCCTTCCCATGCGCCCCTTCCCATGCGCCCCTTCCCATGCGCCCCTTCCCCATCCATATCTTCCTATAATGCGGGCAGGAGGTGTGGGGCAGTTGCACGTTTGGCCCAGTGCGAAATGACTTTTGAGTCGACTCAAAAGTCATCAGGAGGCGTGGGACGGGACAGTTGCACGTGTGGTCCAGTGCACCTAGAGGGCGTGCCTTGTGAGTGAGAGTTCCCCGCGAGAATGCACGACAATGGCTCCCTATAATCTCTACAATGGCCCCCTATAATCTCTACAATGGCCCCCTATAGTCTCTACAATGGGCCCCTATAACCTCTCTCTCTTTTTTCCCCCTTGGACGCACACAGGAGGCGTGGGACAGCCGCACAATAGGCCCAGTGCATCTGGAAGACGTGCTGGGGAGGGCGATGTATGTGGTGCGGTCGATGCACGACCATGGGCCCGTCCAAAACAGGTGAGCTGCTGAGTCATGAAGCATATTCAAGGAGGTGGAAAGGGTAAACCCGTGCATCTAAAGGACGTGCTGGGGAGGGCGATGTACGTGTTGGGGTCAGTGCACGACCACAGGCCCATTCGAAACAGTTGAGCTCATTTTCCTCGCTGTGCAAACAGGGACTTGTGTGCAATCAGTGCACAACCACAATAGCATATCTAAACCAGTAGGTAAGTGGTACAGTCACAAGGAATGTAAGAGCCAATATGAAATAATCATTGCAGCTGGACTTGTTTGTGCTCTGTTTCTGGTCAGAAGATTGTACCTGTGGAGCAGGCTCCTAATCCAGCTCATGTCCACCTCTTTGTTTACCCATTGGTTCCCTTCAGCCCACAGGCAATGGAGGGGGATGCTGCTGTGATGGCTGGGGAGGGGGACTTGGAGAGTGTGCTACAGAGAGTGAAAGGAGTGCAGCTGAGGTGACCTTGTGCCATTTAGTGTTGGAGTAATTTTTTAGTGACTCAAGCAGCGATGGCTGGCGAAGGAGACTTGGATAGTGTGCTGCAGGGCTGAGTGGAGAAAAACGCGTTCAGCGTTTTAAACGCTGGCGTTTGAACACTGTGTTTAAAATGCAGAACACTTTTTTGGGGGTCCTGAAAACGCTACGAAAACGCATGGCCGGGCAGGGTAAAATAACTACCGGGCAGGCAAAAAGAACTTCCAATAGGGCATCGGGAGGAGGGGGGAAGGATATAGCACAGATTTGAGCAATTTCTTTCCCCCACATAATATTCTTTCC
This sequence comes from Closterium sp. NIES-65, assembly GCA_948144175.1. Taxonomy (NCBI): domain Eukaryota; kingdom Viridiplantae; phylum Streptophyta; class Zygnematophyceae; order Desmidiales; family Closteriaceae; genus Closterium; species Closterium sp. NIES-65. The sequence continues at coordinate 543,111 of CANXME010000298.1, read as the reverse complement.
CATCATATTAGTGGGGGGTTGGGAATTTCGGTTGGAGGGCTGGTTTTCAGGGGTCGATTTGGGTTGAAAGGGGTAGATTTTTGGCGAAAATGACATTCGGGCTGACCGGAAAAAAAATCCTCATGCGATCTGCGCTTTTCTGTGCGTTCAGTGTTTTGCGTTCAAACGCAGAACGCAACGTTTTTCTCCACTCAGCTGCAGGGAGTAAGAGGAGTGCTGCTGCGGTGATGCTTTTGTCATTTTGTGTTGGAGTAATTTTTTAGTGGTCACTTTTGAGATTTCTCAAAACTGACTTCAGCAGTGTTGGCTGAGGATTGGGGTTGAAGGAGCGTGCTGCAGAAGGCGAGAGGAATGCAACTCAGGTAATGACTTTCTGAGGAGCCTGTATTTGTTTTTTCCTTCAGCCCACAGGTGATGGAAGATGACGCAGCAGTGATGGCTGAGGAGAGGGGTTGAGAGAGCGTGTTACAGAGAGTAAGAGGGAGCGCAGCTTCGATGATGCTTGTGTGGTGGAGGGTGAGGAGGTGAGAGGGTGCAAGGGTGAGAGTTTTGCGAGAGTGCAAGGGTGAGAGTTTTGCGAGGGTGCAAGGGTGAGAGTTTTGCGAGGGTGCAAGGGTGAGAGGGTGTGAGGGTGCGAGGGTGAGAGGGTGCGAGGGTGCGAGGGTGAGAGGGTGTGAGGGTGAGAGGGTGCGAGGGTGAGAGAAGGTGCAAGGGTGAGAGAGTGTGAGGGTGAGAGGGTGCGAGGGTGAGTGGGTGAGAGGGTAAGAGGGTGACAGTAACGGCCGCCGATGCCAGGGCAGCCCCACCATGTTCCATGGGGAGCCGCTTAGCACTGGGGATCTCATGCACGTGCTTGAGCCTCTGCTCGCTACCGTAGACTGCGTTGCGTATCTTGTTTGCCCATTCTATAAGTATGCTGTACCATATAGGTAATGTAATAAAATCGACCATTCGAGAAGGTGCGAGGGTGAGAGGAGTGCATCTTCCGTTTCGTTTGTGTGGTGGAGGCACATTGAGACTTATTACCTTAACAGATGATAGGAAATTTTGTCTTCGCTATTGTGCTGATTTGAGGTGGAATTGTTCAGCAGGATGTTCATGCCGTCCTGCTCGAACCAGGTCTGGTACTGCTGCTGAACACTCGCCTTGAAGCTTTTGTTGATAGACACATCGAGCGGCTGCAAGTCTGCCGTGCATCCCACCGGGATGATCGTCGGCAGAATGTTGAGCTCCGCAAATTTTGCCTTGACTTTGGGTGTCAGGTGACCACGATAGGAGTCCAGCACCAGCATGGCGCTCCGGCTCTGCAAGCCGAATTTCGGTTTCAGGAACGGCACCACGCCTGCATCGAGCCACTCGATGACGCCCGAGGCCTCCATCCACCAGTTAGCTTAGCAGCCGACCACGACATCTGCATACAAGCAAGCGGTGGTTAGATTTTAGTTTTGTTTTTCCCCTCCAAAACACGCGCATACGCAGCTTCTTACTTTTCGGGAAGTCACCCTTTGGGAGGGTCTTGCGCTTGAAAAACACCCACGGCTTCAACTTCTCGCCCGTCGACGTGCACGTGAGCATCACAGTGACTCTCTCTTTCTGGTAACCACCGCTGCGGATGGGCACCGACTTCACGCCCGTCTGCTCCACCGTGGTAGTCGCCGGCATCTCCAGCCACAAAGGCGTCTGGTTGGCATTGATGACGTACCGATTGTCGATGTCGTACTCATGGCGTGTGTCGCGGACAAAGTGCCAAAATTCTTTTAACTGTTTCGCCACATCTGCGCACGGGGAGGGAGGGACGGTTAAAAGGGCGTATGAGTACCGCTACATATAAACATACCGTACATGGGCAAATGAAAGTACATAGATACAAGATAAATACTCACGATAGGATGACAGGGTGTCAAACTATATATGGTATATAATTAGGTGTAGGTTGTAGTAGGGTAGCCAATGTAGGGTACAACCCCTTAGGGTTCTCATCCTTGTACCCAACTCACTCGATAGTCAAACATTCCTAGCTACCTTCTCTAACATGGTATTAAGAGCATGTAGGGTCTTAGGACCTTAGGACATACCGTATTCTCCCGGATAAAACACCTAGGGTATTATGAAAACCACTGGGAAAATTTGGGGGGGGTCTCCTCAAAGGAAAATCCTGCATAATACCCGAGTCTTATTACATGGTATATTTTTTATCAAGTAGAAAAGATGTGAAACAAAATCAGGGGGTCTGACTATCAGAATATTATGCTCTAGCCTCTAGTGGGGTGCTCTATAGCGAGTACAACCCTTCTAGGGTTTGCTATTTGTATCCTCATTCTTGCTAGTGCAGCCCTCTTCTTTCTTCTAAACTTTCAAATGCTATCAGAGCAGGTCGATCCCCTTGGATCGATCCTGTGGGTGGGCTTACCACCTCCTAGCTTCCGCTGCAACTCCTACCTCAACACTTGGTGCCGCACGCCCCGTGGCGTGCGGCAGTTTTTCTTCCCGCCGTGCGCCCCGAGGCGCGTGGCAGTTTTCTGCCCGCCATGCGCCCCGAGGCGCGCGGCGGTTCTCTGCCCGCCGTGCGCCCCGAGGCGCGCGGCGGGCTGGGGCGATGCTCCGAACGACGGGGACCCAGTCGTCGCCCCCCGTCGCCCGTCATGGCCTACGCGCGGCCCGTACGGGCCATGTACGGGCTGCGCCAGGTCTGCGTGCGGCCCGTACAGGCAGCGCGCGGCCCGTACGGGCTGCGCCAAGCCCGCGCGCCACCCGTACGGGCTGCGCCAGGCCCGCGCGCGGCCCGTACGGGCGGCGCCAGGCCCGCGCGCGGCTCAGGCCGCGTGCGCGCGGCTCGGGGGACCCTAACAGGCCCGTGGTGGGCCCCTTCCTTGATGCCCCTGCCCTCCCCGCTGTTCCCCCATGCTTCTACTGGTGCCCCACTCCTCCTGCTCCCCATTCTCCTGAGATAGGGTTTGGGGATGAGGGGTATGGGGGTGACCTCACTATGTGCCGTTCCCTGCTCCTCCTCCTCCACCGTCTCCCTGTGCTGCAGCTGCCGCTGAGGGGGGGGTGGACGTGTTGGAGCCGGTGGAGTGGTACTAAGGGGGGGTGAAGGGGGAGTGGAGCTAGCGGTGTAGCAGCGGGTGTGTGTCAGGGGGAGTTGGATAGTTTGGGGAAGCTGAATGGAGGTTGCCGTCGTGTTGCCAGTAGCACCTGTATTCCGGGGAGTTGCTCCGGTAGCCCAGTCGTAGCCAGCTGTGCCAGTCGCCCGTGGGTCCGTTGCTCGTCTGCCGCTACTTTAGCCGCGGGGCCAGTTACTCCAGTATTCCGGAGCGTTGTTCCGGTAGCCGCTATGCCAGTGTGCCTCCTGTTGCCCGTGTATCTGTAGCTTCAGCCGTCGCCTCCTATCTCCTCTCCTCTCACTCTCTCTCCTCCTCCTCACTTGCCCTATGCGATAGCCCCTAGCTTTGCTCATAATTGTGAACTTAAACTATTGCTTCTTGAACTTGTGCTCAGAATGTGTGGTGACATTGTGATCCACCCTGAGCTTGTACTGTTATGCTTGCTCTGCTGATTACACCCCACTTTGGCTATAGGGGTGTGTCAAAATATTATGCTCTAGCCTGTAGTGGGGTGCTCTATAGCGAGTACAACCCTTCTAGGGTTTGCTATTTGTATCCTCATTCTTGCTAGTGCAACCCTCTTCTTTCTTCTAAACTTTCACAGTGACTTCACTTCAAGATTGTTGATCAGTGCCGCAAAACTGAGTATAAGAGGATAACGTGACTGCCCACTGGAATCTGCCACGTGGCAAATTCCAGTGGGCAATTTTGGCACTTGATAGGGTGAAAACAAAGCCAATTGCGTAGCGAGGGTTCATGCAACCGCCGAGGCCAGAATCGCGCACGGTGGTGCGTTGTTACTGTACCAGTCAGTTCTTGACTGGTTTGGTCACGTGTCTATGGCTCATGTGAGAAGGTGATTTTCACATCTTGGGCCACTTGCAGCGGAAGATTTGCTTGCGTGGCGAGCGACAGCGAGATTGTGGGAGGGGGGAAATCTCGGCAAATTCTACGGTAAGTGAATGTACACGCGAAATTTCATCTAGGGAGAAATTCTCGCGACATCCCCTCGTAAGGAATCTGACTCAATAACAACTATAATAGGAATCTATAAGAAAAGGGGGGTGTTATAGAGAATCACCCCAAAAGAGGGGGTATAGTACTAATGGGATCGGATATAACACCCACCCCGTATTAGCTACCCGGGGGTGTACAGCTACGGGGGGGTGTTTTATCCGGGAGAATACGGTATTTTTTTTTTCGGGCCCACCACCTACCACCTGCCCGTATCGCGCTACCCCGCGCTCTGCCCCGCCCTAGTTCCGCACACGCCCCGCTAGTAGCCCGCACGGCCCGCGCATCGCCTCTGCTGGCCCGCGCGCCGCCTGCCAGTACCCTGCGCAACTCGCCTGCTGTCCGCTCAGCCCGCGCACAGCCCCTGCTAGCCCACGCGCCCACCCTCTGTGTCTTCCTTGGTTTTGTCCTCGACGCGACTGGCCGTCAGTTTTACCACCCCACCTCGCGCCGTGTCTTCCCCTCTTAGGACATCATCTTTGACAAGTTAGCTCCTTTCTACCGTCTCTTCCCCTACCGCACTGCCCCTCTCCCTCCCCCGCTGCTTTTCTTCGCTCCAGGTCCCCCTCCGGTAGACCCCCTACCCCCTCAGGGTCTTGCTCCTTCAGGTGTGTCTCAGGTTGACCCGCCTCCCTTGGCTGAGCTTGTAGAGGTCACTAGCGACTCAGGTGCTGCTGCGGGAGGTGCTGCTGGGGGTGCTGCGTCTGGGGGTGTTGAGCCTACGCGTGAGGTGCTGGGGAGCGCGGAGCCTGGGGGTGTTGAGCCTGCGGGTGCGGAGCCTGGGGGTGCTGAGCCCTCCGTGAGGTGCTGGGGTGTGCGGAGCCTGGGAGTGGTGAGCCGGAGGGTCCCGGGTCGGGGGGTGTTGAGTCTGGTGACGTTCCTCTGGGTCTCGTGTCCCGACGCGGACCTATCCCACCACAGCAGGCCCGAGAGTGGCTTGCGTTGCATACCCGCCTGAGGAGTCATGCTGCAAGAGCTGCTTGTCCTAAAGGCGCTGGGAGTGCTGGTGTCTCTGGTCCTGGAGGTGCTCGTATTGGTGGTATTGGAGCTGCCGGGACTAGTACTACTCCTGGAGCTGAAGGTGTCGGCTCTGGGGGTGCTGCTGCTGGAGGTACTGGGAGTGGAGGCCCTGGAGCTGGTGCTGTCGACCCTGGCATTGGAGACCCTGAGGCAGGAGGTGCCGGTTCTCGGGGTGCTGCTATAGGAGGCCCTGGAGCTGGTACTGTTGACCCTGGAGTCGGGGACCCTGGGGCTGGAGGTGCCGGTTCTGGGGGTGCTACTACTGGTGGCGCTGGAGCTGGACGTGCTGCTAGTGGAGGTGTTGGAGCTTGGGGTTTTGGAGCTGCTGGAGGCGTTGGAGCTGGAGGTGCTGCTGCTGGAGACGCTAGAGCTGGAGGTGCTGTTGCTGGAGTCACTGGAGCTGGAGGTGCTGCTACTGGAGGCGTAGGAGCTGGATGTTCCGGAGCTGCTGGAGGCGCTTGAGCTGCACGAGGCACTGGAGCTGCTGGTACTGGTGGCAATCAACCGCCGCGACTGTTCTTCGCTCCTCCGTCAGCATCGTCTCTGCCACCGCCTGACTCCGTGCTTCACCAGGTTTGTAGCCTACCATCTTCTACTGGTCTCCTTGTACAGCCCGGCGCACCACTGACTACTCCTTCTCCTTACACTGAGCAGACAGACTCGCTTATAGAGCGTCGTGAGCCTCTGTCTCATCCTCCCTTGCCTGTTCGCGCGCGTCGCACTGGTCGTTGTGTTCCTCGTGAGCGTCTGCCTCCTGTCCTTGGCACACACGCTATGGCACTTCGTGCTTCCTCTGTTCTACAGCATGTTCTCCTGCCGTCTCTTCCTGCGTCTTCTCTCCCTGACGTTCAGGACCCTGAGTCTGGCCTGGTTCGTGCTACTCACCCTACTTTCGCGCGTCTGCTAGCCACTGTTGTTAGTGACCCGTCGTTTGAGTCTGCTGCTGCGTCTGCCTTAGTCTCTGAGCTTGTTGACTTTGCTGTTGCATGTCGTCTAGACTTCGCTACTAGTCTTGTTGCTGAGTCCGGGTCTGTCTATCCTCCGTTCGTCGAGGGTGAGTGTGCTCTTGGCACAGACCTCCTTGAGGACATGCAGGAGGAATTTGAGTGTCTTTCAACCGCTGGCCTCATCTCGTGGCCATGCTGCTTGCCCCTGAGGGAGACCCGGATGCTCTAGACATCGCGACCCCATGCTCTTACACCGAGGCGATTGCGGGTGAGTACTCCTCTCAGTGGCAGACAGCCATGGACGTAGAGATGGCATCTTGGAAGTCCACAGGCACTTACGTCGACAAGGTTCCCCCTCCTAGGGCGAACCTAGTCGATGGCATGTGGATTTTCAGGGTGAAGCGGCCGCCGGGTTCTCCGCCTGTCTTTAAGACTTGTTACGTTGCACGAGGCTTCAGACAGCGCCAGGGAGTTGACTTCTTCCAGACCTTCTCCCCCACCCCGACGATGACCACTCTTTGGGTGCTGCTGCACGTTGCCGCTTAGCGTGACTACGAGCTCCACCCTCTGGACTTCAGCACAGCGTTCTTACAGGGCAGTCTGCACAAGGAGATCTGGCTGCGCCGCCCACCTGGCTTCACTGGGTCGTTCCCTCCTGGAACCTAGTGGAGCCTCCGCCGGCCGGTCTACGGTCTCCGCTAGGCGCCTCGCAAGTGGCACAACACACTGAGGACGACACTTGCAGCTCTTGGGTTTGCACTTTCCACTACTGGCCCGTCGCTGTTTCTGCGCAGCGACACTTCACTGCCGCCATTCTACATCCTCGTGTTCGTCGACGACTTGGTCTTTGCCACTGTTGACACTGAGGCTCTCGCCCTTGTGAAGAGACACACGTGCACAGATCTGGGTGAGTTGTGCAGCTACCTTGGCCTGCAGATCACCCGAGACACAGCACGGCGCACCATCACACTGACTCAGTCACACATGGTGCAGCAGGTCCTTCAGCGCTTTGAATTCCAGTACTCCTCTCCTCGGTCCACTCTTCGGCCTACCGGTAAGTCGCTCTCAGCTCTGCTTTCGGATGAGTCCGTAGAGCCAAGTGGCCCATATCCAGAGCTTGTGGGCTGCCTCATGTACGTGATGACCTGCACTTGACCTGACCTTGCTTACCCTCTTAGCATCCTGGCACGCTACGTTGCGCCCAGGAGACACCAACCAGAGCAATGGAAGGCTGCTAAGAGGGTGATGCGCTACTTGTGCCATACGTTGGGCATGGGGCTCGTGCTTGGAGGGCGGAGTTTAGTTGTCCTCACTGGGCACTTAGACGCTTCTTGGGTTGATGACTTGGTTACGCAGCGGTCATCACAAGGTTGGCGTTCAGCCTTGGATCTGGCTCTGTTTCTTCGCGGTCTACTCGAACATCTTCTGTTCTCAGCTCCAGTTGTGAGGCTGAGATCTACGCCATAGCCATGGCTGCACAGGAGTAACGCTTGCTCACCTACCTACTGAATGACTTGGGAGAGAGGCCTTGTTCTCCTCCAGTTCTGTATGTCGACAACAAGGCTGACATTGCCTTGTGTCAGGACCACAGACTAGAGCACGTAACGAAGCACATCGCTCTGCGTTACTTCCTTGCTCAAGAGTTGCAGCAGCGTGGTCAGCTTCTTGTCGCTCACGTGCCCACCCGGGCCAACACGGCTGATGTGTTCACCAAGGCTCTTCCGGCTGGTGATCATCAGCACTTCTGCATTGCTCTAGGCCTGGTGCCTACGTTTCCTCACTTGCTTTAGACTTTGGTTGTACTGTGATCTATGTATATATACTTGCATGTTTACACTTGCTAGGTAGTGATCACTGTACTGTTGTTTTTTGCATATGTACCTCTGTATGTGAACTGGCCTTGTGGCCCTCTTGCTTGTGCTCAGAGTGTGTGGTGACGTTGTGATCCACCCTGAGCTTGCATTGCTTTTCTTGATTGGTCTTGTGACCCCTTGTTCTGCCCCACTTTGTCTATGGGGATGTGTCAAACTTTATGTGGTTTATAATTAGGTGTAGGCTGTAGTGGGGTGGCCAATGTAGGGTACAACCCCTTAGGGTTCTCATCCTTGTACCCAACTCACTCGAAAGTCAAGCATTCCTAGCTACCTTCTCTAAGACAGAGAAGTGGACAGGCACTTACGCTGTTGTGTCTTTTGCGCCACCTTAGTTTTAATGTGCACGGTGAGGTTCCACCGCTCGTGGAACCACTCTGTCTAGCGCTGACTTGCCTTTCACTTGATTTCCGGGAACAACACCTTCATCACCTCTTTTGACCAGTCTTGCAGCTGGTCGACTGATACTGCCACATTGTAGCGTCGCCAGTCCAGGAGTTGGGCGTACACCTTCAACTCCATGGGTCTATACGAGGAAGACCTTTCGCGCCCATGAAGTCGACACCGTGCGTTGTGTGCAGCCTTGAGCTCCTCCGCTCGGCTTTTTTGCTCCGTGAGGCATTTGCAGTGTATGTTGGACTCCTGCGTGACCTTGCTTATCAATGTCGCAAGCTCCAGCCGAACGATCCACTTCAGTTTCTCCTGGGCGGTGTAGCGCTGCCATTTGTGTTGAGTCGGCTTGTGCCTGGGAGAGGGGGGGCGGGCATCTCGGTTCTCCGAAGAGGGGTGGGGCCGGTTTTTTTAATTGGCGGATACGTTGGTATCGGCATCTTCTTGCGTGGTGCGTCGCGCCACCAAGATTCCACACCGTTGTCGTCTACATCTGTTGCATCACGATCTGGGAACACGTCCTTCTCGGCGTCCTCTTCACCGTCGACTCCACCGTCGCCTCCACCGTCGCCTCCAGCGTCGCCGTCGTATGTATGTTGTTTATTCACGGTCACGTCATTGTCGGCGCCCATAGCCGACTCGTCCGACGTGCAGGCTTCAAGATTTCCCCACCGCGGTGAAGTCAGCGGAGCTTCAATTCGCTTATTGGGAGCCTTGGGTGTGTCCAGTTCAGACAGCCACTCGTCGAAGGTGGCTGGCAAATACACCTGGAGCACGGGCCATTGGTGAGAATTCCTGTCAAGAATAGGAGGAATCGGAGGATTCGGAGGAGCGGGAGGAGCAGGAGGAGCAGGAGGTGCAGGAGGAGCAGGCGGAGCAGGCGGTGCAGAGGGTGCAGGTGGCTTTGGAGGCGCTGGTGGCTCACGGGTATACCATCCGTCCGCGGTAAGTCGCCACGCGCGAGTTGTTTTCTTCTTGAAAAGGAAGTGCGTCCCACTTAATTCCGCCATGGCTTTGCCAGCCAGGCGGGCTAGACTCAAAACTGAATGAAAAAAAAACAGGAGGGTGTAGAATTGGGCGATGACGGGGACCCCTCCGGGCTAGCGGCTCGAGGTCCTCGTCAATGACAGGGTGGAAACCCCTGCCTACCCCTGTAGAGGAACCTGCGTGGCAGCATATTTGCTGCGCTGGTAGGGAATCTTCCCCACCATTTGAGAGGGTTCGGAAGAAATGCACATGCCACGCAGTGCATGCGGCTGTGATTGGGCCGCACGGCAACATCCCCGTCACTTCTGTCACGTTCGATGGTTCTAGACAACTTTGTGCGGAGGGAAACCGAACCATAGCTGTTTTTGCCTGAAAACCATGCACGATCCCACTTGTTGCATGGTCGATGGATTCGCCTTATTGCGGGCTTCAGTCTAGTATGTTTAAAAGTGAATTTCATTGTTTTCCTTATTTTAAGCGCATGCGCTTATACAGACACCTCAATTAGAAGCGCACTCCCCCAAAAAACATTGTTTTATTATAAGCGCACCTGCGCTTTTATCCTGGGTAATACGGTACATCGAGTTTATATAGGAAATACAAAGGAATGCGAAACGGCCTAGGCCAGCCATGTACTTTACGGGGTACATTTCCTTATTACAGCAAAGATAAAACCATGCGGCGCGAGAACCCGTTTCAAACCTGTTCCCACTCTTTTCATTTCAAACGTTTCGGCCTGCATCGGTCTTGATTTGACGGTTGATAGTGTCGCTTCGACTCTCTTCGACTTTGTACTCGGTAGAGTCGGCTCCTACAGCGTATAGGAATGCCTACTCGTTTAAGTTTCATATCGTAACACCCCCCTTCATTCCTGGGTGCGTTGGGGGCTGACTCGCTTGACTACTCCTATGAGGTCGGAGCAATATTTGCACTGTTTACGTGGCAGTCGCTTGGTGAGAAAGTCGGCTGCCATCTCAGTGGTGGGGCATTACACAAGGTCAACCTTGCCCTGGTCAATTTCATCATTGAAAAAGAAATATCGAAGCGCGATGTGCTTCGTTCAGTTGACGAACCTCGGTTTGTTCGTGACCTTGGTAGCGCTCTGGTTGTCGCAGTGGAGGCAAAAGGTGGGCGAAGTTGGATTTTCGCCTCCTGCAGTAACTCCTGCAGGTAGAGTCCTTCACGAAGTGCAGCTGTCGCGGCGATGTACTCTGCTTCGGCTGATGGCAGGGAAAAAACAAAGCCGGATCCTGGTTCTGCGAATTCCAGGAGATTAGGCCCGTTGGCTCCAGGCAAAAAACAAAGTAGGTTTGTGACCGTCGATTGGCAGGGTCGGCGGCATGAATTGCATCCACATAGTTGGTGAGGTTGAAGGATGTTGTTGTCAGCGTGGAGTAGGAGAGTCCGATGCTAGGTGTGGAAGCAAGGTACTTTAGGGCGCGCTCTAGGTCCAACTGGTTCTCAGCTATTGGCTTGCGGGATTACTGTGCCAGTTGGCTGTGGATGCATGAAAGGTCGGGTCCGCAGGTGACAGCGGCGAACATCAGGCACCCCAGCTGTTGCTGGTATAGTTGGAGTCCTGCAGGCAACAGAGGTTTGTTGTTCGGTTTGTAGTTGGTGCTGGGGGTGCGGTAAGGAGTTGAGAGTGGTGTGGGCGAAAGTTTGAAGCACTGTCCCTGCTGTTGTGCGTACTTGGAAGCTGACAAATGGATTTCTTCTGGTGCGTAGGTGATATTGAGCCCCAAGAATTGTGTGACTTTGTGGTTGATGGTATTCTCAGCGCGCTACGCCAGACTCCTTCAAACTGGCTGAGGAGCTTGTTGCAGGTGCCGTTGTACAGCAGGTCGTCGACGTAAACTGTCAGGAGGATGTAATCTCCATTGAAGTGGAGGCGGTACATTTCCGGGTCGTGCGGCAGCTGCCTGGAGCCAATTTCCATAAGTATCTTGTGTGCAAGTGCTGCTACCAGAGGCGCGGCGCCTGCTTGATCCCATAAAGGGATTTCTTCATCTGACAGACCATGGGGTCTCCTTCCCCGTAGGTGTGAGGCATCCACCATCTCTCTCTCTTCCTCCTCTAGTTTTTCTTGGGTGGTTTTTTTCTTCGGTGAGTCCCCATGCTTCGGTGTTTCTCCATCCTCCTCTCCGGTACCCCAGCCGCTAACAGTACTAGAGGCACTAGTTGCTGATCCCCATGTTGCTCCATTATCTTCATTTGTTCCCCATCCTCCGGCTCGTGCAAATTCTTCGCTCCATCCTAAAGCGAGCCGCTCCTGATATACGTGCTCCCTCTGTCAGATTATTATAGCTGATGCATGTTTGTAGGCCATAGTGGGGTAGCACATATGGGGTACAGTTTGCTAGGGTTGTATTTGTACCCAACTCTGACTTAGTCAATTCATTCCTGTTCATTCCTTTCACATGGTATAGAGCGGGTTCCCTGTGGGAACTTCGCCTAGGGCCCACCGAAGCGCGCCCCGAGGCGCGCGATCCTTTTTTTTTGCGACCCCCCCGAGTCGCCCTTCCCCTGCGGCCCCGCCGCCCTTCGTTCGCGGCCCCGCCGTCCAGTCGCGGCCCCGCCCTTACGTCGCGGCCCCGCCCTTACGTCGCGGCCCCGCCACTAAGTCGCGGCCCCGCCACTAAGACGCGGCCCCGCCACCCAGTCGCGGCCCCGCCGCCTACTCGGACGCGGCCCCGCCGCCTGCTAAGACGCGGCCCCGCCGCCTGCTAAGACGCGGCCCCGCCGCCTGCTCAGCCGCGGCCCCGCCGCCCTCTACGACGCGGCCTCCGCCGCCTGCAGACGCCGCGGCCTCCGCCGCCTGCTCAGCCGCGACCCCGCCGCCCGCTACGACGCGGCCTCCGCCGCCTGCTCAGCCGCGGCCCCGCCGCCCTCTACGACGCGGCCTCTGCCGCCTGCTCAGCCGCGGCCCTGCCGCCTCCTACGACGCGGCCCCGCAGCCTGCTCAGCCGCGGGTGCTTCCAGCGGCCCTCCGCTGCATCCTGACGGCCCGCCGCTGCAACCTGCGGCCCCGCCACTGCGCCTGTCCCGGCTCCGCCACTGCACCCTGACGGCCCCGCCGTCCCCTGTCTCGGCCCCACCGCTGCACCCTGACGGCCCCGCCGTCCCTTGTCCCGGCCCCGCCACTACACTGCAGCCGAGCCGCCCAGCAGCAGCCGAGCCGCCCAACAGCAGCCGAGCCGCCCAGCAGCAGCCGAGCCGCCCAGCAGCAGCCGAGCCGCCCAGCAGCAGCCGAACCGCCCAGCAGCAGCCGAGCCGCCCAGCAGCAGCCGAGCCGCCCGGTACCTGAGCCGCCCGAGCCGCCCGAGCCGCCCGAGCCGCCCGAGTCGCCCGAGCCGCCCGAGCCGCCCGAGCCGCCCGAGCAGCCCGAGCCGCCTGCTGCTGACCTACCCGACTCTCCCATCCCGGTGAGACTTTCAGCTGCTGCCATGGCCACCCCCAATGTTCTCACTTTTGACGCTGAGGGGAGGGCCATTGACTTTGCCGTCTGGATCGAGGACCTGCAGCTGTACTTACTGTGTGATGCGGTAGATGAGGCCTCTCTCTTTGACTTTGTCTCTGGCGCTGTCCCTGCCCCGCCTGCTGATGCTGACTCTGCCGTTCGCTCCAAGTGGGCGACCCGCGATGCTGCTGCACGTCTTGCTGTGCGTCGCCACCTCCCTTCCTCTGAGCGTGCCCACTTTAGTCAGTGCAAGACCGCTCAGGCCTTGTACGACGCTGTAGTTGCGCGCTACTCCTCCCCTTCCTCCGCTACCCTTAGCCGCCTCATGCTACCGTTTCTCTTCCCTGACCTCGCTTCCTTTCCCACTGTCGCTGATCTCGTTACCCACCTCCGCGCTAGTGACACCCGCTACCGCGCTGCCCTTCCTGCTGAGTTCCGCGCTGCGAACCCTCCTCCCATGTACATCACTCTCTACTTTCTCGTCACCCGTCTCCCTGAGTCCCTTCGTGTCGTTAGGGACCAGTTTCTCTCTGTCTGTCCCACCACTCTCACTGTCGACCTCCTTGAGGAGTCCCTGCTAGCGGCTGAGAAGAGTATTGTCGCTGTAGGGGCCTCTCGGGGTGACCCTCGCACCCCCATCTTTGAGGGGTGTGGTCCCTCCCCCCTGCTGCCCTCTGTCGCCTCTGCCGCTGCGGCCGACCTCGTTGGTTTTGAGTCGGTCGGCGCGGCGTCTGCCCCCAGTGGCAGACGCCGCACTGGCAAGGGCAAGGGGGGCAAGGGAGCGGGTGGAGCCAGAGGGGGCGGTGGAGGAGGCGGTGGGGGTGGAGGGGGGAGTGGGGGTGGCGGGGGGGGTGGTGGCGGGAGTGGAGGTAGTAGTGGCGGCGGTGGAGGCGGAGGTGGCGGCGGAGGTGGTAGCGGAGGAGGCGGTGGGAGCGGTGGGAGCGACGGTCCTGGTGGGGGAGGTGGCGGTGGCGACGGGGGTGGCGGTGGAGGCGGGGGTGGCGGTGGAGGAGGGGGTCGGAGTGGCTCGTCCCAGCGGAGCAGCTCTGGGGGTGGTCAGCGCCAGCAGCAGCAGCAGCAGCAGCCGCAGCAGCAGCCGCAGCAGCAGCAGCGCTCTCGCACCGTCCCCGGCCCTCAGCAGCTCCGTGAGTGGTACTTGCAGCGTCAGCGCGGTGGTGCGCTTGGTCCCTGCCCCTACGTTCTTCGCACTGGTGACCGTGCAGGGGAGAGGTGTGGAGGCGCCCACACAGCCCGTCGCTGCTTTGGCCGCCTGACCGACGCCTGGCGTCAGCAGTTTCCGGAGGCCGCTGAGATCCCCCACTGGGGAGAGCTGTCTAGGGCTGGTGTAGCTATTTATGATCTTGATTTTGATGCTATTCTCTCTGCTATGTATGCTGTGACTGGTAGTGATGAGGATGACTGTTACCGGTGTTTCCCGCCCGACCCGGGCATTGGTACTGCCGCGTCAGGTACTAGTGAGGCTGCTGCTCTAGGTGCCAGTGCGTCTGTGCTTTCAGGTACTGGTGAGTCCGCCCTCTCAGGTACTGTGTCGGCTTCGGCCTCTCACACCTTCACCCTTGACTCTGGAGCGTCTCGCTCCTTCTTTAGGGACCGCACCACTCTCACGCCGCTGAGTCGGCCTGTTGCGGTGTCCCTGGCGGACCCCTCTGGGGGGCCTGTCCTGTCTCGCTTCTCCACTGTCCTCCCGTGTCCGGCGGCCCCCTCTGGCACCCTGACTGGTCTCTACCTCCCCTCGTTCTCGACGAACTTGGTGAGTGGTGCTGACCTCCAGGATGCAGGTGTCCACCAGTTCACCCCTGCTCGTCAGCGGGTGACCCACTGTACGGAGGCGGATACAGGTCGCCACCTGGCTACGTTTACACGTCGGCCGGGGTCGAGCCTGTACACACTGACCACTGCTTCTCCTCCAGGTACTGCGTCTGGTAGGGCCCCTTCGTCTGGTCAGGTGTTTGCTGCAGCGTCCAGGTCTGGTCCTGAGTCTGCCCCTTGTTCGTGTCGTCGTCTGTCTCACGAGACCCTCCTCTGGCACCACCGCCTTGGCCACCCCTCTCTGCTTCGGCTCAGAGGCATGGCCTCGCGGGTCCTTGTGTCTGGTCTTCCCCGGTCCCTCCCTCCCCTTCCTCCGGGCCCTGGCCCTGCCTGTGTCCCCTGTGTCGAGGGGCGCCAGCGTGCTGCCCCTCACTCCTCCCAGTTTCCTCCGACAGAGGCCCCGTTGCAGACGCTTCACATGGACGTGTGGGGCCCAGCCCGCGTCCGTGGACAGGGTCAGGAGCGCTACTTCCTGCTGGTGGTTGACGACTACTCGCGTTACACCACAGTCTTCCCCTTGCGCAGCAAGGGTGAGGTCACTCAGGTGTTGATCGACTGGATCCGCGCAGCTCGTCTTCAGCTTCGGAGAAGCTTTGGCTCTGACTTCCCTGTCTTGCGTCTGCACTCGGACAGAGGCGGAGAGTTCTCCTCTGCCCTCCTGAGTGCCTACTGTCGTGTGCGAGGCATCCGTCAGACCTTCACGCTTCCGGACTCACCACAGCAGAATGGGATCGCTGAGCGCCGCATTGGCATGGTCATGGACGTCGCTCGTACGTCCATGATGCATGCGGCTGCTCCCCATTTTCTGTGGCCGTTTGCGGTCAGGTACGCTGCGCACCAGATCAACCTCCACCCCAGGGTCTCTCGACCGGAGACCTCCCCAGCTCTGTTGTGGACGGGGAAGGTTGGCGATGCGTCGGCGTTCCGGGTCTGGGGATCTCGGGCGTTTGTTCGCGACCTGTCTGCGGACAAGCTGTCCCCTCGTGCTTCTCCCTGCGTCTTCCTCGGGTTCCCCCCCGACGCCCCTGGGTGGCAGTTTTACCACCCCACCTCTCGACGTGTTCTGTCCTCCCAGGACGTCACGTTCGACGAGTCGGTACCCTACTACCGCCTCTTCCCCTACCGCACTCCGTCCCTCCCCCCACCCCCGCTCTTCTTGGTACCAGGTCCCCCCCCAGTAGTCCCCCTCCCCCCTCAGGGTCCTGCCCCTTCAGGTGTGTCTCAGGTAGACGCGGTCGAGCCTGTCGAGGTCACTGGTGACTCCGGTGCTGCTGCGGGAGCTGAGCCTGGGGGTGCGGAGTCTAGGGGTGCTGAGCCTGGGGGTGCTGAGCCTGGGGGTGCGGAGTCTGGGGGTGCTGGGCCTGGGGGTGCTGTGCCTGGGGGTGCTGTGTCTGGGGGTACTGAGCCTGGGGGTGCTGAGCCTGGGGGTGCTGAGCCTGGAGGTGCCGAGCCTGGAGGTGCTGTGCCTGGGGGTGCTTCGTCTCGCCGGGAGCCGCTCTCTCCACAGGAGCTGCGTGAGTGGTTTGCCCGGCGCTGGAGGCGTGCCGCTGGTGCTGGTGGTTCTTCGGCTGCGGAGGGCGCTGCTGCCACGCGACCTGGCGGTGCTCGTCCTGTGGGTGCTGGAGCTGCTGGGTCTGAGGGTTCTCCTGGAGCTGGTCCTGCTGAGGACGTTGGCGCTGAGCCTGCGGTTGGTGGTCCGACTGACGGTGCTCCTGGTGCTGCTGCTGGAGGTTCTGGGGCTTCTGGTGGTTCTGCTGGAGGTGCTGCTGGAGTGGGTGCTCCGGCCGGAGCTACTGGTTCTGTTCCTGCTGTTTCTGGCGTCGCCGCGCGGTCTCGACCGTACTTCGTTCCGCTCCTGGAGCAGGTTCTTGGTCTTGCTCCTCCTCCTCCTCCCTTAGAGGGTCCGCAGCCTGTCCGGTCACAGCCACAGCTACAGCCTGCCTCCCCTTTGCCTGCTCCTTCTCCCTACGCTGGTCCGACTGGAGGCCTTACTGAGCGTCGTGAGCCTGCGTCTCGTCCTGCGTCGCCTGTTCGTACTGAGCGCGCTAGTGGTCGCGGGTCGCGTCAGCGTCCTCCTCCTGTCCCTGGCACGCACCGGATGTCACTGCGTCCGTCCACTGCTCCTCTGCGTGCCCCTTTGCCTTCTCCTCCTGCTTCCTCTCTTCCTGCTCTTGCCGACCCGGAGTCGGACTCTCTTCGTGCTGCCAGTCCTACTGTCACGCGTCTCCTTGCTACTGCTGTCACTGACCCTTCCTTCGAGTCGTCTGCTGCGTCTGCCCTTGTCACTGAGCTTGTCGACTTTGCTGCGCGCTGTCGTCTAGACTACGCTGCTCGTCTTGTCGCTGAGTCTGAGTCCGCCTGTCCTCCGTCCGTCGGGGGTGAGTGTGCCCTTGGCACGGACGTCCTAGAGGACAGGCAGGAGGAGTTCCAGTGTCTAGCCGCTGCTTCACCTCGTCTCGCGTCTGTACTGCTAGCCCCTGAGGGAGACCCGGATGCACTAGACATCCCGACTCCGCGTTCTTACGCGGAGGCCGTAGAGGGTCCCTACTCCTCTCAGTGGCAGGCAGCTATGGATGCAGAGATGGCTTCCTGGAAGTCCACAGGCACCTACGTTGACGCGGTTCCCCCTCCTGGGGCGAACATCGTCAGTGGCATGTGGATCTTCAGGGTGAAGCGGCCGCCGGGCTCGCCGCCTGTCTTCAAGGCGCGTTACGTGGCTCGTGGCTTCAGTCAGCGGCAGGGAGTTGACTACTTTCAGACCTTCTCTCCCACCCCGAAGATGACCACTCTTCGGGTGCTGCTGCACATTGCCGCTCAGCGCCACTACGAGCTTCACTCTCTCGACTTCAGCACTGCGTTCCTGCAGGGTAGCCTGCACGAGGAGATCTGGCTGCGCCGTCCGCCTGGCTTCACTGGGACTTTCCCTCCTAGCACCCAGTGGAGCCTCCGACGGCCAGTCTACGGTCTCCGCCAGGCACCGCGTGAGTGGCACGACACACTGAGGACTACGCTTGCGGCTCTTGGGTTTGCTCCTTCTACTGCTGACCCGTCGCTGTTCCTTCGCACCGACACTTCCCTGCCGCCGTTCTACATCCTCGTGTACGTCGACGACTTGGTCTTTGCCACAGCGGACACTGCTGGACTCGCCTACGTGAAGTCCGAGCTGCTGAAGAGACACACGTGCACAGACCTGGGTGAACTGCGCAGCTACCTTGGCTTGCAGATCACTCGGGACAGAGCACGCCGCACCATTACCCTGACTCAGTCACACATGGTGCAGCAGGTCCTTCAGCGCTTCGGCTTCACGTACTCCTCGCCTCAGGCCACTCCTCTGCCTACTCGCCACTCACTCTCAGCTCTGCCTTCGGATGAGTCCGTAGAGTCGAGTGGTCCGTATGCAGAGCTTGTTGGCTGCCTCATGTACCTGATGACCTGCACACGACCTGACCTTGCATACCCTCTGAGCATCCTTGCACGCTATGTTGCTCCTGGGAGACACCGACCAGAGCACATGGCTGCAGCGAAGAGGGTATTGCGCTACCTGTGCAGTACGTCGGGCATGGGGCTAGTGCTTGGAGGGCGGAGTCCAGTGGTCCTTACTGGGCACGCAGACGCTTCTTGGGCTGACGACCAGGCTACGCAGCGGTCGTCACAGGGTTACACCTTCAGCCTTGGTTCCGGCTCTGTCTCGTGGCGGTCTACTCGCTCGTCTTCGGTTCTCGGCTCCAGTTGTGAGGCTGAGATCTACGCCGGGGCCATGGCTGCACAGGAGCTTCGCTGGCTCACCTACCTGCTGACTGACCTTGGAGAGCTGCCTCGTTCTCCTCCAGTGCTGTACGTAGACAACAAGGCCATGTTGGCCTTGTGTCGAGAGCAGCGCTTGGAGCACAGAACGAAGCACATTGCTCTCCGCTACTTCCTTGCTCGTGAGCTGCAGCAGCGTGGTCAGTTGCGACTTGCTTACGTGGCCTCTGAGGCCAACACTGCTGATGTGTTCACCAAGGCACTTGCGCCTTGCGACCATCAGCGCTTTTGTACCCAGCTGGGTCTTGTACCTGTCTTGCCTCACTTGCTCTCTTCTTGACTTTACTTGTACTTTGACATATATATACCTGCTCTTGCTTGTCTAGTTTTATATATATGTCTGTACTCCTGCATGTGAACTGGCCTCTGGCCTTGCTCTTGTGCTCGGACTGTGTGGTGACTTTGTGATCCACCCTGAGCTTGCTTTGCTTTGCTTGACTGGTCTTGTGACCCCTTGTTCTCCCCCACTTTGCCTATGGGGGTGTGTCAGATTATTATAGCTGATGCATGTTTGTAGGCCATAGTGGGGTAGCACATATGGGGTACAGTTTGCTAGGGTTGTATTTGTCAGATTATTATAGCTGATGCATGTTTGTAGGCCATAGTGGGGTAGCACATATGGGGTACAGTTTGCTAGGGTTGTATTTGTACCCAACTCTGACTTAGTCAATTCATTCCTCTGCTCATGGTTTCACATGGTATAGAGCTAGGTCCCTCCAGGACCGATTTTTTTTTTTTTTGGGCCCACCGAAGCGCGCCCCGAGGCGCGCCCTTTTTTGTTTTAGCGACCCTTCGGGTCGCCCTCTCCCCTGCGGCCCCGCCGCCTGCCCCTTACGCGGCCCCGCGCTGGCCCCTTACGCGGCCCTGCGCCGCCGGCTCCTACGCGGCCCCGCGCCGGCCTCTTACGCGGCTCCGAGCCGGCCCCTTACGCGGCCCTGGGCCGCCGGCTCCTACTCGGCCCCTTACGCGGCCCCGCGCCGGCCTCCTTCTCGGCCCCGCCGCCGGCCTCCTACACGGCCCGCCGCCGGCCTCCTACTCGGCCCGCCACCGGCCTCCTACACGGCCCGCCGCCGGCCTCCTACTCGGCCCGCCGCCGGCCTCCTACACGGCCCCGCCGCCGGCTCCTACTCGGCCCGCCGCCGGCCTCCTACACGGCCCGCCGCCGGCCTCCTACTCGGCCCGCCGCCGGCCTCCTACACGGCCCCGCCGCCGGCTCCTACTCGGCTCCGCCGCCGGCCTCCTACACGGCCCGCCGCCGGCCTCCTACTCGGCCCGGCCCCGGCTCCTACTCGGCCCGCCGCCGGCCTCCTACTCGGCCCGCCGCCGGCCTCCTACACGGCCCCGCCGCCGGCTCCTACTCGGCCCCGCCGCCGGCCTCCTACTCGGCCCGTCGTCGGCCTCCTACTCGGCCCGCCGCCGGCTCCTACTTGGCCCTACCGCCGGCCCTACCGCCGGCCTTGTCCCGGCCCCGCCACTGCACAGCAGCCGAGCCGCCCAGCAGCAGCCGAGCCGCCCAGCAGCAGCCGAGCCGCCTAGCAGCAGCCGAGCCGCCCAGCAGCAGCCGAGCCGCCCAGCAGCAGCCGAGCTGCCCAGCAGCAGCCGAGCCGCCCAGCAGCAGCCGAGCCGCCCCGCAGTAGCCGAGCCGCCCCGCAGTAGCCGAGCCGCCCGGTACCTGAGCAGCCCGAGCCGCCTGAACTGCACGAGCAGCCCGAGCCGCCTGCTGCTGACCTACCCGACTCTCCCATCCCGGTGAGACTTTCAGCTGCTGCTATGGCCACCCCCAATGTTCTCACTTTTGACGCTGAGGGGAGGGCCATTGACTTTGCCGTCTGGATCGAGGATCTGCAGCTGTACTTACTGTGTGATGCGGTAGATGAGGTCTCTCTCTTTGACTTTGTCTCTGGCGCTGTCCCTGCCCCGCCTGCTGATGCTGACTCTGCCGTTCGCTCCAAGTGGGCGACCCGCGATGCTGCTGCACGTCTTGCTGTGCGTCGCCACCTCCCTTCCTCTGAGCGTGCCCACTTTAGTCAGTGCAAGACCGCTCAGGCCTTGTACGACGCTGTAGTTGCGCGCTACTCCTCCCCTTCCTCCGCTACCCTTAGCCGCCTCATGCTACCGTTTCTCTTCCCTGACCTCGCTTCCTTTCCCACTGTCGCTGACCTCGTTACCCACCTCCGCGCTAGTGACACCCGCTACCGCGCTGCCCTTCCTGCTGAGTTCCGCGCTGCGAACCCTCCTCCCATGTACATCACTCTCTACTTTCTCGTCACCCGTCTTCCTGAGTCCCTTCGTGTCGTTAGGGACCAGTTTCTCTCTGTCTGTCCCACCACTCTCACTGTCGACCTCCTTGAGGAGTCCCTGCTAGCGGCTGAGAAGAGTATTGTCGCTGTAGGGGCCTCTCGGGGTGACCCTCGCACCCCCATCTTTGAGGGGTGTGGTCCCTCCCCCCTGCTGCCCTCTGTCGCCTCTGCCGCTGCGGCCGACCTCGTTGGTTTTGAGTCGGTCGGCGCGGCGTCTGCCCCCAGTGGCAGACGCCGCACTGGCAAGGGCAAGGGGGGCAAGGGAGCGGGTGGAGCCAGAGGGGGCGGTGGAGGAGGCGGTGGGGGTGGAGGGGGGAGTGGGGGTGGCGGGGGGGGTGGTGGCGGGAGTGGAGGTAGTAGTGGCGGCGGTGGAGGCGGAGGTGGCGGCGGAGGTGGTAGCGGAGGAGGCGGTGGGAGCGGTGGGAGCGACGGTCCTGGTGGGGGAGGTGGCGGTGGCGACGGGGGTGGCGGTGGAGGCGGGGGTGGCGGTGGAGGAGGGGGTCGGAGTGGCTCGTCCCAGCGGAGCAGCTCTGGGGGTGGTCAGCGCCAGCAGCAGCAGCAGCAGCAGCCACAGCAGCAGCCGCAGCAGCAGCAGCGCTCTCGCACCGTCCCCGGCCCTCAGCAGCTCCGTGAGTGGTACTTGCAGCGTCAGCGCGGTGGTGCGCTTGGTCCCTGCCCCTACGTTCTTCGCACTGGTGACCGTGCAGGGGAGAGGTGTGGAGGCGCCCACACAGCCCGTCGCTGCTTTGGCCGCCTGACCGACGCCTGGCGTCAGCAGTTTCCGGAGGCCGCTGAGATCCCCCGCTGGGGAGAGCTGTCTAGGGCTGGTGTAGCTATTTATGATCTTGATTTTGATGCTATTCTCTCTGCTATGTATGCTGTGACTGGTAGTGATGAGGATGACTGTTACCGGTGTTTCCCGCCCGACCCGGGCATTGGTACTGCCGCGTCAGGTACTAGTGAGGCTGCTGCTCTAGGTGCCAGTGCGTCTGTGCTTTCAGGTACTGGTGAGTCCGCCCTCTCAGGTACTGTGTCGGCTTCGGCCTCTCACACCTTCACCCTTGACTCTGGAGCGTCTCGCTCCTTCTTTAGGGACCGCACCACTCTCACGCCGCTGAGTCGGCCTGTTGCGGTGTCCCTGGCGGACCCCTCTGGGGGGCCTGTCCTGTCTCGCTTCTCCACTGTCCTCCCGTGTCCGGCGGCCCCCTCTGGCACCCTGACTGGTCTCTACCTCCCCTCGTTCTCGACGAACTTGGTGAGTGGTGCTGACCTCCAGGATGCAGGTGTCCACCAGTTCACCCCTGCTCGTCAGCGGGTGACCCACTGTACGGAGGCGGATACAGGTCGCCACCTGGCTACGTTTACACGTCGGCCGGGATCGAGCCTGTACACACTGACCACTGCTTCTCCTCCAGGTACTGCGTCTGGTAGGGCCCCTTCGTCTGGTCAGGTGTTTGCTGCAGCGTCCAGGTCTGGTCCTGAGTCTGCCCCTTGTTCGTGTCGTCGTCTGTCTCACGAGACCCTCCTCTGGCACCACCGCCTTGGCCACCCCTCTCTGCTTCGGCTCAGAGGCATGGCCTCGCGGGTCCTTGTGTCTGGTCTTCCCCGGTCCCTCCCTCCCCTTCCTCCGGGCCCTGGCCCTGCCTGTGTCCCCTGTGTCGAGGGGCGCCAGCGTGCTGCCCCTCACTCCTCCCAGTTTCCTCCGACAGAGGCCCCGTTGCACACGCTTCACATGGACGTGTGGGGCCCAGCCCGCGTCCGTGGACAGGGTCAGGAGCGCTACTTCCTGCTAGTGGTTGACGACTACTCGCGTTACACCACAGTCTTCCCCTTGCGCAGCAAGGGTGAGGTCACTCAGGTGTTGATCGACTGGATCCGCGCAGCTCGTCTTCAGCTTCGGAGAAGCTTTGGCTCTGACTTCCCTGTCTTGCGTCTGCACTCGGACAGAGGCGGAGAGTTCTCCTCGGCCCTCCTGAGTACCTACTGTCGTGTGCGAGGCATCCGTCAGACCTTCACGCTTCCGGACTCACCACAGCAGAATGGGATCGCTGAGCGCCGCATTGGCATGGTCATGGACGTCGCTCGTACGTCCATGATGCATGCGGCTGCTCCCCATTTTCTGTGGCCGTTTGCGGTCAGGTACGCTGCGCACCAGATCAACCTCCACCCCAGGGTCTCTAGACCGGAGACCTCCCCAGCTCTGTTGTGGACGGGGAAGGTTGGCGATGCGTCGGCGTTCCGGGTCTGGGGATCTCGGGCGTTTGTTCGCGACCTGTCTGCGGACAAGCTGTCCCCTCGTGCTTCTCCCTGCGTCTTCCTCGGGTTCCCCCCCGACGCCCCTGGGTGGCAGTTTTACCACCCCACCTCTCGACGTGTTCTGTCCTCCCAGGACGTCACGTTCGACGAGTCGGTACCCTACTACCGCCTCTTCCCCTACCGCACTCCGTCCTTCCCCCCGCCCCCGCTCTTCTTGGTACCAGGTCCCCCCCCGGTAGACCCCCTCCCCCCTCAGGGTCCTGCCCCTTCAGGTGTGTCCCAGGTAGACGCGGTCGAGCCTGTCGAGGTCACTGGTGACTCTGGTGCGGCTGCGGGAGCTGAGCCTGGGGGTGCGGAGTCTAGGGGTGCTGAGCCTAGGGGTGCGGAGTCTGGGGGTGCTGGGCCTGGGGGTGCTGAGCCTGGGGGTGCTGAGCCTGGGGGTGCTGTGCCTGGGGGTGCTGTGTCTGGGGGTACTGAGCCTGGGGGTGCTGAGCCGGGAGGTGCCGAGCCTGGAGGTGCTGTGCCTGGGGGTGCTTCGTCTCACCGGGAGCCGCTCTCTCCACAGGAGCTGCGTGAGTGGTTTGCCCGGCGCTGGAGGCGTGCCGCTGGTGCTGGTGGTTCTTCGGCTGCGGAGGGCGCTGCTGCCACGCGACCTGGCGGTGCTCGTCCTGTGGGTGCTGGAGCTGCTGGGTCTGAGTGTTCTCCTGGAGCTGGTCCTGCTGAGGACGTTGGCGCTGAGCCTGCGGTTGGTGGTCCGACTGACGGTGCTCCTGGTGCTGCTGCTGGAGGTTCTGGAGCTTCTGGTGGTTCTGCTGGAGGTGCTGCTGGAGTGGGTGCTCCTGCCGGGGGTGCTGGTGCTGTTCCTGCTGTTTCTGGCGTCGCCGCGCGGCCTCGACCGTACTTCGTTCCGCTCCTGCAGCAGGTTCTTGGTCTTACACCTCCTCCTCCTTCCTTAGAGGGTCCGCAGCCTGTCCGGTCACAGCCACAGCTACAGCCTGCCTCCCCTTTGCCTGCTCCTTCTCCCTACGCTGGTCCGACTGGAGGTCTTACTGAGCGTCGTGAGCCTGCGTCTCGTCCTGCGTCGCCTGTTCGTACTGAGCGCGCTAGTGGTCGCGGGTCGCGTCAGCGTCCTCCTCCTGTCCCTGGCACGCACCGGATGTCACTGCGTCCGTCCACTGCTCCTCTGCGTGCCCCTTTGCCTTCTCCTCCTGCTTCCTCTCTTCCTGCTCTTGCCGACCCGGAGTCGGACTCTCTTCGTGCTGCCAGTCCTACTGTCACGCGTCTCCTTACTACTGCTGTCACTGACCCTTCCTTCGAGTCGTCTGCTGCGTCTGCCCTTGTCACTGAGCTTGTCGACTTTGCTGCGCGCTGTCGTCTAGACTACGCTGCTCGTCTTGTCGCTGAGTCTGAGTCCGCCTGTCCTCCGTCCGTCGGGGGTGAGTGTGCCCTTGGCACGGACGTCCTAGAGGACAGGCAGGAGGAGTTCCAGTGTCTAGCCGCTGCTTCACCTCGTCTCGCGTCTGTACTGCTAGCCCCTGAGGGAGACCCGGATGCACTAGACATCCCGACTCCGCGTTCTTACGCGGAGGCCGTAGAGGGTCCCTACTCCTCTTAGTGGCAGGCAGCTATGGATGCAGAGATGGCTTCCTGGAAGTCCACAGGCACCTACGTTGACGCGGTTCCCCCTCCTGGGGCGAACATCGTCAGTGGCATGTGGATCTTCAGGGTGAAGCGGCCGCCGGGCTCGCCGCCTGTCTTCAAGGCGCGTTACGTGGCTCGTGGCTTCAGTCAGCGGCAGGGAGTTGACTACTTTCAGACCTTCTCTCCCACCCCGAAGATGACCACTCTTCGGGTGCTGCTGCACATTGCCGCTCAGCGCGACTACGAGCTTCACTCTCTCGACTTCAGCACTGCGTTCCTGCAGGGTAGCCTGCACGAGGAGATCTGGCTGCGCCGTCCGCCTGGCTTCACTGGGACTTTCCCTCCTGGCACCCAGTGGAGCCTCCGACGGCCAGTCTACGGTCTCCGCCAGGCACCGCGTGAGTGGCACGACACACTGAGGACTACGCTTGCGGCTCTTGGGTTTGCTCCTTCTACTGCTGACCCGTCGCTGTTTCTTCGCACCGACACTTCCCTGCCGCCGTTCTACATCCTCGTGTACGTCGACGACTTGGTCTTTGCCACAGCGGACACTGCTGGACTCGCCTACGTGAAGTCCGAGCTGCTGAAGAGACACACGTGCACAGACCTGGGTGAACTGCGCAGCTACCTTGGCTTGCAGATCACTCGGGACAGAGCACGCCGCACCATTACCCTGACTCAGTCACACATGGTGCAGCAGGTCCTTCAGCGCTTCGGCTTCACGTACTCCTCGCCTCAGGCCACTCCTCTGCCTACTCGCCACTCACTCTCAGCTCTGCCTTCGGATGAGTCCGTAGAGTCGAGTGGTCCGTATGCAGAGCTTGTTGGCTGCCTCATGTACCTGATGACCTGCACTCGACCTGACCTTGCATACCCTCTGAGCATCCTTGCACGCTATGTTGCTCCTGGGAGACACCGACCAGAGCACATGGCTGCAGCGAAGAGGGTATTGCGCTACCTGTGCAGTACGTCGGGCATGGGGCTAGTGCTTGGAGGGCGGAGTCCAGTGGTCCTTACTGGGCACGCAGACGCTTCTTGGGCTGACGACCAGGCTACGCAGCGGTCGTCACAGGGTTACACCTTCAGCCTTGGTTCCGGCTCTGTCTCGTGGCGGTCTACTCGCTCGTCTTCGGTTCTCGGCTCCAGTTGTGAGGCTGAGATCTACGCCGGGGCCATGGCTGCACAGGAGCTTCGCTGGCTCACCTACCTGCTGACTGACCTTGGAGAGCTGCCTCGTTCTCCTCCAGTGCTGTACGTAGACAACAAGGCCATGTTGGCCTTGTGTCGAGAGCAGCGCTTGGAGCACAGAACGAAGCACATTGCTCTCCGCTACTTCCTTGCTCGTGAGCTGCAGCAGCGTGGTCAGTTGCGACTTGCTTACGTGGCCTCTGAGGCCAACACTGCTGATGTGTTCACCAAGGCACTTGCGCCTTGCGACCATCAGCGCTTTTGTACCCAGCTGGGTCTTGTACCTGTCTTGCCTCACTTGCTCTCTTCTTGACTTTACTTGTACTTTGACATATATATACCTGCTCTTGCTTGTCTAGTTTTATATATATGTCTTTACTCCTGCATGTGAACTGGCCTCTGGCCTTGCTCTTGTGCTCGGACTGTGTGGTGACTTTGTGATCCACCCTGAGCTTGTTTTGCTTTGCTTGACTGGTCTTGTGACCCCTTGTTCTCCCCCACTTTGCCTATGGGGGTGTGTCAGATTATTATAGCTGATGCATGTTTGTAGGCCATAGTGGGGTAGCACATATGGGGTACAGTTTGCTAGGGTTGTATTTGTACCCAACTCTGACTTAGTCAATTCATTCCTCTGCTCATAGTTTCACAGTATTTGTACCCAACTCTGACTTAGTCAATTCATTCCTGTTCATTCCTTTCACACCCTCTCCTCTTCATTTGCTTTCTCCTTCTCTTCCTTGACATTGAGCTTGCCAGGTGCGTCAGGGTCCTTCTATTCTTTGTCTACGTGGAGGTAGACTTCGCGGCGGTAAGGACATAGACGATTCTCTTCGTCGAACGTTCCGATTGTTGCTTCTATCTCTTTCATGCCTTCTATCGGCGCCAAGTCTCTTTCAATTTCTTATGTGAGGCTCGTTGTGGGCGTGAAGCAGGTGGTGCAGAGTCCGTCAAGCCCAGGCTCGTGCAGATGTATCTCCCGAGGGTAAGGACTGCGTCTGATCCACGGTCATCCATCAACATGCTTCCAGAAATTTTCGTCTCTGTAGGCAAAGTCCAAGGAAACGAGATCCACAAATTCGTCCGATGTTGCCCTACAGTCGGGTATGTCGAAGTCGAGCACATAGACTCTGTTGATTGAACGTGCTCGCCCAATGAACTTGTGAGTTTTGACGGGTGTGTGAAGAGGAGCGTAGTTGAGGATGAGGTTACGTGTGTAAGGGTCGGTGATGAACGTGACTCCACTGTCAGAAAGTTGTGCCACGGACAACAGATTGAAGCGAAGGTCCGACACGTAAAGCATGTCATTGAAGGTAATGTGTCTGTTGTTCACTCGTACTTGCAGCACGATGATGCCTTGCATATTTAGACGTAGCTGGCCGTTGTTGGCAACGGTGATGTAAGTGGGAGCCGGAGTGTGGCTAACGTTGGAGACATAGCGCACCGATCCCACCATGTGTTGGCCGCAGCAGCTATCCAAGTACCATTTGTTGTGAGTTGCGTTGTTGTTGCATAAAAGTAGTGCGAGTCGCGGCGTTATGATGGACGCCGTGTCGACTATCAGGAAGTTTTGTTCCTTTTGCCATCCTAGGCGAATGGGTCGCTAATCATGACGGTGAGGTGGGCTTTCTCTCAGCTGGATTGGTAAGTGCCATTCTTGCCGATCTTGGTCTTCGTGGTAGTAGTGTCTGTTGGTGAGTGGGTTTTTGTAGCCCACTTCTGGTCGAATTAATTCGCCGACGAGTTCTTCTTCTTCCTCAGGCGTAATAGCTCGTGGGCGACGCCTCGTCGTCATGTTCGCAATCTTGTTTCTTGTTCCTCGAGTCTCTGACGTTTGTGTCTACTGCTGCTGCTGGTGTTGTTGTCCTGAGAACGAGAAGCTTGGTGTTGAGGCTGGTAGTGACAAGCAACTTGTCGGTTGACCCAATTGTTGTGGTGAGTAGAATTTGGGTGGCGACTATTGGACCGGAATTTGCATCGATCCGTTGAATGTCTGAAGACTTAGAAAATTGGCAATCGTGGCGCCTTGGTTGCCATCGCTCTTCATGGTTGTCAGCGTGATGAGGAACACGACGACTGGAACGACCAGAACGGACAGGGGAGACAGGACACAACGGAGGCTCACGACGCTCAGCAAGGCCCCCAGTCTGCGCTGTGTACGGAGAAGGAGCAGGGAGAGGTGAGCCAGGCTGTAACGGAAGACCAGTAGACGAAGGGAGACTGAGAACCTGGCGAAGCGCAGAGTCAGGCGGTGGCTGAGACGACGGAGACAGTGGAGCGAAGAACAACCGCGGCTGTGCAGTGCCACCAGCACCAGCAGCTCCAGCACCTCCAGCAACTCCAGTACCCCCAGCAGCTCCAGCACCTCCAGCAGCTCCAGTACCCTCAGCACCAGCTCCACCTGCTGCAGCACCCCTAGAACCGGCACCTCCAATCCAGGGTCTTCAGCCGCAGTGCCACTAGCAGTAGCACCCTTAGACACAACACCGCCAACCCGAGTAGCTCCAGTACCCCCAGTACAAGCACCTTTAGGACTAGCGACACCAGCACCTCTAGCAGGCAAAGGACCAGCACCACTCCCAGCTCCAGTGACGCCAGCAGAAGAACCCCCGGCAATAGAGCCCTGAGGTGCAGAAGCGCGATGCTGACGGCGACCGTACCAGTCGTGCAGCTGCTGGGAGGTGAGAGGCACACGCCGACGAAGACGACTACTCCAAGGAGACCGCGTAACAGCAGTCTCAGAACCCTCAAGCGACTCACCCCCAGACTCAACACCCCCAGGCTCTGCACACGCAGGCTCAGCACCCCCAGACGCAGCACCCCCAATGCGCAGCACCCCCAGGCTCCACACCCTCAAGCTCCTCACGCTAAGCTTCCCCAGACTTAGCACCCCCACGCTGCGCACCCCCAAGCTCCGCACCCCCAGAGACAGCACCACTCCCAGCAAGACCGGAGTCACCAGTGACCTCAGCAGGCGCAGGGACGGGAGGGTCTACCTGAGAAACACCTGAAGGAGCAGCACCTGGCGTGGGGAGGGGGTCTACATGGGGAGGACCTGGGGCGAGAAAGAGCGGCGGGGGGGGGGGGGGGGCGAGGAGCAGTGCGGTAGGGGAAAAGGCGGTAAAATGGGACCGACTCGTCAAAGGTGACGACCTGAGACAGAAAGATGCGGCGCGAGGCGGGGTCGTAAAACTGCCAGCCAGGTGCGTCAGGGACAAAACCAAGGAAGACGCAAGGAATGGTGCAAGGGGAGAGCTTGTCCGCGGTGGTATCGTAGACAAAGGCACGTGCACCCCAGACCCGGAAACGCGACGCGTCGCCAACCTTCCCTGTCCACAGCAGTGTGGGCGAGGTCTCCGGCAAGGAGACACGAGGCCAAAGGTTGAGCTGATGCGCGGCGTACCGGACCGCAAACGGCCACAGAAAATGGGGGGCACCCGCATGGATCATGGAAGTACGAGCGACCTCCATGACTAAGCCAATGCGGCGCTCAGCAACCCCATTCTGCTGCGAAGAGGCTGGAAGCGTAGTCTGGCGGATGCTGTGCTCCGCACAGAAGGCTGCGAAGAGGTCTGAGGAGAACTCACCATCTCTGTCGGAGTGCAGACGCAAAACAGGAAGGTCCGACTGGAACCGCTCGCGGAGCTGGAGACGAACAGCGTGGATCCAGGGGATCAAAACATCAGGGACATCCCCCTTGCGCTGCAAGGGTAAAACTGTGGTGTAACGCGTGTAGTCGACAAGAACCAGCAGGAAGTACCGCTCGTGGCCCTGTCCACGGATGCGGGCTGGGCCCCACACGTCCAGGTGGAGAGTCTGCAGTGGAGCCTCTGTGGGAGGGAACGAGGAGGAGTGAGGAGCAGCGCGCTGCCGCCCCTCGACGCAAGGAATGCAGGGCGGCGCAGGCAAGGGAGGGAGGGCAGGAAGAGACCTGGGAAGACCAAAGACGAGGAGGCGAGAGTGCATGCTACGAAGGCAAGGCAGGGAGGGGTGACCAAGGCGGTGGTGCCACAGGAGAGTGTCGTGCGACAGCCGGCGACACTCACACTGGGTAGCTACCCGAGCAGACGCGTGCAGCTAGGGAAACAAAGGGGTGGAGGATGTTCCGTGATTTGACTAGTGAATGGAGACGCTTGCTGTTTCGTGATTTGATCACGGATGTTCCGACAGCAATTAATGTATAAACTCGCTTTCTCCGCGTGCCCCATCTTGGTCTCCATAAGTTGCTGAAGGAGCCTGCTGGAGGTGACAAAATCCTTCGGTACCTCAACGAGGTGCTGGAGCAGCGCTTTCTTTGTAGGAGCGGATACCGAGTTGCTCCGCGGGAGTCTATCAAACATTATATATGTTGTGTTTGTTTAGGCTACAGTGGGTTAGCCTATAGGGGGTACACAATTCTAGGGTTAGGTACTTGTACCTATTTCACTGTTAGTTCATCCATTCCTGTTCAGTTATTCCAACATGGTATAGAGCAGGTCCTTCCTACGACCGAATTTTTTTTTAAGGGCCCACCACTACCTACCTACCTACTTGCGCCCTAGGGCGCCTCGGCTTTGTCACGCCCCTAGAGGCCCCTAACGGCCCACCGCAATCGCCCCTAGAGGCCCCCTTGACGGCCCCGCGCTTACCTACCTAGCGGCCCCGTCGGCCCCTAATAGGCACCGTTAGGCCCCGTTCACGCCCCGTCAGCCCCGCGCCCGCCCCATTCAGGCCCCGTCGGCCCCGCGCCTGCTGTCCCTAGAGGCCCTGCTCAGGCCCCGATCGGCCCCGCGCTCGCCTCTCTAGGGCCTCAAACGGCCCCGTCGACCCCTCGCCCGCCGTCCCTAGAGGCCCCAACCGGCCCCATGCCCACCGTTCCTAGAGGCCCCGAGCTGCCCGTTCCCGCCGCAGCCCGCGACCGAACCGAGCCGCGCGACCTGAGCCGCACGACCCGAGCCGCGCGACCTGAGCCGCGCGCCCCGAGCCGAGCCGCGCGAACCCAGCCGAACCGCGCGACCTGACCCGAACCGAGCCGCGCCGCCCTCCCCTAACTGAACCATCCTAACTGCTTCTCCTACTGCTACTGCTGCTACTTCTACTGTTCCTATGGCTAGCCCACAGGTTCTCGTGTTCGATGCTGAGGGCCGCCCAGTGAAGTTTGACACCTGGCTAGATGACCTGCACCTCTACCTACAGCTCATAGTCAAGGATGACATCTCACTGTACGACCACGCCCTAGGCCATGTCACTGCCCCTGCTGCTACTGCTGACAGCACTGCTCGCTCACAGTGGTAGACTCGTGATGCCCACGCTCGCTTCGCTATTCGCAACTCACTGCCGATAGACGAACGCGAGCACTTTGGCCAGCACAAGACTGCACAGGCACTGTACACAGCTGTAGTTGCTCGCTACTCCTCACCTGCCTCTGCCGCGCTAGGCCGTCTCTCCCTCCCCTACCTGTTTCCCGACCTGGCCTCGTTCCACACAATCGCTGACCTCATCACGCACCTCCGTACAAGTTAGGCCCGCTTCCGTGCCGCCATGCCCGCTGAGTTCCTTGCCACGCACCCCCCTCCACTCTGGCTCACTCTCTACCACCTAGTCACCCGCCTCCCTGACACACTGCGTGCTGTCAGGGACCACTTCTTAGCTCGCTGCCCCACTAAGCTCACCATTGCCCTCCTCGAGAAGGAGCTACTTGCAGTTGAGACTAGCATAGTCGCTATAGGTGCCTCTCGTGGCGACCCTCGTACCCCGTTCTTTGAGGGGTGTCCTCCTTCCCCCCTTCTTCCCTCTATCGCCTCTGCTGCTGCACTCGACCTTCTTGGTGCTGAGAAGGTCGGCGCTGCGTTTGCCTCGTGCGGGCGCCACAGCGGCAAGGGCAAAGGGGCAAAGGGTGGTGGCGGTGACGGCGGGGGAGGCGGCGGTGGGGGCGGTGGAGGCGGTGGGGGTGGTGGCTCGGCTGGAGGGGCGAGTGGTAGCGATGAGGGTGGTGGCGGCAGCGGCGGGGGAGGTGGCAGGGGCGGAGGCGGTGGTTGGGGTAGAGGTGGACGGGGCGGCGGCAGGGGTTGGGGTGGTCGAGGAGGTGGCAGCGGTGGTGGTGGCCGTAGAGGCTTTGGCGGTGGCCAGGGCCAGCAGCACACTCCTTCGCCCCATGAGGTCCGTGAGTGGTACTCTCAGCACGGGGGTGGGGGTGGTCTTAGCTGCACGTACGTCATTCGCACTGGTGACCGCACTGGTCAGCAGTGTGGACGACCGCACACCACACAGCGCTGCTTCGCTCGTCTCGACGACGCTTGGCGTGTTCATTTCCCTCAGGCCACTGAGCTGCCCCGCTAGATTGATCTCCTGAAGAAGGGGATTGATATCTATGCTTTAGACTTTGATGCTATTCTATCTGCCATGTATGTGATGTCTACTAGTGGAGAGGGTGCTGAGTACTTGTGTGTGCCGCCCGACCCGGACATTAGGGCCAGTGCGTCTGCCGCTCCAGGTACTCGCGTCTCGGCTACCCCAGGTGCTGGTGAGGGTGCTGCTCTAGGTGCTTGTGTGTCTGCCCCCCTTGGTACTGAGTCGACTCCAGCACTGCACACCTTCACACTAGACTCAGGTGCTTCTCGCTGCTTCTTTCGTGACCGCACTGCCCTTGAGCCGCTTGCTCGGCCAGTTGCCGTCTCCCTTGCTGACCCCTCTGGGGGTCCGGTCATTGCGACCTCTTCCACTGTCCTTCCTTGTCCTGCGGTCCCGTCGGGCACACTGTCGGGTCTCCACCTCCCCTCATTCTCTACGAACTTGGTGGCAGGATATGCGCTCTAGGACGGGGGTGTTCACCATTTCACCCTAGCCTACGAGCGCGTGACACACTGTACGTGTGCTCGTACGGGCCGTCACTTGGCTACCTTCACTCGGCAGCCAGGGTCGGACCTGTACACACTGACTACTGAGTCCCCTCAGGTTGTTGCGTCTGCGTCTACGTCCGCGTCAGGTCAGGTGTCGGCTCCCTCCTCGTGTCGCTCTCTGGCACACGAGACTGTCCTCTGGCACCACCGCCTTGGCCACCCGTCTGTGCAGTGGCTTCGTGCCATTCACTCACGGTACCTTGTCTCTGGCCTGCCCAGGGTCCTTCCTGCCCTCCCACCCTTGCCTGCTCCTACCTGTCTCCCCTGTGTCGAGGGACGGCAGCGCGCCGCTCCTCACTCCTCCTCGTTTCCCCCGACGACTGCTCCCTTGCAGACGCTCCACATGGACGTGTGGGGCCCAGCCCACGTCCGTGGTCAGGGTCAGGAGAGGTACTTCCTGATAGTTGTTGACGACTACTCGCGCTACACCTCGGTCTTCCCTTTGCACACCAAGGGTGAGGTCCCTGATGTCTTGATCCCTTGGATCCGCAGAGCCCGTCTCCAGCTCATCGAGCGTTTTCACTCGGACTTTCCTGTCCTGCGCTTGCACTCTGACAGAGGTGGTGAGTTCCGACCTCTTGGCAGCCTACTGTGCTGAGCACGGCATTGAGCAGTCGTTCACACTTCCGACCTCTCCACAACAGAATGGGGTTGCGGAGTGCCGCATTGGCCTGGTCATGAAGGTCGCCCGTACCTCCTTGATCCATGGGGCTGCCCCCCACTTTCTGTGGCCGTTTGCGGTCCGGTACGCTGCGCATCAGCTCAACCTCTGGCCCCATGTCTCCTTGCCTGAGACCTCGCCCACACTGCTGTGGACGGGGGAGGTTGGCGATGCGTCGCGTTTTCGGGTCTGGGGATCTTGAGCTTTTGTCCGCGATACGTCTGTGGATAAGCTCTCCTCCCGTGCTGTTCCCTGCGTCTTCCTCGGCTTTGTCCCGGACGCGTCTGGTTGACAGTTTTACCACGCCACCTCGCGCCAAGTCTTGCCCTCTCAGGACGTCACTTTTGACGAGTCCGTCCCCTACTACCGCCTCTTCCCCTACCGCACTGCCCCGCTCCCCCCCCCCGCCTCTCTTCCTCGCCCCAGGTGCTGCTGTTGTAAACCCCCTCCCCCCTTAGGGTGCCGCTCACTCAGGTGTGTCTCAGGTAGACCCGATTGAGCCTGTTGAGGTAGCTGTCGACTCTCGTCCTGCTGGGGGTGCTGAGCCTAGGGGTGCTGAGCCGCGGGGTGTTGAGCCTAGGGGTGTGGAGCTTGGGGGTGCTAAGCTTGAGGGTACTGAGCCTGGGGGTGCTGAGCCTGGGGGTGTGGAGCCTGGGGGTGCTGAGCTTGGGAGTGCTGAGCTTGGGGGTGCTGAGCCGCAGAGTCCGGAGTCTGGGGGTTCTAGGTCTGGAGGTACTGGGCCTGGGAGTCCTACACCTGGAGGAGCCCTCTCTTCGGAGCAGCTGCGTGAGTGGTACTTACAGTACTGCAGCCTAAGGAGAGGTGCTGCTCGAGCCGGGCCTGCTGCTCGGACTGGTGCTAGTGCTTCTCCTCCCAGTCGGGAGCTCCCCTCCCGTGAGCGGATCCGTGAGCGGTACGAGCGGCGCTGCACTCTTCGGAGTGGCGTGCCTCGTGTTACGGACCCCGCTGCCGTGGCTGTTGGAGCTGCTGCTGGTGCTGAGGACCCGGGTGTTGGAGCTGCTGCTGGTGCTGCGAACCCAGGTGTTGGAGCTGCTGCTGGTGCTGAGGACGCAGGTGTTGGAGCTGCTGCTGGTGCTGCGGACCCGGGCGTTGGAGCTGCTGCTGGTGCTGCAGACCCAGGTGTTGGAGCTGCTGCTGGTGCTGCGGACCCGGGCTTTGGAGCTACTGCTGGTGCTGAGGACCCAGGTGTTGGAGCTGCTGGTGGTGCTGCGGACCTAGGTGTTGGAGCTGCTACTAGTGCTGAGGACGCAGGTGTTGGAGCTGCTGCTGGTGCTGCGGACCCGAGTGTTGGAGCTGCTGCTGGTGCTGTGGACCCAGGTGTTGGAGCTGCTGCTGGTGCTGCGGACCCGGGCGTTGGAGCTGCTGCTGGTGCTGAGGACCCAGGTGTTGGAGCTGCTGCTGGAGCTGCGGACCCAGGTGTTGGAGCTGCTGCTGGTGCTGCGGACCCTGGTGCGGGTGTCCCTGCTGGTTCTGGTGTCGCTGCACGGCCACGGCCGTACTTCGTTCCGCTCCTTCAGCAGGTTCTTGATCAGCTCCCTCCTCCTTGTCCTCCTCCCTCCTTAGCGTGTCCTCCGTCTGTCCAGCTGCAGCCGCAGTTACCGTCTGCCTCCTCTCTCTCTGGTCCTGCTCCTTACACTAGTCCGACTGGAGGTCTTACTGAGCGTCGTGAGCCTGAGTCTCGTCCTGCGTCGCCTGAGTCTCGTCATGCGTCGCCTGTCCATACTACTCTCACTGGTAGTCGTGTCCAGCGTCAGCGTCTTCCTCCTGTCCCAGGCACTCACCGTATGGCGCTTCGTCCGTCCACTGCTCCACAGCGTGTCCCACTGCCGTCTCCTCCTGCTTCGTCTCTTCCTGCTCTTGCTGACCCTGAGTCAAACTCTCTTCGTGCTGCCTGTCATACTGTCATGCCTCTCCTGGCTACTGTTGTCACGGACCCTTCCTTTGAGTTTGCTGCTGCGTCTGCCTTAGTTGCTGAGCTTAACGATTTTGCTGCCACCTGTCGTCTAGACTACGCTGCTAGCCTAGTTGCTGAGTCTGAGTCTGTCTGTCCTCCGTCCATCGGGGGTGAGTGTGCTCTTGGCACTGACAACCTTGAGGACAGGCAGGAGGAGTTTGAGTACTTTGCTGCCGCTTTACCCCATCTCGTGTCCATGGTTGTTGCCCCTGAGGGAGACCCGGATGCACTAGACTTCCCGACCCCACGCTCTTATGCAGAGGCGATGGCCAAACCCTACTCCTCTCAGTGGCAGTTGGCCATGGACACAGAGATGGCTTCCTGGAAGTCCACAGGCACCTACGTCGACGAGGTTCCCCCACGTGGGGCGAACATCGTCAGTGGCATGTGGAGTTTCAGGGTGAAGCGGCCGCCGAGCTCTCCGCTTGTCTTCAAGGCGCATTACGTTGCACGAGGCTTCAGTCAGCGAGAGGGAGTTGACTTCTTCTAGACCTTCTCCCCGACCCCAAAGATGACCACTCTTCAGGTTCTGCTGCACGTCGCCGCTCAGCGTGACTACGAGCTCCACTCGCTTGACTTCAGCACTGCTTTCCTACAGGGCAGCCTGCACAAGATCTGGCTGCGCCGTCCACCTGGCTTCACTGGGTCGTTCCCTCCTGCTACCCAATGGAGCCTCCGACGGCCAGTCTACGGTCTCCGTCGAGCGCCTCGTAAGTGGCACGACACACTGAGCACTACACTTGTGGCTCTTGGGTTCGCGCCTTCCACTGCTGACCCTTCGCTGTTTCTACGCACCGACACCTCACTGCCGCCGTTCTACGTCTTTGTGTACGTCGACGACTTGGTCTTTGCTACTGCTGACACTGTGGCACTCGCCCACGTGAAGTCGGAGCTACAGAAGAGACACACGTGCACAGACCTGGGTGAAGTGACAAGCTACCTTGGCTTGCGGATCACCCGGGACAGAGCACGCCGCACCATCACCTTGACTCAGTTACACATGGTGCAGCAGGTCCTTCAGCACTTCCGCTTCACGTACTCCTCGCCTCAGCCCACTCCTCTGCCTACCGGTCACTCGCTCTCAGCTCTGCCTTCGGATGAGTCCGTAGAGTCGAGTGGCCCGTATCTAGAGCTTGTGGGTTGCCTCATGTACCTGATGACCTGCACTCGACCTGACCTTGCATACCCTCTCAGCATTCTTGCACGCTATGTCGCTCCCGGCCGTCACCGGAAGGAGCACATGGATGCAGCTAAGAGGGTGTTGCGCTACTTGTGCAGTACGTCGGGCATGGGGCTAGTGCTTGGAGGGCGAGTCCCAGTTGTTCTCACTGAGCACTCAGACGCTTCTTGGGCACACGACCAGGCTACTCAGCGGTCGTCTCAGGGTTACTCCTTCAGTCTTGGCTCTGGTTCAGTTTCCTGGCGTTCTACTCGCTCTTCTTCTGTTCTCAGCTCCAGTTGTGAGGCTGAGATCTACGCCACAGCCATGGCGGCCCAGGAGCTACGCTGGCTCACCTACTTGCTGACCGACCTTGGAGAGCAGCCTCGTTCTCCTCCAGTGCTGTACGTCGACAACAAGGCAGCCATTGCCTTGTGTGAGGAGCACAGACTGGAGCACAGAACGAAGCACATTGCTCTGCGCTACTTCCTTGCTCGAGAGCTGCAGCACCGTGGTCAGCTTTGTCTGCGTTACGTGGCCTGTGAGGCCAACATTGCTGATGTGTTCACCAAGGCGCTTCAGCCTTGTGACCATCAGCACTTTTGCACTCTTCTAGGCCTTGTGCCTAATGGACCTCACTTGCTTTCTTCTTGAGTCTGTTTGTACTGTGATCTCTATATATCTATATACCTGCATGTTTACTGTTGCTAGGTTGTGATCATTGTACCTTTTGCTCTATTATAAACCTGCATGTGAACTGGTCTTGTGACCACTTGCTTGTGCTCGGAATTTGTGTGGTATCCTTGAGATCCACCCTGAGCTTGTTTTGCCTTGCTTTGCCTTGACTGGTCTTGTGACCCCTAGTTCTCCCCCACTTCGCCTATGGGGGTGTGTCAAACATTACATATGTTGTGTTTGTTTAGGCTACAGTGGGTTAGCCTATAGGGGGTACACAATTCTAGGGTTAGGTACTTGTACTCATTTCACTGTTAGTTTATCCATTCCTGTTCAGTTATTCCAATAGAGTCATATTCCTTAGTAGCACACTTTATGTAATGAAGGACTCGCTGTACTACTGAGCCAGGGTGTCTTCGGTGTCTTCCATCAGTTTATGATAGCATTTGTTGAAGTGGTAAATCTGCGAAGTCTGTACGAGGAGCTCTAGCTCAAAACTCTGTTGAGATGCTAGCATAGATGGTAGTTGAGTTTTATGTAGGGCCTAGGTTTAGTAGCCTAGGCCAAGAGGAAGTCGAGAGAGTTTAGAAGGAGAAGTGATGTGTTCACTATAGGCTGAAGGGTACATATAGCAAACAAAGCTAGCAAGGTTCACCACCAACAATGTAACACTACACTAACTATTGCTACAAGCAATTTATATAAGAAATGTATTTCAACACACCCCCTAAACTACTTGCAGCAGGAATTCAATGTAGAGACACCCCTTGAAGGGGTACACAAAGCGCAGGAGAAGGAGAGGGGAAGTGAGGAGGAGGAGGGACTGTGACAGGAGAGGAGATGGGAGGCGACGGCGGAAGCTGCAGACACACGGCGCAACTGGAGCAACTGGCACACGGGCAACTGGAGCAACAGGCACACTAGCAGCTGGAGCAACTGGCACACGGGCAACTGGAGTAACTGGCTCCGCGGCTAGACGAGCGGCAGGAGCAACTGACCCACAAGCAACTGGAGCAACGGGCTCACGAGCGACTAGAGCGACGGGCTCACGGGCGACTGGCGCAACGGTCTCATGGGCGACTGGAGCTGATGGCTTCACGGCGGCCACCTCCACTCAACCTCCCCCACCTGTCCCACACTCATCACCCCCACACCCGCCACCCCCATACCTCCCACACTCATCACCCCCACACCCGCCACCCCCATACCCACCCCCCCACGGCTGCACCGGGTCCAGGAGCGGCTGCTGCAGTGGCGGCTGCTCCAGGGGCGGCTGCTCCAAGGGCGGCTGCTCCAAGGGCGGCTGCTCCAGGGGCCAGGGGCGGTTCCTGCAGTGGCGGCTGCTCTAGTTGCCAGGGGCGGCTGCTGCAGGGGCGGCTGCTCCAGGGGCCAGCGGCGCCTGCAGGTGCAGCTGCTCTAGGGGCCAGGGGCGGCTGCTGCAGTGGCGGCTGCTCCAGAGGCCAGGGGCGGCTGCTGTAGAGGCAGCTGCTCGAGTGGCCAGGGGCAGGTGATGCAGGGGCGGCTGCTCCAGGGGCCAGGGGCGGCTGCAGGTGCGGCTGCTCCAGGGGCCAGGGGCGGCTGCTCCAAGGGCCAGGTGCTGCTGCTGCAGGGCTAGCTGCTCCAGGGGCGGCTGCTGCAGTGGCGGCTGCTGCAGTGGCGGCTGCTGCAGTGGCGGCTGCTCCAGGGGCGGCTGCTGTAGTGACGGCTGCTCCAGGGGCGGCTGCCGTTGGGGCGGATGTTCCAGGGGCTGCTGCTGCAGGGGCGGTGTCGCCGTTGCAAAGCAGGCCCGCGCGCTGCTGCAAAGCAGGCGCGGGCCCAGGGGAGGCAGAGGCGGCGGCCAGGGGGGGATGCGCCGCGACGAGCAGGTGACGGGGCCACAAAGGGTGGCAAAGAGGCCGCTAGGGGCGGCAACGGGGCCGCTAGTGGCGGTGACGGGGCCGAGAAGGGGCCTCGACGGGCCGAGAAGGGGCGGCGACGGGGCCGCAAAGGGGCCGCAAGGGCTGAGAAGGGCAGCGACGAGGCCGTTAGAGGCGGCGACGGGGCCGCGAAGGGGCCGCGAGGGTATGGGCGGGCAGAACAGGCCCGCGCGCAGACGTGGGGCAGGCGCACAGGCGGTGTTAGAGCAGGCCGTGCACGGGACAAAAATCGCCACACGCCCGAGGCGCGCGACCGGAAGGAAAGTAGCGGAAGCGTGAGGCGGGCCCACAGGCCAGGACGTAGCAATCTCTAATGCCATGTTGAGATACTAGCATAGATGGTAGTTGAGTTTTAAGTAGGGCCTAGGCTTAGTAGCCTAGGCCAAGAGGAAGTCGAGAGAGTTTAGAAGGAGAAGTGATGTGTTCACTATAGGCTCAAGGGTACATATAGCAAACAAAGCTAACAAGGTGCACCACCAACAATAAAAACTCTACACTAACTATTGCTACAAGAAGTTTATATAAGAAATGTATTTCAACAAACTCCATGTCTATAAATCTTTGAAGTCAAACGATGTATTAGTCTTGTTTTTTTTATTGTCGAAAAAACGTGCTTCCTCAGAGTTGATGACTTCATCACTTGAACGAGGTGCTATTGGTGTTGAATTGTCTGTGTCGAAAAAGAAGGTGTGCGCGGCGGTATCACGGCCATTTGCTGCCGGTTGAGCAGGTTTTACTGGTTGCGAGGAGGTTCCCACGTCGCCTTTACGCAGTGCTTGGAGGTATTTCGCCATGGTTGACAATCGTAGAAACAACTACTCGAATGCAGTGATGCTGATCGTAGTTTTGGACACATTTTTCGCAGCCGGGTTTGAGAAGAGTTGAACGAGAATGGATTGACTAAGCAATGAAGTGATACAAATATGCAACCCTAGAAATGTGTACCCCATATAGGCTACCCCACTATAGCCTACACAATATTATAACTTGACACACCCCCATAGGCAAAGTGGGGGAGAACAAGGGGTCACAAGACCAGTCAAGCAAAGCAAAGCAAAGCTCAGGGTGGATCACAACGTCACCACACAGTCCGAGCACAAGGTCAAGGCCAGAAGGCCAGTTCACATGCAGGAGTACACATAGATATATAAGGCTAAACAAGCAAGAGCAGGTATATATATAAGCGTACAAGCAAGTTCAAGAGGTGAGCAAGTGAGGCAAGACAGGTACAAGTCCCAGCTGAGTGCAGAAGCGCTGATGATCACAAGGCGGAAGTGCCTTGGTGAAAACATCAGCAGTGTTGGCCTCAGAGGCCACGTACGCAAGTCGCAACTGACCACGCTGCTGCAGCTCACGAGCAAGTAAGTAACGGAGAGCAATGTGCTTCGTTCTGTGCTCCAGGCGCTGCTCCCGACACAAGGCCAGCATGGCCTTGTTGTCTACGTACAGTACTGGAGGAGAACGAGGCAGCTCTCCAAGGTCAGTCAGCAGGTAGGTGAGCCAGCGAAGCTCCTGTGCAGCCATGGCCCCGGCGTAGATCTCAGCCTCACAACTGGAGCCGTGAACAGAAGACGAGCGAGTAGCCCGCCACGAAATAGAGCCGGAACCAAGATTGAAGGTGTAACCCTGGGACAACCGCTGCGTAGCCTGGTCGTCAGCCCAAGAAGCGTCCGCGTGGCCAGTGAGGACCACTGGACTCCGCCCTCCAAGCACTAGCCCCATGCCCGACGTACTGCACAAGTAGCGCAACACCCTCTTCGCTGCAGCCATGTGCTCTGGTCTGTGTCTCCCATGAGCAACATAGCGTGCAAGAATGCTAAGAGGGTATGCAAGGTCAGCAGTAGAGGGAGCAAACCCAAGAGCCACAAGTGTAGTCCTCAGTGTATCGTGCCACTCACGCGGTGCCTGGCGGAGACCGTAGACTGGCCGTCGGAGGCTCCACTGGGTGCCAGGAGGGAAATTCCCAGTGAAGCCAGGTGGACGGCGCAGCCAGATCTCCTTGTGCAGGCTACCCTGCAAGAACGCAGTGCTGAAGTCAAGAGAGTGAA
Source organism: Closterium sp. NIES-65 (assembly GCA_948144175.1). Classification (NCBI taxonomy): domain Eukaryota; kingdom Viridiplantae; phylum Streptophyta; class Zygnematophyceae; order Desmidiales; family Closteriaceae; genus Closterium; species Closterium sp. NIES-65. The sequence continues at coordinate 501,990 of CANXME010000298.1, read as the reverse complement.
GCTCGTAGTCGCGCTGAGCGGCTATGTGCAACAGCACCCGAAGAGTGGTCATCTTCCGGGTGGGAGAGAAGGTCTGAAAGTAGTCAACTCCCTGCCGCTGACTGAAGCCACGAGCGACGTACCGCGCCTTGAAGACAGGTGGAGAGCCCGGCGGCCGCTTCACCCTGAAAATCCACATGCCACTGACAATGTTCGCCCAAGAAGGGGGAACCGCGTCAACGTAGGTGCCCGTGGACTTCCACGAAGCCATCTCTGCATCCATAGCTGCCTGCCACTGAGACGAGTAGGGACCCTCTACGGCCTCCGCGTAAGAACGTGGAGTCGGGATGTCTAGTGCATCCGGGTCTCCCTCAAGGGCAAGTAGTACGGACGCGAGATGAGGTGAAGCAGTAGCCAGACACTGGAACTCCTCCTGCCTATCCTCTAGGACGTCCGTGCCAAGAGCACACTCACCCCCGACGGACGGAGGACAAACAAACGCAAACTCAGCAACCAGACTAGCACCGTAGTCTAGACGACAGCGAGCAGCAAAGTAGACGAGCTCAGCAACAAGAGCAAACGCAGCAGTGGACTCAAAAGAGTGGTCACTGACGACAGTAGCAAGAAGACGCGTGACAGTAGGACTGGCAGCACGAAGAGAGTCCAACTCCGGGTCGGCAAGCCCAGGAAGAGAGGACCCAGGAGGAGAAGGCAAAGGGGCACGCAGAGGAGCAGTGGACGGACGCAGAGACATCCGGTGTGTTCCAGGGACAGGAGGACGCTGACGCGAACCGCGACCACAGCCGCGCGCAGCACAAACAGGCGACGCGGGACGAGACGCAGGCTCACGATGCTCAGCAAGACCTCCAGTAGGACCGGTGTAAGGAGAGGGAGCAGGCAGTGGGGAGGCGGGCGGTAAGTGTAACAGAGACTAGACAGGCGGTGGACACTCTAGAGGAGGAGAAGTACCAAGAACCTACTGAAGGAGCGGAACAAAGTACGGCTGACGCCGCGCGCCCGCTCCAGAAATAGTAAGGACAGCACCAGTACCCTCAGCGGCAGCACCAGCGCCAACAGCACCTCCAGCTGCAGGACCTCCAGCAGCACCTGCAGCAGGACCACCGCCAGGACTGAAAGCAGTAGTCTCCGCGCCAACACCCTAAGCAGCTCCAGCTCCAGAAGAACGCCTCCAGCGCTGGGCAAACCACTCGCGTAGCTCCTGTGGAGAGAGTGGCTTCCACCGAGACGAAGCACCCGAAGAACCACCAGGCCCAGCACCGCCAGACGCCACAAGGGGAGGTCCAGCAGCCGCAGGCTCCGCACCTCCAGGCTCATTAGCTCCAAACGCAGCACCTAAAGGCTCAGCAGCTCCTGACGCAGCACCCCCAGACTCAGCACCCCCACTCGTAGCACCCCCAATCGCAGTACCCCCAGGCTCAGCACCCCCAGACGTAGCCCCCCCAGGCTCAGCACCCCCAGTCGCAGCACCCTTGCGCACAGACCCCTAGAGTCAACACCCCCAGGCTCTGCACCTGCAGCAGTACCAGAGTCACCAGCAACCTCAACCGGCTCGAGTGCGTCTACCCGGGACACACCTGAAGGGGCAGGACCCTGAGGGGGGAGGGGGTCTACCGGGGGGGGACCTGGTACAAGGAAGTGCGATGGCGGGGGGAGGGAAGGAGTGCGGTAGGGGAAGAGGCGGTAGTAGGGGACTGACTCGTCGAACGTGACGTCCTGGGACGACAGAACACCATGACAAGAGGGGTGGTAGAACTACCACCCTGGTGCGTCAGGGGGGAAGCCAAGGAAGACACAGGGAGCAGCACGAGGGGACAGCTTGTCCGCAGACAAGTCGAGGACAAACGCCCGAGATCCCCAGACACGTAACCCAGACGCATCGCCAACCTTCCTCGTCCACAGCAGAGTTGGGGAGGTCTCCGGCCTTGAGACCCTGGGTTGAAGGTTGATCTGATGCGCCGCGTACCGAACCGCAAACGGCCACAGAAAATGGGGGGCAGCCACATGCATCATGGACGTACGAGCGACGTCCATGACCATGCCAATGCGGCGCTCAGCAATCCCATTTTGCTGTGGAGAGTCCGGAAGCGTAAAGGTCTGGCGGATGCCTCGCGCATGACAGTAGGCTCGCAGAAGGCCAGAGGAGAACTCTCCGCCTCGGTCAGAGTGCAGACGCAGAACAGGAAAGTCCGAGCCGAAGCTCCTCCTGAGCTGGAGACGAGCTGCGCGGATCCAGTGGATCAACACCTCAGTAACATGACCCTTGCTGCGCAAGGGGAAGACTGTGGTGTAACGCGAGTAGTCGTCAACCACCAGCAGGAAGTAGCGCACGTGACCCTGTCCACGGACGCGGGCTGGGCCCCACACGTCCATGTGAAGCGTCTGCAGCGGAGCCTCTGTCGGGGGAAACTGAGAGGAGTGAGGGGCAGCCCGGAGCCGCCCCTCGACACAAGGGACACAGGAAGGTCCAGGCCCCGAAGGAAGGGGAGGGAGGGACTGGGGAAGACCAGAGACAAGGACACGGGAAGCCATGCCCCGAAGACGAGGCAGGGAGGGGTGGCGAAGACGGTGGTGCCACAGGAGAGTCTCGTGACAGGAGGCGACACGAGCAGGGGGCAGACTCAGGACCAGACCTAGACACAGCAGCGAACACCTGACCCGACGCAGCTACCTCGCCAGACGCAGGGACAGGAGGAGACTCAGTGGTCAGGGTGTAGAGACTCGACCCCGGCCGACGCGAAAACGTGGCCAGGTGTCGGCCTGTGCGGGCGTCCGAGCAGTGGGTCACCCGCTGACTCGCAGGAGTGAACTGGTGAACCCCCGCATCCTGCAGGTCAGCACCACTCACCAAGTTTGTCGAGAACGAGGGGAGGTAAAGACCAGACAAGGTGCCCGAGGGGGCAGCCGGACACAGGAGGACAGTGGAGAAGTGAGAGAGGACAGGACCCCCAGAGGGGTCAGCCAGGGAGACTGCAGCCGGCCGACCAAGCGCCGTGAGTGTGGTGCGGTCTCGAAAGAAGGAGCGAGAAGCCCCCGAGTCAAGTGTGAAGGTGAGGGAGGCCGAAGCCAACGCGGTACCTGAGAGCGTAGCCTCACCAGTACCTGATAGCGTAGACGCGCTGGCACCTAAAGCAGCAGCCTCACAAGCACCTAGTGCAGTAGTACCAATGCCCGGGTCGGGCGGAAAACACCGGTAACAGTCACCCTCATCACAAATAATCACAGCATACATGGCAGCAAGGATAGCATCAAAATCAAGATCATAGATAGCTACACCCGCCCTAGACAGCTCTCCCCAGCAGGGGATCTCACTAGCCTCGGGGAATAGCTGACGCCAAGCGCCCGTCAGGCGGCCAAAGCAGCGCTGGGTGGGGTGGGCACCCCCACACGGCGGTCGCCGGAGCGAAGGACGTAGGTGCACGGACCAAAACCCCCACCACGCTGACGCTGGGTGTACCACTCTCGGAGCTGCTGAGGAGGGGGGATGTCCCGAGAACGCTGCTGCTGCTGCTGCTGCTGCTGCTGCTGGCGCTGACAACCACCAGAGCCGCTCCGCTGCGAGGCACCACCCCGACCAGCGCCACCTCCTCCGCCACCGCCGCCTCCACCCCCGCCACCGCCACCGCCTCCGCTCCCACCGCTACTGCCTCCGCCGCCTCCGCCTCCGCTTCCGCCACCACCACCACTACCCCCGCCACCACTCCCACCGCCACCTCCACTCCCTCCGCCGCCTCCACTGCCACCTCCACCGCCCCCGCCAGCTCCACCCGCGCCCTTGCCCCCCTTGCCCTTGCCAGAGCGGCGTCTCCCGCTAGAGGCAGACGCCGCACCGACCGACTCAAGACCAAGTAGGTCGGCCGCAGCAGCAGAGGCAACAGAGGGCAACAGGGGGGAAGGGGAACACCCCTCAAAGATGGGCGTGCGAGGGTCACCACGAGAGGCTCCTACAGCGAATATGCTCTTCTCCGCTGCTAGGAGGGCCTTCTCGAGGAGGTCAACAGTGAGAGTGGTGGGACAGACTGAGAGGAAGTGGTCCCTGACAACACGAAGGGAGTCAAGGAGGCAGGTGACTATGTAATAGAGAGTGATGTACATGGGGGGGGGTGGTTCTTGGCGCAGAACTCAGCAGGAAGCGCGGCCCAGTAGCGAGTGTCACTAGTGCGGAGGTGTGTAATGAGGTCAGCGACTGTGGGAAAGGCAGCAAGGTCAGGAAAGAGGTACGGTAGCATGAGGCGGCTCAGTGCAGCAGTGGCAGGGGGAAGAGTAGCGCGCAACTACAGCGTCGTACAAGGTCTGAGCACTCTTGTACTGACTAAAGTGCACGCGCTCAGTAGTAGGCAGGTGGCGACGCACAGGAAGACGTGCAGCAGCATCGCGGGTGGCCCACTGAGAGCGATTAGTGAGGTCAGCATCAGCAGCAGGGGCAGGAGAGGCGCCAGAGGTGAGGTCAAAGAGAGAAAGACCGTCCGCCCTATCGCACTGTAAGAACAGCTGCAGGTTGTCGACCCAGACCTCAAAGTCAATGGCTCAACCCTCAGCGTCAAAAGCGAGGACACTAGGGGTAGCCATGACAACGGTAGACTAGCAGTGCAAGCAGTAGGGGAAGGGCACGCAGTGACAGAGGGGCTGTGCTTACCGGACAGGGCTGCTCGGGCGGCTCGGCTGTAGGGCGGCTCGGCGGCTCGGCTGCTAAGGCGGCTTGGCGGCTCGGCTGTTGGGCGGTTCAGCTGCACGGCGGCTCAGCTGGTGGGCGGCCGGGCGGCTCGGCTGCAGCGCGGCTCGGCGGCAGGGCGGCTCGGCTCCTCTGGTACAGGGCGGCTCGGTTGTGCTGCTGCAGGGCGGCGCGGCGTTCGGCGGCTCGGGCGTGCTGCTGCAGGGCGGTGCGGCGGTCGGCGGCTCGGGCGGCGCTGTAGGAGTGGAGAGCGGCGGGGCCGCAGCAGACGGGTGGCGGGGCCCATTGAAGTAGGGCGGCGGGGCCGTTGAAGTAGGGTGGCGGGGCTCGTTGAAGTAGGGCGGTGGGGCCCGTGAAGTAGGGCGGGGGGGCCGCGAAGTGGGGCGGCGGGGCCGCTGAAGTAGGGCGGCGGGGCCCGTGAAGTAGGGCGGTGGGGTTGCAGCAGACGGGCGGCGAGGCCGCTGAAGTAGGGCGGCGTGGCCGCTGAAGTAGGGCAGCGGGGCCCGTTGAAGTAGGGCGGCGGGGCCGCGAAGTGGGGCGGCGGGGCCGCTGAAGTAGGGCGGCGGGGCCGCAGGCGTAGGGCGGCGGGGCCGCAGCAGACGGGTGGCGGGGCCGCTGAAGCAGGGCGGTGAGGCCGGTGAAGTAGGGCGGCGGGGCCGCGAAGTGGGGCGGCGGGGCCGCTGAAGTAGGGCGGCGGGGCCTGTGAAGTAGGGCGGCGGGGCCGCAGGCGTAGGGCGGCGGGGCCGCAGTAGACGGGCGACGGGGCCGCTGAAGTAGGGCGACGGGGCCGCTGGAGTAGGGCGGCGAGGCCGCGAAGTAGGGCGGCGGGGCCGCAGGAGAAAGGCGGCGGGGCCGCGAACGCGGGCGGCGGGGCCGTGAAGCGAACGGCGGGGCCGTGAAGCGAACGGCGGGGCTGCACTAACGGGTGGCGGGGCTGCACAAACAGGCGGCGGGGCCGCTAGGGGAGGGAGGGCCGCTAGGGCGTAGGGGCCGCTAGGGCGGCTCGACGAGGTAAGAGCCCGAGGCGCGACTCGAGATGAGCGCGCTTCGGGCAGGAAAAAAAAGTTTCGATGTGGTGGGCCCTAGGCACAGTTCCCACAGGGGAACCTGCTCTGATACCATGAGGAGAGTTGAACGAGAATGGATTGACTAAGGAATGAAGTGATACAAATATGCAACCCTAGAAATATGTACCCCATATAGGCTACCCCACTATAGCCTACACAATATTACAACTTGACAGGGTTGGTTTGTCCTTTAGCCGTTAGATTCGTTTGGCCTCCAGATCTTCAAACCATCTTGGTCTTGGAGCGTGTGCCACTCGCCAGATCTTGGTTCGGCGAATTTTACGGAAGTGGGGTTGCGAAGTATCCCCGAGTACCTCTCATACCATGTTACAATCCTAAATAGGACTTAGCCATAGATCGTCTCAGGTTTGATCGCAAGTGGTGTTGCAGCGAAGTGTTGAGCTCAGGTCAGGGTGAATATAATTGACTGAGATAATAAAGACATTCATACATCGAGTTGATATAGGAAATACAAAGGAATGCGAAACGACCTAGGCTAGCCATGTACTCTAAAGGATACATTTCCTTATTATAATGTAGTGAAGTTAAAATCGTGCGGCGCGGAAACCCGTTTCAAACTTGTTCCCACTCTTATCATTTCAAATGTTTCTGCCTACATCGATCGACCTTGATCTGACGGTTGGTGGTGTCGCTTCAACTCTTCTGACTCCTCGACTTCGTACTCGATAGAGTCGGCTCCTATAGCGTACATGAATGCATACCCATTTAAGATTCATATCGTATCAGTTGTGTGGAGTTGTGATGTGGCTTCAACTAGTGCGGCACTACCAATATTACCTCTGTGAGCATGAAAGTGTACATTTGTTTAACAATATATCATTTATAATGCTACTGTTTTTTCTCGACTATGAATTCTATGCTGCTGGTGGTTCACATTCCTCTTTGTTGGGCACAGTCTTATCCATGCCCAACAAGTTTGCTAGCACAAGATGTTTGAGCACTATGTTAGAGTAAAGGACCTTTGGATAGGATAGGAATGCCTTAGAAAAGTTTACTAGCGGAAGTCTTAGTTGTAGGAACTCTGGTCATACTGAATGTACGGTAGATGACAAAGTTGATTAAAATAGATATTACACATATAATAAATAGTTCCTAGCTAGCCATGTACGCTGAGGGGTACATTCCCTTATTCTAACTGCTTTGCAGGCATTTCTACAGTGACTATGACTGTTGCACTACTTTCTTGTTACCGAGTCGCTGCATGTAACCTGTACATACTGTCAGAACATTGTAGCTTATACCTTTGTGTAGGCTGTAGTGGGGTAGCCCATAAGGGGTACAGCCCAATTAGGGTTAGTACTTGTACCCAACTCTTTCATAGTTCAATCATTCTCGTTTCTTATCATGGTATCAAGCAGGTTCCCGAGTGGGAATGCTGCCTAAGGACCACCACGATTTTTTTTTCCTTGCCCGGAGCGCGCTTCACTCCTACCCGAGTCGCGTTTCGTGTACCCTACCTACCCTCGAGCCACCCTTAGTGGCACCTTTGGCCGCCCTTACGGCCCCTCGCGCCACCCTCTAAGGCCCCTCGCGCCGCCCTTACGGCCCCTTACGGCCCTGCTTAGGCCCCTTACGGCCCCTCCGCGGCCCCGTCTAGGCCCCTTGCGGCCCCGTCTAGACCCCTCCGCGGCCCCGTCTAGCCCCTTACGGCCCCTTACGGCCGCACCTAGGCCCCTTAAGGCCCCTCTGCGGCCCCGTCTAGGCCCCTCTGCGGCCCCGTTTGACCCCTTGCGGCCCCGTTTCGGCCCCTCTGCGGCCCCGCTTAGGCCCCTCTGCGGCCCCGTCTGGCCCCTTTACGACCCCGTTCAAGCCCCTTCGCGGCCCCGTTGTGAGAGTACGACGCCTTATGCCAGCTATGCTTGCTTGCCTCTACTTTATTATGCTATTTCTAGCATAGGATAATCATATGCATGCATGAGTTGCTTGATTTCCTAGGCTAGGTGCTTTCCTATATTTAATTATAGTTATAGCACCGAGCTAGGTTGCGTGCACCGAATTCTGGCCTTTTCGGTTGCCACCGAATTGCCTTCTACCGAATTCGGTAAGGATCTGTTCGGGACGCTACGCGACCCGCGGAACCTTCGCGTAACACCTGGTTACGGGGCTTTGTGTCGAGCCTATATACAGCCTCGTGTTGTACCCAGGTGATCATTCATTCAATTCCATTCAATTACTTTCTCTTTTCTGAGCTCGATCCTAGATCCTCACACTTGGTAATCAGAGCGGGCTTACACGCGAGGTCTTCAACCGCTTAGTTCCGGCCTTTAAAAAACCGCAGGGGCGACAACGAAAGCGCCGATACGGGTATGTAAAACCAGTTCCGCGCTATTTTCTAATGCCCCCCTCGAACCGGTTTTTGAACACTCCTCAGGTCCAGTAGCGAAAAAGTTGGAATTTCGACCGTCGGATCGACTCGAATCTCAACGGCCCTGAGAATTTCGCCCAAAACAATTGGAGTTTGGAGCGTCGGATCGAATTTCTTCTCAACGGCCGAGATCAGACGTGAATTTCGACTAAGGGAGAATCACGCGGCCTACAAAATCAGCCCTCGTCATTTCTGCAGTCAACTCGACTCACAGCAAGATGACCAGCGCCGGAAATTCATTTATTTTCGTCGCAAATCTTCCTATAAATCGCCAGATGGAGGAAAACGGTGATAATTCCGTACAGAAAATTATAGAGTTAGACACCGACCTGGACCAGACGCGAGCGGCACTCCGGCGAATTAAGGAGCTTCTTGCAAACCAGTCGGCAGCCGCCATAACAGCAGCAAACGCAGCGGCGAATGCAGCAGTGACGTCAGCAGCAGCAGCAGCTACACCGACACTTCACCCAGCAGCAGCGGCAGCAACTACAATGAATCTTGAGGCGGCACGTCCGAGGCTACCGGAGACGTTCAATCCGAATGCGAGAGACACTGACGTTCGTCGATTCATTGCGACTCTCGAAATTTACTTCGAGGCCGTTGGCTGTACGACCCCGACACACGATGCAATGCGGATTTGGCTCGCAGCGACACTGTTACGAGGCCCGGCGCTCGAGTGGATTTACAACAACAATAAGATCCGCGGCGAGGGGTCATGGACGCAGTTTCGGGAAGCTTTAATTCAACGTTTCGAACCAATCAACTCTAGCTACATGGCGCGGCAGCAGATTCATCGGCATAAACAGTTCGACAGTGTAACACAGTACACGCAGCAGATGGAGAGCCTCTTCAACCGAATTACCGACCTGACCGAAGGGGAAAAAATCCAAGCGTATACTGAGGGGCTAAAGATGGAGGTCCACCGACAAGTGATTGCCGCGAACTACAACAATTACCGCGACTTGGTGTCTGCAGCAGAGAGATTCGATACGCTGATGCGATATGAACCCGAGACACGACGCCATGTGCCGAACTGATCATTTGGCACGAAGCGATCGGCACCACCCACGACCGCCGACCTGATGGATATCGACAAGATCGACGCGAAGTAGCGGCCCACAAAATATGAGAAGTGAGAATTTTGCGGCGCAGCAGGACATCGACTCTTGGCGTGTTGGAAAATGAAGAAGGCACGAGCGGAGCTGTAGGGCAACAACAGTGCGACATCCACGATAGCGAGAAAAGGAGGACATGATGGCGCGAATTTAAAACGCCACGACCGGCCGGCAACAGGGGAAATCGCCGAGACAAATGGAGGCTCCGTGAAACAAGACTCTGCACCGACCGGGAAACTCCACCCGAACACCCCCGAGAGTAAGAATATTCCCTCTCGAGGTTTTCAAGCCTTTAAAAAAATCAGGGGAGATTTCAAGGCCAAGAAAAAGCCTTCAGACATTATTCAGGTACCTGAGAAGTTGGGCAAACCGCTCCGGAGCGTTGAAAAGGGTCATGCGTTCCAAGGAGTTCATATTCTCTCCCCGCAGCATAGTGTTAAGGCTCCCCATTGCCCACAGGAGAAGCCTACACAACTGCAAAGGCTTAAGGGAAGGTTCCAGGCCATGACGAAGCTGAATCGGCCTCGGATAAATCCTTCTAACCCTGCTCAGTTGAAAACTGATATGGAGTCAGCAGCTTCGAGCGCAGGACCGAGGAATGATCTATTCGACATACCCTACGATCCTATAAGCGAAACCATCTAAGGTTACTCGGAGCAGCAACAGCCACTACTACTCGAGGTGATCTGCAATGGGCGACGCCTCCAGGCAATGGTGGACAGTGGTGCGTCCTACTCTGTGTGCGACCGCGGGACGTTGGAGAAAATTGGAGAACCTTTGGAGGAGACCAAGTTCATGGCAACAATGGTGGAAGGTACGACAGCTTATGCCAGCTATGCTTGCTTGCCTCTACTTTATTATGCTATTTCTAGCATAGGATAATTATATGCATGCATGAGTTGTTTGATTTCCTAGGCTAGGTGCTTTCCTATATTTTATTATAGTTATGGCACCGAGCTAGGTTGCGTGCACCGAATTCTGGCCTTTTCGGTTGCCACCGAATTGCCTTCTACCGAATTCGGCAAGGATCTGTTCGGGACGCTACGCCACCCGCGGAACCTTCGCGTAACACCTGGTTACGGGGCTTTGTGTCGAGCCTATATATAGCCTCGTGTTGTACCCAGGTGATCATTCAATTCCATTCAATTACTTTCTCTTTTCTGAGCTCGATCCTAGATCCTCACACCCGTCTGGCCCCTTACGGCCCCGTTTAGGCCCCTCCGCGGCCCCATCTAGGCCCCTTTTGGCCCCGACTAGGCCCCTTTCGGCCCCGCTTAGGCCCCTTCCGGCCCCATCTCGGCCCCTCTGTGGCTCCGCCGCCACCTGCGGCCCCACCGCCACCTACGGCCCTGTCGCCGTCACCCGCGGCCCCGTCGCCCTACCCTAGCGGCCCCACCACCGCTCCGCCGTCCACCGACCTAGTCGCCGAGCAGCACAGCAGCCGAGCCGCCCGCCTACCGAGCAGGCGAGCCGCCCAGCAGCCGAGCCGCCGAGCAGCCAAGCCGCCCAGCAACCGTGCCGCCCTGCCACCGAGCCGCCCAGCAGCCAAGCCGCCCTGCAGCCGAGCCGCCCTGCCGCCGAGCCGCTGAGCCGCCGAGCTGCCCTACTGTCTAGCAGGTGTTGTTCCTACCGGTGCTCCCCGGCCCCTCCTTCCTCGGACTAGTGAGCTTACTTCCTCCTAGGCCACTGCAGTCATGGCTACCCCCAGTGTCCTCACTTTTGATGACGAGGGCCGTGCCGTTGACTTTGAGGTCTGGGTCGATGACATTTAGCTGTTTCTCCAGTGCGATAGGGCAGACGGCCTCTCCCTGTTTGACCTCACTTCTGGTGCCTCTCCTGCCCCTGCTACTGATACTGACGCCACTGTTTGCTCACAGTGGACCACGCGCGATGCTGCTGCTCGCCTTGCTGTGCGCCGCCACTTACCAACCACTGAGCGTGCACAATTTAGCTAGTAGAAGAGTGCTCAGACCTTGTACGACGCTGTAGTTGCACGCTACTCTTCCCCTGCCACTGCTGCACTGAGCTGCCTCATGATATCGTACCTCTTCCCTAACCTTGCTGCCTTTCCTACAGTCGCTGACCTCATTATGCACCTCCGCACTAGTGACACTCGCTACCGCGCCACGCTTCCTGCTGAGTTCTGCGCCAAGAACCCCCCCCCCCCCATGTACATCACCCTCTACTACATAGTCACCCGGCTCCCTAACTCTCTCCGCGTAGTCAGGGACCACTTCCTCTTAGTTTGCCCCACCACTCTCACCGTTGACCTCCTCGAGAAGGCCCTCCTAGCGATAGAGAAGAGCATAGTCGCTGTAGGAGCCTCTCGTGGTGACCCTCACACCCCCGTCTTTGAGGGGTGTTCTCCCTCCCCCCTCTTGCCCTCTGTTGCCTCTGCTGCTGCGGCCGACCTCGTTGGTTTCAATTCGGTCGGCGCTGCGTCTGCCCCGAGCGGGAAACGCCGCACCGGCAAGGGCAAGGGGGGCAAGGGCACTGGAGGGGCTGGAAAGGGCGGTGGTGGTGGTGGTGGTGGAGGCAGTCGAGGGGGTGAAATTGGTGGTGGGAGTGGTGTCGGGGGTGGCAGCGGTGGCGGCAGCAGTGGAGGTGGCGGAGGCGGTGGAGGTGGCGGAGGGAGCGGAGGTGGCGGAGATGGCGGAGGAGGCGGAGGTGGAGGAGGTGGCGGAGGTGGCGGCGGCGGCGGTGGTGGAGCAGGTCGCGACTCTGCGCAGAGGAGTGGCTCAAGTGGTGGTCCGCGCCAGCAGCAGCGGAGTGGTGTGACCCCGTCCCCTCAGCAGCTTCATGAGTGGTACACTACGCGTCAGGGCGGTGGGGGTTTTGGTCCCTACGCTTATGTCCTCCGTACCGGCAACCAAGCTGGTGAGCAGTGCGGAGGCCCGCACACCACCTAGCGCTGCTTTGGTGGCCTGACGAACGCGTGGTGTCGCCAGTTCCTTGAGGCATAAGAAATCCCTCGCTGGGGAGATCTGTCTAAGGCCGGGGTTGCTATCTTTGATCTTGATTTTGATGTTATTCTTGCTGCCATGTGTGCTGTTGATACTAGTGTTGCGGGTGACTGTTACCTCTGTGTACCGCCTGACCCAAGCATTCAGGCCGCTGCTCTAGGTGCTGGTGAGGCTGCTGCTCTAGGTGCTAGTGCGTCTACTGCCCCAGGTGCTAGTGCGTCTTCTGCCCCAGGTGCTGGTGAGTCTGCTCTCTTAGGTACTACGTCGGCTCAGGCCTTCCACACCTTCACCCTGGACTTGGGTGCGTCCCGCTCCTTCTTTCGAGACTGCACCACTCTTACACCGCTCAGTCGGCCTGTTGCAGTCTCCCTGGCAGACCCCTCTGGGAGTCCTGTCCTTGCTAGCTTCTCCACTGTCCTACCGTGCCCGGTAGCCCCCTCTGGCACCCTGTCAGGTCTCTACCTCCCCTCGTTGTCTACAAACTTGGTGAGTGGAGTGGACCTACAGGATAGGGGGGTTGCCCAGTTCACTCCTGCGAGTAAGCGAGTGACCCACTGCACGTGTGCTCGGACAGGCTAACACTTGGCCACATTCACCCGTCGGCCAGGGTCGAGCCTGTACACCCCTACTAATGTCTCTCCTCCTGCTACTGAGTCTGCCCAGGTAGCTGCGTCAAGTCAGGTCTTTGCTGCACCGTCCAGATCTGGTCATGAGTCTGCTCCCTGCTCGTGTCGTCTATTATCCCACCAGACTCTCCTTTGGCACCACCGCCTTGGTCACCCCTCCTTGCCTCGTCTCCGAGGCATGGCCTCCCGTGTCCTTGTCTCTCGTGTCCCTCGGTCTCTCCCTCCCCTACCTCCGGGGCCTGGCCCTACCAGCGTCACCTGCGTCGAGGGGCAACAGCGCGCCGTCCCTCACTCCTCCGAGTTTCCTCCGACAGAGGCTCCACTGCAGACTCTCCACAAGGACGTGTGGGGCCCAGCCTGCGTTAGTGGGCAGGGGCGAGAGCGGTACTTTCTGCTGATGGTTGACGACTACTCACGTTACACCACAGTCTTCCTCTTGCACAGCAAGGATGACGTCACTAAGGTATTGATCGACTGGATCCGCACAGCTCGTCTCCAGCTCAAAGAGAGTTTCGGCTCGGACTTTCCTGTTCTGCGTCTGCACTCAGACAGAGGAGGGGAGTTTTCCTCTGGCCTTCTGGGAGCCTTCTGTCGTGCACAGGGGATACGCCAAACCTTCACGCTTCCGGCCTCTCTACAGCAAAATGAGATTGCTGAGCACCGTACTGGCATGGTCATGGACGTCGCTCGTACGTCCATGATGCATGCGGCTGCCCCCCATTTTCTGTGGCCGTTTGCGGTTCAGTACGCCGCGCATCAGCTCAACCTTCTGCCCCGGGTCTCCTTGCCAGAGACCTCCCCCATCTTGCGGTGGACCGGGAAGGTTGGCGATGCGTCTTCGTTTGGGGTCTGGGGATCTCGGTCGTTTGTCCGCGACTTGTCTGCGGACAAGCTGTCCCCCCGTGCGGTTCCCTGCGTCTTCCTTGGCTTCACCCCTGACGCGCCTGGGTGGCAGTTTTACCACCCCACCTCGCGCTGTGTTCTGTCCTCCCAAGACGTCACCTTTGAATAGTCGGTACCTTACTAATGTCTCTTCCCCTACCGCACTGCGCCTCTAGCCCCACCACCGCTCTTCCTAACACCTGGTCCTCCCACAGTAGACCCCCTTCCCCCTCAGGGTCCTGCCTCCTCAGGTGTGTCCCAGGTAGACGCAGTCAAGCCTCTCGAGGTAGCTGTTAACTCTGGTGTTGCTAGAGGTGCTGAGCGTGCGGGTGCCGGGTTTGGGGGTGCTGAGACTGGGGGTGCTAAGACTGGGGGTGCTGAGTCTTGGAGTGCTAAGACTAGGGGTGCGGAGCGTGGGGGCGCTCGGTCTGCTCGTGTGGCTGCCGGCGGTGCTTCGTCGAGGTGGGAGCCGCTCTCTCCTTAGGAGCTGCGCGAGTGGTTTGCTCGCCGCTGGAGACGTGTTGCTGAGAATTGGGGTGCTGCTGGGGCTATTGGAGTTGGTCCTCCTGGAGCTGCTGGCGGTGCTAGTGCTGCTAGAGCTGGAGCTGCTGGGGGTGTTGGCGCTGGTGTTTCTACTGGCGCTGCTGCGTCTGCGGGTGCAACTGAGGCTGCTGGAGCTGACGGTCCTTCTGGAGCTGGTGCTGCTGGAGCTAAAGCTGCTAGAGCTGGAGCTGCTGGGGATGTTGGCGCTGGCGGTGCTGCTGGCGCTAGTGCTTCTGAGGGTGCTGAAGTTTGCGCTGTTGGAGCTGGAGGTGCTGTTGGCGCTGGTGCTGCCGCTGGGTGTACTAGTGCTTTCCTTGCTGGTTCGGGAGGCGCTTAGCGGCCGCGACCGTACTTCGTTCCGCTCCAAGAGCAGGTTCTTGGTCTCCCGCCCTCTTCTGGTCCTGCTCCTCCCTTAGAGTCTCCACAACCTGTCCAAACGCAGTCAGAGTTACAGCTCGCCTCCCCTCTGCCTGCTCCTTCTCCCTAGACTGGTCCTACTAGAGGTCTTGCTGAGCGTCGTGAGCCTGCATCTCGTCATGCGTCGTCTGTTCGTGCTGCTCGCACTAGTGGTCGTACTACGCGTCCGCGTCCTCCTGCGGTCCCCGGCAAACACCAGATGGCACTGCGTCCTTCCACTACTCCTCTGCGTGTCCCATTGCCGTCTCCTCCACAGTCCTCTCTTCCTGTTCTTGCTGACCCGGAGTCTGACTCCCTTCGTGCTGCTAGTCCTTCGGTCACGCGCCTTCTTGCTACTTTTGTCACTGACCCTTCCTTTGAGTCCACTGCTGCGTCTGCCCTAGTTGCTGAGCTTGTGGACTTCGCTGCTCGCTGTCGTCTAGACTACGCTGCTAGTCTCGTTGCTGAGTCTGAGTCCGTGTGTCCTCTGTCCGTCGGGGGTGAGTGTGCTCTTAGCATGGACATCCTTGAGGACACGCAGGAGGAGTTCCAGTGCATTGCGGCTGCTTTGCCCCATCTCGTGTCCACGCTGATTGCCCCTGAGGGAGACCCGGATGCACCAGATATTCCGACTCGTCGATCGTACGCTGAGGCGATCAAGGGTCCCTACTCCTCTCAGTGGCATGTGGATTTTGAGGATGAAGCGGCCGCCAAGTTCTCCGCGTGTCTTCAAAGCGCGTTACGTGGCTCGAGGCTTCAGTCAGCGGTAGGGAGTTGACTACTTTCAGACCTTCTCTCCCACCCCGAAGATGACTACTCTTCGGGTGATTCTGCGCATAGCCGCTCAGCGCGACTTCGAGCTTCACTCTCTTAACTTCATTATAGCTTTCTTGCACGGCAGCCTGCACGAGGAGATCTGGCTGCTTCCCCCTCCTGCCTTCACTGGGTCGTTTCCTCCTGGTACCAAGTGGAGCCTCCGGCGGCTAGTCTACGGTCTCCGCCAGGCGCCCCGTGAGTGGCACGACACACTGAGGACTACACTTGCGGCTCTTGGGTTTGCTCCTTCTACTACCGACCCGTCGCTGTTTCTGCGCACCGACACCTCTTTGCCGCCGTTCTACATCCTCGTGTACGTCGACGACTTGGTCTTTGCTAGAGCTGATTCTCCTGGACTCGCCCACGTGAAGTCCGAGCTGCGGAAGAGACACACGTGTACAGACCTGGGTGAACTGCGCAGCTACCTTGGCTTGTAGATCACCCAACACAGAGCACAGCGCACCATTAGCCTGACTCAGTCACACATGGTGTAGCAGGTCCTTCAGCACTTCAGCTTCTCGTACTCCTTGCCTCAAGCCACTCCTCTGTCTACTCGCCACTCGCTCTCAGCTCTGCCTTCGGATGAGTCCGTAGAGTTGAGTGGCCCGTACCTAGAGCGTGTTGGCTGCCTCACGTACCAGATGACCTGCACACAACCTGACCTTGCATACCCTCTTAGCATCTTGACACGCTATGTTGCTCCTGGGAGACACCGACCAGAGCACATGGCTGCAGCAAAGAGGGTGTTGCGCTATGTGTGCAGTACGTCGAGCATGGGGCTAGTGCTTAGAGGGCGACGTCGAGTGGTCCTCACAGGTCACGCAGACGCTTCTTGGGTTGACGACCAGGCTTTACAGCGGTCGTCACAGGGTTACACCTTCATCCTTGGCTCCGGCTCTGTTTCGTGGCGGTCTACCCGCTCTTCTTCTGTTCTCAGCTCTAGCTGTGAGGCTGAGATCTACGTAGAGGCCATGGCTGTACAGGAGCTTCGCTGGCTCACCTACCTGCTGACTGACCTAAGAGAGCAGCCTCGTTCTCCTCCAGTTCTGTACGTAGACAACAAGGCCATGTTGGCCTTGTGTCGGGAGCACAGACTGGAGCACAGAACGAAGCACATTGCTCTCCGCTACTTCCTGGCTTGTGAGCTGCAGCAGCGTGGTGAGCTCTGTCTCACTTACGTGGCCTCTGAGGCCAACACTGCTGATGTTTTCACCAAGGCACTTCCGCCTTGTGATCATCAGCGCTTTTGTATTTTGCTAGGTCTTGTGCCTACCTACCCTCACTTGCTCACTTCTTGATCATGTTTGTACTGTACTCTTTCTATAACTGCAGTTGCTTGTTTACCTTTATATATATGATCTTGCATGTGAACTGGCCTTGTGACCTTACTCTTGTGCTCGGACTGTGTGGTGATTTTGTGATCCACCATGAGCTTGCTTTGCTTTGCTTGACTGGTCTTGTGACCACTTGTTCTCCCCCACTTTGCCTATGGGGGTGTGTGAGAACATTGTAGCTTATAGATTTGTGTAGGTTGTAGTGGGGTAGCCTATAAGGGGTAAAACCCAATTAGGGTTAGTACTTGTACCCAACTGTTTCGTAGTTTAATCATTCTCGTTTCTCATCGCATACGATTACGCCTGTTGTTATTCCTCGATGGTAAGTCGAACGTCGGTCGAGATGGTCAAGAGTCGCGATAGTTGACTCTTGCGACTGTTGACTTCTCTGCCTTTGATACGGGCTTATCCGATATTGCGGTTGTTGCTGCTTCGGTAGGGACTGGTGCGATACTGCTGTCAGATTTGTATGACATAGCTGTTGTAGGCTTTAGTGGGGTAGCACATATGGGGTACAGCTTTCTAGGGTTGTATTTGTACCCCACTTTCAGTTAGTCAATCCTTCTCGTTTCTTCTCAACTGCTCCACCTATGGGAATGCAAGTGTATTTCCTTTATACTTCAACACATTATTTTGAAAAAAAAAAATCAATTTAGTCAGCCTCCTATGTATGTGAACCACTTTTGATTTGTTGCATTATACTCGTTTTAAATGCCCTTTTACATTTTGGTGGTGCTTCATTGGTACATGTAGATATAATATGCGTATGTACCGAACCTCCAAAGAAATTGTGAATATAACTGGTGACAATCTATATCGAAGCACTCGGCTGGGCTGCGGCCCAAATGCAGTGTACACCCTGTTTCTCGACCCTCTCACCTTGCGCGATTCGCTGCTACAGTGCGGTCAGGTGCCATAAACCGTATGGCTGAAACCTGCGGGCAAAGCCGCACCAGCTGACGGAGTGGTACTGGGGGCAAAATTTTTCTTTATCGCTGTATACCCTTTTCAACCGCTTTGCAACGCTTGGTTAATGTTTTTTACCATGCAGCATCCTAGCTAACCGCTTTCTTGTGAATGTGCTTGTACCGTCGGTGATAAGACCATTTCAAACGTGGTGACGCTCTACAACCAGCGCATGTTCTGCAACCAGATGCTCTGCTAGCGCGAAACAGGGTGTATTCGAGGCTTGGAAAGCTTGAACTTGGTTGGAAGGGCGAAGTGGAGGTTCGGTTCGTTGAAAGTTTTGTCCCCAGACCATTTGACAGCTCCACAGTTCCGAACTACTGTTTTGTAGTGATTCAAGTACAACAAACCAAATGATGGCATGCAGCAGTTGTTTCTGGTGTCAAAGAAGGCATCAGGTCGTTTGGTTCGTTCGGGACGGGACGGGAGCAGCTTGTATCGCTCAGGTGTTCAGCTTGTAGCGGGCTCTCAGGTGTAATCAGCCTGGACTTTCTCGACGTTGATTGGTCGTCGCTTTCTAGTCACTCTGTTTACGCTGGTCGAAATGTTTGGGTTGTGACAAAAAGAGAACTATCTAGTTTACCCTCATGACTTGGATTTGTTAAACTAAAGTACGTAAATTTACGACTGGGCAGAAAAACTAAACCCCTATAGAATCTGGAGGCATTTGTGGGAGGGATCAACCCTAAAGACGGTAAACGGCATTGTTTTTTGGGTTGATGCCTCCCGAGTCGCATCCCTTCTCGATTGGGTTTTTTTTTTGTCAAGAGGGTGCAATATATTTTTCCTGAAGTGGGCGGGTTCCCGTAGTTCAGGTTGATCTGTCTCGAAATTCATGTAGGTTCGCTACAGATTTTTTTCAGGTGTTGCATTTTCTGTCGTGACTGTATTTAGAAAATAACAAGAAACACCTACTACTATATCGCAGAACTGTGTTTCTGTTGGTGATTACACCTGAGAATCTACTCGGGAATACTTTGAGTAATTATGATATTGGCCGTTCTTGTGTTTGTACTGTACAGCCCAGTTTCAAATCCAGTTGAGGTCGTGCTTTTTGCTGCAGCGGTCGATTTCGTCGCTCGTCATACCGAACTTTCGCTCGAATCGACGAGCCATCTTGCAGTACAGTACACAATAGCCACTTCGCTGCCATTGAATGAGTTCATCGGTTCGTCGGTCTGTTGCATCCGCGCAACACAAACTGACCCCTCCTTCAACTTCTGTCTTAGGGAGTGTCCGAAGTGAAACGTCGACATCCGCGGACATCCGTTTGGGGATGTCGATTCATATCAGCCCTCGGATCGGAGATTTCGACCGTCACGATTCGCCGACATCCGCCGACATTCGCCGACATCCATCGACTTTTCACTTCGGACACCTCCTTATCTTCACGCCTTGACGTGACGAACCAGCTGACCCCCAATTCCTTCTCTGAAAGCTAGCTTTTACCGCCTTAACATACGCATGTGTAACATATCAGGCAGAATCTTCTTTGCTACCCAGTCCTTCGTGGAAGGAATCAAGCCATGCTTGTGCAGTGATTCGCAAGGCAAAGAGATGGGTAGGAGTGGAAGAAGGTGGGGTCGAGCAGCCTGGGTTGGAAGAGATGGTGGTGGTTGGTTTCAGCACTGTGGCTGACAAAACTTTGATGAGGCTTGATTTGGGGGGGTGTTTGGTTTGCGAATAACTTGGCCGTGGGAGGCAAACCCAAACACACCTCCTAGCCCGTTGAATCGTTTCCTTCAGCCCCAAATCACACTGACCAAACGTGATAGCTTTTCGGGGCGAGGTGTGACCATCCGCGATAGCACTGTGATCACCCGCGATAGAAATCTACTGCACTGTGACTGTTCGTGATACCCCTCTGACCAAACGTAATAAACCGGGCTTAATTGTGACTGCCCATATAGTATCCCCCTCTCACAAGCTTGTGTGACTAAGTTCCGTCAGCCCTTTCTGTACCCTCTCATTCTTCCTAGTCCAGTCTACCGCCCCCTCAAGAATTACGGGCGTCACGCTTGTCTCGCAGCCTGTGTCCCGTACGAAACGGCTACCACGACCAGCGTGAAAATCGCAACCGGCCAATCCCGTCCACCCACCATGACTCTCACTACGGCGATCGACATGTCTATCGGCGGCGAGCTGAGGCGATCGTGCAGTTGCTGCGAGAATATCCTCCTATGGCGCGCGAAAATACCCCCCTGGCGCGAGAAAAATCCCTCCTGCTACCGGCGTCATCCTCCGCGAATAGCGAGCCCGCGCGAGAGTATTCCACCCTGTTATCTTCATAGTCGACTATATACAGCACGTTGCTTCTGCGGCATTCCGCTCATTGAGATATCTGCGAACTGAACCACGCCGATTGCACCTTACCCAGCCAACTGCCGCAGCCAGTGGCAAATAAGCAAGGCTCAGCTCTTTTTTTTCGCGCAATGCCGCCGAGCTGGGACACCTGAGCACTTCGCTGTTTCTCTCGCCCATCGTCACGCCGCGTCGAGGTGACTGAAGGATTTCGACGTGGGCCCAGCTCACGCGTCATCACGCTTCGCCGCACGCGCGGCCTGTGACACGCGCCGCGCGCCTCGGAGACACTCCCTACTTCTTCTAGCAGCGGCGGCGCCTCCGGTGGGAGATACTATTACGAGGGATCATAGCACTCGACGAGAAGATGATCAGCGCTATGGTTCCAGCGGTGGGTGACGTCAACGCTTGTGATCACGGTACTAATTCTTCTCCAACTGCAAAAAGTACAAGTGATATAATCGTCATGACTCCGAGACGCAATAATGCGACTCGGAGCCAATCTTGTTCCGCGGGTGATACCATACCCCACCACGAGTTTTCTGGTTCCAGCATCGGCGAGGGCGGCGGCGCGATGAACTCGCCGACTCCACCCCGTCCCCACACCGACAGAAGCAGCGGCGATATTACCCGTCGATCTACCACCAGTGGCGCGGCGCCGTCACATCCGCGCATCGCCGAATGCGGCGTTGAGAGCGGAACCATGAGCACGACGCCGTCGTCAGCGGCGCAGATCGGCACGACGGCGTCCCCCTGGCTTCCGCCACTGCTTTCCGAAGCCGCACAGCGCAGCACGCACGCCGCCGCGGGGGACATGGTTCCGCGGACGGCGCGCGGACTGGCGGTGCCTAGTCTCGTGGTTCGGGAAGATTCCCCCCGCGGAGCCGCCGGTTTTGCGGCGGTGCTGGCCGCCTCCGCCGCCGTGCGCAGCCCGAACGCGGAAGCCGTTCGGCGGAAAGCCGCGTCGTCGCTCGAGATGGACGCGGAGTGGGGCGACGAAGCGCTGGAGGCTTCCGCTGCGGAGCCTGCGATCCGCGGACGCGTCTCGGAAAGCGCAAGCAACAAGGAAAGCGCTAGCGACAAAGAAAGTGCAAGCGCAGGCCGCAAGGAAGGCGCAAGCAGGATCTCAGGCGGCGAAGACGGCGCATGTAATGGGGAGTCAGTCGCGGGAACGAGCGCCGCCTCCGCGGAAAGCAGTGCCGCTGGCGGTTACTCGTCTGACGACGGCAGTCGCTGCGGGGACGTGAGCGGCGGATGCTTCCCGCTCTTGCGCTTCAGCCACCACGGAGGGAAAAACGCCGCGGCGGCGACCGCGGCGCCCAAGGTACTTGCCCCAGACCGCGCCGCAGCTGCTTCCGTGACGGCCACAGGCGGTGTTCCGCCGCCTGCGCGCGGCGGACCTTCCGCCGACCTCTTCCGCGCCACGCGCGCCGGCCGCGCGCGGTCGCACTCGGACGAGAGATCTCCTCGCGAGACGAGCCGCGTTGGCGATGGCAGTAATAGTAGCAGCGAGGGCGGTGGCGGCAGTAGCGGGAGCAGCTGCAGAAGCAACAGCAAAGGCAGCTCTGGTGATGGTGGTCGTAACGAGGGTGGTGGCATCGGCAGTAACATTTCTGGCAAAGCAGCAACGGCAGCAGCAGCAGCAGCCGCCTCGCTGGCCGCGCGCCATAAGCCTTCCCCCCTTTCCCCCGGCGCCGCCAGCGGTTCTTCCGCCTCGAATCAGCTTTCCGCCGCCGCCGCGCCGTCTCCTCGCCGTCCGCCGCGCGTCTCTATCGAAGTGCCTCAGCTGCATCAGCAGCAGCAACACTCTTCTCCGCGTCATCCTCCCCATTCTAACCACACTCACCATTCCCCCCATCCGCCCCATTCCCCCCATCCGCCCCATTCCCCCCATCCGCCTCATTCCCCCCATCCGCCGCATACCCCGCATCCGCCCGCGTCGCCGTCCCCTCGTCATGCGCCCTCCCCCCGCCCTGGGCTGACCCGTCGTGTTGCCTCGTCGCCTAGATTGGACCGACTTCTCCTCTCCTCCTCTCCTCGCGCCTCTCCTGCTGCGCCGCCTTCGCGCAGTCATCATTACAGTAATCATAACAGCCAACATCGCGCCGCCCGTAGATCCGCGTCAGTGTCGGAGCGCGATTTCCAGGCCTTCAAATCGTTAGAGGCTTTCGAAGCAAGCGTTAGCAATCATCATCGCTCCGAGCGCACTGTTAATGTGAGTGGCAATCTCCGCACCGCCCGTAGAGCATGCTCCGTGACAGAGCGTGCTTCCAATGTGTTTGATGTGTTAGGGAGTTTCGACGCAAGCGTTAGCGACCATCATCGCACTGAGCGCGCCGAGCGCACTGTTAGTCCAAAGTGGAGCAATCATCATCGCACTGCTGCGCCGAGTGGCAATCATCACCTCACTGCCCGTAGAGCAGGCTCCGTCACCGAACGCGATTCCGGGACGTTCGAGGCAATAGAGGGCTTAGAGACCAGCTTTACCAACAATCGCACTGAGCGCACTGCTATGAGTGGCAATAATCGCACCACCCGCAGAGCTGGCTCTGTGATAGAACGCGATTCCAAAGCATTCGATGCGTTAGGGAGCTTAGAAGCAAGCTCTAGCAATCATCGCACCGCCCGCAGAGCAGGCTCCATGACCGAACGAGATTTACAGACTTTCGAAGCGTTTGAGGCGAGTTCGCTTGAGGCAGGTTCCTGCAGGTATGATGCGAGGTTGGCTTTCAAGCCCCGCAGATCTCGGCCTACAGCAGAACAAGCTGCTTCCCCTTCCGCCACTCCCCCTACCCCCACTCTCCCTTCCCCCACTTCCCCTTCCGCCACTCACCTTTCCGCCATTACTCGTTCCAAATCCGCCCCTGGGAGCGTACGCAGCTGCGCACCAGGCCAAACTCTTGCCACATCCCCTTCCCCTTCCCTTTCCCGCTCCCCTTCCCGCTCCCCTTCCCTCACCCTTTCCCCACCCACCCTAGTCCCTCCGACCTCCCCCCATGCGCCTCTGCCTTCCCCTTCCCCCCCCCCATTCCGCCAACACAGGCCCTCCCCAACCATTTCCCCCCCCCCGCCCCCCACCCCTTACCACACCCCAGACTCAACCAGACCCTTCCGCCTCTTCCCTCGCCTCCCCCCATACCCCCGCCTCCCCCTGCCATTCCCCCACCTTCCCCTGCCTCATCCCCCCTGACCCTTCCGCCAGTCTCCCCCCCATCTCCCCATCCAAGCCCCCCCGCTTTCCCACCCGTTCCCCAAGACTTTCCCCCTCTTCCTCCATCGGAGCCTCTTATCCTGCTGACAATCCTGGAGGGGAGAGGCTGGGGGGAGAGGGGGAGGTAATGCTGCTACAGAGCCCAACCCTCTTCTGCACGCGTTCCCCCAGAATCTCCCCCTCTTCCTCCATCGGAGCCTCTTATCCTGCTGACAATCCAGGATGGGAGAGGTTGGGGGAAGAGGGGGAGGTAGTGCTGCTACAGAGCCCAACCCTGAGGGATGGATTTGGCAGGGGAACGAGGGGCGGCTTCAACTTTCTTTCCTTGGATTCCGAAATTTCGGGGCAGCCTCAGGACGAAAAAATTCGGGATCTGCGTGGAAACGAGAGCGGAAGAGAGGGGGTTGACATTGGTGGTGGGGGGCGAAGGGATTTGCATGGAAATGGGAGGGGGGGAGAGGGGGTTGGCAGGGGTGGTGGTGGGCGAAGAGAGGGACTTGTGCCCCGGGCCCACTCGTCGGTGTTCCGACCTCTCTTCATCCCAGGCAGTCCGAGAGTGGAGCAAGATGCACAACCACAGTTGACAGGGATGCACCAAGATGCACAGCGGTTTACAGGGATGGACCAAGATCCACAGCGGTTGATAAGCATTGATCAGGACTCACGGCACCTGACAAGGTCGCGTGTTGAGGCGTCTCATTCTCAACACATAAGAATCGACCAAGACTCACGGCATTTCACAAGGTCGCATGTTGGGGCGTCGCAACACATAAAAATCGACCAAGATATGCGGCACTTCACGAGGTCGCACAGTGAAGGCTGCATTCCCCTGCAAGGCACACAAACCGGAAGCCCGGATGAACTGCTAGGAGCAGATGCAATGCTTGGTGGTGAGGCGGGAGGGAGAGCTGGAAGGACGCAGGAAGGGGGTGCGGATGGGCATGGTTCAGCAGGAACAGAGAGCCCCTTTCCTCCCAAGAGCCGTGTGAAATCGTGTTTATCGCTTGGGGGTGAGAGCGGGAGTGGGGGTGGGTTGGGAGGGAGAGGCAGACTGAAAAAGCAGGTGTCGTTCAACAAAGTGGTGCGTGTGAGGCAGTTTCACTCGTGCGAAGCTTTTCCGGACTTTGGCCTGGTTTGACATGACAAGTGTTGGGCTGAGAAAAGCCCTTAGGATCTTAACAGGGATGAACTCTGGGTAGGACTGATGTAATAGCGGAAGCATTTTAATAAAGTATTGTGAACCACCTTGTGCTAGTATGTGAGGGCAAAGTAGATTGATTAAAGCAAGGAGATACAAGATTATATGGGAGTACAAGGAATACGAAGAGATACAGTTATAACTACTTTACTGTTGCTGTTGCGGTTCGATACAGTGACGACTCGGGCAACTGCTCTGTAGCGAGTCAGTTGTGTGTCCTTGGTGTCGCGCTGTACTTGTCAGGGCAAAGGTCGCTGACCTTTGACTTTCGCGTAACCTCCAGCAGTTACTTATGTTGGGAACAAATACCGTAAGCTCCCGGATAATAGACCCCCCGGAATACAAGACCCCTGGGTCTGTATTACGGGGGTGGGTCTTTTATTTTGGCAGGTTTTCACTATACCCCCCCCTAGAGGGGTAAACATTACTAGACCCCCTTCATGGTTGTCACTAGTTTATAATGGAAATAAGATGTCTTTTCAAGTGCTTCACTAGCAAGAAAAGCTTGAAACCAATGCAACCTACTCTGCCGAGCAGAAATCAGTTTCGTGCGTGGATGAAGAAACAGGCGGAGGAGAAGGATTGTGATGGGTGAAAGGATTGACGTGCCTCCCGTTGAACAGTAGGGGTTGCTGCACGGGCCATCGTGCAGCCCCTGCGCTCGAGCCGTGCATGTGTCAGGGTGTCGAGGTGGGATGGCACGCTGACGAGCCACAAAGCGAATCTCAATGCTGGAATGTGGTAACGTGCGATTTCGGCCAATGAGAAGGCCACAAGCTGATTCCCCTGTGTGATATGGCTACATCGCAGAAGTCGCACACATGTGCGGCCCAAACAACACGGGAAAAAATGTCAAGCATCCTCATCAATGAGGCACTCGATTACACCTTTAAAAATCATATCAATTTAATAAGACCCGGGTACTAAACAATCTTGTGCCGTTGACAAGACCCCCCCCTATTTTTTTATGAATTTTACACAAGACCCTAGGGTCTACTATCCGGGAGATTACGGTAAGCCTTAAGCGCCTCTGTCGTGTCGAAACTCCAAGACACAAGCGAAGCAGCGCAAATCGAAGCACCAGCGAGTCAACCCTCGGAGGTTGATGTAACCGCTGGAGGTTACGCGAAAGTCAAAGGTCAGCGACCTTTGACCCGACAAATGCAGCGCGACAGCAAGGACACACAACTAACTCGACATTGAGCAGTTGCCCAAGTCGCACTGTATCGAACCGCAACAGTAAAGTAGTTACAATTATGTCTCTTCATATTCTTTGTATTCATATATATATATTCTTGTACCTCTTTGCTTTAATGAACTTACTTTGCCCTCACATACTAGCACAAGGTGGTTCAAGGACTTTATTCAAAACGCTTCCGCTACTACATCGTTTACTCAGACTTTAACTCTACCAAAGATCCTAGGGCGTTCAGCCCAACATGGTATGAGAGCAGGTTAGAGTTAAAAAAATCTCTTTTCTTTAATACTTAACACACCAAGAAGACATGTCTACTAGAAAGGAGAGGAGCTCCTCCAACGGCTCTCCCGGCACTACCCCTACTCCACCTCCTGCCTCTAGCCTACAGACAGAGGAAGGGACAACAACGAGACCAACAGCTAGGTCAACTGAATCTCCCGCAAACCAAGGCGCGGGCTTCGATCCAAGCATGATGGAGAATTTTTTCTCCTTCATGTCCTTATACGAGCAGCATCAGCAAGGAGGACCTGCGCAATCACACAATAGCAACAACAACGGAGCAACACCCATGAGTCTCGACGGCTCATCATATGCACGGGGAAACCAGCAACAACAGCCTACCTTTGCTCCATACGAGCGCGGATCCATCAGCTTCATGCCACAACCACAGCCCTCACCTGGAGAAGAAAAACAATTGGATGCACTGCAAGTTCAGTCGCAGTTCGCACATGTCATGAAGATGCAGATGTCAAGACCTTTCGACGGAAAGGATTTCTTCACCTGGTCGTTCGAGTTTGAACTGATGATGGAAGGCGCGCAGATACTCGGATTCTTCGACGGGACCCTGCCATATCCAACAAACGGCACACAGTATGAGAAGCACCAGTAAACCTATCAGTCAATGATGGCGTACACGATCCTACCGAGAAACATCACCCCGACTCAACAGCAAAACATAAAGACTTACCGAGGTTACGGTAACCCCGCGGAGCTCGCGTACAACCACCTGAAGAGCCTATATCAAACAACAGTCAGTATAAGTCAAAGTCGGTTAATGGCGCAACTGACAACAGTTGAAATGAAACCAGGAGAGAAAGGACTGGCGTATATCAGTCGATGTCGTGAATTGCGCGACAAGCTTCTTCGATGCGGAGGGTCAATCTCTGAAGACGCCTTCGTGATAGTCATCATCGGCGGCCTCGGTCCTCAATGGCGCGCAACAAAGACCATCCTCCGAGCTCACGGGAGAATCTCCGAAGCAGCACTCTGCGCTGAAATCCATGCCGAGCAGCAAGACATGGACCTGCAAGAAGAACGACATAAAAAGAAGACGTCAGCACCAGAGTTCTCATTTCACACCCAGCGACGCTACAACAACAACAACAATCGGCAGCAACAACTGAAGCCAATACCTCCGTTTTGTCACATCTGCAAAACTTCAGGGCATCCTCGTACGCACTGCCCGTATCATCAGCAATCGACAAAACCACAGCGACAACTTCGGCCTTCAAGTACCCAAGTCACTTCAACGCAAGCAAATCCCACGACAAGGATTCAAGCTCCAACGACTCCAACAGGACAACCTGCACAAGGAGCAAGAAACATCGTCAACTGCATGGCAAAGATAGCAGATTCCTGCATCACCGAGTCACCACCGCACTACTCACCAGACGAACGACTCGACCAAACCACACCTCGCCGCGAGTCACTTCAGCCGAACCCAACATACGCCGCCATCGCCCAAAGCGAGCCATCCGGAAGAGACACTTGATTCTTGGACAGTTGCTGCGGACAACACATGTGCTCCTCAGGACGTTTCGTTCAATGCGAGCACCAACTCCAACGAGAAGTCGTCATCACCGTCGCCAATAATCAAAACCTTCGCACAAGACGACAAGGCATAGTGCGACTTTAGTCACGGGAGACAAACGTTGTCCTACAAATGTCAAAGGTCGTAATAGAGGGACTCGGCTACAACTTACTGAGCGTCAGCCAGCTGATGTCCAAGGGTATTCATCTCGAAGCAGACAGTACCACTCAAGAATTCAAGTTGTACCATGGGAGAGGAGGCCTCTACATCGGTAAAGCGATCCTCAAGAACAACGTCTTCGTTCTTGACTTCGTTCCCAACCTTGGAACTGCCGACAGCGACGCCATCGTAAACTTCACCGACTGGACACATCCTCCGGATCTCGACCCCGACTTCAGCGCGGAAGGCTTCTGGTACTCGCATACCATCCCTGAAGCAGAACTATGAGGATCTAGGATCGAGCTCAGAAAAGAGAATGAGATTTGAGTCGAATTGAATTGAATTGAATGAATGATCACCTGGGTACAACACGAGGCTATATATAGGCTCGACACAAAGCCCCGTAACCAGGTGTTACGCGAAGGTTCCGCGGGTCGCGTAGCGTCCCGAACAGATCCTTACCGAATTCGGTAGAAGGCAATTCGGTGGCAACCGAAAAGGCCAGAATTCTGTGCACGCAACCTAGCTCGGTGCTATAACTATAATAAAATATAGGAAAGCACCTAGCCTAGGAAATCAAGCAATTCATGCATGCATATGATTATCCTATGCTAGAAATAGCATAATAAAGTAGAGGCAAGCAAGCATAGCTGGCATAAGCCGTCGCACTCTCACAAGAACGAACACGTGCGTCAGTAACGATACAAACATCGGCAGCAGCAGAGACAACATCGGCAGTAGCAGAAACAACATCGACAACAGCAGAGACAACATCGGCAACAGCAGAGACAACATCGGCAGCAGCAGAACCATCGTCAGCAGCAGCGACACCAGTCCTCGTTGACGAAGCACCACCAACACCCGCACAGCAGCTGAACCCAACTCAACGAGAAGACCACAGAGGCGCAAACTTCGTTGCCAGCTTCTACTCCAAATCCGACGCATATCGACGCTCACCCGGACACCGCGCCTCCGAAGACATCTGGCACGCACGTATGGGACATCCAAGCAACACTGTGTTAAATAACACAATAAAAGCAGGAGTCCTAGACAAGGACTCATTACTACTACCTGACGGCAGAGAACTTCAACGGGCACGAGGAACTTGCCTTACCTGCCCCGAAGCCGACTTACCACATCGACCGTTCACTCCTCACCACAACCCGAGCGCACCCGCGTACGCACCACTCGAGAAGGTGTACACCGATATTCTCTTCAATCAAGAACCAGGACAAGTTACTTACAACTACGCGATCACCTTCATCGACGCCGCCACTCGATACGTCTGGCACCTAAACCTACCCAGCCGCGACATGGCACTCGTAGCGTTCACTGCCTGGCTACCAGTAGCAGAGAGAGAGTCGGGAGCACAACTGAAAAGCTTCCAGTCAGACGGAGGGGGAGAATACACCTCTCAGCGGTTCAAGCAGTACCTGGCAGAAAGAGGAATCAAGCAGCTCCTCTCCCTTCCCTACGCCCATGAGCAACAAGGTGTCGCAGAAAGAAAAAATAGGACTCTGCAGAATAGCATGCGCAAACTGTTACGTGGCATGCGGCTACCCAACCACCAGTGGCCTGCAGCAATGGACCACGCTGTCATGCTGCACAACTTGATGTCGTCGTCCTCACTTCCGAACAACGCATCACCGCATCTGCTGTGGACAAGGAAACAGGGCAGCACAAAAATGTTACGAGTTTTCGGGTGCATGGTACAGTACCGACCCCCAGAAGCACGAGCGGGAAGATTTTCACAACGCGCACAGTGGGGACTACACCTCGGCATCGAAAAGAACTACAACGCGTGGAAAATCTTCGACGTCCACTCCAAGGAAATAGTAGCAGCACGTGACGTAATCTTCTACGAACGACTCACATTTCAGACGTACCTTGCCAACTTGCACGAAAATCAAGATCCCACAGGTGGTTTTCGTGGTGACCGAGCCTTCGCCTCAGCAGCGGACGAAGCAGGCTGGGACGAGCAGAATGTAGACAACGCATCAGAAGAAGCCGGACCTCTCCCATTTAGCTTCGTCAACGTCCCCATGGACGAAGAAAATCCTCGCGAAAGCGCCGACGCCGAAGTCTTCTACCACTTTGCCGACAATGGTTACGTAACACCTGCGACTGTCAACACCAACAAAGCAGAACGGATAGGGCCGAATTTCATACCCAACCCAGAAGCGGGAGATGGAGCAGCTTATCCCGAGGACACAACTCTTCCCCGCTACTCACAGATTGGACTGCAGATTCTCGGCCTCGTCACCGCAGTCCACGGCAACGCTCTTCCTAAAGAGCCTGCGACGGTTCAGCAGGCTCTGGGGGGGGAACACAGGGAGAAATGGCGTGAAGCCATGGACAGAGAATTAAAGGCGCTGGAGGAACGTAACACCTGGAAAGTCGTTCTCGTTAGCGTGGCAAGGAACAAGACCATTCTCACTGGGAAATGGGTCTTCCACATCAAAACGAAGGCAGACGACACAGTTGAGAAATTCAAAGCACGCTGGGTCGTGCGTGGTTTCGATCAGGAGCACGGACGAGACTTCACCGAGACATTCGCCCCCGTCAGCCGACATACCTCACTCCGAATTCTCCTCGCAATCGCCGCTATGAAGAAGAAGAAACTACGGCAAATCGATGTCGCTAACGCGTTCCTCTACGCACCTGTCGGCGCGGAAATCTTCATCGAGCTTCCACACGGTACCCACGGAGAACCTGACCAAGTCTGTCAATTGCTAAAATCACTCTACGGGATTAAGCAAGCTCCGCGGCTATGGCAACAGTACCTACACGCTCGACTCACTCGCATCGGATTCCGCCAACTGCCTCACGACCAATGAATGTACCTACTCACCAAAAATGCCGACTACATCCTGCTGATCGTCTACGTTGACGACCTAGTCTACATCGACTCTACTGACGACATCACCACCTGGTTCGAAGGGGAGCTACAGAGGGACCTCACACTCACCGTCTCCTCTACCGTCACACAGTACCTCGGCTTGAACATTCGGGAGGAAGAAGGCGCAATCTACCTCAACGCTGCTAAATACGCCGACACCATACCCAAACGCTTCGCGCTCACACCTACCACTATCTATACGCCCTACCGCTACACGACAAACCACAATGAAGGGTCCTCTCTACTCAAAACCGCCGGAATACGCGACTACCAGAGAAAGCTGGGCTGCCTTCTCTTCGCAGCCGTCACCTGCCGCCCAGATCTATCCTACTCTGCAAGTCAACTCGCCACCTACCTCAAAATACCCGAAGCAGAACACCTGGCGGAGCTCGACTGCGCTCTCCACTCTCTCGACATATCTTCAATATCTTGAGGTGCACCCTTTTGGCGAGCTTCGAAATCACTTGAGGCTTGACACCAAGGCTCGGGCCTTCATCACAAACTCATCCTTGAGTTCTTGATGGGTCTTCTGCACACACCTGCGACACGCCGAACGTTCGACACAGGACAAAATAGAAACCGCGCACGACAAAATAGAAACCGTGCGCAAGACACAAACGACCGCGTAACACGCGTCTAGCGATAACTCGCTATTGATTCGACACACACACTCGACATCATGACTCAACATTCACACACAATTATAAGCATGAAATATATATTATCCCATGCCCTCATACCATTCCATACACACACACATGCACGCACACGGACAACAAGCCGAATGCAAACCGTAGGGTTGCACCAACAAACTCCCCCTCGGATTGTTGGCCTTAGGATATGTTGCTCTCTTAGTTCAGAGCCATCCCAACCAGCTTGCAACACTTCCAATGCTGCTGCTCCACCAGCCTCTTAGTCATCATGTCAGCCGGCTGCCCCGTGGTCTTCACGTACCGCAACTCAACTTCACCCGCGGTCACCATGCTCCTCGTCCAATGCCACTTCACCCTCATGTGCTTTGTAAGTCCATGCAACACAGGGTTCTTAGCAAGAGCAATGGCACCCTGACTGTCACAGTAAAGTGGGGTAGGTCCTTGCTGCTCCTCCCCCAATTCAGCCAACAAACGCCGCTGCCACACAATCTCCCGTACGGCACGGAAGAGTGCCATGTACTCGGACTCCACCGAGCTCAAAGCTTGCTCAACCTGCTTCTTGCTCTCCCAAGCAGTTGGGCCTCCACCAACACAGCATATGAAGCCTCCCACACTTGTCATGCCCTCTGGTTCCGATGCATATGAAGCATCTGAGTAGGCGGTGAGGAACAAACGCCCGGGTTCAACACCATCCGCGCCTTTTTGGCGCCTTTGTGCCGCCGCCGAGTATTGCAGCCCAACGGTCGGTGTTTGGCCAAGATACTTGGCCACCCTCATTCCAGCTGCTACGTGCTCCTCATTAGGGCATTGCACAACCCTAGCCAGCTACCCGGTAGCAAACGCGACGTCCGGTCGGGTGTTTACCGCCGCATACATGAGGCTGCCCACCAACGAGTGAAAATGGCGCCTCTCCTCTTCTCCAACGCTCTCCTCCTCTGGCCCCTTCACACACTTGAACCCAGAGGGAAAGGGAGTAGCCACATGACCTTCACTTTGGCCGAAGTTGGCGGCCAACGCCTCCAGGTACTTCCGTTGGTGCACTCGCATGCTCCGCTTCTCCACGTCTCGTTCGATGTGGAGCCCAAGGTAGAAGTTCACGTCACCAAGGGACTTGCACTTGAACTTTTCTTGCAGCTTCAGCATCACCTCCTTCACAAGGTCAGAAGAGGGTGAGAAGATGAGGATGTCATCCACGTACACCACCATGAAGCTCCTCTACTCCCCCTCGCCAAGCATGAACAAGGAGTGATCGGCCGTTGAGGGAGTGAAGCCGATCCCCTCCAACACCTCGCGCAGCTTCATGTACCATTGCCTAGGGGCCTGCTTCAGCTCATAGAGGGCCTTCTTCAGCTTCCACACTCTGCCACTACGATCGTCAAACCCCTCTGGCTGCGCCATAAAAATCTCCTCCTCAAGGATGCCGTTGAGGAATGCCGTTACGATGTCCATTTGTTTTACTGCCCATCCTTTGATGGCGGCTCCCGCGAATAGGGTTCGCAACGTCGTCGGCTTCACCACAGAGGCAAACAGCTCCTTAAAGTCCACCTTCTCCTTCTGCTGGTACCCCTTGGCTACAAGCCTAGACTTTTAGCGCTCGATCTTGCCGTCGGCATCCGACTTGATTTTGAAGAGCCACTTGGACGTTATCGCCGTACGCCCCTCCGGTAGCTCCACCAATTCAAACGTGTCATTCGCCTTGATGCTCTTCAGCTCACTCTCCATGGCCTTCTTCCACTTCTCAGCATCACTACTCTCCAAAGCCTCCTTGAGAGTTGCTGGTTCTCCCGGCATCTCCACCGGAGAGAAGAACGCGAAGGCACACTCCTCGTAGTCACTCTCCTCGCCGTCTCCGACCATCATTGCCGCTCCGGCCAGGGCTGTCTTGCCCTGCTTTCCCAGTGCATCATAGGTCAGCCTATTAGGGGGTTGAACTCTCCTCTTCCCCCTTCCTTCCTCCTCAGCTGCAGGGACTTGAAGGCCTTGGCGTTGGTGCGGTGTGGCTCGGATCCGTGGAGCGCTCGTAGTGCGAGAAGGAAGTGTTGGTGCACGCTCATTTGCTGCACCTCCTCCTCTTTTTCCTCTGCATCCTTGGCCTCCTCTCCCCCATTCACAAGGGAAGATTGCCTTGTGGTGGTGCTGCCGCTGCTCAACTCCAAAGGCAGCTCCACGTGCTCCAAGCCGGAACTCTTCACCTCTCCAAACCGCACGCCTATCTTCGCCTCATTCTCCGCCTTCAAATCCTTGTACATGAAGTTCTCCATGAGCTTGCAGTCCCTGCTCACCAAGAACTTCTTGGTGAATGGGTCCCAAAGAAGCCACCCTTTGCTGTTTTAAGCCATGCCCAAGTGCACAGCCCATATCGCCTTGGCACCAAGCTTGTTGTGCCGAAGATGCTTAGGCACGAGCGCCATGCACATGCACCCGAACACCCGAAGCATATCCACCTTTGGCTTTCTTCCAAGCCACTCCACATAGGGCACCCATTTGTCTGCTCCCACATGAGTCAAAACTCTGTTCTTGGCCACACACGCGCCCCACACCGCATCAGGCCAGAAATAGTCGGGTAGCCCGGCTTCAATGAGCAACCCGCGTGCCGCCTCCGTAATCGTCCGATTCGCTCGCTCGGCGATGCCGTTCATTGCAGGGGAGTATGGCATGGTGAGGGAGTGCCGAATACCATTCTTCTTCAGCCACAACCCAAACTCCTTGCTCAGGAACTCTCCCCCTCGATCGGTGCGGATTGACTTGATTAGACGGTCTTGTTGCCGCTCCACCATCGGGAACCAATCCGTCTTCAACGTTTCAGCCACGTCGCTCTTCTTGGCCAGCACATACACCCAAGTCATGCGGGTGTAGACGTCAACAATGGTGAGAAAATACTCAGCTCCAGCAGCTCCAAGCTTCAGGGGGCCCACCACGTCCATCACCACCTCATCAAGCGGTGCCTAAGCCGTCGCTTCCGAACTAGAGAACGGGAATCGGGTGAACTTGGCTTGCATGCACGTCGGGCAACCAAGTAACTCATTGGGCTCCCCCTTCACACGTATGCTAGCAACCATCTGTTGGAATCACTGAACAGGAATGAATGAACTAACAGTGAAAACAGTACGAGTACCTAACCCTAGAATTGTGTACCCCCTATAGGCTAACCCACTGTAGCCTAAACTAACACAACATATATATAATGTTTGACACACCCCCATAGGCAAAGTGGGGGAGAACTAGGGGTCACAAGGCCAGTCAAAGCACAGTAAGCAAAACAAGCTCAGGGTGGATCTCAAGGATACCACACAAATTCCGAGCACAAGCAAGTGGTCACAAGACCAGTTCACATGCAGGTTTATAATAGAGAAAAAGGTACAATGATCACAACCTAGAAAGAGTAAACAAGTAGGTATATACATAGAGATCACATTACAAACAGACTCAAGAAGTAAGCAAGTGAGGTCCAGTAGGCACAAGGCCTAGAAGAGTGCAAAAGCGCTGATGGTCACAAGGCTGAAGCGCCTTGGTGAACACATCAGCAGTGTTGGCCTCACAGGCCACGTAGCGCAAGCGAAGCTGACCACGCTACTGCAGCTCTCGAGCAAGGAAGTAACGCAGAGCAATGTGCTTCGTTCTGTGCTCCAGTCTGTGCTCCTCACACAAGGCAATGGTTGCCTTGTTGTCGACGTACAACACTGGAGGAGAACAAGGCTGCTCTCCAAGGTCGGTCAGCAAGTAGGTGAGCCAGCGTAGCTCCTGGGCCGCCATGGCTGTGGCATAGATCTCAGCCTCAAAACTAGAGCTGAGAACAAAAGAAGAGCGAGTAGAACGCCAAGAAACTGAACCAGAGCCAAGACTGAAGGAGTAACCCTGAGACGACCGCTGAGTAGCCTGGTCGTCTACCCAAGAAGCGTCTGAGTGCCAAGTGAGAACAACTGGGACTCGCCCTCCAAGCACTAGCCCCATGCCCGACGTATTGCACAAGAAGCGCAACACCCTCTTAGCTGCATCCATGTGCTCCTTCCGGTGACGGCCGGGAGCGACATAGCGTGCAAGAATGCTGAGAGGGTACGCAAGGTCTGGTCGAGTGCAGGTCATCAGGTACATGAGGCAACCCACAAGCTCTGGATACGGGCCACTCGGCTCTACGGACTCATCCGAAGGCAGAGCTGAGAGCGAGTGACCGGTAGGCAGAGGAGTGGGCTAAGGCGAGGAGTACGTGAAGCGGAAGCGCTGAAGGACCTGCTGCACCATGTGTGACTCAGTTAAGGTGATGGTGCGGCGTGCTCTGTCCCGGGTGATCCGCAAGCCAAGATAGCTTGTCAGTTCACCCAGGTCTGTGCACGTGTGTCTCTTCTGCAGCTCCGACATCACGTGGGCGAGTGCCACAGTGTCAGCAGTAGCAAAGACCAAGTCGTCGACGTACACAAGGACGTAGAACGGCGGCAGTGAGGTGTCGGTGCGTAGAAACAGCGAAGGGTCAGCAGTAGAAGGCGCGAACCCAAGAGCCGCAAGCGTAGTCCTCAGTGTGTCGTGCCACTCACGAGGCGCCTGGCAGAGACCGTAGACTGGCCGTCGGAGGCTCCATTGGGTACAAGGAGGGAACGACCTAGTGAAGCCAGGTGGACGGCGCAGCCAGATCTCGTGCAGGCTGCCCTACAGGAAAGCAGTGCTGAAGTCAAGCGAGTGGAGCTCGTAGTCACGCTGATCGGCGATGTGCAGCAGAACCCGAAGAGTGGTCATCTTCGGGGTCCGGGAGAAGGTCTGGAAGAAGTCAACTCCCTCTCGCTGACTGAAGCCTCGTGCAACGTAATGCGCCTTGAAGACAGGCGGAGAGCCCGGCGGCCGCTTCACTCTGAAAATTCACATGCCACTGACGATGTTCGCCCCAGGCGGGGGAACCTCGTTGACGTAGGTGCCTGTGGACTTCCAGGAAGCCATCTCTGTGTCCATGGCTGACTGCCACTGAGAGGAGTAGGGACCGGCCATTGCCTCTGCGTAAGAGCGTGGGGTCGGGATGTCTGGTGCATCCGGGTCTCCCTCAAGGGCAACAAGCATGGACACGAGATGGGGCAAAGCGGCAGCAAAGCACTCAAACTCCTCTTGCCTGTCCTCAAGGACGTAAGTGCCAAGCGCACACTCACCCCTGACGGACGGAGGACAGACAGACTCAGACTCAGCAACCAGGCTAGCAGCGTAGTCGAG
This sequence comes from Closterium sp. NIES-65, assembly GCA_948144175.1. Classification (NCBI taxonomy): domain Eukaryota; kingdom Viridiplantae; phylum Streptophyta; class Zygnematophyceae; order Desmidiales; family Closteriaceae; genus Closterium; species Closterium sp. NIES-65. The sequence continues at coordinate 465,608 of CANXME010000298.1, read as the reverse complement.
AGGACAGCGAGCAGCAAAGTCGACAAGCTCAGCAACTAAGGCAGACGCAGCAGCAGACTCAAAGGAAGGGTCAGTGACAATAGTAGCCAGGAGACGCGTGACAGTAGGACTGGCAGCACGAAGAGAGTCTGACCCAGGGTCAGCAAGAGCAGGAAGAGACGAAGCAGGAGGAGACGATAGTGGGACATGCTGTGGAGCAGTGGACGGACGAAGCGCCATCCGGTGAGTGCCTGGGACAGGAGGAAGACGCTGACGCTGGACACGACTACTAGAGAGAGCAGTGCGGACAGGCGACTCTGGACAAGACTCAGGCAACGCAGGACGAGACTCAGGCTCACGACGCTCAGTAAGACCTCCAGTCGGACCAGTGTAAGGAGCAGGACCAGGGAGAGAGGAGGCAGACGGTAACGGCGACTGCAGCTGGACAGACGGAGGACACGCTAAGGAGGGAGGAGGACAAGGAGGAGGGAGCTGACCAAGAACCTGCTGAAGGAGCGGAACAAAGTACGGCCAAGACCGTGCAGCGACACCAGAGCCAGCAGGGACACCCGCACGAGGTTACGCAGCACCACCAGCAGCTCCAACGCCCGGGTCCGCAGCTCCAGCGGCAGCTCCAACGCCCGGGTCCTCAGCACGAGCAGCAGCTCCAACGCCCGGGTCCGCAGCACCAGCAGTAGCTCCAACGCCCTGGTCCGCAGCATGAGCGGCAGCTCCAACACCCGGGTCCTCAGCACCAGCAGCAGCTCCAACGCCCGGGTCCTCAGCACTAGAAGCAGCGCGAACAGCAGCGGGGTCCGTAACACGTGGCACGCCACTCCGAAGAGTGCAGCACCGCTCGTACTACTCACGGATCCGCTCGCGGGAGGGGAGCTCCCTAACGGGAGAAGAAGCACTAGCACCAGTCCCGGCAGTACGTCCGGCACGAGCGGAACCCCTCCGGAGGGTGCAGTACTCTAAGTCCCACGTACGCAACTGCTCCGAGGAGAGGGCTCCTCCAGGTGTAGGACTCCCAGGCTCAGTACCTCCAGACCCAGAACCCCCAGACTCCAGACTCTGCGGCTCAGCACCACGAGGCTCCACACCCCCAGGCTCAGCACCCCTAGGCTCCACACCCCCACGCTCCACACCCCCAGGCTCCACACCTCCAGGCTCCACACCCCCAGGCTCCACACCCCCAGGATCAGCACCCCCAGTCTCAGCACCCCTAGTAGGACGAGAGTCGACAGCTACCTCAACAGGCTCAACTGGGTCTACCTGAGACACACCTGAAGGAGCGGCACCCTGAGGGGGGAGAGGGTGTGCAACGGCAGCACCTGACGCGAGGAAGAGAGGCGGGGGGGGGGAGCGGGGCAGTGCGGTAGGGGAAGAGGCGGTAGTAGGGGACGGACTCGTCAAAAGTGACGTCCTGGGAGGGCAAGACTCGGCGCGAGGTGGCGTGGTAAAACTGCCAACCAGACGCGTCCGGGACAAAGCCGAGGAAGACACAAGGAACAGCACGGGAGGAGAGCTTGTCTACAGACGTATCCCGGACAAAAGCTCGAGACCCCCAGACCCGGAAACGCGACGCGTCGCCAACCTCCCCCGTCCACAGCAGCGTGGGCGAGGTCTCTTACAAGGAGACACGGGGCCAGAGGTTGAGCTGATGTGTAGCGTACCGGACTGCAAACGGCCACAGAAAGTGGGGGGCAGCCGCATGGTTCAAGGAGGTATGAGCGACCTCCATGACCAGGCCAATGCGGCACTCTGCAACCCCATTCTGCTGTGGAGAGGCCGGAAGCGTGAACGACTGCTCAATGCCGTGCTCAGCACAGTAGGCTGCCAAGAGGTCGGAGGAGAACTCACCACCTCTGTCAGAGTGCAAGCGTAGGACAGGAAAGTCCGAGTGAAAACGCTCGCTGAGCTGGAGACGGGCTCTGCGAATCCAAGGGATCAATACATCAGGGACCTCACCCTTGGTGCGCAAGGGGAAGACCGAGGTGTAGCGCGAGTAGTCGTCAACAACTATCAGGAAGTACCTCTCCTGACCCTGACCACGGACGCGGGCTGGGCCTCACACGTCCATGTGGAGCGTCTGCAAGGGAGCAGTCGTCGGGGGAAACGAGGAGGAGTGAGGAGCGGCGCGCTGCCGTCCCTCGACACAGGGGAGACAGGTAGGAGCAGGCGAGGGTGGGAGGGCAGGAAGGACCCTGGGCAGGCCAGAGACAAGGTACCGTGAATGCATGGCACGATGCCGCTGCACAGACGGGTGGCCAAGGCGGTTGTGCCATAGGACAGTCTCGTGTGCCAAAGAGTGGCACGAGCAGGGGGCGGACAGCTGACCTGACGCGGACGCGGACGCAGACGCAGCAACCTGAGGGGACTCAGTAGTCAGTGTGTACAGGTCCGACCCCGGCTGCCGAGTGAAGGTAGCCAAGTGACGGCCCGTACGAGCACACGTACAGTGTGTCACGCGCTCATAGGCAGGGTTGAACTGGTGGACACCCCCGTCCTGGAGCGCACATCGTACCACCAAGTTCGTAGAGAACGAGGCGAGGTGGAGACCTGACAGTGTGCCCGACGGGACCGCAGGGCAGGGAAGGACAGTGGAAGAGGTCGCAATGACCGGACCCCCAGAGGGGTCAGCAAGGGAGACAGCAACTGGCCGAGCAAGCGGCTCAAGGGCAGTGCGGTCACGAAAGAAGCAGCGAGAAGCACCTGAGTCCAGTTTGAAGGTGTGCAGTGCGGTAGTCGACGCAGTACCAAGGGGGGGAGACACACGAGCACCTAGAGCAGCAGCCTCACCAGCACCTGGGGTAGCCGACACGTGAGTACCTGGAGCGGCAAACGCACTGACCCTAATGCCCGGGTCGGGCGGCACACACAAGTACTCAGCACCCTCTCCACTAGTAGACATCACATACATGGCAGATAGAATAGCATCAAAGTCTAGAGCATTGACATCAATCCCCTTCTTCAGGAGATCAATCCAGCGGGGCAGCTCAGTGGCTTGAGGGAACTGAACACGCCAAGCGTCGTCGAGACGAGCAAAGCAGCGCTGTGTGGCGTGTGGTCGTCCACACTCCTGACCAGTGCGAATGACGTACGTGCAGTTAAGACCACCCCCACCCTTGTGCTGAGAGTACCACTCAAGGACCTCATGGGGCGAAGGAGTGTGCAGCTGGCCCTGGCCACCGCCAGCGCCTCCACGGCCACCACCACCGCTGCCACCTCCTCGACCACCCCAACCCCTGCCGCCGCCTCGTCCACCGCCACCCCAACCGCCGCCTCCACTCCTACCACCTCCCCCGCCGCTGCCGCCACCACCCCCACCGCTACCACTCGCCCCTCCAGCCGAGCCACCACCCCCACTGCCTCCACCGCCCCCACTGCCGCCTCCCCCGCCGTCACCGCCACCACCCTTGCCTTCTTTGCCCTTGCCGCTGCGGCGCCCGCTCGAGGCAGACGCAGCGCCGACCTTCTCAGCACCGAGAAGGTCGACAGCAGCAGCAGAGGCGACAGAGGGAAGAAGGGGGGAAGGAGAACACCCCTCAAAGAACGGGGTACGGGGGTCGCCACGAGAGGCACCTACAGTGACTATGCTAGTCTCAGCTGCAAGTAGCTCTTTCTCGAGGAGGGCAATGGTGAGCTCAGTGGGGCAACGAGCTAGGAAGTGGTCCCTGACAGCACGCAGTGTGTCAGGGAGGTGGGTGACTAGGTGGTAGAGAGTGAGCCTGAGTGGAGGGGGGTGCGTGGTAAGGAACTCAGTAGGCATGGCGGCACGGAAGCGGGCCTCACTAGTACGGAGATGCGTGATGAGGTCAGCGACTGTGTGAAAGGAGGCCAGGCCGGGAAACAGGTAGGGGAGGGAGAGACGGCCTAGTGCGGCAGAGGTAGGTGAGGAGTAGCGAGCAACTAAAGCTGTGTATAGTGCCTGTGCAGTCTTGTGCTGACCAAAGTGCTCGCGTTCGTCTATCGGCAGAGAGTTGCGAATAGCGAAGCGAGCGTGGGCATCACGAGTCTGCCACTGTGAGCGAGTAGTGCTGTCAGCAGTAGCAGTAGGGGCAGTGATATGGCCTAGGGCGTGATCGTACAGTGAGATGTCATCCTTTGCTGTGAGCTGTAGGTAGAGGTGCACGTCATCGAGCCAGGTGTCAAACTTCACTGGGCAGCCCTCAGTATTGAACACGAGAACCTGTGGGCTAGCCATAGGAACAGCAGAAATAGCAGCAGTAGCAGTAGGAGAAGCAGGTAGGACGAACCAGTGAGGGCAGGGCGGCGCGGCTCGGTTCAGGTCGGGTCGCGCGGTTTGGCTAGGTTGCACGGCTTGGCTCGGGGCGCGCGGCTCGGGTCGCGCGGCTCGGGTCGCGCGGTTCGGCTCGGTGCGGTCACGGGCTGCGGCGGGAATGGGCCGCACGGGGCCTCTAGGAGCGGCGGGAACGGGTCGTCCAGGGCCTCTAGGTGGTGGGCACGGGTTGGCGAGGTCGGCACGGGGCCGGTTGGGGCCCTAGAGGGGCGAGCGCGGGGCCGATCGGGGCCTGAACGGGGCTAGCGCGGGGCAGACGGGGCCTGAACGGGGCTAGCACGAGGCCGACGGGGCCTGAAAGGGGCTAGCGTGGGGCCAACGGGGCCGGAAACGGGGCCGACGGGGCCTGAAACGGGGCCGACTGGGCCTGAAACGGGGCCGACGGGGCCTGAACGGAGCTAGCGCGGGGCCGAACGGGGCCGTAACGGGGCTAGAATAGGGCCGACGGGGCCTGAACGGGGCTAGCAAGGGGCCGACGAGGCCTGAACGGGGCTAGCGCGGGGCCGACGGGGCCTGAAACGGGGCCGATGGGGCCTGAAACGGGGTTAGCGCGGGGCCGACGGGGCCTGAAACGGGGCCGAGTGGGCCTGTAACGGGGCTAGCGCGGGGCCGATCGGGGCCTGAATGGGGTTAGCGCGGGGCCGACGGGGCCTCAGAGGGGCTAGCGTGGGGCCGAAGGGGCCTGAAACGGGGCCTCTAGGGGCGTGACACGCCAAGGCGCCCTAGGGCACAGATAGGTAGGTAGGTAGGTAGTTACGTAGTGGTGGGCCCTTAGAAAATTTCGGTCCTAGGAAGGACCTGCTCTATACCATGTTGGAATCACTTCACAGGAATGAATGAACTAACAGTGAAAACAATACAAGTACCTAACCCTAGAATTGTGTACCCCCTATAGGCTAACCCACTGTAGCCTAAACTAACACAACATATATATAATGTTTGACACCATCTCATTCTTCACTAGCTGCTGCAAGATGGGCAGGGCCACATGCCCCATGCGCCGATGCAAGGTGAGCCAATCACACTCCCCCGTAGCCGTAGTTGGATTGGAGAATGCCGCGCTCGCAATAGCGCCCCACATACTCTCTCCGTAGTCCTCCTTCGCTGCTGCCTCAGAGTTCTCCTTACCCTTTTACTGCTCCTTGGTTGCTGCACTACTCTCCTTAGGTTCACTGAACTTGCTGGTCCCTCCAGGTTTGCTCTTCTTGAGCTCATTCTCCTTAGCGCGACCGTTCGTGCCATCGTCGCTACCAACCGCTCCATCCTTGGTGCTGATGCTTGCTGCCACTTGCCTCTCCTTAGGCGTAGGGACCATTGGGATTTGCCACATCTCGTTATAGACATCCGTGTCCTCATGAAGGTCCCAAAGAATTCGATCGCCAAGCCTTGCGGTGTAGGTCTTGGCTCCCTTCGAGTTCGTGTCCATGCCGGCCTTTGCCAACCGCCGCACGGAGATCAGGTTCGCAGCAAGGTTGGGCACCCAAAGCACATTCTTGAGGCCCACCATCTTCCCATCAGCACCCTTGAACATGGCCTTGCCCATGCCTTTCACCTCCGCTCGCTGCCCCAAAGCCGATGTGACATGCTTCACCGGTGACGGTTCGAGTTCGGTGAGCAAGTCCGGGCGAGGTGTCATGCTATAGGTAGCGCCACTATCGATCACCCAATAGTCCAGGAGGTGTAGGGTCACCTTCCCCACAGCTGCTGGCTCCTCAAAGCCTTCATCCTTCTCTGGACAAGCTGGTACTTGCGTCGACACGAAGTAGAATAGACCCGGGTACCGATCGTCGCTCGGGTCCTTGTCGTTGTCTCCGCTCTTCATGTTTGCAGCTCCGCCACCGCGACCGCCACGGCCTCCACGGCCTCTTCCTCTCCCTCCTCCTGCTCCTCTACCCTCCTGGCCTTGAGCAAGGGTCCATTCTTCAGGGAGTTTGAAGCCATCACGCCACATGTGCCCGGTCTTGTGGCAATAGTGACATTCACCGTCAAATTGGTCGCGACCGCGACCGTAGCTCTTGCCGTCGCTGCCACTCCCGCGGCCTCCACTGAAGTTGCTGCCACCAAACCTTCCTCCCCCTCGTCCTCTGCCTCTTCCACGACCATATCCATGGCTGATGCTCGCTGCCCCTGCGCCATCAGCACTCGCCAACTCACGGCGGCGGAAATCCTCTTGAAGGATAGCTCGCTTCACGTCTTCAAGCGAGAGGCGGGGCAAGTCGCGATTCAGGTTGATGATGAGCGAGGACCATGACTCAGGGAGTAGGGCCAGCAACTTGGTATTCTTTTGGAGCTCACTATAGTTCAAATCAGCTCCCTCAAGCCGAGTCAACAAGTCGAAGAATTTCTGCACCCCTTCTTCAACCGCTTCATCCTCTTCAATTCGTAGCGTCGCCATTTGCCGTTCCAACACCACAGCTACCGCCGCTGTTGTAGGATCGTGTACACCCTTGAGAGCAGCCCATGCCTTTGGTCCCTTCTCTGGTTCACGCTGGAATGGCTTGATGTGATGGATCTGGCTGCTCCCCAACGCTTGCCCTAGTAGGAGGTAGCCTTGTGCGCTCTTCCGCACCCACGGGCTCTTCTCCGGGTCGTTCTCGGGGCGCTTCTCCGTTCCTTCCATCACCTCCAGCAGGTCATAGTGATCAAACACGTTCTCCATTCTGAAGGACCACTCAGCGAAGTTGTCACCGTTGAACTTGTCAAAGCCAAACACCCTAGGCTCATCCCTAGATGGGCCAACACTTAGTTGCACGGGCGCCATGGCTGAGTCACGGAGTTGGCCTTGAGCTTGGGCTTCTCCACTGCCACCAGCACCTCTGCCACCCCTTTTCTCAGGTCCAGCCATTGTCGAAACTGCTCCAAGGGGCTCTGATACCACTTGTTATAGTCACAGTAGGCTCCAATGTGCCAAAAACGAAAGATAGAGTGCACAGTCGGATTTCTGCACAGCGGCTTCAAACGTTCAAAGCAATCTGCTCACAACTCCAAATGACTTCATTCAACTCAGATCTGGAGCGCCTCAACGTTGCCTACAATAGGCAATTTAAATCGCACGCTTTCATTAAGAACTAACGACACAACGTTGGTTTGAACGAACGACACTATGGCAGCAACATAGTCTTAGAACACAAGATAGGAAGAGTTAGGAAGAGTTACGAGTTGGGAATGACTCCCAGCTCATACAAACCCCAAGAGCCGAGGTACAATGATGTGGAACAGTTCCATACGGTCCCCAACCACGAAGGGTCTCGAAACTACCCTTCACTAGGGCCTACGCCAAGTGAAATGTTACACTACACAAAGTAATATAAATATCTTCAATATCTTGAGGTGCACCCTTTTGGCGAGCTTCGAAATCACTTGAGGCTTGACACCAAGGCTCGGGCTCTTCATCACAAACTCATCCTTGAGTTCTTGATGGGTCTTCTGCACACACATGCGACACGCCGAACGTTCGCCCTAGGAGGGGACCTGCTCTGATTCCATGTGAAAAGGAGAACGTGAATGTATCAACTATGAATGAAGTGAGTACATATAGGAAACCCTAATTGGGTTGTACCCCCTATGGGATACCCCACTATAGCCTACACAACAACATAAGCTATAATGTTCTAACATTAACGGCGAGAACGGTGACAACGCCAACGCTTCAATTCGTCCCGACGACGGAAATATTACCCGCGAACCCGCGGGCAAACGCCGGAACAAGCGTCGTGCAGACGACGAGGAGTCGAGCCCGATCGCCGTCGGGTTGCACCAACAAACTCCCCCTCGGATTGTTGGCCGTAGGATATTTTGCTCTCTCAGTTCAAAGCCATCCCAGCCAGCTTGCAACACTTCCAATGCTGCTGCTCCACCAGCCTCTTAGTCATCATGTCAGCCGGCTGCCCCATGGTCTTCACATACCGCAACTCAACTTCACGCGCAGTCACCATGCTCCTCGTCCAATGCCACTTCACCCTCATGTGCTTTGTAAGTCCATGCAACACAGGGTTCTTAGCAAGAGCAATGACACCCTGACTGTCACAGTAAAGTGGGGTAGGTCCTTGCTGCTCCTCCCCCAATTCAGCCAACAAACGCCGCTGCCACACAATCTCCCGTACGGTACGGAAGAGTGCCATGTACTCGGACTCCACCGAGCTCAAAGCTTGCTCAACCTGCTTCTTGCTCTCCCAAGCAGTTGGGCCTCCACCAACACAACATATGAAGCCTCCCACACTTGTCATGCCCTCTGGTTCTGATGCATATGAAGCATCCGAGTAGGCGGTGAGGAACAAACGCCCGGGTTCAACACCATCCGCGCCTTTTTGGCGCCTTTGTGCCGCCGCCGAGTATTGCAGCCCAACGATCGGTGTTTGGCCAAGATACTTGGCCACCCTCATTCCATTTGCTACGTGCTCCTCATTAGGGCATTGCACAACCCTAGCCAGCTACCCGGTAGCAAACACGACGTCCGGTCGGGTGTTTACCGCCGCATACATGAGGCTGCCCACCAACGAGTGAAAACGGCGCCTCTCCTCTTCTCCAACGCTCTCCTCCTCTGGCCTCTTCACACACTTGACCCAGAGGGAAAGGGAGTAGCCACATGACCTTCATTTTGGAGATGGGCCGCTGGGGTCGAGGCGGAAGAGGAACCCTGTCCTGGACCGTCGATTGTCAGGGTCAGCGGCGTGATCGGCATCCACGTAGCCGACGAGACTGAAGGATGTGGTTGGGATGGTGGAGTAACTGAGCCCGACATTGGGCGTGGAGGTCAAGAATTGAAGGGCTCGCTGAAGATCTGAGAGATTCTCAACCGTTGGTTTGCGTGAATACTGAGCCAACTGGCTCGCAATGTAGGAAAGGTTGGGCCTACAGGTAACGGATGCAAAAAGCAGGCATCCCAACTGCTGCTGGTAAGTGTGAAGCCCAGCAGGGGACAGGGTTTTGTTATCAGGCTTGTGGTTGGGTCGTGGAGTGCGGTAAGGGGTGGAGAGTGGTGCAGGCACAATGTTGAAGTGCTTGCTAAGCTCCTCCGCATACTTTGCTGCGGAGATTTGAATGGCTTCTAGCGAGTAGGTGATGTTGAGTCCGAGAAACTGCTTCACGTCATGATTGCAAATGATGTTGACGCGCCCTGCGAGGCTTCTCTCAAATTGCTTGAGCAGTTCATTGCTTGAGCCTGTGTAGAGAAGGTCGTCGACGTAGACCATGAGGAGGATGTATTCGCCGCAGATATCGCGGCGATACATTCGAGGATCGTGAGTCAGCTGCTTGAACCCGATTTCAAGCAGTATGTTGTGCAGGTACTACTGCCAGAGTCTTGGTGCCTGTTTGATCCCATAGAGGGACTTGCGTGGCAGACAGACATGTGGGTCTCCGTCGCCGTAAGTGTGTGGCTGTTCCACGTAGATCACGTCGTCCACTAACGCGTACAGGAACGCATTCTTCACATCGATCTGCCGGAGTGGTAGGTGTCGTTGTCAGGCATATATGCTATAGTCTGTGTGGGTTGTAGTGGGGCAGTTCATATGGGGTACAACACTTTAGGGTTTACTACTTGTACTTCTCATTCTGCTCAATGCATTCATTCCTCGTTTCTTATCATGGTATCGAGCAGGTTCCCTAGTGGGAACGCTACCTAGGGCCCACCACTATATTTTTTTTTCCAGCCCGGAGCGCGCTTCACTCCTGCCAGAGTCGCGCTGTGTGGGCCCTCCCTACCTTCGCGCCGCCCTTAGTGGCCCCTCTCACGACCCCTTACGCCGCCCTTACGGCCCCTCGAACCGCCCTTACGGCCCCTCGCGCCGCCCTCTACGGCGCCTTACGGCCCCTCGCGCCGCCCTTATGGCCCTCGCGCGGCCCCTTTCTGCCCCTCGCGGCGCCCTTTCCGGCCCCTTACGGCCCCCTCGCCGCCCCGTTTAGGCCTCTTGTGGCCACTCTTCGGCCCCGTCTAGGCCCCTTGCGACCCCTCTACGGCCTCGTCTAGGCCCCTTACGGCCCCTCTGCGGCCCCGTCTAGGCCCCTTGCGGCCCCGTCGCTATCACCTGCGGCCCCATCGCTGCCACCTGCGGCCCCGTCGCCGCCACCCGCAGCCCTGTCGCCGCCGCTTGCGGCCCTATCGCCACCGCCTGCGGCCTCGTCGCCGCCACCTGCGGCCACGCAACTGCCACCTGCGGCCCAGCCGCCACCCACGGCCCCGTCGCCGCCACCTGAGGCCCCGTCGCCGCCACCTACGGCCCCGTCGCCGTCATCTGCGGCCCTGTCGCCCTCCCCTAGCGGCCCTATCACCGCTCAGCCGCCCAGCGACTGAGCCGCCGAGCAGCCCAGCCGCCGAGCCGCCCACCTGCCGAGCAGCCGAGCCACCTAGCAGTCGAGCCGCACAGCAGCTAAGCCGCCGAGCAGTCGAGCCGCCCAGCAGCCGAGCCGCCCAGGAGCCAAGCCGCCCTGCCGCCGAGCCGCCCAGCAGCTGAGCCGCCCTGCCGCCGAGCCGCCGAGCCGCCCTACTGTCGAGCCGCTGCTGTTCCTACCGCTGCTCCCTGGCCCTCCTTCCTCGGACTCGTGAGCTCACTACCTACTAGGCCACTGTAGCCATGGCTACCCCTAGTGTCCTTACTTTTGATTCTGAGGGCCGTGCCGTTGACTTTGAGGTTTGGGTCGATGACCTCCAGCTGTTTCTCCAGTGCGATAGGGCAGATGGACTCTCTCTGTTCGATCTCACCTCTGGTGCCTCTCCTGCCCCGCCTACTACTCCTGACAGCACTGTTCGCTCACAATGGGCCACACGTGATGCTGGTGCTCGCCTTGGTGTGCGTTGCCACTTACCGACCACTGAGCGTGCAGAATTTAGCCGGTACAAGAGTGCTCAGACCTTGTACGACGCTGTAGTTGCACGCTACTCTTCCCCTGCCACTGCTGCACTGAGCCGCCTCATGCTACTGTACCTCTTCCCTGACCTTGCTGCCTTTCCCACAGTCGCTGACCTCATTACGCACCTCCGCACTAGTGACACTCGCTACCGCGCTACGCTTCCTGCTGAGTTCTGCGCCAAGAGCCCCCCCCCCCCCCCCCGATACATCACCCTCTACTACATAGTCACCCGGCTCCCTAACTCTCTCCGCCTAGTCAGGGACTACTTCCTCTCAGTTTGCCCCACCACTCTCACCGTTGACCTCCTCGAGAAGGCCCTCCTAGCACCCTGTCAGGTCTCTATCTCCCCTGGTTCTCTACGAACTTGGTGAGTGGAGCTGATCTACAGGATAGGGGGGTTGACCAGTTCACTCCTTCGAGTCAGTGGGTAACCCACTACACGTGTGCTTGGACAGGCCAACACTTGGCCACGTTCACCCGTCGGCCCTGGTAGAGCCTGTACACACTTACTACTGAGTCTGCTGCGACTGCAAAGTCTGGTCAGGTCGCTGCGTCGAGTCAGGTGTTTGCTGCAGCGTCCAGGTCTGGTCCTGAGGCTGCTCCCTACTCGTGCCGTCTCCTGTCCCACCAGACTCTCCTCTGGCACCACCGCCTTGGTCACCCCTCCCTTCCTCGTCTCCAAGGCATGGCCTCCCATGTCGTTGTCTCTGGTCTCCCCCAGTCTCTCCCTCCCCTACCTCCGGGGCCTGCCCCTACCTGCGTCCCCTACGTCGAGGGGCGCCAGCGCGCCGCCCCTCACTCCTCCGAGTTTCCTCCGACAGAGGCTCCGCTGCAGACTCTTCACATAAACTTTTGGGGCCCCGCGCGCGTCCGTGGATAGGGGCACGAGCGTTACTTCCTGTTGGTGGTTGACGACTACTCGCGTTACACCACAGTCTTCCCCTTGCGCAGCAAGGATGACGTCACTAAGATGTTGATCGACTAGATCCGCGCACCTTGTCTCCAGCTCAGAAAGAGTTTTGGCTTGGACTTTCCTGTTCTACATCTGCACTCTGACTAAGGCGGGGAGTTTTCCTCCGCCCGTCTGGGAGCCTTCTGTCGTGCACAGGGCATCTACTAGACCTTCACGCTTCCGGCCTCTCCACAGCAAAATGGGATTGCTGAGCGCCGCATTGGCATGGTCATGGACGTTGCTCGTACGTCCATGATCCATGCAGCCGCCCCCCATTTTCTGTAGCCGTTTGCGGTTCAGTACGCGGCGCATCAGCTCAACCTTCAGCCCCGGGTCTCCTTGCCAGAGATCTCCCCCACTTTACGGTGGACGGGGAAGGTTGGCGATGCGTCTGCGTTTCAGGTCTGGGGATCTCGGGCGTTTGTCGCGACTTGTCAGCGGACAAGCTGTCCCCCCGTGCTGTTCCCTCCGTCTTCCTTGACTTCCCCCCTGACGCGTCTTGTTGGCAGTTTTACCACCCCACCTCGCGCCGTGTTCTGTCCTCCCAGGACGTCACCTTTGACGAGTCGGTACCTTACTACCGTCTCTTCCTCTACCGCACTGCTCCTCTCCCCCGCCGCCGCACTTCCTTAAGCCAGGTCCTCCCCCGGTAGACCCCCTCGCCCTTCAGGGTCCTTCCCCGTCAGGTGTGTCCTAGGTAGACACAGTCGAGCTTGTCGAGGTAGCTGTTGACTCTGGTGCTGCTAGAGGTGCTGAGCCTGCAGATGCCGGGTCTGGGGGTGCTAAGCTTGGGGGTAAAGAGACTGGAGGTGCTGATAGTGGGGGTGCTGAGACTAGGGGTGTTGAGCCTTGGGGTGCTGAGCCTGGAGGTGCTGAGTCTGGGGGTGTTGAGTCTAGAGGTGCGGAGCTTGGGGGTGAGGAGCCTGGGGGTGCGAAGCCTGGGGGCGCTGGGTCTGCTCGTTGGCCACCGGCGGTGCTTCATCGAGGCGGGAGCCACTCTCTCCACAGGAGCTGCGTGAGTGGTTTGCTCGGCGCTGGAGCCGTGCTGCTGGAGCTAGAGGTACTACTGTTGCAATTGGTCCCGGAGGTGCTCGTACTGGATGTGCTGGAGCTGCTGGGCCTGGGGGTGCTGTTGGGGCTGCTGGAGTTGGCCCTGCTGGAGCTCCTAGCGGTACAGGAGCTGCCGGTCCTGCTGGAGTTTGTGCTGCTGGAGCTGCTGGAGCTGGAGCTGCTGGAGGTGTTGCCGCTGGTGGTTCTGCTCGCTTTGGTGCGTCTGAGGGTGCTGGAGTTGGCACTGTTGGAGTTGGAGGTGCTGCTGGCGCAAGTGCTGCCACTGGGGGTACTGGTGCTGTCTCTACTGGGTCTGGAGGCGCTGCCCGACTGTGGCCGTACTTTGTTCCGCTACTTGAATAGGTTCTTGGTCTCTTGCCTTCTACTGGTGCTGCTCCTCCCTTAGAGTGTCCACAGCCTGTCCACTCACAGTCACAGTTATAGCCCGCCTCCCCTCTACCTGCTCCTTCTCCCTACAATGGTCCTACTTGAGGTCATGCTGAGCGTCGTGAGCCTGCGTCTCGTCCTACGTCGCCTGTTCGTGCTACTCGCACTAGTCGTCATGCTCCGGGTCCTCCTATGGTCCCGAGCACACACCAGATGGCATTGTGTCCTTTCCCTGCTCCTCTGCGTGTTGCGTTGCCGTCCCCCCCGGAGTCCTCTCTTCGTGTGCTTGCTGACCCGGAGTCTGACTCTCTTCGTGCTGCCACTCCTACTGTCACGCGTCTTCTGGCCACTGTTATTACAGACCCTTCCTGTGAGTCCACTACTGCGTCTGCCTTACTCGCTGAGCTTGTCGACTTCGCTGCTCGCTGTCGTCTAGACTACGCCAATAGTCTTGTTGCTCAGTCCAAGTCTGTCTGTCCTCCGTCCGTCGGGGGTGGGTGTGCCCTTAGGACGGACGTCCTTGAGGACAGGCAGGAGGAGTTCCAGTGTTTTGCTGCTGCTTTACCTCATCTCGTGTCTACGCTGATTGCCCCTGAGGGAGACCCGGATGCACCAGACATCCCGACTCCTCAATCGTACGCTGAGGCGATCGAGGGTCCCTACTCCTCTCAATGGCAGTCAGCCATGGACACAGAGATGGCTTCTTGGAAGTCCACAGGCACCTACGTCGACGAGGCTCCCCCACCTGGGGCGAACACCGTCAGTGGCATGTGGATTTTCAGGTTGAAGTGGCCGCTGGGTTCTCCGCCTGTCTTTAAGGCGCGTTACGTGGCTCGAGGCTTCAGTCAGCGGCAGGGAGTTGACTACTTTCAGACCTTCTCTCTCACCCCGAAGATGACCACTCTTTGGGTGCTGCTGCACATAGCCGCTCAGCGCGACTATGAGCTTCACTCTCTTGACTTCAGCACAGCTTTCCTGCAAGGCAACAAGCACGAGGAGATCTGGCTGCGCCGCCCACCTGGCTTCATTGGGTCGTTTCCTCCTGGTACCCAGTGGAGCCTCCGATGGCCAGTCTACGGTCTGCGCCAAGCGCCTTGTGAGTAGCATGACACACTGAAGACTACACTTGCGGCTCTTGGGTTTGCTCCTTCTACAGCTGACCCGTCACTATTTCTGCGCACCGACACCTCTTTGCCGCCGTTCTACATCCTCGTGTACGTCAACGACCTGGTCTTTGCCACTGCTGACACTGCTGCACTCGCCCACGTCAAGTACGAGCTGGAGAGGAGACACACGTGCACAGACTTGGGTAAACTGCGCAACTATCTTGGATTGCTGATCACCTGGGATTGAGCACATCGCACCATTACCTTGACTCAGTCACACATGGTGCAGCAGGTCCTTCAGCGCTTTGGCGTCACATACTCCTCGCCTCAGGCCACTCCTTTGTCTACTCGCCACTCGTTCTCGGCTCTGCCTTCGGATGAGTCCGTAGAGCCGAGTGGCCCGTACCCAGAGCTTGTTGGCTGCCTCATGTACCTGATGACCTTGCATACCCTCTTAGCATCTTGGCACGCTATGTTGCTCGTGGGAGACACCGACCAGAGCACATGGCTACAGCAAACAGGGTGTTGCGCTACGTGTGCAGTACGTCAGGCATGGGGCTAGTGCTTGGAGGTCGACGTCGAGTGGTCCTCACAGGTCACGCTGACGCTTCTTGGGCTGACGACCAGCCGACATAGCGGTCGTCACAGGTTTACACCTTCAGCCTTGGCTCCGGCTCTGTTTCATGGCAGTCTACCCGCTCGTCTTCTGTTCTCACCTCCAGTTGTGAGGCTGAGATCTACGCGGGGGCCATGGCCGCTCAGGAGCTATGCTGGCTCACCTACCTGCTGACTGACCTAGGAGAGCCGCCTCGTTCTGGTCCAGTTCTGTACGTAGACAACAAGGCCATGCTGGCCTTGTGTCGGGAGCACAGACTGGAGCACAGAACGAAGCACATTGCTCTTCGCTACTTCCTTGCTTGTGAGCTGCAGCAGCGTGGTCAGCTCCGCCTCACCTACGTGGCCTTTAAGGCCAACACTGCTGATATCTTTACCAAGGCCCTTCCGCCTTGTGATCATCAGCGCTTCTGTGCTATGCTAGGTCTTGTGCCTACTTGGCCTCACTTTCTCACTTCTTGACCTTGTTTGTACTGTACTCTTTCTATACCTGCACTTTCTTTTTTACCTTTATATATATGATCTTGCATGTGAGCTGGCCTCGTGGCCTTGCTCTTGTGCTCGGACTGTGTGGTGATGTCGTGATCCACCCTGAGCTTGCTTTGCTTTGCTTGACTGGTCTTGTGACCCCTTGTTCTCCCCCACTTTGCCTATGGGGGTGTGTAAGGCATATATGCTATAGTCTGCGTAGGCTTTAGTGGGGCAGTTCATATGGGGTACAACACTTTAGGGTTTACTACTTGTACTCCTTATTATGCTCAATGCATTCATTCCTCGTTTCTTATCAGTCATGCGGCTGCGATGGCAAGGAGAATTCTGATGGACGTGTGACGGCTGACCGGTGCAAATGTCTGGTCAGAATCAATCGTGTGCCTTTGATCGTAGCCGCGCACCACCCAGCGTGCCTTGAATCACTCAATCCTTCCGTCGGCTCCTGTCTTCACTCGGAAGACCCATTTGCCGGAAAGAATCCTTCTCCCCTTTACTGCTGCACGGTCGAGGAGCACCCAGGTGTCATGTGACTCAAGTGCCCGGATTTCCACATCCATTGCTTTGCGCCACTCCTTGTTGTGTGGGCCTGTGAGAGCTTGCCGTGGGTTCTTAGGTTCGATGATGCGCGGAGCAGTGGAGATGGCAGCGTGTAGTCCAAGTAGCTAGAGACTGGTGACAGTGCTATCGTGGCGATGTTGAGTGACAACTTCCTGCACGTCGTCATCATCGCCTTCGTGTTCAGGCGGTGCTGGCGGTGCTGTGTCTCCACCGCTTGTGCTTCCTCCTGCTGCGCCTCCTCATGTTGCGCCTGTTCCTCCTTTACCTGAATCATCGTCTTCGTCGTCGTCGTCGTCGCGGAGATCGCCCCTTGTGAACTCGCCTCTGGGATCCTGCTCCAGATTTGCTGCTACTCCTTCGTCCTCAGGTGAGGCATAGCTGTGGCCCTCGTTGGCGTAGACGCGGTTTGCATTCGTCTGCTCATCGTCACAAAATTGTTGCAGAACTAGTCGCTCGTAGAAGATAACATCGCGCGCATTCTTGTATTTCTAGCTTAGAAGATCCAGGATGATCCACGCTTTGTGTTCGCGGCTGATACCGAGATGGATTCCCCAGCGCGCGCGGCTTTTGAACTTCCCGATGGTTGATGTTGGCGGTCGGTATTGAACCATGCAGCCCCAGACGCGGCGCATGGACGTGTCCCCCTTTCTTCCCGTCCATTTCACGTGCGGCGAGGAGTTGTCGGTGATTGCGGTGGTTGACAGCAGGTTGTGCACCCGCACGGCATGGTGCATTGCGTAGGTCCAGTAGATCGGCGTGAGCTTTGCCTGCCGCATTAGCGCCCGTACCTTCGTCATGAGACTGCGATTTGTGCGCTCCGCTACGCCCTGCTGCTGGTGCCCGTAGGGGAGGGAGATGTGATGCTCGATCCTCTTTTGCGCGAGGTAATCCTGCAGTTCCTTGCTCATGAACTCCGCCACACTATCAGATTTTCAGATCTTCAATCTCTCCCCAGATTGCCGCTGCGCGTGCGCCAGCCACAGACGGAATGCTTCGTAGGCTCTGCTACGCGCTTCCACGTTTACAACCCACATGTGGCGCGTTCCAGCGTCGACGAAGGTGAGTGTGTAGAGTTCGTCGTTGATGCCGCAGTGTCCTACGTTGAGAAAGCCACTGTAAACCTTCTCAAGTTTGGCGTAGCGATTGGTTCCTAGCTCAAGTAGGGGGAACGGCTAGTGACTCAGCGCAGCTTCAGGGCAGACAGTGCAGCTGAGCGGGTGAGTCCCTCCTCTCACTTCGGAGCCGTCAGGGCGCAACAGCGCGCCAGGTGCAAAGACGCCGGCTTTGATGCAGTTCTTCAGGGTCACGCGCGAAGGGTGACCTAGGCGCTGATGCCAGATGGCGGCGTCGGCGCGGAATCCAGATGTGCACATGTAGCGCTCCAGTGCGGTTGCGGAGTCTTCGTCAGGTGCCGGTGCAGGTGTAGGCACTGCTCCCTCGTTCTCTTCTTCTTCCTCGTTCGCCGTCGTTAGCATGAGGGCGAGAAATTCTTTGTCACGGATGATGGAGTAGGGGATGTTGGTTCCGGGGATCGTGCCAAGTACGAACACCAGTTCGCGTGGTTCAAGGGCAGGTCCGTAGACAGTGCGTCGCGGGGTGAGTGGTTCACTTCCCCAGTCAATGGTGTCCCAGGGGTCACTACCTAAAGGGATGTCAGGCGGCGGTGGTCCTAACGCAGGGCGGCGCGGAGGTCGTCCGAGAGGAACAACAGGAGGTTCGACCTCAGGATACGCAGGTTCTTCTTCCTCTTCCCCCCTTTGATCCTCGCTGAAAGCTCCCCAGCCGCTCGTCTCGCCGCCTTGTGCGGCGCCCCATCCGCCGATATATGCGCCTGTTGCTGCGCCCCATCTGCCGTTTGCGACGCCCCAGCCGCTGGTGTCGCTCGTTCCCCATACGCCGGCGCTCTCCCACCCCCCTTCATTGGAGGCGCTTTCCTCGTCCTGCTCCCAGGCGAGCGTTCCGCATGCCTCGGCGAGGCTCTTCCGCCAAAGCTCTTCGGCTTCTTGTTGCGCCAATGCCTCTTCTTCCGTGGGCGAGAGCCGTTTCTTGGAATCGCGTCGGTGAGAGTAGATCTCTGCCGCCTTTCATTCGGTGTAGGGCCGGGGATTCCCATGCGCGTCGAAGGTGCCAATGCCAACGCCGCGAAGCATTCCTTGGAGATGCTGGGATGCGGGTCCGGGAAGAGGGTGTTCCGGTGTGCCGAATACGACCCGTGTAGCTGTTTCCAACTCCAGTTGGGAGAGACCCTCTTGAGGCGGTGCGTCTCGCTCTGTTTCGCGAATGGCGGCAAGGCCACGGCCGGCGATCGCGCTCGTCGAAGACGTTGGTGTGTGGCAGTCCGTGCAGACGCCGTCGGGATCGGGGTCGTGCGGCGCGAGCTCGCAGGGGTGTGAGTGGTGTGGCACCCAGGGGCGCCCATCAGGGTGCTTCCAATCGCGGCGATGAATGTGTTTGAAGCGCAGGAGGACAAGGTCAATCAATTCATGCGAATCGCCGCTGCAATCGGGAATGTTGAAGTCGAGAACGTATACGCCGTTCTTGGCGCGCGCCCGTCCGATCTGCTTGCGCTTCTTGTTCAGCATCGTGAAGTGGAGCAAGATGTCGCGCGTCTCGGGGTCGATGCTGAGGATGACTCCGCAATCCAGGAGTTGCGCCGCCGAGAGTAAATTAAAGCGCAGGTTCTGCACAATCAACACGTCGTTAAGTGTGATGTGCGTTCGGCTCCCTCGTGCCTTGAGCACCACGATACCTTGCACGCTTGCGCACAGCCGCGTGTTGTTCGCCACTATGACGTACGTGACGACGGGAGTGGAGACGGCGTTGTCAGAATGTTATCTTATGTTCTAGCCTGTAGTGGGGTGCTCTATAGCGAGTACAACCCTTCTAGGGTTTGCTATTTGTATCCCCATTTCTGCTAGCTCAACCCTCTTTCTTTCTTCTAATTTTGACATGCTATCAGAGCAGGTCGATCCTCTTGGATCGACCCTGTGGGTGGGCTTACCACCTCCTAGCTTCCGCTGCTACCACTGCAACTACTCTCTGAGCCGCACGCCCCGTGGCGTGCGGCATTTTTTCTTCCCGCCGTGCGCCCCGAGGCGCGCGGCGGTTTTCTGCCCGCTGTGCACCCCGAGGCGCGCGGCGGTTCTCTGCCCGCTGTGCGCCCCGAGGCGCGCGGCGGGCTTCGGCCCCGTCGACCCGCGCGTCGCCCTCGGGAGGCGCTGCGACGGGCGACGGGGACCCGGTCGTCACCCCCCGTCGCCCGTCATGGCCTACGCGCGGCCCGTCCAGGCGGCGCGCAGCCCGTACGGGCTGCGCCAGGCCCGCGCGCGGCCCATATGTGCGGCGCTAGGCCCGCGCGCGGCTCGGGCCGCCTCCCTACCTGCGGCCCGTCGCCCCGCCGTCCCGCCTCCCTACCTGGCCGCGGCCCCGTCGTCCCGTCGCCCTACCTGCGGCCCCGGCCCCGGCCGCGTCTCCCTACCTGCGACCCTACCAGGCCCGTGGTGGGCCCCTTCCTCCACACCGCCTCCCCCCCCCCCCTTTTCCCGTCGCTTGTCGAGGCGACCTGAGGGGGCGGGCGAGCTGTGGGGTGGCGCGTATGGGGGTGGCAATTTCTCATTCCTCCCTTTTGCTCCTCCTCCTCTTTCGTCTCCCACTTCTGCAGCTGTCGCTGAGGGGGGTGGATGTGTGGGAGACTGGGGTTTAGGGTTTAAGGGGGGTGCGTGGGAGTGAAGTTGGCGGTGTAGCAGCGGGTGTGTATCAGGGGGGTGGGACTGTTTGCGGGAGGTTGAGTGGAGGCTGCCAGCTTGTTGCCAGCAGCACCTGTATTCCGGGGACTTCCCCCAGTAGCCCAGTCGTAGACTTCTACGCCAGCCGCCCGTGGGTCCGTTGCTCGTCTGCCGCTACTTTAGCCACGGGGCCAGTTACTCCAGTAGTCCGGGGGCTTCGCCCGGTAGCCGCTGTGCCAGTCTGCCTCCTGTTGCCCGTGTGTCTGCAGCTTCAGCCGTCGCCTCCTATCTTCTCTCCTCTCACTCTCTCTCCTCCTCACTTGCCCGTTGTGACTACCACTAGCTTTGCTCATAATTCTGAACTCTAAACTATTTCTTCTTGAACTTGTGCTCAGAATGTGTGGTGACATTGTGATCCACCCTGAGCTTGTACTGTTTTGCTTGCTCTGCTGATTACACCCCACTTTGGCTGTGGGGGTGTGTCAGAATGTTATCTTATGTTCTAGCCTGTAGTGGGGTGCTCTATAGCGAGTACAACCCTTCTAGGGTTTGCTATTTGTATCCCCATTTCTGCTAGTTCAACCCTCTTTCTTTCTTCTAATTTTGACAGGCGTTGGATATGTAACGCTCGGAGCCCACCATATGCTGCCCACAGTAGCTGTCCAGGTACCAGTTGTTGTAGCGCCTGTTGTCGTTTCGCGCGAGTAGCGCTAGTCGCGGAGCGACGATGTGTGGAGTGTCTACCTTCAAAAACTGTTCGCGCGCGATCCAGTCGATCGGTGCCGGCCGCATGTCAAGTATGTGCGGATGGCTCTCAAGCAGCGGGACTGGTAGATTCCAGTCCTGGTTGTCGTCATCGCTGTAGTCGTGATGCGTGCTGAATGGATTGTTGTTCGGAGATGCCTCGATTGGGTCGGCCGCCAGCTCAGGTGAGAGTAAGCGTGCGCACGAGCGACGAGAGCCGCTCGTTATGGTCATGTTCCCCATGACGTTGCGGACGTATGCAGCTTGTGATGAATTCTGCTGCTGCTGAGTTGTTGGATTCAGGTTGCGCGGTGGGGGTTGATACCCCTGGGCGGAACACGTGTCGTTTCTCGCGTCTTGTCGGCCGGACCAAGTGCTCGGATTGGTCTGGCGAGGGCGAGATCGATGCTTGCATTGATTCGCCAAGTGCTCGAAATTTCTGCAGATCTTGCAGTAGAGGCGATGCGGTCGTCGCTCTTCCGTGTTGTCTGCGTAGAATGCGAGAAATTCTCTCTCTCGTCGTGGCGCTGGTCGCTGCTGGTCCATATCCCGTTGTTCGACGAGGAGGGCGGCGCAAAGGGCGGCCTCCGAGATGACCCCCTGCTGTCGGAGAAGCGCCTTGCAGGGCTGCCACTCTAGGCCGAGCCCTTGGAGCACGATGTTCACGAAGATCTCCTCAGAGATCGAGCTCCCCAATTTCGCGATTTGATCGCGTAGACTCTCCTGGTGCCATCCTTGTTTCCAGTAACTACTGGAGGAGGCGGCTCGACAACACTGAGTTCTTGGGTTGGTATACGCCATTTAGGTGGCGCCAAGCGTTGAGGGCTGGAGCATGGGAGGTCTTGTATGAGCGAATCCTCAATTGCTCCGTCGGCGACATGTTCCGCAGAAGAACCCCATACGCCATCAGGGACTCGTTGTAGTGTTTGGTTTTTGCGTCGTCAGTATCTTCCATAGGCCCCGAGTAGCTTCCGTCGAAATAATGATAAATCTGCGCGTTTTGCAATAGCAGCTCCAGCTCAAAGCTCCAGATATATAAGTCTTTGCCGTCAAAGCACACACTTGTCTTTATTTTTTATATGCTCAAAAACCTTGATTGCGCAGAGAGAATTGCTTCATCGCTAGGACAGGAAGTCTTGGGGGTTGCGCCGTTTGTATCTAGAGAGAAGCCTTGCGAGGCGGAGTTCTGGCCGTTTGAGGCCGGTTGAGTGGGTTGGGAAGAGGTTCCCGCATCGCCATTCCGTAATGTCTGGAGCCCTTGCTCCAGGCTCGTGGGTCGCTGAAGCAGTTGTGCGAGGACGGCGGAAGGAATCGTCGTCGCTTCCTTGTTTGTCGCAGCCGGGTTGGGCTGTGCTTCAGCCGTCAGATTCGTGTGACCTCCAGATCCTCCGGCCATTCTTACACGTGATCGTGTGCCGGACGCCACTTTCCGAATGTCGCAGATTTCGGAGATGGCGGTGCAAAGGATTCCTGAATCGCTCTCATACCATGTTGAAATCAGAAAGTGATCGTAACCATGATCACCTCATGAAGGTTCGCACAATTCTAATCTAGTGGTGGTGGGCCCTTGGCCTCAATAGCAGAGTGAATGTAAATGCTTGAGATAATAAATGTCAGATTTATATGACATAGCAATTGTAGGCTATAGTGGGGTAGCACATATGGGGTACAGCTTTCTAGGGTTTGCATTTGTACCCAACTTCACTTAGTCATTTTCATTCTCGTTCTAAGTTTCTCAGGGTATCGAGCAGGTTCCCTCGTGGGAACTGTGCCTAGGGCCCACCACATCGAAACTTTTTTTTCCTGCCCGGAGCCCGCTCCTCGAGTCGCGCTCCTCTCTCTTCCTTCGTCGAGCCGCCCTAGCGGCCTTCCTTGCGGCCCCGCCCCCCTCACTTGCGGCCCCGCCGCCCTCAGTTGCGGCCCCGCCCCCCTCTCTTACGGCCCGTCGCCGCCCTCAGTTGCGGCCCCGTCGCCGCCCTCGGTTGCGGCCCCGTCGCCGCCCTCACCTGCGGCCCGTCGCCGCCCTCCCTTGCGGCCCCGCCACCCTCTGTTGCAGCCCCGCCGCCCTCACCTACGGCCCCGTTGCAGCCCTCAGCTGCAGCCCTGTCGCCGCCCTCACCTGCGGCCCGTTGCCGCCCTCACCTGCGGCCCCGAAGCCGCCCTCAGCTGCGGCCCCGTCGCCACCCTCACCTGCGGCCCGTCACCGCCCTAACCTGTGGCCCCAACGCCGCCCTCAGCTGCGGCCTCGTCGCCGCCCTCACCTGCGGCCCGTCGCCGCCCTCACCTGCGGCCCCGATGCCGCCCTCAGCTGCGGCCCCGTCGCCGCCCTCACCTGCGGCCCCGCCACCCTCAGTTGCGGCCCCGCCGCCCTCACCTGCAGCCCCGCCGCCTTCAGTTGCAGCCCTTCCCCGCCCTCACCTCCGGCCCGCCGCCCTCACTTGCGGCCCCGCCACCCTCAGTTGCGGCCCCGCCGCCTTCAACAACTGCAGCACCGCCCGCCGCCCGAGCCGCCCAAGCCGCCCGCCGCCCGAGCCGCCCGAGCCGCCTCACCCAGCCGAGCCGCCGACCGCCGCGCCGCCCTGCAGAAGCACAACCGAGCCTCCCAGCAGCAGAGCAATCGAGCCGCCGAGCCGCCGGGTCCCCCTGCCGCCGAGCCGCCCGGCCGCCGTGTAGCCGAGCCGCCTAGCAGTCGAGCCGCCGTACCGCCCAGCCACTCTTCCGCTGAGTCGCCTGTGCAGCAGTGTCCGGTAAGCTCACCTCTCTCACTGCACTGCCCATTCCCTACTACTTGCACCGCTGGTCTACTGTTGTCATGGCTACCCCTAGTGTCCTCGCTTTTGACGCTAAGGGTCGAGCCATTGACTTTGAGGTCAGGGTCGACGACCTCCAGCTGTTCTTACAGTGCGATAGGGCAGACGGTCTCTCTCTCTTTGACCTCACCTCTGGTGCCTCTCCTGCCCCTGGTGCTGATGCTGACCCCACTGTTCGCTCTCAGTGGGCCACGCGCGATGCTGCTGCACGTCTTGCTATGCGTCGCCACCTCCCTACCACTGAGCGCACGCACTTTAGTCAGTACAAGAGTGCTCAGACCTTGTACAACGCTGTCGTTGCGCGCTACTCTTCTCCTGCCACTGCTGCACTGAGCCGCCTCATGCTACCGTACCTCTTCCCTGACCTTGCTGCCTTTCCCACGGTCGCTGACCTCATTACGCACCTCCGCACTAGTGACACTCGCTACCGCGCTGCGCTTCCTGCTGAGTTCTGCGCCAAGAACCCCCCCCCCCCATGTACATCACTCTCTATTACGTAGTCACCTGTCTCCCTGACTCCCTTCGTGAAGTCAGGGACCACTTCCTCTCAGTCTGTCCCACCACTTTCACTGTTGACCTCCTAGAGAAGGCCCTCCTAGTAGCGGAGAAGAGCATAGTCGCTGTAGGTGCCTCTCGTGGTGACCCTCGCACCCCCATCTTTGAGGGGTGTTCCCCTTCCCCCCTTTTGCCCTCTGTCGCCTCTGCTGCTGCGGCCGACCTCGTTGGTTTTGAGTCGGTCGGTGCGGCATCTGCCCCTAGCGGGAGACGCCGCTCTGGCAAGGGCAAGGGGGGCAAGGGCGCGGGTGGAGCTAGCGGGGGCGGTGGAGGTGGCGGTGGAGGCGGCGGAGGGAGTGGTAGCGAGGGTGGAGGTGTCGGTGGCAGCAGTGGAGGCGGAGGCGGCGGAGGCGGTAGCGGTGGGAGCGGAGGCGGCGCAGGTGGCGGCGGTGGAGGAGGCGGCGGTAGAGGAGGTGGAGCTGGTCGGGGTGGCGCTTCACAGCGGAGCGGCTCCGGTGGTGGTCCGCGCCAGCAGCACCACCAGCAGCAGCAGCAGCAGCAGCATCACCAGTAGCAGCAGCGGTCTCGAGACATCCCCCCACCTCAGCAGCTCCGTGAGTGGTACGCGCAGCATCAGCGTGGTGGGAGTTTTGGTCCGTGCACCTACGTCCTTCACACCGGCGACCGCGCGGGTGAGCAGTGTGGGGGTGCCCACCCAACCCAGCGCTGCTTTGGCCGCCTGACAGACGCTTGGCGTCAGCAGTTCCCGGAGGCTACTAAGATCCCCCGCTGAGGAGAGCTGTCTAGGGCAGGTGTAGCCATCTATGATCTTGACTTTAATGCTATTTCTTTTCCTGCAATGTATGTTGTAACTACTAGTGATGAGGGTGACTGTTAACCGTGCTTCCCGCCCGACCCAGGCATTGAGACTGTTGCTCTAGGTACTGGTGAGGCTACTGCTCTAGGTGCTAGTGAGGCTGCTGCTCTAGGTGCCCGTGTGTCTGCGTCCTCAGGTGCTGGTGAGTCTGCGCTCTCAGGTACCGCGTCGGCTTCGGCCTCCCTCACCTTCACACTTGACTTAGGGGCTTCTCGCTCCTTCTTTCGAGACCGCACCACACTCACGCCGCTTGGTCGGCCGGTTGCAATCTCCCTGGCTGACCCCTCTGGGGGTCCTGTCCTCTCTCACTTCTCTACAGTCCTCCCGTGTCCAGCTGCCCACTACTCGGACGCTCGCACAGGCGTCCTGGGGGCACCTGGCCGCGTTTACACGTCGGCCGGGGTTGAGCCTCTACCCCCTGCCCACTGAGTCTCCTCCTGTCCCTGCGTCTGGCGAGGTAGCTGCGTCGGGTCAGGTGTTTGCTGCAGCGTCCAGGTCTGGTCCTTAGTCTGCCCCCTGCTCGTGTCGCCTCCTGTCTCACGAGACAAACCTGTGGCACCACCGTCTTGGTCACCCCTCCCTGCCTCGTCTTCGAGGCATGGCTTCTCGTGTCCTTGTCTCTGGTCTTCCCTGGTCCCTTCCTCCCCTTCCTCCAGGGCCTGGTCCTTCCAGCGTCCCCTGTGTCGAGGGGCGGCTCCGGGCTGCCCCTCACTCCTCTCAGTTTCCCCCGACAGAGGCCCCGGTGCAGACGCTTCACATGGACGTGTGGGGCCCGGCCCGCGTCCGTGGACAGGGTCACAAGCGCTACTTCCTGCTGGTGGTTGACGACTACTCGCGTTACACCACAGTCTTCCCCTTGCGCAGCAAGGGCGATATCACTGAAGTGTTGATCGACTGGATCCACTCAGCTTGTCTCCAGCTCATGAGGAGCTTCGGCTCGGACTTTCTTGTTCTGCGTCTGCACTCTGACCGAGGCAGAGAGTTCTCCTCTGGCCTTCTGCGAGCCTACTACCGTGCGCGAGGCATCCGCCAGACCTTTACGCTTCCTGACTCTCCACAGCAAAATGGGATTGCTGAGCGCCGCATTGGCATGGTCATGGACATCACTCGTACGTCCATGATGCATGCGGTTGCCCCCCATTTTCTATGGTCGTTTGCAGTTCGGTACGCGGCGCATCAGATCAACCTTCACCCTAGAGTCTCCATGCCGGAAACCTCCCCAACTTTGCTGTGGACGGGGAAGGTCGGCGATGCGTCTGCGTTCCGTGTCTGGGGATCTCGTGCGTTTGTCCGCGACTGGTCTGCGGACAAGTTGTCCCCTCGTGCTGCTCCTTGTGTCTTACTTGGCTTCCCCCTTGATGCGCCAGGGTGGCAGTTCTACCACCCCTCTTCTCGTCGTGTTTTGTCCTCCCAGGACGTCACGTTTGACGAGTCGGTCCCCTACTACCGTCTCTTCCCCTACCGCACTCCTTCCCTCCCCCCGCCTCCGCTCTTCCTTGTGCCAGGTCCCCCCCCGGTAGACCCCCTCCCCCCTCAGGGTCCTGCCCTTTGATGTGTGTCCCAGGTAGACGCAGTCGAGCTGGTCGAGGTTGCTGGTGACTCTGGTACTGCAGCGGGTGCTGAGCCTTGGGGTGGTGACTCTAGGGGTGCTGCGCGACTGGGTGCTGGGCCTGGGGGTTCTGAGCTTAGGGGTGCTGCGACTGAGGGTGCTGAGCCTGGGGGTGCTGAGCCTTGGGAGTGCTTAGCCTGGGGGTGCGGAGCCTGGGGGTGCTGAACCTGGGGGTGCTGAGCCTGGGGGTGTCCCGTCTGGAGCTGCTGAGCCTGGGGGTGCGGAGTCTGCGGCCGCTGGGCCTGCTCGTGTGGCGTCTGGCAGTGCTCGGCCTAGAGGTTCTCCGAATCCCTCGTCTCGGAGGGAGCCCCTCTCTCCACAGGAGCTGCGCGAGTGGTTTGCCCGGCGCTGGATGCGTGCTGCTGGGGCTGGAGCTTCTTCGGCTGCTGAGGGTGCTGGTGCCGCCGGTCCCGGAGGTGCTCGTCCTGGGAGTGCTGGAGCTGCTGGGCCTGCGGGTACGCCTGGAGCTGGAGGTACTGCCGCTGGAGGTGTTGTTGGCGCTGGTGCTGCCGGTGAGGGTGCGGGTGTGGTCACTGCTGTGTCTGGAGTCGTCGCGTGGCCTCCGCCGTACTTCGTTCCGCTCCTTCAGCATGTTCTTGGTCTTCCTCCTCCCTTAGAGTGTCCATTGCCTGTCCAGTCACAGTCCCACTTACCGCCGACCTCCCCACTTCCTGCTCCTTCTCCGTACACTGGTCCTACTGGAGATCTTGCTAAGCATCGTGAGCCCACATCTCGTCCTGCGTCCCCTGTCCGTGCTGCTCGCACTAGTGGTCGCAGTTCGCGTCCGCGTCCTCCTCCTGTCTCTGGCACGCACCGGATGTCTCTGCGTTTGTCCACAGCTCCTCTGCGTGTCCCTTTGCCTTCTCCTCCTGAGTCCTCTCTTCCTGCGCTTGCCGACCCGGAGTCGGACTCTCTGCGTGCTGCCAGTCCTACTGTCACGCGTCTCCTTGCTACTGTCGTCACTGACCCCTCCTTTGCGTCTACTGCTGCGTCTGCTCTTGTTGCTGAGCTCGTCGACTTTGCTGCTCACTGTCGTCTAGACTACGCTGCTAGTCTTGTTGCTAAGTCTGCGTCTGTCTGTCCTCCGTCCGTCGGGGGTGAGTGTGCTCTTGGCACGGACGTCCTTGAGCACAGGCAGGAGGATTTCCTGTGCTTTGCTGATGCTTCACCTGCTTACCCCTGAGGGAGACCCGGATGCACTTGACATCCCGACTCCGCGCTCTTACGCGGAGGCCGTAGAGGGTCCCTACTCCTCTCAGTGGCAAGCAGCTATGGATGTAGAGATGGCTTCCTGGAAGTCCACAGGCACCTACGTTGACGCGGTTCCCCCTCCTGGGGCGAACATCGTCAGTGGTATGTGGATCTTCAGGGTGAAGCGGCCGCCGGGCTCTCCACCTGTCTTCAAGGCGCGGTACGTGGCTCGTGGCTTCAGTCAACGGCAGGGAGTTGACTACTTTCATACCTTCTCTCCCACCCCAAAGATGACCACTCTTCGGGTGCTGCTGCACATAGCCGCTTAGCGAGACTACGAGCTTCACTCCCTTGACTTCAGCACTGCTTTCTTGCAGGGTAGCCTACACGAGGAGATCTGGCTGCGCCGTCCACCTGGCTTCACTGGGAATTTCCTCCTTGCACCCAGTGGAGCCTCCGACGGCCAGTCTACGGTCTCCGCCAGGCGCCTCGTGAGTGGCACGACACACTGAGGACTACGCTTGCGGCTCTTGGGTTTGCTTCCTCTACCGCCGACCCGTCGCTGTTTCTACGCACCGACACCTCTTTGCTGCCGTTCTACATCCTAGTCTACGTCGACGACTTGGTCTTTGCCACTGCTGATACTGCTAGACTCGCCCACGTGAAGTCGGAGCTGCAGAAGAGACACACGTGCACAGACCTGGGTGACCTGCGTAGCTACCTTGGCTTGCAAATCACCCGGGACAGAGCACGCCGCACCATTACCCTAACTCAGTCACACATGGTGCAGTTGGTCCTTCAACGCTTCGGCTTCACGTACTCCTCGCCTCAGGCCACTCCTCTGTCTACTCGCCACTCGCTCTCAGCTCTGCCTTCGGATGAGTCCGTAGAGTCGAGTGGCCCGTATCCAGAGCTTGTTGGCTGCCTCATGTACCTGATGACCTGCACACGACCTGACCTTGCATACCCTCTTAGCATTCTTGCACGCTATCTTGCTCCTAGGAGATACAGACCAGAGCAGATGGCTGCAGCGAAGAGGGTGTTGCGCTACTTGTGCAGTACGTCGGGCATGGGGCTAGTGCTTGGAGGGCAGAGTCCAGTGGTGCTCATTGGGCACGCAGACGCTTCTTGGGTTGACGACCAGGCTACGTAGCGGTCGTCACAGGGTTACACCTTCAGCCTTGGTTCCAGCTCTGTTTCGTGGCGGGCTACTCGCTCGTCTTCTGTTCTCGGCTCCAGTTGTGAGGCTGGGATCTACGCCGGGGCCATAGCTGCACAGGAGCTTCGCTGGTTCACCTACCTGCTGACTGACCTCGGGGAGCCGCCTCGTTCTCCTCCAGTGCTGTACGTAGACAACAAGGCCATGCTGGCCTTGTGTCGGGAGCAGCGCCTGGAGCACAGAACGAAGCACATTGCTCTCTGCTACTTTCTTGCTCGTGAGCTGCAGTAGCGTGGTCAGTTGCGACTTGCGTACGTGGCCTCTGAGGCCAACACTGCTGATATCTTCACTAAGGCACTTGCGCCTTGTGATCATCAGCGCTTCTGTACTCAGCTTGGTCTTGTGCCTACCTTGCCTCACTTGCTTACTTCTTGACATTTCTTGTAGTGTCACATATATATATATATATATACTTCTGCTCTTGCTTGTTTAGCCTTTATATATTTATATATATGTGCTTCTGCATGTGAACTGGCCCTGAGGCCTTGAAGTTGTGCTCGG
Organism: Closterium sp. NIES-65; assembly: GCA_948144175.1. Taxonomy (NCBI): domain Eukaryota; kingdom Viridiplantae; phylum Streptophyta; class Zygnematophyceae; order Desmidiales; family Closteriaceae; genus Closterium; species Closterium sp. NIES-65. The sequence goes on along the minus strand of CANXME010000298.1, from coordinate 436,146 downwards.
ACTGTATGGTGACTTTGTGATCCACCCTGGGCTTGCTTTGTTTTGCTTTGCTTGACTGGTCTTGTGACCCCTTATACTCCCCCACTTTGCCTATGGGGGTGTGTCAGATTATATGACATAACTACTGTAGGTTATAGTGGGGTAGCACATATGGGGTACAGCTTTCTAGGGTTTGCATTTGTACCCAACTTCACTTAGTCATTTTCATTCTCGTTCTAAGTTTCTCAATAAAAACGTGCGGTACAAGGAATATAAATATGAGTACAGGGGAATTCAAAACGACCTAACTAGCCATGTACTCAAGGGGTACGTTCCCTTATTGCAGCGAAATCCAATCGTGCGATTCCGAGTGGTTACGTAACTGTTCGGGCAGAATCCTCGCCACTGCTGCTGCCTGATGCTGTCTGCCCGACGGTCCAGATGCTCCTCGTAATCGTCTGTCTCTTCGCCTTTCTTCTGCCTTTTCGTCTTCACTCTCGATAGTGCGTGTTTTGGCTTTGCTACGGTGAAGAGTCCGCAACAGTGTTTTTCATTAACCACTATTCGTAACATTTTGTAAGCTAAGTTTTTTATACCAGCATGATAAAGCAGCACTCATAACAGGGTCTGACAGGGCGAATCTCGTGTAAGGGCAAATCTGTCAAACATTATATATATTATGCTTGAGTAGGCTACAGTGGGTTAGCCTATAGGGGGTACACAATTCTAGGGTTTACTACTTGTACTCATTTTACTTCTAGTTCATTCATTCCTGTTCGCTTATTCTCACATGGTATAGAGCGGGTCCTTCTAAGGACCGTTTTTTTTTTGCCCACCGAAGCGCGCCCCGAGGCGCGATTTTTTTTAGCGACCCCTCGGGTCGCCATTTCCCCTGCGGCCCCGCCGCCTCCACTGACGCGGCCCCGCCGCCCTCCCTTACGCGGCCCCGTCGCCGGCTCTCACGCGGCCCCGCCGCCGGCTCTGTCGCGGCCCCGCCCCGGCCTTTACGCGGCCCCGCTGCCTGCTTTCACGCGGCCCCGCCGACGGCTCTGTCGCGGCCCCGCCCAGGCCCTTACGCGGCCCCGCCGCCTACTCTCACGCGGCCCCGCCCCGGCTCTCACGCGGCCCCGCCCTGGCTCCTACGCGGCCCCGCCCCGGCTTTCACGCGACCCCGCTGACGGCTCTGTCGCGGCCCCGACCCGGCTCTTCCATGGCCCCGTCCCGGCTCTTACGCGGCCCCTGCCCCGGCTCTCACGCGGCCCTGCCGCCGGCTCTCTTGCGGCCCCGCCCCGTCTCTCACGCGGCCCCGCCGTCGGCCCTCTCTAGGCCCCGCCGCCGGCTCTCTTACGGCCCCGCCGCCGGCCCTGACGCGGCCCCTGCCCCGGCTCTCAGGCGGCCCCGCCGCCGGCTCTTTTGCGGCCCCGCCGCCGGCTCTTAAGCGGCCCCGCCCCGGCTCTTACGCGGCCCCGCCGCTGGCCCTCACGCGGCCCCTGCCCCGGCTCTCACGCGGCCCCGCAGCCGGCTCTTTTGCGGCCCCGCCCCGGCTCTTACGCGGCCCCGCCCCGGCTCTCACGCGGCCCCGCCGCTGGCCCTCACGCGGCCCCGCCGCCACACCTGCAGCAGTCAGGCAGCAGTGCAGCCGAACCGCCCGGGAGCCGAGCCGCCCAAAGCCGGAGCCGCCCTGTCGCCGAGCCGCCCGGGATCCGAGCCGCCCTGCACCCGAGCCGCCCTGCCGCCGAGCCGCCCGGGAGCCGAGCCGCCCTGCACCCGAGCCGCCCTGCCGCCGAGCCGCTGTGCACCCTAGCCGCCCGGTCGCCGAGCCGCCTTTCTGCAGAGCTCCATGACCTGCCCTACCTGGTGAGCACAGTCCCACTGTCACTGCGAGCTCTTTCCCTACTGCTTGCACTGCTTCGCTGTCGTCGCCATGGCTACCCCTAGTGTCCTAGCTTTTGACGCTGAGGGTCGCGCCATTGATTTTGAGGTCTGGTTAGACGACCTGCAGCTGTTCTTACAGTGCGACAGGGCTGACGGCCTTTCTCTCCTTGACCTCACCTCTGGCGCCTCTCCTGCTCCTGCTGCTGATGCTGATCCCACTGTCCGCTCTCAGTGGGCCACCCGCGATGCTGCTGCACGTCTTGCTGTGCGTCGCCACCTCCCTACCTCTGAGCGTGCGCACTTTAGTCAGTACAAGAGTGCTCAGACCTTGTACGACGCTGTAGTTGCGCGCTACTCCTCCCCTGCCACTGCTGCACTGAGCCGTCTCATGCTTCCCTACCTCTTTCCTGACCTCTCTGCCTTTCCCACTGTCGCTGACCTCATTACGCACCTCCGCACTAGTGACACTCGCTACCGCGCCGCCCTTCCTGCTGAGTTCTGCGCTAAGAACCCACCCCCCATGTACATCGCTCTCTACTACGTAGTCGCGCGCCTCCCTGACTCCCTTCGCGTAGTCAGGGACCACTTTCTCGCAGTCTGTCCCACCACCCTCACCGTCGACCTCCTCGAGAAGGCCCTCCTCGCAGCGGAGAAGAGCATAGTCGCTGTAGGTGCTTCTCGTGGTGACCCTCGCACCCCCATCTTTGAGGGGTGCTCTCCTTCCCCCTTGCTGCCCTCTATTGCCTCTGCTGCTGCTGGCGACCTGCTTGGTCTTGAGTCGTTCGGTGCGGCGTCTGCCCCTAGTGGGAGACGTCGCTCCAGCAAGGGCAAGGGGGGCAAGGGCGCGGGTGGAGCTGGAGGGGGCGGTGGCGGTGGCGGCGGTGGCGGCGGAGGGAGTGGGGATGGCGGCGGGACTAGTGGCGGGGGTGGTGGTGGTGGTGGCAGCAGCGGCGGAGACGGTGGTGGTGGTGGCAGCGGTGGTGGTGGAGGCAGCGGCGGAGGTGGAGGCGGCGGAGGTGGAGGCGGTGGAGGCGGCAGCGGAGGAGGCGGTGGTGGTGGAGGCGGTGGAGCTGGTCGGGGTGGTACCCAGCAGCGTAGCGGCGGTGGTGGTGGCCAGCGCTCGCAGCGGCAGCAGCAGCAGCGCTCGCGGGACATCCCTCCGCCTCAGCAGCTTCGTGAGTGGTACGCTGGGCGTCAGAGGGGTGGGGGTACTAGTCCCTGCACCTACGTTCTTCGTTCCGGCGACCGCGCGGGTGAGCAGTGTGGGGGTGCCCACTCCACCCAGCGCTGCTTTGGCCGCCTGACGGACGCTTGGCGTCAGCAGTTCCCCTGGGCTAGTGAGATCCCTCGCTGGGATGAGCTCCTTAGGGCTGGTGTAGCGATCTTTGATCTTGATTTTGATGCTATCCTTGCTGCTATGTATGCTGTGACTATTAGTGAGGAGAATGAGGGTTACCGGTGTTTCCAGCCCGACCCGGGCATTGGTACTGCTGCGCTAGGTGCTTGTGAGGCTGCTGCTCTAGGTGCAAGTGCGTCTGCGCTCTCAGGTACTGGTGAGACTGCGCTCTCAGGTACTGCGTCGCCCTCGTCCTCCCTCACTTTCACACTTGACTCCGGGGCTTCTCGCTCCTTCTTTCGAGACCGCACTCCCTTACGCCGCTTGGCCGGCCGGTCGCGGTCTCCCTTGCTGACCCCTCTGGGGGTCCTGTCCTGTCTCACTTCTCCACTGTCCTCCCGTGTCCAACTGCCCCTTCGGGCACCCTGTCTGGTCTGTACCTTCCCTCGTTCTCTACGAACTTGGTGAGTGGTGCAGCCCTGCAGGATGCGGGGGTTCACCAATTCACTCCTGCGAGTCAGCGGGTGACCCACTACACGGACGCACGCACAGGCCGACACCTGGCCAACTTTTCGCGTCGGCCGGGGTCGAGTCTCTACACCCTGACCACTTCGTCTCCTCCTGTCCCTGCGTCCGGTCAGGTAGCTGCGTCAGGTCAGGTGCTTGCTGCTGCGTCCCGGTCAGGTCCTGAGTCTGCCCCCTGTTCTTATCGCCTCCTGTCTCACGAGACTCTCCTGTGGCACCACCGTCTTGGCCACCCCTCCTTGCCCTGTCTTCGGAGCATGGCTTCCCGTGTCCTTGTCTCTGGTCTTCCCCAGTCTCTCCCTCCTCTCCCCTCCGGGCCAGGACCTTCCTGTGTCCCCTGTGTCGAGGGTCGCCTCCGGGCTACTCCTCACTCCTCCCACTTCCCCCCGACAGAGGCTCCCCTGCAGACGCTTCACATGGATGTGTGGGGCCCAGCCCCCGTCCGTGGGCAGGGTCACGAGCGCTACTTCCTGTTGGTGGTTGACGACTACTCGCGTTACACCACAGTCCTCCCCTTGCGCAGCAAGGGTGCGGTCACTGAGGTGCTGATCGACTGGATCCGCGAGGCTCGTCTCCAACTCAGGAAGAGCTTCGGCTCGGACTTTCCTGTTCTGCGTCTGCACTCGGACAGAGGCGGAGAGTTCTCCTCTCGCCTTCTGCGAGACTACTGTCGTGCACGGGGGATCCGCCAGACCTTCACGCTTCCGAACTCACCACAGCGAAATGGGATTGCTGAGCGCCGCATTGGCATGGTCATGGATGTCGCTCGTACGTCCATGATGCATGCGGCTGCCCCCCATTTTCTGTGGCCGTTTGCGGTGAGGTACGCGGCGCATCAGCTCAACCTCCACCCCCGGGTCTCTAGGCCTGCGATGTCCCCAGCCTTGCTGTGGACGGGGAAGGTTGGCGATGCGTCTGCGTTCCGTGTCTGGGGATCTCGAGCGTTTGTCCGCGACTTGTCTGCGGACAAGCTGTCCCCTCGTGCTGCTCCCTGTGTCTTCCTTGGCTTCCCCACTGACGCCCCAGGGTGGCAGTTTTACCACCCCTCCTCTCATCGTGTTCTGTCCTCCCAGGACGTCACGTTCGACGAGTCAGTCCCCTTCTACCGTCTCTTCCCCTACCGCACTCCTTCCCTCCCCCCTCCCCCGGACTTCCTTGTGCCGGTTCCTCCCCCGGTAGACCCCCTCCCCCCTCAGGTTCCTGCCCCCTCAGGTGTGTCCGAGGTAGACGCCGTTGACCCGGTCGAGGTTACTGGTGACTCTGGTGCTGCTGCGGGTGCTGAGCCTGGGGGTGCTGACTCTGGGGGTGCTGTGCGCGGGGGTGCTGGGCCTGGGGGTGCTGCTGCGGAGGGTGCTGAGCCGGGGGGTGCTGTGCCTGGGGGTGCTACGGCTGGGGGTGCTGGGCCTGGGGGTGCTACTGCGGAGGGTGCGGAGCCTTGGGGTGCTGCGCCGCGGGGTGCTGTCCCTGGAGGTGCTGGGTCTGGGGGTGCTGGGTCGGGAGCTGCTGAGCCTGGGGGTGCTGAGCTGGGAGCTGCTGAGCCTGGGGGTGCTGCGTCTGGAGCTGCAGAGCCTGGGGTTTCTCCTGCTGCTACGCCTCGCCGGGAGCCCCTCTCTCCACAGGAGCTGCGCGAGTGGTTCGCTCGCCGCGGGAGGCGTGCTGCTGAGACTGGGGGTGCTGCTGGAGCTGGAGCTGGAGCTTCTTCGACCGTCGAGGGTGCTGGTGCTGCCGGTCCCGGAGCTGCTGGGCCTACGGGTCCTCCTGGAGCTGGAGCTGCTGAGGGTGTTGGTGCTGAGACTACTGCTGTTGGTCCTGCCACTGGAGGTGTAGGTGGCGCTGGTGCTGTCGCTGAGGGTGCTGGTGCTGTCCCTGCTGCGTCTGGAGCTGCTGCGCGGCCTCGCCCGTACTTCGTTCCGCTCCTGCAGCAGGTTCTTGGTCTTTCTCCTCCAGTAGAGGGTCCACCGCCTGTCCAGTCGCAGTCCCTGCTGGAGCCTTCCTCTCCACTGCCTGCTCCCTCTCCTTACACTGGTCCTACTGGAGGTCTTGCTGAGCGTCGTGAGCCTGCGTCTCATCCCGCGTCGCCTGTTCGTGCTGCTCGCGCTAGTGGTCGCAGTTCGCGTCAGCGTCCTCCTCCCGTCCCTGGCACGCACCGGATGTCTTTGCGTCCGTCCACTGCTCCTCTGCGTGCCCCTTTGCCTTCTCCTCCTGAGTCCTCTCTTCCTGCGCTTGCAAACCCTGAGTCGGACTCTCTTCGTGCTGCCAGTCCTACTGTCACGCGTCTCCTTGCTACTGTCGTCACTGACCCCTCGTTTGAGTCCACTGCTGCGTCTGCTCTTGTCGCTGAGCTCGTCGACTTTGCTGCTCGCTGTCGTCTAGACTACGCTGCTAGTCTTGTTGCTGAGTCTGCGTCTCTCTGTCCTCCGTCCGTCGGGGGTGAGTGTGCTCTTGGCACGGACGTCCTAGAGGACAGGCAGGAGGAGTTACAGTGTCTGGCGGCTGCTTCACCTCATCTCGCGTCTTTACTGCTTGCTCCTGAGGGAGACCCGGATGCACTAGACATCCCGACTCCGCGCTCTTACGCGGAGGCCGTAGAGGGTCCCTACTCCTCTCAGTGGCAGGCAGCTATGGATGCAGAGATGGCTTCCTGGAAGTCCACAGGCACCTACGTTGACGAGGTTCCCCCTCCTGGGGCGAACATCGTCAGTGGCATGTGGATCTTCAGGGTGAAGCGGCCGCCGGGCTCTCCACCTGTCTTCAAGGCGCGGTACGTTGCTCGCGGCTTCAGTCAGCGGCAGGGAGTTGACTATTTTCAGACCTTCTCCCCCACCCCGAAGATGACCACTCTTCGGGTGCTGCTGCACATAGCCGCTCAGCGCGACTATGAGCTTCACTCTCTCGACTTCAGCACTGCGTTCCTGCAGGGTAGCCTGCACGAGGAGATCTGGCTGCGCCGTCCGCCTGGCTTCACTGGGACTTTCCCTCCTGGCACCCAGTGGAGCCTCCGACGGCCAGTCTACGGTCTCCGCCAGGCACCGCGTGAGTGGCACGACACACTGAGGACTACGCTTGCGGCTCTTGGGTTTGCTCCTTCTACTGCTGACCCGTCGCTGTTTCTTCGCACCGACACTTCCCTGCCGCCGTTCTACATCCTCGTGTACGTCGACGACTTGGTCTTTGCCACAGCGGACACTGCTGGACTCGCCTACGTGAAGTCCGAGCTGCTGAAGGGACACACGTGCACAGACCTGGGTGAACTGCGCAGCTACCTTGGCTTGCAGATCACTCGGGACAGAGCACGCCGCACCATTACCTTGACTCAGTCACACATGGTGCAGCAGGTCCTTCAGCGCTTCGGCTTCACGTACTCCTCGCCTCAGGCCACTCCTCTGCCTACTCGCCACTCACTCTCAGCTCTGCCTTCGGATGAGTCCGTAGAGTCGAGTGGTCCGTATGCAGAGCTTGTTGGCTGCCTCATGTACCTGATGACCTGCACACGACCTGACCTTGCATACCCTCTGAGCATCCTTGCACGCTATGTTGCTCCTGGGAGACACCGACCAGAGCACATGGCTGCAGCGAAGAGGGTATTGCGCTACCTGTGCAGTACGTCGGGCATGGGGCTAGTGCTAGGAGGGCGGAGTCCAGTGGTCCTTACAGGCCACGCGGACGCTTCTTGGGCTGACGACCAGGCTACGCAGCGGTCGTCACAGGGTTACACCTTCAGCCTTGGTTCCGGCTCTGTCTCGTGGCGGTCTACTCGCTCGTCTTCGGTTCTCGGCTCCAGTTGTGAGGCTGAGATCTACGCCGGGGCCATGGCTGCACAGGAGCTTCGCTGGCTCACCTACCTGCTGACTGACCTTGGAGAGCCGCCTCGTTCTCCTCCAGTGCTGTACGTAGACAACAAGGCTATGCTGGCCTTGTGTCGAGAGCAGCGCTTGGAGCACAGAACGAAGCACATTGCTCTCCGCTACTTCCTTGCTCGTGAGCTGCAGCAGCGTGGTCAGTTGCGACTTGCGTACGTGGCCTCTGAGGCCAACACTGCTGATGTGTTCACCAAGGCACTTGCGCCTTGTGACCATCAGCGTTTTTGCACCCAGCTGGGTCTTGTGCCTGTCTTGCCTCACTTGCTCTCCTCTTGACTTTACTTGTACTGTGACATATATATATATATACCTGCTCTTGCTTGTCTAGTTTTATATATATGTCTGTACTCCTGTATGTGAACTGGCCTCTGGCCCTGCTCTTGTGCTCGGACTGTGTGGTGACTTTGTGATCCACCCTGAGCTTGCTTTGCTTTGCTTCACTGGTCTTGTGACCCCTTGTTCTCCCCCACTTTGCCTATGGGGGTGTGTCAAACATTATATATGTTATGCTTGTGTAGGCTACAGTGGGTTAGCCTATAAGGGGTACACAATTCTAGGGTTTACTACTTGTACTCATTTCACTTCTAGTTCATTCATTCCTGTTCGCTTATTCTCACAAAATCTGCTTTTGTGCCAGGGTAATTCCGCTGTGATCGGGCAAATTTTCTGCTCTCTGACAGCGCAAAACTGTGATTGGCAAATTTGCTGTGCTCTAACTGCATGAAACTACCGTGCCAGGGCGAATTTGCTGTCAGGGCTTTTTGGAAATGCATGTTTGTGTGAGTGGTACAGTTCGTTACCACGCGGAATAAGGCCTTATCCGCGGTAAAGAAGTTTCGGTATCAGGGTTGTGTACACCCTACCCTGACACCGTCAGGCTAACCATAAATCCAATCAGTGTAAAAAAGAACATGCTATTTTTGCAGAAGGGTAACTATCATGCAATCTGTCAGATTATTATAGCTGATGCATGTTTGTAGGCCATAGTGGGGTAGCACATATGGGGTACAGTTTGCTAGGGTTGTATTTGTACCCAACTCTGACTTAGTCAATTCATTCCTGTTCATTCCTTTCACATGGTATAGAGCGGGTTCCCTGTGGGAACTTCGCCTAGGGCCCACCGAAGCGCGCCCCGAGGCGCGCGATCCTTTTTTTTTAGCGACCCCCCCGAGTCGCCCTTCCCCTGCGGCCCCGCCGCCCTTCGTTCGCGGCCCCGCCGTCCAGTCGCGGCCCCGCCCTTACGTCGCGGCCCCGTCCTTACGTCGCGGCCCCGCCACTAAGTCGCGGCCCCGCCACTAAGACGCGGCCCCGCCACCCAGTCGCGGCCCCGCCGCCTACTCGGACGCGGCCCCGCCGACTGCTCAGCCGCGACCCCGCCGCCCGCTACGACGCGGCCTCCGCCGCCTGCTCAGCCGCGGCCCCGCCGCCCTCTACGACGCGGCCTCTGCCGCCTGCTCAGCCGCGGCCCTGCCGCCTCCTACGACGCGGCCCCGCAGCCTGCTCAGCCGCGGGTGCTTCCAGCGGCCCTCCGCTGCATCCTGACGGCCCGCCGCTGCACCCTGCGGCCCCGCCACTGCGCCTGTCCCGGCTCCGCCACTGCACCCTGACGGCCCCGCCGTCCCCTGTCTCGGCCCCACCGCTGCACCCTGACGGCCCCGCCGTCCCTTGTCCCGGCCCCGCCACTACACTGCAGCCGAGCCGCCCAGCAGCAGCCGAGCCGCCCAACAGCAGCCGAGCCGCCCTGCAGCAGCCGAGCCGCCCAGCAGCAGCCGAGCCGCCCGGTACCTGAGCCGCCCGAGCCGCCCGAGCCGCCCGAGCCGCCCGAGTCGCCCGAGCCGCCCGAGCCGCCCGAGCCGCCCGAGCAGCCCGAGCCGCCTGCTGCTGACCTACCCGACTCTCCCATCCCGGTGAGACTTTCAGCTGCTGCCATGGCCACCCCCAATGTTCTCACTTTTGACGCTGAGGGGAGGGCCATTGACTTTGCCGTCTGGATCGAGGACCTGCAGCTGTACTTACTGTGTGATGCGGTAGATGAGGTCTCTCTCTTTGACTTTGTCTCTGGCGCTGTCCCTGCCCCGCCTGCTGATGCTGACTCTGCCGTTCGCTCCAAGTGGGCGACCCGCGATGCTGCTGCACGTCTTGCTGTGCGTCGCCACCTCCCTTCCTCTGAGCGTGCCCACTTTAGTCAGTGCAAGACCGCTCAGGCCTTGTACGACGCTGTAGTTGCGCGCTACTCCTCCCCTTCCTCCGCTACCCTTAGCCGCCTCATGCTACCGTTTCTCTTCCCTGACCTCGCTTCCTTTCCCACTGTCGCTGACCTCGTTACCCACCTCCGCGCTAGTGACACCCGCTACCGCGCTGCCCTTCCTGCTGAGTTCCGCGCTGCGAACCCTCCTCCCATGTACATCACTCTCTACTTTCTCGTCACCCGTCTCCCTGAGTCCCTTCGTGTCGTTAGGGACCAGTTTCTCTCTGTCTGTCCCACCACTCTCACTGTTGACCTCCTTGAGGAGTCCCTGCTAGCGGCTGAGAAGAGTATTGTCGCTGTAGGGGCCTCTCGGGGTGACCCTCGCACCCCCATCTTTGAGGGGTGTGGTCCCTCCCCCCTGCTGCCCTCTGTCGCCTCTGCCGCTGCGGCCGACCTCGTTGGTTTTGAGTCGGTCGGCGCGGCGTCTGCCCCCAGTGGCAGACGCCGCACTGGCAAGGGCAAGGGGGGCAAGGGAGCGGGTGGAGCCAGAGGGGGCGGTGGAGGAGGCGGTGGGGGTGGAGGGGGGAGTGGGGGTGGCGGGGGGGGTGGTGGCGGGAGTGGAGGTAGTAGTGGCGGCGGTGGAGGCGGAGGTGGCGGCGGAGGTGGTAGCGGAGGAGGCGGTGGGAGCGGTGGGAGCGACGGTCCTGGTGGGGGAGGTGGCGGTGGCGACGGGGGTGGCGGTGGAGGCGGGGGTGGCGGTGGAGGAGGGGGTCGGAGTGGCTCGTCCCAGCGGAGCAGCTCTGGGGGTGGTCAGCGCCAGCAGCAGCAGCAGCAGCAGCAGCCGCAGCAGCAGCCGCAGCAGCAGCAGCGCTCTCGCACCGTCCCCGGCCCTCAGCAGCTCCGTGAGTGGTACTTGCAGCGTCAGCGCGGTGGTGCGCTTGGTCCCTGCCCCTACGTTCTTCGCACTGGTGACCGTGCAGGGGAGAGGTGTGGAGGCGCCCACACAGCCCGTCGCTGCTATGGCCGCCTGACCGACGCCTGGCGTCAGCAGTTTCCGGAGGCCGCTGAGATCCCCCGCTGGGGAGAGCTGTCTAGGGCTGGTGTAGCTATTTATGATCTTGATTTTGATGCTATTCTCTCTGCTATGTATGCTGTGACTGGTAGTGATGAGGATGACTGTTACCGGTGTTTCCCGCCCGACCCGGGCATTGGTACTGCCGCGTCAGGTACTAGTGAGGCTGCTGCTCTAGGTGCCAGTGCGTCTGTGCTTTCAGGTACTGGTGAGTCCGCCCTCTCAGGTACTGTGTCGGCTTCGGCCTCTCACACCTTCACCCTTGACTCTGGAGCGTCTCGCTCCTTCTTTAGGGACCGCACCACTCTCACGCCGCTGAGTCGGCCTGTTGCGGTGTCCCTGGCGGACCCCTCTGGGGGGCCTGTCCTGTCTCGCTTCTCCACTGTCCTCCCGTGTCCGGCGGCCCCCTCTGGCACCCTGACTGGTCTCTACCTCCCCTCGTTCTCGACGAACTTGGTGAGTGGTGCTGACCTCCAGGATGCAGGTGTCCACCAGTTCACCCCTGCTCGTCAGCGGGTGACCCACTGTACGGAGGCGGATACAGGTCGCCACCTGGCTACGTTTACACGTCGGCCGGGGTCGAGCCTGTACACACTGACCACTGCTTCTCCTCCAGGTACTGCGTCTGGTAGGGCCCCTTCGTCTGGTCAGGTGTTTGCTGCAGCGTCCAGGTCTGGTCCTGAGTCTGCCCCTTGTTCGTGTCGTCGTCTGTCTCACGAGACCCTCCTCTGGCACCACCGCCTTGGCCACCCCTCTCTGCTTCGGCTCAGAGGCATGGCCTCGCGGGTCCTTGTGTCTGGTCTTCCCCGGTCCCTCCCTCCCCTTCCTCCGGGCCCTGGCCCTGCCTGTGTCCCCTGTGTCGAGGGGCGCCAGCGTGCTGCCCCTCACTCCTCCCAGTTTCCTCCGACAGAGGCCCCGTTGCACACGCTTCACATGGACGTGTGGGGCCCAGCCCGCGTCCGTGGACAGGGTCAGGAGCGCTACTTCCTGCTGGTGGTTGACGACTACTCGCGTTACACCACAGTCTTCCCCTTGCGCAGCAAGGGTGAGGTCACTCAGGTGTTGATCGACTGGATCCGCGCAGCTCGTCTTCAGCTTCGGAGAAGCTTTGGCTCTGACTTCCCTGTCTTGCGTCTGCACTCGGACAGAGGCGGAGAGTTCTCCTCTGCCCTCCTGAGTGCCTACTGTCGTGTGCGAGGCATCCGTCAGACCTTCACGCTTCCGGACTCACCACAGCAGAATGGGATCGCTGAGCGCCGCATTGGCATGGTCATGGACGTCGCTCGTACGTCTATGATGCATGCGGCTGCTCCCCATTTTCTGTGGCCGTTTGCGGTCAGGTACGCTGCGCACCAGCTCAACCTCCACCCCAGGGTCTCTCGACCGGAGACCTCCCCAGCTCTGTTGTGGACGGGGAAGGTTGGCGATGCGTCGGCGTTCCGGGTCTGGGGATCTCGGGCGTTTGTTCGCGACCTGTCTGCGGACAAGCTGTCCCCTCGTGCTTCTCCCTGCGTCTTCCTCGGGTTCCCCCCCGACGCCCCTGGGTGGCAGTTTTACCACCCCACCTCTCGACGTGTTCTGTCCTCCCAGGACGTCACGTTCGACGAGTCGGTACCCTACTACCGCCTCTTCCCCTACCGCACTCCGTCCCTCCCCCCACCCCCGCTCTTCTTGGTACCAGTTCCCCCCCCAGTAGTCCCCCTCCCCCCTCTGGGTCCTGCCCCTTCAGGTGTGTCTCAGGTAGACGCGGTCGAGCCTGTCGAGGTCACTGGTGACTCCGGTGCTGCTGCGGGAGCTGAGCCTGGGGGTGCGGAGTCTGGGGGTGCTGTGCCTGGGGGTGCTGTGTCTGGGGGTACTGAGCCTGGGGGTGCTGAGCCTGGGGGTGCTGAGCCTGGAGGTGCCGAGCCTGGAGGTGCTGTGCCTGGGGGTGCTTCGTCTCGCCGGGAGCCGCTCTCTCCACAGGAGCTGCGTGAGTGGTTTGCCCGGCGCTGGAGGCGTGCCGCTGGTGCTGGTGGTTCTTCGGCTGCGGAGGGCGCTGCTGCCACGCGACCTGGCGGTGCTCGTCCTGTGGGTGCTGGAGCTGCTGGGTCTGAGGGTTCTCCTGGAGCTGGTCCTGCTGAGGACGTTGGCGCTGAGCCTGCGGTTGGTGGTCCGACTGACGGTGCTCCTGGTGCTGCTGCTGGAGGTTCTGGAGCTTCTGGTGGTTCTGCTGGAGGTGCTGCTGGAGTGGGTGCTCCGGCCGGAGCTGCTGGTTCTGTTCCTGCTGTTTCTGGCGTCGCCGCGCGGTCTCGACCGTATTTCGTTCCGCTCCTGGAGCAGGTTCTTGGTCTTGCTCCTCCTCCTCCTCCCTTAGAGGGTCCGCAGCCTGTCCGGTCACAGCCACAGCTAGAGCCTGCCTCCCCTTTGCCTGCTCCTTCTCCCTACGCTGGTCCGACTGGAGGCCTTACTGAGCGTCGTGAGCCTGCGTCTCGTCCTGCGTCGCCTGTTCGTACTGAGCGCGCTAGTGGTCGCGGGTCGCGTCAGCGTCCTCCTCCTGTCCCTGGCACGCACCGGATGTCACTGCGTCCGTCCACTGCTCCTCTGCGTGCCCCTTTGCCTTCTCCTCCTGCTTCCTCTCTTCCTGCTCTTGCCGACCCGGAGTCGGACTCTCTTCGTGCTGCCAGTCCTACTGTCACGCGTCTCCTTGCTACTGCTGTCACTGACCCTTCCTTCGAGTCGTCTGCTGCGTCTGCCCTTGTCACTGAGCTTGTCGACTTTGCTGCGCGCTGTCGTCTAGACTACGCTGCTCGTCTTGTCGCTGAGTCAGAGTCCGCCTGTCCTCCGTCCGTCGGGGGTGAGTGTGCCCTTGGCACGGACGTCCTAGAGGACAGGCAGGAGGAGTTCCAGTGTCTAGCCGCTGCTTCACCTCGTCTCGCGTCTGTACTGCTAGCCCCTGAGGGAGACCCGGATGCACTAGACATCCCGACTCCGCGTTCTTACGCGGAGGTCGTAGAGGGTCCCTACTCCTCTCAGTGGCAGGCAGCTATGGATGCAGAGATGGCTTCCTGGAAGTCCACAGGCACCTACGTTGACGCGGTTCCCCCTCCTGGGGCGAACATCGTCAGTGGCATGTGGATCTTCAGGGTGAAGCGGCCGCCGGGCTCGCCGCCTGTCTTCAAGGCGCGTTACGTGGCTCGTGGCTTCAGTCAGCGGCAGGGAGTTGACTACTTTCAGACCTTCTCTCCCACCCCGAAGATGACCACTCTTCGGGTGCTGCTGCACATTGCCGCTCAGCGCGACTACGAGCTTCACTCTCTCGACTTCAGCACTGCGTTCCTGCAGGGTAGCCTGCACGAGGAGATCTGGCTGCGCCGTCCGCCTGGCTTCACTGGGACTTTCCCTCCTGGCACCCAGTGGAGCCTCCGACGGCCAGTCTACGGTCTCCGCCAGGCACCGCGTGAGTGGCACGACACACTGAGGACTACGCTTGCGGCTCTTGGGTTTGCTCCTTCTACTGCTGACCCGTCGCTGTTTCTTCGCACCGACACTTCCCTGCCGCCGTTCTACATCCTCGTGTACGTCGACGACTTGGTCTTTGCCACAGCGGACACTGCTGGACTCGCCTACGTGAAGTCCGAGCTGCTGAAGAGACACACGTGCACAGACCTGGGTGAACTGCGCAGCTACCTTGGCTTGCAGATCACTCGGGACAGAGCACGCCGCACCATTACCCTGACTCAGTCACACATGGTGCAGCAGGTCCTTCAGCGCTTCGGCTTCACGTACTCCTCGCGTCAGGCCACTCCTCTGCCTACTCGCCACTCACTCTCAGCTCTGCCTTCGGATGAGTCCGTAGAGTCGAGTGGTCCGTATGCAGAGCTTGTTGGCTGCCTCATGTACCTGATGACCTGCACACGACCTGACCTTGCATACCCTCTGAGCATCCTTGCACGCTATGTTGCTCCTGGGAGACACCGACCAGAGCACATGGCTGCAGCGAAGAGGGTATTGTGCTACCTGTGCAGTACGTCGGGCATGGGGCTAGTGCTTGGAGGGCGGAGTCCAGTGGTCCTTACTGGGCACGCAGACGCTTCTTGGGCTGACGACCAGGCTACGCAGCGGTCGTCACAGGGTTACACCTTCAGCCTTGGTTCCGGCTCTGTCTCGTGGCGGTCTACTCGCTCGTCTTCGGTTCTCGGCTCCAGTTGTGAGGCTGAGATCTACGCCGGGGCCATGGCTGCACAGGAGCTTCGCTGGCTCACCTACCTGCTGACTGACCTTGGAGAGCTGCCTCGTTCTCCTCCAGTGCTGTACGTAGACAACAAGGCCATGTTGGCCTTGTGTCGAGAGCAGCGCTTGGAGCACAGAACGAAGCACATTGCTCTCCGCTACTTCCTTGCTCGTGAGCTGCAGCAGCGTGGTCAGTTGCGACTTGCTTACGTGGCCTCTGAGGCCAACACTGCTGATGTGTTCACCAAGGCACTTGCGCCTTGCGACCATCAGCGCTTTTGTACCCAGCTGGGTCTTGTACCTGTCTTGCCTCACTTGCTCTCTTCTTGACTTTACTTGTACTTTGACATATATATATACCTGCTCTTGCTTGTCTAGTTTTATACATATGTCTGTACTCCTGCATGTGAACTGGCCTCTGGCCTTGCTCTTGTGCTCGGACTGTGTGGTGACTTTGTGATCCACCCTGAGCTTGCTTTGCTTTGCTTGACTGGTCTTGTGACCCCTTGTTCTCCCCCACTTTGCCTATGGGGGTGTGTCAGATTATTATAGCTGATGCATGTTTGTAGGCCATAGTGGGGTAGCACATATGGGGTACAGTTTGCTAGGGTTGTATTTGTACCCAACTCTGACTTAGTCAATTCATTCCTGTTCATTCCTTTCACACAATCCTGATTTTGGCAGGGTAATCCTGAAAGAGCGGCCGGCCCCCAGGGTAATCAGGGCGTTTTACCCTGATATTTTGGGCCTTGCCCTTTGCGCACCCCACTTTCCACGCATTACGTTACCACTGTAGTTTAGCTATATATTCTTCGCTCATACCTTCGCTCATTGTACTTAGATAGTGCAATTCTCGCTCGCTCACTCAATTGCACTAATAACACAGAGCCGTTTCAGACCACTCGTTCAGCGTTTGAAACCGTGATGCAACAAGAGGAACCGCATAGTATGAACTGTAAACGAACGCGCTGACCTCCCCGTCAGCACCCCCAACCTGCCGCCCCTTGGACCTCACCCGCTCTCCCCGCACCCCTTGTTCGCCGCCCCATTATCCTTTCCCTTGTTCCAGCGCCACCTCCCACCCATCTTTAACGATCGATATCGTACTGTATCACTTTTCTCAAATCCCACAACCTCCATCTCGTCTCGCTTCCCCATCGTGTTCCCTGTCACCGCATTTCCAGAAATATCTTCCCCATCCCTCCTTACCTCTCGACCTGTACAACCAGTCCATTCCTTGCCATTATGGCTCTCACATTTCATCAGCTTAACATGCGAAGCAAAAAAGCTGCTCGTCTCGCAGCCTCTGTCGCGAACTAAAGCAGCTGCAACGATCGACGTGCGGCTCCTTGAGTCGCCGCTGTACTTGTTTGAACGCATCTGCCGCGCATTGCATCAGATCCGTGCCACGCCATTCGTTAGCGTAGCCAGCGGCCAATCCCGTCGTCGATCCACGATGTCAACGGCCATAGTCAACGGGCGTGCAGCTGTTACGACGGGTGGCAATTTCAGCAACCGACGGGGACTGCCCGAATATTTACTCGGAGCATTATCTATTACCGTCGACTATTTACCTCCAGTGCTTCGCCACATTCCTGTTGTTGAACGCATCTGCCACGCATCGCATCTCACCACTGATGAGATGAGTGCCACTCCGTTAGCCTAGGGTTTTACCCTACAGCCCGTCGCCGTGCCTCAATGTCAACGGCAACTGTCAACGACGGACGGGCGTCCAGCTCCCATGACACCGACCGACCGAACGGGGGGCACTTCCGGCGCATTTACTCGGAATATTTGTTGTCACCGTAGACTAAAAATACCCTCCAGTTGCTTCAGCATACCATTCATCGTGGGACTTCCAGGCGGATCTGGCTTGGTGCTGCTAGAGTAGTAATACCGAGCAACGGAAACCTCCATATTTCGCGCACTGGCCCGAGTCTTCCTCTCCTCCCGTCACGCGAGGTGCCTCAAGCTTCTGACTTCGTAAACAGCTCATGTAGCCGTTGCACGGCCCCGTGATATGCGCGTCACGGAGACGCTCAAGCGTTGAACTTTTTTCACTTCTTCGAGCGGTGCTGCTACTACCGGCGCCGGGAGCTACTAGGGAAAACAATACCGGGCGGGAAGAACGGATCGTCATGGCTGGGAACGTCGTTCGACAAAACCGCGCAGACTCGTGCTAGTAGTACCTGCTGCTAATAGCCACGATAACGAGCCTACTGGTAGTAGCAGCCACAATCACGTTCTTACTGCTGCTACTAATCGGTACGACCTCGCAGATCTTGTGATTCCGGTGGAAACCCCCCGCGGAGCCAGTTTTTCCGCCGTGCGCAGCCCGCACGCGGAAGTTGTTCGGCGGAAAGCCGCGCCGTCGCTCGAGATGGACGCGCAGTGGCGCGACGATGCGGCGGTGGTGGCGGCTTCCGCGAAGCCTGCGCGCAGCGGATGCTCAGCTGCAGAAGGCGCAAGCGTTAAGAAAGGCGCAAGTGACAAGAAAGACGCACGCGCAATCTCGGGCGGCAATGGCGCAAAGGGCGGTCACGGAAAGCATCGCCGCCGCCGCGGAAGCAGCGCCGTCGTCGGGAAATGCGGCGCCGCCAGCGGTTACCGGTCTGACGACAGCAACGCCGGCGCGGACTTCGGCGGGTGTTTCCGCCTCTTCAGCCCGCGCCGCGCGAAAATCGCTCCGGGTGCGCGGAAGATAAGCGCCGCGGGTTCCGCCACAGGTGTTCGACAGGGTTCCGCCATGGGTGTCACCCAGGTTCGACCGGGTTCGAACAGTGTTCGACCAGGTTCCGCCACGGGCGTTCGACCGGGTTCCGCCACAGGTGTTCGCCCAGATTCCGCCACAGGTGCTCGACCGCCTGTGCGGGGGGCTTCCGCTGACCATTTCCGCTTCCGCCGGTCGCGGTCGACGTCGCACTTGGATGAGCGACGCGGCGCCGGCGACGGTACCAATGGCAGGACAGAAAACACCGACGGCGGAGAGGGATGGGGAGAGTGGGGAACAGGGGAGGAGAAAGGGGAAGCGGGAGGGGGATGGGGAGAGCAGGGGGGAGGCGGAGGAGTTGGAGGAGGGGAGCTTTCATTGTTCGAAGGGGCGGATGGTAAAGCAGCAGCACAAGCATCTCGGCAAAAGCGGGAACAGCAACAGCTTTCTTTTCCCGCCAACACCTCTTCCGCCTCGCCTCGTTTTGCCGCCGCGGCACCTTCATCTCGCTATCCGCCCCATGCGCCCCATTCGCCCCATCCACCTGCGTCGCCGTCGCCTCGTCAAGCGCCCTACCCTCGATCTCGACTGACCCGTCACCTCGTCTCGTCACCGCGACTCGCCCGCCTCCTCGCCACCTCGTCGCCTCATCACCGCACGGGCCACGGGCAGCGTACCCCCGGTCCGCCGCCGTCGCACAACCGTCGCGCAGCCCGCAGAGCAGCGTCGGCGACAGAACGCGACTTTGTGACCTTCGAAAATCTCGCGAATCTCGGGAATTTCGAGAGTCTCGAGAATACCGAAGAAATCGAGGATTTTGAAGTTCTTGAAGGGGCAGGCTCTAGTATGTACGGGTATGGTTACAGTCGCGCCGCGCCTCAGAGCAACCGCGCCGTCCGCAGAACATGGTCCACTGTAGAACGCGGCGCGCCTCGCGCTTTCCCCGCCACGTCCCCTCGTGCTTTCTCCGCCTCACCCCCTTCCTCCGGAGGTCGTTCCGACTCGCCTCGCTTCACGAATGCCCGCGGCTCTGCAGCTACTACTCTTGTCTGCAACACAACCGTCCGTCACGATAACCATCTCAACTATGACGAGGGCGACTGTGACGAAGACGATGGTAACGATAACGACGAGGGAGCCGTGACGGCGCGGCCAGTGCAGCGGGAAGGCGCACAAGGCGCAGAAGGCGCAGCAAGGGGAGTTCCTGCCAAGGTGCAGTTTGTGGGGGAACGAGTGGGGAGGCGGGGAGGCTTGGACAGGAAGAACCAATCGCCTACTAGGAACGCTCCAGAATCGTTCGTTGGCAGCACAACACCAACCTGCCCACACAAGCCTTCCCCTTCCCATTTCCCCCGCCCTCCTCCCCTTACCATACACCCATGTCAACCAGACTCGCCAGACTCCTCCTCCCAGTACCCTTCCTCTCCCTGCCATTCCCCCACTTTCCCCTGCCCCGCCCTCCCCACCTCCTCACCCACCCTCCCTATCTCCTCCCCCAACCCCAACCTCAACATGACCACCCCCATTCCCTCTTCCGTCTCCCCATCCAAGCCCCCGCGCTTCCCCACTCGTTCCCCCAAGATTTCCCCCTCTTCCTCCATCAAACTCTCCCCCTCTTCATCCATCAGAGCCTCGAACTCTGTTGACATTCCAGGAGGGGAGCAAAGAGCACAGCAATGTTCAAAGATGCACCAAAATGCACACCACTTGATAAGTATTGACCCGCACACGCGGCACTTCGCAAGGTCGCAGAGTGATGACTGCATCCCCTTAAAAGGCACACAGACCAGAAGTCCTGGTAGGCTGTTATTCCCTCTAGAAAGCACACAGTCTGCTATACAGGTAAGGAGCTCTGGAGGGGTTGACAGGAGGAGGCCTCTTGTGTCGCAGCTAAAGAGCCCTGTCAGGTCGGGAGTATTGCTGGCGGCAGGAGGTGAGACAGCAGACACGGAAAGCCCATTTCCTCCCAAGACCCCTGTCAAATCGTGTTTGTTAATGGCGGATGGTGGTGGGAGTGGGAGTGGGAGTGGGAGTGGGAGTGGGAGTGGGTGTGGGAGTGGGTGTGGGAGTGGGTGTGGGAGTGGGAGTGGGTGTGGGAGTGGGTGTGGGAGTGAGTGTGGGAGTGGTAGTGGAAGTGGGTGTGGGAGTGGGAGTGGTGGGTTGGGAGGGAGCGGCAGACTGAAGAAGCAGGTGTCATTCAACAAGGTGGTGCGTATTCGCCGGTTTCAATCGTGCGAAGCTTTTCCAGACTTAGGTATAGGTTGACCTAACAAAACAAGGAGACTTCAGACTGTATGGCAGGGCTCACAAGGTTTTGGGGCTGTCTGACAGTACCCTGAAAAAAAATTCCCCGGTCTTACGCTCGGACAACGAAATTTACATGGTCTGCATTACCGTGTTCTCCCGGAGAAAACACCCTAGGGTATTATGAAAACCACCGGAAAAAATGGGGGGGGGGTCTCAATGGAATATCCTACATAATACCTGGGTCTTATTATTGCCCCCCATGGGGGTATATCCGGGGGGTGACGGTTTTATGAAGCAGAAATGATGTGAAACAAAATGTGGGGTGTCACTTCACTTATAGATTGTTGATCAGTACCGCAAAACCGAGTATACGAGGATTACGTGACCGCCCACTGGAATCTGCCACATGGCAAATTTTAGTGGGCAACTCTGGCACCTGATAGGGCAAAAACATAGCCAGCCTTGCGTAGCGAGAGTTCATGCAACCGCCGAGGCCGGAATCGCACACGGTGTTGCGTTGTCCTTGCAGCAGTCACGTCTTGACTGGTTTGGGCACGTCCCTGTGCCTCAAAAGGTTCTCTCACCTTCTCTTTGTGCAGCGGTTCCAGTGCACGATACTGAAGAGTGCTCGGCAGGCTGTGAGAGCGCCATAGTCCTGCACTCAAGCATCTTTGTTTATACCGTAGCCATTTCTGCCATGGCGAGTGACACCTGATTCAACCTGCAGTAGACTAGAATGGCTTCCTCACCCGATTCAAGCAGTACGGCAGTTAGGCGGCAGTGGCCTTCTAACTCTCAGTCTGCCGCTGCTGCACGCCCACAGACGTCGCCTCGCCCCGTCTTGCCCCAGCCGTCTCCTCCTGGTAGTGCTTCTACCAGGGATGAACCGAGCAGTAGCTCTGAAGCCCCTCGCCCTCCCCTTCCACGAGTGGCTGTCCCCACTTTCCCGGAGAGTAAGCGCCCGCAGGGACAGACGAAACGCTACGCGGATGGTGAGACACCATCCCCTCGCCATCGTATGACGAAGAAAGTGCGTCACGGGATCACTGTGAAGGAAAAGTTGCACTGGCTGAAGATGCAAGACGCTCAGCCCGATCTTGGGAATCGCGCCCTGGCAAAGCTCGCGAAGGTGCAGCCCTGCCAGATCCGCGACTGGAAGAAGCTGAGGGAACGGCTGGAGGTCGCATCTAGCTGCCGCCGTCGCCTCGTGGGTTCCGGCCGCAAGGCGAAGTACCCGTTCATGGAACGGGCGGTCTACTGCCATTTCCTTTCCCACCGGGCGAAGGGCCTCGCCGTCTCGGTCCGCATGCTCCAGCAGTGGAGCTCCAAGTACATGAAGCACCGGATGGCGTCGGTCGATTGGTGCGCTTCGTTCCGCTGGGCGACACATTTCCGCGCGCGCTGGCACTTGGCGAGGCGGGTGAAGACGAAGATGGGGCAGAGGTTGGCCGCCGGTAAGTTTATTATTTAGTATGCTTGTGTTTTTTTCCACGAAGTTGATCTAATGCTTGCCGTGGCACTGTCTGCAGATTGCAAGGAGAAGGTGGAGTCGTTCTGGGAGTTTCTGCGCCAGATGTGCACTGTGCACAGGGAGGCCTTCGTGGTGCTCGACTCCTACCGCGGCCACTTGACGGAGTCCGTTGGTCAGACAATGTGAATGTTCAGGTCGTCAAGGGCAGTCATCCCAGGGGGCTGCACATCGCTTGTGCAGCCCCTGGATGTGTCGGTGAACCGCGCGTTCAAGTGCGGGGTGCGTTCCTGCTACACCGGATGGTTTGAAGAAGATGACATCAACCTGACCACTCGCGCAGGTGAGTTCAAGTCATGAAAACCCGTTGCGTAACTTTCGTTTACGTGACAGAGCACGCTTTGCCGATATACAGTCCTAATTCTTAATCCCACCCCTACCCACAGGTAACGTGAAGAAGCCGCCTGCGGACTTGGTTCTCCGCTGGATCGACGAGTCCTGGGAAGCTGTCCCAGAGGAGCTTGTGAAGAAATCTTTCGTCACCACCGGGATCTCCGCCAAGATCGATGGCACTGAAGACCACCTCATCCTTGCCCACATGCGGGACAAGGGTGAGGTGGAGGTCCTTGACGACGTCAACGACCTCGTTGACGACGAGGTCGTCGTCAACCCGTTCTACACCGAGGCCCCCGTGCCGCCCGAGGAGCTGCAGGCGGCAGAGGAGGATGACGCCACAGAGGAGGCAGCGGAGGCGGTAGAGGAGGAGTGGAATGCGCCTGAAGAAGGTGGTGAGGCGGGAGAGTGCAACGATGATGATGATGACTGGTGGCGCCCTGGCCGCTACGACGGAGAGGAGTGTGAAGAGTGGAACGCAGAGGCCAATGTGGAGGAGGAGTAGGCAGCACAAGGAGAAGCACCATAGAGCAAAGACAGAGTTAGGAGGTGATGTTAGTGCTGTTTCTGAGTAAATGATGGGTGTAGGTGCTGTTTGCCATACTTCCGTAGTAGAATGTACCCCTAACTGTGTGAAATTTAATGAATTTGCATTTTTTCCCGCGCATAACACCCACCCCCCGGGTCTTATAGAGAATCACCCCAAAAGGGGGGGTATAGTACTAACGAGGTCGGATATAACAACCACCCCGTATTAGCTACCAGGGGGTGTACAATTACGGGGGGGTGTTTTATCCGGGAGAATACGGTATAAGCTGGAATAGTTTTTCTAGTCTGACAAATAAGACATTTTTTTTTCCAGGGTACTGTCAGACAGCCCCAAAACCTAGCGAGAGCCCTGCCTTGAATCATCCACAGGCTGCAAGTTCGGTGGAAAGCCACCATATTTGGAAATAAATGATAAGTGACGGGCTCTTAAAACAGAAGAACCTTCACCACCATAATTTTTCACCAGAGAGGGACCTTTTCAAATGTTACTGAGAGGTCCGAGTGTTTGAGTGTTATGGGTAGGACTCTGCAGATTGCTCCTAGGATTATGCCGCTGCCTGCAGCAGGGTCTGCTTGTGCTACTGCGCTACCAGCTAGAATTGTCTGAACTGAAGAGGCTCGGTTACAGTGAATCATGGTAAAGAGCTACTGGAACTATTATACCTGAAGATGGACTGATCCTTCTTGGCAGCATATGCCGCGGTTACATGACAGCGAGGCTGCTATAAGACACGTGTATTGAATGCGCGTGCTGTTACAGAGCAGTAAATGGCTGTACCTGTGGTCCTATTCGCTGGTCCACTGGGCGTATGGCCTAGTCGGTCAAGATGTCGGTTTCAGACAAAACCGAACTCGATATCTGTATATTCAGATTAAGAATTCTACACGTCTGGAAAAATCATACGAACCTAAAACGCATATCTTACTGATCAGATGAGAACAAACACAGATTCTTAGGAAGCAGATGAATACAAAAAATCAAGTCTTAAACTCAGACCATCAGACCAAATTGGTCTGATAACGAGAGCCCTGCTGTATGGAGTTTCTTGTTGGCAAATAAACTAGGTTATCTGACATAACCCCAGGAAGGAAACGTAGCAGTCATACAAGCTCAGTCACTCTGTTCTGTCACATCCCCTCTACAACGTTAATCAGCTGATACCTGCAATATCTCCTCACACTGGTTGAACGCGAACGCGTGCATTACCACTATCTATCTCCTATGGGTTACTCTACATGTCTGTGTTAGCAGACACGTGTTACCTAACTTGGGATAGGCTACAAATCTCTTATGTATCGAGTCACATTGTCATTTCTATTTTGTTATTAAGTTTTGACTTGATGTGTGTACTGGTTCAAACTCAACTCTGCATTATTTGGAGTATGGCATACTATTCTGTTACGATATGAAGTTATGTGAGAAGGCATTCCTCTATGCTGCAGGAGCCGACTCTACCGAGTACGAAGTCGAGGAGTCAGAAGAGTCGAAGCGACGGAACAACTGTCTGACCAAGACCGATGCAGGCAGAAATATTTGAAATGAAAAGAGCGGGAACAGGTTTGAAACCGGTTCCCGCGCCGCACGGTTTGAATTCGCAGCAATAAGGGAATGTACCCCTTAGAGTACATGGCTAGTCTAGATCTTTTCGTATTCCCTTGTATTCCTACATAAACTCGATGTATGCATGCTATTATCAATCTCAGTCATTTACATTCACTCTAACGTGAGTTCACTACTTCCGCTGCAATACTACTCTGCGATCAACCCTGAGCGATCCTTCGCTAAGTCCCATTTGGGATTGTAACATGGTATGAGAGCTACTCAGGGATTCTTCTCAACGTCACTTCCGTAAAATTCGCCAAACCCAAATCTGGCGAGCAGCACAAGCTCCAAGACCAAGATGGCCGGAGGATCCGGAGGCCAAGCAAATCTGACGGCAGAAGGACAAACCAACCTGACTATGACAAATGAGGCAACAACCACGATCGCCACTGCCGCACTCAAGCAGTCATTCGCTCGACTCTCAACTATGGAGAAAGAACTCCAAGAATTGCGCAAAGGCGATGCGGGAACATCTTCCCAATCAGTTCAACCTGGACAACCGGCTGCAAAATGCCGCGATACCGCCGCACAAACCTTCTCCCTTGACACAGACATATCAACAACAACCGCCCCCTGTCCAAGTGATGAAGTCATCAACTCTGCGCAAGCACACTTTCTCAGCGTTTCAAAAATTAAGACTACCGCCGCTTTTGACAGCAAGGACTTCTATACATGGAGTTTCGAGCTTGAGCTCCTCCTACAGACAGCGGAGATATACCATTCCTTTGACGGCTCCTACCCTAAACCGGTGGACGACACCGACGACGCCAGGGCTCAGTACTACAGCGAGTCCCTCATGACATACATTGTGCTGCTACGAAATATGACGCTTGCAGAACAACTCAGCATTTACTCCTACAAAGAGAGTGCCGCTCCAGCCTTGAAAGCCTGGAAGCACCTCGCTGAGGATTCGGTTACCGCGAGCAGGCGAAGGATCCGGTTACCGCCAGCAAGCTCCTACAGCAACTGATGGAGACAAAGATGGGGCACAGGGAGAAAGCGAATTCTTATATTAACCGCTGTCGGAACATCTGTGACCAGATCACAAAGCACGCAATCTTGGAAGAAATCTTCGTCAATATAGTCCTTCAAGGACTCGGGCCAGAGTGGAAGCCCTGTAAAGCGCTACTCCGACAGCGAGGAATCCTCTTAGAAGCCGTGCTATGCGCCGCACTCGTGACTGAACAGCAGAACATGGACTTGAGCAGAACAAGCTCTGCACCGCGCAGAGAGCGCCTCGCCTTCTTCGCAGACAATCGTGAAGAGCGACGACAGCCAAGGCGCCACTATTGCAAAATATGCAAAGTCTTCGGACACTCAACGGATCGATGCAAATCCCGATCCAATTATCGCCACCTGAATTCCACTCACCACAACAAATGGGTCGGCCAACAAGACGCTCGTCATTCTCAGCCTCAACATTAGACCTCTCGTCCCCCTGCACAGCATCAACATCAGCAGCCATAAGGACCTCAATCAGGAGCTTCTAGAAACATTATCTCGAATATGGCGACGCGACGACATCGGACTGCTGAACCAGACGAAGAGGACGAACCCCGCGGAGAGCTGATTGAACTAGAAGAGGGATGGAATAATCCCCTCACAGAAGACCACTACTACCAGTATGATGAAGACGAGCAAGATTGGCATCTACCAATAATACTGCGGGAAAGCCCGCCACACGACAATCAGTGTTACGTACCTGTGGGATGGAAAGAAGACAAAGACCCATTCTTCCACAGACGCTACAAGGCGACCCTGGTGACTCCGCGACTCGCGGTGCTCCTGCGCAAAAGCAACACCGACAACTACAATATCTGATACCTAGATAGCTGTTGTGGACAGCATATGGTGGGATCTGTTTGATACGTCTCAAACCTCAGCTGCGCTCCCGCCACCTACGTGATCGTCGCCAACAATGAGTAACTGCGCGCCAATGCACAAGGCATCGTGCATCTGCAAGCACGAGACAGAAACACTCACATCTCATTCAACGGCGTGCTTTACGTCCCGGATCTCCGCTTCAACTTACTATCACCAGGACAACTCCGAGACTCCGGAGTCATGCTCGCCACGGATCCAGATACACGCGACCTCCTCCTTACCTACGCACCTCGGAACACTCCTCCTGAGTCACACAAGTACCTGGGGCGGGCTCGATCAATCAACGGCATCTCGTCTTGGAGTTTGACATACCAAGCTGTCAAGCCTCATCAGATGAGCTCGTGGACCTCATCCCGCTTGACTTCCCCTTCATGAGCCAGGAGTCATGGCAGCATCTAGACGGACGGCCGTGGATTCCTCGCAGTCCTCACCCTCGTGAGATCAACTTGCACGAGCCCGACATCAATGGTCTCTGCACCACCTGCCACACACCCACGGCGAGCCGCACAAAATAAGTGGAAAGAGATTATGCAGCAATCCAAGAAGCGGAGAGCGCCGAGGCAGAACCCACGAGCATGGCTGAAATGGAACTTGCAGTTACCGCTCACCGCATCTTCGGTGAAGGTGACGATGAACGCGGCTTAATGCCGCAGGAGCATCCCACGCCGCGCTTCAACACACTTCACTTCGTCCTCAGAGCCAACACTGGGACTCTCGACGAAGAAGGTCGTCCACGCCCTTACCCCCACGACGTCTATCCCACGGAGATTGACCCGGCCTGGAAAGATCCTGACATAAAGGGAGAACTCAGTGTCAAGGAAGAACGAGACAAGGCCAAGCCAAAGAAGAAGCAAAAGCTATATAAAGAGCACATCGTGGAAGGATGGGACGAAGAATCAGCGCGACGCGGCGCATGGGGGGATGATGATTACGTACCAAAAGAAGGCGCAACCTGGGGATCCGCTTCTGGCGCTTCGGGACTGTTTAAGGATGGGGACCCAGCGCTAGTGGCATGGTTACCACAGGAGGATGGGGAAATACCGAACCCGACGAAGGCGAGCTTACGCGAGAGGAATTGGAGGAAAATGAACGAGAAATGAAAGCTGAGCGCTGGGAGCAATCTCCCCGTGTCATCATCCCGCTCGGACGACCTCCACGAGTCGCTCACCTCCTCGTTCACCTTATCAATAGGACGATCCCTGGTCGGAGATTGAGGAGGGGAATGTACCACCAACTCCTCCGCGTGACTCACTTGGTCCAATCTCCCGCCCAGATCCATTCACTCGCTTCATCGAAGGTACCAAGACGCCGCTCAATATCATCCCCGACCGCGAATTTCTCACCCTCTGTCAGATTATCATAGCTGATGCATGTTTGTAGGCTATAGTGGGGTAGCACATATGGGGTACAGTTTTCTAGGGTTGTATTTGTACCCAACTCTGACTTAGTCATTCCCATTCCTGCTTACACATTTCACATGGTATAGAGCGGGTTCCCTGTGGAACTCTGCCTAGGGCCCACCGAAGCGCGCCCCGAGGCGCGCTCAACCTTTTTTTTTCCGCTATCGAGCGACCCTCCGTGTCGCCTCCCTCCCGCTAAGTCGCGGCCCCAGCCGCCCGCTACGATCGCGGCTCCAGCCGCCTGCTCGACGCGGCCCCCAGCCGCCTGCTCGACGCGGCCCCAGCCGCCTGCTCGACGCGGCCCCCAGCCGCCTGCTCGACGCGGCCCCCAGCCGCCTGCTCGACGCGGCCCTGCCGCCCGCTACGCCGCGGCCCCGGCCGCCTGCTACGACCGCGGCCCCCAGCCGCCTGTTCGACCGCGGCCCCGCCGCCCGCTCCTGTCGCGGCCCCCCCCCCCCAGCCGCCTGCTCGACGCGGCCCCCAGCCGCCTGCTTGACGCGGCCCTGCCGCCCGCTACGCCGCGGCCGCCGCCTGCTACGACCGCGGCCCCGGCCGCCTGCTACGACCGCGGCCCCAGCCGCCTGTTCGACCGCGGCCCCGCCGCCCGCTCCTGTCGCGGCCCCCAGCCGCCTGCTCGACGCAGCCCCCAGCCGCCTGCTCGACGCGGCCCTGCCGCCCGCTACGCCGCGGCCGCCGCCCACTACGATCGCGGCCCCGGCCGCCTGCTACGACCGCGGCCCCAGCCGCCTGTTCGACCGCGGCCCCGCCGCCCGCTCCTGTCGCGGCCCCGGCTGCCTGCTCGCACGGCCTCGCCGCCAGCTACTACCGCGGCCCCGGCCGCCTGCTCGACCGCGGCCCCCCCCCCCCCCTACTACCGGGAGCCGAGCCGCCCTGCAGCCGAGCCGCCCGGGAGCCGAGCCGCCCTGCACCCGAGCCGCCCTGTCGCCGAGCCGCCCGAGCCGCCCTGTCGCCGAGCCGCCCGGGAGCCGAGTCGCCCTGCCCCCGAGCTGCCCTGCCGCCGAGCCGCCCGGGAGCCGAGCCGCCCTGCGCCCGAGCCGCCCAGCACCCAACCGCCAGGTCGCTGAGCCGCCTTTCTGCATCCCTACTCGACCTGCCCTGCCTGGTGAGCACAGTCCCACTGCCACTGCGAGCTCTTTCCCTACTGCTTGCACTGCGTCGCTGTCGTCGCCATGGCTACCCCTAGTGTCCTAGCTTTTGACGCTGAGGGTCGCGCCATTGATTTTGAGGTCTGGTTAGACGACCTGCAGCTGTACTTACAGTGCGACAGGGCTGACGACCTTTCTCTCTTTGACCTCACCTCTGGCGCCTCTCCTGCTCCTGCTGCTGATGCTGATCCCGCTGTCCGCTCTAAGTGGGCCACCCGCGATGCTGCTGCACGTCTTGCTGTGCGTCGCCACCTCCCTACCTCTGAGCGTGCGCACTTTAGTCAGTACAAGAGTGCTCAGACCTTGTACGACGCTGTAGTTGCGCGCTACTCCTCCCCTGCCACTGCTGCACTGAGCCGTCTCATGCTTCCCTACCTCTTTCCTGACCTCTCTGCCTTTCCCACTGTCGCTGACCTCATTACGCACCTCCGCACTAGTGACACTCGCTACCGCGCCGCCCTTCCTGCTGAGTTCTGCGCTAAGAACCCCCCCCCCATGTACATCGCTCTCTACTACGTAGTCGCGCGCCTCCCTGACTCCCTTCGCGTAGTCAGGGACCACTTTCTCGCAGTCTGTCCCACCACCCTCACCGTCGACCTCCTCGAGAAGTCCCTCCTTGCAGCGGAGAAGAGCATAGTCGCTGTAGGTGCTTCTCGTGGTGACCCTCGCACCCCCATCTTTGAGGGGTGCTCTCCTTCCCCCTTGCTGCCCTCTGTTGCCTCTGCTGCTGCTGCCGACCTGCTTGGTCTTGAGTCGGTCGGCGCGGCGTCTGCCCCTAGTGGGAGACGTCGCTCAAGCAAGGGCAAGGGGGGCAAGGGCGCGGGTGGAGCTGGAGGGGGCGGTGGCGGTGGCGGCGGTGGCGGCGGAGGGAGTGGGGGTGGCGGCGGGACTAGTGGCGAAGGTGGTGGTGGTGGTGGTGGCGGCAGCGGCGGAGACGGTGGTGGTGGAGCCAGCGGTGGTGGTGGAGGCAGCGGCGGAGGTGGAGGCGGCGGAGGTGGAGGCGGTGGAGGCGGCAGCGGAGGAGGCAGTGGTGGTGGAGGAGGTGGAGCTGGTCGGGGTGGTACCCAGCAGCGTAGCGGTGGTGGTGGTGGCCAGCGCTCGCACCGGCAGCAGCAGCAGCGCTCGCGGGACATCCCTTCGCCTCAGCAGCTTCGTGAGTGGTACGCTGGGCGTCAGAGGGGTGGGGGTACTGGTCCCTGCACCTACGTTCTTCGTTCCGACGACCGCGCGGGTGAGCAGTGTGGGGGTGCCCACGCCACCCAGCGCTGCTTTGGCCGCCTGACGGACGCCTGGCGTCAGCAGTTCCCTGGGGCTAGTGAGATCCCTCGCTGGGATGAGCTTCTCAGGGCTGGTGTAGCGATCTTTGATCTTGATTTTGATGCTATCCTTACTGCTATGTATGTTGTGGATTATAGTGAGGAGAATGAGGGTTACCGTTGTTTCCGGCCCGACCCGGGCATTGGTACTGCTGCGCTAGGTGCTTGTGAGGCTGCTGCTCTAGGTGCCAGTGCGTCTGCGCTCTCAGGTACTGGTGAGACTGCGCTCTCAGGTACTGCGTCGTCCTCGTCCTCCCTCACTTTCACACTTGACTCCGGAGCTTCTCGCTCCTTCTTTCGCGACCGCACTACCCTTACGCCGCTCGGCCGGCCGGTTGCAGTCTCCCTTGCTGACCCCTCTGGAGGTCCTGTCCTGTCTCACTTCTCCACTGTCCTCCCGTGTCCGGCTGCCCCTTCGGGCACCCTGTCGGGTCTGTACCTTCCCTCGTTCTCCACGAACTTGGTGAGTGGAGCGGACCTGCAGGATGGGGGTGTTCACCAGTTCACTCCTGCGAGTCAGCGGGTGACCCACTGCACGGAGGCACGCACAGGCCGACACCTGGCCACGTTCTCGCGTCGGCCGGGGTCGAGTCTCTACACCCTGACCGTTGAGTCTCCTCCTGTCCCTGCGTCTGGTCAGGTGGCTGCGTCGGGTCAGGTACTTGCTGCTTCGTCCCGGTCAGGTCCTGAGTCTGCCCCCTGTTCTTGTCGCCTCCTGTCTCACGAGACTCTCCTGTGGCACCACCGTCTTGGCCACCCCTCCTTGCCCCGTCTTCGGAGCATGGCTTCCCGTGTCCTTGTCTCTGGTCTTCCCCAGTCTCTCCCTCCTCTCCCCTCCGGGCCAGGACCTTCCTGTGTCCCCTGTGTCGAGGGTCGCCTCCGGGCTACTCCTCACTCCTCCCACTTCCCCCCGACAGAGGCTCCCTTGCAGACGCTTCACATGGATGTGTGGGGCCCAGCCCCCGTCCGTGGGCAGGGTTACGAGCGCTACTTCCTGTTGGTGGTTGACGACTACTCGCGTTACACCACAGTCCTCCCCTTGCGCAGCAAGGGTGCGGTCACTGAGGTGCTGATCGACTGGATCCGCGAGGCTCGTCTCCAGCTCAGGAAGAGCTTCGGCTCGGACTTTCCTGTTCTGCGTCTGCACTCTGACAGAGGCGGAGAGTTCTCTTCTCGCCTTCTGCGGGACTACTGTCGTGCACGGGGGATCCGCCAGACCTTCACCCTTCCGGACTCACCACAGCAAAATGGGATTGCTGAGCGCCGCATTGGCATGGTCATGGATGTCGCTCGTACGTCCATGATGCATGCGGCTGCCCCCCATTTTCTGTGGCCGTTTGCGGTGAGGTACGCGGCGCATCAGCTCAACCTTCACCCCCGGGTCTCTCGGCCTGCGATGTCCCCAGTCTTGCTGTGGACGGGGAAGGTTGGCGATGCGTCTGTGTTCCGTGTCTGGGGATCTCGGGCGTTTGTCCGCGACTTGTCTGCGGACAAGCTGTCCCCTCGTGCTGCTCCCTGTGTCTTCCTTGGCTTCCCCACTGACGCCCCAGGGTGGCAGTTTTACCACCCCTCCTCTCGTCGTGTTCTGTCCTCCCAGGACGTCACGTTCGACGAGTCAGTCCCCTTCTACCGTCTCTTCCCCTACCGCACTCCTTCCCTCCCCCCTCCCCCGGACTTCCTTGTGCCGGTTCCCCCCCCGGTAGACCCCCTCCCCCCTCAGGTTCCTGCCCCCTCAGGTGTGTCCCAGGTAGACGCCGTTGACCCGGTCGAGGTTACTGGTGACTCTGGTGCTGCTGCGGGTGCTGAGCCTGGGGGTGCTGACTCTGGGGGTGCTGTGCGCGGGGGTGCTGAGCCTGGGGGTGCTACGGCTGGGGGTGCTGGGCCTGAGGGTGCTACTCCTGAGGGTGCGGAGCCTGGGGGTGCTGAGCCGGGGGGTGCTGTGCGTGGGGGTGCTGGGTCGGGAGCTGCTGAGCCTGGGGGTGCTGAGCTGGGAGCTGCTGAGCCTGGGGGTGCTGCGTCTGGAGCTGCTGAGCCTGGGGTTTCTCCTGCTGCTGCGTCTCGCCGGGAGCCCCTCTCTCCACAGGAGCTGCGCGAGTGGTTCGCTCGCCGCTGGAGGCGTGCTGCTGAGTCTGGAGGTGCTGCTGGTGCTGGAGCTGGAGCTTCTTCGACCGTCGAGGGTGCGGGTGCTGCCGGTCCCGGAGCTGCTGGACCTGCGGGTCCTCCTGGAGCTGGAGCTGCTGAGGGCGTTCGTGCTGAGCCTGCTGCTGTTGGTCCTGCCGCTGGAGGTGTGGGTGGCGCTGGTGCTGTAGCTGAGGGTGCTGGTGCTGTCCCTGCTGAGTCTGGAGCTGCCGCGCGGCCTCGGCCGTACTTCGTTCCGCTCCTGCAGCAGGTTCTTGGTCTTTCTCCTCCAGTAGAGGGTCCACCGCCTGTCCAGTCGCAGTCCCTACTGGAGCCTTCCTCTCCACTGCCTGCTCCCTCTCCTTACACTGGTCCTACTGGAGGTCTTGCTGAGCGTCGTGAGCCTGCGTCTCGTCCCGCGTCGCCTGTTCGTGCTGCTCGCGCTAGTGGTCGCAGTTCGCGTCAGCGTCCTCCTCCTGTCCCTGGCACGCACCGGATGTCTCTGCGTCCGTCCACTGCTCCTCTGCGTGCCCCTTTGCCTTCTCCTCCTGAGTCCTCTCTTCCTGCGCTTGCCGACCCTGAGTCGGACTCTCTTCGCGCTGTGAGTCCTACTGTCACGCGTCTGCTTGCTACTGTCGTCACTGACCCCTCTTTTGAGTCCACTGCTGCGTCTGCTCTAGTCGCTGAGCTCGTTGACTTTGCTGCCCGCTGTCGTCTCGACTACGCTGCTAGTCTTGTTGCTGAGTCTGTCTGTCCTCCGTCCGTCGGGGGTGAGTGTGCTCTTGGCACGGACGTCCTAGAGGACAGGCAGGAGGAGTTACAGTGTCTAGCGGCTGCTTCACCTCATCTCGCGTCTGTACTGCTTGCCCCTGAGGGAGACCCGGATGCACTAGACATCCCGACTCCGCGTTCTTACGCGGAGGCCGTAGAGGGTCCCTACTCCTCTCAGTGGCAGGCAGCTATGGATGCAGAGATGGCTTCCTGGAAGTCCACAGGCACCTACGTTGACGCGGTTCCCCCTCCTGGGGCGAACATCGTCAGTGGCATGTGGATCCCCCTCTACCTTACAACGGCACCTGCAAAAGGGGAGACAGCAACATAAGCAGAAGCAGAGGAGCCAAACAACGAAGCTGAACCAGGAGAAGAGGAAGAACCCCCACTCCACATTCCGCAAGGAACGAAGGCAGAAGCAGCAGAACATTACGCTCGCCATAAGCGCACCTCCGGCATCCGCACTGAAGACGACCTCTGGCACCAGCGACTTAGTCACCCCTTGCGCCAGACTCTCGGCAACTGTCTTCGCGCCAAAGTTTTTCTTCCGGGAGCACTATTGCGTCCTGATGGCACAGAACCACACAACACCTCACACCCGATCACCTGAATCGTCTACCCCACAACCGCGCTCACCCACAGCGCCTACCCCTCTCTGGAACCAAGCACTAATCGCTATAAGAAGCTAGAAGAGGTGTACAACGACTTCATCGTCCTCACCTTCGACGGCATCAACGGCAAAAAATACACGCTCACCTTCATTGACGCCTACTCACGTCACGTCTGGATCGCCAACGTCGACGCTCGCTCCAAGGTTCGAGAAGTCTTTCGCATCTGGCTTGCACACACGCAACGGCAATCAGGGAGGAACCTGAAGATCTGGCAGAGCGATAGAGTTAAGGAATTTCGCAGGCACGAATTGGAGAGCGTCCTCACAGAGAAGGGGATCGAGCATGAGATCTCTCTCCCCTATGCTCACCAGCAGCAAGGCGACGCAGAAAGGGTTAATCGCACCCTCATGACGAAATTTCGCGCCCTCATGAGCCAGTCGAAGTTTTGGCCCTATGCCATGAACCACGCGGTGCGTCTGCACAACCTTCTCTCCACCACAGCCAGCAGGGATAACCTCTCTCCTCACATGAAGTGGACCGGCTCAAGGGGAGATCCCTCCATGCTGAGGGTTTGGGGGTGCATGGCTCAATATCGGCCAACCTCAACTACAATCGGCAAGTTCGCTCATCGTGCGCGCTGGGGAATTCATTTGGGTCTCAGCAATGCGTACAAGGGGTGGCTCATTCTTGACATTTACAGCAAGGAGATTGTTCCCGCACGTGATGTCCTCTTCTACGAGCGGCTTCCCTTGAAGCAGGGGATCGAGGACGAACGTCGCAATGAGGCACGCGGCTACGTCAACAGCGGCCGCAGCTTTGCGTCTCCAGAGGACGAAGCGGCAGCAGCGGTACTGGACCGCGATGACACCGACGAACACCCGAGCGTACCGCCTCGCCTACGCAACGACGACGACGACGATGATAGCGACGACGCTCCCGCGCCAAGGCCATCGCAGCGCCAAGCCAGACCAAGCACCACCTCACCCAGCTACGAGAGCAGCGATGACGATGTGGTGGAAATCACCGCAGACACCACTACCAATGTGTCCGGCCTACAACTACTCGATTTGCACACTTCCGTCACTACTTTCGCGCGCCCTATCGAACCCAAGAACCCGCGCCAGGTCCTCACCGGCCCTCACGCCAATGAGTGGCGTGCCGCGATGGATGCAGAGCTAAAGGCGCTGGAATCTCGAGACACATGGGTCCTAGTCGATCGTGCAGCAGTGAAGGGGAGGAGGGTGCTTAGCGGAAAATGGGTCTTTCGTCTGAAGACCAACGCCGAAGGAACCATTGAGCGCTTCAAGGTACGCTGGGTCGTACGCGGGTTCGACCAACGTCACGGCATTGAATTCGATCAAACCTTCGCGCCCGTCAGCCGTCACACCTCCGTCAGGATTCTACTTGCTATTGCCGCCGCTAAGCATCTGCCACTGCGACAGATCGACATGAAGAATGCGTTCCTATACGGGCTAGTGTACGCAACCATCTTCGTCGAACAACCTCACACGTACGGAGAAGGAGACCCCAGGGTCTGTCAGCTGAAAAAACCCCTTTACGGGATCAAGCAGGTGCCTCGTCTCTGGCAGCAGCATCTACACAAATTTCTCCTGGAAATCGGCTTCAGGCAGCTGCGGCACAACCCGAGAATGTACCGCCTCCACTTTAGCATTGACTACATTCTCCTGACAGTCTACATCGACGACCTGCTCTACAGAGGCACCTGCAACAAACTCCTTAACCAGTTTGAGGAGAACTTGGCGCAGCACGTTGACATCACCATCAACCACAACGTGAAGTAGTTCCTGGGGCTGAACATTACCTACGCGCCAGAAGCAATTCATCTGTCAGCCTCCAAGTACGTAGAACAGCTGGGGGAATGCTTCAACATTTCATCCGCACCACTCTCAACTCCTTACCGCAACCCCAGCTCCAACTACAAATCGGACAACAAACCTCTGTCCCCTGCGGGACTTCAGCTGTACCACCAGCAACAGGGTTGCCTAGTGTTCGCATCTGTCACCTGCCGACCCGACCTTTCGTACATTGCCAGCCAACTAGCGCAGTATTCACGAAAGCCAGTGGTTGAAAGCCAGATGGACCTGGAGCACACCCTGCAGTATTTTATTGTCCAACATTATATATGTTGTGCTTGTTTAGGCTACAGTGGGTTAGCCTATAGGGGGTACACAATTCTAGGGTTAGGTACTTGTATTGATTTCACTGTTAGTTCAATCATTCCTGTTCGGTTATTCCAACATGGTATCAAAGCAGGTCCTTTCTAGGACCGAACTTTTAAGGGCCCACCACTACCTACCTACCTACCTACCTGCGCCCTAGGGCACCTCGGTTTTTTCACGGCCACCTAAGGCACCGACGGCCCGCCCCTAGAGGCCCCGCACGGCCCACGCGCTTACCTCCCTAGAGGCCTAGTACGGCCCCGTCGGCCCCTAGAGGCCCCCCTTGACGGCCCCGCACTTACCTCCCTAGCGGCCCCGAACGGCCCCGTCGGCCCCTAGTGACCCCGTTAGGCCCCGCGCTTACCTTCCTAGCGGCCCCGTCGGCCCCTAATAGGCCCCGTTAAGGCCCCGAACGGCCCCGCACTGCCCCGCTCCCACCCCCGCCTCTCTTCCTCGCG
This sequence comes from Closterium sp. NIES-65, assembly GCA_948144175.1. Classification (NCBI taxonomy): domain Eukaryota; kingdom Viridiplantae; phylum Streptophyta; class Zygnematophyceae; order Desmidiales; family Closteriaceae; genus Closterium; species Closterium sp. NIES-65. The sequence continues at coordinate 400,228 of CANXME010000298.1, read as the reverse complement.
CCACGTGCTGCTGTTGTAGACCCCCTCCCCCCTTAGGGTGCCGCTCCCTCAGGTGTGTCTCAGGTAGACCCGGTTGAGCCTGTTGAGGTAGCTGTCGACTCTCATCCTGTTGGGGGTGCTGAGCCTGGGGGTGCTGAGCCTGGGGGTGCCGGGACTGGGGGTGCGGAGCTTGGGGGTGCTGAGCCTGGGGGTGCTGAGCTTCGGGGTGTTGAGCAGCAGAGTCCGGAGTCTGGGGGTTCTGAGTCTGGAGGTACTGAGCCTAGGAGTCCTACGACTGGGGGAGCCCTCTCCTCAGAGCAGCTGCGTGAGTGGTACTTACAGTACTGCAGCCTTCGGAGAGGCACCTCTGGAGCCGGGTGTGCTACTGGGACTGGTGCTAGTACTTCTCCTCCTAGTCGGGACCTCCCCTCCCGTGAGCGGATCCGTGAGTGGTACGAGCGGCGCTGCACTCTTCCGAGTGGCGCGCCTCGTGTCGCGGACCCCGCTGCTGTTGGAGCTGCTGCTGGTGCTGAGGACCCGGGTGTTGGACCTGCTGCTGGTGCTGCGGACCCGGGCGTTGGAGCTGCTGCTGGTGGTGAGGACCCGGGTGTTGGAGCTACTACTAGTGCTGCGGACCTGGGCGTTGGCGCTGCTGCTAGTGCTAAGGACCCTGGTGCGGGTGTCTCTACTGGTTCTGGTGTCGCTGCACGGCCGCAGCCGTACTTCGTTCCGCTCCTTCAGCAGGTTCTTGGTTCGCTCCCTCCTCCGTGTCCTACTCCCTCCTTAAGGTGTCCTCCATCTGCCGAGCTGCCGTCGCAGCTACCGTCTGCCTCCTCTCTCCCTGGTCCTGCCCCTTACACTGGTCCGACTGGAAGGTCTTACTGAGCGTCGTGAGCCTGAGTCTCGTCCTGCATTGCTTGAGTCTCGTCGTGCGTCGCCTGTCCGTGCTGCTCTCACTGGTAGTCGTGTCCAGCGCCAGCGTCTTCGTGCTGTCCCCGGCACTCACCGGATGGCGCTTCGTCCGTCCACTGCTCCACAGCGTGTCCCACTGCCGTCTCCTCCTGCTTCCTCTCTTCCTGCTCTTGCTGACCCTGGGTCAGACTCCCTTCGTGCTGCCAGTCAAACTGTCACGCGTCTCCTGGCTACTGTTGTCACTGACCCTTCCTTTGAGTCTGCTGCTGCATCTGCCTTAGTTTCTGAGCTTGTCGACTTTGCTGCTACCTATCGTCTAGACTACGCTGCTAGCCTGGTTGGTGAGTCTAAGTCTCTCTGTCCTCCGTCTGTCGGGGGTGAGTGTGCTCTTGGCACTGACGTCCTTGAGGACTGGCAGGAGGAGTTTGAGTGCTTTGCTGCCGCTTTGCCCCATCTGGTGTCCATGCTTGTTGCCCCTGAGGGAGACGCGGATGCACCAGACATCCCGACCCCACGCTCTTACGCAGAGGCGATGGCCGGTCCCTACTCCTCTCACTGGCAGTCGGCCATGGACAAAGAGATGGCTTCGTGGAAGTCCACAGCACCTACCTCGACGAGGTTCCCCCGCCTGGGGCAAACATCGTCAGTGGCATGTGAATTTTCAGGGCAAAGCGGCCGCCGGGTTCTCCGCCTGTCTTCAAGGCGCGTCACGTTGCACGAGGCTTCAGTCAGCGAGAGGGAGTTGACTTCTTCCATACCTTCTCCCCGACCCCGAAGATGACCACTCTTCGAGTTCTGCTGCACGTCTCCGCTCAGCGTGACTACGAGCTCCACTCGGTTGACTTCAGCACTGCTTTCCTACAGGGCAGCCTGCATGAGGAGATCTGGCTGCGCCGTCCACCTGGCTTCACTGGGTCGTTCCCTCCTGGTACCCAGTGGAGCCTCCGACGGCCAGTCTACGGTCTCTGTCAGGCGCCTCGTGAGTGGCACGATACACTGAGGACTACACTTGCGGCTCTTGGGTTCGCGCCTTCTACTGCTGACCCGTTGCTGTTTCTACGCACCGACACCTCACTGCGGCCGTTCTACGTCCTCGTATACATCGACGACTTGGTCTTTGCCACTGATGACACTTCGGCACTCGCCCACGTGAAGTTGGAGCTGCAGAAGAGACACACGTGCACAGACCTGGGTGAACTGATAAGCTATCTTGGCTTGCGAATCACTCGGGACAGAGCACGCCGCACCATCACCTTGACTCAGTCACACATGGTGCAGCAGGTCCTTCAGCGCTTCCGCTTCACGTACTCCTCGCCTTAGCCCACTCCTCTGCCTACCGGTCACTCACTCTCAGCTCTGCCTTCGGATGAGTCCGTAGAGTCGAGTGGCCCGTATCGAGAGCTTGTGGGTTGCCTCATGTACCTGATGACCTGCACTCGACCTGACCTTGCATACCCTCTTAGCATTCTTGCACGCTATGTCGCTCCCGGCCGTCACAGGAAGGAGCACATGGATGCAGCTAAGAGGGTGTTGTGCTACTTGTGCAGTACGTCGGGCATGGGGCTTGTGCTTGGAGGGCGAGTCCCAGTTGTTCTCACTGAGCACTCAGACGCTTCTTGGGCAGACGACCATGCTACTCAGCGGTCGTCTCAGGGTTACTCCTTCAGTCTTGGCTCTGGTTCAGTTTCTTGGCGTTCTACTCGCTCTTCTTCTGTTCTCAGCTCTAGTTTTGAGGCTGAGATCTATGCCACAGCCATGGCGGCCCAGGAGCTACGCTGGCTCACCTACTTGCTGACCGACCTTGGAGAGCAGCCTCGTTCTCCTCCAGTGCTGTACGTCGACAACAAGGCAACCATTGCCTTGTGTGAGGAGCACAGACTGGAGCACAGAACGAAGCACATTGCTTTGCGCTACTTCCTTGCTCGAGAGCTGCAGCAGCGTGGTCAGCTTCGTTTGCGTAACGTGGCCTCTGAGGCCAACACTGCTGATGTGTTCACCAAGGCGCTTGAGCCTTGTGACCATCAGCGCTTTTGCACTCTTCTAGGCCTTGTGCCTACTGGACCTCACTTGCTTATTTCTTGAGATTGTTTGTACTGTGATCCCTATATATATATACCTGCATGCTTACTCTTGCTAGGCTGTGATCATTGTACCTCTTGCTCTATTATAAACCTGCATGTGAACTGGTCTTGTGACCACTTGCTTGTGCTCGGAATTTGTGTGGTATCCTTGAGATCCACCCTGAGCTTGTTTTGCCTTGCTTTGCCTTGACTGGTCTTGTGACCCCTAGTTCTCCCCCACTTTGCCTATGGGGGTGTGTCAAACATTATATATGTTGTGCTTGTTTAGGCTATAGTGGGTTAGCCTATAGGGGGTACACAATTCTAGGGTTAGGTACTTGTATTGATTTCACTATTAGTTCAATCATTCCTGTTCAGTTATTCCAACATTTATCTCCACACCTGACGTTGGGCTCTCCTACTCCACGCTGACGACGACCTCCTTCAACCTCAACGGCTACGTGGACGCAGACCACACCGCTGATCCTGCGAATCGACGATCCCGAACTGGCTTCGTTTTTCGCCTAGAACCAACTGGGTCAATCTCTTGGAACTCACATAAGTAGGAGCTGGGTGACCTGTCATCAGCTTAAGCAGAATACATTTCTGCGAAAGCAGCAGTTCGCGAAGGCCTGTACCTACATGAGTTGCTATAGGAGGCAAAAATCGCAACTTTGCTCACCTTTTGCCTTCACTGCGACAACCAGAGTGCCATCAGAATCACGAACAAGCCAGGTTTCATGAACCGCACGAAGCACATCGCGCTTCGGTACCTTTTTCCTCAAGGACGAAATTGACCAGGGGAAAGTTGACCTTACGTACTGCCCAACCACCGAGATGGTAGCAGAATTCTTCACCAAGCAACTCCCACGTCAGCAGTACAAGCACCTCTCTGACCTCACCGGAGTAGTCAAACGAGTCAGCTCCTCCCGCGCTCAGGAATGAAGGGGAGTGTTACAATATGAAGTTATGTGAGAAGGCATTCCTTTATGCTGCAAGACCCGACCCTACCGAGTACGAAGTCGAGGAGTCAGAAGAGTCGAAGCGACGTAGCAACCGTCTGACCAAGACCAATGCAGACAGAAACATTTGAAATGAAAAGAGCGGGAACATGTTCAAAACCGGTTCCCGCGCCGCACGGTATGAATTTACAGCAATAAGGGAGTGTTGTCAGAACATTATAGCGTATGCTGTTGTGTAGGCTATAGTGGGGTATCCCATAAGGGGTACAACCCAATTAGGGTTGGTACTTGAACTCACTCATTTCATAGATCATTCATTCGTGTTCTTTGCTTTCACATGGAATCAGAGCAGGTTCCCTCCTAGGGACTGCTTCTAGGGCCCACCGAAGCGCGCCCCGAGGCGCGTTTTCCTTTTTTTTTTTTAGCGACCCTCCGTGTCGCCCCTAGCGGCCCGTAGCGCCGCCCTTACCTTCGCGGCCCCGCCGCCCTTCCTTCACGGCCCCGCCGCCCTGCACGTCGCGGCCCCGCCGCCCTTCATTCGCGGCCCCGCCGCCCTGCACGTCGCGGCCCCGCCGCCCTGCACGACGCGGCCCCGCCGCCCTTCCTTCGCGGCCCCGCCGCCCTGCTCACGCGGCCCCGCCGCCCTGCAATTCGCGGCCCCGCCGCCCTTCATTCGCGGCCCCGCCGCCCTGCACGTCGCGGCCTCGCTGCCCTGCACATCGCGGCCCCGCCGCCCCTCCTTTCGGCCCCGCCGCCGTCCACGTCGCGGCCCCGCCACCCTGCACGACGCGGCCCCGCCGCCTTTCCTTCGCGGCCCCGCCGCTCTGCTCACGCGGCCCCGCCGCCCTACATGACGCGGCCCCGCCGCCCTTCCTTCGCGGCCCCGCCGCCCTGCTCACGCGGCCCCGCCGCCCTGCACTTCGCGGCCCCGCCGCCCTCAGCTCCCCGCCCACTGCATCGTGCACCCGAGCAGCCGACCGCCGCGCCGCCGAGTACCGGGAGAGCCGAGCCGCCCTGCAGCTGCGCAGCCGAGCCGTTCAGCAGCCGAGCCGCCGAGCCGCCCAGACGCCGAGCCGCTGAGCCGCCCAACACCGAGCCGCCTAGCAGCCGAGCCGCCGAGCCGCCCGACGCCGAGCCGCCGTGCCGCCCTGCACTCAGCCGCCGAGCCGCCCGGCCGCCGTGCCGCCCTGCAGCCGAGCCGCCCTTCTGCTGAGCCGCCTGTCCGGCCCCGTCTGGTGACCACGCCCCACTGCTATTGCGTGCTCTGCCCCCCCACTGCTTGCAGTGCTAGTCTGTCGTCATGGCTACCCCTAGTGTCCTCGCTTTTGACTCTGAGGGTCGAGCCATTGACTTTGAGGTCTGGGTCGACGACCTGCAGTTGTTTTTACAGTGCGATAGGGCAGACGGTCTTTCTCTCTTTGACCTCACCTCTGGCGCCTCTCCTGCTCCTGCTGCTGATGCTGACCCCACTGTTCGCTCTAAGTGGGCCACCTGCGATGCTGCTGCACGTCTTGCTGTGCGTCGCCACCTCCCTACCACTAAGCGCGCGCACTTTAGTCAGTACAAGAGTGCTCAGACCTTGTACGACGCTGTAGTTGCGCGCTACTCTTCCCCCTGCCACTGCTGCACTGAGCCGCCTCATGCTACCGTACCTCTTTCCTGACCTTACTGCCTTTCCCACATCGGTGACCTCATTACGCACCTCCGCACTAGTGACACCCGCTACCGCGCCACCCTTCCTGCTAAGTTCTGCGCCAAGAACCCCCCCCCCCCCCATGTACATCGCTCTCTATTACATAGTCACTCGCCTCCCTGACTCCCTTTGCGAAGTCAGGTACCACTTCCTTTCAGTCTATCCCACCACTCTCACTGTTGACCTCCTCGAGAAGGCCCTCCTAGCGGCGGAGAAGAGCATAGTCGCTGTAGGAGCTTCTCGTGGAGACCTGCGCACCCCCATCTTTGAGGGGTGTTCCCCTTCCTCCTTGCTGTCCTCCGTTGCCTCTGCTGCTGCCGCCGACCTGCTTGGTCTTGAGTCGGTCGGCGCGGCGTCTGCCCCTAGCGGGAGACGCCGCTCTGGCAGAGGCAAGGGGGGCAAGGGCGCGGGTGGAGGTGGCGGGGGCGCTGGAGGTGGCGGTGGGGGCGGCGGAGGGAGTGGGGGTGGCGGTGGGAGTGGTGGTGGGGGTGGTGGCGGTGGTGGCGGCAGCGGAGGCGCAGGCGGTGGCGGCGGCGGCGGTGGGAGTGGAGGCGGCGGTGGTGGCGGAGGTGGAGGCGGTGGTAGCGGAGGAGGTGGAGCCGGTCGGGGTAGTGCCCCGCAGCGGAGTGGCTCTGGTGGTGGTCAGCGCTAGCAGCAGCAGTAGCAGCAGCGTTCTCGGGACGTCCCCCCGCCTGAACAGCTCCGTGAGTGGTACTCGCAGCGTCAGCGTGGTGGAGGTTTTGGCCTGTGCACCTACGTTCTTCGCGGCGGCGACCGCGCGGGTAAGCAGTGTGGGGGTTCCCACTCCACCCAGCGCTGCTTTGGCCGCCTGTCGGACGCGTGGCGTCAGCAGTTCCCCGACGCTACTGAGATCCCCCGCTGAGGAGAGCTGTCTAGGGCTGGAGTAGCGATCTTTGATCTTGACTTTGATGCTATCCTTGCTGCCATGTATGCTATGACTATTAGTGATGAGGGTGACTGTTACCGGTGTTTCCCTGTCTGACCCCTCTGGGGGTCCTGTCCTCTCTCACTTCTCCACTGTCCTCCGGGTCCGGCTGCCCCCTCGGGCACCCTGTCTGGTCTGTACCTCCCCTCGTTTTTGACGAACTTGGTGAGTGGTGCTGACCTCCAGGATGTGGGGGTTCACTAGTTTACTCCAGCGAGTCAGCGGGTGACCCACTACTCGGACGCCCGCACAGGCCGACACCTGGCCACGTTTTCACGTCGGCCGGGGTCGAGTCTCTACACCCTGACCACTCTGTCTCCTCCTGTCCCAGCGTCTGGCCAGGTAGCTGCGTCGGGTCAGGTGTTTGCTGCTGCGTCCAGGTCTGGCCCTGAGTCTGCCCCCTGCTTGTGTCGCCTCTTGTCTCACGAGAATAACCTGTGGCACCACCGTCTTGGCCACCCCTCCTTGCCTCGTCTTCGGGACATGGCTTCCCGTGTTCTTATCTCTGGTCTCCCCCGGTCTTTCCCTCCCCTTCCTTCGGGGCCTGGACCTTCCTGTGTCCCTTGTGTCGAGGGGCGGCTTCGGGCTGCCCCTCACTCCTCCCAATTTCCTCCGACAGAGGCTCCTGTGGAGACGCTTCACATGGACGTGTGGGGCCCGGCTCGCGTCCGTGGGCAGGGTCACGAGCGCTACTTCCTGCTGGTGGTTGACGACTACTCGCGTTACACCACAGTCTTCCCCTTGCGCAGCAAGGGTGATGTCACTGAGGTGTTGATCGACTGGATCCGCGCAGCTCGTCTCCACCTCAGGAGGATCTTCGACTCGGACTTTCTTGTTCTGCGTCTGCACTCTGACCGTGGTGGAGAGTTCTCCTCTGGCCTTCTTAGAGCCTACTGTCGTGCACGAGGCATCCGCCAGACCTTTATGCTTCCGGACTCTCCACAGCAAAATGGGATTGTTGAGCGCCGCATTGGCATGGTCATGGACGTCGCTCGTACGTCCATGATGCATGCGGCTGCCCCCCATTTTCTGTGGCCGTTTGCGGTTCGGTACGCGGCGCATCAGATCAACCTTCACCCCGGGGTTTCCCAGCCGTGGAAGGTCCGTACCTCCCCAGCTCTGCTGTCGACTGGGAAGGTCGGCGATGCGTCTGCGTTCCGTGTCTGGGGATCTCGGGCATTTGTCCGCGACTTGTCTGCGGACAAGCTCTCCCCTCATGCTGCTCCCTGTGTCTTCCTTGGCTTCCCCCCTGACGTTCCAGGGTGGCAGTTCTACCACCCCTCCTCTCGTCGTGTTCTGTCCTCCCAGGACGTCACGTTTGACGAGTCACTCCCCTTCTACCGTCTCTTCCCCTACCGCACGCCTTCCCTCCCCCCGCCGGCGCACTTCCTGGTACCAGGTCCCCCCCCGGTAGACCCCCTTCCCCCTCAGGGTCCTGCCCCTTCAGGTGTGTCCCAGGTTGACGCAGTCGAGCCGGTCGAGGTTGCTGGTGACTCTGGTATTGCTGCGGGTGCTGAGCCTGGGGGTGCTGACTCTGGGGGTGCCGTGCGCGTGGGTGCTGAGCCTGGGGGTGTTGAGTTTGCTGCAATTGAGGTTGGTGGGCATGGGGTTGCTGAGCCTGGGGGTGCTTAGCCTGGAGTTTTTAAGACTGGGGGTGCTACGTCAGGAGCTGGTGAGCCTGGAGGTGCTGCGTCTAGGGCTGCTAAGCCTGGAGGTGCGGAGCCTGCCGCCGCTGGACCTCCCCCTGTGGCGTCTGGAGGTGCTGGACTTGGAGGTTCTCTGGGTGCTCCGTCTCGGAGGGAGCCACTCTCTTCACAGGAGCTGCGCGAGTGGTTTGCTAGCCGCTGGAGGCGTACTGCTGGAGTTGGGGCTTCTTCTGCCGCTGAGGGTGCTGGTGCCGCCGGTACCGGCGCTGCTCGACCTGCGGGTCCTTCTGGAGATGGAGCTGCTGAGGGTGGTGGTGCTGAGCCTGCTGCTGGAGGTCCTGCCGCTGGAGGTGCTGTTGGCGCTGGTCTTCCTACTGGGGGTGCTGGTGCTCTCCCTACTGTGTCTGGAGTCCTCGCGCGGCCTCGGCCGTACTTCGTTCCGCTCCTGCAGCAGGTTCTTGGTCTCTCTCCTCCTGTAGAGTGTCCACCAACTGTCCAGTCACAGTCACTTTTAGAGCCCGCCTCCCCACTGCCTACTCCTTCTCTTTACACTGGTCCTCACAGTCACTGAGTGTTTTGAGCCTGCGTCTCGTCCCGCGTCGCCTGTTCGTGCTGCTCATGCTAGTGGTCGCGGTTCGCGTCAGCGTCCTCCTCCTGTTCCTGGCACGCACTGGATGTCTCTACGTCCGTCTACTGCTCCTCTGCGTGCCCCTTTGCCTTCTCCTCCTGAGTCTTCTCTTCCGACACTTGCCGACCCTAAGTCGGACTCCCTTCGTGCTGCCAGTCCTACTATCATGCGTCTCCTTCCTACTGTCGTCACCGACCCCTCCTTTGAGTCCACTGCTGCGTCTGCTCTTGTTGCTGAGCTCGTCGACTTTGCTGCTCGCTGTCGTCTAAACTACGCTGCTAGTCTTGTTGCTGAGTCTGCGTCTGTCTGTCCTCCGTCCGTCGGGGGTGAGTGTGCTCTTGGCACAAACATCCTTGAGGACAGACAGGAGGAGTTCCAGTGTCTGGCTACTGCTTCACCTCATCTCGTGTCTGTACTGCTTGCCCCTGAGGGAGACTCGGATGCACTAGACATCCCGACTCCGCGCTCTTAAGCGGAGGCCGTAGAGGGTCCCTACTCCTCTCAGTGGCAGGCAGCTATGGATGCAGAGATGGCTTCCTGGAAGTCCACATGCACCTACGTTGACGCGGTTCCCCCTCCTTGGGCGAACATCGTCAGTGGCATGTGGATCTTCAGGGTGAAGCGGCCGTCTGGCTCTCCACCTGTCTTCAAGGCGCGGTACGTCGCTCGTGGCTTCAGTCAGCGGCAGGGAGTTGACTACTTTCAGACCTTCTCTCCCACCCCAAAGATGACCACTCTTTGGGTGCTGCTGCACATAGCCGCTCAGCGCGACTACGAGCTTCACTCTCTTGAATTCAGCACTCCTTTCTTGCAGGGCAGCCTGCACGAGGAGATCTGGCTGCGCCGTCCACCTGGCTTCACTAGGACTCTCCCTCCTGGCACCCAGTGGAGCCTCCGACGGCCAGTCTACGGTCTCCGCCAGGCACCGCGTGAGTGGCACGACACACTGAGGACTACGCTTGCGGCTCTTGGGTTTGCTCCCTCTACTGCTGACCCGTCGTTGTTTCTGCGCACCGACACTTCTCTGCCGCCGTTCTACATCCTCGTGTACGTCGACGACTTGGTCTTTGCCACTGCTGACACTGCTGGACTCGCCTACGTGAAGTCCGAGCTGCAGAAGAGACATACGTGCACAGACCTGGGTGAACTGCGCAGCTACCTTGGCTTGCAGATCACTCGGGACAGAGCACGCCGCACCATTACCCTGACTCAGTCACACATGGTGCAGCGGGTCCTTCAGCGCTTCGGCTTCACGTACTCCTCGCCTCAGGCCACTCCTCTGTCTACTCGCCACTCGCTCTCAGCTCTGCCTTCGGATGAGTCCGTAGAGTCGAGTGGCCCGTACCCAGAGCTTGTTGGCTGCCTCATGTACCTGATGACCTGCACACGACCTGACCTTGCATACCCTCTTAGCATTCTTGCACGCTATGTTGCTCCTGGGAGACACCGACCGGAGCACATGGCTGCAGCGAAGAGGGTGTTGCGCTACTTGTGCAGTACATCGGGCATGGGGCTAGTGCTTGGAGGGCGGATTCCAGTGGTCCTCACTGGCCACGCGGACGCTTCTTGGGCTGACGACCAGGCTACGCAGCGGTCGTCGCAGGGTTACACCTTCAGTCTTGGTTCTGGCTCTTTCTCGTGGCGGGCTACTAGCTTGTCCTCTGTTCTCGGCTCCAGTTGTGAGGCTGAGATCTACGCCGGGGCCATGGCTGCACAGGAGCTTCGCTGGCTCACCTACCTGCTGACTGACCTTGGAGAGCCGCCTCGTTCTCCTCCAGTGTTGTACGTAGACAACAAGGCCATGCTGGCCTTGTGTTGAGAGCAGCGCTTGGAGCACAGAACGAAGCACATTGCTCTCCGCTACTTTCTTGCTCAGGAGCTGCAGCAGCGTGGTCAGTTGCGACTTGCGTACGTGGCCTCTGAGGCCAACACTGCTGATGTTTTCACCAAGGCACTTCTGCCTTGTGATCATCAGCGCTTCTGCACTCAGTTGGGACTTGTCCGAGTCTTGCCTCACTTACTTACCTCTTGACCTTGCTTGTACTCTTGCATATATATATATACCTGCTCTTGTGTGTTTAGCTTTATATATATATATATGTGTCTCCTCTTGCATGTGAACTGGCCTTGTGGCCTTGACCTTGTGCTCGGACTGTGTGGTGACTTTGTGATCCACCCTGAGCTTTGCTTTGCTTTGCTTGTCTGGTCTTGTGACCCCTTGTTCTCCCCCACTTTGCCTATGGGGGTGTGTCAGAACAGTATAGCTTATGCTGTTGTATAGGCTATAGTGGGGTATCACATAGGGGGTACAACCCAATTAGGTTTGGTACTTGTACTTACTCATTTCATAGTTCATTCATTCGTGTTCTTTGCTTTCACAAATGTACCCCTTAGAGTACATGGCTAGTCCAGGTCTTTCCGTATTCGCTTGTATTCCTATATAAACTTGATGTATGCATGCTATTATCAATCTCAGTCATTCACATTCACTCTGATCTGAGTTCACCACTTCTGCTGCAATACTACTCTGCGATCAATCCTAAACGATCCTTCGCTAAGTCCCATTTGGGATTGTAACAATCTCTTTTATAGCTGGCTGCTCAGCGGTCAGGATGTACTTCAATGAAAACTTCTCGCGCTTCATCATGTGCTGCAGCGAGGGTGTCGCCGCTCCATGTGCTTGAGGTTGCCCATCAACCCCATGCCCTCGGCGACCGTGATGGCCGACTTGTTGTCCACCCGAAGGACGGTTGGCTTCCCGTCATCCAGAGGAGAAGCTGCGCAGCTTCCAGCCGCACGAGGTGATACCTGCGGTGGTCAGGGAGGGTCGCTTTCTTAGCCCTGCAGGTGCCCCCAAAGTGAGGTTGGTGTGTTTGCCCATCTGGGATGGGGACCGTCCGGCGCAGCTGAAACTGTTGAAGGAGGGGTTCAAGCGGTGTGGCAGGAAACCGAAGCAGCAAACCACTTGGGAAGAGTCCCTCGGCCGTCAGGTTGACTGGAGAAGGGTGATCGACGTAAGAGACTCAACGGCCCTTCCGGATCGTGCGCGGGATGTGATGCTCCGGATCCACAGCCGAAACCTGCAGGTGGGGGAGCGGTTATATTTCCTGGGAACTGGTGTTGCATGCCTCCGTTGCGGGGAGAGAGAGACGCTGGAGCACGGGCTATTTCTCTGCCCACGTATCCAGCCGGTGGTTCGGGCATTACTGAAGGCGCTCTGCATGCTGAATCCGCATCGGAAGATTGAGACGCTGGGGGACCTGGCTTCCAAGGAGGGGATAGCTTCGGGTTTCCCCGAGGCTACGATTACGGCAATTGCACTTCACCGAATCTGGGTGGAGAGGTGTGATGCGGTTTTCGAACGTAGCAAGTTCCGAGCCAGGAGGGCACTGCGGAGGATCGAGGCGTCTTTCCAGATGCATGTCAAAATTTACAAGCGTGCTAAGGTGGCATCCAAGAGGCTTGGTGCCACTCGTCCTGGACTGGATGATGACGAGTGCTGGGTCTTGAGCCACATCCTTGACAACACAGCACAACCAGCCACGTGGTCTAAAGGGTTCATGGCCATCTGGTCAAACCCAAGGGCTGCTTTCCATCCCCCTTAGAAGCTCAGGATGGGTACGGAGGGTGTTATCCTCCTAGGCCCATCAGCTGCAGATACAACTTACAATGTGTTTTGCACTTTTTAGTGTATCTTGCATTAAAAAAAAAAAAAAAAAAAAGCTGCCGAAACGCTGCAAGAAGGAAGCGAAGCCGGCATCCCTCCTTGCTGGCTTCAGTGGCCGCCACGTATTCCGACTCAATCGACGACAACATCGCGCACTTGATGCGCTGGCTCAACCAAGAGACTGTAGCCGCCCATGCTCGTCCGGCTATACTTCTAGCCGGCATCGTCGGCGTCCACGTAGCCAACCAGTTCCAGCGACCCTAGACCACCTCCGAACTCCACAACGGTGTCGCGCGTGTTGGTGAGGTAGGCAAGACAGCGGTCGACCTCGCATAAGTGTTGGTTGCTCCTCACCGTGAGGCCGCTCCCCAACTTGCTGGAGGTGAAGGCGATGTCCGGTCTCGTCGTCGTCGCCACGAACTGCAACGAGCCGACCTTTTGCCGGTACTCCTCCTCCTTACGTTCCTGCGCCTCCTTGTTGTTGAAGGTGAGCTCGGCGTAGGCGTTGACCGAGACCGGCATCTTCGGGGTGCGCCCGATCTGCTCCTCGTTGAGGAACTGCCTAAGCAACTTGTCGGTGTAGCCCTGCTGGTGCAGCCACAGCTTCCTCACGAGCCTGTCGCGTATGATATCCAACTCGAGGTAGTTCTGCACCGATGAGATCTCCCGCAACTTGAAGGAAGCCTCCAGCAACACCTTCAGCTCCTTCAGCATCTTGGTACTACTGCTGGTGGCGAGCAGGTTGTCGACGTAGAACAGCACTTAGAAGGCTACGTCCTCCATGCCGACTTTGAAGTAGAGGGCGGTGTTGACCTGGCTCTTCTTATAGCCAGCACCCAGCAGCACACCGTCGAGAGCTCGGTATCGCAACAGCTGCGACTGATTCAGCCCATAGAGGCTCTTTAGCAGCTTACACACCCGGCCGGTCCCGTCATTGAAGTAGTCCGGCTGGTACATATAGAGCACCGGGTCGAGCTTGCTCTGCATGAAGGCGTTCTTCATGCTGAGCTGCATCAGGTTGAGGTTGAGGATGGCGGCAATGCTGAGGAAGATCCTCAGCGTGACGTAGCTGCTCACCGGCGCATACGTCTCTTCGTAGTTGGCGCCATACACTTGCGTGAAGCCCTTCACGACTAGCCTTGCCTTCTCGCGCTCGACGGTGTCGTCGATGTGGCGTCACCCTTGGCACAAACCTACTCGATCTCGTTGGCCTAGGCTACTAAGCCTAGGCCGTCCTACACTTTCACTTACCTACCAAGCTAGTATTTCGATCTGCTATCAGAGCAAGTTTCGTCCTGGCCTGTGCGCCCGCCTCATGTTTCCACTGCTACGTTTTTTCGGTCGCGCGCCTAGGGCGCGTGGCGATTTTCTCTTGTCCCGCCCCCGGTTGGCGTGTGACTACTTCTCTGCCCGTCACGCGCCCCGTGGCACGCGACGGTGCCCTAAACCTGCCCGTCGTGCGCCCCGTGGCACGCGACGGTGCCCTGCTCGTCGTGCGCCCTGAGGCACACGATCGGGCCCTAAACTTAAACTTACCCGTCGTGCGCCCCGTGGCACGCGATGGGCCTCTCCGCACCCGCTCTCCCTGCAGCCGCCCCTGAGCTACCTGCGCCGACACATTGTAGCCGCTCTGTGGCTTTCTTCCCGCCCACCCCCTCCTCCTTTGTCTCCCTGCAGCCGTGGGGGGGAGGGTATGGGGGTGGCGGGTGTTGGAGTGTTGGGTCGTCTCCTTCCCTTCCCCTCCTCCTCCTTTCGTTCCCACCGCTGCAGCTGCCGCTGGGGGGGAGGGTGTGAGGGTGTGGGGGAGCAGGGGGAGTGGCACCGGGGTGGCGGGTGTGAGGCAACCAGCAGCCGTCCCTCCACCTCTCCTCTCTTCCCCCCTTCTCTGCTGCTCCTGCAGCAGTGTGGGGGAGGGGAAGGAGGAGGGTGAGGAGATGGAGGGGGTGACCAGCTAGTGTCAGCCCGCCTGCAGTTCCTGCTGTTGCTTGTTTATTATTTTGCATGTGTACACCAGCATGTTGTATTCTGCACAAACTCCTGCTGCAGGCAGTTATGGGGGAGTGTCAAAACTTATATTTGTAACTGCCTGTAGTTGTAGTTAGTGTAGTTATTATAAACTTAGTTTGGTGGTGCACCTTCTTTGTTTCCTATGCTATATGTTCCTTGAAACCTATAGTGAAATCATTCTTTTCCAATTTTCTCGATACTCACCCTTGGCACAAACCTACTCGATCTCATTGGCCTAGGCTACTAAGCCTAGGCCGTCCTACACTTTCACCTACCTACCAAGCTAGAATTTCGATATCAACACCCACCTGTTCTTCATGATGTTTACCCCAAGTGGGCGTTCGACCAGCTCCCATGTCCCCATACCGATGAGGCTGCAGATCTCTTCTTCCATGGCGGCCTTCACCGCCTTGCTGTTCCAGCTCGCCAACGCCTCCTTCACCATCATCATTGAGATGTCCCAATGGTGCTCGGGGTCGGCGTGCATGTCGGGGTGAGCTCCGGCAGCTCCTCATCATCCTCGGCGTTGTCGTACGCTAGGTCATCGTCGTCCACGGCGTACACCGTGGTGAAGGCAGCGGGGACGAAGAAGTCAGGTAGCCTCCGATCTCGGCCCGTACGCCGTGGTCCACCCTGGACTTCCACCACGTCACTAAATGTGGAATCCTCGGCGTCCCCTCCATCGTCCCTGTCGTTGCTGCCCTCAGCGTCCTGTTCCACCATGGTCGGCTCCCCTACCGATTGCACGGTCGCCGACTGCTCGTTGGTCGGCGTCGGTGCTGCCTGCTCCCTTGTTGGCTGCTGCACTACTGGTGTCTCCTTCGCTGGCTTCACCAAAGCTGACTTCACCTCCTCGGCCTGCGTCTCCCCTGTCAGCGTCGACGCCGCTCCCACGACGACTTTCTTGGCGTTGCGTTGGCCACCGGCGATGTTCTTGGCCGGCGCCGCGGGCGACGTCATACTGTTCCCCTCATCGCCAGAGGCCGACACCGGAGTCAGGCCACGCAGGTCGGCTACAAGGGGAGGGGTAGGAGACGCAGGGGAAGGGGAGGAAGGGTGGACGTCTTCGGCGTCCGCGGCAGCAAGCTCACCGACCTCGGTGAGCAAAGGGAGAGTCGCCGTCGAAGTGTCCGTCGGCGGGCTGACCGGCGTCCGCGTCGACGCTAAGCCGTGCTCCGACTTCCACACCTCCAGCAATATCGTCTCGTATGTCAACGGGAGTTGTGTGTTGGCCCCGTCCACGCTTGGGCGGAGCCGACTTCGTAGTGGGGTGTACGGAAGGTACAACCGACTTGCAGCAGTGGGCGACGCCAACTTGGGAAGCCGGCGGCTGACTTCAACTGGTGGTCGGCAATGTGGCACGTCGACCTGGAAGTCGGCGCTGACTTGCAAGGTCACCGACTTGCAAGGTCACCGACTTGCAAGGTCATCGACTTGCAAGGTCACCGACTTGCCATGTCACCGACTTGCAAGGTCATCGACTTGCAAAGTCACCGACTTGCAAGGTCGCCACCTTGCAAGGTCGCCGACTTGGGAGGTCGCCGACTTGGGAGGTCGCCGACTTCAAGAGGTCAGTCTGGAAGTCGGCGCCGACTTAGAAGGGGCGTCGACTTGGTGACGCCGACTTTGGGTAGCCAGCTTGGGGGGTCGGCTGACAACTGCGCTGGTCGACGTGGAGCTGGTCGACCAGGAGTGACGTCGACCTAGAGCTGGTCGACCAGAGGAGTGGTCGACCTGGTGAGGTCGACTTGGTGTGGTCGTCGACTTGGGAGGTCGACGAGTACATACAGGAGCAGCTGGTCGACATGGTTGCTCGGTCGACCATGATACCTGGGTGACGAGGTTCTGTGAAGGAGTGCAACGGTCGCCCAGGCGAAGTTGGCGAGTCCGACCTCGGTGGTGGTATCCCGAGGTCAACATGGCGGATCAGGTGGAGCCGTCAGCACGAAGATGACTTGGTGCATGCGCTGTTCAGGTGACGAGGCTTAGCCCTCCAATCATCTACGAGCACCTGCGAAGTAGGTGCGCTGCTGTTCTACGGGAGCAACGCTGGCACAACGTCAACCTGCAACATTGGCACGCTGTCGACTTTGCACTGCTGGAGCGCGGTTGACCAAGTCGTGCTGGAACGCGGTCGACCATGCTGTGCTGGCAGTCGACCAACCTGAATGCTAGCTCTGATGTAGTCTTGCCATGCCAGCTTCATTGTACCATTGTTGTCAACTTTCTCTTGTGAAACTCTTGCCAATTCTCCCCGTGAACTAGCAAGCGGTGTGTGCACTAGGAAAAAGACTAAGGACCAACGAACACAGAGATCACACAAGCACCCGTGCCTAGCCTGTAGTCTAGCTTCCGTTGTATTAGTTATCTCCGCATCGTAAAACACCACGTTACAACGTGGTGACCACCCGGTTGTCGGTGATGTCGAGGAGTTCCCAGCCCTTGCTCTCCTCCGACACGCCGAGATGAAAGCCCCACCTGGCCTTCGGCTTCAGCTTCCCACCACATTGTTGCTCGGGGACCAAGAACTGTGCCATGCAGCCCCACACCCGCGCGAGCGACAAGTCGGGCTTCTTCCCGATCAGCATCTGGTATGGCGTCATCCCCGGCGGCAGCGTCGACCTCTCACGGCAGCTGCGGACCCAGACGGCTTGCGGCAGAGCGAGGTGCCACCAGTGGTGGTGCACGCCCATGTGCAGCAGCATCGTCCACGCCGATTCCACCACCGTCTTCATCTCCCTCTCCGCCATGCCGTTCTGTTGGAGGGTGTATAGGCAAGTCAGGTCGTGGACGATCCCCTTGCCATTCACGAAGTCAGTGAACCGCTTCCCGCGGAATTCCCCTCCCCGGTCAGAGCGCAGCATCAACACCGACTTCTGCTTCTGTCGCTCAGCCACCGCCAGCCACTGTACGAATTTCTGCAGCGCATCCGACTTCTTGGTGACCGGCCTCGCCCACACAAAGCGGGTCTTGCGGTCCTTCAGCAGCAAGAAGTACAGGCTGCCATCCTTGGCAGCCACCCGAAATGGCCCGCACAGGTCGATGTGCACGACGACCAGCACGTTGTCGGCGTCGGAGCCCTGGTAAGGGAAGGTGTGCCGCGCCAGCTTCTCGTCGACACACAAGACACATGGTGAGTCGGCGCCCGACGCCGGCTTGAGGTCTAGCCTAGTGGCGACCTTGTGCTTTGCCGAGCTTCGGATGGTGTCCATGCTTTCGAGTGCAAGTCTCGCATGCAGCCTGTCTGGCGTCAACTTTGTCTTGGAGACGATCGCCAGTAGAGCAACCATCTCCTTCGTGGTCGGCGTCAGCTTCCCCGAGCAGGGTCGAAGTCCAGTGCAGAGGACCCGGCTAGAGTACGTCGCCCTACCAAGCACGTCCCCAGCAGCAGAGACGAGCAGCATCCCATCGTCGTTGTCCTGCAGCTTCACCTCGTTCTCCTTCAGCTGGCCGGATGACAGCAGGTTCGCTTGCACGCCCGGCACATATTGTACGCCGTAGATGAGCACCCGCTTCTCGCCGGCGCCTTGTAGAGCGACGGTGCTGCACTCCCGGATGTCCTGCAGCGCCCCATTGAAGCCGCACACGTGCTTCACGTTGCCGCTCGGCTCCAAGTCGACGAAGGCCTCCTTCGTCCCCATCAGGTGGTGCGAGCAGCCGCTGTCGAGCAGGACCACTGCCGGCACAGCTACCACCACCGCCTGGAAGTCCTCACCAACCTCCGGCGCCAGCGAGACGGTCGGCTCCACCACACCGCCTAGCGAGCACGACGCCTCCTTATCGTCTCGCCCTTTATCGCCAGCAGAGGAGTCAACGTCCTTCGTCGAGGTCGACTTGGTCGACTGCTTCTCCTTGTGCGGCTTGTTTCATCCTTGACGAGGACGACGGCTGCCAGACCTCCCGCGGCCTCCCTTGGCATCGTCGTCGTTAGAGTCACTACGGTCGGGGCACTCGAAGGAGAGGTGGCCAGGGTCGTCGCAAAGCCAGCACTCCCGACGTCGACTTCCCCCTCCTCGACCGCTGTCCTTGGCCGACTTCTTTTTGTTACCGTCCTTGGCCGGCTTCCAACCACTGCTACCACCAACATCAGACTGCCCACGCTGCCTTGGTTGACCACCTTGCTTCGCCGGGGCGACGTAATTCACGCGTGCCAGGAGCTCCTGGGATCGCTTAGCCTCCAGCATCGCCTCGTCCTACAAGATGTACGAGGTCAAAGTGTAATTGTTGAACGTCGTCCGTGTGCTCGCTGCCATCGACAGCCGCTTTAGCAGGTTATAGCTGCTCATGAGCCCTTTGATGACGTGCGTGAGGTACGACGCCGTCGAGTAGTGCACGCCGGCCATCCTCATGGTGGCAAGTATTCGCCAAGCCCGGTTGCAGTAGTCGGTGTCAAACTCTTATGCTATAGTCTGTGTAGGCTGTAGCGGGGTAGACAATATGGGGTACAACACTTCTAGGTTTTCCTACTTGTACCCACCTGCTTGCTAGTTTATTCATTCCTCATTCTTCACATGGTATAGAGCAGGTTCCCTAGTGGGAACGCTTCCTTGGGCCCACCACTGAAATTTTCCTTTCTGACCGGAGCGCCAGTCGCTCCTGCCCGAGGCGCGCCTTTTTTGCCGCCCTTTCCAGGCCCCTAGTGGACCCTACCGGCCTTGTCGCCACCCCCCACGCAGCCCCGTTGCCACCCCTAGCGACCCCGTCGCCGCCTCTCACCTTAAGCGGCCCTACTGCCACTCCTAAGCGGCCTCATCGCCGCCCCTAAGTGGCCTCGACGCCGCCTCTACACGGCCCTGTCGCCGCCCCTAGCGGCCCCGTCGCCGCCCCCCTTCCTACGCGGCCACAATGCCGCCACTACACGGCCCCGTTGCCGCTCCCCTCCCTACGCAGCCCCGTTGCTGCCCCTAGTGGCCCCAACGCCACCTCTACCGAGCAGCCCAACAGTAGAGCCGCCGAGCCGCCCAGCAGTCGACGAGCCTAGCCGCCGAGCCGCCGAGCCGACCGACAGCCGAGCCGCCCAGCAGCCGAGCCGCCGAGCCGCCCGACAGCCGAGCCGCCCAGTAGCCGACTAGAGCACATGGCTGCAGCAAAGAGGGTGTTGCGCCACTTGTGCAGTACGTCAGGCATGGGGCTAGTGCTTGGAGGGCTACGTCGAGTGGTCCTCACAAGTCACGCAGACGCTTCTTGGGCTGACAACCAGGCTACGCAGCGGTCGTCACAGGGTTACACCTTCAGCCTTGGCTCCGGCTCTGTTTCGTGGCGGTCTACCCGCTCGTCTTCTGTTCTCAGCTCTAGCTGTGAGGCTGAGATCTACGCGGGGGCCATGGCTGCACAGGAGCTACGCTGGCTCTCCTACCTGCTGACTAACCTAGGAGAGCCGCCTCGTTCTCCTCGAGTTCTGTACGTAGACAACAAGGCCATGCTGGCCTTGTGTCGGGAGCACAGACTGGAGCAGAAAACGAAGCACATTGCTATTCATTACTTCCTTGCTCGTGAGCTGCAGCAGCGTGGTCAGCTGCGCCTTGCTTACGTGGCCTCTGAGGCCAACACTGTTGATATCTTTACCAAGGCACTTCCGCCTTGTGATCATCAGCGCTTCTGTACTAAGCTTGGTCTTGTGCCTGCCTTGCCTCACTTGCTAACTTCTTGAACTTGATTGTACTGTCACATATATACTCCTGCACTTGCTTGTTTACCTATATCTATGATCTTGCATGCGAACTGGCTTCGTGGCCTTGCTCTTGTGCTCGGACTGTATGGTGACGTTGTGATCCACCCTGAGCTTGCTTTGCTCTGCTTGACTGGTCTTGTGACCTCTTGTTCTCCCCCACTTTGCCTATGGGGGTGTGTCAAACTCTTATGCTATAGTCTGTGTAGGCTGTAGTGGGGTAGACAATATGGGGTACAACACTTCTAGGTTTTCCTACTTGTACCCACCTACTTGCTAGTTCATTCATTCCTCATTCTTCACAGCTGGTCGCCGACTCCTCTTCGCCCAACCGTATGTGCGACAACTTCTCCTCAAGCTGGCCAATGTACAAGTCGTCGGTGACCTGGTACGTTGTTTTGATGAACTGCCACACTCGGTGGCCAGCGTCGAGGTACTCCCTGCACGACTTCAAAGCGATCTGCACACCCGGCGAGCAGCACCACAAGATGACCGTAAAGGTCAGCAACTGCACAGCGCGAAACTCCGCACGCAAGTCGGGGTAGTGCTCCTCTGGCGTCGCCACGGTGCCACAGGCGAAGCCGATCAGCCCAGCCATCTCCAGCTGGGGCTCGATGGCTTCCTTCCACGTGAGTATATCGGGTCGACTTACCAGCAGGGGGGTAACCGAGATCCAGTCTGGCGTAAACTTGAAGTAGCCGTAGCTCCGTGCAATCCCGCCTGCTGTCACGTGGGTCGCCGACATCGGCGACAAACCGCTTCGACGTCCTCCGACGTCGCCCTATAACGAGCCTGCAGCTGCTGACGACTGTACGCCTGAATGCCACCGACTTCATCAGCGTGAATCACACATGTCAGTAGATCTGCACTGTGGATGCCCGATTGATCCTGGAGAGGGTTACAGGCGCGTTCACCTGGGGGGTTATGGGCGCACTGACCTGCTACGGAAATAAGCCCTTTTATCCCAATGGTCTAGTGGTTGGGATTCTGACATGGTATCAGAGCGGTCTCGGGTTCGAATCCCGGTGTATGCACATGTAGGCCGGTGCCGCTGTGCTTAGTCCTGGGCCTCCCAGTGTGGGGGGGTGTTAGTAGATTTGCACTGTGGATGCCTGATTGATCCTGGAGAGGGTTACGCGCGTTCACTCGGGGGGTTATGGGTGCACTGACCCGCTACTTAAATAAGCCCTTTTATCCCAATGTTCTAGTGGTTGGGATTCTGACAACACCACATTGCCTCGACGTGCCTCCCGCAATGCTACCAACTTGGCCACCACCGGCGTGGACGCCCGCGTCGACGCCGCCCTCAGTGTTCACCGGTCGAGGACAGACAGGCCGAGAAGGGTGCTACGTCACCCATACGGCACGGATGCTAGCCTCGATGACCGCCTGGGGCAGGTTGCCATACTCGTTAGCCTCGTGACGTCTCCTCGCGTTCTGCATCCATGCCTCCAGGGTGTCCACCACCCCCATGTCAACTAAGGCGCCTACCATAGTGACGACCGCACAGCTGCCGGCCTACGAACACAAATTAGGTAAGTGACAACTACGTCGACCTGACTGAAAGGTAAGTCGTGTGCCATCCACGCTCACCGCACCATGCGGATATAACTTTAGCAATGGGAGCTAGACTACCGGCTAGGCACAGGTGCTCGTGCGATATCTGTATTCGTTCCTTAGTCGTTTCCTTGTGTTCAATCTGCTTGCTAGTTTGCGGGGAGAATTTGCAAGAGTTTCACCAAGGAAAGTTGACAACAATAATCGCAACATTGGCATGCAAGACTACATAAGGACCTAGCAAGGCTGCTGGTCAACTTCCAGCGCAGCACAGTCGACCGCGTGCCAGCACGACTTGGTCGACCGCGCTCCAGCAGAGCAAAGTCGCGGCTTGCCAACGTTGCAAGTCCACGGCGTGCCAACGCTGTAGCGAGTCGGCTGCACAGCGTTGCACCCGCAGAACAACGATGCACCTGCTTCGCAGGTGCACGCAGCTGGTTGGTGCACCACTCCTCATCACGTGCACAGTGCAGACGCCCAGGTTGACTCCACATCAGCGACTGCACCCACCAGCCATGTCGACCTCGGGATACCACTTCCGAGGTCGTCCTCGCAGAACCACCCCAGCGACCTTCGCACACATCGCCCGGGTATCCCGGTCGACCGGGCAACCGTCAGGTCGGCGTCCCCTCGTCGACCACGACGGGACTAGGCCACCGGCTCCGCCAAGTCGTCGTCCAACCAAGGTCGGCGCCCTCCACCCCGGCGCCCTATTGCTCGACGCCCAGCTGCTTGGCGTCCTACTCGACACCCTTCAGCTCGGAGTCCCCAGCCTCCCTTGTCGAGGTCGACGTCGGCCCCCCCCCTCCGTCGACCACTAGTCCTGGTCGACCACCAAGACGACACCACTTCTGGTCAACCAACACTTGGTCAACTAGCAATCTGGTCAGTCGGCCATCCAAGCCGGCTGCTCCAAGTTGGCGTCGCCAAGTCAACGCTCGTGGAGTGGCCCCCGTGCAGGTCGACTAGCCCTGTCGACCAGCTCGCCCACTGCTGCAGGTCAGCTGCTCTCCTCACACCCGTGTCAGAATATTATCTTATTGTTCTAGCCTGTAGTGGGATGCTCTATAGCGAGTACAACCCTTCTAGGGTTTGCTATTTGTATCCTCATTCTTGCTAGTTCAACCCCCTTTCTTTCTTCTAATTTTGACATGCTATCAGAGCAGGTCGATCCCCTTGGATCGATCCTGTGGGTGGGTTACCACCTCGCTTCCGCTGCTACTCTGTCCTCCCGCCGTGCGCCCCGAGGCGCGCGGCTGTTTTCTGCCCGCCGTGCGCCCCGAGGCGCGCGGCGGTTTTCTGCCCGCCGTGCGCTCCGAGGCGCGCGGCGGTTCTCTGCCCGCTGTGCGCCCCGAGGCGCGCGGCGGGCTTCTGCCCCGTCGGTCACCACGTCGCCTTCTAGAGGCGTCGCGACGCGCGACGCGGACCCTTCGCGGCCACGCCCCAACTTCACGGCCCCGCCCTCGTCACGGCCCCGCCCTACCTTCGCGGCCCCGCCCTACGTCGCGGCCCCGCCGCCGACCTGTCGCGGCCCCGCCCTACGTCGCGGCCCCGCCCTGCGTAGCGGCCCCGCCCCTCGAAGCGGCCCCGCCCTACGTCGCGGCCCCGCCCTACGTCGCGGTCCCGCCCCTCGAAGCGGCCCCGCCCTACGTCGCGGCCCCGCCCCGACCGTCGCGGCCCCGCCCCTCGTCGCGGCCCCGCCCCTTGTCGCGGCCCCGCCCTCCCCTCAGGTCCGTGGTGCCCCCCCCCCCCTTTCTCCCCTCCCCCCTTTTCCCGTCGCCCGTCGCGGCTCCTTCGGGGGAGCTGTGGGGTGGCGGGTATGGGGGTGGCCGGTGTACTTTCCTCCCTTTGCTCCTCCTCCTCCTTCGTCTCCCACTGCTGCAGCTGTCGCTGAGGGGGGTGGTTGTGTGGGAGACAGGGGTTTAGGGTTTAAGGGGGGTGCGTGGGAGTAGAGCTAGCGGTGTAGCAGTGGGTGTGTATCAGGGGGGTGGGACTGTGTGCGGGAGGATGAGCGGAGGTTGCCAATTTGTCGTCAGCAGCACCTGTAGTCCGGGGCGCTGTCCCGGTAGCCCAGTGAGCTAGACTTCTACGCCAGCCGCCCGTGGGTCCGTTGCCCGTCTGCCGCTACTTGAGCCGCGGGGCCTGTTACTCCTGTAGTCCAGGCGCTGTCCGGTAGCCGCTGTGCCAGTCTGCCTCCTGTTGCCCGTGTGTCTTCAGCTTCAGCCGTCGCCTCCTATCTCCTCTCCCCTCACTCTCCCTCCTCCTCCTCACTTGCCCGTTGTGACTACCACTAGCTTTGCTCATAATTGTGAACTCTAAACTATTTCTTCTTGAACTTGTGCTCAGAATGTGTGGTGACATTGTGATCCACCCTGAGCTTGTATTGCTTTGCTTGCTCTGCTAATTACACCCCACTTTGGCTATGGGGGTGTGTCAGAATATTATATTTTTGTTCTAGCCTGTAGTGGGGTGCTCTATAGCGAGTACAACCCTTCTAGGGTTTGCTATTTGTATCCTCATTCTTGCTAGTTCAACCCCCTTTCTTTCTTCTAATTTTGACAACCCGACCACTAAGTCGGCTCCGCCCAAGCGAGGACGGGGCCTCACAACGACTCCCGTTGACACGTGCCTCGCCGCGTCAATGAGTAAGAACGCGTTCCACCTCGCATTCAGGTTCATCCTGTACAAGAACAGGGGGAGGTGGCGGTAGCTGTCATCTTGTGAACTGGTGGTTGGGTTCCTTGTGGGGCTTCAGTAGCTGAATATGGAAAGCATTGTGAAGCTTCCATGTAGAAGGTAAGCGCAAGCGGAATATTACTGGTGTGACCTTTTCCTCAACGTGAAGGGGACCAAGGAAACGAGGCTGGAGCTTGGACGGAAGGTGAGACAAGTCAAAGTTGCGTGCGTCGAGGAGCACCTGATCTCCCATTGCTACCAAGTGATCACGTCGATGCCGATCAGCATCTTGCTTCTGGGAGTTTTGCATCGTGGCGAGACGTCGCTGAGTCTTCTCCTATGGCTGCTACATGGTGGTGACAAAGTCATGTGCGGCTTGGATGTGTGCCAGTGTGGTTGGCTGCTGCGGTGTAAGTGGTCCTCGTCCATAGCACTGAAAGATTTCAGTAGCCGCATGTGACACATTGTTTTAAGCAAACTCCAGGGTCGGTAACTGTAGATCCCAGTGGCTGATGTTATCCTTGCAAGTTGTGCGCAATAACTGTTCAACCACCTGATTGAGTCGCTCGGTCTGCCCGTCAGTGTGGGGGTGGTATGCTGAAGACATTGCAAGTTTTGTCTCCAACAAACACATGAGTTCCGTCCATAACTTATTAGTGAATTTTGGGTCTCTATCTCAGATGACTGTAGTGGGGATGCCGTGGATGGTGATGATGCAGCCAAGAAGAGGCGAGCAGTTGTATTCAGATGTAGCTATGGCATTGGTCGGGATGAGTGTCCCATTTTGAAGAACTTATGGATCACCACGAGTATAGTGTCATGCCCTTGTGAGGTCGAAGGAAGTCCAATGATGAAGTCGAGACTAACAACTTGCCATGGCTGCTCCGGTACGGGTAGAGGCTGAAGTAATCCTGCTTTTTTTTGCTTGCTACTCTTCATCTGCTGGCACGTGTCGCATGATGTGACGAACAGCTGCACGTCACCTACCATTCGAGGCCAGTAATAATACGTTGCTATGCTCGCTAACGTCTTGTTACTCTCGAAATGTCTCGGGTGTGCTATGTTGTGAAACTCCTCCAGTAAGATCTGTTGAAGCGGGCATAGTTCGGCACCCAAATCTTGCCTGAACCCTTCCTCACATCTTAGTCTTTCTCCCACTATAAAAGTTTCTATTTCTATACTGTATCGATTGTTGGAATAATCGATAATTATTAAAACATTCTCGAAGGCTTATCCTAGCGCATCGTCTCATAACGAGATAGCGCACCTGTACCAGTATCGCGTTAAGCTCATAGGGAGCATGCGGCAGCTTGAAAGTCACTCGAATGTCAACAGTCGCAGGTAATCAACGGCCGCGACTCTTGACCGCCCGGTAACCATACTCGATAGTTACACAATGTAACCCAGTAACTGTCAAGCATAGCAATAGTCGCAGTTACTGTAGCAATGATATCAGTTAATAAGGGAATGTGCCCTTCAGAGTACATGACTAGCTAGGATTGCTATTGAATTTCTTCTTTTCTTATCATAAATCATCTCTTTCAATTATTATCAACAAGATCATTACAAAGACTTCAATTGCCTTCTCACAACTTGGCTAGCATATCCTATCCACTACGATTCTTGGTTATATCATTATGGTATGAGACCTAGAGTGGATTATAAGATCTTCCAAGTTCTTGTTCTTCCCATGACAACTCCTTATTAAGTCATCCTTAATAAATAGCTGTTACGAGTCTGTATCACTATGGCTCCTAAAGGAAAAGCTACTACAGACTCTCCGAGCCCACCAGTAGCAACGACTAATGTTCCATCAGCGGTGACCTCCATCAATGCTGCCATCGTTGAGCAACTCGTTGCTTGCATCAAAGCTCTTGAGTGCCATCAAGAAATGAGCATCGATGGCTCAAGCTATGCTAGAGGAGTTGCTGGACTACCTCTCACAAGAGAAGACTATTGCGTCAACTCCGAGAGGTCCTTCATATTTGACAACTGTCAAGCTTCAGCTCTTGCGGACGACATTTAGCAACATGCACAGTCAGAATCAATTGCAACCATGCAAACAAAGTCCATTCTGACATTAAAGCTGAATAATTCAACTCCATTTGATGGAAAAGTCTTCTACACGTGGAGCTTCGAGTTCGAACTCCTTGAAACAACCGCGCAAATCTGGATGTACTAGGATAGGAGCTTACCTTTTCCAACAGAAGGAAATTGTCAAATTATAATATTGTGTAGGCTATAGTGGGGTAGCCTATATGGGGTACACATTTCTAGGGTTGCACATTTGTATCACTTCCATTCCTTAGTCATTCATTCTCGTTCTACTTTCCTCATGGTATCGAGCAGGTTCCCCCGTCGGAACTGTGCCTAGGGCCCACCACATCGAGTTTTTTTTTTCCTGCCCGAAGCGCGCTCCGGGCTCTCACCTCGTCGAGCCGCCCTAGCGGCCCCCAACGCCCTAGCGGCCCCGCCGCCCGTCGACTCGGCCCCGCCGCCCTTTGCTGCGACCCCGCCGCCCGTCTCAGCGGCCCCGCCGCCCTTCGCTGCGGCCCCGCCGCCTCTCTCGCTGCGGCCCCGCCGCCCTTCTTCGCGGCCCTGCCGCCCTTTGCTGCGGCCCCGCCGCCTCATATTGTGGCCCCGCCGCCCTTCGCTGCGGCCCCGCCGCTCGTCTCAACGGCCCCGCCGCCCTTCTTCGCGGCCTCGCCGCCCTTCGCTGCGGCCCCGCCGCCTCATGTTGCGGCCCCGCCGCCCTTCGCTGCGGCCCCGCTGCCCGTCTCAGCGGCCCCGCCACCCGTCTCAGCGGCCCTGCCGCCTGTCTCAGCGGCCCCGCCGCCCTTCGCTGCGGCCCTGCCGCCTCTCTCGTTGCGGCCCCGCCGCCCTACTCAGCGGCCCCGCCGCCCTTCTACTGCGGCCCCGCCGCCCTTCTCAGCGGCCCCGCTGCCCACCTTAGCGGCCCCGCCGCCCTTCACCAGCGGCCCTGCCGCCCCTTCACTGCGGCCCCGCCACCCCTTTCACCAGCGGCCCTGCCGCCCTACACCGCCTGCGCTGCCCGAGCCGCCCGAGCCGTCCGAGCCGCCCGACCTGCCCGAGCCACCCAAGTCGCCCGAGCCGCCCGACTCGCCCGAGCCGCCCAAGCCGCCCACCCAGCCCGAGCCGCCCAAGCCGCCTGAGCCGCCCGAGCCACCCGAGCAGCCCGAGCCGCCTGAGGAGCCGAGCCGCTGGTGCCACGGAGCCGCAGTTGCTGCTGCGCCGTCCGAGCAGCCGTGTTGCCGTGTTGCTGTACTGCTGAGCTGCCCGAACCGCCCTGTCTGGTGAGAGCAGCGCTTCTGTCACTGACTGCCCCTGCCCTATAGTTGGTACTGCTAGTCTACTGCTGTCATGGCTACCCCTAGTGTTCTCGCTTTTGACGCTAAGGGTCGAGCCATTGACTTTGAGGTTTGAGTAGATGACCTGCAGCTTTTCCTACAGTGCGATAGGGCAGACGGTCTCTCCCTCTTTGACCTCACCTCTGGCGCCTCTCCTGCCCCTGCTGCTGACGCTGACGCCACTCTTCGCTCCCAGTGGGCCACACGCGATGCTGCTGCACGTCTTGCTGTGCGTCGCAACCTGCCTACCACTGAGCGCGCGCACTTTAGTCAGTACAAGAGTGCTCAGACCTTGTACGACGCTGTAGTTGCGCGCTACTCTTCCCCTGCCACTGCTGCACTGAGCCGCCTCATGCTACCGTACCTCTTCCTGACCTTGCTGCCTTTCCCACAGTCGGTGACCTCATTACGCACCTCTGCACTAGTGACACTCGCTACCGCGCCGCGCTTCCTGCTGAGTTCTGCGCCAAGAACCCCCCCTGGCCCATGTACATCACTCTCTATTATATAGTCACCCGCCTCCCTAACTCCCTTCGCATAGTCCGGGACCACTTCCTCTCAGTCTGTCCCACCACTTTCACTATTGACCTCCTAGAGAAGGCCCTCCTAGCAGCGGAGAAGAGCATAGTCACTGTAGGAGCCTCTCGTGGTGACCCTCGCACCCCCATCTTTGAGGGGTGTTCCTTTTCCCCCTTGTTGCCCTCTGTCGCCTCTGCTACTGCGGCCGACCTCGTTGGTCTTGAGTCGGTCGGTGCGGCGTCTGCCCCTAGCGAGAGACGCCGCTCTGGCAAGGGCAAGGGGGGCAAGGGCGCGGGTGGAGCTAGCGGGGGTGGTGGAGGTGGCGGTGGAGGCGGCCGAGGGAGTGGGGGTGGCGGTGGGAGTGGTGGCGGGGGTGGAGGTGGCGGTGGCGGCAGCGGAGGCGGAGGCGGCGGAGGCGGTAGCGGTGGGAGCGGAGGCGGCGGAGGTGGCGGAGGTGGAGGCGGCGGTGGTGGAGGAGGTGGAGCTCGTCGGGGTGGTGCTTCACAGTGGAGCGGCTCCGGTGGTGGTCAGCGCCAGCAGCAGCAGTAGCAGCAGCGTTCTCGGGACATCCCCCCTCCTCAGCAGCTCCGTGAGTGGTACACGCAGCGTCAGCGTGGGTGGGGGTTTTGGTCCGTGCACCTACGTCCTTTGCTCCAGCGACCGCGCGGGTGAGCAGTGTGGGGGTGCCCACCCCACCCAGCGCTGCTTTGGCCGCCTGACGGACGCTTGGCGTCAGCACTTCTCGGAGGCTAGTGAGATCCCCCACTGGGGAGAGCTGTCTAGGGCAGGTGTGGCTATCTATGATCTTGTCTTTGATGCTATCCTTGCTACCATATATGCTGTGACTATTAGTGATGAGGGTGACTGTTACCAGTGTTTCCCGCCCGACCCGGGCATTGGTACTGCTGCGCTAGGTGCTAGTGAGGCTGCTGCTCTAGGTGCCAGCGCGTCTGCGCCCTCAGGTACTGGTGAGGCTGCGCTCTCACGTACTGCGTCGGCTTCGGCCTCCCTCACCTTCACACTTGACTCAGGGGCTTCTCGCTCCTTCTTTCGAGACCGCACCACACTCACGCCGCTTGGTCGGCCGGTTGCAGTCCCCCTCGTAGACCCCTCTGGGGGTCCTGTCCTCTCTCACTTCTCTACTGTCCTCCCGTGTCCGGCTGCCCCCCTTGGCACCTTGTCTGGTCTTTACCTCCCCTTGTTCTCGACGAACTTGGTGAGTGGTGCTGACCTGCAGGATGCGGGGGTTCACCTGTTTACTCCTGCGAGTCAGCAGGTGACCCACTGCTCGGACGCCCGCACAGGCCGACACTCGGCCACGTTTTCGCGTCGGCCGGGGTCGAGCCTCTACACCCTGACCACTGAGTCTCCTCTTGTCCCTGCGTCTGGCCAGGTAGCTGGTCGAGTCAGGTGTTTGTTGCAGCGTCCAGGTCTGGTCCTGAGTCTGCCCCCTGCTCGTGTCGCCCCCTGTCTCACGAGACTCTCCTATGGCACCACCGTCTTGGTCACCCCTCCCTGCCTCGTCTCCGAGGCATGGCTTCCTGAGTCCTTGTCTCTGGTCTTCCCCGGTCCCTCCCTCCCCTTTCTCCAGGGCCTGGTCCTTACTGCGTCCCTAGTGTCGAGGGGCGGCTCCGGGCTGCCCCTCACTCCTCTTAGTTTCCCCCGACAGAGGCCCCGCTGCAGACGCTTCAAATGGACGTGTGGGGCCCGGCCCGCGTCCATGGACAGGGTCACGAGCGCTACTTCCTACTGGTGGTTGACGACTACTCGCGTTACACCACATTCTTCCCCTTGCGCAGCAAGGGTGGTGTCACTGAGGTGTTGATCGTTTGGATCCGCGCAGCTC
This sequence comes from Closterium sp. NIES-65, assembly GCA_948144175.1. Lineage (NCBI taxonomy): Eukaryota > Viridiplantae > Streptophyta > Zygnematophyceae > Desmidiales > Closteriaceae > Closterium > Closterium sp. NIES-65. The sequence goes on along the minus strand of CANXME010000298.1, from coordinate 370,094 downwards.
GATTCCAGCTCAGGAGGAGCTTCGGCTCGGACTTTCCTATTCTGCGTCTGCACTCTGACCGAGGCGGAGAGGTCTCCTCTGGCCTTCCGTGAGCCTACTGTCGTGCGCGAGGCATCCGCCAGACCTTTACGTTTCCGGACTCTCCAGAGCAAAATGGGATTGCTGAGCGCCGCATTGGCATGGTCATGGACGTTGCTCGTACGTCCATGATGCATGCGGCTGCCCCCCATTTTCTGTGGCCGTTTGCGGTTCGGTACGCGGCGCATCAGATCAACCTTCACCCCAGGGTCTCCAGGCCGGAGACCTCCCCAGCCTTGCTGTAGTCGGGGAAGGTCGGCGATGCATCTGCGTTCCATGTCTAGGGATCTCGGGGGTTTGTCCGCGACTTGTCTGCGGACAAGATGTCCCCTCGTGCTGCTCCCTGTGTCTTCCTTGGCTTCCCCCTTGACGCCCCTGGGTGGCAGTTCTACCACCCCACCACTCGTCGTGTTCTATCCTCCCAGGACGTCACGTTCGACGAGTAAGTCCCCTACTACCGCCTCTTCCTGTACCGCACTCCTTCCCTCCCCCCGCCACCGCATTCCCTTGTGCCAGCCCCCCCACCCGGTAGACCCCCTCCCCCCTCAGGGTCCTGCCCCTTCAGGTGTGTCCCAGGTAGACGCGGTCGAGCCGGTCGAGGTTGGTAGTGACTCTGGTACTGCTGCGGGTGCTGAGCCTGGGGGTGCTGACTCGGGACGTGCTGCGCGCGTGGGTGCTAAGCTTGGGGTTGCTGAGTCTAGGGGTGTTGCGACTGGGGGTGCTGAGCCTGGGGGTGCTACGACTGGGGGTGCTGAGCGTGGCGGTACTGCGACTGGGGGTGCTGAGCCCGGGGGTGCTACGACTAAGGGTGCTGAGCGTGGGGGTCCTTCGCCTGGGGGTGCTGCGTCTAAAGCTGCTGCGACTGGGGGTGCGAAGCCAGGAGCCGCTAAACCTGCTCGTGTGGCGTCTGGCGGTGCTGGGCCTGGCGGTTCTCGTGGTTCTTCTTGGCGGGAGCCATTCTCTCCACAGGAGCTATGCGAGTGGTTTGCCCGGCACTAGAGGCGTACTGCTGGAGCTGGAGCTTCTTCCGCCGTTGTGGGTGCGGGTGCCGCTGGTCCTGGAGGTGCTCGTCCGACTGGAGTTGGAGCTGCTGAGGGTGTTCGCGCTGAGGCTACTGCTTTCCGTCATGACGGCGGTCCCGCTGCGGGTGCTGCTAGAGCTGCTGGAGGTACTGCAGCTGGAGGTGCTGTTAGTGCTGGTGCTGCCAGAGGTGTTGAGGGTGCTGGAGGTGCTGAGGTTGCTGGTGCTGTCCCTGCTGTGGCTGGCATCCCTGCGCGGCCTCAGCCGTACTTCGTTCCGCTCCTTCGGCAGGTTCTTAGTCTTCCTCCTCGCTTAGAGTGTCCACAGCCTGTCCAGTCCCAGTCACAATTACCGCCGGCCTCCCCAGTGCCCGATCCCTCTCCCTACGCTGGTCCTACTGGAGGTCTCGCTGAGCGTCATGAGCCTACGTCTCGTCCTACGTCGCCTGTTTGTGCTGCTCGCGCTTGTGGTCGCGGTTCGCGTCAGCGTCCTCCTCCTATCCGTGGCACATACCAGATGTCTCTACGTTTAACCACTGCTCCTCTGCGTGTCCCTTTGCCTTCTCCTCCTGAGTCCTCTCTTCCTGAGCTTGCCGACCTAGAGTCGGACTCTCTTCGTGCTGCCAGTCCTACTGTCACGCGTCTCCTTGCTACTGTCGTCACTAACCCCTTTTTTGAGTCCACTGCTGCGTCTGCTCTTGTTGCTGAGCTTGTCGACTTTGCTGCTCCTTGTTGTCTAGACTACGGTGCTAGTCTTGTTGCTGAGTCAGCGTCTGTCTGTCCTCCGTCCGTCGGGGGTGAGTGTGCTCTTGGCACGGACGTCCTTGAGGACAGGCAGGAGGAGTTCCAGTGTCTGGCTGCTGCTTCACCTCATCTCGCGTCCGTACTGCTTACCCCTGAGGGAGACCCGGATGCACTTGACATCCCCACTTCACGCTCTTACGCGGAGGTCGTAGAGGGTCCCTACTCCTCTCAGTGGCAGGCAGCTATGGATGCAGAGATGGCTTCTTGGAAGTCCACAGGCACCTACGTTGACGCGGTTCCCCCTCCTGGGGCGAACATCGTCAGTGGCATGTGGATCTTCAGGGTGAAGCGGCCACCGGGCTCTCCACCTGTCTTCAAGGCGCGGTACGTGGCTCATGGCTTCAGTCAGCGGCAGGGAGTTGACTACTTTCAGACCTTCTCTCCCACCCCGAAGATGACCACTCATTGGGTGCTACTACACATAGCCGCTCAGCTTGACTACGAGCTTCACTCCCTTGACTTCAACACTGCTTTCCTGCAGGGTAGCCTGCACGAGGAGATCTGGCTGCGCCGTCCACCTGGCTTCACTGGGACTTTCCCTCCTAGCACCCAGTGGAGCCTTCGACGGCCAGTCTACGGTCTCCGCCACGCACCGCGCGAGTGGCACGACACACTGAGGACTACGCTTGCGGCTCTTGGGTTTGCTCCCTCTACTGCTGACCCGTCGTTGTTTCTGCGCACCGACACCTCTCTGCTGCCGTTCTACATCCTCATGTACATCGACGACTTGGTCTTTGCCACTGTTGACACTGTTGGACTCGCCCACGTGAAGTCGGAGCTGCAGAAGAGACACACGTGCACAGACCTGGGTGAACTGCGCAGCTACCTTGGCTTGCAGATCACCAGGGACAGAGCACGCTGCACCATTACCCTGACTCAATCACACATGGTGCAGCAGGTCCTTCAGCGCTTCGCCTTCACGTACTCCTTGCCTCAGGCCACTCCTCTGTCTACTCGCCACTCGCTCTCAGCTCTCCCTTTGGATGAGTCCGTAGAGTCGAGTGGCCCGTACCCACAACTTGTTGGCTGCCTCATGTACCTGATGACCTGCACACGACCTGACCTTGCATACCCTCTTAGCATTCTTGCACGCTATGTTGCTCCTAGGAGATACAGACCAGAGCACATGGCTGCAGCGAAGAGGGTGTTGCGCTACTTGTGCAGTACGTCGTGCATGGGGCTAGTGCTTGGAGGGCGGAGTCCAGTGGTCCTCACTGGGCATACGGACGCTTCTTGGGCTGACGACCAGGCTACGCAGCGGTCGCCACAGGGTTACACCTTCAGCCTTGGTTCCGGCTCTTTTTCGTGGCGGGCTAGTCGCTCGTCTTCTGTTCTCGGCTCCAGTTATGAGGCTGAGATCTACGCCGGGGCCATGGCTGCACAGGAGCTTCGCTGGCTCACCTACCTACTGACCGACCTTGGAGAGCCGCCTCGTTCTCCTCCAGTGCTGTACGTAGACAACAAGGCCATGCTGGCCTTGTGTCGAGAGCAAAGACCGGAGAACAGAACAAAGCACATTGCTCTTCGCTACTTTCTTGCTTGTGAACTACAGCAGCGTGGTTAGTTGCGGCTTGCGTACGTGGCCTCTGAGGCCAACACTGCTGATGTTTTCACCAAGGCACTTCCGCCTTGTGATCATCCGCGCTTCTGCACTCAGCTGGGTCTTGTGCCTGTCTTGCCTCACTTGCTCACCCCTTGACCTTGCTTGTACTCTTACATATATATATTTATATATACCTGCTCTTGCATGTGAACTGGCCTTGTGGCCTTGACCTTGTGCTCGGATTGTGTGGTGACATTGTGATCCACCCTGAGGTTTGCTTTGCTTTGCTTGACTGGTCTTGTGACCCCTTATTCTCCCCCACTTTGCCTATGGGGGTGTGTCAAATTATAATATTGTGTAGGCTATAGTTGTCAAACATTATATATGTTATGCTTGTGTAGGCTACAGTGGGTTAGCCTATAGGGGGTACACAATTCTAGGGTTTCCTACTTGTACTCATTTTTCACTGCTAGTTCACTCATTCCTGTTCGCTTATTCTCACATGGTATAGAGCGGGTCCTTCTAAGGACCGTTTTTTTTTGGCCCACCGAAGCGCGCCCCGAGGCGCGATTTTTTTTAGCGACCCCTCGGGTCGCCATTTCCCCTGCGGCCCCGCCGCCTCCACTGACGCGGCCCCGCCGCCCTCCCTTACGCGGCCCCGTCGCCAGCTCTCACGCGGCCCCGCCGCCGACTCTGTCGCGGCCCCGCCCCGGCCTTTACGCGGCCCCGCTGCCTGCTCTCACACGGCCCCGCCCCGGCTCCTACGCGGCCCCGCCCCGGCTTTCACGCGGCCCCGCCGACGGCTCTGTCGCGGCCCCGCCCCGGCTCTTCCGTGGCCCCGTCCCGGCTCTTACGCGGCCCTGCCGCCGGCTCTCCTGCGGCCCCTGCCCCGGCGCTCAAGCGGCCCCGCCGCCGGCTCTTTTGCGGCCCCGCCGCCGGCTCTGAAACGGCCCCGCCCCTGCTCTCACGCGGCCCCGCCGCCAGCCCTCACGCGGCCCCTACCCGGCTCTCAAGCGGCCCCGCCCCGGCTCTCACGCGGCCCCGCCGCCGGCCCTCACGCGGCCCCGCCCCGGCTCTCTCACGCGGCCCCGCCGCCACACCTTCAGCAGTCGGGCGGCAGTGCAGCCGAACCGCCCGGGAGCCGAGCCGCCCAACGCCCGAGCCGCCCTGTCGCCGAGCCGCCCGGGACCCGAGCTGCCCTGCACCCGAGCCGCCCTGCCGCCGAGCCGCCCGGGAGCCGAGCCGCCCTGCACCCGAGCCGCCCTGCCGCCGAGCCGCCCGGGAGCCGAGCCGCCCTGCGCCCGAGCCGCCCTGCCGCCGAGCCGCCCGGGAGCCGAGCCGCTGTGCACCCGAGCCGCCCGGTCGCCGAGCCGCCTTTCTGCAGAGCTGCACGACCTGCCCTGCCTGGTAAGCACAGTCCCACTGTCACTGCGAGCTCTTTCCCTACTGCTTGCACTGCTTCGCTGACGTCGCCATGGCTACCCCTAGTGTCCTAGCTTTTGACGCTGAGGGTCGCGCCATTGATTTTGAGGTCTGGTTAGACGACCTGCAGCTGTTCTTACAGTGCGACAGGGCTGACGGCCTTTCTCTCCTTGACCTCACCTCTGGCGCCTCTCCTGCTCCTGCTGCTGATGCTGATCCCACTGTGCGCTCTCAGTGGGCCACCCGCGATGCTGCTGCACGTCTTGCTGTGCGTCGCCACCTCCCTACCTCTGAGCGTACGCACTTTAGTCAGTACAAGAGTGCTCAGACCTTGTACGACGCTGTAGTTGCGCGCTACTCCTCCCCTGCCACTGCTGCACTGAGCCGTCTCATGCTACCGTACCTCTTTCCTGACCTTGCTGCCTTTCCCACAGTCGCTGACCTCATTACGCACCTCCGCACTAGTGACACTCGCTACCGCGCCGCCCTTCCTGCTGAGTTCTGTGCTAAGAACCCACCCCCCATGTACATCGCTCTCTACTACGTAGTCGCGCGCCTCCCTGACTCCCTTCGCGTAGTCAGGGACCACTTTCTTGCAGTCTGTCCCACCACCCTCACCGTCGACCTCCTCGAGAAGGCCCTCCTCGCAGCGGAGAAGAGCATAGTCGCTGTAGGTGCTTCTCGTGGTGACCCTCGCACCCCCATCTTTGAGGGGTGCTCTCCTTCCCCCTTGCTGCCCTCTGTTGCCTCTGCTGCTGCTGCCGACCTGCTTGGTCTTGAGTCGGTCGGCGCGGCGTCTGCCCCTAGTGGGAGACGTCGCTCCAGCAAGGGCAAGGGGGGCAAGGGCGCGGGTGGAGCTAGAGGGGGTGGTGGCGGTGGCGGCGGTGGCGGCGGAGGGAGTGGGGGTGGCGGCGGGACTAGTGGCGGGGGTGGTGGTGGTGGTGGCAGCAGCGGCGGCGACGGTGGTGGTGGTGGCAGCGGTGGTGGTGGAGGCAGCGGCGGAGGTGGAGGCGGCGGAGGTGGAGGCGGTGGAGGCGGCAGCGGAGGAGGCGGTGGTGGTGGAGGAGGTGGAGCTGGTCGAGGTACCCAGCAGCGTAGCGGCGGTGGTGGTGGCCAGCGCTCGCAGCGGCAGCAGCAGCAGCGCTCGCGGGACATCCCTCCGCCTCAGCAGCTTCGTGAGTGGTACGCTGGGCGTCAGAGGGGTGGGGGTACTGGTCCCTGCACCTACGTTCTTCGTTCCGGCGACCGCGCGGGTGAGCAGTGTGGGGGTGCCCACGCCACCCAGCGCTGCTTTGGCCGCCTGACGGACGCTTGGCGTCAGCAGTTCCCCGGGGCTAGTGAGATCCCTCGCTGGGATGATCTTCTTAGGGCTGGTGTAGCGATCTTTGATCTTGATTTTGATGCTATCCTTGCTGCTATGTATGCTGTGACTTATAGTGAGGAGAATGAGGGTTACCGGTGTTTCCAGCCCGACCCGGGCATTGGTACTGCTGCGCTAGGTGCTTGTGAGGCTGCTGCTCTAGGTGCCAGTGCGTCTGCGCTCTCAGGTACTGGTGAGACTGCGCTCTCAGGTACTGCGTCGCCCTCGTCCTCCCTCACTTTCACACTTGACTCCGGGGCTTCTCACTCCTTCTTTAGAGACCGCACTACCCTTACGCCGCTCGGCCGGCCGGTTGCGGTCTCCCTTGCTGACCCCTCTGGGGGTCCTGTCCTGTCTCACTTCTCCACTGTCCTCCCGTGTCCAACTGCCCCTTCGGGCACCCTGTCTGGTCTGTACCTTCCCTCGTTCTCTACGAACTTGGTGAGTGGTGCAGCCCTGCAGGATGCGGGGGTTCACCAGTTCACTCCTGCGAGTCAGCGGGTGACCCACTCCACGGACGCACGCACAGGCCGACACCTGGCCACCTTCTCGCGTCGGCCGGGGTCGAGTCTCTACACCCTGACCACTTCGTCTCCTCCTGTCCCTGCGTCCGGTCAGGTAGCTGCGTCAGGTCAGCTGCTTGCTGCTGCGTCCCGGTCAGGTCCTGAGTCTGCCCCCTGTTCTTGTCGCCTCCTGTCTCACGAGACTCTCCTGTGGCACCACCGTCTTGGCCACCCCTCCTTGCCCGGGCTTCGGAGCATGGCCTCGCGTGTCCTTGTCTCTGGTCTTCCCCAGTCTCTCCCTCCTCTCCCCTCCGGGCCAGGACCTTCCTGTGTCCCCTGTGTCGAGGGTCGCCTCCGGGCTACTCCTCACTCCTCCCACTTCCCCCCGACAGAGGCTCCCCTACAGACGCTTCACATGGATGTGTGGGGCCCAGCCCCCGTCCGTGGGCAGGGTCACGAGCGCTACTTCCTGTTGGTGGTTGACGACTACTCGCGTTACACCACAGTCCTCCCCTTGCGCAGCAAGGGTGCGGTCACTGAGGTGCTGATCGACTGGATCCGCGAGGCTCGTCTCCAGCTCAGGAAGAGCTTCGGCTCGGACTTTCCTGTTCTGCGTCTGCACTCGGACAGAGGAGGAGAGTTCTCCTCTCGCCTTCTGCGAGACTACTGTCGTGCACGGGGGATCCGCCAGACCTTCACGCTTCCGGACTCTCCACAGCAAAATGGGATTGCTGAGCGCCGCATTGGCATGGTCATGGATGTCGCTCGTACGTCCATGATGCATGCGGCTGCCCCCCATTTTCTGTGGCCGTTTGCGGTGAGGTACGCGGCGCATCAGCTCAACCTTCACCCCAGGGTCTCTCGGCCTGCGATGTCCCCAGCCTTACTGTGGATGGGGAAGGTTGGCGATGCGTCTGCGTTCCGTGTCTGGGGATCTCGGGCGTTTGTCCGCGACTTGTCTGCGGACAAGCTGTCCCCTCGTGCTGCTCCCTGTGTCTTCCTTGGCTTCCCCACTGACGCCCCAGGGTGGCAGTTCTACCACCCCTCCTCTCGTCGTCTTCTGTCCTCCCGGGACGTCACTTTTGACGAGTCAGTCCCCTTCTACCGTCTCTTCCCCTACCGCACTCCTTCCCTCCCCCCTCCCCCGGACTTCCTTGTGCCGGTTCCCCCCCCGGTAGACCCCTTCCCCCCTCAGGTTCCTGCCCCCTCAGGTGTGTCCCAGGTAGACGCCGTTGACCCGGTCGAGGTTACTGGTGACTCTGGTGCTGCTGCGGGTGCTGAGCCTGGGGGTGCTGACTCTGGGGGTGCTGTGCGCGGGGGTGCTGAGCCTGGGGGTGCTACTGCTGGGGGTGCTGGGCCTGGGGGTGCTACTGCGGTGGGTGCGGAGCCTTGGGGTGCTGAGCCGGGGGGTGCTGTGCCTGGAGGTGCTGGGTCTGGGGGTGCTGGGTCGGGAGCTGCTGAGCCTGGGGGTGCTGAGCTGGGAGCTGCTGAGCCTGGGGGTGCTGCGTCTGGAGCTGCTGAGCCTGGGGTGTCTCCTACTACTGCGCCTCGCCGGGAGCCCCTCTCTCCACAGGAGCTGCGCGAGTGGTTCGCTCGCCGCTGGAGGCGTGCTGCTGAGTCTAGGGGTGCTGCTGGAGCTGGAGCTGGAGCTTCTTCGACCGTCGTGGGTGTTGGTGCTGCCGGTCCCGGAGCTGCTGGGCCTGCGGGTCCTCCTGGAGCTGGAGCTGCTGAGGGTGTTGGTGCTGAGACTACTGCTGTTGGTCCTGCCACTTGAGGTGTTGGTGGCGCTGGTGCTGTCGCTGAGGGTGCTGGTGCTGTCCCTGCTGCGTCTGGAGCTGCCGCGCGGCCTCGGCCGTACTTCGTTCCGCTCTTGCAGCAGGTTCTTGGTCTTTCTCCTCCAGTAGAGGGTCCATCGCCTGTCCAGTCGCAGTCCCTGCTGGAGCCTTCCTCTCCACTGCCTGCTCCCTCTCCTTACACTGGTCCTACTGGAGGTCTTGCTGAGCGTCGTGAGCCTGCGTCTCGTCCCGCGTCGCCTGTTCGTACTGCTCGCGCTAGTGGTCGCAGTTCGCGTCAGCGTCCTCCTCCTGTCCCTGGCACGCACCGGATGTCTTTGCGTCCGTCCACTACTCCTCTGCGTGCCCCTTTGCCTTCTCCTCCTGAGTCTTCTCTTCCTGCGCTTGCCGACCCTGAGTCGGACTCTCTTCGTGCTGCCAGTCCTACTGTCATGCGTTTGCTTGCTACTGTCGTCACTGACCCCTCTTTTGAGTCCACTACTGCGTCTGCTCTAGTCGCTGAGCTCGTCGACTTTGCTGCTCACTGTCGTCTCGACTACGCTGCTAGTCTTGTTGCTGAGTCTGCGTCTGTCTGTCCTCCGTCCGTCGGGGGTGAGTGTGCTCTTGGCACGGACGTCCTAGAGGACAGGCAGGAGGAGTTACAGTGTCTAGCGGCTGCTTCACCTCATCTCGCGTCTGTACTGCTTGCCCCTGAGGGAGACCCGGATGCACTAGACATCCCGACTCCGCGTTCTTACGCGGAGGCCGTAGAGGGTCCCTACTCCTCTCAGTGGCAGGCAGCTATGGATGCAGAGATGGCTTCCTGGAAGTCCACAGGCACCTACGTTGACGCGGTTCCCCCTCCTGGGGCGAACATCGTCAGTGGCATGTGGATCTTCAGGGTGAAGCGGCCGCCGGGCTCTCCACCTGTCTTCAAGGCACGGTACGTTGCTCGTGGCTTCAGTCAGCGGCAGGGAGTTGACTACTTTCAGACCTTCTCTCCCACCCCGAAGATGACTACTCTTCGGGTGCTGCTGCACATAGCCGCTCAGCGCGACTACGAGCTTCACTCTCTCGACTTCAGCACTGCGTTCCTGCAGGGTAGCCTGCACGAGGAGATCTGGCTGCGCCGTCCGCCTGGCTTCACTGGGACTTTCCCTCCTGGCACCCAGTGGAGCCTCCGACGGCCAGTCTACGGTCTCCGCCAGGCACCGCGTGAGTGGCACGACACACTGAGGACTACGCTTGCGGCTCTTGGGTTTGCACCTTCAACTGCTGACCCGTCGCTGTTTCTTCGCACCGACACTTCCCTGCCGCCGTTCTACATCCTCGTGTACGTTGACGACTTGGTCTTTGCCACAGCGGACACTGCTGGACTCGCCTACGTGAAGTCCGAGCTGCTGAAGAGACACACGTGCACAGACCTGGGTGAACTGCGCAGCTACCTTGGCTTGCAGATCACTCGGGACAGAGCACGCCGCACCATTACCTTGACTCAGTCACACATGGTGCAGCAGGTCCTTCAGCGCTTCGGCTTCACGTACTCCTCGCCTCAGGCCACTCCTCTGCCTACTCGCCACTCACTCTCAGCTCTGCCTTCGGATGAGTCCGTAGAGTCGAGTGGTCCGTATGCAGAGCTTGTTGGCTGCCTCATGTACCTGATGACCTGCACACGACCTGACCTTGCATACCCTCTGAGCATCCTTGCACGCTATGTTGCTCCTGGGAGACACCGACCAGAGCACATGGCTGCAGCGAAGAGGGTATTGCGCTACCTGTGCAGTACGTCGGGCATGGGGCTAGTGCTTGGAGGGCGTAGTCCAGTGGTCCTTACAGGCCACGCGGACGCTTCTTGGGCTGACGACCAGGCTACGCAGCGGTCGTCACAGGGTTACACCTTCAGCCTTGGTTCCGGCTCTGTCTCGTGGCGGTCTACTCGCTCGTCTTCGGTTCTCGGCTCCAGTTGTGAGGCTGAGATCTACGCCGGGGCCATGGCTGCACAGGAGCTTCGCTGGCTCACCTACCTGCTGACTGACCTTGGAGAGCCGCCTCGTTCTCCTCCAGTGCTGTACGTAGACAACAAGGCCATGCTGGCCTTGTGTCGAGAGCAGCGCTTGGAGCACAGAACGAAGCACATTGCTCTCCGCTACTTCCTTGCTCGTGAGCTGCAGCAGCGTGGTCAGTTGCGACTTGCGTACGTGGCCTCTGAGGCCAACACTGCTGATGTGTTCACCAAGGCACTCGCGCCTTATGACCATCAGCGCTTTTGCACCCAGCTGGGTCTTGTGCCTGTCTTGCCTCACTTGCTCTCCTCCTGACTTTACTTGTACTGTGAGATATATATATACCTGCTCTTGCTTGTCTAGTTTTATATATATGTCTGTACTCCTGCATGTGAACTGGCCTCTGGCCCTGCTCTTGTGCTCAGACTGTGTGGTGACTTTGTGATCCACCCTGAGCTTGCTTTGTTTTGCTTGACTGGTCTTGTGACCCCTTGTTCTCCCCCACTTTGCCTATGGGGGTGTGTCAAACATTATATATGTTATGCTTGTGTAGGCTACAGTGGGTTAGCCTATTGGGGGTATACAATTCTAGGGTTTCCTACTTGTACTCATTTTTCACTGCTAGTTCACTCATTCCTGTTCGCTTATTCTCACAATAGTGGGGTAGCCTATATGGGGTACACATTTCTAGGGTTGCACATTTGTATCACTTCCATTCCTTAGTCGTTCATTCTCGTTCTACTTTCCTCAGAACTCTCAAGGAAATGAATTAGTACTACTACAAGTTCCTCCTTGCGAGCAATGCTCTTCTCCAAAATCTCTCCCTCGTCAAGTAGCTTGGCATTCGTTCCTACAAAGACGGAGTGCGCTCCTGCACAACTGTCTTGGGAGTACTTGCGCAGTTCCGACATGGCAAAAGATCCAATAACCATGAGACGCCTTCTCAGCCAATTGACATCAGCAAAAATGACTCAAGGGGAGAAAGCGGGACCGTATATGAATCGGCGCCAAAAATTGCATGATCAATTTATGGCGGAAACCGTCCTTGCTGACATGTTTGTCTCTATAGTCCTTTTTGGACTAGGACCAGAGTGGCGGAAGTGCCATTCGTTGCTTCGTGCCCGAACAACCATCGCTGAGTCTGCCCTCTATGCCACACTCCTCTTCGAACAAAAGGAGATCAATCTGTACAACGAGAAAACCTGAAGAAGGGAGAAGTTCATGTTTTTCGCTAGAGCAACTGAAGGGGAGTTACGAGAAGAAGGGATTCTTCCTCAAGTACTGCAAAAGGTTTTGTCACACCATTAAGCGAAGCTACAAGCGAAAGGCTGCTAACGAGAGGTGTCAAAATTATATGCTATAGTCTGTGTAGGCTGTAGTGGGGTAGACTATATGGGGTACAACATTCCTAGGTTTTCCTACTTGTACCCACCTCTTTCCTAGTTCATTCATTCCTCATTTCTTCACATGGTATAGAGCAGGTTCCCTAGTGGGAACGCTTCCTTGGGCCCACCACTGAAAAAATAAAAAATCTAACCGGAGCGCCAGTCGCTCCTGCCCGAGGCGCGCCCTGTGGGCCGCCCTTCTGTCGAGCTCTCTTAGAGGCCCATCTCACGGCCCCTCGCGCCACCCTTAGTGGCCCCGTCGCCGCCCCTAGCGGCCCCGTCGCTGCCCTTCCAAGCCCCTCGCGGCCCCTAGCGGCCCCGTCGCCGCCCCTACGCGGCCCCGTCGCCGCCCCTAATGGCCCCGTCGCCGCCCCTAGCGGCCCCGTCGCCGCCTCCCTCCCTACGCGGCCCCGTTGCCGCCCCTACGCGGCCTCGTCGCCGCCCCTAGCAGCCCCGTCGCCACTCCCCTCTGTACGCGGCCCCGTCGCCGCCCCTACGCGGCCCCGTCGCCGCCCCTACTGCCCCGTCGCCGCTCCCCTCCCTACGCGGCCTCGTCACCGCCCCTACACGGCCCCGTCGCCGCCCCTAGCGGCCCCGTCGCCGCCCCTAGCGGCCCCGTCGCCTCCTCCCTCCCTAACCGGACCCGTCACCGCTCCTACGCGGCCCCGTCACAGCCCCTAGCGGCCCCGCCGCCGCCTCCTTCCCTACGCGGCCCCATTCGCCGCCCCTACGCAGCCTCGTCGCTGCCCCTACGCGGCCCCGTCGCCACTCCCCTCCCTACGCGGCCCCGTCGCCACCCCTAGCGGCCCCGTTGCCGCCCCTACCCGGCCCCGTTGCCGCCCCTAGCGAGCAGCCGAGCCGCCAAGCCGCCCAGCAGCCGAGTCGCTCAGCAGACGAGCCGCCCCTGGAGCAGCCGCCACTGCAGCAGCCGCCCCTGGAGCAGCCGCCACTACAGCAGCCGCCCTTGGAGCAACCACCCCTGCAGCAGCCGCCCCTGGAGCACCCGCCTCTGCAGCAGCCGCCCCTGGAGCAGCCGCCCCTGCAACTGCCGCCCCTGGAGGAGCCACCCCTGCATCTGCCGCGGAGCTCTCGCCCTACAGTGGTAGCGGCCTCGCCGTTGCCGCCGTCGTACGCCTGCCCTTCTTGCCACTGGTGAGCACTGCCCTACCCATACTGCTGTTACTGCTGCTCTTGCTGCTACTGCTCTTTCTACTACTACTGCTGCTCCTGGCGTGGCAAGATGCAGCTCCAGCGTCGCCCACGTGAGTCCCTCACCCCCCAACAGCTTCGTGAGTGGTACGCTAGTTGGGGTTGTCGGGGTGGCCGTAGTGGGAGTCGTCCTGGAGTGAGTAGTTCGAGAGCTTCTTGTAGTGGCCAGGTGCAGCTCCAGCATCGCCCACGTGAGTCCCTCACCCCCCAACAACTTCGTGAGTGGTACGCTAGTTGGGGTTGTCAGGGTGGCCGTAGTGGGAGTCGTCCTAAAGTGAGTAGTTCCGCAGCTGCTTGTAGTGGCCAGATGCAACTCCAGCGTCGCCCGCGTGAGTCCCTCACCCCCCAACAGCTTCGTGAGTGGTACGCTAGTTGGGGTTGTGAGGGTGGCCGTAGTGGGAGTCGACCTGGAGTAAGTAGTTCCGCAGCTGCTTGTAGTGGCCAGGTGCAGCTGCAGCGTCGTCCGTACGCGGTCCTCTCACCCCAGCAGCTTCATGAGTAGTACGCTCAGCGTGGCGGGTCACCGGGTACTGCTCGCTGTCCGTACGACATTTGCACTGGTGCTCGGATTGGTCAGCCTTGCGGGACGTTTGGTCATGCAGAGTCCCGCTGCTTTGCCCGTCTGAGCGACGCCTAGCGTATGGAATCTGGCGACGCGGTTGAGCTCCCTGACTAAGTGGAGCTGCTTAGGCCGCGTGTAGATATCTATACTCTTGACTATGATGCTATCCTCACTACCATGTATGCATTGCCTACTAGTCATGAGGGTGACTATTAACTGTGTGTTTCACCTAACCCGGGCATTGAGGCTGCTGCTCAAGGTGCTGGTGAGGCTGCTGCTCTAGGTGCTACGGCGTCAGCTGCCCCAGGTGCTGTTGAGTCTGCTCGCTCAGGTACCACATCGGCTCAGGCCTTACACACCTTCACTCTTGACTCGGGTGCTTCCCGCTCCTTCTTTCGAGACCACACCACACTTACGCCGCTCAGTCGGCCGGTTGCGTCTCCCTGGCAGACCCCTCTGGGGGTCCTGCCCTTGCTCGCTTCTCCACTGTCTTACCGTTCCCGGCAGCCCCCTCTGGAACCCTGTCAGGTCTCTACCTCCCCTCGTTCTCTACGAACTTGGTGAGTGGTGCTGAACTAAAGGATCGGGGGGTTGACCAGTTCACTCCTGCGAATCAGCGGGTGACCCACTGTACGTGTGCGCGGACGAGCCGACACTTGGCCACGTTTACCCGTCGGCCAGGGTCGAGCCTGTACACACTGAGTACTGAGTCTCCTCAGGTTGCTGGGTCTGGTCAGGTAGCTGCGTCGAGTCAGGTGTTTGCTGCGGCGTCCAGGTCTGGTCCTGAGTCTGCTCCCTGCTCGTGTCGTCTGCTGTCCCACGAGACTCTCCTTTGGAACCACCGCCTTGGTCACCCCTCCCTGCCTCGTCTCCGAGGCATGGCCTCCCGTGTCCTTGTCTCTGGTCTCCCACGGTCCCTCCCTCCCCTCCCTCTGGGGCCTGCCCCTACGTGCGTTCCCTACGTCGAGGGACGGCAACACGCAACCCCTCACTCCTCTGAGTTTCCTCCGACAGAGGCTCCACTGCAGAATCTTCACATGGACGTGTGGGGCCCCACCCGCGTCCATGGCCGGGGTCACGAGCGCTACTTCCTATTGGTGGTTGACGACTACTCTCGTTACACCACCGTATTCCCCTTGCACAGCAAGGGTGACGTCACTGAGGTGTTGATCGATTGGATTCGCGCAGCTCGTCTACAACTAAGAGAGAGTTTTGACTCTGACTTTCCTGTTCTGCGTCTGCACTCTGACTGAGGTGGGGAGTTTTCTTCTCCCCGTCTAGGAGCCTTCTGTCGTGCACAGGGCATCTACTAGACCTTCACGCTTCCGGCCTCTCCACAAAAAATGGGATTGCTGAGCGCCGCATTGGCATGGTCATGGACGTCGCTCGTACGTCCATGATCCATGCGGCTGCTCCCCATTTTCTGTGGCTGTTTGCGGTTCAGTACGCCGCGCATCAGCTCAACCTTCCACCCCGGGTCTCCTTGCCGTAGACCTCCCCCACCTTGCGGTGGACGGGGAAGGTTGGCGATGCGTCTTCGTTTCGGATCTGGGGATCTCGGGCGTTTGTCCGCGACTTGTCTGCGGACAAGCTGTCCCCCCGTGCTGTTCCGTGCGTCTTCCTTGGCTTCCCCCCTGACGCGCCGGGGTGGCAGTTTTACCACCCCACCTCGCGCCGTGGTCTGTCCTCCCGGGACGTCACCTTTGATGAGTCGGTGCTTGAGTACCGTCTCTTCCCCTACCGCAATGCACCCCTCCCCCCGCAGCCGCTCTTCCTTGCGCCAAGTCCCCCCCCCGGTGGACACCCTCCCCCCTCAGGGTCCTACCCTGTCCGGTGTGTCTCAGGTAGATGCAGTCGAGCCTGTTGAGGTAGCTGTTGACTCTAGTGTTGCTAGAGGTGTTGAGCCTGCGGGTGCCGGGTCTGGAGGTGCTGAACCTGGGAGTGCGGAGCCTGGGGGTGCTGAGTTTAGGGGTGCTGAGCCTGGGGGTGCTGAGTCTAGGGGTGCTGAGCCTGGGGGTGCTGAGTCTAGGGTTTCTGAATTAAGGGGTGCTGAGGCGAGGAGCGCTGAGCGTGGGGGTGCGGAGCTAGGGGGTGCTGGGTCTGCTCGTATGGCCTCTCGCAGTGCTTCGTCGAGGCGGGAGCTACTCTCTCCGCAGGAGCTGCGCGAGTGGATGGCCTTGCACTGGAGCCGGGCTGCTGGAGCTGGAGGTACTACTGTTGCTGCTGGTCCCGGAGGTGCTTGTAGTGGCGGTACTGGAGCTGCTGAGTCTGGGGGTGCTGCTAGGGCTGCTGGAATTAGTCCTCCTGGAGGTACTGCTGAAGCTGCTGGCGGTACTGGAGTTGCCGGTCCTGTTGGAGTTGGTGCTGCTGTAATTGCTGAAGCTGCTTGAGCTGGAGCTGCTGGGGGTGTTGGCGCTGGTGGTTCTGCTAGCGGTGGTGCGTCTGAGGTTGCTGGAGTTGGCGCTGTTGGAGCTGGAGGTGCTGCTGGCGCTGGTGCTGCCGTTGGGGGTACTGGTGCTATCCCTGCTAGTTCTGGAGGCGCTGCATGGCCGAGGCCATACTTCGTTCCGCTCCTTGAGCAGGTTCTTGGTCTCCCGCACTCAACTGGTCCTGCTCCTCCCTTAGAGTGTCCACAGCGTGTCTAGTCACGGTCACAATTACAGCCCGCCTCCCCCCTACCTACTCCTTCTCCCTACACTGGTCCTACTGGAGGTCTTGCTGAGCGTTGTGAGCCTGTGTCTTGTCCTGCGTCGCGTGTTCGTGCTGCTCGCACTAGTCATCGTGCTCCGCGTTCGCGTCCTCCTGCGGTCCCAGGCACGCACTAGATGGCACTACGTCCTTCCACTACTCCTATGCGTGTCGCGTTGCCGTCTCCTCCAGAGTCCTCTCTTCCTGTTCTTGCTGACCCGGAGTCTGACTCTCTTTCTGTTGCCAGTCCTACACTCACGCGTCTCCTGGCTACAGTTGTCACTAACCCTTCCTTTGAGTCCACTACTGCGTCGGCCCTAGTTGCTGAGCTTGTCGACTTTGCTGCTCGCTGTCGTCTGGACTACGCTACTAGTCTTGTTGCTGAGTCTGAGTCTGTCTGTCCTTCGTCCGTCGGGGGTGAGTGTGCTCTTAGCACGGACGTCCTTAAGGAGAGGCTGGAGGATTTCCAGTGTTTTGCTGCTGCTTTGCAGCATCTCGTGTCCACGCTAATTGCCCCTAAGGGAGACCGGGATGCACCAGACATCCCGACTCCTCGATCATACGCTGAGGCGATCGAGGGTCCCCACTCCTCTCAGTGGGAGTCGGCCATGGACGCAGAGATGGCTTTCTGGAAGTCCACGGGCACCTACGTCGACGATGTTCCCCCACCCGGGGCAAACATCGTCAGTGGCATGTCGATTTTCAGGGTGAAGCGGCCGCCGGGTTCTCCACCTGTCTTCAAGGCGCGTTACGTGGCTCGAGGCTTCAGTCAGTGGCAGGGAGTTGACTACTTTCAGACCTTCTCTCCCACCCCAAAGATGACCACTCTTCGGGTGCTACTGCACATAGCCGCTCAGTGCGACTACCAGCTCCACTCCCTTCACTTCAACATAGCTTTCCTACAAGGCAGCCTTTACGAGCAGATCTGGCTGCGCCGCCCTTCTGGCTTCGCCGCCCTTCTGGCTTCATTGGGTCGTTTCCTCCTGGTACCCAGTGGAGCCTCTGGCGGCCAGTCTACTGTCTCCGCCAGGCGCCCCGTGAGTGGCATGACACACTCAGGACTACACTTGCGGCTCTTAGGTTTGCTCCTTCTACTGCCGACCTGTCGGTGTTTCTGCGCAACGACACCTCTTTGCCGCCATTCTACATCCTCATGTACGTCGACGACTTGGTCTTTGCCACTGCTCACACTGCTGGACTAGCCCACGTGAAGTCCGAGCTGCAGAAGAGACACACGTGCACAGACCTGGGTGAACTGCGCAACTATCTTGGCTTGCAGATCACCCGGGACAGAGCACAGCGCACCATTACCCTGACTCAGTCACACATGGTTTAGCAGGTCCTTCGGCACTTCGACTTCACGTACTCCTCGCCTCAGGCCACTCCTTTGTCTACTCGCCACTCGCTCTCAGCTCTGCCTTCGGATGAGTCCGTAGAGCGGATTGACCCATACCCAGAGCTTGTTGGCTGCCTCATGTACCTGATGACCTGCACACGACCTGACCTTGCATACCCTCTTAGCATCTTGGCATGCTATGTTGCTCTTGGGAGACACCGAACAGAGCAGATGGCTGCAGCGAAGAGGGTGTTGCGCTCCTTGTGCAATACGTCGGGCATGGGGCTAGTGCTTGGAGGGTGATGTCAATGTCAGAATCCCAACCACTAGACCATTGGGATAAAAGGGCTTGTTTCAGTAGCGGGCTAGTGCGCCCATAACCCCCCAGGCAAACGCGCCTGTAACCCTCTCCAGGATGAATCGGGCATCCACAGTGCATATCTTATGACAGTTGAGTGGTCCTCACAGGTCACGGAGACGCTTCTTGGGCTGAGGACCAGGCTACGCAACGGTCGTCAGAGGGTTACACCTTGAGCCTTGGCTCCGGCTCTGTTTCGTGGCGGTCTACCCGCTCGTCTTCTATTCTCAACTCCACCTGTGAGGCTGAGATCTACGCGGGGGCCATGGCTGCACAGGAGCTATGCTGGCTCACCTACCTGGTGACTGACCTAGGAGAGCCGCCTCGTTTTCCTCCAATTCTGTACGTAGACAACAAGGCCATGCTGGCCTTGTGTCGGGAGCACAGACTGGAGCATAGAACGAAGCACATTGCTCTTCATTACTTCCTTGCTAGTGAGCTGCAGCAGCATGGTCAGTTGCGCCTTGCTTACATGGCCACTGAGGCCAACACTCCTGATATCTTTACCAAGGCACTTCTGCCTGGTGATCATTAGCGCTTCTGTACGATGCTAGGTCTTGTGCCTACTTGGCCTCACTTGCTCACTTCTTGACCTTGCTTGTACTGTGATCTTTCTATACCTGCACTTGCCTGTTTACTTTTATATATGAGCTTGCATGTGAACTGGCCTTTTGGCCTTGCTCTTGTGCTCGGATTGTGTGGTGACGTTGTGATCCATCCTGAGCTTGCTTTGCTTTGCTTGACTGGTCTTATGACCTCTTGTTCTCCCCCAATTTGCCTATGGGGGTGTGTCAAACTCATATACTATAGTATGTGTAGGCTGTAGTGGGGTAGACTATATGAGGTACAACATTTCTAGGTTTTACTACTTGTACCCACCTCTTTCCTAGTTCATTCATTCCTCATTTCTTCACAAGTTGCGCATCTGCAACTCACTCGGTCAACAACCTTCGGTGCCTCCTTCAACTCCAGCCGTCACAGCGACAATGTCGCCACCTTTGGTCGCCAACACTTCGCAAACTCTTGCTTGCATCCGATCCAAGGATACAGGATATGGATCAATTCTGAGTTTCATGGTGCGTCGTAGAGGCATTCACTACAATGACGGAGTTCAATACCCGCCAATCGCTCCAATAGAGCCAATGACTCCGAGCCCCAACAATGACCCCCCACTCAATCTCCCACTTGACTTTGAGTTGCCTCTGAGCACACCGTAGCCTCCTCCAGGTTTCCTCGCAAGGCACGAGAGTGATATTTCGCCTTATTGCGTTGATGTTGATTAATTATTACTGCAAAATTCGCCAGCATTGCGCGACGAAGCCGCGACAACTTTAACACGTGATACATTGATGTTTGCTGCAGACAACACATGGTGGGGTCACCGAAATACATCAGCAACTCGAAGCAGATGCGACGACCGTGCGAAATCAGAGCCGCAAACAACAATCGACTGCAAGCTTACAACATCGGAGAAGTTTACCTCGAGTCGGATGACACCCGCGCATACCATCCACATCGGAGACGTCCTGGTCGTCGCTGACCTCCATTTTAATCTTCTCTCTACAGCTCAACTCATGTGCGGAGTTGACACCCGAAGTAACTGCGAAGAGAAAAGCTTCGAATTGTATTACAATAACATTTATATCGGGAAGGCAACCGACAAAGACGGGGTCTTCGTCTTAAACTTTTCATTGCAGGGCAACACTATGACTCGAATAGAACACTTCTGCTGAAGATAACACCCACCGAAACGCCGAAGTGGTTACATCCCGAAGAAATTGATCTTGAACGCCCCGCATCAGATGGTCTTCTCTGCCTGCACACCGTTCCAACCGCTTCGACCTCCACTCCCGGAGTTACTGGATCTGCAACGATGGAACAAGAAGCAGATAGTGGGAAGTCATCAATGGCAGGGCAAGCTGGTACTGGAGGATGGGGAACTTTGGGAGCAGCTGCTCTTGGATGGACCAACACTTGTGTCACAGATACCGGCGATAGGAGTTTCCCGCGGAAGCAGATGGGGAGCGTCAGCTTCTCAAGGCGCTTGGAGACCACCAAGCCTTCCTTATCCCGAAGTCCCGACACTCCTTGAAGACGTGGCAGAAATAGATCCATACTGGGCGTTGCGCCGGACCAGTTGGCGTGGACCTCCTCTTCCAGATCAATATCTATAAGAACCTGCAAAGGAGGAACGAGAAGAGTCAGAAGGCATGATCTACAACTTTGGAGAAGCAGCGGAGGTACCCGAACCTACCGAGAAAGCGCCACCGCCGGAACAAGGACCTTCACTAATCTCCATCACCAGCAATGAATACCTTTATCATCGTATTTCAAGTGGTCAGAAACAACGCCGCCTCAACAACTCATGTCAATCACCGACGACTCCATTCACGTCGTTGACGCAGACGACATCATCGGCATCAACGGAGCCAATCTTCACCAAGCATCAACCCAAGCCTTCGCTGTCGATGTACGCCCCACCGCCGACAAAGGTCCCGTAACACCACAATGGAGGAAGAAAAGAGAAACAAGTATTACAAGAGGACAGTCGGCTATCATGTAGAACAAAAAATATGGCACCAACGGCTTGGACACCCATCACACGCCACACTAAAAAACCCCATCAAAGCAGAAGTCTTCAACACAAACGTGTTACTCATACCTGGCGGTGACACGCTCAAAGTGACAACTGTTGATCCTCCGTGCATCGTTTGCCCAACCGCGTCACTCACTCACAAACCCTTTCTGGACTTACCTCCAGGCTAAGAACGATACAAACTGCTCGAAAAGGTCCACAACGAATTCATTATACTTAGCCAAGAAGGACTCGACGGCGAACAAAACACCATGACGTTCATTGTGTCAGTAGATCTGCACTGTGGATGCCCGATTGATCCTGGAGAGGGTTACAGGCGCGTTCGCTTGGGGGGTTATGGGCGCACTGACCCGCTACTGAAACAAGCCCTTTTATCCCAATGGTCTAGTGGTTGGGACTCTGACACATTGATTATCGCTCGCGATGCTTCGACTCCTTCATGGCATGGATGAAGCAGGCCGAACGTCAATAGGGATTGAAGCTGAATAGCTTCCAGACAGATAGGGATTTGGAGTACTTATCCAACGAGTTCAATGAGCTCTTCGCCAAGAAATGGATTGAGCACCTCGTCTCCGTGCCCTACGCACACAATCAGCAAAGAGTAGCAAAATGGACAAACAGGAGCCTCGCCACAAGATTGAGGGCCCTGGTGAAGCAGACTGCCATCTCAACAAGGTTTTGGCCATTTGCGATGAACCATGCCATTTGGCTGCACAACTTGCTGTCCTCTAAAGCCTCGAGAATAACACCTCACCTTACAAAGCTTGGACGGGCAGAAAAGTTTACACACGCGTGCTTCAGGTATTTGGCTGCATGGTACAAAGATTGCTTGAAAAAAAATCTTTTGAAACGATATCCCCAAAAAGTGAAACTGATTATATAGGGTTGCTACGCAACCCAAAAACGGCCTGACAGATTATGCGTATTTCATATATGTTTGACGATTTTGCGCACAGTAACGAAAAGTGTTTTCCTTGCCTGAATCCACAATGCAACAAAGAGTACAGCGAAATTTATGTGGGCCCGCCGAGTTACCCGGCCTTCACCGGGGCAGGGAGGTGCACTCGTAACTTTACCTCAACCAAGAAACAAAACCTGATCGTGATTTCTTCCCACCTCATCCCACCCCTTTGCTTCTCCCTCTCGCATACCTTGTCGCCACATCCCCATTCAAGCCTCGCCTCACCACCTCTCGAAGCAGCCATTTTTTGTCGCTCTGGCGCTCATCGTTACATCTCCACCTCACCAAACCACCAATTCACATAAGGGCGCGTGTCTTTTGAAATTTATATGCAAAACTAAGAGTTTATGGTTGAACT
Organism: Closterium sp. NIES-65; assembly: GCA_948144175.1. Taxonomy (NCBI): domain Eukaryota; kingdom Viridiplantae; phylum Streptophyta; class Zygnematophyceae; order Desmidiales; family Closteriaceae; genus Closterium; species Closterium sp. NIES-65. The sequence continues at coordinate 348,137 of CANXME010000298.1, read as the reverse complement.
ATACACAGTTGAACCTAGGTCGTCCTAGGCTTGACAATCGGCAGCTGTAGCCCGAGTCGCTGCTCAACTCACAAATATCCCAGGACACACGAAAGTTCGACTATCGAAGTTGAACCTTCCCGAGTCGCGTCCAGACTCGTAGGCTACCCGGAACACTATTTTCTGAAGTCGCTCGTGCGAACGACATGTGCTGCGACTGTCGTCAATTTCGCAAATACCTAGTGTATTGTTAAAAGGACACACGAGTGAATTTTCGTTCACGCATGGTTTGAGCAGAAAGATTTAACCCAGGTTTAGTGTACTATATCTACAATGTTGTACTGGGACACACGATGCACAAGCGAACAAAATGGCGACATTCGCGAAGAGGGTTACCGTTTCAACCAGAATTTCGAGCCTTTACAGCAAAAGAAACGCGCCCTAACACTCGTCATCATGAAGCAGACCTGCTCCCTCTCGCAGCCTCTGTCCCTCCCGAATGAAACAGCTTCCACGATCAATGTGCGGCGCTTCACGCATTCCTGCTGTTGAACGCATCTGCCGCGCGTCGCATCGCATATGCATGTCACGCTCACGCCATTCGTTAGTGGCGAGTTCCGTCGTCGAGCGACCGTGTCAACGGCGATTGTCAACGGACGGGCGACGTGTAGCCTCGCGGAAAAGGCATTGCGTAACGGTATGTTCTGTTACTGTCGACTAGTATCGGAAATTTGCTTCGGCATAGTACTGTTCATCGTGAGATTTTCTGCCGGGGCAATGTTCCGGGTACCTACTGCTAGTACTAGTAACACTGGGCAACGAAACAGTTTCCGTCCCCATTTCTCCCCGCGCACTGGCCCGACCAGTCACGAGTCTTCCTCTCTCCCGTCATGCAAGGTGGCTCAAACCTCTGAATTTAAGTCAGCTCGTGCACCCGTCACACAGCCCAAGATATGCACATCTCTGAGACGCTCACGCCTCGACGACTCCTTTCGTCTTCTAGCAGTGCCCGCTACTACTGGCGCTGCCGGGACTCCCGGAGCGACTAGGCGTGTAATACTGGCCGAGAAGAGCGGCGTCGTTCGTCGTCATGGTTCCCGACACGGACGACACGGGCGGCACCTCTACTACTGCTGCATGCAGTAGTCGTAGAGCAGGAGCTGATCCGAGTCGCACCTCAAATGCTACTACTACTAGCAGTCGTGCGGCTCGGATCAGCTCTTGTTCTACGACTGCCAGACCCCAATCTAAGTCATTCCGCCCTACTAGCAGCGGCGCGGACGCGGTGAACTTGACGCCGCCCCTTCCCCACACCGGCGGACGCGTGTACGCCACCGTGGATGCCGCTAGCAGCAGTATCAGTCGATCTGCCTCCTACGGTGCTTCATCGCCGCGTTCTCGCACCGCGGAACCCCTCAGCACCGAGTGCGCAATGAACACAACTTCGTCATCGTCAGCGGCGGACATCGGCGTGGCGGCGTCCCCCTGGCTTCCGCCTGTTATTACTGCCGTCGCGCCGCGGCGGAGCCCGCACGCTGGGAACGCCAGCGTTCGGCAGAAACCGCGCAGGCTCGTACTAGTATCTACTACTGCTATTACTACTAGCAGATGCGATCTCGCAGATCTTGTGGTTCCGGTGGACAACACCTGCGGAGCCAGTTTTGCCGCGGTGACGCCTTCCGCCGCCGCGCGCAGCCCGCACGCGGAAGTTGTTCGGCGGAAAGCCGCGCCGTCGTTCGAGATGGACGCGGAGTGGCGCGACGATGCGGCGGCGGCGGCTTCCGCGAAGCCTGCGCTCAGCGGATGCTCAGCTGCAGAAGGCGCAAGCGTTAAGCAAGGCGGAGGCGACGAGGGTGCAAGAGCAATCTCAGGCGACAAAGGCGCAAAGACTCGGAAGTCAGTCGCGGAAAGCAGCGCCCCCCCTGAAAGCAGCGCCACCGCAGAAAGCAGCGCCACCGCCGGTCACTCGCCTGATGACAGCGCTGGCGCGGACGTCGGCCGGTGTTTCCCCCGCCTCTTGCACAGCGGGCCGCGAGCGGAAACTCTTACGGGTGGGCGGAAGATACGCGCCGGAGGTTCCGCCACAAGTGTTCCGCCTGTGCGCGGGGCTTCCGCCGACCGTTTCCGTTTCCTCCGCTCCCGGTCGACGTCGCACTTGGATGAGAGAAGAGGGGGAGGGGGAGGGGGAGGGGGAGGAGGAGGAGGGGAGCTTTCATTATTCGAAGGGGCGGGTGTTGAAGCAGCAGCAACAGCAGCAGCAACAGCAGCAGCAACAGCAGCAGCATCTCAGCAAAAGCAGGAACCCTCTTCTCCTGCCAACATCTCTTCAGCCTCTCCTCCTCTTGCCGCCATGGCATCTTCACCTCGCCATCCGTCCCATCCGCCTGTTGATGCGTCCCATTCGCCCCATCCACCCTCGTCGCATTCACCTCGACTAGTGCCCTCCCCTCGATCTCGACTGAGCTGTCACCTCGTCCCCTCTCCTCGACTAGCTCGCCTCCTCTTCACCTCCTCACCTCCCCATCGCGCCCTCGGTCCGCCGCCTTCGCACAATTGCCGAACCTCTCGCAGGGCAGCATCGGCGACAGAACGTGACTTTGTGGCTTTCGCGAATCTCGGAAATTTTGGAGATTCCGAGGGATTCGAGGCGTTTAAGGCCCTCGAAGCTGCAAGCTCTACTAGTATGCACGGCCATACTTCAAGGTACGGCTACACGGCTTGTATCGCGCCTCGGAGCAACCGCGTCGTCCGCAGAGCACAGTCCACCATAGAACGCGGCTCCGCCACACCCCCTCGCGCTTGCTCCGCCACATCCCCTCGCGCTTGCTCCCCCAAAAGTCGCTCCGACTCGTTCCGCCCCACGAGTGCCCGCGCCTCTGCTGCTGACATTGTCAGAAACGGAACCATCCGTGGCACTTATGATGAAGAGGAGGATACGCATGACGGAGTCATGACGGCGCGGTCAGTGCAGCGCGACGGGGCAGCAAGGGGAGTTGCTGTGGAGGAAAAGGGCGGTGCAGCAAGGGGAGTTGCCGTGGAGGAAAAGGGCGGTGCAGCGAGGGGAGTTGCCGTGGAGGAAAAGTGCGGTGCATCAAGGGGAGTTGCCGCGGGGGAGCAGTCACATAGGGAAGAGATCTGTAGCAAGCAATCACCTATGGACGCTCCAAGATTGTCCGCTGGCAGCACCACAACACCAACTGGCCAACACAACCCTTCCCCATCCAACGTCCCCAGCCCCCCTTCCATTACCACTCACCCAAGTCAACCCGACTCCGCAACCTCGTCCTCCAAGTTCCCCTCTCCCCCCTGCCATTGCCATCCCCCCACTCTCCCCAGTCCCAACCTCCCCATCTCCCCTCCCTATCCCCCTTCCGTCGGCCCATCCAAGCCCCCGCGATTCCCCACTCATTCCCCCAAGCTTTCCCTGTGCAACTCCATCCTCCAAGTTCCCCCATCCGGGCCTCCTGCTCTTCCCCCATCCGGGCCTCCTGCTCTTCCCCCATCCGGGCCTCCTGCTCTTCCCCCATCCGGGCCTCCTGCTCTTCCCCCATCCGGGCCTCCTGCTCTTCCCCCATCCGGGCCTCCTGCTCTTCCCCCTTCCGGGCCTCCTGCTCTTCCCCCATCCGGGCCTCCTGCTCTTCCCCCATCCGGGCCTCCTGCTCTTCCCCCATCCCGGCCCCCAAGCTCTTCCTCCATCCGGGCCTCCTGCTCTGTTGACAATCCCGGGGGGGAGCGGCTTGGTGAAGAGGCAGCAGGGCGGGTAGTGGTCCCAAGCCTGAGGGCTGGCTTTATCGGAGGAAAAGGGGATAGCCCCAGCCGCCCTTGCTCTGGTTCTGAGGCGCCTCAAGAAGAGAATCTGCACTCACACCAGAGAAGAGAGGGAGTTGGCGATGGTGGGCAAAGAGAAGGAGTTGGTAGTGGTGGTGGGCGAAGAGAAGGAGTTGGCAGTGGTGGTGGGCGAAGAGAAGATGTGCCCCACGGCTATTTTTCCTCACTGCTCCACCCTCTCTCTGTCCCAGGCAGTCTGAGAGTGGAGCAAGTTGCACACCAGTTGATGAGAGTGGGGCAAGATGCGCAGCAGCTGACAGGGATGCACCAAGATGGTCAACACTTGGTAAGAATTGACCAAGGCACACGGCACTTCACAAGGTCGCAGAGTGATGGGTGCAATCCCTTAAACGGCACACCGACTGGAAGTCCGGGTGGGCTGTTTGGAGCAAATGCAAGGTTTGCTGATAGGTCTGGTCGGCAGATGAGGAGTCCTGGAAGGGTGGGCAGGAGGAGGTCTCTTGAGTTGCAGCCTACGAAATCTGTCAGATCGGGTCTATTGGATGGGGGTGAGTTGGGAGGGAGAGGTGGCAGGGGACAGGTGGAGAGGGGTGCGGATGGGCATGAGTCGGCCGAATCAGAAAGCCCTTTTCCTCCCAAGAGCCCTGTGAAGTCTTGTTTATCGCTCACAGATGGGATTGGGAGTGGGGATGGGAGTGGGTTGGGAGGGAGAGGCAGGCTGAAGAAGCAAGTCTCGTTCAACCAGGTGGTGCGTGTTCGCCGGTTCCACTCGTGCGAAGATTTTCCGGACTTTGGTCTGGGTTGACATGGCATTAAGGATTTTCTGTTTTGTTTTGGGAATGTATTATATACCGGTAGCACATGCATTTGGTGTCAGCAATTGAAGGCGCACAACTCTGGTTACATAAGTTTGCAAGTACCGTAGTCTACTTTGGTTCCGGCGAACCTGCCCGCACCTCCACTTCTCCGTCTTCGTGATCGATCAAGCCAGCATTCCACTAGTCAGAAATTGACTGGAAAACCGAATGCTGCTCACACGTCCCCAAAACCGAAACAAACCGAAACCTAAGTCCGTGACAGTCCAGCAAGATATTTCGGAAACACTGTGGGTGGCAGACAGTTTGAGTCGTTTCTGATAGATTGTATGCGCTACACGGTGGTCAGAAATTTTCCTCATAAGCCACCTCTACCTTGATGAGTCCTCCCTCCTGGGCTGGCAGCTTGTTCTCTGAAGGAACTCTAGTAGCCATTTTTATTGTCCTGCTGCATTACAGCTTATATTTTTTATTCTGCCGATCCTCCTACCGTCTGGGATTACGGACTCTGTCCACCAACAATGATTTATCACGCGCTGATCATATCATGCTGTTGAGAATTAGAACGAGCTTGGCTTAGGAGCCATAGTAGTTTAGGTGACTTAGTGGTGAAGTTCGAGGGTGTGAGGAAAAATGTCGAGAGATTTTAGAAGGAGAACGTGTGAAACTAGAAAGGAGGGGGATAGAAGTAGTAAGCCCTAAAAGGATTATACTCACTTTTGAGTACCCCACTACAGATTAGACATGCATTATAATCTGACACACCCCCATAGTCAAAGTGGGGTATAATCAGTACAGCATGCAGGCATAGAGCAAGAGTTCACAATAGGTAAGTAAAGCTACAGCTAATCATAGAGGGCAAGTGAGGAGGAGAGACTGTGGGGGAGAGAAGATGGGAGGCGACTGCTGACGCTGCAGACACACAGACGAGCTGCTGGCTCAGTGGCTACCGAAGCAAAGGCCCGGACTACAGGAGTAATTGGCTCCGCGGCTATAGACGAGCGGCAGGAGCAACTGACCCACAGACGACTGGCGACTACCGGAGATTGTAGCCTCCGGACTGCTGGTGCTGCTGACGACAAGACTGCTGCCTCCACTCAACCTCCCCCAGCTGCCCAACGCCCCTCTCACACACCCCCTGCTCAAACCCTAGCCCTACACCCACAGCACCCCCTTAAACCCTAAACCCTAGACTCCCACACATCCACCCCCCTCAGCGATAGCTGCAGCAGTGGGAGACGAAGGAGGAGGAGGAGGAGGGGACGGCGCGCACAACCGACACCCCCACAACCATCACCGCCACACCCACCCCCCCACGGCTGCATCAGGTCCAGGAGCAGCTCTGGCTGGTGTGGGTGGGTCAGCAGGTAAGGTTCTGGGCGGTGCCGCACGATTCTGTGCTGTTCTGCGCAATTCTGTGCGGTCCTGCCCAGTTCTGCGCGGTTCTACACGGTTTAGTGCGGTTATGCCCGGTTCTGCGCGGTTCTGCACGGTTCAGTGCGGTGCTGCGCGGTTCTGTGCAGGGAAGAGTACCGGGTGGGGTAGCAGCTCTGGCTGGTGCGGATGGGTCAGCAGGTAAGGTTCTGGACAGTGTCGCACGGTTCTGTGCGGTTCTCTGCGGTGCTGTACGGTTCTGGGCGGGGGAGAGTAACTGGTGGGGCGGCTGGAACGGGTGGTACAGCGGGTACCGGGTGGGTCAGCGGGGACGGGTGAGACAGTAGCGCAGCTGACGGGCTGTGCGTGCGCGTGGCTATTGCTGTGCGTGCGTGCAGCTATGGCCGTGCGTGCATGCTGCTAATGCCACGCGTGCGTGCTCCTAATGCCGCGCATACGTACGGCTAATGCTGCACGTGCGTGCGGCTAATACTGCGTGTGCGCGCAGTCGCATGTGCGGCTACGACTTCACGTGCGCATGCGCCTGCTGCGCGCTAGCGGGCTGGCGAGCTACTCACGGGGCAGAGATCGGGTGAGGCGCGGGTGAAAAGCGGGTGACGCTCTGGGCTAAACGGATGACGTGCTCAGGGCAGTACGGGTGATGCGCGAGCTAAGGGGGGGTGACAGGGCGCTTCGGGTATTAAGTGGCTACGTTCCTAGGTCGGGGCACGGGGCGGTGGGCCCATAATGTCGACTAGCTCTATACCATGTCGAGATTAGAACGGGTGAAAATATTAACTAAGGGAAAAGAGTTACAAGAAGATATAGCTAACCCTAGGAATATGAAACGGTACACCTAGACTAACATAAACTAAACATATAAAATATATGTTGACACCGCCAGCGCCTTGCCCTGCGCCAGCGCCCTGCCCTGCGCCTGCGCCCTGCCCTACGCCCACGCTGCTGCCCTGCGCGTCGCGCCCTATGGCAGCCCGCGCATTGCGCACTGCTGCGCCGCGCGGCGCGCCCTACGGCAGCCCGCGAGTCGCGCGCTGCTGCCTTGCGTGTCACGCTCTGCTGCAGCCCACGCGTCGTGCCCTGCTGCCCCGCGCGTTGCACCCTACGGCAGCCTGCGAGTCGCACGCTGCTGCCCGCGCGTCGCGCTCTGCTGCAGCCCGCGCGTCGTGCCCTGCTGCAGCACACGCATCGCGCCCTGTTGCCTTGCACAGCGCGCGCCTTGCTGCCCGCGCCGCCCAGGCCCAGCCGAGCCGCCCTACCCGACCCGATCCGCCCTGCTGCTTATGCTACTGCTGCTGCTGGTGGAGGTGCTGCTAGGAGTGCTGGAGATGATGCAGCCTAGCTTCACCGAGCCGCTCTGCTGCCCTTACTGCTGCTGCTACTCCTCGTGCTACTGCCTTCACTTCGTATTGCCCTAGAGGTCGCGCTCCTCCTAGCTTGCCCGCCATAACTTCACTCTGTAGTTGCGGTGGGAGTGGTGACGGCGGTGGTGACAGCAGTGGGAGTGGTGGTGGCCGTAGTAGCAGTCACTGTGGCGCTGTTTGGTGTGGAGTTTCTGGCGGTGGCCAGATGTAGCTACGGCGGCGTCCGACCCTTACATCCCAGCAGCTTCGTGAGCGGCTTTACCAGCGTGGGACGTCTCCGAGTCCTGATTGTTGCCTGTATGTCATTCGCACAGGTCGTCGAGGTGGTCAGACTTGTGGGACACCTAGTCACGCACAGTCCCGCTGCTTCACCTATTTGAGTGACGCCTAGCACGCAGAGTTTGGCGACGAGGCTGAGATCCCCCCCTGGCTTCAGCTGCTTAGGTCGGGCATTGATGTCTTTGCTTTAGACTATGACGCCATCCTTACTGCTATGTATGCTTTGTCTGGTGGTGCTGAGGGTGACTGTTACCTCTGTGTGCAGTACGACCTCGGTATAGAGGTTGCTGCTCTAGGTGCTAGTGAGGCTGCTGCCTTAGGTGCTAGCGAGTCTGCTCTCTCAAGTACTGCACCTGTTGAGGCCTTGCACACCTTCACGCTTGACTCAGGTGCTTCCCGTTGTTTCTTTCGCGAAAATACCGCACTCACGCCACTCCCCGCACCTGTTTCAGTGTCTCTGGCTGACCCCTCAGGGGGCCTAGTTCTTGCAAGGTCCTCCACTGTGCTTACGTGCCCAGCGGTTCCGTCTAGCTCATTGTCAGGTCTTCACCTCCGCTCGTTCTCTACGAACCTGGTGAGCAACGCAGTCCTCCAGGATGCATGGGTTGATACCTTTACCCCTGGAGGACAGCGGGTGGTGATCTGTAAGTGCTCCCGGACTGGCCGTCACCTGGCCACGTTCATCCGTCGGCCATGGTCGAGTCTTTACACACTAACTACTGCGCCCCCTAGGTAGCTGCTACTGGTCAAGTGTCTGTGTCAGGTCAGGTAGCCTCCCCTTGTTCGTGTCGCTCCCTGTCACACCAGACTCTTCTCTGGCACCACCGCCTGGGTCACCCCTCCTTGCCACGTCTCCGTGGCATGCACCGTCGCCTCCTAGTGTCTGGTCTTCCCAGGTCTCTCCGTCCCCTCCTTGCCTCCTCTGCGCCGCCCTGCCTTCCTTGTGTCGAGGGGCGGTAGCGCGCCGCTCCTCACTCCTCCTCGTTTCCCCCGACAGAGGCTCCTCTATAGACCCTCTACCTGGACATGTGGGGCCGAGCCTGCGTTCGTGGACAGGGCGGTGAGAGGTACTTTCTGCTGGTTGTCGACGTCACGTTACACCACGGTCTTCCCCTTGCGCACTAAGGGTGAGGTCCCTGCCGTTCTGATCCCCTGGATCCGAGCAGTTCGTCTTCAGCTCTGCCGGAGGTTCCACCAGGACCTTCCTTTCCTACGTGTGCACTCTGACAGAGGTGGTGAGTTCACCCCTGACCTCTTGCGGGCCTTCTGTCAGGGGGAGGGCATCGAGCAGTCGTTCACGCTTCTGGGCTCACCACAATGAAATGGGGTTGCTGAGCGCCGCATTGGCTTGGTCATCGAGATCGCGCGTACCTCCTTGATCCATGCGGCGGCTCCCCATTTTCAGTGGACGTTTGCGATCTGGTACGCTGCGTAGCAGCTCAACCTCTGGTCCCGTGTCTCCTTGCCGGAGACCTCGCCCACACTCCGTTGGATGGAAAAGGTTGGCGATGCATCGCGTTTCCGAGTCTGGGGTGCTCGTGCCCTTGTCCGCGATACGTCCGCGGACAAGCTCTCCTTCCGCACCATTCCTTGTGTCTTCCTTGGCTTTGTTCCTGACGCGCCTGGCTAGTAGTTTTAACACCCCACCTCGCACCGTGTCTTCCCCTCTTGGGACGTCACCTTTAACGAGTCTGTTCCTTTCTACCATCTTTTCTCCTACCGCACTGCCCCTCTCCCTCCCCCGCCGCTTTTACTCGCTCCAGGTCCCCCTCCGGTAGACCCCCTCCCCCCTTAGGGTCCTGCTCCTTCAGGTGTGTCTCAGGTAGACCCACTCCCCTTGGCTGAGCTTGTAGAGGTCACTAGCGATTCAGGTGTTGCTGCGGGTGGTGCTGCTCGAGATACTGTGTCTGGGGGTGCTGAGCCTGTACGTGAGGTGCTGGGGGGCTGCAGAGCCTATTTGGATATGAGAACGAATGACTAGAAATGAACAAACAAGCAAGATGTATGTCAGCCCTAACCCTAAACCTACGACCAAGTAAATGCACCTAGACTAGAATAATACAAACTATATCATCATAGTGTGACACACCCCCGTAGTCTAGGTGACGGTAGTCCTGCGGAAAGCAACACATATCTCAGGGTGGATCACGAAGTCACCACACAATCTGAGAGCAAGGGTCAGAGGACCAGTCAGCAAAAGCAACAAAAGGTCACAAGACAGGTCTCCAACAACAAGTAACGAGCAAGGGATGCAACTCCGAGTGGATCACAACGTTACCACACAACCTGAGGGCAAACAAGGGGCCACAAGGTTAGTCCACATGCATCAATATATATAAATATATAGGAAGAGATACAAGGGTACAAGACAAAGCATCTCTACGCAAGCAAGTGAGGGCTTGTAGACACAAGGCCTAGCTGGATGCAGAAGAGCTGGTAGGCACAAGGTGGCAACGCCTTGGTGAAGATGTCTGCACTGTTGGCCTCAGAGACCACACGTACCATGCGGGCCTAGCCACGCTGCTGAAACTCGCGGAGAAGGAAGTAACGAAGCTGGATGTGCTTCCCCTTCCCGACCAGTCGGGGCTCCTCGCACAACAGGACAGCAGACATGTTGTCGACGAACAAGACTGGGGGAGAGCGAGGCTGCTCACCAAGGTCAGTGAGGAGGAAAGACAGCCACCAAAGCTCCTGGGCGGCCATGGCCGCAACGTACACCTCTGCCTCACAGCTAGAACTAGAGGCGGACGACGCCCGAGTCGACCTCCACGAAACAGCTCCGGTCCCAAGACTGAAGCAATAACCGTGTGTAGACCGTAGCGACTCTGCGTCGTCAGCCCACGACGAGTCCGAGAAACCTGTAAGTGTAACTGGTTGCTTCCCTCCAAGGACAAGCCTCATGCCTGATGTAGTGGCCACATACTTCGCCACCCTCTTAGCAGCGTACCAGTGGGAAGGTTGGTGTCTCCCAGGCGCAACAAAGCGCGCAAGGACGCTAAGAGGGTAAGCTAGGTCTGGGCAAGTGCAGGTCATCAGGTACATGAGACAACCCACCAGCTCAGGATATGGACCGCTGGACTCAAATGGCTCGTCCGAAGGTGGAGCCGTAAGCCCATGATCCACAGCAAGAGGGGTGGGCTGTACCTTGGAGAACGGGAAGCGAAACCGCGTGAGGATCTGCTCGACCATATGCGACTACGTCAGCGTAATGGTGCGAGTTGCCCTGTCCCTGGTGATCTGCAGTCCAAGGTAGCGCTGCAGTTCTCCAAGGTCAGTGCAAGTGTGTCTCCTCAGCAGTTCCTCCTTCACGGAGGACAGTGCTCGTTGGTCGGGAGTGGCGAAGACCAAGTCGTCAACGTAGACCAGAACAAAGAACGGGGTCGAGCCACGACGGACGAACAACGACGGGTTGGCAGAGGATGGAAAGAAGTCAAGCGCTGCGAGAGTGGTGCCACTTGCGGGGAGCCTGGCGCAGGCCGTAGACCGCTCGATGCAGCTGCCACTGGGTCCGAGGAGGGAAAGAGCCGGTGAAGCCAGGCGGACGGCGCAGCCAGATCTACTCGTGCAGGCTCCCCTGAAGGAACGCAGTGGAGAAGTCTAAGGAGTGCAACTCGTAGTCGCGCTGTGCTGCAATATGCAGCAACACTTGAAGAGTGGTCATCTTCGAGGTGGGAGCAAAGGTCTGAAAGAAGTTTACCCCCTCTCGCTAACTGAAGCCTCTCGCCACGTAGCGCGCTTTGAACACGGGTGGTGCTCTAGGCGGCCGCTTCACCTTGTAGAGCCACATGCCACTGACAACGTTCGCCCCAGGTGGTGGGACGGCGTCGACGTAGGTGCTTGTGGACCTATAAGATGCCATCTCTGCCTCCTGAGCTGCTATCCAGTACGAAGCCCAGGGTCCTGAGACAGCCTAAGCGTGATTGTGAGGGATTGGGATATCAAGGGCGTTTGGATCCCCCTCAGGCGTAAGCAGCATGGTGCAGAGATGAGGAACAGCGGCCGCAAGGAAACCAAGCTCGAACTGCATGTATTCGAGGACCTCAAGAGGAAAAACAGGAGCACCCCCAGAGAACAGAGAACGAGCAGGTCCACTCACCAAGTGAGCGGCGTAGTCAAGGCGGTGGGAAGAGGCAAAGTCAGTGACAGTGGTAACAAGTGCCAAGACAGACGACAGAGGTGCAGTCGGGTGCGTGACCAATGGACAAGACACGGGAGAAAACAGGACGAGAGGCACGGAGGTAGTCGGACAACGGGTAGTGAAACACAGTGAGGGACAACTCCTGCTCTATGGAAGGACACAAGGAAGTGGAACACGAGAGCGAAGAACAAGGTGAAACGGGCCATCGGCATGGTAACGGGACCGGCGAGGCTCGGGGGACACAGCACGACTGGGGGGAGAACGATGAGTCCACTGAGACGAGGAAAGGGACTCGACAGGGGGAACAGGAGGGGACGGTACGGGACTATGGACAAAGCGTGCAGGTGCTGAGTCGGGCAGGTCTCTAAGTCGCTGCTGCTCCGCCTCCTCTGGCGACTGCTGCTGTGGCACCTGCTGACTCTGTCGTGCTGTGGCTGCAACAACACCTACTGCTACGGCCAGGAATCCTTCTCTACCCTCTCCTGCTGTGGCTGCAACTGCACCTGTTGCGACAGTCGTGACTCCTCCTCTACTCTCTCCTGACGCTCCAATTGAGACTGCTGCTGCTGCGGTGACTCCTCCTCTACTCTCGCTGAGGTGTTGGTGGCGCTGGAGGTGTTGGTGGCGCTGGTGCTGTCGCTGAGGGTGCTGGTGCTGTCCCTGCTGAGTCTGGAGCTGCCGCGCGGCCTCGGCCGTACTTCGTTCCGCTGCTGCAGCAGGTTCTTGGCCGTTCTCCTTCGGTAGAGTGTCCACAGCCTGTCCAGTCGCAGTCACTGTTGGAGCCTTCCTCTCCTCTGCCTGCTCCCTCTCCTTACACTGGTCCTACTGGAGGTCTTGCTAAGCGTCGTGAGCCGGTGTCTCGTCCCGCGTCGCCTATTCGTGCTGCTCGCGCTAGTGGTCGCAGTTCGCGTCAGCGTCCTCCTCCGGTCCCTGGCACGCACCGGAGTCGGACTCTCTTCGTGCTGCCAGTCCTACTGTCACGCATCTGCTTGCTACTGTCGTCACTGACCCCTCTTTTGAGTCCACTGCTGCGTCTGCTCTTGTCGCTGAGCTCGTCGACTTTGCTGCTCGCTGTCGTCTAGACTACGCTGCTAGTCTTGTTGCTGAGTCTGCATCTGTCTGTCCTCCGTCCGTCGGGGGTGAGTGTGCTCTCGGCACGGACGTCCTAGAGGACAGGCAGGAGGAGTTACAGTGTCTGGCTGCTGCTTCACCTCATCTCGCGTCTGTACTGCTTGCTCCTGAGGGAGACCCGGATGCACTAGACATCCCGACTCCGCGCTCTTACGCGGAGGCTGTAGAGGGTCCCTACTCCTCTCAGTGGCAGGCAGCTATGGATGCAGAGATGGCTTCCTGGAAGTCCACAGGCACCTACGTTGACGCAGTTCCCCCTCCTGGGGCGAACATCGTCAGTGGCATGTGGATCTTCCGGGTGAAGCGGCCGCCGGGCTCTCCACCTGTCTTCAAGGCGCGGTACGTTGCTCGTGGCTTCAGTCAGCGGCAGGGGGTTGACTACTTTCAGACCTTCTCTCCCACCCCGAAGATGACCACTCTTCGGGTGCTGCTGCACATAGCCGCTCAGCGCGACTACGAGCTTCACTCTCTCGACTTCAGCACTGCGTTCCTGCAGGGTAGCCTGCACGTGGAGATCTGGCTGCGCCGTCCACCTGGCTTCACTGGGACTTTCCCTCCTGGCACCCAGTGGAGCCTCCGACGGCCAGTCTACGGTCTCCGCCAGGCACCGCGTGAGTGGCACGACACACTGAGGACTACGCTTGCGGCTCTTGGGTTTGCTCCGTCTACTGCTGACCCGTCGCTATTTCTGCGCACCGACACTTCACTACCGCCGTTCTACATCCTCGTGTACGTCGACGACTTGGTCTTTGCCACAGCGGACACTGCTGGACTCGCCTACGTGAAGTCCGAGCTGCTGAAGAGACACACGTGCACAGACCTGGGTGAACTGCGCAGCTACCTTGGCTTGCAGATCACTCGGGACAGAGCACGCCGCACCATTACCTTGACTCAGTCACACATGGTGCAGCAGGTCCTTCAGCGCTTCGGCTTCACGTACTCCTCGCCTCAGGCCACTCTTCTGCCTACTCGCCACTCGCTCTCAGCTCTGCCTTCGGATGAGTCCGTAGAGTCGAGTGGTCCGTATGCAGAGCTTGTTGGCTGCCTCATGTACCTGATGACCTGCACACGACCTGACCTTGCATACCCTCTTAGCATTCTTGCACGCTATGTTGCTCCTCGGAGACACCGACCAGAGCACATGGCTGCAGCGAAGAGGGTATTGCGCTACCTGTGCAGTACGTCGGGCATGGGGCTTGTGCTTGGAGGGCGGAGTCCAGTGGTCCTTACCGGCCACGCGGACGCTTCTTGGGCTGACGACCAGGCTACGCAGCGGTCGTCACAGGGGTACACCTTCAGTCTTGGTTCCGGCTCTGTCTCGTGGCGGTCTACTCGTTCGTCTTCGGTTCTCGGCTCCAGTTGTGAGGCTGAGATCTACGCCGGGGCCATGGCTGCACAGGAGCTTTGCTGGCTCACCTACCTGCTGACTGACCTTGGAGAGCAGCCTCATTCTCCTCTAGTGCTGTACGTAGACAACAAGGCCATGCTGGCCTTGTGTCGAGAGCAGCGCTTGGAGCACAGAAGGAAGCACATTGCTCTCCGCTACTTCCTTGCTCGTGAGCTGCAGCAGCGTGGTCAGTTGCGACTTGCGTACGTGGCCTCTGAGGCCAATACTGCTGATGTGTTCACCAAGGCACTCGCGCCTTGTGACCATCAGCGCTTTTGCACCCAGCTGGGTCTTGTGCCTGTCTTGCCTCACTTGCTCTCCTCTTGACTTTACTTGTACTGTGACATATATATATATATACCTGCTCCTGCTTGTCTAGTTTTATATATATGCCTGTACTCCTGCATGTGAACTGGCCTCTGGCCCTGCTCTTGTGCTCGGACTGTGTGGTGACTTTGTGATCCACCCTGAGCTTGCTTTGCTTTGCTTTGCTTGACTGGTCTTGTGACCCCTTGTTCTCCCCCACTTTGCCTATGGGGGTGTGTCAGATTATTATAGCTGATGCATGTTTGTAGGCTATAGTGGGGTAGCACATATGGGGTACAGCTTTGTAGGGTTGTATTTGTACCCAACTCTGACTTAGTCATTCATTCTTGTTCACTTATTTCACACCCGGGACCGAGCACAGCCCACCATTACCCCGACTCAGTCACACATGGTGCAGCAGGTTCTTCAGCGCTTCGACTCCACGTACTCGTCGCCTCAGGCCACTACTCTGTCTCCTCGCCACTCGCTCTCAGCTCTGCCTTCGGATGAGTCCGTAGAGTGGAGTGGCCCGTACCGAGAGCTTGTTGGCTGCCTCATGTACCTGATGACCTGCACACGACCTGACCTTGCATACCCTCTTAGCATCTTGGCACGCTATGTTGCTCCTGGGAGACTTTGACCAGAGCACATGGCTGCAGCGAAGAGTGTGTTGCGCTACGTGTGCAGTACGCCGGGCATGGGGCTAGTGCTTGGAGGGCGACGTTGAGTGGTCCTCACAGGTCACGCTAACGCTTCTTGGGCTGACGAACAGGCTATGCAGCGGTCGTCACAGGGTTACACCTTCAGCCTTGGCTCCGGCTCTGTTTTGTGGCGGTCTACCCGCTTGTCTTCTGTTCTCACTTCCAGCTTTGAGGCTGAGATCTACGCAGGGGCCATGGCTGCACAGGAGCTACGCTGGCTCACCTACCTGCTGATTGACCTAGGAGAGGAGCCTTGTTCTCCTCCAGTTCTGTACGTAGACAACAAGGCCATGTTGGCCTTGTGTCGGGAGCATTGACTGGAGCACAGAACGAAGCACATTGCTCTCCGCTACTTCCTGGCTCGTGAGCTGCAGCAGCGTGGTCAGCTCTGTCTCACCTACATGGCCTCTAAGGCCAACACTCCTGATATCTTCACCAAGGCCCTTCCGCCTTGTGATCATCAGCGTTTTTGTAATTTGCTAGGTCTTGTGCCTACCTGGCCTCACTTGCTCACTTCTTGATCTTGTTTGTACTGTACTCCTTCTATACCTGCACTTGCTTGTTTACCTTTATATATATGATCTTGCATGTGAACTGGCCTTGTGGCCTTACTCTTGTGCTCGGACTGTGTGGTGACTTTGTGATCCACCCTGAGCTTGCTTTGCTTTGCTTGACTGGTCTTGTGACCACTTGTTCTCCCCCACTTTGCTAATGGGGGTGTGTGAGAGCGTTAGAGCTTATCTATTTGTGTAGGCTGTAGTGGGGTAGCCCATAAGGGGTACAACCCAATTAGGGTTAGCACTTGTACCGAACTCTTTCATAGTTCATTCATTCTTGTTTCTCATCATGCACGAGGGCAGACGCGTCGGGCGGCCGCTCGAGGGCAGGCGCCGGTGAGGTAGGACGCGGGCGGGCTCCATGGGGCGGCGTCGCGGGGTCCAGGGGCGCCGTCGCGAGGTCAATGGACGGCGTCGCAGGGGTTCAGGGGTGGTGTCGTAGGTGTAGGGCAGGCTTGCGCGCGGCCCGCAGAGCAGCGCGACGAGCAGAACAGGCCCGCGCGCAGCGTGCAGGGCAGCGCAACGGGCAGAAAGCCCACGCGCGGACGTGGGGTAGAGAGTCGCCGCGCACCCGGGGCGCACGGCAGGCAAAAAACCGCCGTGCGCCACGCCGCACGCCCGAGGCGCGCGATAGGACGACAGGCAGCGGAAGCTAGTTGGTGGGCCCGTTAAGGAAGGCAGCAGGAAGGTGCCTGCTCTGAATACCATGTTGGAAACCTAGCTTAGGCTAAGAAGCCATGGCTAGGATTTAGGGTGTTGAAGGTAGCGAGAGAGATGATTTGGCCAAAGAGTGGTGTTGGCTAAGAAAGATGAGTACAAGATATAGCAAGGAGAAGCATGGTGCACCACCTACAGCAAATGGGATGTGCTACACTCTACACTGCAGACAATTATGAAGAACATATATAAATATATTTCAACAAACCGTGGTATAGCGGGAGTAGTCGTCCACCACGATCAGGAAGTAGCGCTCCTGACGTGGGCCACGGACTGGGGCGGGGCCTCAAACGTCTAAGTGTAGGGTCTGTAAGGGTGCCGTGGTGGGGGGGAACGAGGAGGAGTGAGGAGCAGCGCGCTGCCGACCCTTGACACAAGGAGTGCACGGTGGCGCAGGCGAGCGAGGAAGCAGGGTAAGCGACTCTGGGAGACCTAAGACCAGACGGTGATGTACCATCCTACTGAGACGTGGGAACGACGGGTGACCGAGACGGTGGTGCCAGAGGACCGACGGACGGGTGAGTGACCGACAGTCGCACGACACAGCAGCTACATGACCTGACCTGACCCAGTGTGGTGAGACCCAGTGTGTACTGAGTACAGACCAGAGCCCGGCTCCCTGTGGAAAGTGGCCAGAGGCGCCCCAGTGACACCGACTGTGCAGGAGGCAACAGGCTTGTGCAGTGGGAAAGTGGTGACAACTCCGAGGTCGTGGAGGTGACTGACACCCACCAGGTTCCTAGAGAATGAGGGGGTGTAGTAACCTGCTAGAAACCCAGAGGGAGCCGCTGGACATGGGAGAGTGGTGGTGCTCTCGGCAACTACAGATCCTATGGAGGGGTCAGCCAAGGCGACAGTGACTTGGGTGTGCAGTGGCGTGAGGTTAGTGCAGTCGCGAAAGAAACAGTTGGACGCTCCAGAGTCTAGGGTGAAAGAAAGTCGTGCAGTCGGTGAGGTCGCACTCGAGCCAGCGACAAAGGCTGGTATTAGTCTAGTGGTGGCTGCAGCTCCCGCACTAAGAACCTCTGAGGCGCCTGGACCGGAAACTACACCCGCACCAAGACAGGAAACACAAGGCTCAATAGTAGTTGCAGCTCCCACCTACTTGTGTGTGTACTGGCCGAGTCCACCAGGGCCCCGCTGTGGAGGTTTCCGCAGGCGCTGCAGCTGAACCCGCCACTGCTGCAGCTGCTGCGGCCACCTGTGCTGCTGCTGCTGCTGCCACTACTGCTGCTGAGACCACTGCTGTTCCTGCGGCTGTCGCCACAACGACATGGCAAGCTAGTACAGGGGGGGGGGGGGGGGGTACGCTGACGGTAGCCTAAGTTGCTGCTGGTGCTAATGGTGGCAGCCTAAGCTGCTGCTGGTGCACTGAGGGGGCAGAGTATACTGCTGATGGTGCACCTGATGGCAGTCTAGTGCAGTGGTGAACGGTTGGGTGGGGCTAAGAGCGGTTGGGAACAGTATAGGACGGTTAGGATGTGGTTGGGAGCAGCCTGGTGCGGTGGAATGCAGCTGAGTGCGGTTCTGGTGCTTGTGGGAGGGGTTCAGTGCGATCGGATGCGGTTGGGAGCGACGGAGGGCAGTTCAGTGCGGTTGGGAGCGGTGAAGAACGGTATAGGGCGGTGGAGTGCGGTTCTGTGCGATTCCAAAGGGGGTTAGCATGAGTGGAATGGGGTTCTGTGCAGTTCCAAGGGAGCTAGCACGGGTCGAGTGCGATTCAATGCGGTTCTGTGCCGTTCTGTGCTGTTTTGTGCGGTTCTGTGCGGTAGACTATGATTTACAGGTGTGGCTAGTTGGTAGGGTTGAGGCTAACTAGTGGGGCGGCGGGTGAGGCAGCTCCTGGGGCAGCGGGTGTAAGGCGAAGCGGCGAGTTTCAACTCGTGTGCGGGGGGGGGGGGGCTAAGAGATGGGCGGCAGGTAAGGCAGCCGTTTAAGGGTGGGGCAGCGGTTAAGGCCGCGAGCTGCACGTACGCGCAGCTGCTGCTGTGCGTGCGGGCGACTGACGACGGGACCACGGGGCCCGCTATCAAAAGGGCCGCGGGGCCTGCTATCGAAGGGCCGTAGGGCCCGCTAGCGAAAAAGGGGCAGCGGGGCCTGTTCCTACGGTTGACCGTAGGGTTTCCCCTACGGGAGGGGAAAAATCGACGGGAGGGGAGAAATCGTCGGGCGACGGGTGACGAGAGATCTACGGGCGACGGGGTGGGTATTGACGACGGGCGCGCTCCGGGCGACGAGCGACAGTCTACGAGGCGTGCGTTACGACAGGGCACGCATTAGTACGAGGCGCGTGCTAGCAAATTTTGGTGGGCCCTTAATCTATCGATTGAAAACGCTAGGGGAAACCCTAGCTAGGGAAACCTAGCTCTATACCATGTTTGGATATGAGAATGAATGACTAGAAATAAACAAACAAGCAAGATATAAGTCAGCCCTAACCCTAAACCTAGGACAAAGTAAATGCACCTAGACTGGAACAATATAAACTATATCATCATAGTTTGACAGAGCTTGCGAATGCGGAGCCTGGGGGTGCTGAGCCTATGAGTGCGGAGCCTGGGGGTGCTGAGCCGGAGGGTGCCGGGTCTGGGGGTGCTGAGTCTGGGGGTCTCTTTTCACAACGGGGGCCTCTCTCACCACAGCAGCTACGTGAGTGGCTTGCGTGGAGTACACACTTGAGGAGTCGTGCTGCTGGAGTTGGAGGTCCTGCTGCTGGAGGTACTGCAACTCGAGGTGCTACGGTTGGAGCTGCTGAAGCTGCTCGTTGTGGAGGCGCTGGGAGTGCTGGTGTTTCTGGTTCTGGAGGTGCTCGTACTGGAGTTGCCAGGACGGGTTGTGCTGCTGGAGCTGGAGGTGCTGGTACTGATGGCGCTGAGGGTCCTGGAGGTGCTCGCCCTGGAGGTACTCGAGCTGCCGGGGTCCGTGGTACTGGAGGCACCGGAGCTGGAGACCCGAGCGTCGGAGTTCGACACCTTGGAGCTCGAGGTGCTGGCCCTCGAGGTGCTGGCCCCGGGGGTACAGAGTCTGTTGGTGCTGAGCCTAGGGGTGCTAAGTCTGCTGGAGGTCCTCCTGGTGCCGCATCACAGCGGTCACCTCTCTCGCCGCAGCAGCTGCGCAAGTGGCTTGCTTTGCGCAACCGCCTACGGAGTCGCGCTACTGGAGCTGGAGGCACTGCTGCTGGAGGTGCCGGAGCTGGAGGCACTGGAGATGGAGGCGCTGGAGATGGGGACCTTGGAGCTGGAGGTGCCAGTTCTGGGGGTGCTGCAGCTGGGGGCACTGGAGCTGGTTGCCCTGGAGCTGGTGCTATTGACCCTGGAGTTGGAGACCCTAGAGCTAGAGGTTCCGGTTCTGGGGGTGCTGCTGCTGGAGGAACTAGAGTTGGAGGCCTTGGAGCTGGTCCTGTCAACCCTGGAGTAGGAGACCCTAGAGCTGGAGGTGCCGGTTTTGGGGGTGCTACTGATAGAGGCCCTGGAGCTGGAGGTTCTGGAGCAGCTCGAGGCGCTGGAGCTGCTGGTGCTCGTCTTGGAGGTGCTGGAGCTGCCGGAGCTTGTGGTGTTACGGGCTTTGGAGCTGGAGGCACTGGCACTGGAGGCGCTGGTGCTGGAGGCACTTGAGCTGGAGGCGCTGGCGCTGGAGGTGCTCGAGCTAGAGGCGCTGGAGCTGGATGTACTGGAGTTGGAGGCGCTGGAGCTAGAGGCGCTGGAGCTGGAGGTTCTGGAGCTGCTGGAGGCGCTGGAGCTGCTGGTATTCGTACTGGAGGTGCTAGTGCTGGTGGTACTAGTGCTAGTGGTACTCCACAGCCACGATTGTTCTTCGCTCCGCCGTCACCGTCGTCTCTGCCACCGCCTGACTCCGCGCTTCCCCAGGTTCTTAGCCTCCCATCTTCTACTGGGCTCCCGTTACAGCCAGGCTCTCCACTACCTGCTCCTTCTCCTTACACTGAGCAGACAGACTCACTCATAAAGCGCCGCGAGCCTGCGTCTTGTCCTGCCTTGCCTGTTCGCGCGCATCGCACTGGTAGTCATGTTCCTCGTGAGCGTCTGCCTCCTGTTCCTGGCATGCACGCTATGGCACTTTGTCCTTCCTCTGTTCCACAACGTGTTCCCCTGCCATCTCCTCCTGCGTCTTCTCTGCCTAACGTTCAGGACCTTGAGTCTGACCTAGTTCATGCTGCTCACCCTACAATCACGCGTCTGCTAGCCACTATTGTCACTGACCCGTCGTTTGAGTTTGCTGCTATGTCTGCCTTAGTCTCTAAGCTTGTTGACTGCCTAACGTCTAGACTTGGCTGCTAGTCTCGTTGCTGAGTCTGAATCTATCTGTCCTCCGTCCGTTGGGGGTGAGTGTGCTCTTGGCACGGACGTCCTTGAGGACAGGCAGGAGGACTTTGAGTGTCTTGCAGCCGCTGCGCCTCATCTCGTGGCCATGTTGCTTGCCCCTGAGGGAGAGCCGGATGCTCCAGACATCCCGACCCCGCGCTCTTACGCTCAGGTGATCGCGGGTGAGTACTCTTCTCACTGGCAGACAGCCATGGACGCAGGGATAGCATCCTGGAAGTCCACAGGCACTTACGTCAACGTAGTTCCCCCTCCTGGAGCGAACGTAGTCGATGACATGTGGATTTTCAGGGTGAAGCGGCCGCCGGGTTCTCCGCCTGTCTTCAAGGCTCGTTACATAGCACGAGGCTTTAGTTAGCGACAGGGAGTTGAATTCTTCCAGACCTTCTCCCCCACCCCAAAGATGACCACTCTTTGGGTACTACTGCACGTCGCCGCTAAGCGTGACTACGAGCTTCACTTTTTGGACTTCAACACAGCGTTCTTACAGGGCAGTCTACCTAGTGAAGTCCAAAAAGTGAAGTCAGAGCTGCAGAAGAGACACAAGAGCACAGACCTGGGTGAACTGCGCAGCTACCTTGGCCTTCAGATCACCCACGACGGAGCACACCATCACACTGACTCAGTCACACATGGTGCAGCAGGTCCTTCAGCGTTTCAGCTTCACTTGGTCCTCGCTACAGTCCACTCCTCTAGCTACCGGTCACTCGCTCTCAGCTCCACCTTCGGACGAGTCCGTAGAGTCGAGTGGCCCGTACCCAAGGCTAGTGGGCTGCCTCATGTACCTGATGACCTGCCCTTGTCCTGACCTCGCATACCCTCTTGGCCTTCTGGCACGCTACGTGGCTCCTGGTAGGCACCGAAAGGTGCACTGGGATGCTGCGAAGAGGGTACTGCGCTACTTGTGCAGTACATCGAGCATGGGGCTTGTGCTTGGAGGGCGGAGCTCAGTTGTCCTTACTGGGCACTCAGACGCTTCTTGGGTTGACGACCTGGCTACGCAGCGGTCGTCACAGGGTTACGCGTTCAGCCTTGGCTCTGGCTCTGTTTCTTGGCGGTCTACACGCTCATCTTCTGTTCTCAGCTCCAGCTATGAGGCTGAGATCCACGCCATAGCCATGGCTGCACAGGAGCTACGCTGGCTCACCTACCTGCTCACCGACTTGGGAGAGAGGCCTTGTTGTCCTCCAGTTCGGTACGTGGACAACAAGGCTGCCATTGCCTTCATATATATACCTGCATTTTTACTTTTGCTATGTAGTGATCACTGTACTGTTGTTGTTGCATATATACCTCTGCATGTGAACTGGCCTTGTGGCCCCTTTCCTTGTGCTCGGAGTGTGTGGTGACATTGTGATCCACCCTGACCCTGCTTTGCTTTTCTTGACTGGTCTTGTAACCCCTTGTTCTCCCCCACTTTGCCTATGGGGGTGTGTCAAACCATATCTGTGCTAGTTGTATGTGGGCTATAGTGGGGTAGCCCATATGTGGTACAACCCGATATTAGGGTTAGTACTTGTACCCACAATTCATTCAATGCAATCATTCCTGCTTGCTATGATGACAGCTCCGGTTCTGTTTCTTGGTGGTCTACCCGCTCGTCTTCTGTTCTCAATTCCAGTTGTGAGGCTAAGATCTACGCAGGGGCCATGGCTGCATAGGAGTTACGCTGGCTCACCTACCTACTGGCCAACTTGGGACAGTGGCCTAGTTCTCCTCCAGCTCTGTACGTAGGCAACAAGGCCATGATTGCCTTGTGTCAGGAGCACAAACTGGAGCACAGGACGAAGCACATCGCTCTGCGTTACTTCCTTGCTCGAGTATTGCAGCAGCGTGGTCAGCTTCGTCTTGCTTACGTCGCTACTCGGGCCAACACTACTGATATATTCACCAAGGCACTCCAGCCTGGTGATCATCAGCGTTTCTGTACTATTTTAGGCCTTGTGCCTACTTTCTGCATGTGAGATGGCCTTGTGGCCATTTGCTTGTGCTCAGAGTGTGTGGTGACTTTGTGATCCACCCTGAGCTTGCTTTGGTTTTCTTGACTGGTCTTGAAACCACTTGTTCTTCCCCACTTTGCCTATGGGGGTGTGTCAAACTATAATGATGCTTATGTTGTGTAGGCTGTAGTGGGGTAGCCCATAAGGGGTACAACCCAATTAGGGTTAGTACTTGTATCCAGTTTTATTCTCAATGCATCATTCTTGCTTAATCTTCCGACAAATTTTTGCATGTGGGAAAAAACAACTCTTTAGAATTACATATTTCAATCTATTTTTAAGAGCCATAAACGCCTTGTCGCAAGGAGTTTAGGGTTGATGCTCTCAAATTCATTTGTGTTGGAAACAATTAATTAAACGCTTCTTATGTGTCGTAACACCGAACCACAAATGATGGGAAGTGCAGAGGAAGAATGGCGAGTCAACCATCGGAGGTTGACAAGAGAAGTAATTGCTGGAGGTTACGTGAAGGTCAAAGGTCAGCGACCTTTGACTTGACAAATACAACGCAACAGCAACCACAAACAACTGACTCGATATTGAGCAGTTGCTCTAGTCGTCACTGTATCGAACCGCAACAACAACAGTAAAATAGTTATTAGTTGGACCCTTTCATATTCCTTGTAATATCATAAAAGCTTGTATCAATTTTTCTATAATCAATTTATCTTGCCCTCACACACTAGCGCAAGGTGGTTCAACACTTATTACTAAACGCTTCCGCAAATACAACACTTCTACTCAGAGTTTAGCCTTGAAAAGATCCTAAGGGCTTTTCTCAGCCCAACATGGTATGAGATATGTCAAGGCAAATTCAACTACATTCAAGTTCCCTACAACATCAGAAAGCATGGCAAAGCAGAAGGAGAGAAGCTCCTCCAACGGCTCTCCTGGTACTACTCCTACTCCACCTCCAGCCTCCGGCCTACAGACAGAGGGAGGTACAGTAACAAGACCAGCAGCTGAGTCTACTGAGACTCTCGCAAACCAAGCGATAGGCTTCGACCCAAGCATGATGGAGAAGTTTTTTCTCCTTTATGTCCTTCTACGAACAGCATCAGCAAGCGGCACCTGTGCAGTCAAACATCAGCAACAACAACAAGGATGTTACACCCATGAGTCTTGATGGCTCATCCTATGCGCGCGATAACAAGCAACAACCCACCTTTGCTCCGTATGAGCCTCAACGTGGCTCGATCATGCCGCACCAACAGCCTCGACCTGGACAGGAGAAGACGCTGGATGCGCTTCAGGTTCAATCGCAGTTCGCGCACGTCTTGAAACTACAGACATCGACGCCTTTTGACGGCAAAGATTTTTATACCTGGTCATTCGAGTTTGAGCTAATGATCGAAGGCGCACTGATTCTTGGATTCTTCGACGGATCCCTGCCATACCTAACATACAAGATGCAGTACTACAGACAACAGTATACATATTAGTCGATGATGGCATACACGATCCTGTTGAGGAACATAACTCCAAACCAGTAGCTGAACATCTGGTCTTATCGGGGATACGGCAACTCCGCCAAGCTCGCATACAACCACTTGAAGAGCCTATACCAAGCAACAGACAATGTCAATCAAAGTTGGTTAATGGCATAGCTGACAACAGTGGAAATGAAACCCGGTGAAAAGGGGAAGCCATTGTCGCGGATTGCGCAATAGACTCCTTTGATGCGGAGGATCGATATCTGAAAAAGCCTTCGTCATAGTCGTCATCTCCGACCTTTGTCCTCATTTACGCTCCACTCGAGCTATACTTCGAGCTCACGTGGAGATCTCCGAAGCGGCACTCTGTGCCGAAATACACGCTGAACAACAAGACATGGACCTGCATGAGGATTGGCACAAGAGGAAAACGTCAGTACCCGAATTTGCATTCCACACCCAACGGCGCTTCAACAACCCCAACCGACATAATGAACAACAACAGCAACAGCACGTATCGCCGTTCTATCATCTCTACAAGACATCAGGACATCCTCGGACACACTACCCAAATCTGCAACAGTCAACGACACCACAGCGACAACTTCG
The DNA here is from genome assembly GCA_948144175.1 of Closterium sp. NIES-65. Lineage (NCBI taxonomy): Eukaryota > Viridiplantae > Streptophyta > Zygnematophyceae > Desmidiales > Closteriaceae > Closterium > Closterium sp. NIES-65. The sequence goes on along the minus strand of CANXME010000298.1, from coordinate 323,203 downwards.
GCCTTCAAGCAGTCAAGTGGCCTCCACTCAGACTCACCCCACTGGTCAACCGCAGTCTTCAACAACATCAACGACACAATCTGCACAAGGAACAAGAAACATCGTCTGTTGCATGGCGAGATTGACAGACTCCTGCATCACCGAATCACCACCGTACTACTCACCGGAAGAACAACTCGATGAAAGCACCCCTCGCCGCGAGTCACTGGAGCCGAACCCGACATACGCAGCCATCGCCTAGAGCGAGCCGTCTGGTAAAGACACCTGGTTTTTAGACAGTTGTTGCGGACAGCACATGTGCTCCTCGGGTCGCTACGTTCAACGGGAACACCAACTTCAACGCGAAGTCGTAATTACCGTTGCCAACAACCAGAACCTGCGCACACGACGACAAGGCATCGTTCAACTTCAGTCAAGGGAGACCAATGTCGTACTACAAAGGTTTTAATCGCAGCGGGACTGGGGTACAACTTACTCAGTGTCAGTCAGTAGATGGCGAAAGGAGTTCATCTCGAAGCCGATAGCACCACTCAAGAGTTCAAACTGTACCACGGAAGGGGTGGACTCTACATCGGGAAGGCAGTGTTGAAGAACAATGTCTTCGTCCTCGACTTCGTTCCAGATCAAGGCACCGCCGACAACGATGGAATCGTCACCTTCGCTCCTTGGACACACTCGCCGGATCTCGACCCCGACTTCAGTCCCAGCGGCTTCTGGTACTCGAACACCATACCTAAGGCAGAACAAACACGAGCATTAGTGACAATCCAACAAGCAGAGACAACATCGGCAGGAGCAGAGACAACATCGGCAGCAGCAGAAACAACATCGGCAGCAACAGAGACAACATCGGCAGCAACAGAGACAACATCGGCAGCAGCAGAAACAACACCAATCACAACACTTATCGCGGGTCCTTCAACGTCACCAGCTCCAATCGGCGATACTCCACTGACTCCTGCACAACAGTTGACTCCCACTCCACGAGAAGTCCACAGAAGCGCCAACATCACCGCAAGCTTCTACTCCAACTCCAACTTGTACATGCGTTCACCTGGATATCGCGCCGACGAATCGTTATGGCATCAAAAGTTAGGAAATCCCAGCAACATAGCGCTGAAGAACACGATAAGAGCAGGAGTACTTGATAAAGATTCGCTACTCCTACCCGACGGCAGAGAACTTTAACGAGTTCGAGGAACATGCTTCACCTGCCCCTAAGCCAACTTACCACATCAGCCATTCGTCTCTCACCACAACCCAAGCGCGCCTCTGGAGAAGGTGTACACCGACATACTGTACAATCGCGAACCCGGAGAAGGAGCGTATAACTACGTCATCACGTTCATCAACGCCGCCACTCGATACGTCTTGCATCTCAATCTTCCGAGTCGCGATATGGCCTTCGAAGCTTTCGTCGCCTGGCTTCCAGTAGTAGAACGAGAATCAGGAGCAAAGCTGTAAAGCTTCCAAACAGACGGGGGAGGAGAATATCAGTCCCAGAGGTTCAAAGACTACCTGGCAGAAAGAGGCATCAAAAGGCTCATCTCCCTTCCCTACGCCCATCAACAGCAAGGCGTGGCAGAAAGAATGAACAAAACCCTTCAGAACACCATGTGCAAACTGTTGCGTGGCATGCGGCTACCCAACCACCAGTGGCTTGAGGCGATGGACCATGCTGTCATGCTGCACAACTTGCTTTCGTCATCATCGCTCCCGAACAACGCATCGCCGCATGTGCTGTGGACAGGATAATTGGGCAACACAAAAATGTTACGAGTGTTCGGCTGCATGGTACAGTACCGGCCCCCAGCTGCACGAGCAAATCACTTCTCCCAACGCGCACAGTGGGGACTACACCTGGGCATAAAAAAACACTACAACACATTGAAAATCTTTGACGTCCATACAAAGGAAACAGTAGCAGCACGTGACGTGATCTTCTACGAACGTCTCTCTCTCCCGACATACCTGTACAACTTAGAAACCTCACAGGATGTCACAGGCGGATTTTGTGGGGACCAAGCCTTCAATTCGGCAGCATATGAAGCTGACTGGGACGAGCAGAACGTGGACAGAGCTTCGAAAGAAGCCGGACCTCTTCCCTACTATTCGGTGGGCATCCCAATGGATGATGAAAACCCTCGCGAAAGCATCAACGTCGAAGTCTTCTACGAGCTCGCTGACAACAGTTACGTTACACCCGCACAAGTCAACACCAACGAAGCAGAACGCATAGGGCCAAATTTCTTACCTGATCCAGAAGCAGTAGACAAAACAGCTTATCTCGGGGATGCAAATCTTCCCTCCTATACACAGAGTGGGCTGCAGATACTGGGACTCGTCACCGGCGTCCATGGAGCAGCGCCACCTAAGGAGCCTGCAATAGTTCAGCAGGCTCTGGAGGGGGAGCACAGGGAAAAATGGTGCGAAGCCATGGACAAGGAGTTAAAGGTGTTGGAAGAACGCAACACCTGGAAGGTTGTACCTATCAGGGTGGCACGAAACAAGACCATTCTCACCGAAAAATTGGTTTTTTCGCGTGAAAACAAAGGCAGACGGAACCATTGACAAATTCAAGGCGCGTTGGGTTGTACGTGGCTTCGACCAAGAACACGGACGAGACTTCACCGAAACGTTCGCTCCGGTTAGTTGGCATACCTCACTACGGATTCTCCTCGGATAGCCGCCATGAAGCGGAAGAAGCTTCGTCAAATAGATGTCGCCAACGCCTTTCTCTACGCACCCGTCAACGCTGAAATCTTCGTCGAGCAACCGCACGGCTCCAACACAGACCCCAATCAAGTCTGTTAGCTACTAAAGTCCCTGTACGACATCAAACAGGCCTTGAAACTGTGGCAACAGTACCTACACGCCCGACTAATCCGCATCGGATTCAGGCAACTACCGCACGATCAAGGGATGTACCGCCTCACAGAAGGAGCCGACTACATCCTGCTCATCGTCTACGTGGACGATCTACTCTACATCGGCTCGACCGATGGCATCACAACTTGGTTTAAAAAAAACTGCAGGGGGACTTACTCTTACCGTCTCATCAACCGTGACGCAGTACCTAGGACTCAACATACACGACAGCAAGAACACGATCCATCTCAGCGCCGCAAAATACGCCGACACTATCGCCAAACGCTTTGGATTAACTCCAACTGCTATCTCCACACCGTACCGCTACACCTCCGCAAGTCACAAAGGATCCTCCGCTCAACTTAAGCCTGCCGGTATACGCGACTATCAACGAAAACTAGGATGCCTGCTATTCGCAGCCGTCACCTGCCGACAAGACTGTGAAGAAATGAGGAAATGAAGAAGAGAGGTTTCACTAGCAGCACTACCAGGCAGAGGAGAGGCTGGCTCTAGCTGCGGCTGTGGCTGGGCAGGCGGTGTACACAATAAGGGAAGAGTGGGACCAGTAGAAGGCGGGAGGTGAAGAACCTTCTGAAGAAGCGGAACGAAGTACGACCACAACCGCACAGCACCTCCAGAACTAGCAGAGATAGCACCAGTACCCCCAGCGCTAGGGTCTCCAACTCCTGCTCCCGTAGCACCACCAGCTCCAGCACCTCCAGCAGCTCCAGCTCCAGGAGCACCTCCAGTAGCAGCCCCGGCAGCACCACCAGCCCCAGCAGCTCCAGTACCTCCAGTACGAGCACCTCAGGGACCAGCGTCTCCAGCTCCTCCAGCAGCTCCAGCACTAGCTGTACCTCCAACAGCTCCTGCTTGGGCAGCACCTCCAGCTCCAACAGCTCCAGCTCCTCCAGCAGTACCTCCAGCACCTCCAGCAGCACCTCGCTGGCATCCCCAGCGGCGAGCAAACCACTCACGAAGCTGGTGTGGGGCGAGCAGCCCCCATAGGAACTCCAGCAGACTCAGCACCCCCAGTCTCAGTGACCGCAGGCTCAGCACCCTCAGACTCAGCACCCCTAGGCTCCACACCCTCAGACTCAGCAACCCCAAGCTCGGCACCCCCAGACTCCACATGCTCAGGCTCAGCACCCCCAGGCTCCACACACTCAGGCGCACCACCCCTTCAGGCTCCACATGCTCAGGCTCAGCACCCCCGGGCTCCACACACTCAGGCTCAGCACCACCAGGCTCCACACGCTCAGGCTCAGCACCCTCAGCAGCACCAACAGAGTCAACCGCTACCTCGACATGCTCGACAGCGTCTACCTGGGACACACCTGAGGGAGCAGGACCCTGAGGGTTGAGGGGGTCTACCGGAGGAGGACCTGGGGCAAGGAAGAGCAGCGGGGGGGGGAGAGAAGCAGTGTGGTAGGGGAAGAGGCGGTAAAGGGAACCAGCTCGTTGAACCTGACATCCTGAGAGGGCAGGACACGGTGCGAGGTGGGGTGGTAAAACTGCGAGCCAGCCGCGTCAGGGACAAAGCCAAGGATGACGTAGGGAATAGTCTAGGTGGAGAGCTTATCCGCGGTGGTATCGCGGACAAAGGCACGAGAACCCCTGACCCGAAACACTGACGCATCACCAACCTTCCCCGTCCAACGCAGTGTGAGCGAGGTCTCCGGCAAGGAGACACGGGGCCAGGGGTTGAGCTGATGCATCGCCATTGCGTAACAGACCACAAACGGCCACAAAAAAATGGGGGGCAGCCGCATGGACCATGGAGGTACGAGCGACCCCCATGACTAATCCAATGCGGCGCTCAGCAATCCCATTCTGCCGTGGTGAGGCCAAGAGCGTGAACGTCTGGCGAATGCCCTTCCCACAACAAAAGTCCCGCAGGAAGTTAGAGGAAAACTCACCACCTCTGTGAGAGTGCAGACGCAGGACGGGAAAGTCCGTCCCGAACCGTTCGCGGAGCTGGAGATGGGTAGCGCGGATCCACGGGATCAAGACATCAGGGACCTCACCCTTGGTGTGCAAAGGGAAGACCGTGGTGTAACGCGAGTAGTCGTCAACAACCAGCAAAAAGTACCGCTCGCAGTCTTGTCCACGGACGCGGGCTGAGCCCCACACGTATATGTGTAGGGTCTGCAGGGGAGCAGACGTCGGGGGAAACGAGGAGTGAGGAGCGGCGCGCTGCCGCCCCTCGACACAAGGAAGACAGGGAGGAGCAGGCGAGGTAGGGAGGGGAGGGATAACCCTGAGAAGACGAGAGACAAGGACATGGCGGTGCACGCCACGAAGGCGCTGCACCGAGGGGGGACCAAGATGGCGGTGCCAGAGGATAGTCTGGTGCGACACAGCGCGACACGAGCAGGGGGGCACTAGCTGACCTGACGCAAACGCAGACGTAGACGCAGCTACCTGAGGGGACACAGTAGTCAGTATGTAAAGACTTGAGCGAGGAGCTCGGGTAAACGTGGCCAGGTGCCGACCGGTCCGGGAGCACGTACAGTGGGTCACCCGCTGACCTCCAGGAGTGAACTGGTCTACCAACGCATCCTGGAGGGCAGCTCTACTCACCAAGTTCGTAGAGAACGAGGGGAGGTGGAGACCTGACAATGAGTCAGACGGGATAGCAGGACACGGCAGGACCGTGGAGGAGTGCGCAAGGACGGGACCCCCAGAGGGGTCCGCCAGGGAGACTGCAACTGGCCGACTGAGCGACGTGAGTATGGTGCTGTCGCAAAAGAAAGAGCGACAAGCACCTAAGTCAAGTGTGAAGGTGTGCAAGGCCTCAGCAGGCGCAGTACTAGAGAGAGCAGACTCACTAGCACCTGGAGCGACAGACTCACTAGCACTTAGAGTAGCAGCCTCACCAGCACCAAGAGCGGTAGACTCTATACCTGGGTCGGGCGGCACACACAGATAACAGTCACCCTCAGCACTAATAGTCACATCATACATGGCAGCAAGGAAGCATCATAGTAAAGAGCAGAGATATCAACATTCTGCCTAAGCAGATCAGCCCAGATAGGGAGCTCAGCGGCGTCAGAAAACTGGACGCGCCAGGCGTCAGACAGGCGACCGAAATAGCGCAGCGACGTGTGTGGCCCTCCGCACGTCTCCCCACGGCGCCCGGAAGTGCGGAGAACGTACGTGCAGGGACCAGCACCCCCAGACCTCCCACGCCCAGCGTACCACTCACGAAGCTGCTGAGGCGATGGGGTCTCGCGGGAACGCGGCTGCTGCTGGCGCTGGCTACCGCCAAAGCCTCCACGCTGCGCAGCTCCACCCCGACCAGCACCCCCGCCTCTGCCACCTCCTCTGCCACCTCCACCGCCTCCACCGCTGCTGCCGCTGCCTCCACCACCGCTGCCTCCACCACCTCCACCGCCACCACCGACGCCCCCACTCCCACCACCACCCTTGCCTCCACCCCCACCCCCTCCGCCTCCTCCACCGTCACCACCGCTGCCCCCGCCATCCCCCTCACCACCCTTGCCCCCCTTGCCCTTGCTGCTGTGGCGCCTCCCACTAGGAGCAGACGCAGCTCCGACCTCCTCGGTGCCAAGCAGGTCAATAGTAGCAGCACAAGCAACAGAGGGCAGAAGGGGAACGGGGGAACATCCCTCAAAGAACTGGGTGCGGGGGTTGCCGCAAGAAGCACCTACAGCAACTATACTCTTCTCAGCTGCAGTGAGGCACTCTTCTAGCACGTCAACAGTGAGCGTAGTGGAGCAAAGGGAGACAAAGTGGTCCCTGACTGAAGAAAGGGAGTCAGGGAGACGGGTGACTAGGTAGAAGAGGGTGATGTACATGGGGGGGGGGAGGTTCTTGGCGCAGAACTCGGGGGGAAGGGCAGCGTGGTAGTGGGTGTCACTAGTGCGGAGGTGAGTAATGAGGTCAGCAACTGTGTCAAAGGCGGCCACGTCATGGAACAGGTACGGTAGCATGAGGCAGCTGAGGATAGCAGTAGCAGGGGAGGAGTAGCGCGCTACGACAGCGTCATACAAAGAATTAGCAGTCTTGTACTCGCCAAAGTTTGCACGCTCAGTAGAAGGCAAGTGACTACGAACAGCAAGGCGAGCAACAGCGTCACGAGTAGTCCACTGCGAGCGAACTGTACTGTCAGCATTGGCAGCAGGTGCAGCAGAGGCGCCAGACGTGAGATCAAAAAGCGAGACTCCGTCCTTGCTATCGCACTAAAGAAACAGCTGCAGATCATCTACCTAGACATTGAAATCAACAGCACGTCCCTCAGCATCGAAGGTAAGAACCGTAGGGCTAGCCATGGCGGCAGTAGCAGCAGTGGCAGCAATAGTAGCAGTAGCAGCAGAAACAGCAGCAGCAGCAGCAGCAGCAGCAGCAGGAGCAGTGCGGTCAGGGCAGCGCAGCTCAGTAGGGCAGCGCGGCGCGGCTCGGCTGGGCGGCGCGGCTCGGATGGGCGGCATGACCCGGCGGAGCGGCGCGGCTCGGCTGGGCGGAGCGGCTCGGCTGAGCGGCGCAGCTCGGGAGAGCAGTCGGCAAGCAGGCGCTGTCAAGATAATGAGTGTAGTAGGAGTTAGGTTTAGGTAGGGCCTAGGCTTAGTAGCCTAGGCCAAGGGGAGTCGAGATAGTTGTGGCAAGGAGAAGTCGAGAATGGGAATGATGCAATATGAGAAACAAGTACAAGTTATAGTTCAGGAAGGGTGCACCACCAAGCAAGAACAAATGCATGACTACACTACAGCTAGAACTAAATGCAGTTATATATAATTCTGACAGGCGCGGGTGGCGCGCTTAGGGTGGGTGCTCACCAGGGGCGAGCAGGGCAGGCGCGACGGCGGGGCCTCAGCGGCGGCGACGGCGGCGGTCGCAACGGCGGCTGAAGGCTCGACGGCTGCACCAGGGCCGCAACGGCGGCAGCAGGCGCGACGGCTGCTACACGCCACGAATCCTTGACGGCAGCTGTAGGGCAGGGGGCCGCAACAGCGACTGCAGGGCAGGGGCCGCGACGGCGGCTGCAGGTCAGGGGCCGCGACATGGGCGGCAGGGCAGGGCCGCGACTTAGGGCGGCAGGGAAGGGCCGCGACAGCTGGCAAAGCAGGGCCGCGACGGGTGGCGGGTTAGGCAGGGCTGCGACGGGCATGGCCGCGACGGCAGGGCATGCGCTCAACGGCGCAAGTGAGGCAGGCGCGAGGCGCGCGGCAAGGCAGGAAGGCGCGGCAGCGTGCTTCGGGCAGGGCAGGAAAAAAAATAGTGGTGGGCCCTTGAAAAAAAAATCGTTCCCACTAGGGAACCTACTCAGAAACCATGTGAGAATAAGAACGAGGAATGAATGAAGTAGCAAGTAGGTGGGTACAAGTAGGAAAACCTAAAAGTGTTGTACCCTATATTGCCTACCCCAGTACATCCTACACATATTATAGCATATAAGTTTGATAGTGGCATGTGAGCATCTGGCAGTGCGGCACAAAACTTTCACTAATCAGGAGATTCGCAATTTCATAGCAGTGCATGCTGCAGATGTTTTTACAACAAATCAGCATCAAAATCGCCTATTCTTTACAGCACATTAGCAATAACTTACATGTGACGGGATTTTGTCTTAGAAATCTTTAAATCACGCAACCATTTTCTTAGCGTAACTGGGAGATATTCTCGACGAACGAGTGTATTTGGATGTCCCAGTTGTTGAAGTGTGCGTTGCTCATGTCCTGGCACTCCACTGCCATCTCAGAAGTGGTCATATCGAAAAGAAACTTCCAGGAAACTTTGCTCCAATAAGCTCGCAGAGTGCACCCCCGACACAAGTCAGCGGCTCAGCCTACACAAATGAAATTAGGCTGAAATTTCAGACAACTCATAAAAAAAACTCTGAAAAAAACAGACAAAGTCTAATATCTAGGGCACTGATCCTAAGGGCTTTTCTCAGCCCAACAATTTGCCATCTGAAACGGGTATAGATTTGTTTGTCTGAACATTATAGCTTATACATTTGTGTAGGCTGTAGTGGGGTAGCCCATAAGGGGTACAACCCAATTAGGGTTAGTACTTGTACCCAACTCTTTCATAGTTCATTCATCCGTTCTCATTTATCGTCATGGTATCGAGCAGGTTCCTGAGTGGGAATGCTGCCTAGGGCCCACCACGAATCTTTTTTTCCTGCCCGGAGCGCGCTTCGCTCCTACCCGAGTAGCGCCTCGAGCCGCCCTTAGCGCCCTCCTTTGGCCACCCTTACGGCCCCTCGTGCCACCTTCTACGGCCCCTCGCGCCGCCCTTACGGCCCCTTACGGCCCCGTCTAGCCCCTTATGGCCCCGCTTAGGCCCCTTATGGCCCCGTCGCGGCTTCGCCTAGGCGCCTCCGCGGCCCTGTCTGGCCCCTTACGGCCCCGCCTAGGCCCCTCCGCGGCCCCGTCGTGCCCCTTACGGCCCCGCGTAGGCCCCTTACGGCCCCTTCGCGGCCTCGTCTAGGCCCCTCCGCGGCCCCGTCTGGCCCCTTACGGCCTCGCCTAGGCCCCTTACGGCCCCGCCTAGGCCCCTCCGCGGCCCCGTCTGGCCCCTTAGGGCCCCGCCTAGGCCCCTTACGGCCCCTTTGCGGCCCCGCCTAGGCCCCTCCTCGGCCCCGTCTGGCCCCTTTACGGCCCCGTCTAGCCCCTTTACGGCCCCGCTACAGCCCTATTTAGGGCCCTCTGCGGCCCCGTCGTCACCTGCGGCCCCGTTGCCACCTGCGGCCCCGTTGCCACCTGCGGCCGCCACCTGCGGCCCCGTCGCCACCTGCGGCCCCGTCGCCACCTGCGGCCCCGTCACCACCAGCGACCCGCGGCCCCGTCACCCTACCCTAGCGGCCGAGATGCACAGCAGCCGAGCCACCCGCCTGCCGAACAGCCGAACCGCCCAACAACCGAGCCGCCCTGCCGCCGAGCCACCTAGCAGCCGAGCCGCCCTACCGCCGAGCCGCCCCGCAGCCGAGCCGGCCTGCAGCCGAGCCGCTCTGCCGCCAAGCCACCGAGCCGCCCTACTGTCTAGCAGCTGCTGTTCCTACCGGTGCTCCCCGGCCCCTCCTTCCTCGGACTAGTGAGCTCACTTCCTCCTAGGCCACTGCAATCATGGCTACCCCCAGTGTCCTCACTTTTGATGCTGAGGGCCGTGCCATTGACTTTGAGGTCTGGGACGATGACCTCCTGCTGTTTCGTCAATGCAAAAGGGCAGACGGCCTCTCCCTATTTGACCTCACTTCTTGTGCCTCCCCTGCCCCTAGTGCTGATGCTGATGCCACAGTTTGCTCACAAAGGGCCACGCGCGATGATGCTGCTCGCCTTGCTGTGCGCCACCACTTACCGACCACTTAGTGTGCACACTTTAGCCAGTACAAGAGTGCTCAGACCTTGTACGACGCTGTAGTTGCACGCTACTCTTCCCCTGCCACTGCTGCACTGAGCCGCCTCATGCTACCGTACCTCTTCCCTGACCTTGCTACCTTTCCCACAGTTGCTGACCTCATTACGCACCTCCGCACTAGTGACACTCGCTACCACGCTGCGCTTCCTGCTAAGTTCTGCGCCAAGAACCCCCCCCCATGTACATCACCCTCTACTACATAGTCACCCGGCTCCCTGACTCTCTCCACGTAGTCAGGGACCACTTCCTCTCAGTTTGCCCCACCAATCTCACAGTTGACCTCCTCGAGAAGGCCCTCCTAGCGATAGAGAAGAGCATAGTCGTTGTAGGAGCCTCTCGTTGTGACCCTCGCACCCCCATCTTTGAGGGGTGTTCTCCCTCCCCCCTCTTGCCCTCTTTTGCCTCTGCTGCTGCGGCCGACCTCGTTGGTTTCGAGTCGGTCGGCGCTGCGTCTGCCCCGAGCGGGAGATGCCGCACCGGCAAGGGCAAGGGGGGCAAGGGCGCTGGAGGGGCTGGAGGGGGCGGTGGAGGTGGTAGTGGAGGCAGTGGAGGGAGTGGGGGTGGTGGTGGGAGTGGTGCCGGGGGTGGCGGCGGCGGCGGCAGTAGTGGAGGCGGCAGAGGCGGTGGAGGTGGCGGAGGGAGCAGAGGCGGCGGAGGTAGTGGAGGAGGCGGAGGTGGAGGAGGCGGCGGAGGCGGCGGAGGCGGCGGTGGTGGAGCGGGTCGCGACTCTGCGCAGAGGAGTGGCGCCGGTGGTGGTCAACGCCAGCAGCAGCAACGGAGTGGTGTGACCCTGTCCCCTCAGCAGCTTCATGACTGGTACAGTGCGCGTCAGCGCGGTGGGGGTTTTGGTCCCTGCGCTTACGTCCTCCGTACCGGCGACCGCGCTGGTGAGCAGTGCGGAGGCCCGCACTCCACCCAGCGCTGCTTTGGTCGCTTGACGGACGCGTGGCGTTGCCAGTTCCCTGTAGCGTCAGAGATCCCTCGCTGGGGAGATCTGACTAAGGCCGGGGTTGCTATCTTTGATCTTGACTTTGATGCTATCCTTGCTGCTATGTATGCTATTGATACTAGTGTTGAGGGTGCCTGTTACCTGTGTGTACCGCCTGACCCGGGCATGGAGGCCGCTGCTCTAGGTGCTGGTGAGGCTGCTGCTCTAGGTGCTAGTGCGTTTGCTGCCCCAGGTGCCAGTGCGTCTGCTGCCCCAGGTGCAGGTGTGTCTGCTCTCTCAGGTACTGCATCGGCTCAGGCCTTCCACACCTTCACCCTAGACTCAGATGCGTCCCGCTCCTTCTTTCGAGACCACACCACTCTTACGCCGCTCAGTCGGCCGGTTGGAGTCTCCCTTGCAGACCCCTCTGGGGGTCCTCTACTTGCTAGCTTCTCCACTGTCCTACTGTGCCCGGGAGCCCCCTGTGGAACCCTATCAGGTCTCTACCTCCCCTCGTTCTCTACGAGCTTGGTGAGTGGAGCGGACCTAAAGGATAGGGGGGTTGACCAGTTCACTTCTCTGAGTCAGCGAGTGACCCACTGCACGTGTGCTCGGACAGGCCGACACTTGGCCACGTTCACCCATCGGCCAGGGTCGAGCCTGTACACCCTTACTTCTGAGTCCCCTCCTACTGCTGAGTCTAACCAGGTAGCTACGTCGAGTCAGGTGTTTGCTGCGGCGTCCAGGTCCGGTCCTGAGTCTGCTCCCTGCTCCTGTCGTCTCCTGTCCCACCAGACCCTCCTTTGGCACCACCGCCTTGGTCACCCCTCCTTGCCTCGTCTCCGAGGCATGGCCTCCCGTGTCCTTGTCTCTGGTCTCCCTCGGTCTCTCCATTCCCTTCCTATGGGGCCTGGCCCTAGCTGCATCCCCTGCGTCGAGGGGCGACAGCGCGCCGCCCCTCACTCCTCCGAGTTTCCTCCGACAGAGGCTCCGCTGCAGACTCTCCACATGGACGTGTGGGGCTCAGCCCGCGTCAGTGGGCAGGGGCGAGAGCGGTACTTTCTGCTGATAGTTGACGAGTACTCACGTTACACCACAGTCTTCCCCTTCCGCTTCAAGGGTGACGTCACTAAGGTGTTGATCGACTGGATCCGCGCAGCTCTTCTCTAGCTCAGAGAGAGTTTCGGCTCGGACTTTCCTATTCTGCGTCTGCACTCTGACCGAGGCGGGGAGTTCTCCTCTGCCTGTCTAGGAGCCTTCTGTCGTGCACAGGGCATCCGCCAGACCTTCACGCTTCCGGCCTCTCCACAGCAAAATGGGATTGTTGAGCGCCGCATTGGCATGGTCATGGACGTCGCTCGTACATCCATGATGCATGCGGCTGCCCCCCATTTTCTTTGGCCGTTTGCAATTCAGTACGCCGCGCATAAGCTCAACCTTCAGTCCCAGCTCAACCTTTAGACGCTGTTGAGCTTGTCGAGGTAACTGTTGATTGTGGTGCTGCTAGAGGTGCTGAGCCTGCGGGTGCCGGGTCTAGGGGTGCTGAGTCTAGGGGTGTTGAGAATAAGGGTGCTGAGCCTGGGGGTGCTGAGTCTGGGGGTGCTGAGCCTGGGGGTGCTGAGCCTGGTGGTGCGGAGCTTGGGGGTGCCGGGTCTACTCGTGTGGCCGCCGGCGGTGCTTCGTCGAGGCGAGAGCCGCTCTCTCCACAGGAGCTGCGCGAGTGGTTTGCCCGCCGCTGGAGACGTGCTGTTGAGACTTGGGGTGCTGCTCGAGCTACTGGAGGTGGAGCTGCTGGGGGTGTTGGCGCTGGTGTTTCTACTGGTGCTGGTGCGTCTGGGGGTGCTGCTAAGGCTGCTGGTGCTGACGGCCCTACTAGAGTTGGTGCTGCTCGAGCTGGAGCTGCTAGGGGTGTTGGCGCTACCGGTGCTACTGGCGCTGGTGCTTCTGAGGGTGCTCGAGTTAGCGCTGTTGGAGCAGGAGGTGCTACTGGTGCTCGTGCTGCCGCTGGGGGTACTGGCGCCATCCTTGCTGGTTCCAGAGGCGCTGTGCAGCCAAGGCCGTACTTCCTTTCGCTCCTTGACCAAGTTCTTGGTCTCCGGCCCTCTCCTCGTCCTGCTCCTCTCTTAGAGTGTCCACAGCCTGTCCAGCCGCAGTCACAGTTACAGTCTGCCTCCCTGCTGCCTACTCCTTCTCCCTACACTGGTCCTACTGGAGGTCTTGCTGAGCGTCGTGATCTTGCGTCTCGTCCTGCGTTGCCTATTCGTGCTGCTCGCACTAGTGGTCATACTGCGCGTCCACGGCACACACCAGATGGCACTGCGTCCTTCCACTGCTCCTCTGCGTGTCCCGTTGCCATCTCCTCCAAAGTCCTCTCTTCCTTCTCTTGCTGACCCGGAGTCTGACTCCCTTCGTGCTGCTAGTCCTTCGGTCACGCGCCTTCTTGCTACTATCGTCACTGACCGTTCCTTTGAGTCCACTGCTGCGTCTGCTCTAGTTGCTGAGCTTGTCGACTTCGCTGATCGGTGTCGTCTAAACTACGCTGCTAGTCTCGTTGCTGAGTCTGAGTCTGTTTGTCCTCCGTCCGTCGGGGGTGAGTGTGCTCTTAGCACGGACGTCCTTGATGACAGGCAGGAGGAGTTCCAGTGCTTTGCGACTGCTTTGCCCCATCTCGGGTCCACGCTGATTGCCCCTGAGGGAGACCCGAATGCACGAGACATCCCGACTCCTCGATCCTACGCTGAGGCGATCGAGGGTCCCTACTCCTCTCAGTGGCAGTCGGCCATGGACGCAGGGATGGCGTCCTGGAAGTCCACAGGCACCTACGTCGACGAGGTTCCCCCACCTGGGGCGAACATCATCAGTGGCATGTGGATTTTCAGGGTGAAGCGGCCTCTGAGTTCTCCGTCTGTCTTCAAGGCGCGTTACGTGGCTCGAGGCTTTAGTCAGCGGCAGGGAGTTGACTACTTTCAGACCTTCTCTCGCATCCCGAAGATGACCACTCTTCGGGTGCTGCTGCACATAGCCGCTCAGCGCGACTACGAGCTCACTCTCTAAAGTTGGGTACAAGTAGAAAACCCTAGGAGACTGTACCCCATAGTGTCTACCCCACTATAGCCTACACAAGCTATATAATATGAGTTTGACACACCCCCATAGGCAAAGTGGGGGAGAACAAGAGGTCACAAGTTCATATGCAAGATCATATATTAAGGCAAACAAGCAAGTGCAGGTATAGAAAGATCACAGTACAAGCAAGGTCAAGAAGTGAGCAAGTGAGGCCAAGTAGGCACAAGACCTAGCATCAGACTAAAATGCTGATGATCACCACGCGGAAGTGCCTTGGTATATATATCAGCCATGTTATCCTCACAGGCCACATAAGCAAGACGCAGCTGAGCAAGGAAGTCGCAAAGAGCAATGTGCTTCGTCATGTGCTCCAGTCTGTGCTCCCGACACAAGGCCAGCATGGCCTTGTTGTCTACATACAGAACTGGAGGAGAACCAGGCGCCTCTCCTAGGTCAGATAGCACGTAGGTGAGCCAGCGTAACTCCTGTACAGCCATGGCCGCCGCGTAGATCTCGGCCTCATAGCTGGAGCCAGGAACAGAAGACGAGCGGGTTGAACGCCACAAAACAGAGCTGGAACCCGAGCTGAAGGTGTAACCCTGTGACAACCGCTGCGTAGTCTGGTCGTCAGCCCAAGAAGCGTCTGCGTGACTTGTGAGGACCACTCGACGTCGCCCTCCAAGCACTAGCCCCATGCCCGACGTACTGCACAAGTAGCGCAACACCCTCTTTGCTGCAGCCATGTGCTCTGGTATGTGTCTCCCAGGAGCAACATAGCGCGCCAAGATGCTAAGAGGGTATGCAAGGTCAGGTAGTATGGAGGTCATCAGGTACATGAGGCAGCAAACAAGCTCTGGGTACGGGCCACTCGGCTCTACGTACTCATCCGAAGGCAGAGCTGAGAGCGAGTGGTGAGTAGACAGAGGAGTGGCCTAAGGCGACGAGTACGTGAAGTCGAAGCGATGAAGGACCTGGTGCACCATGGGTGACTAACTCAGGGTAATGGTGCGCTGTGCACTGTCCCGGGTGATCTGCAGGCCAAGGTAGCTGCGCAGTTCACCCAGGTCTGTGCACGTGTGTCTCTTCTGCAACTCGGACTTCACGTGGGCAAGTCGAGCAGTCTCAGCAGTGGCAAAGACCAAGTCGTCGACGTACACGAGGATGTAGAACGGCGGCAAAGAGGTGTCGGTGCAAAGAAACAGCGACGGGTCGGCTGTAGAAGGAGCAAACCCAAGAGCCGCAAGTGTAGTCCTCAGTGTGTCGTGCCATGGACGGGGCCCCTGGCAGAGACCATAGACTGGCCGCCGGAGGCTCCACTGGGTACCAGGAGGAAACGACCCAGTGAAGCTAGAAGGGCGGCGCAGCCAGATCTCCTCATGCAGGCTGCCCTACAGGAAAGCTGTGCTAAAGTAAAGAGAGTGAAGCTCGTAGTCGCGCTGAGCGGCTATGTGCAGCAGCATCCGAAGAGTGGTCATCTTCGGGGTGGGAGAGAAGGTCTAAAAGTAGTCAACTCCCTACTGCTGACTGAAGCCTCGAGCCACGTAACGCGCCTTGAAGGCAGACGGAGAACTCGGCGGCCGCCTCACCCTGAAAATCCACATGCCACTGATGATGTTCGCCCCAAGTGGGGGAACCTCGTCGACGTAGGTGCCTGTGGACTTCCAGAAAGCCATCTCTGCATCCATGGCCGACTGCCACTGAGAGGAGTAGGGACCCTCGATCGCCTCAGCGTACAATCGAGGAGTCGGGATGTCTGGTGCATCCGGGTCTCCCTCAGAGGCAATCAGCATGGATACGAGATGAGGTAAAGTAGTAGCAAAACACTGGAACTCCTCCTGCCTGTCCTCAAGGACGTACGTGCTAAGAGCACACTCACCCCCGACGGACGGAGGACAGAGAGACTCACACAGCAACGAGAATGGCAGCGTAGTCTAGACGACAGCGATCAGCGAAGTCGACAAGCTCAGCAACTAGAGCAGACGCAGCAGTGGACTCAAAGGAAGAGTCAGTGATGAGAGTAGCAAGAAGGCGCGAGACCAAAGGACTAGCAGCACGAAGGGAGTCAGACTCCGAGTCAGCAAGAGTAGGAAGAGAGGACTCTAGAGGAGACGGCAACGGGACACGCAGAGGAGCAGTGGAAGGACGCAGCGCCATCTGGTGTGTGCCGGGGACCGTAGGAAGACGTGGACGCGCGGGACGACCATGAGTGCGAGCAGCACGAACAGGCGACGCAGGATGGGACGCAGGCTCACAACGCTCAGCAAGACCTCCAGTAGGACCTGTGTAGGGAGAAGGAGCAGGTAGAGGGGAGGCGGGCTGTAACTGTGACTGGGGCTCCGGCTCTGTTTCGTGGCGGTCTACCCGCTCGTCTTGTGTTCTAAGCTCCAGCTGTGAGGCTGAGATCTATGCAGGGCCATGGCTGCACAGGAGCTACGCTGGCTCACGTACGTGCTGACTGACCTAGGAGAGTCGCCTCGTTCTCCTCCCGTTCTGTACGTTGACAACAAGGCCATGCTGGCCTTGTGTCGGGAGCACAGACTGGAGCACAGAACGAAGCACATTGCTCTTCGCTACTTGCTGGCTTGTGAGCTGCAGCAGTGTGGTCAGCTCCGCCTCACCTACGTGGCCTCTGAGGCCAACACTGCTGATATCTTCACCAAGGCCCTTCCGCCTTGTGATCGTCAGCGCTTCTGTACTTTGCTAGGTCTTCTGCCTACGTGGCCTCACTTGCTCACTTCTTGATCTTGTTTGTACTATACTCTTTCTATACTTGCATTTGCTTGTTTGCCTTTTTATATATGATCTTGCATGTGAACTGGCCTTGTGGCCTTACTCTTGTGCTCGGACTGTGTGGTGACTTTGTGATCGACCCTAAACTTGCTGTGCTTTGCTTGACTGGTCTTGTGACCACTTGTTCTCCCCCACTTTGCCTATGGGGATGTGTCAGAACATTATAGCTTATACATTTGTGTAGGTTGTAGTGGGGTAGCCCATAAGGGGTACAACCCAATTAGGGTTAGTACTTGTACCCAAAACTTTCATAGTTGAACCATTCTCTTGTTCTAATCTTCACACCGTCAGCAACATCCGGCTCGTATTTCTGCCGCTGTTTACGACCGCATTCACGCAGCCGCTCGATCAAGGACTGATCGCCACTACAAAGGCTTGCTTCCTCGTGCACTGGCTTCGTGCGGTCACGGCTCTGTGGCAGGATGCCGGCGGAATGCCCATGATGGCGCGGTATCGTCCGAACATGCACGACGTTATCGCGTGGCTGCAGGACGCATGGATGAACATCCCCGCCAAGACAATCCAACGTTGCTGGTGGCGCACGGGGTGCATGCCGCGCTCGTGGGCCATGGATTTGGTGCAAGTAGGGTTGGATGGCCTTGCCCCGGTCGGCAACGGCGTGAATGCTGCTCTCCCTATCGACCTCGACGAGGACATCGGGGACGTCGGCATCATGATCGGCCGTCTAGGCCTCGGGCCTAGCGCCATGCCGGCCGCCGCCTTCGTCGCGATCGACGACGACCAGCCCACGTGCGCCGAACCTGGCGAGGACCTGCTCGCCCTTGAGCCCGCGACGGGGTATTCGGGCGCGTCCTGGGAGGCGGCGTCCACCATGCAGGCAGTCGATGATGACGACAACCCCGAGAGCCGTGAGGCGCGGCGTTACGCTCGGGCGGCGAGCGAGATGCTCATTGGCTACGCACGCTCCACGGGCATCACGCCGTGCAACCTCTGCGCGCTATTCGAGATCAAGAACCCCATCATCGTCGACCGCATGGAGTGCGTGAGCCCGCCTCAAGATCCTTTAACTCAAGTTGTGCGGCCTTTATTTTCTAGCAGCGCACCTACATATTAACCTGCAATGGGTGGCAGTGATACTGTAGAGGCAGTGGGTGAGACCAGGGTCGTCGCTAGGATTTGAGGGCACCTGAGGCACTATTGAAAATACCCTAAACCCTGATGCATCAGATGGTTAGGTGTACACCTAACCATCGCTATTTTCAACCCCGAACCCTTGCACTGTTCTCGCTTTTCGAAGATACCTTGCACGCATTTGACTATTTCAGTTGGGCACTTGATCAACATGGGCTATGAAGCACCCCGATTTTCAATGTTAAGAAACGCATGAAAGAAAATCTGAGACAATTACCGCTCGTGTAAAGGGGCACTCTTGCTGTTGCGAATTCCCTTGTGCCACTTCTACTCTTTTTGGGGGTCTGGAACAAACTCACTACGAAATTTGTGTGAAATTTCTGACGGCCCCTAAACCCTCGGTCAAAGATTCCAGAAAGGGTGCATACCCACTTGCGCAAGTGAGGTTGGAAATAGGCCGAAAGAAAAGGGTTTTTATACGGGCCATCACAAAAAATTTAGGAGTTATCACGAGTAGTCAAATGTTCCGCCAAATCTATCACGGACAGTCACAAAATCTGCCAAATCTATCATGAACCATCACACGGGTATCACTCGCCGTCACTCGAAGCCACTAATTTCTATCATGGTTAGTCACACTCGAAACTTTGCTATCCCAGATGAGCCGTGTCATCATTTCGTTGACCCGCCCTGAAACACTGTACAGATTTAGGGACTTTATTTCGGGTTGCTCGTTTTTGTCCTGTATACGCGACCATTTTGGGTGCAAAGATACCTGGTTACGTTCGAATCGTCGTAACAAAACATAATGGTTCACAAATTTTACGAAAGAATTCGAACGCATATATGTATTGCTAGAGTTCACAATTCATTGAATCTGCCTAAATTTTTATCAAAATGTTAAACAATCCATAACTAGGAACGCACAATTTATACTTCGTCATACAACGGATATAGTATACAAATCGAGAATAATCTCAGCGTAGTACTGCAACACTAGCCTTCAATTACATACTATAGACATAAAATAATCTCATGCAAGCGGCTGGCAGCCAGCCTATCTCCACATAGTTTAAACACGCACGCATTGTATCACAAGGGTTTTGGAAACCATGTTGCACAAACCATGCTTTGTACTGCAAATTTCACATCTAGTCAAGCGTTGCCGATGTGTTGAGTGTTTCCTTTAGGAAATGTGCACAACATGAATACGCTACCAGTGTTACGGTATCCTAAAAATGATGCAAGCACTGCACTGCATTGTTCAATAACATTAATTTAAGGTTTCTAACATTTAAACAGTTTCCCAGCCAATGTATGAACCTGCCGGATGGACACGCGGGTGCCCACAGTGGACGATTCACTGCGAGTGGTGGTGATGATGATCTTGCTTCTGCTGCCATACCCACACCCCTTTTTGGCTGATCCCACCCACCCCCTTATCTTGCTGCCCCTTAACCAGGGCTTATTTTCCTTGATGCTCCACACCCACTCCTTCTTTCCTGCTCCATCCCCACTCCCCTATTGCTTTCAATTCCCACTACTCTCCCTTTCAGCCCCATACAAACTTGCAGCTCCACACATGAACCCCTCCATTCCTGGTCCATGCCCTCTCTCCTCCTTTTCTGATCCATTGCAACTCCTCCCCCTTGCTGCTCCACACCTACTCCTCTCCCTGAGTGCCCAATACCCACTCATCCCCCTTCCTGCCCACACTGACTCCACTTCCTTGCTGCTCCCTACCCACCCACTCCCTTGCAGCAACCCGCCCACTTCTCACCCTTTCTGCTCCACACCTGTGCCGTTCCGTATAGCCACAAACCCACTCCTCAGTCCTGATGCTCCACACCTGTTTCCCTCACTTGCTCCTGTGCACCCACTCCCCTCCCGACTACAGGGCGTGTCTGCTCCATACCCACTCCCCCACCTTGATGCTCACCACCTTCACCCCACCAGCGCTGCTGCATTCCCACAAACCTGTAGCGATCCATATCCACGTCCCTGCCTGGCTGCATCATTCCAACACCCCTCCATTGCTGTCCCGTAGCCAGTCCACTCCCTTGCAGCCCCATCACCCATCCCGTCCCCTGCCATCCCGTAGTCACCCCACTCCCTTGCTGCCCCATCACCCCTCCCGTCCCCTGCCGTCCCGTAGTCACCCCACTCCCTTGCTGCCCCCCCCCCTGTCTGCCCCATTCCCAACCCACTCCATTGCTGTCTCGTAGCCAGTCCACTCCCTTGCAGCCCCATCACCCCTCCCGTCCCCTGCCATCCCGTAGTCACCCCACTCCCTTGCTGCCCCCCCCCTGTCTGCGCCATAGTCACCCCACCCGAACGCTGCTGCATAGCCACTCCTCTCCCTTGCTGCACCAATCCTGGCTGCACCATAACTCCTCTCCCTGGCTGCCCCACACCCACACTTGTCCCTGGCTGCCCCACACCAACAGCCCTCCCTTGCTGCCCCACACCCACACTTGTCCCTAGCTGCCCCACACCCACACTACTCCCTTGCTGCCCCACACCCACACTTGTCCCTAGCTGCCCCACACCCACACTCCTCCCTTGCTGCCCCACACCCACACTTGTCCCTGGCTGCCCCACACCAACAGCCCTCCCTAGCTGCCCCACACCCACACTCCTCCCTTGCTGCCCCACACCCACACTTGTCCCTAGCTGCCCCACACCCACACTCCTCCCTTGCTGCCCCACACCCACCCCTCTCCCTTGCTGCCAAACACCTCTCGCTGTTCCACGCCTGCCATTGCCTCTCCCAGCACGCCCTCCAGCTTCGCTGCTCCCCCTACCCCGTCTGCTTGTTCCTCTACTTCGTGGCAGCAATGGTTCCTCCTCCTGCGGATCAAAGCCACTCCGCTCCATGCTGCTAGGGTCGACAACTTCCCTCTGAAAATTTAGACACTGCAACCGCCTCAACCTCCTAGCGGCGACGGAGTCTCTAGATCCCCTCCCATGCGTCACAGCAGCACCAACGGTGTCATCCCTGCAGGGCACCCCAGAGTCAAATGCTGCCATTTCCACTGCAGCCGAACTTTCCTGAGTTCCCACTTGCACAAGATTAGGGGACTCTTCAGCAACAGGCTGTTGTCCTTGACCCTGGTTGCCCTCGGGGGTCGTGGCAGTAGCTTGTGCATCTGTTTCTAGCCCTGTGTGTGACCGAGTGAAGATCACATGCGCCACATTACCGCCCTCACCATTGTTTTCATCCGAGGAATCATCACACACCTCATCCGTGATATCCTCAAGTTCATCACCAGAGGAGCCCTCCCCTTCATCATCTTGTCCCGTCCCCTCACGCCTCAATGGCTCACAGATCACCTCCCTGCCATGTCGTCCTCCGCACGCCCTGCATGAGATCGTGCGGACCACCGTCATGACGCCTCAAGGGCGCACGATCATGACGCCAAGCGCTGCAAGGGTCATAGCACAGGTGCCCAAACGGTGACAAGCGATGACACCTGACCCTTGCAGCGCCCTTGCTGCACCTGCACCTGCTCGTAGCGCATGAGCTGGTCATAGCATAGCCCCCAACGGAAGAGCAGTCGCCAGAACCGCCGCCCGTTCCGGCAAGCGCTGCACCAGATGTTGATGACGAGCTCGATGCGGAAGAGCTCAATGCTGACGAAATGGCCATACCATATACCATGTGGCTACCTGAACCGAGTTTCGACACCCGTAAGGAGGTTATGCTTCTCATGCAGTCGTTCAACGAGGGTCAAGGGATGACAGTAAAGCAAAGCAAACGGTTTCTGACCGTGATGTCGCATCCCGAGCTTCGACCTAAAGAATTGGCTGGATGGAGAAGCATCAAAGACTCTCAAAAATGGGCAACGGACCAATAGGGAGAGAAGGCTTCCGAGTGGACAACGACAATGGTTGAGCTTCCCGGTGTTATGGAGGACGGACGGCCCTTTCTCGTGCCGCTCAAGCATGCAAACACTCTCAAAGTGAGACTTCTGTATCCTTCATAACCATACCCCCCGTACCCTCTGTTGAATAACTGAACAGGAATGAATGAACTAACAGTGAAATGAGTACAAGTACCTAACCCTAGAATTGTGTACCCCCTATAGGCTAACCCACTATAGCCTAAACAAGCACAACATATATAATGTTTGACACACCCCCATAGGCAAAGTGGGGGAGAACTAGGGGTCACAAGACCAGTCAAGGCAAAGCAAGGCAAAACAAGCTCAGGGTGGATCTCAAGGATACCACACAAATTCCGAGCACAAGCAAGTGGTCACAAGACCAGTTCACATGCAGGTTTATAATAGAGCAAGAGGTACAATGATCACAGCCTAGCAAGAGTAAGCATGCAGGTATATATATATAGGGATCACAGTACAAACAATCTCAAGAAATAAGCAAGTGAGGTCCAGTAGGCACAAGGCCTAGAAGAGTGCAAAAGCGCTGATGGTCACAAGGCTCAAGCGCCTTGGTGAACACATCAGCAGTGTTGGCCTCAGAGGCCACGTAACGCAGGCGAAGCTGACCACGCTGCTGCAGCTCTCGAGCAAGGAAGTAACGCAGAGCAATGTCCTTCGTTCTGTGCTCCAGTCTGTGCTCCTCACACAAGGCAATGGCTGCCTTGTTGTCGACGTACAGCACGATCAACGCTTGTTGCTGCCCCACACCCACACTTGTCCCTAGCTGCCCCACACCCACACTCCTCCCTTGCTGCCCCACACCCACCCCTCTCCCTTGCTGCCAAACACCTCTCGCTGTTCCACGCCTGCCATTGCCTCTCCCAGCACGCCCTCCAGCTTCGCTGCTCCCCCTACCCCGTCTGCTTGTTCCTCTACTTCGTGGCAGCAATGGTTCCTCCTCCTGCGGATCAAAGCCACTCCGCTCCATGCTGCTAGGGTCGACAACTTCCCTCTGAAAATTTAGACACTGCAACCGCCTCAACCTCCTAGCGGCGACGGAGTCTCTAGATCCCCTCCCATGCGTCACAGCAGCACCAACGGTGTCATCCCTGCAGGGCACCCCAGAGTCAAATGCTGCCATTTCCACTGCAGCCGAACTTTCTTGAGTTCCCATTTGCACAAGATTAGGGGACTCTTCAGCAACAGGCTGTTGTCCTTGACCCTGGTTGCCCTCGGGGGTCGTGGCAGTAGCTTGTGCATCTGTTTCTAGCCCTGTGTGTGACCGAGTGAAGATCACATGCGCCACGTTAGCGCCCTCACCATTGTTTTCATCCGAGGAATCATCACACACCTCATCCGTGATATCCTCAAGTTCATCACCAGAGGAGCCCTCCCCTTCATCATCTTGTCCCGTCCCCTCACGCCTCAACGGCTCACAGATCACCTCCCTGCCATGTCGTCCTCCGCACGCCCTGCATGAGATCGTGCGGACGGTCCCATCAACGCTTGTCACCGTTTGGGCATGCAACTGCCCTTCAGGTGTCATCAACGCCTCCCACATAGCCCTACTAGCTGCACGCACTTCACATGTACGAGAGTTGTGGCCGTATTCCGAGCACTTCTTACACTTGCGCAATCTCTTGGGATCGAGCTCACCATGCGATCGAAGCCTCTTCTTGGGGGGGCGGCCTGACTTCTTCTTGTACTTTGGAGGCAGTGTGGTACCATCCGGCTTCACACTTGTAGGGTCGATCAATTTCCAGGGCGTCACATACACTTCCTTCAGGGCCGCCACAGTGTGATACTTGCTGATCATAGCCAGAGCCCTCTCCCCATCCTTTCTGAAGACCGCGAACATATGGACGCATGGCAATCCGTATTCTCTGCAGATAAAACAAAATGGGCACACGAGGGCAAGACAAGAAAGAGCAGATCCCTCCAACCATAGGTAGGTGATCGTACGTTGCATGCATACACATGCATGTGGGAAATGTACAATGAGCCGTATGTTAAAATAAATATGAACATATATTTTAGATGGACAGGCAAGATGGGCAACTTGAACTCACTGTATATAGTTGCAGGAGCACTTGGTGTTGTCCACCTTTTCCGGATCCGTTGTCACGATTCTGCTCTCCGTCTCCCCCTGCTCAACCCTGTACTCGTTCTCTCCCGTACATGACACCTCATAAGATCGGCTGCGCTGTCGTGGTTTATGTAGCCAGGAGGGCCGCATAGGAGCCGAGACAGCGCCAAGAGTTGGCAGCAGGGAGAGTGGGAGGATGTGGCAGAAGCTGAATCTACAAGTGCGGAGGGAAGAAGGGTGGGTGTACATAATTGTAAATAACGCTCAAGAAAGTTTGCATGAGAATGGTGGGTGTATGAGTCGGGGTGGTGCATGTTTCGTTTGTGTCCTGTGCAGGGCGAGAGCTGTTGACGCGAATAAGTGCAGCACAGCCGACAGGTGGCAAAAGCTGCAGTTGAACATGCACGCCAAGCTTGCAGCTGGCGAAGGGCGTGCGCTGGAGCCCATGCAGATTCAGAGCGCCTGCGGTTTGGAAATATGGCTCGGCACCCCGAGCCTCGCCCATGTGATGTGTGCATGATAGAGGCGCTAGGATAGGGCAGCAAAGTTGGCTTGTACATAGCAGAGCTGATACCCTAGTGTAGGCTGCTTCGTTGTATGTTTCCCGTTTGCTCCAATGTAATCCTGTTAACTCACTCGCAGGCAGTCATGAGCACGCTAGGGAACCAGCTTGTCAGCCGGTAGTGGCAAGGAGATTTTCTGACATACAATGAAGGAAATCTCCGGAGTAAAGCGCCTTGGACAGCGCATGCAGACACGCTCTGGGAAGCGTTACGAGCGGCCGCCAGAATTGGCGACGATGGCGACGCCAGGATGGCGTGCAGGAGAAGTCACGGGGAGCGAGAAAAGGACGCAGGCGGGCGAGACGGAAGACGGCGCCCGCAGGGAGGCCTACACGGCACCGCATCGGAGGCACAGCATGGGTGACCTGCCGAGCGAGGGTCGGGACGCGAGAGAGAGCTCGACGGGGAGACCGCGGGTGGAAGCCACCACGGGAGGGTCGCCGTCGCGCACGGTTAACGCGCAAGGAGAGGGCGGTACTGACGGCGAGCTGCTCGGGCGCTTGAGGCGTCTCTCCTTGTCAGAGCATCAAGTGACGGAGGTAGCACGCCCGGGCAACGTGAAGTACGCTGCGCTGCCCAAGATAGAGGTGCCCGAGCGCTTCGCAGGCACGCCAGGCGTGGGCAGCAGTCTGAAGAATTACATGATGCAGATCCGCAACGCGCAGTATCGCTGGATGAAGGACGGCCTGGAGCCAGAAGACTTCTTCCGGGGACTCTCGAACACCGTGACAGGAGAAGCGGAGACCGCGTATGGCATGGAGCTAGAGCGCATGCTGAGTGAGCCGGCACAAGCCAGCGGAGTGACCTGGGACGTAGTGGCACAGTTTTTCGACACGCTGAAGGGCCACTTCCCAGTACAGACGCCGGAGCGCATGAGGGAGTTCGCGTCGTTCAAAAGGAAGACGGGAGAATCTCTGCTAGCAACGTACGGCAGACTGCGCGAGCTGGCGGCGGACATGGAGTGCAGGGATGAGTGGAGGCTGGTCTCCAAATTCCTCAACTGCCTGGACGAGCGGGTGGCCGGGGATGTACGAGGAAGGGTGTTTGAGAGGGGACCATCGGCGACGCTGGAGTACGCGTATGAGCTGGCGAAGAAATTGAGAAAGTACGAACGAGAAGTGAAATGACTATGAACGAAGTGGGTACAAATAGGAAACCCTAATTGGGTTGTACCCCCTATGGGATACCCCACTATAGCCTACAGAAACAAGTAAGCTATAAGTTCTGACACACCCCCATAGGCAAAGTGGGGGAGAACAAGGGGTCACAAGACCGGTCAAGCAAAGCAAAGCAAAGCTCAGGGTGGATCACAAAGTCACCACGCATTCCGAGCACAAGTTCAAAGGCCACAAGGCCAGTTCACATGCAAGATCATATATAGAGATATACAAGAGCAAGAGCATATATATGCGAAAGTACAAGCAAGGTCAAGAGGAGAGCAAGTGAGGCAAGACAGGCACAAGACCCAACTGCGTGCAGCAACGCTGATGATCACAAGGCGCAAGTGCCTTGGTGAAGACATCAGCAGTGTTGGCCTCAGAGGCCACGTACGCAAGTCGCAGCTGTCCACGCTGCTGTAGCTCACGAGCAAGAAAGTAGCGAAGAGCAATGTGCTTCGTTCTGTGCTCCAGTCGCTGCTCTCGACACAAGGCCAGCATGGCCTTGTTGTCTACGTACAGGACTGGAGGAGAACGAGGCTGCTCTCCAAGGTCGGTCAGCAGGTAGGTGAGCCAGCGTAACTCCTGTGCAGCCATAGCCCCAGCGTAGATCTCAGCCTCACAACTGGAGCCGAGAACAGAAGACGAGCGGGTAGCCCGCCACGAGACAGAGCCGGAACCAAGGCTGAAGGTGTAACCCTGTGACGACCGCTGCGTAGCCTGGTCGTCAGCCCAAGAAGCGTCTGCGTGCCCAGTGAGGACCACTGGACTGCGCCCTCCAAGCACTAGCCCCATGCCCGACGTACTGCACAAGTAGCGCAACACCCTCTTCGCTGCAGCCATGTGCTCTGGTCGGTGTCTCCCAGGAGCAACAAAGCGTGCGAGAATGCTAAGAGGGTATGCGAGGTCAGGTCGTGTGCAGGTCATCAGGTACATGAGGCAGCCAACAAGCTCTGCAAACGGGCCACTCGACTCTACGGACTCATCCGAAGGCAGAGCTGAGAGCGAGTGGCGAGTAGGCAGAGGAGTGGCCTGAGGCGAGGAGTACGTGAAGCCGAAGCGCTGAAGGACCTGCTGCACCATGTGTGACTGAGTCAGGGTAATGGTGCGGCGTGCTCTGTCCCGGGTGATCTGCAAGCCAAGGTAGCTGCGCAGTTCACCCAGGTCAGTGCACGTGTGTCTCTTCTGCAGCTCGGACTTCACGTAGGCGAGTCCAGCAGTGTCAGCTGTGGCAAAGACCAAGTCGTCGACGTACACGAGGATGTAGAACGGCGGCAGAGAGGTGTCGGTGCGCAGAAACAGCGACGGGTCGGCAGTGGAAGGAGCAAACCCAAGTGCCGCGAGCGTAGTCCTCAGTGTGTCGTGCCACTCACGTGGCGCCTGGCGGAGACCGTAGACTGGACGCCGGAGACTCCACTGGGTACCAGGAGGGAAAGACCCAGTGAAACCAGGTGGGCGACGCAGCCAGATCTCCTCGTGCAGGCTGCCCTGCAAGAAAGCTGTGCTGAAGTCGAGAGAGTGCAGCTCGTAGTCACGGTGAGCAGCAACGTGTAGCAGAACCCGAAGAGTGGTCATCTTCGGGGTGGGGGAGAAGGTCTGAAAGTAGTCAACCCCCTGCCGCTGACTGAAGCCACGAGCCACGTAACGCGCCTTGAAGACAGGCGGAGAACCCGGCGGCCGCTTCACCCTGAAAATCCACATGCCACTGACGATGTTTGCCCCAGGAGGGGGAACAGCGTCAACGTAGGTGCCTGTGGACTTCCAGGAAGCCATCTCTGCATCCATAGCTGCCTGCCACTGAGAGGAGTAGGGACCCTCTATCGCCTCCGCGTAAGAGCGCGGAGTCGGGATGTCTGGTGCATCCGGGTCTCCCTCAGGGGCAAGCAGTACAGACGCGAGACGAGGTGAAGCGGCGGCCAGACACTGGAACTCCTCCTGCCTGTCCTCAAGGACGTCCGTGCCAAGGGCACACTCACCCCCGACGGACGGAGGACAGGCGGACTCAGACTCAGTGACAAGACGAGCAGCGTAGTCTAGACGACAGCGCGCAGCAAAGTCGACAAGCTCAGTGACAAGGGCAGACGCAGCAGACGACTCGAAGGAGGGGTCAGTGACAGCAGTAGCCAGGAGACGCGTGACAGTAGGGCTGGCAGCACGAAGAGCGTCCGACTCCGGGTCGGCAAGAGCAGGAAGAGAGGAAGCAGGAGGAGAAGGCAAAGGGGCACGCAGAGGAGCAGTGGACGGACGCAGTGACATCCGGTGCGTGCCAGGGACAGGAGGAGGACGCTGACGCGACCCGCGACCACTAGCGCGCTCAGTACGAACAGGCGACACAGGACGAGACGCAGGCTCACGACGCTCAGTAAGACCTCCAGTCGGACCAGTGTAGGGAGAAGGAGCAGGCAAAGGGGAGGCAGGCTGTAGCTGTGGCTGTGACCGGACAGGCTGCGGACCCTCTAAGGGAGGAGGAGGAGGTGTAAGACCAAGAACCTGCTGCAGGAGCGGAACGAAGTACGGTCGGGGCCGCGCGGCGACGCTAGAAACAGCAGGAACAGCACCAGCAGCCCCGGCAGGAGCACTCACTCCAGCAGCACCTCCAGCAGCACCACCAGAAGCTCCAGAACCTCCAGCCGCAGCACCAGGAGCACTGTCAGTCGGGCCGCCAACGGCAGGCTCAGCGCCAACACCCTCAGCAGGACCAGCTCCAGGAGAACTCTCAGACTCAGCAGCTCCAGCACCCACAGTACGAGCACCGGCGGGGCGCGCAGCAGCAGTGCCCTCTGCAGCCGAAGAACCACCAGCACCAGCAGCACGCCTCCAGCGCCCGGCAAACCACTCACGCAGCTCCTGTGGGGAGAGTGGCTCCCGGCGAGACGAAGCACCCCCAGGCACAGCACCCCCGGGCTCAGCACCCCTAGACACAGCACCTCCAGGCTCAGCACCCCCAGGCTCAGCACCCCCAGACTCGGCACCTCCAGGCTCAGCACCCCCAGACTCCGCACCCCCAGGCTCAGCTCCCGCAGCAGCACCAGAGTCACCAGCGACCTCGACAGGCTCGACCGCGTCTACCTGGGACACACCTGAAGGGGCAGGACCCTGAGGGGGGAGGGGGACTACCGGGGGGGGACCTGGTACCAAGAAGAGCGGGGGTGGGCGGAGGGACGGAGTGCGGTAGGGGAAGAGGCGGTAGTAGGGCACCGACTCGTCAAACGTGACGTCCTGGGAGGACAGAACACGTCGAGAGGTGGGGTGGTAAAACTGCCACCCAGGGGCGTCGGGGGGGAACCCCAGGAAGACGCAGGGAGAAGCACGAGGGGACAGCTTGTCCGCAGACAGGTCGCGAACAAACGCCCGAGATCCCCAGACCCGGAACGCCGACGCATCGCCAACCTTCCCCGTCCACAGCAGGGCTGGGGAGGTCTCCGGTCGAGAGACCCTGGGGTGGAGGTTGATCTGGTGCGCAGCGTACCTGACCGCAAACGGCCACAGAAAATGGGGAGCAGCCGCATGCATCATGGACGTACGAGCGACGTCCATGACCATGCCAATGCGGCGCTCAGCAATCCCATTTTGCTGCGGTGAGTCCGGAAGCGTGAAGGTCTGACGGATGCCTCGCACACGACAGTAGGCACTCAGGAGGCCGGAGGAGAACTCTCCACCTCTGTCCGAGTGCAGACGCAAAACAGGGAAGTCAGAGCCAAAGCTCCTCCGAAGCTGGAGACGAGCTGCGCGGATCCAGTCGATCAGCACCTCAGTGACCTCACCCTTGCTGCGCAAGGGGAAGACTGTGGTGTAACGCGAGTAGTCGTCAACCACCAGCAGGAAGTAGCGCTCCTGACCCTGTCCACGGACGCGGGCTGGGCCCCACACGTCCATGTGAAGCGTCTGCAACGGGGCCTCTGTGGGAGGAAACTGGGAGGAGTGAGGGGCAGCACGCTGGCGCCCCTCGACACAGGGGACACAGGTGGGGCCAGGGCCCGGAGGAAGGGGAGGGAGAGACCGGGGAAGACCAGACACAAGGACTCGCGAGGCCATGCCTCTGAGCCGAAGCAGAGAGGGGTGGCCAAGGCGGTGGTGCCAGAGGAGGGTCTCGTGAGACAGACGACGACACGAGCAGGGGGCAGACTCAGGACCAGACCTGGACGCTGCAGCAAACACCTGACCAGACGAAGTGACCCTACCAGACTCAGCACCTGGAGGAGAAGCAGTGGTCAGTGTGTACAGGCTCGACCCTGGCCGACGTGTAAACGTAGCCAGGTGGCGACCTGTATCCGCCTCCGTGCAGTGGGTCACCCGCTGACGAGCAGGGGTGAACTGGTGGACACCCGCATCCTGGAGGTCAGCACCACTCACCAAGTTCGTCGAGAACGAGGGGAGGTAGAGACCAGTCAGGGTGCCAGAGGGGGCCGCCGGACACGGGAGGACAGTGGAGAAGCGAGCCAGGACCGGCCCCCCAGAGGGGTCAGCCAGGGACACTGCAACCGGCCGACTCAGCGGCGTGAGAGTGGTGCGGTCCCTAAAGAAGGAGCGAGACGCTCCAGAGTCAAGGGTGAAGGTGTGAGAGGCCGAAGCCGACACAGTACCTGAGAGGGCAGACTCACCAGCACCTGAGAGCACAGACGCACTGGCACCTAGAGCAGCAGCCTCACTAGTACCTGACGCGGCAGTACCAATGCCCGGGTCGGGCGGGAAACACCGGTAACAGTCATCCTCATCACTACCAGTCACAGCATACATAGCAGAGAGAATAGCATCAAAGTCAAGATCATAAATAGCTACTCCAGCCCTAGACAGCTCTCCCCAGCGGGGGATCTCAGCGGCCTCCGGAAACTGCTGACGCCAGGCGTCGGTCAGGCGGCCAAAGCAGCGACGGGCTGTGTGGGCGCCTCCACACCTCTC
Source organism: Closterium sp. NIES-65 (assembly GCA_948144175.1). Taxonomy (NCBI): domain Eukaryota; kingdom Viridiplantae; phylum Streptophyta; class Zygnematophyceae; order Desmidiales; family Closteriaceae; genus Closterium; species Closterium sp. NIES-65. Next base: position 292,487 of record CANXME010000298.1, on the reverse strand, counting down.
CCCCGCACGGTCACCGGTGCGAAGAACGTAGGGGCAGGGACCAAGAGCACCACCGCGCTGACGCTGCAAGTACCACTCACGGAGCTGCTGAGGGCCGGGGACGGTGCGAGAGCGCTACTGCTGCTGCGGCTGCTGCTGCTGCTGCTGCTGCTGCTGCTGCTGGCGCTGACCACCCCCAGAGCTGCTCCGCTGGGACGAGCCACTTCGACCCCCGCCTCCACCACCACCCCCGCCTCCACCGCCACCCCCGTCTCCACCGCCACCTCCCCCACCAGGACTGTCGCTCCCACCGCTCCCACCGCCTCCTCCGCTACCACCTCCGCCGCCACCTCCGCCTCCACCGCCGCCACTAGTACCTCCACTCCCGCCACCACCTCCACCGCCACCCCCACTCCCCCCGCCACCCCCACCTCCTCCGCCACTGCCTCCTCTAGATCCACCCGCTCCCTTGCCCCCCTTGCCCTTGCCAGAGCGGCGTCTGCCGCTGGGGGCAGACGCCGCACCGACCGACTCAAAACCAGCGAGGTCGGCCGTAGCAGCAGAGGCGACAGAGGGCAGCAGGGGGGAAGGAGAACACCCCTCAAAGATGGGGGTGCGAGGGTCACCCCTAGAGGCCCCTACAGCGACAATACTCTTCTCAGCCGCTAGCAGGGACTCCTCAAGGAGGTCGACAGTGAGGGTGGTGGGACAGACAGAGAGAAACTGGTCCCTAACGACACGAAGGGACTCAGGAAGACGGGTGACGAGAAAGTAGAGAGTGATATACATGGGAGGAGGGTTTGCGGCGCGGAACTCAGCAGGAAGGGCAGCGCGGTAGCGAGCGTCACTAGCGCGGAGGTGGGTAACGAGGTCAGCGACAGTGGGAAAGGAAGCGAGGTCAGGGAAGAGAAACGGTAGCATGAGGCGGCTAAGGGTAGCGGAGGAAGGGGAGGAGTAGCGTGCAACTACAGCGTCGTACAAGGCCTGAGCGGTCTTGCACTGACTAAAGTGGGCACGCTCAGAGGAAGGGAGGTGGCGACGCACAGCAAGACGTGCAGCAGCATCGCGGGTCGCCCACTTGGAGCGAACGGCAGAGTCAGCATCAGCAGGCGGGGCAGGGACAGCTCCAGAGACAAAGTCAAAGAGAGAGACCTCATCTATCGCATCACACAGTAAGTACAGCTGCAGGTCTTCAATCCAGACGGCAAAGTCAATGGCCCTCCCCTCAGCATCAAAAGTAAGAACATTGGGGGTGGCCATGGCAGCAGCTGAAAGTCTCACCGGGCTGGAAGAGTCGGGTAGGTCAGCAGCAGAGGAACACAGCTCAGGGACAGCAGCACGGCTCCTCAGGTGGCTCGCGTGGCTCAGGCGGCTCGGGCGGCTCGGGCGGCTCGGGCGGCTCGGGCGGCTCGGGCGGCTCGGGCGGCTCGCGCGGCTCGGGTGGCGTAGGGGCTCACGGGCGGCGCAGGCTGCTGGGGCTGTTCACGTGCAGCACGGCGGGCTGCAGCAGGGCCGGTGGCGGGCTGTAGCAGGGCCGGCGGCGGGCTGTAGCAGGGCCGGCGGCGGGCTGTAGCAGGGGCCGGTGGCGGCTGTAGCAGGGCCGGTGGTGGGCTGTAGCAGGGCCGGTGGCGGGCTGTAGCAGGGGCCGGTGGCGGCTGTAGCAGGGCCGGTGGCGGGCTGTAGCAGGGGCCGGTGGCGGCTGTAGCGGGGCCGGTGGCGGGCTGTAGCAGGGCCGGTGGCGGGCTGTAGCAGGGGCCGGTGGCCGCTGTAGCAGGGCCGGTGGCGGGCTGTAGCAGGGGCCGGTGCGGGCTGTAGTGGGGCCGACGAGGGGCCGAAGTGGGGCCTAGGCGGGCCGGCGGGCTGTAGGCGGGGCCGACTCGGCGGGCTGTAGCAGGGGCCGGTGGCGGGCCTAAGCGGGGCCAGCGCGGGGCCGACAGGGCGTAGGTGGGGCCGGCGCGGGGCCGAAGAGGGGCCTAAGCGGGGCCGACGGAGCCTACGCGGGGCCGACACGGGGCCGAGACGGGGCCTGGGCGGGGCCTACGCGGGGCCGACGAGGGGTACGCGGGGTCGACGAGGGGTACGCGGGGCCTACGCGGGGCCGACGAGGGGTACGCGGGGCCTACGCGGGGCCTACGTGGGGCCGACGAGGGGTACGCGGGGCCTACGCGGGGCCGACGAGGGGTACGCGGGGCCGACGAGGGGCCTAAGCAGGGGCCGACGAGGGGCCTAAGCGGGGCCGACGAGGGGCCTAAGCGGGGCCGACGAGGGGCCTAAGCGGGAGCACGACGGGAGGGGCGACTCGGAGGGTCGCTAAAAAAATGCGCGCCTCGGGGCGCGCTTCGGTGGGCCCTAGGAACAGGCCCTAGGAAGGGACCTGCTCTGATTCCATGAGAAAGTACGAACGAGAAGTGAAATGACTATGAACGAAGTGGGTACAAATAGGAAACCCTAATTGGGTTGTACCCCCTATGGGATACCCCACTATAGCCTACAGAAACAAGTAAGCTATAAGTTCTGACAGAAATACGAGCTGGGACTCCGCCTATATGAGATGGAGAGAGGCGGTATGCAGGCCGAGGGACGACGGGGGTCGGCTTGGGCGGCCGTGGCAACCGGAGAAGCCTCCAGTAGACGTGCCGCACGGGAGGCGGAGACGCGCAGGTGTCATCGGTGCGGGCTGGAGGGGCATCTACAGCGGGATTGCAGCAGGCCGCCAAGGTGTGATCACTGCCAGAAGGAAGGGCACATGCGACGGGAGTGTCCAGAAGTCCCCACCTGTGAGAACTGCGGCAGGCGAGGACATCGGACATCTGATTGCTACAGTCGGAGACCAGGATCGGCGGGCCCCAGAAACGAGAAGGACTTGGAGGCGCAGCTGCTGGTGCTGCAAGCACGGATCAGGGAGCTGGAAGGTTCGGCTCACAAGGAGACCGCCATGTTGGCGAGAGAGGAGGAGGAGGGGAGTAGCGAAGCAGAGTTTGTGCTCGTGGTGCGGGCGCCACGGCAGCGAGAAGAGATAGTGCTCAGGAGTGATCAAGGGGAAAGGAGAGAGCTGCCCGCCCCGAGGGTCAGGCGGTTCCGTGGGTACGCGGCCGAACCAGAGCAAGAAATGACATCAGAAAGACATCCTAAAGAGCGCATGGTGTGTCAGCCATCGGTGGTGACAATCGAAAAGGGGGCAATCACGGTGGGAGGGGTGACGGTGGCGCAAGCGATCATCGACACAGGAGCGCATCATATCCTCCTGGGGAAAGGCTTGGCTCAGAGGCTGGAACTAGACCTGCCGAACCGGCTGATTACACGGGGAATCCTGGTGATGACGGCAGAAGGAGGAGAGCCGAAGTGGATGCCCTGCACCCGCATGCCAGTGGAAGTGATCCTGCAGCCGGGCACCAAGGACGAATGTCGAATCCGGATGCGGTGCGGCATATCGCCGTCAGAGGATTTTGATTTGCTGATAGGCATGGAGCTGTTGTATCGTGTGGGAGCCACCATCTGCACCTGGCAGGAGAAGGTCCTCTACCGGACTCAGTACTGGAGGAATGATGGGCCCGTAGGCACCCTGCCTGTGCACTTCGTGAGACGCGAGCCGAGGGAAGCCTTTCGAGTGCGTATGGCGCAAGTGGAAGAGCAGATCGAAGATTGGTCCTGGAAGCAATACGTGCTGGAGCAGGAGACGCGCAAAGCGGAAGAAGAAAGGACCGAGCGGTCCTTGGCGCTGCCCCCAAGGCTGACAGATCTGACGCGCCTGCAGGAACCAATTACCATTGTCGAGCTGTTCGGAGGAATCGGAACGGGGCTGGCTGCAGCACTAAAGGCGGGATGCAGAGTACAGAAGTGGATACTAGTGGAGATAGATCCTGTGGTGCGCAGGATGGCCTTCAACCACGCAAGGAAGCTAAGAGGGATCTACCCGGCTCAGCTGATGTTGGGGGTAGAAGAAGAGGCGGAAGAAGAATCACTCTACGATATTAGGGAGGTGGCGGCAGAGGACGTGCGACAGTGGGGACGAGTGGATCTGCTGGTGGCAGGTTGGGAGTGTCAGGGAGTGTCGAGGGCTGGGAAGGGCAAAGGATTGGATGACCCACGGTCCACGCTCTTCGCGGAGTTACTGCGGGTCATGAAGCTGATATACCAGCAGCACGGGGAGTACTTGTACATCCTGGAAAACCCTGACTTTTCGACTGACTGTAGGGAGCCGGTGCGTCGAATGCTAGAAGTGGTGGCGGGAGCGCTGGGACCGGGAGTGGCATGGGATGCGGTACAGCAAGGGTCTTACGCGCACAGGGTTAGACGGTATTGGCAGAATGGGGTGTCAGAAGGGAGGCTCAGATGGGAGCTCATACAGACCGAGAGGCCCTCGCCACGCCCCGTGGAGGACATCCTGGAGACGCATCGGGAGCCAGCGCCGGTGACAAAGCCCGATCACCCAAGTCAGTTCCAGTGCAATGAGCCCGGGCTGCCGAGAGAAGCCTGGCCCACCCTGATGGCGCACCACCAGGCCCATGGCTTCGTGTGGAGCGAAGGGTTGCCGGGCCCAGGCATGGTGTATGACCGGCTGAAGGATCAGTGGGAAGAGCCCTCGGCCAGGGAGCGAGAGCTGGCGATGGGGTTCGTCCCTGACGCCACGGCAGCACCAGGAGTGGAAGGAGCCAAGCGGAGGGAAGCGCTCGGGCGAGCAATGGACGTGGAGGCGGTGCATTGGCTGATGCACGTGATACAGATGCACCTGGCCTCTAAGCAGCTGGAGATGGAAGTGGAAGTGGGAGGGCCAGGGGATGCGAGCGTAGAAGAGGTGCGCGCCAGCCAGCAGAGGGCGGAACAGCGGCTCTTGGACCTGCAGGTGGAAAGGCAGCAGAAGAGAGAGCGAGGTTGGGCTCTAATGGCGCTGGAAGTTTTGCCGGCAAGAAGAGAAGCAGTGGCAGCCGGCGAGCCGATGTCACCAAACGGGGCTGGGGTGGCAGACACAAGCAGGGGGCAGCAGGAGCCAGGGGCGGGGTCGGAACCGGAAGCCGAGACCGAAGGAGGGGGAAGCACAGCGGCAGTCCGACCAGCGGCAGAAGAGGATGGAGCATGGGAAGTAGGAGAAGGGTTGAAGGGAGACCTGCGGGAGCAGATGTGGAGCGTGGTGAGGAGGCTCCGACAGGCATTTGCCTTCACACTGCAGGAGCTCGGCAAATACAACGGGGGAGAGATGGAGATTCGGCTGACGGAGGAGGTGCCGGTGTACCAGCGCAAATGCCGCATGAGCCCAGGAGATCTTGATCTGTGCAGAGAGAAGTGTCGGGAATTGCTGGAGGCAGGACTCATCAAGCCCTCTGAGTCGGAGTACGCGGCTGCCACCGTGGTGGCCGCGAGGAAAGAACTTACAGGAGAAGTGCTGTCGCGACGCATGTGCGGAGATTACAGGGACCTCAATAAGCTGACGGTGGCGAATCGCTATCACATGCCTACGCCAGAGGAGATATTCGACAAGTTGCAGGGGGCAGCGATCTTCAGCACGCTGGATCTTCGCCAGGGATTTAATCAGATACGAATCAAGGAGGCGGATGTGAGGAAGACAGCTTTTCATGGGCCGGACGGACTGTACGAATGGTTGTTCATGCCTTTCGGACTAAAGAACGCGTCGGCAGTGTTCCAGAAAGCAATGGACCGGGTGCTGCGCGCGTTGCAGCACTGCGCGGCCTGCTACATAGACGACGTAGTTGTGTTCAGCTCAACGCCCGAGCAGCACGTGAAGGATGTGCAGCAGGTCTTGGAAGCCATCAGGGGAGCCGGACTCACATGCCACCCCAAGAAGTGCCGTTTCGGCACGAATACGGTGCGGTATCTGGGCTTTGAAGTGGGTGGAGGCCAGATGACCATTCAGCAAGCGAAGGTCGCAGTGCTGGACAACCTGGCGACCCCGAGTGGTCGCTCCGCGCTGAGGGCAATTCTGGGCTTCTTGAATTACTACCGTAAGTTCGTGCCGAACTTTAGTAGGCGGGCGGCTCTGTTGAATAGGCTGCTGCGGGAGGACGTAGCCTGGAAGTGGGGAGAGGCCGAGCAGGGGGCACTACGGGACCTGCTGGAAGCCGTGAAGTCGGGACCGGTGCTTCTGCTGCCGATGCCAGAGGCCAGGTTCGTGCTGTACACTGACTGGAGCAGCGCAGGCATGGGAGCCGTGCTCAGCCAACAGACTGAGCAGGGGGAGAGGGTGGTGGCCTTTGCGAGTCGCAGCTGCAACGCAGCGGAGGCAAACTACAGCTCCTACGAGGGAGAAGGGTTGGCGGCGGTTTGGGCGGTGACGCATTTCCGAGTGTACCTGCAAGGGCGCGAGTTCACACTGGTGACGGACCACCAGCCGCTGCTGTGGCTAATGACTAATCATACGCTGACAGGCCGCAACGCGCGGTGGGCCATGCGGTTGCAGGAATTCGATTTCGTGGTGAAGCACAGGCCAGGCTGGACGCTTCAGCACGTGGATGGGCTATCGCGTAACCCGCCGGCGGCAGAGCCAGTGGCCGGGCTCGTGGCTCTGGCAAGAGAAGCAGAAAGGCAGGGGGAGCAGCGTCAGGAGCAGCGCAGAGCAGCCGACATATGGCAGGACGAAGAAACTCTCAGGTGGCTGCGGGGAGAGACGGAGGCAGAAGAGCCTGCCTCGGAGAGAGCACGGGCAAGGGGACAGCACTACAGGTGGTATGCGGGGCAGGTACAGCTGAGGACCAGAGAGGGGTGGAAGCTGGTGCCTGCGCCAGCGGATCGAGAAGGCATCATTGACAGGGGGCACCGACAGTTGGGGCACTTTGGGCACGTCAGAACAACCCAGCTGGTCAACACGGGCTGGTGGTGGGCAGGCATGGCGCGACAGATTAAGGAACGGGTGGCGCAATGTGAGGCTTGCGACCGCAATAAGGCCCAGTTGGAGAAGAGCCAGCAAGAGCTACAGTCGCTCCCCATCCGCGGGTTGGGCTACAGATGGTCCTTGGATTTGGCGGGGGAATTGCCCCTCAGCCGGCGAGGCAAGCGGTACATTTTGGTCATGATAGAGCATGTCAGTAAGTGGGTGGAGGTGCGCGCTCTTAGCAGTAAGAGCGCGGCACTCGTCACGGAGGCCTTCACGGAGCAAGTGCTCACCAGGATGGGGGCATGTGGTGAAGTGCTCACGGATCAAGGCACGGAGTTTCGGGGGGAGTTTGACAAGGCGCTGGCAGTTATCGGGATCACGCACAGAAGGACCTCCCGGTATCATCCACAAGCTGATGGCCTCACAGAGCGGATGGTGCAGACACTCAAGCGAGGGCTACGGGCATATGGAGAGGCACACAAGCGCAGCTGGGATGAGGATCTGCACTGGGTTGCTGCGGGGTACCGGTTCAGCAAGCAGGCGGCGCTGCGAGACGTGTCCCCTTACTATCTGCTCTATGGCAGAGAGCCGATCCTGCCGGTAGGGGCGCCCAAAGTGTTGACTGATGTGGTGACAGCAGGAACCCCAGAGTTGTGGGCAGCACTGGCCAAGGCCAAGGGGGATTACCTACGAGCGCTTCTGCCTTCAGCGTTAGAGAATCTTCATGTGGCTCAGCTGCGAGACGCGCATCGGTACCAGCAGAGGCTCGGGGGGCAGAGGCCAGCAAGTGGAGGGCAGCTGCAGGAAGGGCAGGAAGTGTATCGCAGGACGGCGCGGCAGCACACGTTAGACCGTGGCCTCAGCAAGGAACGCTGGAGAGTGGTAGAAGTCCGAGAGTCTGGAGTGGTGGTGCTGGAGAATCAGCAGGGCAGGAGGGTCCAGGACCACACCACGAACACAGCAAGGGCGCGATGTAGGAGTTTGAGTGGTCTGGATCAGAACCAGCAGGAGCCCTAGTCTGTTCCAGAGGGGGCAAGTGAGATGTCATGATGGAACGCTGCCACACGGCACACAGTATACAGCAGTTAGGGCGTCGGTAGTACCCCAGAGCAAGAGCAAGAGAAAGTAAGGGGGGGGGGAAGAGTCCAAGAAGCGACAAGTGGAAGGGGGAAGGGAGACTCAGGGGTCTACAGGCGTGGTCGGTGGGAGTCAGGAGAAAGGGGCCATACAGAGCATTTCCGACAGCTGTCGCGGTTTATGTAGCCAGGAGGGCCGCATAGGAACCGAGACAGCGCCAAGAGTTGGCAGCAGGGAGAGTGGGAGGATGTGGCAGAAGCTGAATCTACAAGTGCGGAGGGAAGAAGGGTGGGTGTACATAATTGTAAATAACGCTCAAGAAAGTTTGCATGAGAATGGTGGGTGTATGAGTCGGGGTGGTGCATGTTTCGTTTGTGTCCTGTGCAGGGCGAGAGCTGTTGACGCGAATAAGTGCAGCACAGCCGACAGGTGGCAAAAGCTGCAGTTGAACATGCACGCCAAGCTTGCAGCTGGCGAAGGGCGTGCGCTGGAGCCCATGCAGATTCAGAGCGCCTGCGGTTTGGAAATATGGCTCGGCACCCCGAGCCTCGCCCATGTGATGTGTGCATGATAGAGGCGCTAGGCTAGGGCAGCAAAGTTGGCTTGTACATAGCAGAGCTGATACCCTAGTGTAGGCTGCTTCGTTGTATGTTTCCCGTTTGCTCCAATGTAATCCTGTTAACTCACTCGCAGGCAGTCATGAGCACGCTAGGGAACCAGCTTGTCAGCCGGTAGTGGCAAGGAGATTTTCTGAGTGAGATGTCATGATGGAACGCTGCCACACGGCACACAGTATACAGCTGTTAGGGCGTCGGTAGTACCCTAGAGCAAGAGCAAGAGAAAGTAAGGGGGGGGGGAAGAGTCCAAGAAGAGACAAGTGGAAGGGGGAAGGGAGACTCAGGGGTCTACAGGCGTGGTCGGTGGGAGTCAGGAGAAAGGGGCCATACAGAGCATTTCCGACAGCGGTCCCGGTTTGCTTTGACAATCAGCCCTGTCTTAGTGGGTAGGTCGGAATCAGTCAAGGCAGAGTACTCTTTGCGCCTCTTTTCCATTATTGGGGCGAGTTTATATGACAGCCTCAATAGCACCTGTGGTGCGTTCTTCTCTCTCAATCCAGAGAGCGACGCATGATGCGACTCAACTAGATTTGAGGAGTAGCAGCCGAATCGGGGTGCATTAAACTCGGTTGTTGCCCACTTCATGGACAGTGATTTGTCCACGAGATATGCTACCCCCCCAGGACATTCCTCATTGATCTTGGCCATGTGTCCAGCATGTACAGCGTCAGTCAAAGCTACGGCTGCAGCCAAAATCCGACCATCGAGGTCTGATCCGAATTTGCTTTTGAAATTCCGCACTAGATGGGTGATGCAGTATGATTCCCGAATCAATGGCAGGCATCTCGCGGTGGCTGCCTTCCAAGCACCACCACGGTCATGCATCATGACGTAATCGGCAGAGTTCACTTCAGGAACAACCCTCAGAAGCAGATTGAAGATGTAACTACATGACTCCTTGTTTTCTCCCTCCACCCAAGCACAACCAAGTCTCACCAACTTGTGCTGGCTGTCAAAGAGACACAAGTTGAGGGTGTGGCCTGCCCACTGGGTTTTGTCATGACAACCGTCAGCAAATATGATTGGCAGGCAGTTCTCTAACATCTTCCTTGCACCCGGGAAAATGACACCTGCTCGGAAAAAACGACCTCGTTTTTTCTCCATGGATACCACACTAGTGGGGTTCTTGTCTTCGAAAATCCTCAAAAGGTCTTCCATGTACTGAAAGCCCTCATCCCCCGCGAATGCTTTCTCCAGTCTCACCTCAGCAATCACTCCATGGGCTAGAGCGTACGAGCATGACACACCCAGCACTTCTGAAACCCTCTTCATCAAGCCCTTAGGTTTCACCTCACTATGACTCATGATGTCTCGTGCGATCTCTTTTACCTCGTCTATCCGCACACGACCGGGACCAACCGTACACTTGTCCGCATAACGTAAACGAGCAGTAGTGACCCTAAGACAGCTTGACGAAGGACCACATATGATAACACGGAAAGGGCAAAACCCTTCAGGTGCTTTAGTCTCATTGACAGGCCAACGTTTCCCAACCATGGACTTGCACCATGCCTCGATGCGCGTGGAATTGTTTCTCGGGAAAATTGGCTCAAACATATGCTGTCGGCCATAGCGGCGCATCTCATCCCTTCCGGTGTCCACCGAGGAGTAGACTTTACCCACAGTGATGTTGACATCAGATTCGTTCTGCGAGGCAAATGCTCTTGAGGGCAGAGCGCATGAAATAGGGACACAAAGGTGCACGTTGCATTTCAGTTTCACGCAGAAACATACGCGCATTACGTCCACACACATGGTTCTATGCTGTACAAGGAAATGACGGCTACTAATGACTGCACAAACAAAACATGACCTTACCGTTTTCGTAGGAAAGTTAACATGGCTAGTGCGCTTAGAAATCTGCGAGCAACAATACCGACGGGGATTGAGTCACAAAAACAGAAAAATCAGTGTCATAAAAAGGGCATGCGCACATTGTAAAAGGGTAATCATGACAATGGCCAGACTTTAGCATCGATGTAGAGCGTTACACTCACACCAAGGCATCGCTAGACTTTGGCGCCAGATCAGCGCCGGACTTTGGGCCCATTGGCGCCAGAGCAGCGCGAGGCTTTGGCGCCAGAGCAGCGGCTGCCTTTGGCGCCATTGGTGCCAGAGCAGCGTCACACTTTGGCGCCATTGGCGCCAGAGCAGCGCAAGGCTTTGGCGCCAGAGCAGCGCCTGCCATTGGCGCCCGAGCAGCGCCAGGCTTTGGCGCCAGAGCAGCGCCGGACTTTGGCGCCATTGGCGCCAGAGCAGCGCTAGGATTTGGCGCCAGAGCAGCGCCTGCCATTGGCGCCAGAGCAGCGCCAGGCTTTGGCGCCAGAGCAGCGCCTGCCATTGGCGCCCGAGCAGCGCCAGGCTTTGGCGCCAGAGCAGCGCCGGACTTTGGCGCCAGTGGCGCCAGAGCAGCGCTAGGATTTGGCGCCAGAGCAGCGCCTGCCATTGGCGCTAGAGCAGCGCCAGGCTTTGGCGCCAGAGCAGCGCCTGCCATTGGCGCCCGAGCAGCGCCAGGCTTTAGCGCCAGAGCAGCGCCGGACTTTGGCGCCATTGGCGCCAGAGCAGCGCTAGGATTTGGCGCTAGAGCAGCGCCTGCCATTGGCGCCAGAGTAGCGCCAGGCTTTGGCGCCAGAGCAGCGCCTGCCATTGGCGCCCGAGCAGCGCCAGGCTTTGGCGCCAGAGCAGCGCCGGACTTTGGCGCCAGTGGCGCCAGAGTAGCGCTAGGATTTGGCGCCAGAGCAGCGCCTGCCATTAGCGCCAGAGCAGCGCCACGCTTTGGCGCCAGAGCAGCGCCTGCCATTGGCGCCCGAGCAGCGCCAAGCTTTGGCGCCAGAGCAGCGCCGGACTTTGGCGCCATTGGCGCCAGAGCAGCGCTAGGATTTGGCGCCTGAGCAGCGCCTGCCATTGGCGCCAGAGCAGCGCCAGGCTTTGGCGCCAGAGCAGCGCGTGCCATTGGCGCCAGAGCAGCGACAGGCTTTGGTGCCAAAGCAGCGTTTTACTTTGGCGCCATTGGCGCCAGAGCAGCGCCAGGATTTGGCGCCAGAGCTGCGCCTGCCATTGGCGCCAGAGCGGCGCCAGGCTTTGGCGCCAGAGCAGCGCCTGCCATTGGCGCCCGAGCAGCGCCAGGCTTTGGCGCCAGAGCAGCGCCGGACTTTGGCGCCATTGGCGCCAGAGCAGCGCTAGGATTTGGCGCCAGAGCAGCACCTGCCATTGGCGCCAGAGCAGCGCCAGGCTTTGGCGCCAGAGCAGTGTGAAACTAAAGAAACACGAATGGAAATGACTAAGGAAAGATTGGTACAAATACAACCCTACAAACCTGTACCCCATATGGGCTACCCCACTATAGCCTACAGTAACAATGTCATATAAATCTGACACACCCCCATAGGCAAAGTGGGGGAGAACAAGGGGTCACAAGACCAGTCAAGCAAAGCAAAGCAAAGCTCAGGGTGGATCACAAAGTCACCACACAGTCCGACGACAAGAGCAAGGCCACAAGGCCAGTTCACATGCAGGAGTACACACATATATATATAAAGCTAAACAAGCAAGAGCAGGTATATATATATGTGACAGTACAAGTAAAGTCAAGAGGAGAGCAAGTGAGGCAAGACAGGTACAAGACCCAGCTGGGTGCAGAAACGCTGATGGTCACAAGGCGCGAGTGCCTTGGTGAACACATCAGCAGTGTTGGCCTCAGAGGCCACGTACGCAAGCCGCAACTGTCCACGCTGCTGTAGCTCGCGAGCAAGGAAGTAGCGAAGAGCAATGTGCTTCGTTCTGTGCTCCAGACGCTGCTCTCGACACAAGGCCAGCATGGCCTTGTTGTCTACGTACAGCACTGGAGGAGAACGAGGCGGCTCTCCAAGGTCACTCAGCAGGTAGGTGAGCCAGCGAAGCTCCTGTGCAGCCATGGCCCCTGCGTAGATCTCAGCCTCACAGCTGGAGCTGAGAACCGAAGACGAGCGAGTAGCCCGCCACGAGACAGAGCCGGAACTAAGGCTGAAGGTATAACCCTGAGACGACCGCTGCGTAGCCTGGTCGTCAGCCCAAGAAGCGTCCGCGTGTCCTGTAAGGACCACTGGACTCCGCCCTCCAAGCACTAGCCCCATGCCCGACGTACTGCACAGGTAGCGCAACACCCTCTTCGCTGCAGCCATGTGCTCTGGTCGGTGTCTCCCAGGAGCAACGTAGCGTGCAAGAATGCTAAGAGGGTATGCAAGGTCAGGTCGTGTGCAGGTCATCAGGTACATGAGGCAGCCAACAAGCTCTGGGTACGGGCCACTCGACTCTACGGACTCATCCGAAGGCAGAGCTGAGAGCGAGTGGCGAGTACACAGAGGAGTGGCCTGAGGCAAGGAGTACGTAAAGCCGAAGCGCTGAAGGACCTGCTGCACCATGTGTGACTGAGTCAAGGTAATGGTGCGGCGTGCTCTGTCCCGAGTGATCTGCAAGCCAAGATAGCTGCGCAGTTCACCCAGGTCTGTGCACGTGTGTCTCTTTAGTAGCTCAGACTTCACGTAGGCGAGTCCAGCAGTGTCCGCTGTGGCAAAGACCAAGTCGTCGACGTACACGAGGATGTAGAACGGCGGCAAAGAAGTGTCGGTGCGCAGAAACAGCGACGGGTCAGCAGTAGACGGAGCAAACCCAAGAGCCGCAAGCGTAGTCCTCAGTGTGTCGTGCCACTCACGCGGTGCCTGGCGGAGACCGTAGAGTGGCCGTCGGAGGCTCCACTAGGTGCCAGGAGGGAAAGTCCCTGTGAAGCCGGGTGGATGGCGCAGCCAGATCTCCTCGTGCAGGCTACTCTGCAAGAACGCAATGCTGAAGTCGAGAGAGTGAAGCTCGTAGTCGCGCTGAGCGGCTATGTGCAGCAACACCCGAAGAGTGGTCATCTTCGGGGTGGGAGAGAAGATCTGAAAGTAGTCAACTCCCTGCCGCTGACTGAAGCCACGAGCGACGTACCGCGCCTTGAAGACAGGTGGAGAGCCCGGCGGCCGCTTCACCCTGAAGATCCACATGCCACTGACGATGTTCGCCCCAGGAGGGGGAACCGCGTCAACGTAGGTGCCTGTGGACTTCCAGGAAGCCATCTCTGCATCCATAGCTGCCTGCCACTGAGAGGAGTAGGGACCCTCTACGGCCTCCGCGTAAGAGCGCGGAGTCGGGATGTCTAGTGCATCCGGGTCTCCCTCAGGAGCAAGCAGTACAGACGCGAGATGAGGTGAAGCAGCAGCCAGACACTGGAACTCCTCCTGCCTGTCCTCAAGGACGTTTGTGCCAAGAGCACACTCACCCCCGACGGACGGAGGACAGACAGACGCAGACTCAGCAACAAGACTAGCAGCGTAGTCTAGACGACAGCGAGCAGCAAAGTCGACAAGCTCAGCGACAAGAGCAGACGCAGCAGTGGACTCAAAAGAGGGGTCAGTGACGACAGTAGCAAGTAGACGCGTGACAGTAGGACTGGCAGCACGAAGGGAGTCCGACTCTGGGTCGGTAAGCACAGGAAGGGAGGACTCAGGAGGAGAAGGCAAAGGGGCACGCAGAGGAGCAGTGGACGGACGCAGAGACATCCGGTGCGTGCCAGGGACAGGAGGAGGACGCGGACGCGAACCACGACCACTAGCGCGGGGAGCACGAACAGGCGACGCGGGACGAGACGCAGGCTCACGACGCTCAGCAAGACCTCCAGTAGGACCAGTGTAAGGAGAGGGAGCAGGCAGTGGGGAGGTAGGCTCCAACAGTGACTGCGACTGGACAGGCTGTGGACACTCTACCGGAGGAGAAAGACCAAGAACCTGCTGCAGGAGCGGAACGAAGTACGGCCGAGGCCGCGCGGCAGCCCCAGACTCAGCAGGGACAGCACCAGCACCCTCAGCGGCAGCACCAGCGCCACCAACACCTCCAGCGGCAGGACCTCCAGCAGCACCAGCAGCAGAACCACTGTCAGGACAGACAGCAGTAGACTCAGCACCAACACCCTCAGCAGCCCCAGCTCCAGTAGGACCCGCAGGCCGAGCAGCTCCGGGACCGGCGGCACCAGCACCCTCGACGGTCGAAGAAGCTCCAGCTCCAGCAGTACGCCTCCAGCGGCGAGCAAACCACTCGCGCAGCTCTTGTGGAGAGAGGGGCTCCCGCCGGGACGCAGCACCAGGAGAAACCCCAGGCTCAGCAGCTCCAGACGTAGCACCCCCAGGCTCAGCAGCTCCAGACGTAGCACCCCCAGACTCAGCAGCTCCAGACTCAGCACCCCCAGGCTCAGCAGCTCCAGACTCAGCACCCCCAGGCTCAGCAGCTCCAGACTCAGCACCCCCAGGCTCAGCAGCTCCAGCTCCAGTAGGACCCGCAGGCCCAGCAGCTCCGGGACCGGCAGCACCAGCACCCTCAGCAGTCGAAGGAGCTCCAGCTCCAGCAGCACGCCTCCAGCGGCGAGCAAACCACTCGCGCAGCTCCTGTGGAGAGAGCGGCTCCCGCCGAGACGGAGCAACCGGAGAGCCCCCAGGTCCAGCAGTCGCAGGCTCCGCACCTCCAGGCTCAGCACCCCCAGGCTCAGCAGCTCCTGACGTAGCACCTCCCGGCTCAGCACCCCTAGCAGCAGCACCCCTAAGCTCAGCACCCCCTGGCCTCGCACCACCAGGCTCAGCACCCCCAGCAGCAGCACCCCCAAGCTCAGCACCCGCAGGCGTAGCACCCCCAGACTCTGCACCCGCAGCAGGACCAGACTCAGCATCAACCTCGACTGGCTCGACTGTGTCTACCTGGGACACACCTGAAGGGGCAGGAACCTGAGGGGGGAGGGGGTCTATCGGGGGGGGAACTGGCACCAGGAAGTCCGGTGGGGGGGGGAGGGAAGGAGTACGGTAGGGGAAGAGGCGGTAGAAGGGGTCTGACTCGTCGAACGTGACGTCCTGGGAGGACAGAACACGACGAGAGGAGGGGTGGTAGAACTGCCACCCTGGAGCGTCAGGGGGGAAGCCAAGGAAGACACAGGGAGCAGCACGAGGGGACAGCTTGTCCGCAGACAAGTCGCGGACAAACGCCCGAGATCCCCAGACACGGAACGCAGACGCATCGCCGACCTTCCCCGTCCACAGTAACACTGGGGACATCGCGGGCCGAGAGACCCTGGGGTGAAGGTTGAGCTGATGCGCCGCGTACCGAACCGCAAACGGCCACAGAAAATGGGGGGCAGCCGCATGAATCATGGACGTACGAGCGACATCCATGACCATGCCAATGCGGCGCTCAGCAATCCCATTTTGCTGTGGAGAGTCCGGAAGCGTAAAGGTCTGGCGGATCCCCTGTGCACGACAGTAGTCTCGCAGAAGGCGAGAGGAGAACTCCCCGCCTCGGTCAGAGTGCAGACGCAGAACAGGAAAGTCCGAGCCGAAGCTCCTCCTGAGCTGGAGACGAGCCTCGCGGATCCAGTCGATCAGCACCTCAGTGACAGCACCCTTGCTGCGCAAGGGGAAGACTGTGGTGTAACGCGAGTAGTCGTCAACCACCAACAGGAAGTAGCGCTCGTGACCCTGCCCACGGACGGGGGCCGGGCCCCACACGTCCATGTGAAGTGTCTGCAGAGGAGCCTCTGTCGGGGGAAACTGGGAGGAGTGGGGAGCAGCCCTGAGGCGCCCCTCGACACAGGGGACACAGGAAGGTCCTGGTTCCGAAGGAAGGGGAGGGAGAGACTGGGGAAGACCAGAGACAAGGACACGGGAAGCCATGCCCCTAAGACGGGGCAAGGAGGGGTGGCCAAGACGGTGGTGCCACAGGAGAGTCTCGTGAGACAGGAGGCGACACGAACAGGGGGCAGACTCAGGACCAGACCTGGACGCAGCAGCAAACACCTGACCTGACGCTGCTACCTGACCGGACGCAGGGACAGGAGGAGACTCAGTGGTCAGGGTGTAGAAGCTCGACCCCGGCCGACGCGAGAACGTGGCCAGGTGCCGGCCTGTGCGTGCGTCCGTGCAGTGGGTCACCCGCTGACTCGCAGGAGTGAACTGGTGAACCCCCGCATCCTGCAGGTCTGCACCACTCAACAAGTTCGTCGAGAACGAGGGGAGGTACAGGCCAGACAGGGTGCGCGAGGGGGCAGCCGGACACGGGAGGACAGTGGAAAAGTGAGAGAGGACAGGACCCCCAGAGGGGTCAGCCAGGGAGACTACAACCGGCCGACCAAGCGGCGTGAGTGTGGTGCAGTCCCGAAAGAAGGAGCGAGAAGCCCCAGAGTCAAGTGTAAAGGTGAGGGAGGCCGAAGCCAACGTGGTACCTGAGAGCGCAGTCTCACCCGCACCTGAGGAAGCAGACTCACTAGTGCCTAGAGCAGCAGCCACACCTGTACCTGGAGCAGGAGACTCACTAGCACCCAGAGCAGCAGCCTCACCAGTAGCTAGAGCAGCAGGTCCTATCCCCGGGTCAGGCGGTACGCACAGGTGACCGGCACGGTCAGCACTAGTAGGTAATGCATACATGGCAGTGAGAATAGCATCATAGTCAAGAGCAAATATATCTACCCTCTGCCTAAGCAACTCCACCCAGTCGGGGAGCTCAGCCTCGTCGCCAAACACGGTACGCCATGCGTCGCTCAGACGGGCGAAGCAGCGGGACTGTGTATGACCAGGTGTCCCACAAGGCTGACCAGTCCGAGTACCAGTGCGAATCACGTAAGAGCAGCGAACAGCACTGAGAGACCCTCTACTCTGAGCGTACCACTCACGAAGCTGGTGAGGCGTGAGAGACACGCGGGAGGGTCGCGGGAGCTGCATCTGGCCGCCACCAGTAGTAGTAGCAGCAGGAGTGGTAGTAGTAGTAGCGCCGCCACCCCTACAGCCCCAACCAGCGTACCACTCACGCAGCTGCTGGGGCGTGAGGGACTCACGTAGACGTCGCTGGGGCTGCATCTGGCTCCGCAAGTAGAAGCAGGAGCAGGACTAGCAGCAGTAAGGCAGGCAGCCAGGCAAGCCAAAAGGCAGGCAGGCAGGCAAGCAGGCGACGGGCAGCGTGCTAGCAGGGCAAGAGCTCACCAGCGGTGGGAAGAGTAGGCTCGGCAACTCAACGGCTCGGCAGCACGGCGGCTCTGCGGCTCGGGCGACTCGGGCGGCTCGGCGGCAAGGCGGCTCGGCAGCACGGCGGCTCTGCGGCTCGGGCGACTCGGGCGGCTCGGCGGCAAGGCGGCTCGGCAGCACGGCGGCTCTGCGGCTCGGGCGACTCGGGCGGCTCGGCGGCAAGGCGGCTCGGCAGCAACTGCAGCTCAGCAGCTCGGCGACCCGGCGGCTCGGCGGCAGGGCGGCTCGGCGGCTGGGCGGCTCGGGTGCAGGGCGGCTCGGCGGCGGGGCGGCTCGGCTGCTGCAGTTGAGCGGCTCGGCTGCTGCAGTTGGGCGGCTCGGCTACTGCAGTGGGAGACAAAGGAGGAGGAGAAGCAGGGGAGACCACACACCTGCCACCCCTCTGCTTGCGGCCCCCGAAGGAGCCGCGACGGGCGACGGGAAAAGGGGGGGGGGGGGGGGGGGGGGGGGGGGGGGAGGCGGGGCCGCGACGGGTAGGGCAACGGGCCGCGATGAAGAGGCGGCGGGGCCGCGAAGGGGCGGCGGGGTCGCGAAGGGGCGGCGGGGCCGCGAAGGGGCGGCGGGGCCGCGGCGGTGTGGCGGGGCCGCGACAGGGCGGCGGGGCCACGACGGGGCGGGGCCGCGACGGGGCGGCGCCGCGACGGGGCGGGGCCGCGACGAGGCGGGGCCGAGACGAGGCGGCTGGGCCGCGACGGGGCGGGGCCGCGACAGGGCAGGGCCGCGACGAGGCGGGGCCGCGAGAGGAAGGGCGGGGCCGCGAGAGAAAGAGCGGGGCCGCGAAAGGGCGGGGCCGCGATGGGGCGGGGCCGCGACAGGGCGGGGCCGCGACGGGGCGGGTCCGCGAGAGGAAGGGCGGGGCCGCTCTAAGGGGCGGCGGGGCCGCTAGTAAGGGCGGCGGGGCCGCTAGTAAGGGCGGCGGGGCCGCTAGTAAGGGCGGCGGGGCCGCGTCTGAAGGGCGGCGGGGCCGCGAGAGCAAGGGCGACTCGGAGGGTCGCTAAAAAAAAAAAAAAAAAGAATCGCGCGCCTCGGGGCGCGCTTCGGTGGGCCCTAGGCGAAGTTCCCACAGGGAACCTGCTCTATACCATGTGAAACTAAAGAAACAGGAATGGAAATGACTAAGGAAAGATTGGTACAAATACAACCCTAGAAACCTGTACCCCATATGAGCTACCCCACTATAGCCTACAGTAACTATGTCGTATAAATCTGACAAGCAGCGCCTGCCATTGGCGCCAGAGCAGCGACAGGCTTTGGCGCCAAAGCAGCGTTTTACTTTGGCGCCATTGGCGCCAGAGCAGCGCCAAGATTTGGCGCCAGAGCTGCGCCTGCCATTGGCGCCAGAGCAGCGCCAGGCTTTGGCGCCAGAGCAGCGCCTGCCATTGGCGCCAGAGCAGCGCCAGGCTTTGGCGCCAAAGCAGCGTTTTACTTTGGCGCCATTGGCGCCAGAGCAGCGCCAGGATTTGGCGCCAGAGCTGCGCCTGCCATTGGCACCAGAGCAGCGCCAGGCTTTGGCGCCAGAGCAGCGCCTGCCATTGGCGCCAGAGCAGCGCCAGGCTTTGGCACCAAAGCAGCGCCTGCCATTGGCGCCAGAGCAGCGCCGGACTTTGGCGCCATTAGCGCCAGAGCAGCGCTAGGATTTGGCGCCAGAGCAGCGCCTGCCATTGGCGCCAGGACAGCGCCAGGCTTTGGCGCCAGAGCAGCGCCTGCCATTGGCGCCAGAGCAGCGCCAGGCTTTGGCGCCAAAGCAGCGTTTTACTTTGGCGCCAAAACAGCGTTTTGCTCTGGCGCCAAAGCAACGTTTTACTTTGGCGCCAAAGCAGCGTCCTACTTTGGCGACATGTATCAGCCATAACAATGACGAAGTTAGTGCGCCTTGGACTGCGGGCCAAGGATGCGAGATTATGGCGCCTGAATCGAACCCGCTCTGGTACGACGATCAAGGCTCACATAAGAGCGCCTGTTACGCGCAGTTTAGTCTCGCTGGAAATGCACTAGAGCGAGCCAAATAAGTAAAATCAAGGCAACGTACTCCAGATAGTAGTTCATGAAAGATAGGCTGACATTCACTTGGAACCCTAGGCCATAGATACGATTAGTGATACTACACGCACCGCTTACTAAGGTGTGCTCTAGATAAGTAGACTTAAGGGTACCTCAGACGGATTAGTAGACTTGCTCCGCCCCCCCTTTCCATCGAAGGCGCGAAACCCTAACTAGAGTCTGAGATGCGTTCGGATCTAAACCTTAACCAGGTATCTTTGCACCCAAAATGGTCACGTATACAGGACAAAAACGAGCAACCCGAAATAAAGTCCCTAAATCTGTACAGTGTTTCAGGGCGGGTCAACGAAATGATGACACGGCTCATCTGGGATAGCAAAGTTTCGAGTGTGACTAACCATGATAGAAATTAGTGGCTTTGAGTGACGGCGGGTGATACCCGTGTGATGGTTCGTGATAGATTTGGCAGATTTTGTGACTCCCCGTGATAGATTTGGCGGAACATTTGACTACTCGTGATAACTCCTAAATGTTTTGTGATGGCCCGTATAAAAACCCGAAAGAAAATAGCGGCGGTTGGGTGTATCAGATACTTTCGAAGTGCATGTCTGACCAATCGAATGGGCAATTGATTCGGACTTGACCAGTCACAGTAGAATCACCCCCTCACAGCAAATTCGGTCCGTCACAGCAGATTCGCCGTCACCCTGACACAGCAGATTCGCCCCGTCACAACAATTTCGCCCCTGACACAGCAGATTCGCCCCCTGACACTAACAGATTCGCCTCCTGACGCATCAGATTCGCCCATTCACAACTCGAATCCCATATTCACCCCTACATAATTGGATTCGGTATCAGATGAAACCCAAACAAGAACCTGATTGATCAGATAAGCTCAAAAGCTACTTATCAATCAGAAATTACAAAAACAAATTTATGAAAAATCAGACGAACTCTAAAAACTCGATCTGAATATAAGACAAACAGACAAGAAATTTCTGCTAGCGACGACCCTGGGTGAGACCCCACCACCAGCCCACGTGAACACTGAGGCACCTCCAAAGTTTTACCACCGTCCCGCACCCTCAGCCGCTGGATCTGAGCAATCCCTGCAGCAGGTTGAAGAGCAGCTGCACCCACGTGTCCACGGGGCCCGGGTGGCAATAGTGCAGGCAGTCCTTTTGACTCACATGCCCATCAGCCCGCCACACCGCCGACGCATTCACATCCATGTACACCCCTCCCACGCCCTCCGCCAACCGCTTTAGAATCTCATTCTGTCCCGCAAACTTGTTCCAGTTCCAACACTTGCCCTCCGGAAGGTCTAGAAGCATCTCAGAAAGCGGCTTCTCGTGCGACAAGCAGTTGGGGTGCCCGGGCGGGGTGTTTCGGACGATAATGAGCAGGTCAGGGTGGGCATTCCGGAGCGCGAGCAGCGTAGAGTGCACTTCCCGCTCAAACCTGTCGTCAGGCCTGTAGTGAGCCCCTCGGTTCACAACCGCTATGGATATGTTCATCGGTGCTATCTCATCCAGCCAAGACTCACTGAAGCTCCTGTCCGCCAGGAACTCGTTCACTTCTTCTTTGGAGTTGAGGTAATAATCCCGCACATACGAGATCCGGACGGAAAAGCCGAGGTCTGCACAGGCACGGACAGTCCAGCAGCTGTGAGCTGGATGCCTTGCTTCCTCTGTTGCGTGTCGGTACCGCTCGCAGTAGCCTGTCGGTTCTTCCCATTGGACCTTGGCGCCTAGCCTGACGTTGTACCGGATGGCGTCGGCTAAAAGCATGTTTATTGAGTCACCCACTACAAGCACGTGCTGCTTATCCAGAATTCTGCAAAAATTTTCGGGGGAGAACCGATCCCAAGGCCCACCACATCTGCTGCCGCCGTTGCGAGCATCCGCTGTTCCCCCATCCTGCTGCTCTGCGTCGCTTCCTGGAACCACCCAGCGGTACTTAAGAGTCTCTCTTACTGCCCACTGACGCCTTAGGATGTCATCCCATTTCTCCAGCTTTTTCAATTTGTCAATCTGCTGCCGAGGAATCTCCTTTCCTCCCCGAGTAATCTCCTCTATTTGAGTCACAACCTTGGTAAAGCGCCCCACCAGATGATCTGCGTTTTGAAAAGCCACGTTGCGAGAGTTGTTATTCAAATGGCGCAAGTCGCATGCGCTCATCCTGTGCGGCCATGGCAGCAGCCGCGGGGAATCGTCGTACACCCACTTGCCTTCCAGGCCTACGCACTCGAATCTTTCTTGGAAGGATCGGATCTTATCCGGGGAATCGAGCACGGAGCCTGGGATTCGGGTCCAAAGGCTTGGTTCAGGCTTGGAGAGAGGAGGTTTGGTGGGAGGTTCGGTAGGAGGTCTGGTAGGAGGTTCGGTAGGAGGTTGGTTAGGAGGTTCAGTAGGAGGTTTGGCGGGAGACTCGGTGGGCGGTCTGATAGGTGGTTCAGTAGGAGGTTTGGTGGGAGGATCTGTAGGAGTGTCGGAACTAGGATTGATAGTAAGGTCAGTAGGATGATTGGTTGGAGGATTGGTGGGAGAATCGAAAGAAGAGTTGGTAGGAGGTTCGGAAGGAGATTTGGTTGAAGGTTTGGAGGGATTGTTGGTGGGAGGTTCAGAAGGAGGTTTGGTAGGAGGTTCGGTAGGAGGATCAGTTGGAGGATTGGTGGGAGGCGGAGATGCGGAGGGGGTGACACTTTTTTCTGCTGAGGACAATCGTTCTGGCGCCTCGATGAACGGTGAGGATGATATGTTAGGAGGGTTGGCATGAGGATTCGTAGGAGGAGGATTGGTGGAAGGGTTCGTGGGAGAATTGATGAGAGGATCGGTACTACGAGAATTGATGGGAGGTTCAGTACCAGGAGGGTTAGTTGGAGGACTGATGGGTGGAGGACTGATGGGTGGAGGACTGGTGGGTGGAGGACTTGTGGAAGGGGGAGATCCTGTGCTGGGATCATGGGAGGAAGGCGAAATCTGTGTGGTTGAGTTGACGACGCTTGATTCTGCTGAGGAGGATATGTTAGGCGCCTGAATTAACGGTGACGATGATATGTTAGGCGCC
The DNA here is from genome assembly GCA_948144175.1 of Closterium sp. NIES-65. Taxonomy (NCBI): domain Eukaryota; kingdom Viridiplantae; phylum Streptophyta; class Zygnematophyceae; order Desmidiales; family Closteriaceae; genus Closterium; species Closterium sp. NIES-65. The sequence goes on along the minus strand of CANXME010000298.1, from coordinate 269,847 downwards.
TGAATCAACGGTGACGATGATATGTTAGGCGTCTGAATCAACGGTGACGATGATATGTTAGGCGCCTGAATCAACGGTGACGATGATCTGTTAGGCGCGTCCGGAACTGCTGAGTCTGAGGTAGTGAGGTCTGATGAGAATGATGTCACAGCAACGCTGGTTGTGTCGCTCACAGGCGAAGGGTCTGCCGGAAGTGGAGCGCGAGGAGAATCGCTCACAGGCGAAGAATATGCTGGGACTGGATTCACTGGAACGCGAGGCGATTCGCTCACAGGCGAAGAATATGCTGAGACTGGATTCACTGGAACGCGAGGCGATTCGCTCACAGGCGAAGAATATGCTGGGACTGGATTCACTGGAACGCGAGGCGATTCGCTCACAGGCAAAGAATATGCTGGGACTGGATTCACTGGAACGCGAGGCGATTCGCTCACAGGCGAAGAATATGCTGGGACTGGATTCGCTGGAACGCGAGGCGATTCGCTCACAGGCGAAGGGTCTGCTGGGAGTGGAAGGGACGCGGCGGACTCGGCGAATTTGGAGGCGACATTATTTCGAATCGGGAGAATGGAGAAGCAGTATGTGTACAGTCCAATGAGAGCGAACGCGAGAGCGACGGAAATTGCGGTGCGCGCGTGAACAGTCAAGACCTTCCCAGCTTGCCATTTTTTAGGGTTTGCCGTCGTCACGGTCCGTTCAGGTCCTAGGGTCATGGCGGTCCGTTTGTTGGCGTGTTAGAAAAAGTCGTTGCACCGTCACTCCGCCGAAAAACACACGCAAACTACCATCAGCGGAGGTAGATTAAACGACGTGCAACAGCAGATTAAGTTATCGAACGTGTTTGAAACACGGTGACCTGTTCGGTTCACACATTTGATAGATATCGCTCATGGAAGGCTCAACGGAGTGCATCGTGATAAGTTGACATTGCAGCGCAGGGAGCGGCGCGTGATAAGGGGGTAGGGAAATAAATGTCAAGCACGTATTTCACACAGTAGCACTATGCGGTTTCTGAGTGCAGCAGAAACTTTCCGCTACATAGGTCTTCGAGACTCGAGAGAAAAACAACGAGAGCAGTCTCGGCTCAGCGGAAGTTACCTAGGAACTGCTAACCAAAGACTCTCCAGAGCAGAGGTGGTTATCAGGTGCGGTAAGATCTCCGACCACTGTAGCGCGCACAAAAAAACTCTCGCAAACGACTCAAACCGCCTGCCACCTATTTGTTTTTTCCCGTGCGACTGTCACTCACTCACCCTCAGTTTCGTGAGGAATGGTGGTGAGTGGCATGCATTTGCCAGAAATTGCCTTCAGAATTTCAGTCAATTTCCGACCAGGGCTGTCGATTGGTTTGGAGCCAGAACTTGAGAGGCTGAGGTGCCCCAAAAGTTACGGGCTGAGAGCAAACCTGGCACTTGAAATCAGGGCTACCAAGTTTTTTGCGCTTGCGCTAAGGAAAACCTACATCTGTTCGGGTCCGTTATCCTAGGCAAACTACTAAGAGCCAGCTAGGCAATAGGCTGAGGTACGAACCATGTCGATGGATTTGACGGGGATGGGAAAAGGAAGTAGTGAAGTGGCTGGGAGAGGCGGAGGGACTGGTGAGGGAATGGGAGGGAGGGAGTATTAGTGTGGGACGATAAGGGCTAGCCGGGGGATCGGCACTTGAAATCCGAGTTAGGCCCACAACCAGCACTTTGCGAGGACGGGCTGCCCTCAAACCCAATCCTTAAACTTCAGAAGCTGGGACGAACCCAACCCTTAATGTTCAGGGCATTAAGGGCATTTGCCCTTGAATCGTCAGCTCTGTTTCCGACTGTGGGGAATACAGTGGTGAACTGTACTAGGCTCTGGACGGAAAATGTAACAACTGAAGGAGCATTTCCCTTGGAACCAATAGCGTCGAGCCTTCCTGACGGGATCAGCACTGATTCCTGACGATAATTTTACCATACAGAAAGCTGGGAGTCAAGGGAACACGGTACACATGATGCCCAGCCCGTGCACGCGAATTTGCCCTGCACCAGATGGAAACCCTGCACCCGAGGATTTTTACCCAGCCAGTTGCACGCCCGTTACAAGCACGTCGCGCAAGTTGCGTTATGAACCAATAGTAACGAACAGACCGAAGTCACAGTGAAGAGACTGAAGTCAAAATGTCAACGAATAGGTTACAAAGGTTTTAGAAGCACCTGACGAATCCTTTTTTACTAGCTGCGAATCGACAAAATTTAGACGAAATGCGGGTCACAACTTATAAGCCTCCTTTACAAGGCAACCGGGAGTGGCTCAAACGGGCATCATGTGTACCGCTGTTTTCAAAAACCCAGTGTTACGAGTGCAATTGAGTGAGTGAATGAAGATTGCACTATCTAAGCAAAAAGTACATCTTGAAATGAGCGAACATTATAGGGAAAATATGTCAATGGTAACTTACATGGGGCACTAAAACGCGTACGGTAACGATTTCAACGCGTTTGGTAACTCGCTTAACACGTTTGGTAACTCGCTTAACACGTTTGGTAACTCGCTTAACGAATATGGTAACTATACACTAGCAGCCCATCACGCGAATTGTAACTAGAAGAAACCTTCGCTCAAAATGATCCTGATTCTGGTTTTTCCCGCTCGCGTGCCCGTTAGGCTGCCGTCGCGCCTGCCCGTTAGGCCCGCCGCGGGCCCTGCCTTCGCACCGTCGCGCTTGCCCGTTATGCCCACCGCGCTGCCGCTCCTGCCCGTTAGGTCGCCGCTGTGCCTGCCCGTTAGTTCGCCGCCGTGCCTGCCCGTTAGGCTGCCGCCGCGCGTGCCCGTTAGGCTGTCGCCGCAAATGCCCGTTGGGCCTGTCGAGGGCTCTCCCTTCGCGCCGCTGCGTCTGCCCGTCACGCCCACCGCAGGCCCTGTCTTTGCGCCGCCGCGTCTGCCCGTTAGGCCGCCACCGCACCTGCCAGTTAGGCTGCCGCCGTGCCTGTTCGTTAGGCCCGTTGAGGGCCTTGCCTTTCGCGCCCGTCGCGGGCCCCACCCTAGCCTCTCGTCGTGCCTGCCATTCAGCCCGTCGCGGGCCCGCCCTAGCCGCCTGCAGCGCTTGCCTTTCGCGCCCGTCGCGGGCCCTGCCCTAGCCTCTCGCCGCGCCTGCTCGTTAGGCCCGCCGCGGGCCCTCCCTTACCGCCACTGCGCCTGCCCGTACCGCCCGCTGCCGGGCCTGCTTGTAAGGCACTCCGCGGGTCTTCCGTTACAGCCGCCATAGGCCCTCCCTTACAGCCCCTGCGTCTGCCAGTTCAGCCAGCCGCCACGCCTCCTCGTTAAGTCCGCTGTGGGCCCACTCGTTAGGCCCTTCCTTCGCACCGCTGCGCCTACTCGTTCAGTCCGCCGCGGGACCGCCCCTAGCCCCGTTGCGCCCGCGTTTTGCGCCCGTCACGGACTTACCCTAGCCGCCCACCGTCCCTACCAGTGCCACCCGCCGCCGGACTTATCGTTTCTACTTATACTATGGCGACCCCTAGGGTTCTTCGCTTTGATGCTCACGGTAGACCGCTCGAGTTTCCGGTCTGGCTCTTACGCGTGCGTCGCCTTTTAGAGAATCAGGTTCAGGCGGGCGAGTCCCTTTGGGCGCACGGTACTTGTGACCTTCCAGCGCCCGACGACCCTACTCCTTTAGGCACCGCCCCTGACGACACAGCCAGGGACCGCTATACCCGCCAGCGTGCTGACCTGACGGCGTGGAAGTCGCGTGACGCTGCGGCCTGCATCGCTCTTAGCAGCCTCCTCCTTGAGTCTGAGGAGGCCCACTTCACTTAGGTTCGCACTGCTAGTGAGTTCCTGACTGCGATTAAGGCCCGCTACGCTACTCCCACCACTGTCTCTCTTGGCCGACTCTTCCTACCGTTCCTGTTCCCTGACCTCGACTCGTTTGAGCACTCTGCTGACTTGATTTCTCACCTCCGCTCGCTTGATTCTAGCTACTGCGCTGCTTGCACTGAGGCACAGCTTGCACAGCTTCTTGCCCCCATGGCGATTACTATCTATTTCATCGCCACTAGCCTCCCTGACCGCCTTGCCTCGGTCCGTGACACGCTTCTCCTGAAGCACCCTGGTGAGCTCACTATCGAGGTCATTGAGTCTGCGCTCAAGGACGTCGAGAGCAGCCTCCGCTCCGTAGCCTCTGCCTCTGGTGTTGTGCCCCCTCCATTGTTCCACGCGTGCACTGTCCCTAAGCTGCCCACCTTTACAGCCTCTCTCGCCACTGCTGCTATTGATGTGACCGCAGCTGCTGTTACAACTTCTTCGCGGTCTTGAGGTAGAGGTGGCAAGAGGGGTGGTCAGGGTACAGGTGGCGGCGGCGGTGGAGGCGTTGGCGGCGGAGGTGGCGGGGGTGGCGTGCCGACTGGTGGCGGCGGGAGCGCAGGGCCTGGAGAGGCGTCTCATGCAGCGGCTAGTGACTCCCCTACTGCAGCTGGTGGAGGCAACACCCGGGCTTGTCCGCCACCTTCTAGTCTGCCGGCCGTGACGGGTGGAGCAGCGGCGTGGTACCTGGCCCAGGGGCAGCACCAACCCCTCCCTTTGCAGCACCCCTTGTAGCAGCAGGTTTCGGAGCCAGGACAGCGCCAGCCCCAGGGAGGTGTTGTTCACCCTTCTTGCACCTATCAGCTTTTGACATGTGCTCGCCGAGGCCAGCCTTGTGGCCGCACCCACCCTCCTTGTCAGTGTTTTGCTCAGCTCAATGACACAGTTCGCTTGGCCTTCGGCGTTGGCGGCCCTGCCTCTGACTGGTTTCCTCTTGTTCAAACGTACGGCTCCGCTCTTTGGGGCATGTTAGCTTCTCAGTTAGTTGATCTCTTAGGAACTCCTCATGCTATGTATGCTGTTGAAAACTCTAGTGCTTCTGACTTTGTTTACTCGAGTGTTGTTAGCTTAGGTGCTAGTCTTGCTAAGTTGCCTGTTGCTAGTGTAGACACTTGTGTAGACACTAGTCCTGGAGCTACTTCGGAGGTCACTTCGCTGTCTTTCACTTCGGACTCTGGGGCTTCGCACTGCTTCGTCCGGGACCACATGACACTTACTCCGCTTCCGGCGCCGGTCTCTGTAGCTTTGGCTGATCCCACCTCGGGACCAGTCACTGCTCGCTACACTACTACTCTTCTGTGCCCTACTGTTCCCACTGGGTCTCTGACTGTTGGATACACGTCATTCTGAGTGCATGTCATCATAACGTCGTGCCGAGTGCTCGTGCTATTTGTGCTTGCATGATTTGCATGAGCGTATGTCATTGTGCATGGTTGTTGGATATTATCATCTCTGTGTTTTTTCTCCAAGTTTAAGTGCTTGATCATGCTGGAGAAATCCAAAGCTTTCCAACGACACAAAGATCGCCTTATTCCGACCAAGATCGCCCAAGTTAGAAGATTTCAAAGATTTGGATTTCTTATTACCTTTTGGAGTTATATATAATTTGGGTGATTACTTGGGACATGACTATAAAGGGATCTTTGGTTGGGTGGTTCGGAAGGCAACTTTGACTTTTGGATTGGGGTGGCTAGAAGTTTCTAGCATGGGTTGCAAATGTTGCAACACCTAGGCAAAATCCAACTAGATTGGATTTTGCATGTGACACCTCAAGGACCTCATGATGAGGGTTGCATCCTTGCTGCTAGGAAGGTTCGTACCATCCTTCCCTAGCTCTTGGAGAACCCCTTCCCTCTCATGGTTCTCTTGGAGGTTCCCCGACTCCAACTTTCTGTGCCCTAATGCTTGTACTTCCTCTACCATTCTAGTCATGCGGCTGCTAGACGTTTTTACTTGGTTCTCACTCTGTAGACCATCTTAACAACTGATTCAACTTGGAGATGGTAGCTAAGCCTAAGGCGCAACTTCCTACTGAGCAGATTTGCGTTTAGTTGAGTAATGAGTTCGTCGTAAGCTCTCAAAGTGACGGATCCTGAACAACAAGTGATATAAGAGCGGGTAGTCGACTTTGAGACGACGAATCGTCGTTAATTGTCAACCAATGTTGTCGAGTGAGACCATGTTCTAGTAGCTCAGCTTACGAACGTTCAATTGGTGGTCGAATCACATTTTAATTCGAAGTATCTAGTTCGGGACGGCGATTTTCGTAGAATCGAAATGTCTGGTAGAATTCTCTCCAAACGATTTCTTAAGTTTCCACCGTTCATAAGGCCTCAATATGGTTGGTACGAACTCTGGAGGTGCTAGTGGCGAGATGGATAGAAATAGAGAGGCTAGAGAGCAGGGGGTAGTTGCTGGTGGAGGAGTGGGGACTCACCAACCAGCCAACCCTACGCTACCTACATCTTCTACACCATCTCCTACTACCGTGGATCCTATGAAAGCTTTCTCTATTGAGAAATTCATGGGGGAGGACTACGAGCACTGGAGTTTCTGCAGGAGGCCGATGTATATCCAATACAAGCTATTGGATTTGGTGGAGGGAAAGGAGAAGATGCCGGAGGCCGCGGAGCTGAAAGGAGCGTGGATGAAGCGATCGTTCGACGCGTACATGCTCATGGTGCAAGCGGTGGGCGGACGGCAACTTGACCACATCAAGGACCTCTTGGGTGATCCAAAGTGTGGCCCCAAGGCTTGGAGGAAGCTTCTGGATGTGCACTCACCGACACATGCTACCGGCATTGTGCTACTCGCGCGGCGGGTGCGCGAAATCAAGTTCGTTGATGGAGAGCCGATGCAACCGGTGTTGGATGAGATGCGGGACATCTTCACGAAGCTCCAAGGTGGCGGTGTGGTGTACCCGGAGCTTGTGCAATGCGTGGAGATCGTGATACGGCTGCCAGAGTCGTGGTCCGTCCTTGCAATCAACCTCAACTCCCAACAACCCCAATGGAGCGTGGATTATATTCGCGCGCGCATCCTAGAGGAGGACTTGCGGCGGCGGAGTGTGGAGCGCTCGAAGGAGGGGGCTGGCCATGGAGTTGGAGGTGGAAAGAGTGGCTTCAAGAAGAAGTGGAAGGGCAAGAATAAGGATAACCTTAAGGAGGATGGCGGCGGGGGTCAAGGGGAGGTGTGATTCTACTGCAAGAAGCGCGGACATCGTTGGCGGAAGTGCTACCAACGACCCAAGGATTGGACCCCGCCTTCATCAAGCAACCAGCGTGGTGGCACGAGGAGTGGGGGAGTCATGGGAGCTAGTGGAGAGGAGAAGGATGAGGAGAAAGGCGGCAAATCTGAGGAGCGAAAGGCCGGGTTCTTCTTCTTCGTGAACGAAGGCGCAACCGACCACGCTATGGCTGCCAAGGTTCTCCTACACCCCCTCACCCATTGGGTGATTGACTCAGGGAGCTCTTGGCACATGACTCCTCGTACGGACCTACTTGATGAGATTCAGCCCGCACCCATCTCTACAGTCACATCCGCGACGGGCGCCAAGGCCAAGGTCATGGGCATGGGATGCGCCAAGTTCATGGGAGCAGATAGAGAGCTCGTGGGGCTGATGCTGTGGGTGCCGGACTTGTGTGCGAACCTGATTTCTACCGGCTGGTTGGGAGATGCGGGTGTGAACACCGAGACGGTTGGCTCGGAGCGCTATCGTGCCTACAACGATGAGCTCCTTATTTGGGACCTGCAATGGAAGGGAGATGTCCACAAGCGGATGTGGCAGATCCCGATCCTCCCTTGGCGGAAATCGGGCAAGACGGCAGCGGCGGCATCTATGGAGGAGAGTGTCACCGAGGAGGAGCAACAAGGTGTGCAAGGAGAGGAGCTGATTGGAGGAAGCGCGGCGGTGAAGGCGTCGGCTACCTCGGGCCAAGCGGATTGGGAGACTTGGCATCGGCGGCTCGCACACGTGGCTGTTTCTACATTGGAGGTGATGCACAAGGAGAAGTGCGTGCATGGGCTGCAACTGCAAGGAGATGGCACTCACTATGGCAGCTGCGAGGCGTGCATGCAAAACAAGTTTGCGCGGTTCCCGTTCCCACGAGCGGAGGGATCAGCGAAGGCACCATTGGAGGTGGTGCACATGGACCTGGTGGGTCCTATGAGTACTGATGGGACTGGGGGAGTGCTGTAATTCCTTACCATGGTGGACGAATGGAGCCGTTTTACGTGGGCGCATCCCTTGTCCAAGAAGAGCGATGCTGCAGCGGCGATCAAGGAGGATTGGTTGCCGATGGTGGAGCGGCAAGCGATGCGGCTGGTGAAGGTGCTTAGGAGCGACCGAGGTGGAGAGTTCCTTGGAGCGGAATTCACCTCAAGAGAAATGGCATCCGACATCAGCTGACCTGCCCTGGAACACCGCAGCAGAACGGCATTGCTGAGCGTGCCAACCGGACTATTGGCGAGGCGGCTAAGACCTTGTTGGGGGCTGCTGGGATGCCCTACAAGTTCTGGCCTGATGCCGTTCGCCATGTCATCACGGTCAAGAACAGGGTCTTGACGCATGTTGGCGACAAACATTGGGTGCCGTATGAGCGTTGGCTTGGGAAGAAGCCATCTATTGACATGCTGCGTGTGTGGGGCTGCATGGGGCTTGTGATGGTGCCTAAGGAGCAGAGGCACAAGCTGGAAGTTGCTGCTGTGTTGGCTGTCCATCTTGGGACGGCTCCTGACTCGAAGGGGTGGCTGATGTGGGACCTCAAGAGCAAGAGGACGCTGGTCAGCCGTGACGTCAAATTTGTGGAGGACGTCATGTACAAGGACTGGCAGCAGCAGCAGCAGGTGCAGATTGGCTTGCGTCTGCAGGAAATTGAGCGGTCTGCAGTGGGGGAGGTTCAGCTGCACCTTGATGAACTCCACGGGTCAGAGCTGACCAGTGACCACAGTGGCGGTGGTGAGCAGCAAGTTTCTGGTCCTGCTGGAGAGGAGGGGTTGGAGGATGAGTCGGCACATGTGGACTCACCATCTCAGCCCGAGCCTGCTGCAAACGCCAAGGTCACCAAGAGGAGTGTGCAGAGAGGAGCTTCACCACATGGGCAGCAGATTGTAACCCGTGAGAAGAGAGTGGCAGCTGGACCCTCAAGGCTGAAGTATAGCCGTTTGGGAGGACCCAAGCAAGGTGCCATGGCGGTTCAGACGGATGAGGGAGAGGATGAGGAGATGGCGTTCTGTTTCTTCATACCCTTGCCTGGAGAACCAGCCACAGTGGAGGAGGCACTCAGTGGACCCCAGAAGGAGGAGTGGAAGGCTGCCATGGATGCGGAGTTCAACAGTCTCTTTGAGAATGGGACTTGGGAGCTTGTTGAGTTACCCGAGGGGCGACGGCCGATCAGCAGCAAGTGGGTCTTCAAAGTGAAGAGTGGAGCTGATGGTGCGTTGGAGCGGTTCAAGAGCCGTTTGGTTGCCAAGGGGTTTCAGCAGAAGGAGAAGGCCGACTTTGGGGAGATCTTCGCTCCTGTTGCTAAGCTAGTGACATTGAGGAGTTTGATGGCTGGCGCAGCTGTGAAGGGGTGGCATGTGAAGCAGATGCATATCACCACTGCGTTCCTCAATGGAATACTACTGGAGGATGTCTACATGGCGCAGCCCGATGGCTATGATGATGGGACCAGCCGGGTGTGCAAGCTTAAGAAGGCCATCTATGGCCTTAAGCAAACTCCGAGGTGTTGGTACGAGAAGCTGGAGGAGGTGCTGCTGGGTGGAGGCTTCAAGACGTCCCAGGCGGATCACAGCTTGTTTCTGCTTGGAGAGGGGGAGCAGCTGCTTTTGCTGTTGGTGTATGTCGATGACATACTGCTGTTCTCACTTTCCATGGAGCAGATTGAGAGGACACAGAAGCTGCTGATGGACAACTTCAAGTGCAAGATGCTGGGGGATGTCCACGACTACTTGGGGCTGCAGATTGAGAGGGATGTTGAGAGGAGGTGGCTGAAGGTGCATCAGTCACACTACATCTCTGGTGTCATGGAGCCGTATGGTGTGACTGGGGGTCGCACTGTGATGACACCGTTCCCTGTGGGCTTCAAACTGAAGAAGGCAGCTGAGGAGGATGATGTACTCGAGGATGAGCAGCAGAATGAGTACCAGTCACTCATTGGGAGTGTGATGTATGCAGCTGTGCATACGCGACCTTATGCTTCATTCGGAGTGGGGCAGCTGGCCAGAGTTGTGCAACGGCCCACTGTGGAGCAGTTGGAGGTGGCAAAGCGCTTGGTGCGCTACCTCAGATCAACAGCATCTGCTGGTGTTCAGTTTTCAGCTGGCGGCCAGCTGAAACAGATTGGAGCAGATGGGGTCACGCCTGGTACCTTGAAGCTGTCGTGCTTCACCGACGCCACATGGGCCTCAGAGGATGAGGATCAGTCATCGGTTGGCGGCTTTGTGTGCATGGTAGGAGGTGGACCAGTGAGCTGGAGGTCCAAGAAGCAGAGTGAGATTGCTCAGTCTTCCGGAGAGGCAGAGTACATGGCGATGTACCATGCCATCAAGGAGATCGTGCTCCTGAGGAAGTTGCTGGAGGACATGGGAGCTGAACAGGAGGGACCTACACCACTTTTCTCCGACAGCGAGGCTGCTATTGGCATGACCAATAATCCTATCCTGAATGGGCTGAACAAGTACATGAAGATTAAGTGGCACTAGGTGAGGCAGATGGTGAAGGAGGGAGCTCTTGAGCTTCACCATGTGAAGGCTAGCAAGCAGGCGGCAGATTTTCTCACCAAGAGACTTCCCGAGAGCGCACATTCGAAGTGTGCTAAGATGTGTGGCATGGCATTGCACTAGTGAAGGCAGCAGTGTCATGAATGCATGTGTGATTGTGTGCATGAGACTATGTATGTGTGTGGGTGTGTGTGCATGCAGTCCGTTAGTCTGAGGGGGAGTTTGTTGGATGCACGTCATTCTGAGTGCATGTCATCCTAACGTCCTGCCGAGTGCTCGTGCTATTTGTGCTTGCATGATTTGCATGAGCGTATGTCATTGTGCATGGCTGTTGGATATTATCATCTCTGTATTTTTTCTCCAAGTCTAAATGCTTGATCATGCTGGAGAAATCCAGAGCTTTCCAACGACACAAAGATCGCCTTATTCCGACCAAGATGGCCGAAGTTACAAGATTTCCAAGATTTGGATTTCTTATTATCTTTTGGGGTTATATCTAATTTGGGTGATTACTTGGAACATGACTATAAAGGGGTCTTTGTTTGGGTGGTTAGGAAGGCAACTTTGACTTTTGGATTGGGGTGGCTAGAATTTTCTAGCATGGGTTGCAAATGTTGCAACACCTAGGCAAAATCCAACTAGATTGGAGTTTGCATGTGACACCTCAAGGACCTCATGATGAGGGTTGCATCCTTGCTGCTAGGAAGGTTCCTACCATCCTTCCCTAGCTCTTGGAGAACCCATTCCCTCTCATGGTTCTCTTGGAGGTTCCCCAACTCCACCTTTCTATGCCCTAATGCTTGTACTTCCTCTACCATTCTAGTCATGCGGCTGCTAGACGTGTTTACTTGGACCTCACTCTATAGACCAACTTAACAACTGATTCAACTTGGAGATGGTAGCTAAGCCTAAGGCGCAACTTCCTACTGAGCAGATTTGCGTTTAGTCGAGTAATGAGTTCGTCGTAAGCTCTCAAAGTGACGGATCCTGAACAACACTGACTGGCTTCCACGTCCCCTCGTTCTGGGGGTCCTACTGGTGGTGAAACAGAGCTGGAACTCGGGCAGAAGGTGTAACCCTGTGAGGACCGCTGCAGAGCCTGGTCGTCAGCCCAAGAAGCGTCAGCGTGACCTGTGAGGACCACTCGACGTCGCCCTCCAAGCACTAGCCCCATGCCCGACGTACTGCACACGTAGCGCAACACCCTCTTCGCTCCAGCCATGTGCTCTCGTCGATGTCTCCCAGGAGCAACATAGCGTGCCAAGATGCTAAGAGGGTATGCAAGGTCAGGTCGTGTCCAGGTCATCAGATACATGAGGCAGCCAACAAGCTCTGGGTACGGGCCACTCGACTCTACGGACTCATCCGAAGGCAGAGCTGAGAGCGAGTGGCGAGTAGACAGAGGAGTGGCCTGAGGCGACGAGTACGTGAAGCCGAAGCGCTGAAGGACCTGCTGCACCATGTGTGACTGAGTCAGGGTAATGGTGCGTTGTGCTCTGTCCCGGGTGATCTACAAGCCAAGGTAGCTGCGCAGTTCACCCAAGTCTGTGCACGCGTGTCTCTTCTGCAGCTCCGACTTCACGTGGGCGAGTCCAGCAGTGTCAGCAGTGGCAAAGACCAAGTCGTCGACGTACACGAGGATGTAGAACGGCGGCAAAGAGGTGTCGGTGCGCAGAAACAGCGACGGGTCGGCTGTAGAAGGAGCAAACCCAAGAGCCGCAAGTGTAGTCTTCAGTGTGTCGTGCCACTCAAGGGGCGCCTAGCGGAGACCGTAGACTGGCCGCCGGAGGCTCCACTAGGTACCAGGAGGAAACAACCCAGTGAAGCCAGGAGGGCGGCGCAGCTAGATCTCCTCGTGCACGCTGGCCTGCACGAAAGCTGTGCTGAAGTCAAGAGAGCGAAGCTCGTAGTCGCGCTGAGCGGCTATGTGCAGCAGCACCCGAAGAGTGGTCATCTTCGGGGTGGGAGAGAAGGTCTGAAAGTAGTCAACTTCCTTCCGCTGACTGAAGCCTCGAGCCACGTAACGCGCCTTGAAGACAGGCGGAGAACCCGGTGGCCGCTCCATCCTGAAGATCCACATGCCACTAACGATGTTCGCCCCTGGCGGGGGAACCTCGTGAACGTAGGTGCTTGTAGACTTCCAGGAAGCCATCTTTATGTCCATGGCCGACTACCACTGTGAGGAGTAGGGACCCTCGATCGCCTCAGCGTACGATAGAGCAGTCGGGATGTCTGGCGCATGCGGGTCTCCCTCAGGGGCAATCAGCGTGGACACAAGATGGGGCAAAGCAGCAGCAAAGCACTGGAACTCCTCCTGCCTGTCCTCAAGGACGTCCGTACTAAGAGCACACTCACCCCCGACGGACGGAGGACAGGCAGACTCAGACTTAGCAATGAGACTAGCAGCGTAGTCTAGACAACAGTGAGCAGCAAAGTCGACAATCTCAGCAACTAGGGTAGACGCAGTAGTGGACTCAAAGGAAGGGTTAGTGACAACAAAAGCAAGGAGACGCGTGACCGAAAGAGTGGCAGCACAAAGGGAGTCAGACTTCGGGTCAGCAAGAGTAGAAAGAGAGGATTATAGAGGAGACGGCAACGCGGCACGCAGAGGAGCAGTGGAAGGACGCAGCGCCATCTGGTGTGTGCCGGGGACCGCAAGAAGACGCGGACGCGCAGGACGACCACTAGTGCGAGCAGCACAAACAGGCGACGCAAGACGAGACACAGGCTTATGACGCTCAGCAAGACCTCCAGTAGGACCTGTGTAGGGATAAGGAGCAGGTAGAGGGGAGGCGAGCTGTATCTGTGACTACGACTGGACAGGCTGTGGATACTCTAAGGGAGGAGCAGGACCAAGAGAGGGCCGGAGATCAAGAACCTGCTCCAGGAGCGCAACGAAGTACGGCCTCGGCCGCTCAGCGCCTCCAGAACCAGCAAGGCCGGCACCAGTGCCCCCAGCGGCAGCACCAGCACCAGCACCAGCAGTACCTCCAGCTCCAGCAGTGCCAACTCCAGCACCCTCAGAAGCACCAGCGCTAGCAGCACCACCAGCGCCAACACCACCAGCAGCTCCAACTCCAGCAGCACAAGCTCCAGTAGGCTGAGCACCCCCAGACGCACCAGCGCTAGTAGAAACACCAGCGCCAACACCTCTAGCAGCTCCAGCTCTAGTAGCACTAATACCGCTAGCAGCTCCAGCAGGACCGACTCTAGTAGCCCCAGCAGCACCCCTAGTCTCAGCAGCACATCTCCAGCGGCGAGCAAACCACTCGCGCAGCTCCTGTGGAGAGAGCGGCTCCCGCCTCGACGAAGCACCGCTAGCGGCCACACGAGCAGACCCAGAGCCCCCAGGCTCGGCACCCCCACGCTCCACACCCCCAAACCCAGCACCCTTAGGCTCAGCACCCCCAGACTCAGCACCCCCAGTCTCAGCACCCCTAGTCTCAGCACCCCTTGACCCGGCACCCGCAAGCTCAGCACCTCTAGCAGCACCAGAGTCAACAGCTACCTTGACTGGCTTGACTGCGTCTACCTGGGACACACCTGATGGGGCAGGACCCTGAGGGGGGAGGGGGTCTACCAGGGGAGGACCTGGTGCAAGGAAGAGCGCCGAACCTGGTGCAACGAGGACCTGGTGCAAGGAAGAGCCCAGCGAAGTAGGGGAAGAGACGGTAGTAAGGTACCGACTCGTCAAAGGTGATGTCCTGGGAGGGCAGAACACGGCGCAAGGTGGGGTGGTAAAACTGCCACCCAGGCACGTCAGGGGGGAAGCCAAGGAAGACGCAGGGAACAGCACGGGGGGACAGCTTGTCCGCAGACAAGTCGCGGACAAACGCGCGAGATCCCCAGACCTGAAACGCAGACGCATCGCCAACCTTCCCGGTCCACCGCAAGGCGGGGGAGGTCTTTGGCAAGGAGACCCGGGGATGAAGGTTGAGCTGATGCGCGGCGTACAGAACCGCAAACGGCCACATAAAATGGGGGGCTGCCGCATGCATCATGGACGTACGAGCAATGTCCATGACCATGCCAATGCAGCGCTCAGCAATCCCATTTTGCTGTGGAGAGGCCGGAAGCGTGAAGGATTGGCGGATTCCCTGTGCACGACAGAAGGCTCCCAGACAAGCAGAGGAAAACTCCCCGCCTCTGTCCGAGTAGAGACGCAGAACAGGAAAGTCCAAGCCGAAACTCTCTCTGAGTTGGAGACGAGCTGTGCGGATCCAGTCGATCAACACCTTAGTGACGTCACCCTTGCCGCGCAAGGGGAAGACTGTGGTGTAGCGTGAGTAGTCGTCAACCACCAGCAGGAAGTACCGCTCGCGCCCCTGCCCACTGACGGGGGCTGGGCCCCACACGTCCATGTGGAGAGTCTGCAGCGTAGCCTCTGTCGGAGGAAACTCAGAGGAGTGAGGGGCGACGCGCTGACACCCCTTGACGTAGGGGACGAAGGTAGGGCCTGGCCCCGGAGGTAGGGGAGGGAGAGACCGAGGGAGACCAGAGACAAGGACCGGGAGGCCATGCCTTGGAGACGAGGCAAGGAGGGGTGACCAAGGTGGTGGTGCCAAAGTAGAGTCTGGTGGGACAGAAGATGACACGAGGAGGGAGCAGACTCAGGACCAGACCTGGACGCTGCAGCAAACACCTGACTCGACGCAGCTACCTGGGCAGACTCAACAGCCAGAGGAGACTCAGTAGTAAGGGTGTACAGGCTCGACCCTGGCTGTTGGGTGAACGTGGCCAAGTGTCGGCCTGTCCGAGCACACGTGTAGTGGGTCACTTGCTGACTCGCAGGAGTGAACTGGTCACCCCCCCTATCCTGTAGGTCCGCTCCACTCACCAAGTTCGTAGAGAACGAGGGGAGGTAGAGGCCTGCCAGGGTGCCAGAGGGGGCTGCTGAGCACGGTAAGACGGTGGAGAAGCTAGCAAGGACAAGACCCCTAGAAGGGTCTGCTAGGGAGATTACAACCAGCCGACTGAGCGGCGTAAGCATGGTGCGGTCTTGAAAGAAGGAGCAGGATGCACCCGAGTCAAGGGTGAAGGTGTGTAAGGCCTGATACGACGTAGTACCTGAGAGAGCAGACTCACCAGCACACGGGGCAGCAGACGCACTGGCACCTCGGGCAGCAGACGCACTGGCACCTGGGGCAGCAGACACACTAGCACCTGGGGCAGCAGCAGAGGCAACAGAGGGCAAGAGGGGGGAGGGAGAACACCCCTCAAAGACGGGGGGTGCGAGGGTCACCACGAGAGGCTCCTACAGCGACTATACTCTTCTCTGCCACTAGGAGGGCCTTCTCGAGGAGGTCAATGGTGAGAGTGGTGGGGAAAACTGAGAGGAAGTGGTCCCTGACTACGCGGAGAGAGTCAGGGAGCCGGGTGACTATGTAGTAGAGGGTAATGTACATGGGGGGGGGGGGGGGGTTCTTGGCGCAGAACTCAGCAGGAAGCGCGGCGCGGTAGCGAGTGTCACTAGTGCGGAGGTGCGTTATGAGGTCTGCGACTGTGGGAAAGGCACCAAGGTCAGGGAAGAGGTACGGTAGCATGAGGCGGCTCAGTGCAGCAGTGGCAGGGGAAGAGTAGCGTGCAACTACAGCGTCGTACAAGGTCTGAGCACTCTTGTACTGGCTAAAGTGTGCACGCTCTCAGGTCGGTAAGTGGCGGCGTACAGGAACGCGAGCAGCAGCATCACGCGTGGCCCACTGTGAGCGAACAATGGCGTCAGCATCAGCAGCAGGGGTAGGAGAGGCACCAGAAGTGAGGTCAAACAGGGAGAGACCGTCTGCCCTATCGCACTGTAGGAAAAGCTGTAGATCATCTACCCAGACCTCAAAGTCCACTGCCGGACCCTGAGTGTCAAAGGTGAGAACACTAGGGGAGGCCATGACAGCACTAGATAGGTAGTGAGTACAGTGGGGCAGGGCAGTGCAGTGGCAGAGACGCTGCTCTTACCAGGCAAGTGGGGCGGTCCCGAGCAGGCCGAAAGGTGGCAGCGCCTCGGCTATGGTGCGGTTCGGCGGCTCGGCGGCTCGACTGCTGGGCGGCTCGGCGGTCGGGCGGCTCGTCTGCAGGGCGGCTCGGTGGTCGGGCGGCTCGGCTGCTCGGTGGTTCGGCTGCTCGGCGGCTCGGCTGCTCGGTGGCTTGGGCGCTGGGCGGCTGAGCGGCGACAGGGCCGTGGAAGGGCAGCGATAGGCCGCTAAAAGGGCGGCGATGGGCTGCTGAAAGGGGGGCGATGGGCCGTTGAAAGGGCGGCGACTGGGCCGCGGAAGGGGGGGCAATGGGGCTGCTGTAGGGCGGCAATGGGGCCGCGGAAGGGCGGCGACAGGGCCGCTGAAAGGGCGGGCGGCGACGGAGCCGCTGAAGGGGCGGCAACGGGGCCACTGAAAGGGCGGCGACGAGGCCGTTGGTGGGCGGCGACGGGGCCGCTGGAGGGTGGCGACGGGGATGCGGAAGGGCGGTGTTAGGGCCGCGGAAGGGCGGCGACGGGGCCGCTGTAAGGGCGAGCGGCGAGGCCGTGGAAGGGCGGTGAAGGGGCCGTGGAAGGGCGGCGATGGGGCTGCGGAAAGGGCTGCGACGGGGCCGCTGAAAGGGCGGCGACGGGGCCGCAGGAAGGGGCGGCGACGGGGCCGCTTAAAGGGCGGCGCGATGGGGCCGCAAGGGCGGCGCGACGGGGCCACAAGGGCGGCGCGACGGGGCCGTCAGGGGTCGTAAAAGGGGCTGCTAGAGGCCGCTAGAGGGGGAACGATACGGGGCGCGACTCGGGCAGAGGCCAAGCATGCTCCGGGTAGGAAAAAAAAAATCGGTGGGCCCTAGGAACAGTTCCCACGAGGGAATGAGCTCTATACCATGTGAAGATTAGAACAAGAGAATGGTTGAACTATGAAAGAGTTGGGTACAAGTACTAACCCTAATTGGGTTGTTCCCCTTATGGGCTACTCCACTACAGCCTTCACAAATGTATAAGCTATAATGTTCTGACAGAGGGTGCGAGTGCGGAAGCCAAACAGGTCTTCGGATGCCGCGTCGTCACATTTGATGACGCGTTTGCTCGCGTTGTCCAGGACGATGACGATTTGGCGGTCCTCGGCCACCATGGCGGCGTTGAGTTGCTCAATGAAGTGCGTGAACAGCTGTGAAAAAAAAAAGAACACGCACGGAAAAAAAAGTCAATACCTTGGGCGTATATTGAAAATGATTATAAACAGTACACGTTTCAGAACCTGAGACAAATCGGGTGTAAATCAAATCAGATTAGAGTACATACCGGTGCCGTCATCCAACCCTTAGCATTGTGACGCCAATAGCAATACTCCTCAGGGTCGAAGTCGGGTCGGAAATCGCGCGGGCGCTTGGCCTTGGAAATGACCAAGGGGCGGAACGAGTGGCTACCGTCCGCGTTCACAAGCAGGCCGACTGTAATACGTGTCAGATTATTATAGCTGATGCATGTTTGTAGGCTATAGTGGGGTAGCACATATGGGGTACAGCTTTCTAGGGTTGTATTTGTACCCAACTCTGACTTAGTCATTCCCATTCCTGTTCACTTATTTCACATGGTATAGAGCGGGTCCTTCCTAAGGACCGTTTTTCTAGGGCCCACCGAAGCGCGCCCCGAGGCGCGCATTTTTTTTAGCGACCCCTCAGGTCGCCATTTCCCTCGCGGCCCCGCTGTCCCTCAGACGCGGCCCCGCCGCCTGCTACGTCGCGGCCCGCCGCCGGCTCTGACGCGGCCCCGCCGCCGGCTCTTAGCCGGCCTCGCCGCCGGCTCCAACGCGGCCCCGCCGCCCGCCACGACGAGGCCCCGCCGCCGGCTCTGGCGCGGCCCCGCCGCCGGCTCTGACGCGGCCCCGCCCCGTCTCTCACGCGGCCCCGCCCCGGCTCTCTCGCGGCCCCGCCGCCGGCCCTGACGCGGCCCCGCCGCCGGCTCTGACGCGGCCCCGCCCCGTCTCTCACGCGGCCCCGCCCCGGCTCTCTCGCGGCCCCGCCGCCGGCCCTGACGCGGCCCCGCCCCGGCTCTCACGCGGCCCCGCCCCGGCTCTCTAGCGGCCCCGCCCCGTCTCTCACGCGGCCCCGCCCCGGCTCTCACCAGGCCCCGCCGCCGGCTCTGACGCGGCCTCGCCCCGGCTCTCACGCGGCCCCGCCCCGACTCTCTAGCGGCCCCGCCGCCGGCTCTGACGCGGCCCCGCCCCGTCTCTCACGCGGCCCCGCCCCGGCTCTCACACGGCCCCGCCGCCGGCTCTGACGCGGCCCCGCCCCGGCTCTCACGCGGCCCCGCCCCGGCTCTCTCGTGGCCCCGCCCCGGCTCTCTCGCGGCCCCGCCACCCTACCTGCAGCAGCCGAGCCGCCCACCTGCAGCAGGCGAGCAGCAGTGCATCCGAGCCGCCCCGCCGCCGAGTCGCCCGGGAGCCGAGCCGCCCTGCACCCGAGCCGCCCGGTCGCCGAGCCGCCCTGCACGCCGAGCCGCCCTGCTCCCGAGGCGCCCTGCCGCCGAGCCGCCCGGGAGCCGAGCCGCCCAACAGCTGAGTCGCTAAGTCGCCGAGCCGCCCTTCTGCAGAGTTGCCCGGCCTGCCCTGCCTGGTGAGCACAGTCGCACTGTCACAGCGTGCTCTTCCCCTACTGCTTGCACTGCTTCGCTGTCGTCGTCATGGCTACCCCTAGTGTCCTAGCTTTTGACGCTGAGGGTCGCGCCATTGACTTTGAGGTCTGGGTAGACGACCTGCAGTTGTTTTTACAGTGCGATAGGGCAGACGGCCTCTCTCTCTTTGACCTTACCTCTGGCGCCTCTCCTGCTCCTGCTGCTGATGCTGATCCCACTGTCCGCTCTCAGTGGGCCACCCGCGATGCTGCTGCATGTCTTGCTGTGCGTCGCCACCTCCCTACCTCTGAGCGCGCGCACTTTAGTCAGTACAAGAGTGCTCACACCTTGTACGACGCTGTAGTTGCGCGCTACTCCTCCCCTGCCACTGCTGCACTGAGCCGTCTCATGCATCCCTACCTCTTTCCTGACCTCTCTGCCTTTCCCACTGTCGCTGACCTCATTACGCACCTCCGCACTAGTGACACTCGCTACCGCGCCGCCCTTCCTGCTGAGTTCTGCGCTAAGAACCCCCCCCCCCATGTACATCACTCTCTACTACGTAGTCGCGCGCCTCCCTGACTCCCTTCGCGTAGTCAGGGACCACTTTCTCGCAGTCTGTCCCACCACCCTCACCGTCGACCTCCTCGAGAAGGCCCTCCTCGCAGCGGAGAAGAGCATAGTCGATGTAGGAGCTTCTCGTGGTGACCCTCGCACCCCCATCTTTGAGGGGTGCTCTCCTTCCCCCTTGCTGCCCTCTGTTGCCTCTGCTGCTGCTGCCGACCTGCTTGGTCTTGAGTCGGTCGGCGCGGCGTCTGCCCCTAGTGGGAGACGTCGCTCTGGCAAGGGCAAGGGGGGCAAGGGCGCGGGTGGAGCTGGAGGGGGCGGTGGCGGTGGCGGCGGAGGCGGCGGAGGGAGTGGGGGTGGCGGCGGGAGTAGTGGTGGGGGTGGTATTGGTGGTGGCAGCAGCGGCGGAGGCGGCGGTGGTGGTGGCGACGGTGGTGGTGGTGGCAGTAGCAGAGGTGGAGGCGGTGGAGGAGGCAGTGGAGGAGGCAGTGGAGGTGGAGGGGGTGGAGCTGGTCGGGGTGGTACCCAGCAGCGGAGCGGCGGTGGTGGTGGCCAGCGCTCGCAGCAGCAGCAGCAGCAGCGTTCGCGGGACATCCCTCCGCCTCAGCAGCTTCGTGAGTGGTACGCTCAGCGTCAGAGGGGTGCGGGTACTGGTCCTTGCACCTACGTCCTTCGTTCCGGCGACCGCGCGGGTGAGCAGTGTGGGGGTGCCCACCCCACCCAGCGCTGCTTTGGCCGCCTGACGGATGCTTGGCGTCAGCAGTTCCCCGGGGCTAGTGAGATCCCTCGCTGGGATGAGCTTCTTAGGGCTGGTGTAGCGATCTTTGATCTTGATTTTGATGCTATCCTTGCTGCTATGTATGCTGTGACTTATAGTGAGGAGAATGAGGGTTACCGGTGTTTCCAGCCCGACCCGGGCATTGGTATTGCTGCGCTAGGTGCTTGTGAGGCTGCTGCTCTAGGTGCCAGTGCGTCTGCGCTCTCAGGTACTGGTGAGACTGCGCTCTCAGGTACTGCGTCGCCCTCGTCCTCCCTCACTTTCACACTTGACTCTGGGGCTTCTCGCTCCTTCTTTCGAGACCGCACCACCCTCACGCCGCTTGACCGGCCGGTTGCCGTCTCCCTGGCTGACCCCTCTGGGGGTCCTGTCCTCTCTCACTGTCCTCCCGTGTCCGGCTGCCCCTTCGGGCACCCTGTCTGGACTGTACCTTCCCTCGTTCTCTACGAACTTGGTGAGTAGTGCGGACCTGCAGGATGCGGGGGTTCACCAGTTTACTCCTACGAGTCAGCGGGTGACCCACTGCACGGACGCACGCACAGGCCGGCACCTGGCCACGTTCTCACGTCGGCCGGGTCGAGTCTCTACACCCTGACCACTGCGTCTCCTCTTGTCCCTGCGTCTGGTCAGGTAGCTGCGTCAGGTCAGGTGTTTGGTGCTGCGTCCCGGTCAGGTCCTGAGTCTGCCCCCTGTTCTTGTCGCCTCCTGTCTCACGAGACTCTCCTGTGGCACCACCGTCTTGGCCACCCCTCCTTGCCTCGTCTTCGGAGCATGGCTTCCCGTGTCCTTGTCTCTGGTCTTCCCCGGTCTCTCCCTCCCCTTCCCTCCGGGCCAGGACCTTCCTGTGTCCCCTGTGTCGAGGGTCGCCTCCGGGCTACTCCTCACTCCTCCCAGTTCCCCCCGACAGAGGCTCCTCTGTAGACGCTTCACATGGACGTGTGGGGCCCAGCCCCCGTCCGTGGGCAAGGTCACGAGCGCTACTTCCTGTTGTTGGTTGACGACTACTCGCGTTACACCACAGTCCTCCCCTTGCGCAGCAAGGGTGCTGTCACTGAGGTGCTGATCGACTGGATCCGCGAGGCTCGTCTCCAGCTCAGGAAGAGCTTTGGCTCGGACTTTCCTGTTCTGCGTCTGCACTCAGACAGAGGCGGAGAGTTCTCCTCTCGCCTTCTGCGAGACTACTGCCGTGCACGGGGGATCCGCCAGACCTTCACGCGTCCGGATTCTCCACAGCAAAATGGGATTGCTGAGCGCCGCATTGGCATGGTCATGGATGTCGCTCGTATGTCCATGATGCATGCGGCTGCCCCCCATTTTCTGTGGCCGTTTGCGGTGAGGTACGCGGCGCATCAGCTCAACCTTCACCCCAAGGTCTCTCGGCCCGCGATGTCCCCAGTCTTGCTGTGGACGGGGAAGGTTGGCGATGCGTCAGCGTTCCGTGTCTGGGGATCTCGGGCGTTTGTCCGCGACTTGTCTGCGGACAAGCTGTCCCCTCGTGCTGCTCCCTGTGTCTTCCTTGGCTTCCCCACTGACGCTCCAGGGTGGCAGTTTTACCACCCCTCCTCTCGTCGTGTTCTGTCCTCCCAGGACGTCACGTTCGACGAGTCAGTCCCCTTCTACCGCCTCTTCCCCTACCGCACTCCTTCCCTCCCCCCTCCGCCGGACTTCCTTGTGCCGGTTCCCCCCCCGGTAGACCCCCTCCCCCCTCAGGTTCCTGCCCCCTTAGGTGTGTCCCAGGTAGACGCAGTTGACCCGGTCGAGGTTACTGGTGACTCTGGTGCTGCTGCGGGTGCTGAGCCTGGGGGTGCTGACTCTGGGGGTGCTGTGCGCGGGGGTGCCGGGCCTGGAGGTGCTGCTACTGGGGGTGCTGAGCCTGGGGGTGCTGGGCCTGGGGGTGCTACTGCGGAGGGTGCTGAGCCTGGGGGTGCTGAGCTGGAGGGTGCTGTGCCTGGAGCTGCTGAGCCTGGGGGTGCTGAGTTGGGTGCTGCTGAGCCTGGGGGTGCTGAGTCTGGGGCTGCTGAGCCTGGGGGTGCTGGGTCTGGAGCTGCTGAGCCTGGGGTTTCTCCTGCTGCTGCGTCTCGACGGGAGCCCCTCTCTACACAGGAGCTGCGCAATGGATTGCTCGCCGCTGGAGACGTGCTGCTGGAGCTGGAGCTTCTTCGACCGTCAAGGGTGCTGGTGCTGCCGGTCCCGGAGCTGCTGGGCCTGCGGGTCCTCTTGGAGCTGGAGCTGCTGAGGGTGGTGGTGCTGAGACCACTGCTGTCTGTCCTCGCGGTGGTTCTGCTGCTGGTGCTGCTGGAGGTCCTGCCGCTGGAGGTGTTGGTGGCGCTGGTGCTGTCGCTGAGGGTGCTGGTGCTGTCCCTGCTGAGTCTGGAGCTGCCGCACGGCCTCGGCCGTACTTCGTTCCGCTCCTACAGCAAGTTCTTGGTCTTTCGCCTCTGGTAGAGTGTCCACAGCCTGTCCAGTCGCAGTCACTGCTGGAGCCTTCCTCTCCTCTGCCTGCTCCTTCACCTTACACTGGTCCTACTGGAGGTCTCGCTGAGCGTCGTGAGCCTGCGTCTTGTCCCGCGTCGCCTGTTCGTGCTGCTCGCGCTAGTGGTCGCGGTTCGCGTCAGCGTCCTCCTCCTGTCCCTGGCACGCACCGTATGTCTCTGCGTCCGTCCACTGCTCCTCTGCGTGCCCCTTTGCCTTCTCCTCCTGAGTCCTCTCTTCCTGCGCTTGCCGACCCTGAGTCGGACTCTCTTCGTGCTGCCAGTCCTACTGTCACGCGTCTGCTTGCTACTGTCGTCACTGACCCCTCGTTTGAGTCCACTGCTGCGTCTGCTCTTGTCGCTGAGCTCGTCGACTTTGCTGCTCGCTGTCGTCTAGACTACGCTGCTAGTCTTGTTGCTGAGTCTGCGTCTCTCTGTCCTCCGTCCGTCGGGGGTGAGTGTGATCTTGGCACGGACGTCCTTGAGGACAGGCAGGAGGAGTTACAGTGTCTGGCTGCTGCTTCACCTCATCTCGCGTCTGTACTGCTGGCTCCTGAGGGAGACCCGGATGCACTAGACATCCCGACTCCGCGCTCTTACGCGGAGGCTGTAGAGGGTCCCTACTCCTCTTAGTGGCAGGCAGCTATGGATGCAGAGATGGCTTCCTGGAAGTCCACAGGCACCTACGTTGACGCGGTTCCCCCTCCTGGGGCGAACATCGTCAGTGGCATGTGGATCTTCAGGGTGAAGCGGCCGCCGGGCTCTCCACCTGTCTTCAAGGCGCGGTACGTCGCTCGTGGCTTCAGTCAGCGGCAGGGAGTTGACTACTTTCAAACCTTCTCTCCCACCCCGAAGATGACCACTCTTTGGGTGCTGCTGCACATAGCCGCTCAGCGCGACTACGAGCTTCACTCTCTCGACTTCAGCACTGCGTTCCTGCAGGGTAGCCTGCACGAGGAGATCTGGCTGCGCCGTCCACCTGGCTTCACTGGGACTTTCCCTCCTGGCACCCAGTGGAGCCTCCGACGGCCAGTCTACGGTCTCCGCCAGGCACCGCGTGAGTGGCACGACACACTGAGGACTACGCTTGCGGCTCTTGGGTTTGCTCCGTCTACTGCTGACCCGTCGCTGTTTCTGCGCACCGACACTTCACTGCCGCCGTTCTACATCCTCGTGTACGTCGACGACCTGGTCTTTGCCACAGCGGACACTGCTGGACTCGCCTACGTGAAGTCCGAGCTGCTGAAGAGACACACGTGCACAGACCTGGGTGAACTGCGCAGCTACCTTGGCTTGCAGATCACTCGGGACAGGGCACGCCGCACCATCACCTTGACTCAGTCACACATGGTGCAGCAGATCCTTCAGCGCTTCGGCTTCACGTACTCCTCGCCTCAGGCCACTCCTCTGTCTACTCGCCACTCGCTCTCAGCTCTGCCTTCGGATGAGTCCGTAGAGTTGAGTGGCCCGTACCCAGAGCTTGTTGGCTGCCTCATGTACCTGATGACCTGCATTCGACCTGACCTTGCATACCCTCTGAGCATTCTTGCACGCTATGTTGCCCCTGGGAGACACCGACCAGAGCACATGGCTGCAGCGAAGAGGGTATTGCGCTACCTGTGCAGTACGTCGGGCATGGGGCTAGTGCTTGGAGGGCGGAGTCCAGTGGTCCTTACAGGCCACGTGGACGCTTCTTGGGCTGACGACCAGGCTACGTAGCGGTCGTCACAAGGTTACACCTTCAGTCTTGGTTCCGGCTCTGTCTCGTGGCGGTCTACTCGGTCGTCTTCGGTTCTCGGCTCCAGTTGTGAGGCTGAGATCTACGCCGGGGCCATGGCTGCACAGGAGCTTCGCTGGCTCACCTACCTGCTGACTGACCTTGGAGAGCAGCCTCGTTCTCCTCCAGTGCTGTACGTAGACAACAAGGCCATGCTGGCCTTGTGTCGAGAGCAGCGCTTGGAGCACAGAACGAAGCACATTGCTCTCCGCTACTTCCTTGCTCGTGAGCTGCAGCAGCGTGGTCAGTTGCGACTTGCGTACGTGGCCTCTGAGGCCAACACTGCTGATGTGTTCACTAAGGCACTCGCGCCTTGTGACCATCAGCGCTTTTGCACCCAGCTGGGTCTTGTGCCTGTCTTGCCTCACTTGCTCTCCCCTTGACTTTACTTGTACTGTGACATACATATATATACCTGCTCCTGCTTGTCTAGTTTTATATATGTGCCTGTACTCCTGCATGTGAACTGGCCTCTGGCCCTGCTCTTGTGCTCGGACTGTGTGGTGACTTTGTGATCCACCCTGAGCTTGCTTTGCTTTGCTTTGCGTGACTGGTCTTGTGACCCCTTGTTCTTGTGGAAACAAAGAACGAGAATGAAATGACTATGAACGAAGTGAGTACAAATAGGAAACCCTAATTGGGTTGTACCCCCTATGGGATACCCCACTATAGCCTACACAAATAAGTAAGCTATATGTTCTGACACACCCCCATAGGCAAAGTGGGGGAGAACAAGGGGTCACAAGACCAGTCAAGCAAAGCAAAGCAAAGCTCAGGGTGGATCACAAAGTCACCACGCATTCCGAGCACAAGTTCAAAGGCCACAAGGCCAGTTCACATGCAAGATCATATATAGAGATATACAAGAGCAAGAGTATATATATATGTGAAGGTACAAGCAAGGTCAAGAGGAGAGCAAGTGAGGCAAGACAGGCACAAGACCCAACTGCGTGCAGCAACGCTGATGATCACAAGGCGCAAGTGCCTTGGTGAAGACATCAGCAGTGTTGGCCTCAGAGGCCACGTACGCAAGTCGCAGCTGTCCACGCTGCTGTAGCTCACGAGCAAGAAAGTAGCGAAGAGCAATGTGCTTCGTTCTGTGCTCCAGTCGCTGCTCTCGACACAAGGCCAGCATGGCCTTGTTGTCTACGTACAGGACTGGAGGAGAACGAGGCTGCTCTCCAAGGTCGGTCAGCAGGTAGGTGAGCCAGCGTAACTCCTGTGCAGCCATAGCCCCAGCGTAGATCTCAGCCTCACAACTGGAGCCGAGAACAGAAGACGAGCGGGTAGCCCGCCACGAGACAGAGTCGGAACCAAGGCTGAAGGTGTAACCCTGAGACGACCGCTGCGTAGCCTGGTCGTCAGCCCAAGAAGCGTCTGCGTGCCCAGTGAGGACCACTGGACTGCGCCCTCCAAGCACTAGTCCCATGCCCGACGTACTGCACAAGTAGCGCAACACCCTCTTCGCTGCAGCCATGTGCT
Organism: Closterium sp. NIES-65; assembly: GCA_948144175.1. Classification (NCBI taxonomy): domain Eukaryota; kingdom Viridiplantae; phylum Streptophyta; class Zygnematophyceae; order Desmidiales; family Closteriaceae; genus Closterium; species Closterium sp. NIES-65. The sequence goes on along the minus strand of CANXME010000298.1, from coordinate 243,640 downwards.
CTGGTCGGTGTCTCCCAGGAGCAACAAAGCGTGCGAGAATGCTAAGAGGGTATGCGAGGTCAGGTCGTGTGCAAGTCATCAGGTACATGAGGCAGCCAACAAGCTCTGCAAACGGGCCACTCGACTCTACGGACTCATCCGAAGGCAGAGCTGAGAGCGAGTGGCGAGTAGGCAGAGGAGTGGCCTGAGGCGAGGAGTACGTGAAGCCGAAGCGCTGAAGGACCTGCTGCACCATGTGTGACTGAGTCAGGGTAATGGTGCGGCGTGCTCTGTCCCGGGTGATCTGCAAGCCAAGGTAGCTGCGCAGTTCACCCAGGTCAGTGCACGTGTGTCTCTTCTGCAGCTCGGACTTCACGTAGGCGAGTCCAGCAGTGTCAGCTGTGGCAAAGACCAAGTCGTCGACGTACACGAGGATGTAGAACGGCGGCAGAGAGGTGTCGGTGCGCAGAAACAGCGACGGGTCGGCAGTGGAAGGAGCAAACCCAAGTGCCGCGAGCGTAGTCCTCAGTGTGTCGTGCCACTCACGTGGCGCCTGGCGGAGACCGTAGACTGGACGCCGGAGACTCCACTGGGTACCAGGAGGGAAAGACCCAGTGAAGCCAGGTGGGCGACGCAGCCAGATCTCCTCGTGCAGGCTGCCCTGCAAGAAAGCTGTGCTGAAGTCGAGAGAGTGCAGCTCGTAGTCACGGTGAGCAGCAACGTGTAGCAGAACCCGAAGAGTGGTCATCTTCGGGGTGGGGGAGAAGGTCTGAAAGTAGTCAACCCCCTGCCGCTGACTGAAGCCACGAGCCACGTAACGCGCCTTGAAGACAGGCGGAGAACCCGGCGGCCGCTTCACCCTGAAGATCCACATGCCACTGACGATGTTCGCCCCAGGAGGGGGAACAGCGTCAACGTAGGTGCCTGTGGACTTCCAGGAAGCCATCTCTGCATCCATAGCTGCCTGCCACTGAGAGGAGTAGGGACCCTCTATCGCCTCCGCGTAAGAGCGCGGAGTCGGGATGTCTGGTGCATCCGGGTCTCCCTCAGGGGCTAGCAGTACAGACGCGAGACGAGGTGAAGCGGCGGCCAGACACTGGAACTCCTCCTGCCTGTCCTCAAGGACGTCCGTGCCAAGGGCACACTCACCCCCGACGGACGGAGGACAGGCGGACTCAGACTCAGTGACAAGACGAGCAGCGTAGTCTAGACGACAGCGCGCAGCAAAGTCGACAAGCTCAGTGACAAGGGCAGACGCAGCAGACGACTCGAAGGAGGGGTCAGTGACAGCAGTAGCCAGGAGACGCGTGACAGTAGGACTGGCAGCACGAAGAGCGTCCGACTCCGGGTCGGCAAGAGCAGGAAGAGAGGAAGCAGGAGGAGAAGGCAAAGGGGCACGCAGAGGAGCAGTGGACGGACGCAGTGACATCCGGTGCGTGCCAGGGACAGGAGGAGGACGCTGACGCGACCCGCGACCACTAGCGCGCTCAGTACGAACAGGCGACACAGGACGAGACGCAGGCTCACGACGCTCAGTAAGACCTCCAGTCGGACCAGCGTAGGGAGAAGGAGCAGGCAAAGGGGAGGCAGGCTGTAGCTGTGGCTGTGACCGGACAGGCTGCGGACCCTCTAAGGGAGGAGGAGGAGGTGTAAGACCAAGAACCTGCTGCAGGAGCGGAACGAAGTACGGTCGGGGCCGCGCGGCGACGCTAGAAACAGCAGGAACAGCACCAGCAGCCCCGGCAGGAGCACCCACTCCAGCAGCACCACCAGCAGCACCACCAGAAGCTCCAGAACCTCCAGCCGCAGCACCAGGAGCACTGTCAGTCGGGCCGCCAACGGCAGGCTCAGCGCCAACACCCTCAGCAGGACCAGCTCCAGGAGAACTCTCAGACTCAGCAGCTCCAGCACCCACAGTACGAGCGCCGGCGGGGCGCGCAGCAGCAGTACCCTCTGCAGCCGAAGAACCACCAGCACCAGCAGCACGCCTCCAGCGCCCGGCAAACCACTCACGCAGCTCCTGTGGGGAGAGTGGCTCCCGGCGAGACGAAGCACCCCCAGGCACAGCACCTCCAGGCTCAGCACCCCTAGACACAGCACCCCCAGGCACGGCACCCCCAGGCTCAGCACCCCCAGGCCCAGCACCCCCAGGCACAGCACCCCCAGACTCGGCACCTCCAGGCTCAGCACCCCCAGGCACAGCACCCCCAGGCTCAGCACCCCCAGGCTCAGCACCCCCAGACTCGGCACCTCCAGGCTCAGCACCCCCAGACTCCGCACCCCCAGGCTCAGCTCCCGCAGCAGCACCAGAGTCACCAGTGACCTCGACAGGCTCGACCGCGTCTACCTGGGACACACCTGAAGGGGCAGGACCCTGAGGGGGGAGGGGGACTACCGGGGGGGGACCTGGTACCAAGAAGAGCGGGGGTGGGGGGAGGGACGGAGTGCGGTAGGGGAAGAGGCGGTAGTAGGGTACCGACTCGTCGAACGTGACGTCCTGGGAGGACAGAACACGTCGAGAGGTGGGGTGGTAAAACTGCCACCCAGGGGCGTCGGGGGGGAACCCCAGGAAGACGCAGGGAGAAGCACGAGGGGACAGCTTGTCCGCAGACAGGTCGCGAACAAACGCCCGAGATCCCCAGACCCGGAACGCCGACGCATCGCCAACCTTCCCCGTCCACAGCAGGGCTGGGGAGGTCTCCGGTCGAGAGACCCTGGGGTGGAGGTTGATCTGGTGCGCAGCGTACCTGACCGCAAACGGCCACAGAAAATGGGGAGCAGCCGCATGCATCATGGACGTACGAGCGACGTCCATGACCATGCCAATGCGGCGCTCAGCAATCCCATTCTGCTGCGGTGAGTCCGGAAGCGTGAAGGTCTGACGGATGCCTCGCGCACGACAGTAGGCACTCAGGAGGCCAGAGGAGAACTCTCCGCCTCTGTCCGAGTGCAGACGCAAAACAGGGAAGTCAGAGCCAAAGCTCCTCCGAAGCTGGAGACGAGCTGCGCGGATCCAGTCGATCAACACCGCAGTGACCTCACCCTTGCTGCGCAAGGGGAAGACTGTGGTGTAACGCGAGTAGTCGTCAACCACCAGCAGGAAGTAGCGCTCCTGACCCTGTCCACGGACGCGGGCTGGGCCCCACACATCCATGTGAAGCGTTTGCAACGGGGCCTCTGTCGGAGGAAACTGGGAGGAGTGAGGGGCAGCACGCTGGCGCCCCTCGACACAGGGGACACAGGTGGGGCCAGGGCCCGGAGGGAGGGGAGGGAGAGACCGGGGAAGACCAGACACAAGGACTCGCGAGGCCATGCCTCTGAGCCGAAGCAGAGAGGGGTGGCCAAGGCGGTGGTGCCAGAGGAGGGTCTCGTGAGACAGACGACGGCACGAGCAGGGGGCAGACTCAGGACCAGACCTGGACGCTGCAGCAAACACCTGACCTGACGAAGTGACCCTACCAGACTCAGCACCTGGAGGAGAAGCAGTGGTCAGAGTGTACAGGCTCGACCCTGGCCGACGTGTAAACGTAGCCAGGTGGCGACCTGTATCCGCCTCCGTGCAGTGGGTCACCCGCTGACGAGCAGGGGTGAACTGGTGGACACCCGCATCCTGGAGGTCAGCACCACTCACCAAGTTCGTCGAGAACGAGGGGAGGTAAAGACCAGTCAGGGTGCCAGAGGGGGCCGCCGGACACGGGAGGACAGTGGAGAAGCGAGACAGGACAGGCCCCCCAGAGGGGTCAGCCAGGGACACCGCAACCGGCCGACTCAGCGGCGTGAGAGTGGTGCGGTCCCGAAAGAAGGAGCGAGACGCTCCAGAGTCAAGGGTGAAGGTGTGAGAGGCCGAAGCCGACACAGTACCTGAGAGGGCAGACTCACCAGCACCTGAGAGCACAGACGCACTGGCACCTAGAGCAGCAGCCTCACTAGTACCTGACGCGGCAGTACCAATGCCCGGGTCGGGTGGGAAACACCGGTAACAGTCCTCCTCATCACTACCAATCGCAGCATACATAGCAGAGAGAATAGCATCAAAATCAAGATCATAAATAGCTACACCAGCCCTAGACAGCTCTCCCCAGCGGGGGATCTCAGCTGCCTCCGGAAACTGCTGACGCCAGGCGTCAGTCAGGCGGCCAAAGCAGCGGCGGGCAGTGTGGGCGCCTCCACACCTCTCCCCTGCACGGTCACCGGTGCGGAGAACGTAGGGGCAAGGACCAAGCGCACCACCACGCTGACGCTGCGAGTACCACTCACGGAGCTGCTGAGGGGCGGGGACGGTGCGAGAGCGCTGCTGCTGCTGTGGCTGCTGCTGCGGCTGCTGCTGCTGCTGCTGCTGGCGCTGACCACCCCCGGAGCTGCTCCGCTGGGACGAGCCACTCCGACCCCCGCCTCCACTGCCACCCCCGCCTCCACCGCCACCCCCGTCTCCACCTCCACCTTCCCAACCAGGACCGTCGCTCCCACCGCTCCCACCGCCTCCTCCGCTACCACCTCCGCCGCCACCTCCGCCTCCACCGCCGCCACCAGTACCTCCACTCCCGCCACCACCCCCACCCCCACCCCCACTCCCCCCGCCACCCCCACCGCCTCCTCCACCGCCCCCTCTAGTTCCACCCGCTCCCTTGCCCCCCTTGCCCTTGCCAGCGCGGCGTCTGCCGCTGGGGGCAGACGCCGCGCCGACCGACTCAAAACCAGTGAGGTCGGCCGCAGCGGCAGAGGCGACAGAGGGCAGCAGGGGGGAAGGACCACACCCCTCAAAGATGGGGGTGCGAGGGTCACCCCGAGAGGCCCCTACAGCGACAATACTCTTCTCAGCCGCTAGCAGGGACTCCTCAAGGAGGTCGACAGTGAGAGTGGTGGGACAGACAGAGAGAAACTGGTCCCTAACGACACGAAGGGACTCAGGGAGACGGGTGACGAGAAAGTAGAGAGTGATGTACATGGGAGGAGGGTTCGCAGCGCGGAACTCAGCAGGAAGGGCAGCGCGGTAGCGGGTGTCACTAGCACGGAGGTGGGTAACGAGGTCAGCGACAGTGGGAAAGGAAGCGAGGTCAGGGAAGAGAAACGGTAGCATGAGGCGGCTAAGGGTAGCGGAGGAAGGGGAGGAGTAGCGTGCAACTACAGCGTCGTACAAGGCCTGAGCGGTCTTGCACTGACTAAAGTGGGCACGCTCAGAGGAAGGGAGGTGGCGACGCACAGCAAGACGTGCAGCAGCATCGCGGGTCGCCCACTTGGAGCGAACGGCAGAGTCAGCATCAGCAGGTGGGGCAGGGACAGCGCCAGAGACAAAGTCAAAGAGAGAGACCTCATCTATCGCATCACACAGTAAGTACAGCTGCAGGTCTTCAATCCAGACGGCAAAGTCAATGGCCCTCCCCTCAGCGTCAAAGGTAAGAACATTGGGGGTGGCCATGACAGCAGCTGAAAATCTCACCGGGCTGGGAGAGGCGGGTAGGTCAGCAGCAGAGGAACAGCAGAACGGCTCCGCAGGCGGCTCGGGCGGCGCGGGCGGCTCGGGCGGCACGGGCGGCTCGGCGGCGGCTCGGGCGGCGGCTCGGTGGCGGCTCGGCGGCGACTCGGCGGCGGCTCGGCGGCGGCTCAGGCGGCGGCGGCTCGGCGGCGGCTCGGCTGCTGCTGGGCGGCGCGGGCGGCTCGGGCGTCACGGGCGGCTCGGCGGCGGCTCGGGCGGCACGGGCGGCTCGGCGGCGGCTCGGGCGGCGGCTCGGCGGCGGCTCGGCGGAAGCTCGGCGGCGGCTCGGCGGCGGCTCGGCGGCGGCTCGGCGGCGGCTCGGCGGTGGCTCAGGCGGCGGCGGCTGCTGCTGGGCGGATCGGCGGGGCCGCGTAGCAGAGTGGCGGCGGGGCCGCGACCGAAGAGAGCGGCGGGGCCGCGTAGCAGAGGGCGGCGGGGCCGCGTAGCAGAGGGCGGCGGGGCCGCGTAGCAGAGGGCGGCGGGGCCGCTACCGAAGAGAGCGGCGGGGCCGCGTAGCAGGGGGCGGCGGGGCCGCGTAGCAGAGGGCGGCGGGGCCGCGTAGCAGAGGGCGGCGGGGCCGCGATCGAAGGGCGGCGGGGCCGCGTAGCAGAGAGCGGCGGGGCCGCGTAGCAGAGAGCGGCGGGGCCGCGTAGCAGAGGGCGGCGGGGCCGCGTGGCAAAGGGCGGCGGGGCCGCGATCGAAGGGCGGCGGGGCCGCGTAGCAGAGGGCGGCGGGGCCGCGTAGCAGAGGGCGGCGGGGCCGCGTAGCAGAGGGCGGCGGGGCCGCGAGGCAGAGGGCGGCGGGGCCGCGTGGGGAAGGGCGGCGCAACGGTCCGCTAGGGGCGACACGACGGGTCGCTAAAAAAAACGCGCCTCGGGGCGCGGTTCGGTGGGCCCTAGAGGCAGTCCCTAGGAGGGAACCTGCTCTGATTCCATGTGGAAACAAAGAACGAGAATGAAATGACTATGAACGAAGTGAGTACAAATAGGAAACCCTAATTGGGTTGTACCCCCTATGGGATACCCCACTATAGCCTACACAAATAAGTAAGCTATATGTTCTGACAGTTCTCCCCCACTTTGCCTATGGGGGTGTGTCAGATTATTATAGCTGATGCATGTTTGTAGGCTATAGTGGGGTAGCACATATGGGGTACAGCTTTCTAGGGTTGTATTTGTACCCAACTCTGACTTAGTCATTCCCATTCCTGTTCACTTATTTCACAATACGTTCCTTCGCCAGCTTGTGACCTGCGACGCGCGCACCTCCGTACGTCTTACGAGGTAAGACCGACAGGTATAGTGAGGTCTCGCCGAAGTTGTATACGTCGCGGGGCTGGACAGAGAGGTACATCAAAAGTTGCAGCAACTGCTCCTAGCAAGTACGAAACGCGGCATGATCCTAGTCCGCGGCCTCCCTGATCGCGCTGCGGCACCGAATGCCGTTGCGGCGCATGGCACGGCGAACCCACCCGATGGAGCAGCGGAAGGTATCGGGTTGGTTCATGCCGCGAGCCATCATAGCGACGTGGTCGCGGATCGTCATCAGGGTGAGCGGAACACCCGCTGGGCCGGCCTTGCGGATCCAGCGTACCATCGCCTCCTCTAGCTGAGGGTATGAACCGCCACGCACCCGCACGGGGATGTCGTTGGACGAGCCGTCGGCCCAACGGTCGGCACCTTTGATCACACGCCCAATAGTGGAGCGGTCGGGACGGATCCCAAAACGGGTAAAACACCACCGCGCCAAGTCGACTTGGCGCATGCGGGGGTTGCTGACATGCTGGGCACAGATTGCACGCTTGATGTGCACTGGAACCTAGGATCGGCGGTGAAGGCGCTGCATTGTGAGCGGCTAAACTAATGAAAGTGAGTGAGTGCGTTGCTAACTTGCTTGCTTATTTATTGTTTGTTCCAAGTGCTGGGCTCACTCAATGTCGAGTGAATTTTGGCACATCAGGCCGCGTTGTTGTGCCTAAGATGCATCTGTGCGAGTGAATTTCGCCACATTGGTGCACCATTCGCTCTTTCCCGTATTGAATGTTTCCACATTCGTGTTTGTTATACGCACCAGTAACCAGCTCCAATGCAGTTGACGTGTGCATTATTTCTCTCTGCGGTTGTGAGTTGAGTTTGTATTGGACATAGGCAAGGTACACGTGGCGACTCAGCGGGAGGGTGTTTGTGTTTGGTGCACATTGAGCCGCATTGACGTGGCGTACAACATTTGGCGAAAATGTGCGCGACGTCAAAACTCTATCGGCCACATTGTTCGCGAATCCTGTCCCTAGCCTAAATACGGGAAAAACCTGGGCCAACCTTCGTTGTCACGAGGCACATGGTTAGTTTCTGTCGAGGGGCCACCCATTAGCAAGTGTCACAATGCGCTTGTCAGCAGGGTGCAACTGCTCAGGAAAAAAGAACACGTGGGCAGGGTTTCTAAAATGGGCAGGGCAAATTCGCGCGCAGAGGTTGGGCATCGTGTGTATATGGTACTGTATTCAATTTCATTCTCATGAAACAGCGCTAGCCCATTTACTCTCTCCCTTCTACAGAGAAAGAATTCCAAGTTCCAACCCTGACGCCCGAATCGCGATTCTTGCTGATTCTTCTTGGCCATGGATATCCAATTCACGCATCGCATTCTGTGGAGAATGAGTGCCAATGCCATTCAAAAACTTGACGCTATAGTACTCGGTTCTTGTTTCGCCAAAACACTCCTCCAGTTCGTCCGTTTTCGTCCATCCCAAAGCCAGCTTCTCCAGTCATAATTTTTGAGAGGCGTATTCTGTCACGTACCAGTCACCTCTCCCCCTCAAACCAAATGTCAGTGACAGCCGTGCAGGATATATTTAGGAAATTCATTGGATGGAAGACGGTAAAAGTTGATTGAAAGAGTTCAAATTGCGTTACACAGTGGTGTGAGATGTTCCTATCAAACATATAAGCTATAGCCTGTGTAGGCTGTAGTGGGGTAGACAATACGGGGTACAACATTTCTAGGTTTTCCTACTTGTACCCAACTCTTTCCTAGTTCATTCATTCCTCAATTCTCACATGGTATAGAGCAGGTTCCCTAGTGGGAACTTCCTAGGGCCCACCACTGAACATCGTTATTTTTTTACTGCCCTGAGATCGAGTCGCCCCTGACCGAGGCGCGCCCTGTGTGCTGCCCTCTCCTTAGCGACCCGTCGCGCCGCCCTTAGCGGCCCCCCCTCTCTCACGGCCCCTCGCGACCCCGTCGCCGCCCCCTAGCGGCCCGTCCCGCCGCCCTCAGCGGCCCCTCATTCACGGCCCCGTCGCTGCCCTATTGCGGCCCCGTCGCCGCCCTCTATGAAGAGAGAGAAGGGGTTTCACTAGCAGCATTTGGGATACATATAGCAAACCCTAACAGGGTTGTACTCGCTATAGAGCACCCCACTACAGGCTAGATAATTATAACATTCTGACACCCTCTTGCGGCCCCGTCCCCGCCCTATCGCGGCCCCCTCGCCTCCCTCTCACGGCCCCGTCACCGCCGTTCGCAGCCCCGCCGCCGCCCTTAGCAGCCGCATCGCCGCCCTGCAGCCGCCCCTCACGGCCTCGTCGCCGCCCTCTCGCGGCCGCGTCGCTGCCCTCTAGCGGCCCCCGGTGCCACCCTCTTGCGGCCTCGTCGCCGCCCTCTCGCGGCCCCGTCGCCCCCCCCCTCTTGCGACCCCTTCGCCGCCCTCTTCCGGCCCCGTCGCCGCCCTCTTCTGGCCCCGTCGCCGTCCCGGCCCCTTCACCACTGAGCTGTCGAGCAGCCGAGCCGCCGAGCAGCCGAGCTGCCCAGCAGCCGAGCCACCAAGCCGCCCAGCAGCCGAGCCGCCGAGGCCGCCGTCGAGCCGCCACTGCCGAGCCGCTGCCACCGCTGTTGCAACCCTGTTCCTCCCGGTGCGCCCTGGCCCTACCCACCCGGACTGGTGAGAGCCCTCCCTGCTAGACCACTGCTGTCATGGCTACCCCCATTGTCCTTACCTTTGATGCTGAGGGTCGTGCTGTTGACTTCGAGGTCTGGGTCGATGACCTGCAGCTTTTCTACAGTGCGACAGGGCAGACGGCCTCTCCCTGTTCGATCTCACCTCTGGTGCCTCTCCTGCCCCGCCTGCTGATGCTGACAGCACGGTTCGCTCACAATGGGCCACACGCGATGCTGCTGCCCGTCTTGGTGTGCGTCGCCACTTACCGACCGCTGAGCGTGCACAATTTAGTCAGTACAAGAGTGCTAAGACCTTGTACGACGGTGTAGTTGCACGCTACTCTTCCCCTACCATTGCTGCTCTTAGCCGCCTCAAACTGCCGTACCTGTTTCTTGACCTTGCCGCCTTTCCCAAAAGCGCTGACCTCATTATGCACCTTCGCACTAGTGACACCCGCTACCGCGCTGCGCTTCCTGCTAAGTTCTGCACCAAGAACCCCCCCCCCCCCCCCCCCCCCCCCCCATGTACATCACCCTCTACTACATAGCCACCCGGCTCCCTGACTCCCTTCACTCGGTCAAGGACCACTTCCTCTCTGTTTGCCCCACCACACTCACCGTTGACCTCCTCAAGGAGCGCCTCCTGGCAGCTGAGAAGAGTATAGTCGCTGTAGGAGCCTGTCGAGGTGACCCGCGTGCCCCTGTCTTTGAGGGGTGCTCCCCCTCCCCCCTTTTGCCCTCTGTTGCCTCTGCTGCTGCCGTCGACTTCGTTGGCACCGAGTCGGTCGGCGCTGCGTCTGCCCCTAGCGGGCGACGCCACACCAGCAAGGGCAAGGGGGGCAAGGGCGCTGGAGGGGCTGGCGGGGGCGGTGGAGGTGGAAGTGGTGGAGGCGGAGGGAGTGGGGGTGGTGATGGGAGTGGTGGCGGGGGTTGGGGCTTCGGTGGCGGCGGTGGCGGTGGAGGCGGCGGCGGCGGAGGTGGAGCTAGTCGGGGTGGCTCTGTGCAGCGGGGCGGCCTAGGTGGTGGTCAGCGCTAGCAGCAGCAGCGCACTCGTGAGACCCCGTCCCCCCAGCAACTTCGTGAGTGGTACGCTTGGCGTCAGCGAGGTGGGGGTACTGGTCCTTGTACCTACGTCCTCCATACCGGCGACCGCGCTGGTGAGCAGTGCGGGGGCTCGCACTCCACCCAGCGCTGCTTCGGCCACCTGACGGATGCTTGGCGTCACCAGTTCCCTGACGCCACTGAGATCCCTCACTTGGGAGAGCTGTCTAGGGCGGGGGTTGCTGTCTTTGATCTTGACTATGATGCTATTTTTGCTGCCATGTATGCTGTGTCTACTAGTGATGAGGGTGACTGTTACTTGTGTGTTCCGCCTAACCCGGGCATTGAGGCTGCTACTCTAGGTGCTGGTGAGGCTGCTGCTCTAGGTGCTAGTGCGTCTGCTGCCCCAGGTGCTGGTGAGTCTGCTCTCTCAGGTACCACGTCGGCTCAGGCCTTACACACCTTCACCCTTGACTCGGGTGCATCCCGCTCCTTCTTTCGAGTATCGAAACTAGAACGAGAATGATGAAGTTTAACTAGGGCCTAGGCTTAGGAGCCTAGGCCCAACTAGGATATCGAGTAGGTTGTTCCAAGGTGTGAGAGTCGAGAAAGTTGGGAAAATGGGGTTTCACTATAGGTTTCGAAGAACATATAGCAAAGGAAACAAAGAAGGTGCACCACCAAACAAGTTAATGATAACTACACTAACTACAGCTACAGGCAGTTACAATAATAAGTTCTGACACTCCCCCATAACTGCCTGCAGCAGGAGTTTGTGCAGAATACAACCTGCATGGGTACACAAGCAGAATAATAAATAAGCAACAGCAGGTACTTCAGGCGGGCTAACTCTGGCTGGTCACCCCCTCCATCTCCTCACCCTCCTCCTTCCCCTCCCCCACACTACTGCAGGAGCAGCAGAGAGGGGGGAAAGAGAGGAGAGGTGGAGGGACGGCTACTCGTTGCCTCACACCCGCCACCCCGGTGCCACTCCCCCTTCTCCCCCACACCCTCACACCCTCCCCCCCAGCGGCAGCTGCAGCAGTGGGAACGAAAGGAGGAGGAGGGGAAGGGAAGGAGACGACCCAACACTCCAACACCCGCCACCCCCATACCCTCCCCCCCACGGCTGCAGGGAGACAAAGGAGGAGGGGGTGGGCGGGAAGAAAGCCGCAGAGCGGCTACATTGTGTCGGCGCAGATAGGTCAGGGGCGCTTGCAGGGATAGCAGGTGCGGAGAGGCCCGTCGCGTGCCACGGGGCGCACGACGGGTAGGTTTAAGTTTAGGGCCCGGTCGTGTGCCTCGGGGCGCACGACGAGCAAGGCACCGTCGCGTGCCACGGGGCGCACGTCGGGCAGGTTTAGGGCACCGTCGCGTGCCACGGGGCGCGCGACGGGCAGAGAAGGAGTCACTCGCCAACCGGGGGCGGGACAAGACGAAAATCGCCATGCGCCCTAGGCGCGCGACCGGGAAAAATAGCAGTGGAAGCATATTGGCGGTCCCACAGGCCAGGACGTAAATCGCTCTGATAGCATATCGAAACTAGAACGAGAATGATGAAGTTTAACTAGGGCCTAGGCTTAGGAGCCTAGGCCCAACTATAATATCGAGTAGGTTGTTCCAAGGTGTGAGAGTCGAGAAAGTTGGAAAAATGGGGTTTCACTATAGGTTTCGAAGAACATATAGCAAAGGAAACTAAGAAGGTGCACCACCAAACAAGTTTATAATAACTACACTAACTACAGCTACAGGCAATTACAATAATAAGTTCTGACATCGAGACCGCACCACGCTTACGCCGCTTAGTCGGCAAGTTGCGGTCTCCCTGGCGGACCCCTCTGGGGGTCCTGTCCTTGCTCGCTTCTCCACTGTCTTACCGTGTCCGGCAGCCCCCTCTGGCACCCTGTCAGGTCTCTACCTCCCCTCGTTCTCTACGAACTTGGTGAGTGGTGCTGATCTACAGGATCGGGGGGTTGACCAGTTCACTCCTGCGAGTCAGCGGGTGACCCACTGTACGTGTACTCGAACGGGCCAACACTTGGCCACGTTTACCAGTCGGCCGGGGTCGAGCCTGTACACACTGACTACTGAGTCTCCTCCGGTTGCTAAGTCTGGTCAGGTAGCTGCATCGAGTTCGGTGTTTGCTGCAGCATCCAGGTCTGGTCCTGAGTCTGCTCCCTACTCGTGTCGTCTCCTATCCCACCAGACTCTCCTTTGGCACCACCGCCTTGGTCACCCCTCCCTACCTCGTCTCCGAGGCATGGCCTCCCGTGTCCTTGTCTCTGGTCTCCCATAGTCTCTCCCTTCCCTACCTCCGGTGCCTGCCCCTTCTTGCGTTCCCTGCGTCGAGGGGCGGCAGCGCGCCGCCCCTTACTCCTCCGAGTTTCCTCCGACAGAGGCTCCCCTGCAGACTCTTCACATGGACGTGTGGGACCCCGCCCACGTCCGTGGCCAGGGGCACGAGCGTTACTTCCTGTTGGTGGTTGACGACTACTCGCGTTACACCATGGTGTTCCCCTTGCGCAGCAAGGGTGACGTCACTAAGGTGTTGATCGACTGGATCCGTGCAGCTCGTCTCCAGTTCAGAGAGAGTTTCGGCTCGGACTTTCCTGTTCTGCGTCTTCACTCTGACAGAGGCGGGGAGTTTTCCTCTGCCTGTCTGGGAGCCTTCTGTCGTGCACAGGGCATCCGCCAGACGTTCACGCTTCCGGCCTCTCCACAGCAAAATGGGATTGCTGAGCGCCGCATTGGCATGGTCATGGACGTCGCTTCTACGTCCATGATCCATGCGGCTGTTCCCCATTTTGTGAGGCTGTTTGCGGTTCAGTACGCAGCGCATCAGCTCAACCTTCAGCCCTCAGTCTCCTTGTCAGAGACCTCCCCCACCTTGCGGTGGACGGGGAAGGTTGGCGATACGTCTGCGTTTCAGGACTAGGGATCTCGGGCGTTTGTCCGCGACTTGTCTGCGGACAAGCTGTCCCCTCGTGCTGTTGCCTACGTCTACCTTGGCTTCCCCCCTGACGCACCTGGTTGGCAATTTTACCACCCCAACTCGCGCCGTGTTCTGTCCTCCCAGGACGTCACCTTTGACGAGTCGGTACCTTACTACCGTCTCTTTCCCTACCGCACCGCGCCCCTCCCCCCGCCGCTGCTCTTCCTTGCGCCAGGTCCTCCCCCGGTAGACCCTCTCCCCCCTCAGGGTCCTGCCTTGTCAGGTGTGTCCCAGGTAGACGTAGTCGAGCCTGTCGAGGTAGCTGTTGACTCTGGTGCTGCTAGGGGTGCTGAGCCTGCGGGTGCCGGGTCTGGGGGTGCTGAGCCTGGGGGTGCTGAGCTTGGGGGTGCTGAGTCTGGGGGTGCTGAGCCTGGGGGTGCGGAGCTTGGGGGTGCTGAGCGTGGGGGTACGGGGCCTGGGGGTGCGGAGCCTGGGGGTGCTGGGTCTGCTCGTGTTGCCTCTGGCGGTGCTTCGTCGAGGCGGGAGCTACTCTCTCCATAGGAGCTGCGCGAGTGGTTTGCCCGGCGCTAAAGCCGTGCTGCTGGAGCTGGAGGTACTACTGTTGCTGCTGATCCTGGAGGTGCTCGTACTGGCGGTAGTGGAGCTGCTGGGACTGGGGGTGCTGCTTGGGCTGCTGGAGTTAGTCCTACTGGAGGTACTGCTGGAGCTGCTGGCGGTCCTGGAGCTGACGGTCCTGCTGGAGTTGGTGCTGCACAAGTAGCCTTGGTGAATATATCAGCAGTGTTGGCCTGAGTGGCCACGTCACGTAGACGAACTTGACCACGCTGCTGCAACTCTCGAGCCAGGAAGTAACGTAGAGCAATGTGCTTCGTTCTGTGCTCCAGTCTGTGCTCCTCACACAAGGCAATGGCAGCCTTGATGTCAACGTACAGCACTGGAGGAGAACGAGGCCGCTCTCCCAGGTCAGTCAGCAGGTAGGTGAGCCAGCAAAACTCCTGTGCAGCCATGGTTGTGGCGTAGATCTCAGCCTAACAACTGGAGCTGAGAACTGATGACGAGCGAGTAGAACGCCAAGAAACTGAACCAGAGCCAAGGCTGAAGTTGTAACCTTGTGACGACCGCTGAGTAGCCTAGTCATCAACCCAAGAAGCGTCTAAGTGCCCAGTGAGGACATCTGGGTTCTTCCCTCCAAGCACTAGCCCCATGCCCGATGTGATGCACAAGTAGCGCAGTACCCTCTTAGCGGCAGCCATGTGCTGAGGCCGGTGCCGACCAGGAGCCACATAGAGAGCAAGCACACCAAGAGGGTACGCGGGGTCAGGACGAGTGCAAGACATCAGGTACATGAGGCAGCCAACTAGCTCTGGGTAAGGACCACTCGGCTCTACGGACTCGTCCGAAGGTGGAGCTGAGAGCGAGTGACCTGTAGCCAGAGGAGTGGCCTGTGCTAAGGACAAGGTGAAGCCAAAGCGCTGAAGGACCTGCTGCACCATGTGTGACTGATTCAGTGTGATGGTGCGGCGTGCTCTGTCCCTGTTGATCTGCAAGCCAAGGTAGCTGCGCAGTTCACCCAGGTCTGTGCACGTGTGTCTCTTCTGCAGCTCCGACTCCACGTGGGTGAGAGCCTCAGTGTCAGCTGTGGCAAAGACCAAGTCGTTGACGTACAAGAAGATGTAGAACGGCGGCAGCGACGTGTCAGTGCGCAGAAACAGCGACGGGTCAGCAGTAGAAGGCGCGAACCCAAGAGCCGAAAGAGTAGTCCTCAGTGTGTCGTGCCACTCACGTGGCGCCTGGCGGAGACCGTAGACTGGCCGCCGGAGGCTCCACTCGGTACCTGTAGGAAACGACCCAGTGAAGCCAGGAGGGTGGCACAGCAAGATCTCGTGCAGGCTGCCCTGCAAGAAAGCTCTGCTGAAGTCAAGAGAGTGAAGCTCGTAGTCACGCTGAGCGGCAACGTGGAGTAGCACTCGAAGAGTGGTCATCTTTGGGGTGGGGGAGAAGTTCTGAAAGAAGTCTACTCCCTCTCGCTGACTGAAGCCTCGAGCAACGTAACCAGCCTTGAAGACAGGCGGAGAACCCGGCGGCCGCTTCACCCTGAAAATCCACATGCCACTGACGATGTTCGCCCCAGGAAGGGGAACCTCGTCGACGTAAGGGCCAATGGACTTCCAGGATGCCATCTCTGCGTCCATGGCTGACTGCCATTGAGAGGAGTACTCACCGACGATTGCCTCAGCGTAAGAGCGCGGGGTTGGGATGTCTGGAGTATCTGGGTCTCCCTCAGGGGCAAGTAGCATGGTTACGAGATGAGGCGTACGGGTTGCAAGACACTCAAGGTCTTCTTGTCTGTCCTCAAGGACGTCTGTGCCTAGAGCACACTCAACCCCGACGGACGGAGGACAGACAGAGTCAGAGTCGGCAACAAGACTGGCGGCGTAGTCTAGACGACAGTGAGCAGCAAAGTCGACAAGCTCAGCAACTAGGGCAGATGCAGCAGCAGACTCAAAGGAAGGGTCAGTGACAGTAGTGGCCAGGTGACGCATGACAGTAGGACTGGCAGCACGAACCCGGTCAGACTCCGGGTCAGCAAGGACAGGAAGAGAGGACGCAGGAGGAGACGGTAGAGGGACACGCAGTGGAGCAGTGGAAGGACGTAGAGTCAAATAGTGTGTGCCAGGGACTGGTGGAGGACGCTCACGCGGAGCACGGTGACCAAAGCGAGCAGCACGAATAGGCAACACAGGATGAGACTCAGGCAACATAGGATGAGACTCAGGCTCATGATGCTCTGTAAGACCGCCTGTCGGACCAGTGTAGGGAGAAGGACCAGGAAGTGGCGAGGCAGGCGGTAGCTGTGACTGCGACTGGACAGGCGGAGGACACTCTAAGGAGGGAGCAAGATGAGGAGGAGGCAGCTGACCAAAAACCTGCTGGAGGAGTGGAACGAAGAACGATCGTGGCCGTGCAATGCCCCTAGAACCGGTAGAGTCAGCACCAGAACCTCCTGCAGCAGCTCCAACTCCTGCAGCACCACCAGCAGCTCGAGTACCTCCAGTAGCACCAGCAGCTCCATTACCTCCAGTCCTAGCAGCTCCAGTACCACCAGTACAAGCACCTCCAGGACGAGTGGCTCCAGCACCTCCAGTGCCGACCCCAGGGTCAGCAGCAACACCACCTCCAGTAGGCACAGCGCCTTCATCTCCAGCTCTAATAGCACCACGGAGGCAGCGACAGTACCAAGAGTACCACTCACGCAGCTGCTGGGAAGAGAGAGCACCCCTAGGCGCAGTACCCCCAGGCTCAGGACCTCCAGACTCAGCACCCCCAGGGACAGCACCCCCAAGCTGAGCACCCGCAGTCTCTGCACCCCCAGGCTCAGCACCGCCAGACTCCGCACCCCCAGGCTCAGCACCCTTAGACTCTACACCCCCAGACCCAGCACCCCCAGTCTCAGTACCCCCAGACCTAGCACCACCAGGCTCAGCACGCTTAGGCTCAGCACGCTCAGTACCTTGCGGAGGACCAGAGTCGACAGCTACCTCGACAGGCTCAACCGGGTCTACCTGGGAAACACCTGAGGGAGCAGGACCTTGGGGAGGCAGGGGGTCTACCAAAGCAGCACCTGGCGTGAGGAAGAGCGGCGGGGGGGGAGCGGGGCAGTGCGGTAGGGGAAGAGACAGTAGAAGAGGACTGACTCGTCAAACGTGATGTCCTGAGAGGCGAAGACCCTGCGCGAGGTGGGGAGGTAAAACTGCCAGCCATGCGCGTCGAGGACAAAGCCAAGGAAGACACAGGGAGCAGGGGGGGCGGAGAGCTTGTCCGCAGACGTATCGCGGACAAAGGCACGAGATCCCCAGACCCGGAAAACAGACGCATCGCCAACCTCTCCTGTCCAACGCAGCGTCGGCGAGGTCTCCCGAACGGAGACACGGGGCCAGAGGTTGAGCTGATGCGCGGCGTACCGGACCGCAAACGGCCACAGAAAATGGGGGGCAGCTGCATGGACCAAGGAGGTACGAGCAACCTCCATGACCAAGCCAATGCGGCACTGAGCAACCCCATTCTGTTGAGGAGAGGTCTGAAGCGTGAACTTCTGGCGAATGCCCTCCCCGTGACAGAAGATCTCCAAGAGACCAGAGGAAAACTCACCACCTCTGCCAGAGTGAAGTCGCAGGACGAGAAGGTCCGTGCGAAAGCGCCTCACCAGCTGAAGACGGGTAGCGCGGATCCAAGGGATTAAAACAGCAGGGACCTCTCCCTTGGTGCGCAAGGGGAAGACCGTGGTGTAACGCGTGTAATCGTCAACTACCAGCACGAAGTAGCGCTCTCCTCCTTGTCCACGGACGCGGGCTGGGCCCCATACGTCCACGGACGCTCACGCGGAGCACGGCGACCAGAGCGAGCAGCACGAACATGCAACACAGGACGAGACTCAAGTGACACAGGACGAGACTCAGGCTCATGACGCTCTGTAAGACCGCCTGTCGGACCAGTGTAGGGAGAAGGACCAGGAAGTGGCGAGGCAGGCGGTAGCTGTGACTGCGACTGGACAGGCGGAGGACACTCTAAGGAGGGAGCAGGACAAGGAGGAGGCAGCTGACCAAGAACCTGCTGGAGGAGTGGAACGAAGAACGATCGCAGCCGTACAGTGCCCCTAGAATCAGTAGAGACAGCACTAGAACCTCTAGCAGCAGGTCCAGTGGTGAACACTCGCATCCTAGAGCGCGGAACCAGCCACCAAGTTCGTAGAGAACGAGGGGAGGTAAAGGCCCGGCGCAGTGCCGGATGGGACATCAGGACAAGGGAGGGCAGTGGTGGAGGTCGCAAAGGACCGGAACCCCGGAGGGGTCAGCCAGGGAGACAACAACCAGCCTAGGGAGCTGCTCTAGGGCAGTGCGGTCGCGAAAGAAACAGGGAGCAGCACCAGAGTCCAGTGTGAAGGTGTGCAGTGCCGCAGTAGATGCAGTACCAGAAAGTGCAGACTCACAAGTACCTAAAGTAGCAGACACACCTGCACCTAGAGCAGCAGCCTCACTAGGACCTGGGGCAGCAGACACAGTGGCACCTAGAGCGGCAGCCTCACTGGTCGCAATGCCTGGGTCTGGTGGCACACACAAGTAACAGTCACCCTCAACACTAATAGTCAATGCATACATGGCTCCTAGGATAACATCAAAGTCAAGTGCAAAGACATCAATGTTCTTTTTCAGCAGATCAGCCCAGTGGGGCAGCTCAGAGGCCTCAGGGAACTGTGCACGCTAGGCGTCGTTGAGACGGAAGAAGCAGCGCTGCGGCGTGTGGAACCTCCCACACGTGTGACCAGCGCGGTCACCTGTGCGTATGACATACGTGCAGGTACCCCCGGCGCGGCGGTCGGCTGCTCGGGTGCACGCTGCAAGGTGGTGCAGCGGGCGGCGGCTCG
This sequence comes from Closterium sp. NIES-65, assembly GCA_948144175.1. Lineage (NCBI taxonomy): Eukaryota > Viridiplantae > Streptophyta > Zygnematophyceae > Desmidiales > Closteriaceae > Closterium > Closterium sp. NIES-65. The sequence continues at coordinate 224,836 of CANXME010000298.1, read as the reverse complement.
GGTGGCTCGGCAGGAGAAGAGAGCGGCAGGGCCGCTACGGGAGGCGGCGGGGCCGCTCAAGCAGGGCGGCGGGGCCGCTAAGGAAGGGCGGCGGGGCCGCTAAGCAGGGCGGCGGGGCCGCGAAGGGCAGGGCGGCGGGGCCGCTGAAGCAGGGCGTGTCAGAATCCCAACCACTAGACCATTGGGATAAAAGGGCTTGTTTCAGTAGCGGGTCAGTGCGCCCATAACCCCCCAGGCGAACGCGCCTGTAACCCTCTCCAGGATCAATCGGGCATCCACAGTGCAGATCTACTAACACCCCCCCACACTGGGAGGCCCAGGACTAAGCACAGCGGCAATGGCCTACATGTGCATACACCGGGAATCGAACCCGAGACTGCTCTGATACCATGTCAGAATCCCAACCACTAGACCATTGGGATAAAAGGGCTTGTTTCAGTAGCGGGTCAGTGCGCCCATAACCCCCCAGGCGAACGCGCCTGTAACCCTCTCCAGGATCAATCGGGCATCCACAGTGCAGATCTACTGACAGGGCGGCGGGGCCGCTTAGTAGAGGGCTGCGGGGCCGCTTAGCAGAGGGCGGCGGGGCCGCTTAGCAAAGGGCGGCGGGGCCGCTTAGTAGAGGGCGGCGGGGCCGCAAAGGAAGGGCGGCGGGGCCGCTAAGGAAGGGCGGCGGGGCCGCGAAGTGCAGGGCGGCGGGGCCGCTGAAGCAAGGCGGCGGGGCCGCTTAGCAGAGGGCGGCGGGGCCGCGTGAGCAGGGCAGCGGGGCCGCGAAGGAAGGGCGGTGGGGCCGCGATAGCAGGGCGGTGGGGCCGCTGAAGTGGAGCGGCGGGGCCGCGAAGTGCAGGGCGGCGGGGCCGCTGTAGCAGGGCAGCGAGGGAAGGGCGACGGGGCCGCTTTAGCAGAGGGCGGCGGGGCCGCGTGAGCAGGGCTGCGGGGCCGCGAAGGAAGGGCGGCGGGGCCGCGAAGGAAGGGCGGCGGGGCCGCGATAGGAGGATGGCGGGGCCGCGAAGGAGGGGCGGCGAGGCCGCTAAGGAAGGGCGGCGGGGCCACGATTGCAGGGCGGCGGGGCCGCGAAGCGTAGGGCGGCAGGGCCGCTAGGGGAGAGAAGGCCGCTAGGGCGGCTCGGTGAGTGAATATCCCGAGGCGCGACTCGTGATGAGTGCGCTTCGGGCAGTACAAAAAATTGAAGTGGTGGGCCCTAGGCGCAGTTCCCACAGGGGAACCTGCTCGATACCATGTGAAGAATTGAACGAGAATGAAATCACTAAGTGAAAGTTGGGTACAAGTACAAACCCTAGAAAGCTGTACCCCATATGTGCGACCCCACTATAGCCTACAATAGCTATGTCATATATATCTGACATGCCCTGCGCCCGCGCCCAGCTAGACCCTAAATAAATTTGAAAAAAAAAAAAAAAAAATGCCATAGGTGCTTTTGCCCTAGGAGCTACTGCCTGCTGCTGCCTGCTACTGCCCTGCTGTGGCCGCGCGCCGTCCTGCTCTAGCCGCGTGCCGCCCTGCTCTTGCCGCGCGCCGCCCTGCTGTGGCCGCGCGCCGCCCTGCTCTAGCCGCGCGCCGCCCTGCTCTGGCCGCGCGTCGCCCTGGCTGCACGCCGCCCTGCTCTGGCCGCGCGCCCCCCCTGCAACTCTTACCGCTGCTCCTGCTACTCGTGCTACTGCCTTCACTCCGTACTGCCCTAGAGGTCGCACTCCTCCTAGCTTGCCCGCCATGACTTCTCTTTGTCGTGCCGGTGGGAGTGGTGACGGCGGTTGTGAGAGTACGACGACTTATGCTGGCTTTGCTAGCTTGCCCAGACTATCTATCTTGAACCTGTCTCACCTACCGTCCAAACTCCGGCCTCGCTTCTGTGGTCCTTTTCTCGTTGAGGCACAGGTGACACCAGTAACATTCCGCTTGCGCTTACCTCCTACGTGGAAGCTTCACAACGCTTTCCATTTTCAGCTACTGAAGCTCTACAAGGACCCCAACCAACAGTTCCAGGGATGGCAGCTACCGCCACCACCACCTGTTCTCATACAGGATGAACCCAATGTCAACAAACGAATGTAATCTAGGCGACGGGTGTAGCTAGTAGGCCTAGGCTTAGTAGCCTAGGCCAAGCGAGAGTCGAGAGAGTTTGTGCCAAGCGAGAGAGAGAATGGTTTGGTTCACTATAGGACCAAAGGTACATATAGCAAACAAATAGGTGCACCACCAAACAAACAATCAGATAACTACACTATAGTAACTAGAGCAAGCAGGATACATTAAACATAACTTTGACACACCCCCTTAGCCTGCTTGCAGTAATAACTAGTGCAGTCAACACCCCATGAAGGGGTAGAGCAGGCACGGTGGCAGACGGCAGAGGGGTACGTAAGGGGAGGTGGCGAGAGGGAGAGAGGGGAGGAGAGGAGATGAGAACACAGGAGGAGGTGAGTGAGGGATGAGGAGAGGAGGTGGGGGGGTGGCCGCGGCGTCCCCTCTTACTAACCCCCTTTTACGAAAGGGGGGTTGAGTGGGGGATGAGGAGAGGAGGTGGGGGGGTGGCTGCAGCGTCCCCTCTTACTAACCCCCACATCCCCACCCCCAATCTACCACCCTCCTTCAACCTCACCCCCCATTTCAGCCGCCCCCTGGAACCGCACCCCCTCCCTCCCTTCCTCCACACCCCTGCCCCACTCACAGTTGTCTCTGCCCTGTCCTTCACACGGCAGCCAGCCCTCCCACCCACCCGTCCCTGCTATCTACCCCCCACACTAGCAGCCGCGGGAGGGGAGAGGCAGGGCAGAGGGTGGTTCTGTGCTGGCGGGGTTCTCTAGTGATGGGGTTCTCTGCTGGCGGGGTTCTCTGCTGGCGGGGTTCTCTGTTGGCGGGGTTCTCTGCTGGCGGGGTTCTCTGCTGGCGGCGTTCTCTGCTGGCGGGGTTCTCTGCTGGTGGGGTTCTCTGCTGGCGGGGTTTCTATTGGCGGGGTTCTCGTGCTGGCGGCTGGCCCTGGAGCTGGTGCTGGTGCTGGCGGCTGGCCCTGGTGCTGGTGCCTGGTGCCGGGGCCTGGTGGCTGGCGCTGGTACTGGTGCCTGGTGCTGGCAGCTGGCGCTGGTGCTGGTGCCTGGTGCTGGCATGACGGCGCTGGTGTCAGTGCAGGTGCTAGCGGCTGGCGCTGGTGCCTGGTGCTGATGGGGCGCGACGGGTGGGACGAGCTGCAGACGGGCTACAGGCTGAGCGGGATCTGACGGTAGGAGGTGCGCAAGAGCTAGTGCGATCGCCGGTGCGCTGGCGGTGATCGCTGGTGTTCTGCCGCCACTCCCTTCCCCCTTTTCCTCTCTCTCCCCCACAGCATTCCGCCGCCACTCCCTTCCCACTTTCCCACTCCCCCCTACAGAGTTCCGCCACCATCCCTTCCCCTCCTTCCTCTCCCACCCACAGCAACCGTTGCTGCACACGCGAACAGTCGCGACGGGGTGGGTGACGGGCAGGGGGCCGGGGGAGTGCGACGCGCGGAGCGAGGCAACGGGAGGGAAGAAAACGGGACAGGGGGGGAAGGGCCGCGACGACTGCCATAGACACCGTCCCCTTCATTCGTGATGCCCCCCCCCCCCCCCTCCCCTTTCCCCACTCTCGCGCAAACTCGGCGGCAGGTGTAGGCGCGGGCAGAGGTGGTGACGGGGGGGAAACGCGACGGGCTGACGACGAGGGAAACGCGACAGGCTGGCGACGGGGGAAATGCGACGAGCTGGCAACGGGGGAAAATGCGACGGGCTGGCAACGGGCAGGCAACGAGGGAAAAAAAAACGACGGGTTGGCAACAAGGGAAACGCGGCCAGGTCGCCGCCGCACCCGTCGCAGCGAGCGCCGTGCCGCGAATGGGTGGGCCCATTAACTTAGGTCAGCATTTTAATCGCTCTATACCATGTCAACAAACGAACTTAATCTAGGCGACGGGTGTAGCTAGTAGGCCTAGGCTTAGTAGCCTAGGCCAAGCGGGAGTTGAGAGAGTATGTGCCAAGCGAGAGAGAGAATGGTTGGGTTCACTATAGGACCAAAGCTACATATAGCAAACAAACAGGTGCACCACCAAGCAAACAATAAGATAACTATACTATAGTAACTACAGCAAGCAGGCTATGTTAAACATAACTTTGACACCCGACTATGAAGTGGAGCGCGTTCTCACTCATCGGCGCCGCGGCGGCAAAACCCTCGAGTTCCTGATACGCTGGAAGGGATATGACCCCACGGAGGACAGTTAGGTTGCAAAAGCTGATATGGGCAACGCACGCCATGCTCTCCAGGACTATCTTGTCAAGCAGGGTGTATCTCACGCCACCCAGCTTTTAGGGGGGGACGTGTGAGAGTAGGACGGCTTATGCTAGCTTTGCTAGCTTGCCTAGACTTTCTTATGCTATAACTAGCTTGGGTTTTATGTATCATGCATAGATATGCTTGATTCCCTAGGTTAGGTGCATTCCTATATTTTATTATAGTTATTGTCAGAATGTTATTCTCTAGCTTGTAGTGGGGTACTCTATATAGAGTACAACCCATCTAGGGTTTGCTATATGTATCCTCATTGATGCTAGTGAACTCCTCCTCTTCTTTCATTCTCTCGTTCTAACTTTCACAGTTATAGCACTGAACGAGGTTACGTGTACCGAACTCAAGCCTATTCGGTTTCCACCGTATTGCTTTCTACCGAGTTAGGGAAGGTTCTGTTCGGGACGCTTTGCGACCCTCAGAGCATTCGCGTAACACCTGGGTAACTGGCCTTGTGTTGAGACTATATATAGCCTAGTGTTGTACCTAGGTGAATCATTCAATTCAAACTCTCTTTTCTGAGCTCATTCCTAGCACACTTGGTAATCAGAGCCTGTTTGTACGCTAAGTTTTTCGACCGCTAAAACATAGCCTTTAAAACCGCGGGGGCGACGACGGAAAGCGCCAATTTCGGGTACGTAAACCAGTTCCGCGCTATTTTTTAACGTCCCCCTCGAACCGGTTTTCGAACACTCCTCAGGTCTAAAGGCGAAAAAGTTGGAATTTCGACCGCCGGTTCGCTTCAAATCTTCACGGCCCTAGGAATTTCGCCCCAAAAGTTTGGAATTGGAAGCGTCAGATCGAATTTCTTCTCAACGGCCGAGATCGGAGGCGAATTTCATTTAAGGGAGAATTACGCGACCAACACAAACAGCGCTTGTCATTTTTACATTCGATTCGACTCGCGGTGAGTGGATCAGTGCCTAGAAATCAATTACTTTCATCGCACATCTTCTTGTAAATCGCCAAATGGAGGAAAATGGTGATCATTCCGTACAAAAAATTACGGAGTTACACATCGACGTGGACCAGACGCGAGCGACACTCCAGCAAATAGAGGAGCATCTCGCGAGCCAGTTGGCAGCCTCCACAGCAGCAGCGAATGCGGCACTGACAGTAGCAGCAGCAGCAGCGGCGGCGGCGATACCGACACTTCACCCAGCAGCAGCGGCAGCGGCTACAATGAATCTTGAGGTTGCACGTCTGAGGCTATCGGAGACGTTCAATTCGAATGCGACAGACACCGACGTTCGTCGATTCATTGCGACCCTCGAAATTTACTTCAAGGCCGTTGGCTATACGGCCTCGACATACGATGCAATGCGGATTCGGCTCATAGCGACACTGTTACGAGGCCCGACACTCGAGTAGATTTACAATAGCAACGAGGTCCGAGGCGAGGGGTCATGGACGCAGTTTCGGGCAGCTTTGATTCAACGTTTCGAACCAATCAACTCCAGCTACATGGCGTGGCAGCAGATTCATCAGCATAAACAGTTCGGCATTGTAACACAGTATATGCAGCAGATGGAGAGCCTCTTCAACCGAATTACCTGTCAGATTTATATGACATAGTTGCTGTAGGCTATAGTGGGGTAGCACATATGGGGTACAGGTTTTCTAGGGTTGTATTTGTACCCAATCTTTCCTTAGTCATTCATTCCTGTTTTCTTTACCTCACATGGTATAGAGCGGGTCCTACCTTAGGACCGTTTTTTTTAGGGCCCACCGAAGCGCGCCCCGAGGCGCGCCTTTTTTTTAGCGACCCCCTCGGGTCGCCTTTTCCCTCGCGGCCCCGCTGTCCCTCAGACGCGGCCCCGCCACCTCTCCTGATCGCGGCCCCGCCGCCTGTTTGACGCGGCCTCGCCGCCTACCCTGACGCGGCTCCGCCGCCTCCCCTGACGCGGCCTCGCCGCCTCCCCTGACGCGGCTCCGCCGCCTCTCCTGACGCGGCCCCGCCGCCTGTCTGACGCGGCCCCGCCGCCTCCCCTGACGCGGCCCTGCCGCCTCCCCTGACGCGGCTCCCCCGCCTCCCCTGACGCGGCACCGCCGCCTCCCCTGACGCGGCTCCCCCGCCTCCCCTGACGCGGCCCTGCCGCCTCCCCTGACGCGGCCCTGCCGCCTCTCCTGCCGGCCCGCCACTGCACCTGCCGGCCTGCCGCTGCACCTGCCGGCCCGCCACTGCACCCTACGGCCCGCCGCTGCACCTGCCGGCCCGCCACTGCACCTGCCGGCCTCGCCGCTGCACCTGCCGGCCTCGCTGCTGCACCTGCCGGCCCGCCGCTGCACCCTACGGCCCGCCACTGCACCCTACGGCCCGTCGCTGCACCTGCCGGCCCGCCACTGCACCTGCCAGCCCGCCTCTGCACCTGCCGGCCCGCCACTGCACCGGTCAACCCGCCGCTGCACCTGACGGCCCCGCCCCTGCATCTCCTGGCCGAGCCGCCTCAGCAGCCGAACCGCCCGTGAGCCGAGCCGCCCGACGCCGAGCCGCCCGGGACCCGAGCCGCCCTGCCGCCGAGCCGCCCCGGAGCCGAGCCGCCCTGCACCCGAGCCGCCCAGCCGCCGAGCAGCCCGGGAGCCGAGCCGCCCTGCGCCCGAGCCGCCCAGCAGCCGAGCGGCCCAGCACCCGAGCCGCCTTTCTGCATACCTACACGACCTGCCCTGCCTGGTGAGCACAGTCCCACTGACACTGCGAGCTCTTTCCCTGCTGCTAGCACTGCGTCGCTGTCGTCGCCATGGCTACCCCTAGTGTCCTAGCCTTTGACGCTGAGGGTCGCGCCATTGATTTTGAGGTCTGGTTAGACGACCTGCAGCTGTTCTTACAGTGCGACAGGGCTGACGACCTTTCTCTCTTTGATCTCACCTCTGGCGCCTCTCCTGCTCCTGCTGCTGATGCTGATCCCGCTATCCGCTCTAAGTGGGCCACCCGCGATGCTGCTGCACGTCTTGCTGTGCGTCGCCACCTCCCTACCTCTGAGCGTGCGCACTTCAGTCAGTACAAGAGTGCTCAGACCTTGTACGACGCTGTAGTTGCGCGCTACTCCTCCCCTGCCACTGCTGCACTGAGCCGTCTCATGCTTCCCTACCTCTTTCCTGACCTCTCTGCCTTTCCCAGTGTCGCTGACCTCATTACGCACCTCCGCACTAGTGACACTCGCTACCGCGCCGCCCTTCCTGCTGAGTTCTGCGCTAAGAACCCCCCCCCCATGTACATCGCTCTCTACTACGTAGTCGCGCGCCTCCCTGACTCCCTTCGAGTCGTCAGGGACCACTTTCTCGCAGTCTGTCCCACCACCCTCTCCGTCGACCTCCTCGAGAAGGCCCTCCTCGCAGCGGAGAAGAGCATCGTCACTGTAGGTGCCTCTCGTGGTGACCCTCGCACCCCCATCTTTGAGGGGTGCTCTCCTTCCCCCTTGCTGCCCTCTGTTGCCTCTGCTGCTGCTGCCGACCTGCTTGGTCTAGAGTCGGTCGGCGCGGCGTCTGCCCCTAGTGGGAGACGTCGCTCCAGCAAGGGCAAGGGGGGCAAGGGCGCGGGTGGAGCTGGAGGGGGCGGTGGCGGTGGCGGCGGTGGCGGCGGAGGGAGTGGGGGTGGCGGCGGGACTAGTGGCGGGGGTGGTGGTGGTGGTGGCAGCAGCGGCGGAGACGGTGGTGGTGGTGCCAGCGGTGGTGGTGGAGGCAGCGGCGGAGGTGGAGGCGGCGGAGGTGGAGGCGGTGGAGGCGGCAGCGGAGGAGGCAGTGGTGGTGGAGGGGGTGGATCTGGTCGGGGTGGTACCCAGCAGCGTAGCGGCGGTGGTGGTGGCGAGCGCTCGCAGCGGCAGCAGCAGCAGCGCTCTCGGGACATCCCTTCGCCTCAGCAGCTTCGTGAGTGGTACGCTGGGCGTCAGAGGGGTGGGGGTACTGGTCCCTGCACCTACGTTCTTCGTTCCGGCGACCGCGCGGGTGAGCAGTGTGGGGGTGCCCACGCGACCCAGCGCTGCTTTGGCCGCCTGACGGACGCCTGGCGTCAGCAGTTCCCTGGGGCTAGTGAGATCCCTCGCTGGGATGAGCTTCTCAGGGCTGGTGTAGCGATCTTTGATCTTGATTTTGATGCTATCCTTACTGCTATGTATGTTGTGGATTATAGTGAGGAGAATGAGGGTTACCGCTGTTTCCAGCCCGACCCGGGCATTGGTCCTGCTGCGCTAGGTGCTTGTGAGGCTGCTGCTCTAGGTGCCAGTGCGTCTGCGCTCTCAGGTACTGGTGAGACTGCGCTCTCAGGTACTGAGTCGTCCTCGTCCTCCCTCACTTTCACACTTGACTCCGGAGCTTCTCGCTCCTTCTTTCGAGACCGCACTACCCTTACGCCGCTTGGCCGGCCGGTTGCGGTCTCCCTTGCTGACCCCTCTGGGGGTCCTGTCCTGTCTCACTTCTCCACTGTCCTCCCGTGTCCGGCTGCCCCTTCGGGCACCCTGTCGGGTCTGTACCTTCCCTCGTTCTCTACGAACTTGGTGAGTGGAGCAGACCTGCAGGATGGGGGTGTTCACCAGTTCACTCCTGCGAGTCAGCGGGTGACCCACTGCACGGAGGCACGCACAGGCCGACACCTGGCCACGTTCTCGCGTCGGCCGGGGTCGAGTCTCTACACCCTGACCGTTGAGTCTCCTCCTGTCCCTGCGTCTGGTCAGGTGGCTGCGTCGGGTCAGGTACTTGCTGCTGCGTCCCGGTCAGGTCCTCAGTCTGCCCCCTGTTCTTGTCGCCTCCTGTCTCACGAGACTCTCCTGTGGCACCACCGTCTTGGCCACCCCTCCTTGCCCCGTCTTCGGAGCATGGCTTCCCGTGTCCTTGTCTCTGGTCTTCCCCAGTCTCTCCCTCCTCTCCCCTCCGGGCCAGGACCTTCCTGTGTCCCCTGTGTCGAGGGTCGCCTCCGGGCTACTCCTCACTCCTCCCACTTCCCCCCGACAGAGGCTCCCCTGCAGACGCTTCACATGGATGTGTGGGGCCCAGCCCCCGTCCGTGGGCAGGGTCACGAGCGCTACTTCCTGTTGGTGGTTGACGACTACTCGCGTTACACCACAGTCCTCCCCTTGCGCAGCAAGGGTGCGGTCACTGAGGTGCTGATCGAGTGGATCCGCGAGGCTCGTCTCCAGCTCAGGAAGAGCTTCGGCTCGGACTTTCCTGTTCTGCGTCTGCACTCTGACCGAGGCGGAGAGTTCTCTTCTCGCCTTCTGCGAGACTACTGTCGTGCACGGGGGATCCGCCAGACCTTCACGCTTCCGGACTCACCACAGCAAAATGGGATTGCTGAGCGCCGCATTGGCATGGTCATGGATGTCGCTCGTACGTCCATGATGCATGCGGCTGCCCCCCATTTTCTGTGGCCGTTTGCGGTGAGGTACGCGGCGCATCAGCTCAACCTTCACCCCCGGGTCTCTCGGCCTGCGATGTCCCCAGCCTTGCTGTGGACGGGGAAGGTTGGCGATGCGTCTGTGTTCCGTGTCTGGGGATCTCGGGCGTTTGTCCGCGACTTGTCTGCGGACAAGCTGTCCCCTCGCGCTGCTCCCTGTGTCTTCCTTGGCTTCCCCACTGACGCCCCAGGGTGGCAGTTTTACCACCCCTCCTCTCGTCGTGTTTTGTCCTCCCAGGACGTCACGTTCGACGAGTCAGTCCCCTTCTACCGTCTCTTCCCCTACCGCACTCCTTCCCTCCCCCCTCCCCCGGACTTCCTTGTGCCGGTTCCCCCCCCGGTAGACCCCCTCCCCCCTCAGGTTCCTGCCCCCTCAGGTGTGTCCCAGGTAGACGCCGTTGACCCGGTCGAGGTTACTGGTGACTCTGGTGCTGCTGCGGGTGCTGAGCCTGGGGGTGCTGACTCTGGGGGTGCTGTGCGCGGGGGTGCTGAGCCTGGGGGTGCTACTGCTGGGGGTGCTGGGCCTGAGGGTGCTACTGCGGAGGGTGCGGAGCCTGGGGGTGCTGAGCCAGGGGGTGCTGTGCCTGGAGGTGCTGGGTCTGGGGGTGCTGGGTCGGGAGCTGCTGAGCCTGGGGGTGCTGAGCTGGGAGCTGCTGCGCCTGGGGGTGCTGCGTCTGGAGCTGCAGAGCCTGGGGTTTCTCCTACTGCTGCGTCTCGCCGGGAGCCCCTCTCTCCACAGGAGCTGCGCGAGTGGTTCGCTCGCCGCTGGAGGCGTGCTGCTGAGTCTGGAGGTGCTGCTGGAGCTGGGGCTGGAGCTTCTTCGACCGTCGAGGGTGCGGGTGCTGCCGGTCCCGGAGCTGCTGGACCTGCGGGTCCTCCTGGAGCTGGAGCTGCTGAGGGCGTTGGTGCTGAGCCTACTGCTGTGGGTCCTGCCGCTGGAGGTGTGGGTGGCGCTGGTGGTGTCGCTGAGGGTGCTGGTGCTGTCCCTGCTGAGTCTGGAGCTGCCGCGCGGCCTCGGCCGTACTTCGTTCCGCTCGTGCAGCAGGTTCTTGGTCTTTCTCCTCCAGTAGAGGGTCCACCGCCTGTCCAGTCGCAGTCCCTGCTGGAGCCTTCCTCTCCACTGCCTGCTCCCTCTCCTTACACTGGTCCTACTGGAGGTCTTGCTGAGCGTCGTGAGCCTGCGTCTCGTCCCGCGTTGCCTGTTCGTTCTGCTCGCGCTAGTGGTCGCAGTTCGCGTCAGCGTCCTCCTCCTGTCCCTGGCACGCACCGGATGTCTTTACGTCCGTCCACTGCTCCTCTGCGTGCCCCTTTGCCTTCTCCTCCTGAGTCCTCTCTTCCTGCGCTTGCCGACCCTGAGCCGGACTCTCTTCGTGCTGCCAGTCCTACTGTCACGCGTCTGCTTGCTACTGTCGTCACTGACCCCTCTTTTGAGTCCACTGCTGCGTCTGCTCTAGTCGCTGAGCTCGTCGACTTTGCTGCTCGCTGTCGTCTCGACTACGCTGCTAGTCTTGTTGCTGAGTCTGCGTCTGTCTGTCCTCCGTCCGTCGGGGGTGAGTGTGCTCTTGGCACGGACGTCCTAGAGGACAGGCAGGAGGAGTTACAGTGTCTAGCGGCTGCTTCACCTCATCTCGCGTCTGTACTGCTTGCCCCTGAGGGAGACCCGGATGCACTAGACATCCCGACTCCGCGTTCTTACGCGGAGGCCGTAGAGGGTCCCTACTCCTCTTAGTGGCAGGCAGCTATGGATGCAGAGATGGCTTCATGGAAGTCCACAGGCACCTACGTTGACGCGGTTCCCCCTCCTGGGGCGAACATCGTCAGTGGCATGTGGATCTTCAGGGTGAAGCGGCCGCCGGGCTCTCCACCTGTCTTCAAGGCACGGTACGTTGCTCGTGGCTTCAGTCAGCGGCAGGGAGTTGACTACTTTCAGACCTTCTCTCCCACCCCGAAGATGACTACTCTTCGGGTGCTGCTGCACATAGCCGCTCAGCGCGACTACGAGCTTCACTCTCTCGACTTCAGCACTGCGTTCTTGCAGGGTAGCCTGCACGAGGAGATCTGGCTTCGCCGTCCACCTGGCTTCACTGGGACCTTCCCTCCTGGCACCCAGTGGAGCCTCCGACGGCCAGTCTACGGTCTCCGCCAGGCACCGCGTGAGTGGCACGACACACTGAGGACTACGCTTGCGGCTCTTGGGTTTGCTCCTTCTACTGCTGACCCGTCGCTGTTTCTTCGCACCGACACTTCCCTGCCGCCGTTCTACATCCTCGTGTACGTCGACGACTTGGTCTTTGCCACAGCGGACACTGCTGGACTCGCCTACGTGAAGTCCGAGCTGCTGAAGAGACACACGTGCACAGACCTGGGTGAACTGCGCAGCTACCTTGGCTTGCAGATCACTCGGGACAGAGCACGCCGCACCATTACCTTGACTCAGTCACACATGGTGCAGCAGGTCCTTCAGCGCTTCGGCTTCACGTACTCCTCGCCTCAGGCCACTCCTCTGCCTACTCGCCACTCACTCTCAGCTCTGCCTTCGGATGAGTCCGTAGAGTCGAGTGGTCCGTATGCAGAGCTTGTTGGCTGCCTCATGTACCTGATGACCTGCACACGACCTGACCTTGCATACCCTCTGAGCATTCTTGCACGCTATGTTGCTCCTGGGAGACACAGACCGGAGCACATGGCTGCAGCGAAGAGGGTATTGCGCTACCTGTGCAGTACGTCGGGCATGGGGCTAGTGCTTGGAGGGCGGAGTCCAGTGGTCCTTACCGGCCACGCGGACGCTTCTTGGGCTGACGACCAGGCTACGCAGCGGTCGTCACAGGGTTACACCTTCAGTCTTGGTTCCGGCTCTGTCTCGTGGCGGTCTACTCGCTCGTCTTCGGTTCTCGGCTCCAGTTGTGAGGCTGAGATCTACGCCGGGGCCATGGCTGCACAGGAGCTTCGCTGGCTCACCTACCTGCTGACTGACCTTGGAGAGCCGCCTCGTTCTCCTCCAGTGCTGTACGTAGACAACAAGGCCATGCTGGCCTTGTGTCGAGAGCAGCGCTTGGAGCACAGAACGAAGCACATTGCTCTCCGCTACTTCCTTGCTCGTGAGCTGCAGCAGCGTGGTCAGTTGCGACTTGCGTACGTGGCCTCTGAGGCCAACACTGCTGATGTGTTCACCAAGGCACTCGCGCCTTGTGACCATCAGCGCTTTTGCACCCAGCTGGGTCTTGTGCCTGTCTTGCCTCACTTGCTCTCCTCTTGACTTCACTTGTACTGTGACATATATATATGCCTGCTCTTGCTTGTCTAGTTTTATATATATGTCTGTACTCCTGCATGTGAACTGGCCTCTGGCCCTACTCTTGTGCTCGGACTGTGTGGTGACTTTGTGATCCACCCTGAGCTTGCTTTGCTTTGCTTGACTGGTCTTGTGACCCCTTGTTCTCCCCCACTTTGCCTATGGGGGTGTGTCAGATTTATATGACATAGTTGCTGTAGGCTATAGTGGGGTAGCACATATGGGGTACAGGTTTTCTAGGGTTGTATTTGTACCCAATCTTTCCTTAGTCATTCATTCCTGTTTTCTTTACTTCACATTACGGACCTGGCCGAAAGGAAAAAAATCCAAGCGTATACTGAGGGGCTAAAGATGGAAGTCAGCGGACAAGTGATTGCCGCGAACTACAACAACTACCGCGACATGGTTTTTGCAACAGAGGGATTCGATGCGTTGACTCAAGGTCAACCCGAGACACGACGCCACATGCCGAACCGATCATTTGTCACGGAGCGATCGGCACCACCCACGACCGCCAACCCGGTGGATATCAACAAGATCGACGCGACGCAGCGGCCGACAAAATTTGAGAAGTGCGGATTTTGCGGCGTAGCAGGACATCGACTCTTGGCGTGTTGGAAGATGAAAAAGGAACGAGCGGAGTTGCAGGGCAACAACAGTGCCGCACCCCCAAAGTCAAAAGACATGGCGACTTCGGAGCGGGCGAAAAAAGGACATGATGGCGCGAATTTAAAACATCACGACCGGTCCGCAACAGGGGAAATTGCCGAGATAAATGGAGGCTCCGCAAAGCAAGACTTTGCACCGACCGGGAAACTCCAGCCGAACACCCCCGAGAGTAAGAATATTTCCTCTCGAGGTATTCAAGCCTTTGAAAAAATCGAGGGAGATTTCAAGGCCAAGAAAAAGCCTTACAACATTATTCAGGTACCTGAGAAGTTGGGCAAACCACTACGGAGCGTTGAAAAGGGTCGTGCTTTCCAAGGAGTTAATGTTCTCTCCCCGCAGCACGATGTTAAGGCTCCCCATTGCCCACAGTTGAAGCCTACACAGCTGCAAAAGCTTAGGGGAAGGTTCCAGGTCCAGACGAAGTTGAATCGACCTCGGATAAATCCTTCTAACCCTTCTCAGTCAAAAACTGATTTCGAGTAAGCAGCTTCGAGTGCAGGACCTAGGGGAGATATATTCGACGTACCCTATGATCCTATAAGCGAGACCATCCACGGTTACTCGGAGCAGCAACAACCACTACTACTCGAGGTGATCTGCAACGGGCGACGCCTCCAGGCACTGGTGGATGTGGAAAGTAGAACGAGAATGAATGAACTATGAATGAAGTGAGTACATATAGGAAACCCTAGTTGGGTTGTACCCCTTATGGGATACCCCACTACAGCCTACACAATAGCATAAGCTATGTATATGTTCTGACAGTGGACAGCGGTGCGTCTCACTCGGTGTGCGACCGCGGGGCGTTGGAGAAAATTGGAAAATCTTCGGAGGAGACCAAGTTTACGACAACGATGGTGGACGGTACAAAACTTCCCATCCACGGCAAGCTGCATATAGGGGCACTGAGGTGGAAGCCGACATTGGCAATCACGAACATCAAAGGTTTAGATTTAATCTTGGGGCGAGATTTCCTGAAGCGGTTCAACCTCGAGATCGACTGGGTCAACAGGAAGGCGTGCATCTACAACAACGGGAAACGAGTGGAGCTACGAAGCTGGAAAGATACAGAGAATGTTCCTGAAACGAAAGTGTCCCGGTTCGATTAGACAGTGAACAAGAGTAACACGGGTTACTTAGCACTAGTTATGGCAGCAACCGAGGAGGAGAAGCCAAACACTGAGTTACCTGCAGGAGTGAAAGAGGTCTTGGAGCAGTACAAGGATATAATGCTCGACGACCTACCCGCAGGCGTACCTCCAGCACGCTTCCACGAGCACGAGATCGTGGAGGAACCAGGTGCAAAACCCATCCCCTGGGCACCATACCGACTGAGTCCAACTGAACTGACAGATATGAAGAAACAGATCGATTATTTACTGGACAGACAATTGATCCGCCCATCCACCGCTCCCTACGGTGCACCAGTTCTCTTCCCTCTAAAACCAGACGGCAGTTTACGGATGTGAATCGACTACCACGCACTGAACATACAGAAAGTTCAAAACAAATACCCCATACCGCGCATAGACGACCTACTAGACCAACTGCGTGGTGCAACAGTCTTTTCGAAGCTGGACCTATGGTCAGGTTACCGGCAGATCAAGATGGCGGACAACTCGATCCACAAGACAGTGTTCCGTACCAGATACAGCTCCTACAAATACTTGGTGATGTCGTTCGGACTCTGCAACGCATTAGCGACGTTTCAGGCAGAGATGAATCACATCCTACGGCCCTTGTTGGACCAGTGCGTAGTGGTGCACCTGGACGATATTCTCATCTACTCCAAGAACATGAAGGAGCACGTGGAGCATCTGCGGAAGGTGTTCAAGATCCTGCGGAAAAAAAAAAAAGTTATACGTGAAGCTGTCGAAGAGTGACATCGCAGGTGCAGTTTCTCGGGCACATGGTGAGTGCTGAGGGCGTACACGTGGACCCGCGGAAGATCGAAGCCGTCAAGAAGTGGAAAGTACCACAGAACGTGAAGGAGTTGCAACAGCTCCTAGGCTTTGCCAACTACTACAACAGGTTCGTGCGCTAGGATAGCACCGCCACTGATCGACCTACTGAAAAAGGATACGCCCTTCAAATGGGATACTCCTCATCAGCAAGCCATGGAGCAGCTACAAAAAGCACTGACCACAGCGCCAGTACTCATCCTACCGGATCCAGGCAAGGACTACGTGGTGGAAGCAGACGCTAGTGACCAAGCAGTCGGAGCAGTACTGATGCAAGATCACGGACGCGGTTTGCAACCCATCGCCTACCTCATTAAGTAGCTACACAGAGCAGAACTGAACTACCCCATCCATGATAAGGAAGCCTTAACGATAGTCATAGCCTTCAAGGCGTGGAGGTGTTACCTAGAGGGAGCCAAGACTACAGTCTCTACTGACCACTGCAGTCTCAAATACCTGAAGTGGTAGCCGACGCTCTCACGACGACAGGTGTGGTGGGTGGACTTCCTGGAAACTCACTTCTACTACGACATCGTCTACAAGCCTGGGATACACAACAAAGCAGCCGCGTTGAGCCACCCGGTCATGTAGCGGCATCCAGCTTGACGGGATGAGCCCTCTACTCAAGGGTCTATTCCAACATGGGTACTCCGTGGACGCAAGGATCGTTACAGCACACACTAAAAAGCTGTTACAGTGGGAGAAAGACTTAGCGGTAAGGAAGGGCACAGGAAAGATTTGGGTACCGAACTATGCCCCGCTCCGACAGATCCTACTGGAGGAGTTTCACGACGTACCATATGCGGGACATCTCGGGACCAAAAAGACGTTAGCAGGGATAGCAAGGCATTACAACTGGCCTAGGATGGCAGCAGACGTGCAATAGTTCGTCACCTCGTGTGACACGTGCCAGCGGATGAAGAGCAGCAAGCGGAGAAAAGTAGGGTTACTCCAGCCTCTACCCGCACCAGAGTAGCCACGGCAGGTCGTTAGCCTCGATTCATCACAGGACTTCCTTCGACCTCATGAGGGCATGATGCTATACTCGTGGTGATCGACAAGTTCTCTAAAATGGGGCACTTCATCATGACCAACGCCCCAACTACAAGTGAAGCAACTGCTCGCCTCTTCTTCGACTGCATCATCACCATCCACAGCATCCCCGCTACACTCATTTCAGACAGAGACCCCAAATTCACGAGTAAGTTCTAGAAGGAGCTCATGGGACTGCTGGGGACTAAGCTTGCGATGTCTTCAGCATACCACCCCCAGACTGACGGACAGACAGAGCGACTCAATCAGGTGGTTGAACAGTTATTGCGCACAGCTTGCAAGGACGACGTCCACCACTGGGACACACAGTTACCGACCCTAGAGTTCGCTTACAACAACGCGTCACATGCGACCACAGGGAAAACTCCTTTCTTCCTGTGTTATAGACGGGAACCACTCACACCACAGCAGCCAACCACACCAACACATGTCCAAGCCGCACATGACTTCGTCACCACTATGCAGCAGCTATGGGAGAAGACTCAGCGACGTCTCACCACGGTGCAGAACTCCCAGAAGCAGTATGCCGATCGCCAGCGGCGTGATCACTCAGTAGCAGTCGGAGATCAGGTGCTCCTTGACACGTGCAACTTGAACCTGTCTCACCTACCATCCAAGCTCCGGCCTCGCTTCTGTGGCCCTTTTCTCGTTGAGGCACAGGTGACACCGGTAACATTCCGCTTACGCTTACCTCCTACGTGGAAGCATCACAATGCTTTCCATGTTCAGCTACTGAAGCCCTACAAGGACCCCAACTAAGCAGTTCCAGGGACGGCAGCTACTGCCACCACCACCTGTTCTCATACAAGATGAACGCGAGTATGAAGTGGAGCATGTTCTCACTCATCGGCGCCGCGACGGCAAAACCCTCAAGTTCGTGATACGCTGGAAGGGATATGTCCTCACTAAGGACAGTTGGGTTGAAGCTGGTATGGGCAATGCACGCCGTGCTCTCTAGGACAATCTTGTCAAGCAGGGTGTATCTCACGCCACCCAGCTTTGAGGGGGGGACGTGTGAGATTACAACGGCTTAAGCTGGCTTTGCTAGCTTGCCTAGACTTTCTTATGCTATAAATAGCTTGGGTTTTATTTATCATGCATAGATATGCTTGATTTCCTAGGTTAGGTGCATTCCTATATTTTATCATAGTTATAGCACCGAACCAGGTTACGTGTACCGAACTCAAGCCTATTCGGTTTCCACCAAATTGCTTTCTAATGAGTTAGGGAAGGTTTTGTTCAGGTTGCTTCGCTACCCTCAGAACATTCGCGTAACATCTGGGTAACTGGCCTTGTGTCGAGACTAGATATAGCCTCGTGTTGTACCCAGGTGAATCATTCAATTCAAACCCTCTTTTCTAAGCTCGATCCTAGATCCTCACAGCGATGGTGGCAGCAGTGGGAGTGGTGGTGGCCATAGTACGAGAATTAGAACGAGAATGAATGAACTATGAAACAATTGGGTACAAGTACTAACCCTAATTGGGTTGCACCCCTTATGGGCTACCCCACTACAGCCTACACAGATGTATAAGCTATATGTTCTGACACGTAGTAGCAGTCACTGTGACGCTGTTTGGTGCGGAGTGTCTGGCGGTGGCCAGATGCAGCTACGGCGGCGTCCGACCCTTATGCCTCGGCAGCTTCGTGAGTGGCTTTACCAGAGTGGGCCGTCTCCGAGTCCGGGTCGCTGCCCGTACGTCATTCGCACAGGTCGTCGAGCTGGTGAGAACTGTGAGACACGTGGTCACGCACTGTCCCACTGCTTCACTTACTTCACTGACGCCTGGCGTACAGAGTTTGGCGACGAGGCTGAGATCCCCCCCTGGCTTGAGCTGCTTAAGTCGGGCGTTGTTGTCTTTGCTTTAGACTATGACGCCATCCTTACTGCCATGTCTGCTTTGCCTAGTGGTGCTGAGAGTGACGGTCACCTGTGTGTGCCGTACGACCCCGGTATAGAGCTTGATGCTCTAGGTGCTAGTGAGGCTGCTCCCTTAGGTGCTAGCGAGTCTGCTTCCTCAGGAACTGCGCGTGCTGAGGCCTTGCACACCTTCACGCTGGACTCAGGTGCCTCCCGCTGCTTCTTTCGTGGCAGTACTGCAATCACACCACTCCCTGCACCTGTTGCACTCTCTCTGGCTGACCCCTCAGGGGGGCCAGTTCTTGCACGGTCCACCACTATGCTTCCGTGCCCAGCAGTTTTGTCTGGCTCACTGACAAGCTTCCACCTCCCCTCGTTCTCTACGAACTTGGTGAGCAACGCAGTTCTCCAGGACCAGTGGGTTGACACCTTTACCCCTGGAGGACAGCGTTTGGCGATCTGTACGTGCTCCCGGACCGGCCGCCACCTGGCCACGTTTACCCATCGGCCAGGGTCGAGTCTTTACACACTGACAGATATGTCTCCTCTGAAAGCTGCTGTCGGTCAGGTGTTTGCGTCAGGCCTGGCAGCCTTCCCTTGTGA
The DNA here is from genome assembly GCA_948144175.1 of Closterium sp. NIES-65. Taxonomy (NCBI): domain Eukaryota; kingdom Viridiplantae; phylum Streptophyta; class Zygnematophyceae; order Desmidiales; family Closteriaceae; genus Closterium; species Closterium sp. NIES-65. The sequence goes on along the minus strand of CANXME010000298.1, from coordinate 205,694 downwards.
GTGTCGCTCCCTGTCTCACCAGACTCTTCTCTGGCACCACCGCCTGGGTCACCCCTTCTTGCCATGTCTCCGTGGCATGCACCGTCGCCTCCTTGTGTCTGGTCTTCCCAGGTCTCTCCCTCCCCTCCCTGCCTCGCCTGCGCTGCCCTGCCTTCCTTGCGTTGAGGAGCGGCAGCGTGCCGCTCCTCACTCCTCCTTGTTTCCCCCGACAGAGGCTCCTTTGCAGACCCTCCACCTGGAGGTGTGGGGCCCAGCCCGCATTCGTGGACAGGGCGGTGAGCGGTACTTTCTGCTGGTTGTCGACGACTACTCGCGGTACACCACAGTCTTCCCCTTGTGCACCAAGGGTGAGGTCCCTGCTGTCCTGATCCTTTGGATCCAAGCAGTTCGTCTCCAGCTCCGCCGCAGGTTCCGCTAGGGCCTTCCTGTCCTACGTCTGCACTCTGACAGAGGTGGTAAGTTCACCTCCGACCTCTTGCGGGCCTTCTGCCAGGGGGAGGGCATCGAGCAGACGTTCACACTTCCGGGCTCACCACAACAAAATGGGGTTGCTGAGCGCCGCATTGGCTTAGTCATGGAGGTTTCTTGTACCTCCTTGATTCATGCGTCGGCTCCCCATTTTCTGTGGCCGTTGGCGGTCCGGTACGTCGCACAGCAGCTCAACCTCTGGCCCCGAGTCTCCTTGCCGGAGACCTCGCCCACACTGCGTTGGACGGGGGAAGTTTGCGATCCGTCGCGTTTCTGGGTCTGGGGTGCTCGTGCCCTTGTCCGCGATACGTCCACGGACAAGCTCTCCTCCCGCACCATTCCTCGTGTCTTCCTTGGCTTTGTCCCTGACGCGCCTGGCTGGCAGTTGTACCACCCCACCTCGTGCCGTGTCTTCCCCTCTGAGGACGTCACCTTTGACGAGTCGTTTCCTTTCTACCGTCTCTTCCCCTACTGCACTGCCCCTCTCCCTCCCCCGTCGCTTTTCCTCGCTCCAGGTCCCCCTCCGGTATACCCCCTCCCCCCTCAGGGTCCTGCTCCTTCAAGTGTGTCTCAGGTAGACCCGCCCCCCTTGGCTGAGCCTGTGAGGATCTAGTTCAGGAAAGATGATTCTATTGAATGATTCACCTGGGTACAAGCCGAGGCTATATCTAGGCTCGACACAAAGGCAGTAACACGGGTGTTACTAGAAGGTTCCTCGGGTCACGAAGCAACCCGAACGGATCCTTCCCGAATTCGGTGGAAGGCAATTCGGTGGCAACCGAAAAGCCTAGAATTCGGTGCACTCAACCTAGTTCGATGCCTACAACTATGATAACTATAGTAAAGGCAACGAACCTAGGAAATCAAGCAAAAGCATGCAAGATAAAATAAAGCTAAGCTAGTAATAACAAAATAAAGACCAGGCAAGCTAGCAACGTGAGCATAAGCCGTCGTACTCTCACACGTCCCCTCCGAAAAGCTAGGTGGCATAAGAAACACCCTGATTGACAAGATAGTCCTTGAGAGCACGTCGTGCATTGCCCATATCAGCTTCTGCAACCCAACTTGTGAATGTTAGAATGAGAGAATGATTGAACAGTGAAAGAGTTGGATACAAGTACTCACCCTAATTGAGCAATACCCCTTATGGGCTACCCCACTACAGCCTACACAAATGTATAAGCTATAGTGTTCTGACACACCCCCATAGGCAAAGTGGGGGAGAACAAGTGGTCACAAGACAATTCAAGCAAAGCAAAGCAACCTCAGGGTGGATCACAAAGTCACCACACAGTCCGAGCACAAGAGTAAGGCCACGAGGACAGTTCACATGCAAAGTCATACATATAAAGGTAAACAAGCAAGTGCAGGTATAGAAGGAGTACATTACAGACAAGATCAAGAAGTGAGCAAGAGAGGCGGAGTAGGCACAAGACCTAGCAAAGTACAGAAGCGCTGATGATCACAAGGCGGAAGGGCCTTGGTGAAGATATCAGCAGAGTTGGCCTCAGAGGCCACGTAGGTGAGGCAGAGCTGATCACGCTGCTGCAGCTCATGAGCCAGGAAATAGCGGAGAGCAATGTGCTTCGTTCTGTGCTCCAGTCTGTGCTCCCGACACAAGGCCAGCATGGCCTTGTTGTCTACGTATAGAACTGGAGGAGAACGAGGCGGCTCTCCTAGGTCAGTCAGCAGGTAGGTGAGCCAGCGTAGCTCCTTTGCAGCCATGGCCCATGCGTAGATCTCAGCCTCACAGCTGGAGGTGAGAACAGAAGACGAGCGGGTAGACCGCCACAAAACAGAGCCGGAACCAAGGCTGAAGGTGTAACCCTGTGACGACCGCTGCAGAGCCTGGTCGTCAGCCCAAGAAGCGTCAGCGTGACCTGTGAGGACCACTCGGCGTCGCCCTCCAAGCACTAGTCCCATGCCCGACGCACTCCACATGTAACGCAACACCCTCTTCACAGTAGCCATGTGCTCTGGTCGGTGTCTCCCAGGAGCAACATAGTGTGCCAAGATGCTAAGAGGGTATGCAAGGTCAGGTCGTGTGCAGGTCATCAGGTACATGAGGCAGCCAACAAGCTCCGGGTACGAGCCACTCGACTCTACGGACTCATCCGAAGGCAAAGCTGAGAGCGAGTGGCGCGTAGACAGACGAGTGGCCTGAGGCGAGGAGTACGTGAAGTCGAAGCACTGAAGGACCTGCTGCACCATGTGTGACTGAGTCGGGGTAATGGTGCGCTGTGCTCTGTCCCGGGTGATCTGCAAGCCAAGGTAGCTGTGCAGTTTGCCCATGTCTGTGCACGTGTGTCTTTTCTGCAGCTCGAACTTCACGTGGGCGAGTTTAGCAGTGTAAGCAGTGGCAAAGACCAAGTCGTCGACGTACACGAGGATGTAGAACGGCGGCAAAGAGGTGTCGGTGCGCAGAAACAACGACGGGTTGGCTGTAGAGGGAGAAAACCCAAGAGCCGCAAGTGTAGTCCTCAGTGTGTCCTGCCACTCACGGGGTGCCTGGCGGAGACCGTAGACTGGCTGCCAGAGACTCCACTGGGTACCATGGGGAAACGACCCAGTGAAGCTAGGTGGGCGGCGCAGCCAAATCTCCTCGTGCAGGCTGCCCTACAGGAAAGCTGTGCTGAAGTCAAGAGAGTGAAGCTCGTAGTCGCGCTGAGCGGCTATGTGTTGCAGCACCCGAAGAGTGATCATCTTCGGGGTGGGAGAGAAGGTCTGAAAGTAGTCAACTCCATGCCGCTGACTGAAGCCTCGAGCCACGTAACGCGCCTTGAAGACAGGCGGAGAGCCCGGCGCCCGCTTCACCCTGAAAATCCACATGCCACTGACGATGTTTACCCCAGGTGGGGGAACCTCATTGACGTAGGTTCCTGTGGACTTTCAGGAAGCCATCTCTGCGTCCATGGCTAACTACCGTTGAGAGGAGTAGAGACCCTCGATCGCCTCAGCGTACGATCGAGGAGTCAGGATGTCTGGTGCATCCGGGTCTCCCTCAGGGGCAATCAGCGTGGACACGAGATGGGGCAAAGCAGCAGCAAAGCACTGGAACTCCTCCTGCGTATCCTCAAGGACGTCCGTGCTAAGAGCACACTCACCCCCGACGGACGGAGGACAGACAGACTCAGACTCAGCAATGAGGCTGGCAGCGTAGTCTAGACGACAGCGAGCATCGAAGTCAACAAGCTCAGCAGGTAGGGCAAACGCAACAGTGGACTCAAAGGAAGGGTCAGTGAGAACAGTAGTAAGAAGGCGCGTGACCTAAGGACTAGAAGCACAAAGAGAGTCAGACTCCGGCTCAGCATGAGAACGAAGAGAGGACTTTGGAGGAGATGGCAACGGGACACGCAGAGGAGCAGTGGAAGGACGCAGCGCCATGTGGTGTGTGCCGGGGACCGCAGGAGGACGCGGACGCGCAGCACTACGACTAGTGCGAGCAACACGAACAGGCGATGCAGGACGAGACGCAAGCTCACGACGCTCAGCAAGACCTCCAGTAGTACCAGTATAGGGAGAAGGAGCACGTAGAGGGGTGGTGGGCGGTAACTGTGACTGCGAGTGGACAGGCTGTGGACGCTCTACGGAAGGAGCAGGACCAAGAGAGGGCGGGAGACCAAGAACCTGCTCCAGGAGCGGAACGAAGTATGGCCTCGGCCGCGCAGCGCCTCCAGAACCAGCAAGGACGGCACCAGTACCTCCACCGGCTGCACCAGCGCCAGCGGCACCTCCAGCTCCAACAGCGCCAACTCCAGCACCCTCAGAAGCACCAGCACCAGCAGCACCGCCAACGCCAACACCCCCAACAGCTCCAGCTCGAGCAGCACCAACTCTAGTAGGATTGTCAGGTCCAGCAGCCTCAGCAGCACCTCTAGAAGCACCAGCGCCAGTAGAAACACCAGCGCCAACACCCCCAGCAGCCCCAGCTCCATCAGCACTAGTACCACCAGCAGCTCCAGCAGGACCAACTCCAGTAGCCCGAGTAGCACCCCCAGTCTCAGCAGCACGTCTCCAGCGGCGGGCAAACCACTCGCGCAGCTCCTGTGGAGAGAGTGGCTCCCGCCTCCACGAAGCACCGCCGGCGGCCACACGAGCAGACCCAGCGCCCCCAGGCTTGGCACCCCCAGGCTCCACACCCCCAGACCCAGCACCCCTAGGCCCAGCACCCGCAGTCTCAGTACCCCCTGACTCCGCACCCCTTGACTCAGCACCCACAGTCTCAGCACCCCCAGACCCGGCACCTGCAGGCTCAGCACCTCTAGCAACACCAGAGTCAACAGCTACCTCGACAGGCTCGACTGCGTCTACCTGGGACACACCTGATGGGGTAGGACCCTGAGGGGGGAGGGGGTCTGCCGGGGGAGGACCTGGTGCAAGGAAGAGCGGCGGCGGGGGGAGAGGCGCAGTGCGGTAGGGGAAGAGACGGTAGTAAGGCACCGACTCGTCAAAGGTGACGTCCTGGGAGGACAGAACACGGCGCGAGGTAGGGTGGTAATATTGCCACCCAGGCGCATCAGGGGGGAAGCCAAGGAAGACGCAGGGAACTGCATGGGGGGACAGCTTGTCCGCAGACAAGTCGCGGACAAACGCCCGAGATCCCGAGACCTGAAACGCAGACGCATCGCCAACCTTCCCGGTCCACCTCAAGGCGGGGGAGGTCTCTGGCAAGGAGACCCGGGGCTCAAGGTTGAGCTGATGCGCGGCGTACTGAACCGCAAACAGCCACAGAAAATGGGGGGCAGCCGCATGCATCATGGACGTACGAGCTACGTCCATGACCATGCCAATGCGGTGCTCAGCAATCCCATTTTGCTGTGGAGAGGTTGGAAGCGTGAAGGTCTGGCGGATGCTCTGTGCACGATAGAAGGTTCCCAGACGGGCAGAGGAAAACTCCCCGCCTCTGTCCGAGTGCAGACGCAGAACATGAAAGTCCGAGCCAAAACTCTCTCTGAGCTGGAGACGAGCTGCGCAGATCCAGTTGATCAACACCTCAGTCACGTCACTAACACGAGTAGTCGTCAACCACCAGTAGGAAGTACCGCTCGCGCCCCTGCCCACTAACGCGGGCTGGGCCCCACACGTCCATGTAGAGAGTCTGCAGTGGAGCCTCTGTCGGAGGAAACTCGGAGGAGTGAGGGGCAGCGCGCTGCTGCCCCTCGACTCAGGGGACGCAGGTAGGGCCAGGCCTCGGAGGTAGGGGAGGGAGAGACCGAGGGAGACCAGAGACAAGGACACGGGAGGCCATGCCTCGGAGACGAGGCAAGGAGGGGTGACCAAGGCGGTGGTGCCAAAGGAGAGTCTGGTGGGACAGGAGACGACACGAGCAGGGAGTAGACTTAGGACCAGACCTGGACGCTGCAGCAAACACCTGACTCGACGCAGCTACCTGGGCAGACAGAGCAGCCGGAGGAGACTCAGTAGTAAGGGTGTACATGCTCGACCCTGGCCGACGGGTGAACGTGGCCAAGTGTCGGCCTATCCGAGCACACGTGCAGTGGGTCACTCGCTGACTCGCAGGAGTGAACTGGTCAACCCCCCTATCCTGTAGGTCCGCTCCACTCACCAAGTTCGTAGAGAACGAGGGGAGGTAGAGACCTGACAGGGTGCCAGAGGGGGCTGTCGGGCACGGTAAGACAGCGGAGAAGCTAGCAAGGACAGGACCCCCAATAGGGGTCTGCCAGGGAGACTGCAACTGGCCGAGTGAGCGGTGTAAAAGTGGTGCGGTCTCGAAAGAAGGAGCGGGACGCACCCGAGTCAAGGGTGAAGGTGTGGAAGGCCTGAGCTGACGTAGTAACTAAGAGAGCAGACTCACCAGCACGTGGGGCAGCAGACGCACTGGCACTTGGGGCAGCAGACTCACTGGCACCTGGGGCAGCAGACTCATTGTCACCTGGGGCAGCAGACGCACTGGCACCTGGGGCAGCAGACGTACTAGCTCCTAGAGTAGCAGCCTCACTAGCACCTAGAGCAGTGGCCTCAATGCTTGGGTCAGGCGGTACACACAGGTAACAGTCACCCGCAACACTAGTTGTCAGGTTATAATGCATGTCTAGTCTATAGTGGGGTACTCAAAAGTGATTATAACCCTTTGGGTTTGCTATTTGTATCCCTCCACTTTCTAGTTCAACCATTCTCCTTCCTAAACTCTCTCGACATTTTCCTTACACCCTACATCCTCGAACTTCAAGCTACAACTCGAACTTCACCAATTCTCCTAAGTGACTATGGCTCCTAATCCATTCTCGTTCTAGTTTCTTAACATGCGATCAGAGCTTAAAGCTCCTGGCCTATGGGCCCATTTGCTTCCGCTGCCCTACTGTATGTCGCGCGCTGCGTGGCGCGCGACATTCTATTTTTCTTCCCGCCACACGCTCGGAACGCGTGGCGGTTTCCTGCCCGCCGTGCGCCCCGAGGAGCGCAGCGGGTTCCTACTTCGTCGCGGCGTCTTTGGGGCCCGCGCACTGGCCCTGACCGTTGCCTCGTCGCGGCGTTTTTGGGGCCCGCACACAGGCCCCTCCCGTCGCCTTGTCGTGGCACTTTCGGGGCCCGCGAGCCGACCCCTCCCGTTGCCTCGTCGCGGCGCCTTAGGGGCCTGCGCGCGGTCCCCTCCTGTCGCCCGTCGAGGCACTTTCGGGGGCCTGCGTGGCTCCCTAGCACGTCACCCGTCAGGGCACCCTGGGGGCTGCGCCCTTCCCCTCCCCTCCCTCCTAATTTCCGCTGCAACAGCAGCCCCTGGAGCAGCCGCCTCTGCAGCAGCAGCACCTGGAGCAGCTGCCCCAGCAGCAGCAGCCCCTGGAGCAGCCGCCCCAGCAGCACCAGCCCCTGGAGCAGCCGCCCCAGCAGTAGCATTCCCTTGAGCAGCCGCCCCAGCAGCAGCAGCCCCTGGAGCAGCCGCCCCAGCAGCACCAGCCCCAGCAGCAGCAGCCCCTGGAGCAGCCGCCCCAGCAGCAGCCGCCCCTGGTCCCTGCAGCAGCCACTCCTGGACCCGGTGTAGACGTGAGGGGTTGGGTGTGGGGGTGATGGTTATGGGGGTGTCGGTTGTGTGTGCCGTCCCCTCCTCCTCCTCCTCCTCCTCCTCCTCCTCCTCCTCCTCCTCCTCCTCCTCCTCCTCCTCCTCCTCCTCCTCCTCCTCCTCCTCCTCCTTCGTCTCCCACTGCTGCAGCTATCGCTGACGGGGGTGGATGCGTGGGAGTCTCGGGTCTAGGGTTTAAGGGGGTGCTGTGGGTGTAGGGCTAGGGTTTGAGCAGGGGGTGTGTGAGAGGGGCGTTGGGCAGCTGGGGGAGGTTGAGTGGAGGCAGCAGTCTTGTCATCAGCAGCACCAGCAGTCCGGAGGCTACAATCTCCGGTATTCGCCAGTCGCCTGTGGGTCAGTAGCTCGTCTGCCGCTACTTTTAGCCACTGAGCCAGTCACTCCTGTAGTCCGGGCCTTTACTTCGGTAGCCACTGAGCCAGCAGCTCGTCTGTGTGTCTGCAGCGTCGGCAGTCGCCTCTCATCTTCTCTCCCCCACAGTCTCTCCTCCTTCTCACTTGCCCTCTGTGATTACCTCTAGCCTTACTTACCTATTGTGAACTCTTGCTCTATGTCTACATGCTGTACTGATTATACCCCACTTTGACTATGGGGGTGTGTCATATTATAATGCATGTCTAGTCTGTAGTGGGGTACTAAAAAGTGAGTATAACCCTTTTGGGCTTGCTATTTGTATCCCTCCACTTTCTAGTTCAACCATTCTCCTTCCTAAGCTCTCTCGACATTTTCCTTACACCCAACATCCTAGTATCAACAGTATACATGGCAGCAAGAATAGCATCAAAATCAATATCAAAGATAACAACCCCTGCCCTAGACAGATCTCCCCAGCGAGGGATCTCTGACGCCTCAGGGAACTGGTGATGCCACGCGTCCGTCAGGCGACCGAAGCAGCGCTGGGTGGAGTGCGGGCCTCCACACTGCTCACGAGCTCGGTCGCCAGTATGGAGGATGTAAGTGCAGGGACCAATACCCCCACCGCGCTGACTTGCAGTGTACCACTCACGAAGCTGCTGAGGGGACAGGTCACAACACTCCGCTGCTGCTGGCGTGGACCACCAGCTGAGCCACTCCTCTGCGCAGAGTCGCGACCCGCTCCACCACCGCCGCCGCCGCCACCGTCGCCTCCGCCGCCTCCTCCACCTACGCCTCCTCTACCACCTCCGCCGCCTCCGCTCCCTCCGCCACCTCCACCGCCTCCGCCACCTCCACTGCTGCCGCCGCCGCCGCCACCCCCGGCACCACTCCCACCACCACCCCCACTCCCTCCACTGCCTCCACCACCACCTCCACCGCCCCCTCCTGCCCCTCCAGCGCCCTTGCCCCCCTTGCCCTTTCCGGGGCGGCGTCTTCCGCTCGGGGCAGACGCAGCGCCGACCGACTCGAGACCAACGAGGTCTGCTGCAGCAGCAGAGGCAATAGAGGGCAAGAGGGGGGAGGGAGAACACCCCTCAAAGAAGGGGGTGCGAAGGTCACCACAAGAGGCTCCTACAGTGACTATACTCTTCTCTGCCACTAGGAGGGCCTTCTCGAGGAGGTCAACGGTGAGAGTGGTGGGGCAAACTGAGAGGAAGTGGTCCCTGTCTACGCGGAGAGAGTCAGGGAGCCGGGTGACTATGTAGTAGAGGGTGATGTACATGGGGGGGGGGGGGGGGGGGGGGGGGGGGGGGGGGGGGGGGGGGGGTTCTTGGCGTAGAACTCAGCAGGAAGCGCAGCGCGGTAGCGAGTGTCACCAGTGTAGAGGTGCGTAATGAGGTCAGCAACAGTGGGGAAGGCAGCAAGGTCAGGGAAGAGGTACGGTAGCATGAGGCAGCTCAGTGCAGAAGTGGCAGGGGAAGAGTAGCGTGCAACCACAGCACCGTACAAGTTCTGAGAACTCTTGTACTAGCTAAGGTGCGCACGCTCAGTGGCCGGTAAGTGGCGGGGCACAGCAAGGCGAGCAGCAGCATCACGCGTGGCCCACTGTGAGCGAACAATGGCGTCAGCATCAGCAGGAGGGGCAGGAGAGGCACCAGAAGTGAGGTCAAATAGGGAGAGACCGTGTGCCCTATCGCACTGTAGGAAAAGCTGCATATCATCTACCCAGACCTCAAAGTCAACTGTCCGACCCTCAGCGTCAAAGGTGAGAACACTAGGGGAGGCCATAACAGCAGTAGGCAGGCAGTGAGTATAATGGGGCAGGGTAGTGCAGTGGCAGAGGCGCTGCTCTTACCAGGCAAGTGGGGCGGTCCCGGGCAGGCCGACAGGCGGCAGCGCCTCGGCTGCGGTGTGGCTCGGCGGCTCGGCGGGTTGGCTGCTGGGCGGCTCGGCGGTCGGGCGGCTCAGCTGCAGGGCTGCTCGGCTGTCGGGCGGCTCGGCTGCTTGGCGGCTCGGGGGCGGGTGAGCGGCGACCGGGCTGCGGAAGGGCGGCGACGAGGCCATGGAAGGGCGGCGACGGAGCTGCTGAAGGGGCGGCGACGGGCCGCTGAAAGGGGGGCGACGGGCCGCTGAAAGGGCGGCGACGGGCCGCTAAAAGAGGCGGCAACTGGGCCGCCGAAGGGCGGCGACGGGGCCGCTAAAGGGTGGCGACGGGGCCGCAGAAGGGCGGCAACAGGGCCGCTGAAAGGGTGCGTGGCAACGAGGCCGCTGAGAGGGCGGCGACGGGGCCGCTGAAAGGGCAGCGACGGGGCCGCGGAAGGGCGGGGACGGGGCCGCTAAAAGGGCGGCCAGCGACGGGGCCACTGAGAGGGCGACGAGGGGGCCGCGGAAGGGCGGCGACGGGGCCGCGGAAGGGCGGCGACGGGGCCGCTTGAGGGCGGCGACGGGGCCGCAGAAGGGCAGCGCCGGGGAGGCCGCGGAAGGGCCGCTACGGGGCCGCAGAAGGGCGGCGTCGGGGCTGCGGAAGGGCGACAACCGGGCCGCCTAAGGGCGGCGACGGGACCGCAGTAAGGGGCGGCGACGGGGCCGCTTAAAGGGCGGCGCGACGGGGTCACAAAGGCAGCGCGACGGGGCCGTGAGGGGCCGTAAGAGGGGCCGCTAGAGGCCGCGAGGGGGGAACGTCACAAGGCGATATATAAAGGATTTTATATAGGATTTTCCTTTGAGGAGACCCCCCCCCCAGGCCCTACGAAGTCAGACTTTTTTCTCTGATTTGCACAAAAAACTCTGATATTTCAGATTTTTTTTCCAATGTAATAAGTTAAAATCAGACTTTTTTGGGCCCAAACTCTGTAGTTTTCAGACTTTTTTTAAGGCTAACTCTGGTCCTTCAGAGTACAAACGCGTCCTTGACTGGTGATTCGGACTTACGGGTCACAACAGATTCGCAATGTCAACGCAAAATCTCCTTGACACAGCAAATCCGAGCCTTAGAGCACAAGATTTTCGCCCAATCATAGCAAAATCGCCCTGACACAACAGATTTGCGCTGTCATAGCACAACAATTTTCGATCAATCATAGAAAACTCGCCCTGACATTGCAGATTCGCTCTTTCGCACCACAAGATTCGCCCTGACACATATATTCGCCCTGTGAGAGCATGTTTTATTAGAAATCCCCTTAGTGTTGTGTGTTTCGGTAGCAGATGAATGAAACATTGATTACATTCCGATGAAACATTGAATACATTGTTTTTGAATGATCAGACTTTTTTTTTAGGACACTCTGAAACTTCAGCTTTTTTTTATACCAACTCTGAGATTTTCATACTAAAATTGTGTACTAGTCTGACGAATTAGACAGGCCAAAAACGAATCTGAGGGCCTGCCCCCCCCATTTATTTCCAGTGATTTTCATAATACCCAAGGGTGTTTTATCCGGGAGAATACGGTATACCTCTACAAGTGAAATGGTCTTGTGGCCCTTAGCTTGTGCTCCAATGTGTGGTGACGTTGTGATCCACCCCGAGCTTGCTTTGCTTTTCTTGACTAGTCTTGTGACCCCTTGCTCTCCCCCACTTTGCCTATGGGGGTGTATATGTTAGTTTTGTGTAGGCTATAGTGGGGTAGCATATATGGGGTACAACCCAAAGTTAGGGTTAGTACCAGGCCCTCAGATTCGTTTTTGGCCTGTCTGATTTGTCAGACTAGTACACAATTTTAGTATGAAAATCTCAGAGTTGGTATACAAAAAGGCTTAAATTTCAGAGTGTCCTAAAAAAAAAGTTTGATCATTCTAAAACAATGTATTTGATGTTTCATCGGAATGTAATCAATGTTTCACTCATCTGCTACGGAAACACACAACACTAAGGGGATTTCCGATAATACATGCTCTGACAGAGCGAATATATGTGTCAGGGCGAATCTTGTGGTGCGAAAGAGCGAATCTGCAATGTCAGGGCGAGTTTTCTGTGATTGGTCGAAAATTGTTGTGCTCTGTCAGCGCAAATCTGTTGTGTCAGGGCGATTTTGCTATGATTCAGCAAAAATCTTGTGCTGTAAGGCTCGGATTTGCTGTGTCAAGGCGATTTTGCGTTGACATTGCGAATTTGTTGTGACCCGTAAGTCCGAATCACCAGTCAAGGACGCGTTTGTACTCTGAATGATCAGAGTACACTTTCACAAAACTCTGAACTCTTAGAGTTAGCCTTAAAAAAGGTCTGAAAATTACAGAGTTTGGGCCCAAAAAGTCTGAGTTTAACAGAGCACACTGGAAAAAAAATCTGAAATTTCAGAGTTTTTGTGCAAATCAGAGAAAAAAGTCTGACTTCGTAGGGCCTGGTTAGTACTTGTACCCAAATTTTATTCTATGCCATCATTCCTGCTTGTTATCTTGACAGTTCAACCTGCTGCTAGGGCTGCTCGTGCCTAGCGGTCGATTGGTACTTCAATATTGTTGGGAACAAACAATCTTAAGCGCCTCTGTCGTGCCGAAACACCAAGGCACAAGCGAAGCAGAGCATATCGAGGCACCAGCGAGTCAACCTTCGGAGGTTGATGTAACCGCTGAAGGTTACGCGAAAGCCAAAGGTCAGCGACCTTTGACCTGACAAATGCAGCGCGACAGCAAGGACACACAATTGACTCGATATTGAGCAGTTGCCCGAGTCGCACTGTATCGAACCGCAACAGCAACAGTAAAGTAGTTATAACTATGTCTCTTCATATTCTCTGTATCCATATATAATCTTGTATCTCTTTGCTTTAAACAACTTACTTTGCCCTCACATACCAGCGCAAGGTGGTTCAAGGACTTCACTTAAACGCTTCCGCCATTACATGACTTTACTTAGACTTTAACCCTATCAAAGATCCTAAGGGGCACTCAGCCCAACATGGTATGAGAGCTGGTTATGGTTAAAATTATTTCTCCTCAACACCTAATACACCAAGAGACATGTCTACCAGAAAGGAGAGGAGCTCCTCCAACGGCTCTCCCGGTACTACTCCTACTCCACCTCCTGCCTCTGGCCTACAGACAGAGGAAGGCACAACAACGAGACCGGCAGCTGGGTCTACTGAAACACCTGCAAATCAAGGCGCGGGCTTTGATCCAAGCATGATGGAGAAGTTCTTCTCCTTCATGTCCTTCTACGAGCAGCATCAGCAAGGAGCACCTGCGCAATCGAACAACAGCAACAACAACAACAACGTGACGCCCATGAGTCTCGATGGCTCATCCTACGCACACGGGAATCAACAACAGCAGCCTACCTTCGCTCCGTACGGGCCTTGGCGTGGCTCCGTCAGCTTCATGCCACAACCACAACCTGCACCTGGACAAGAGAGAACGTTGGACGCACTACAAGTTCAGTCGCAGTTCGCGCACGTTCTAAAACTGCAAACGACAAAACCCTTCGATGGGAAGGATTTCTTCACCTCGTCATTCGAATTCGAGCTGATGATGAAAGGAGCGCAAATCCTTGGCTTCTTCGACGGGTCCCTGTCATACCCAACAAACGGCACACAGTATGAGAAGCAGCAGTACACCTATCAATCAATGATGGCGTACACGATACTACTGAGGAGCATCACTCCAAATCAACAAAAAAACAAACGGTCTTACCGAGGCTACGGCAACTCCGCGGAGCTCGCGTACAATCACTTGAAGACCCTGTATCAAGCAACAGACAGCGTAAACCAAAGTCGGTTAATGGTGCAGCTAACTACAATTGAAATGAAACCAGGCAAGAATAGAATGGCGTATATCAGTCGCTGCCGCGAGCTGCGCGACAAGCTTCTTCGATGTGGAGTATCGATTTCAGAGGACGCCTTCGTCACGGTTGTCATCGGCAGTCTTGGTCCTCACTGGCGCTCCACTCGCGCCATACTACGAGCCCATGGGAAAATCTCTGAAGTAGCACTTTGCGCCGAAATCCACGCCGAACAGCAAGACATGGACCTGCAAGAAGAACGACACAAGAGAAAGATGTCGGTGCCCGAATCCGCGTTTCACACTCAACGGCACTACAACAACAACAACAATCGACCGAAAATCATACCTCCGTTCTGCCACCTCTGCAAGACTTCAAGGCATCCTCGTACACACTGCCCAAATCGACAACGCCAACTTCGCCCTTCAAGCAGTTAAGTCGCCTCAACGCAAGCAAACCCGAAACTTCAGTGCTCGTCTCAACAACATCAACGAGACAACCTACGAAAGGAACAAGAAACATCGTCAGCTGCATGGCAAGGCTGAGTGACTCCTGCGCAACTGAGTCACCACCATATTACTCACCAGAAGAACAACTCGACAACAGCACGCCTCGCCGCGAGTCACTTCAACCAAACCCGACGTACGCCGCCATCGCCCAAAGCGAGCCGTCCGGGAAGGATACATGGTTCTTGGACAGTTGCTGCGGACAACATATGTGCTCTTCAGGACGTTTCGTTCAACGCGAGCACCAACTTCAACGAGAAGTCTTCATCACTGTCGCCAACAATCAGAATATGCACACATGACGACAAGGAGTAGTGCAACTTCAGTCACGAGAGACAAATGTCATACTGCAAATGTCCAAAGTCCTAATAGCAGAAGGACTTGGCTACAACTTACTGAGCGTCAGTTAGTTGATGGCGAAAGGCATACATCTAGAAGCCGACAGTACCACCCAGGAGTTCAAGCTGTACCACGGGAAGGGCGGCCTCTACATCGGAAAGGCGGTCCTGAAGAACAATGTCTTCGTCCTCGATTTCGTCCCAGCCCTGGGCACCGCAGACGGTGACGGGATCGTCACCTTCACATCTTGGACGCACCCGCCGGATCTCGACCCCGACTTCAGTCCGGAAGGCTTCTGGTATTCACATACCATTCTTGAAGCAGAACGAACACGTGTGTTAGTAACAATACAACATTCGGTAGCAGCACAGACAACATCGGCAGCAGTAGTGACAACATCGGCAGCAGCAGAGAAAACATCAGCAGCAGCAGTGACAACATCAGCAGCAGCAGAGACAACATCGGCAGCAGCAGTGACAACATCGGCAGCAGCAGAGACATCATCGGCAGCAGCAGTGACAACATCGGCAGCAGCAGAGACATCATCGGCAGTAGCAGGAACAACGACACCATTCCTCGTTGAAGAAGCACCACCAACACCCGCACAGCAACTGAATCCGACTCAACGGGAAGTCCATAGAACTACAAACTTCACCGCCAGCTTCTACTCCAACTCCGACGCGTATCGACGCTCACCCGGACACCGCGCCTCCGAAGACATCTGGCACGCACGCATGGGACACCCAAGCAACACGGTGTTAAACAACACCATAAGAGCAGGAGTTCTTGACAAGGACTCATTACTACTAATCAACGGACGAGAACTTCAACGAGCACGAGGAACGTGCTTCACCTGCCCTGAAGCCGACTTACCACATCGGCCATTCACTCCTCATCACAACCCGAGCGCACCCGCGTTCACACCACTCGAAAAGGTGTATAGCGATATCCTGTTCAATTGGGAACCAGGACAAGTCACATACAACTACACGATCACCTTCATCGACGCCCCCACCCGTTACGTCTGGCACCTAAACCTACCTAGCCGCGACATGGCACTCGCAGCCTTCGCTGCCTGGCTACCAGTAGCAGAGAGAGAGTCGGGCGTACAACTGAAAAGCTTCCAGTCAGACGGAGGGGGAGAATACACTTCTCAGCGATTCAAGCAGTATCTGGCGGAAAGGGGAATCATGCAGCTCCTCTCTCTTCCCTACGCCCATCAGCAGCAATGTGTAGCAGAAAGAATGAACAGGACTCTGCAGAACAGCATGCGCAAACTGTTACGTAGCATGCGGCTACCCAACCACCAGTGGCCTGCAGCAATGGACCACGCTGTCATGCTGCACAACTTGATGTCGTCGTCATCACTTCCTAACAACGCGTCACCGCACCTGTTATGGACAGGGAAACAGGGCAGCACAAAAATGTTACGAGTTTTCAGGTGCATGGTACAGTACCAACCCCCAGAAGCGCGAGCGGACCAATTTTCACAACGTGCACAGTGGGGACTACACCTCGGCATCGAAAAGAACTACAACGCGTGGAAAATCTTTGACGTCCAGTCTAAGGAAACAGTAGCAGCACGCGACGTCATTTTCTACGAACGGCTCACGCTCCAGACGTACCTTGCCAACTTGCAAGAGAATGAAGATCCCACAGGTGGTCTTCGTGGTGACCGAGCCTTCGCCTCAGCAGCGGACGAAGCAGACTGGGACGAGCAGAATGTGGACAACGCATCAGAAGGCCGGACCTCTCCCGTTTTGCTCTGTCAACGTTCCCATGGACGAAGACAACCCTCGCGAAAGCGCCAACGCCGAAATCTTCTACCACTTCGCTGACAACCGTTACGTAACACCTGCGACAGTCAACACCAACGAAGCAGAACGAATAGGAGCGAATTTCATACCCGATCCAGAAGCGGGAGATGAAGCAACTTATCCCGAGGACGCAACTCTTCCCCACTACTCACAGACTGGACTGCAGATTCTTGTCAGAATGTTATCCTATGTTCTAGCCTGTAGTGGGGTGCTCTATAGTGAGTACAACCCTTCTAGGGTTTGCTATTTGTATCCTCATTCCTGCTAGTTCAATCCTCTTCTTTCTTCTAATTTTGTCATGCTATCAGAGCATGTCGATCCCCTTGGATCGATCCTGTGGGTGGGCTTACCACCACCTAGCTTCCGCTGCTACCACTGCTACTACTATCAACTACCCTCTGAGCCGCACGCCCCGTTGCGTGCGGCATTTTTTTTCCCGCCGTGCGCCCCGAGGCGCGCGGCGGTTTTCTGCCCGCCTTGCGCCCCGAGGCGCGCGGCGGTTCTTTGCCCGCTGTGCACCCCGAGGCGCGCGGCGGGCTTCGGCCCCGTCGACCGGCGCGTCGCCCTCGGGAGGCGCCACGACGGGCGACGGGGACCCGGTCATCACCTCCCATCGCCCGTCGTGGCCTACGCGCGGCCCGTACAGGCAGCGCGCGGCCCGTACGGGCAGCGTGAGACCCGCGCGCGGCCCGTACCTGCGGCGCCAGGCCCGCGCACGGCTCGGGCCGCCTGCGCGCGGCTCGCGCGACCCTACCTGCGGCCCTGGCCCCGGCCCCGCCGCCCTACCTACGGCCCCGTCGTCCCGCCGCCCTACAGGCCCGACCCCGTCGCCCTACCTACGGCACGTGCACCCCCCCCCCCCCCCCCCCCCCTCCCCCTCTCCTCCCCCCCCCCCCCGGCCCCCTCAGGTCGCCACGACAGGCGACAGGAGGGGCGACCTAAGGGGTGGCGAGTAGGGGGTGGCAAGTATGGGGGTGGCAGTTGTGCATTCCTCCCTTTGCTCCTCCTCCTCCTTCGTCTCCCACTGCTGCAGCTGTCGCTGAGGGGGGTGGATGTGTGGGAGACTGGGGTTTAGGGTTTAAGGGGGGTGCGTGGGAGTGGAGCTAGGGGTGTAGCAGTGGGTGTGTATCAGGGGGGTGGGACTTTTTGCGGGAGGTTGAGCAAAGGCTGCCGTCTTGTCGTCCGCAGCACCTGTAGTCCGGGGCGTTGTCCCGGTAGCCCAGTGAGCTTGTCGCTGCGCCACTCGCCTGTGGGTCCGTAGCTCCTGCCGCTCGTCTTAGCTGCGGAGCCAGTTACTCCTGTAGTCCGGCCGCTTGGTCCGGTAGCCACTATGCTCGCCACTCCTGTTGCCCGTGTGTCTGCAGCTTCAGCCGCCG
This sequence comes from Closterium sp. NIES-65, assembly GCA_948144175.1. Classification (NCBI taxonomy): domain Eukaryota; kingdom Viridiplantae; phylum Streptophyta; class Zygnematophyceae; order Desmidiales; family Closteriaceae; genus Closterium; species Closterium sp. NIES-65. The sequence goes on along the minus strand of CANXME010000298.1, from coordinate 188,080 downwards.
CCTTCTTTCTCCTCTCCTCTCACTCTCTCTCCTCCTCCTCACTTGCCCGTTGTGACTACCACTAGCTTTGCTTGTAATTGTGAACTCTAAGCTATTGCTTCTTGAACTTGTGCTCAGAATGTGTGGTGACATTGTGATCCACCCTGAGCTTGTACTGCTTTGTCTGCTCTGCTGATTACACCCCACTTTGGCTATGGGGGTGTGTCTGAATGTTATCTTATGTTCTAGCCTGTAGTGGGGTGCTCTATAGCGAGTACAACCCTTCTAGGGTTTGCTATTTGTATCCTCATTCCTACTAGTTCAATCCTCTTCTTTCTTCTAATTTTGTCAATTCTCGGCCTCGTCACCGCAGTCCACGGCACCACTCTCCCTAAGGAGCCTGCAATGGTTCAGCAGGCTCTGGGGGGGGGAACACAGGGAAAAATGGCGTGAAGCCATGGACAGAGAGTTAAAGGCGCTGGAGGAACGTAACACCTGGAAAGTCGTCCCCATCAGCGTGGCAAGGAACAAGACCATTCTCACCGGGAAATGGGTCTTCCGCGTTAAAACAAAAGCTGACGGCACAATTGAGAAGTTCAAAGCACGCTGGGTTGTGCGTGGATTCGATCAGGAGCACGGACGGGACTTCACCAAGACATTCGCCCCAGTTAGCCGACATACCTCACTTCGAATCCTCCTCGTGATCGCCGCCATGAAGAAGAAGAAGCTACGGCAAATTGATGTCGCCAACGCGTTCCTCTACGCACCTGTCGACGCGGAAATCTTTGTCTAGCTCACACACTGTACCAACGAGGAACCTAACCAAGTCTGTGAACTACTGAAATCACTTTACGGGATCAAGCAAGCTCCGCGGCTATGGCAACAGTACCTACACGCTCGCCTCACTCGCATCGGATTCCGCCAACTACCTCACGACCAAGGAATGTACCGACTCACTAAAGACATCGACTACATTCTGCTGATCGTCTACGTAGACAGCCTACTCTACATCGGCTCTACTGATGACATCACCACATGGTTCGAAGGGGAGCTACAGAGGGACCTCACACTCACGGTCTCCTCTACCGTCACCCAGTACCTCGGCTTAAACATTCGGGAAGAAGAAGGCGCGATCTACCTCAACGCCGCTAAGTACGCCGACACCATCGCCAAACGCTTCGCGCTCACACCTACCACCATCTCTACGCCCTACCGCTACACGACAGGAAACCACAAGGAAGGACCCTCTCTACTCAAATCCGTCAGGATACGCGACTACCAGAGAAAGCTGGGCTGCCTTCTCTTCGCAACTGTTATCTGCCGCCCAGATCTATCCTACTGCGCAAGCCAGCTCGCCACCTACCTCAAAAGGCCTGAAGCAGAACACCTGCCAGAGCTCGACCGCGCTCTCCACTACTTCGTCAGTACCTCAACGATCGGCCTAACCTACTACAAGAACACAACTACACCGACTAAATTAATCGGCTACGTTGACGCTGATCACGTTGGCGACTCAAACAATAAGCGCTCCCGCACTGGCTATATCTACCGCCTCGAACCTATCGGACCGATCTCCTGGCAATCGAGTAGCAAGAATTAAATGCTCTCTCGTCAGCTGAAGCAGAATATATTGCACTCTGCTCAGCCACCAAGGAAGGACTCTATCTTCGCGAGCTGCTGGAAGAAGCGAAGTTAGCCGAGTTACCCAACTTCACTCTGTTCTGCGACAACCAATCTGCAATTCGCATCGCCAACAAAAGAAGATTCGCAAACAGAACGAAGCATATCACTCTGCGATATTTCTTCGTGAAAGACGAGATCGAGAAGGGGAAACTTGAACTATCCTACTGTCCCACGTCCAAGATGGCAGCTGACTACTGAGAAAGTACGAACGAGAAGTGAAATGACTATGAACGAAGTGAGTACAAATAGGAAACCCTAATTGGGTTGTACCCCCTATGGGATACCCCACTATAGCCTACAGAAACAAGTAAGCTATAAGTTCTGACACACCCCCATAGGCAAAGTGGGGGAGAACAAGGGGTCACAAGACCGGTCAAGCAAAGCAAAGCAAAGCTCAGGGTGGATCACAAAGTCACCACGCATTCCGAGCACAAGTTCAAAGGCCACAAGGCCAGTTCACATGCAAGATCATATATAGAGATATACAAGAGCAAGAGTATATATATGCGAAAGTACAAGCAAGGTCAAGAGGAGAGCAAGTGAGGCAAGACAGGCACAAGACCCAACTGCGTGCAGCAACGCTGATGATCACAAGGCGCAAGTGCCTTGGTGAAGACATCAGCAGTGTTGGCCTCAGAGGCCACGTACGCAAGTCGCAGCTGTCCACGCTGCTGTAGCTCACGAGCAAGAAAGTAGCGAAGAGCAATGTGCTTCGTTCTGTGCTCCAGTCGCTGCTCTCGACACAAGGCCAGCATGGCCTTGTTGTCTACGTACAGGACTGGAGGAGAACGAGGCTGCTCTCCAAGGTCGGTCAGCAGGTAGGTGAGCCAGCGTAACTCCTGTGCAGCCATAGCCCCAGCGTAGATCTCAGCCTCACAACTGGAGCCGAGAACAGAAGACGAGCGGGTAGCCCGCCACGAGACAGAGCCGGAACCAAGGCTGAAGGTGTAACCCTGTGACGACCGCTGCGTAGCCTGGTCGTCAGCCCAAGAAGCGTCTGCGTGCCCAGTGAGGACCACTGGACTGCGCCCTCCAAGCACTAGCCCCATGCCCGACGTACTGCACAAGTAGCGCAACACCCTCTTCGCTGCAGCCATGTGCTCTGGTCGGTGTCTCCCAGGAGCAACAAAGCGTGCGAGAATGCTAAGAGGGTATGCGAGGTCAGGTCGTGTGCAGGTCATCAGGTACATGAGGCAGCCAACAAGTTCTGCAAACGGGCCACTCGACTCTACGGACTCATCCGAAGGCAGAGCTGAGAGCGAGTGGCGAGTAGGCAGAGGAGTGGCCTGAGGCGAGGAGTACGTGAAGCCGAAGCGCTGAAGGACCTGCTGCACCATGTGTGACTGAGTCAGGGTAATGGTGCGGCGTGCTCTGTCCCGGGTGATCTGCAAGCCAAGGTAGCTGCGCAGTTCACCCAGGTCAGTGCACGTGTGTCTCTTCTGCAGCTCGGACTTCACGTAGGCGAGTCCAGCAGTGTCAGCTGTGGCAAAGACCAAGTCGTCGACGTACACGAGGATGTAGAACGGCGGCAGAGAGGTGTCGGTGCGCAGAAACAGCGACGGGTCGGCAGTGGAAGGAGCAAACCCAAGTGCCGCGAGCGTAGTCCTCAGTGTGTCGTGCCACTCACGTGGCGCCTGGCGGAGACCGTAGACTGGACGCCGGAGACTCCACTGGGTACCAGGAGGGAAAGACCCAGTGAAGCCAGGTGGGCGACGCAGCCAGATCTCCTCGTGCAGGCTGCCCTGCAAGAAAGCTGTGCTGAAGTCGAGAGAGTGCAGCTCGTAGTCACGGTGAGCAGCAACGTGTAGCAGAACCCGAAGAGTGGTCATCTTCGGGGTGGGGGAGAAGGTCTGAAAGTAGTCAACCCCCTGCCGCTGACTGAAGCCACGAGCCACGTAACGCGCCTTGAAGACAGGCGGAGAACCCGGCGGCCGCTTCACCCTGAAAATCCACATGCCACTGACGATGTTTGCCCCAGGAGGGGGAACAGCGTCAACGTAGGTGCCTGTGGACTTCCAGGAAGCCATCTCTGCATCCATAGCTGCCTGCCACTGAGAGGAGTAGGGACCCTCTATCGCCTCCGCGTAAGAGCGCGGAGTCGGGATGTCTGGTGCATCCGGGTCTCCCTCAGGGGCTAGCAGTACAGACGCGAGACGAGGTGAAGCGGCGGCCAGACACTGGAACTCCTCCTGCCTGTCCTCAAGGACGTCCGTGCCAAGGGCACACTCACCCCCGACGGACGGAGGACAGGCGGACTCAGACTCAGTGACAAGACGAGCAGCGTAGTCTAGACGACAGCGCGCAGCAAAGTCGACAAGCTCAGTGACAAGGGCAGACGCAGCAGACGACTCGAAGGAGGGGTCAGTGACAGCAGTAGCCAGGAGACGCGTGACAGTAGGACTGGCAGCACGAAGAGCGTCCGACTCCGGGTCGGCAAGAGCAGGAAGAGAGGAAGCAGGAGGAGAAGGCAAAGGGGCACGCAGAGGAGCAGTGGACGGACGCAGTGACATCCGGTGCGTGCCAGGGACAGGAGGAGGACGCTGACGCGACCCGCGACCACTAGCGCGCTCAGTACGAACAGGCGACACAGGACGAGACGCAGGCTCACGACGCTCAGTAAGACCTCCAGTCGGACCAGCGTAGGGAGAAGGAGCAGGCAAAGGGGAGGCAGGCTGTAGCTGTGGCTGTGACCGGACAGGCTGCGGACCCTCTAAGGGAGGAGGAGGAGGTGGAAGACCAAGAACCTGCTGCAGGAGCGGAACGAAGTACGGTCGGGGCCGCGCGGCGACGCTAGAAACAGCAGGAACAGCACCAGCAGCCCCGGCAGGAGCACCCACTCCAGCAGCACCTCCAGCAGCACCACCAGAAGCTCCAGAACCTCCAGCCGCAGCACCAGGAGCACTGTCAGTCGGGCCGCCAACGGCAGGCTCAGCGCCAACACCCTCAGCAGGACCAGCTCCAGGAGAACTCTCAGACTCAGCAGCTCCAGCACCCACAGTACGAGCACCGGCGGGGCGCGCAGCAGCAGTGCCCTCTGCAGCCGAAGAACCACCAGCACCAGCAGCACGCCTCCAGCGCCCGGCAAACCACTCACGCAGCTCCTGTGGGGAGAGTGGCTCCCGGCGAGACGAAGCACCCCCAGGCACAGCACCCCCGGGCTCAGCACCCCTAGACACAGCACCTCCAGGCACGGCACCCCCAGGCTCAGCACCCCCAGGCCCAGCACCCCCAGGCACAGTACCCCCAGACTAGGCACCTCCAGGCTCAGCACCCCCAGGCACAGCACCCCCAGGCTCAGCTCCCGCAGCAGCACCAGAGTCACCAGTGACCTCGACAGGCTCGACCGCGTCTACCTGGGACACACCTGAAGGGGCAGGACCCTGAGGGGGGAGGGGGACTACCGGGGGGGGACCTGGTACCAAGAAGAGCGGGGGTGGGGGGAGGGACGGAGTGCGGTAGGGGAAGAGGCGGTAGTAGGGCACCGACTCGTCGAACGTGACGTCCTGGGAGGACAGAACACGTCGAGAGGTGGGGTGGTAAAACTGCCACCCAGGGGCGTCGGGGGGGAACCCCAGGAAGACGCAGGGAGAAGCACGAGGGGACAGCTTGTCCGCAGACAGGTCGCGAACAAACGCCCGAGATCCCCAGACCCGGAACGCCGACGCATCGCCAACCTTCCCCGTCCACAGCAGGGCTGGGGAGGTCTCCGGTCGAGAGACCCTGGGGTGGAGGTTGATCTGGTGCGCAGCGTACCTGACCGCAAACGGCCACAGAAAATGGGGAGCAGCCGCATGCATCATGGACGTACGAGCGACGTCCATGACCATGCCAATGCGGCGCTCAGCAATCCCATTTTGCTGCGGTGAGTCCGGAAGCGTGAAGGTCTGACGGATGCCTCGCACATGACAGTAGGCACTCAGGAGGCCGGAGGAGAACTCTCCACCTCTGTCCGAGTGCAGACGCAAAACAGGGAAGTCAGAGCCAAAGCTCCTCCGAAGCTGGAGACGAGCTGCGCGGATCCAGTCGATCAGCACCTCAGTGACCTCACCCTTGCTGCGCAAGGGGAAGACTGTGGTGTAACGCGAGTAGTCGTCAACCACCAGCAGGAAGTAGCGCTCCTGACCCTGTCCACGGACGCGGGCTGGGCCCCACACGTCCATGTGAAGCGTCTGCAACGGGGCCTCTGTGGGAGGAAACTGGGAGGAGTGAGGGGCAGCACGCTGGCGCCCCTCGACACAGGGGACACAGGTGGGGCCAGGGCCCGGAGGAAGGGGAGGGAGAGACCGGGGAAGACCAGACACAAGGACTCGCGAGGCCATGCCTCTGAGCCGAAGCAGAGAGGGGTGGCCAAGGCGGTGGTGCCAGAGGAGGGTCTCGTGAGACAGACGACGACACGAGCAGGGGGCAGACTCAGGACCAGACCTGGACGCTGCAGCAAACACCTGACCAGACGAAGGGACCCTACCAGACGCAGCACCTGGAGGAGAAGCAGTGGTCAGTGTGTACAGGCTCGACCCTGGCCGACGTGTAAACGTAGCCAGGTGGCGACCTGTATCCTCCTCCGTGCAGTGGGTCACCCGCTGACGAGCAGGGGTGAACTGGTGGACACCCGCATCCTGGAGGTCAGCACCACTCACCAAGTTCGTCGAGAACGAGGGGAGGTAGAGACCAGTCAGGGTGCCAGAGGGGGCCGCCGGACACGGGAGGACAGTGGAGAAGCGAGCCAGGACCGGCCCCCCAGAGGGGTCAGCTAGGGACACTGCAACCGGCCGACTCAGCGGCGTGAGAGTGGTGCGGTCCCTAAAGAAGGAGCGAGACGCTCCAGAGTCAAGGGTGAAGGTGTGAGAGGCCGAAGCCGACACAGTACCTGAGAGGGCAGACTCACCAGCACCTGAGAGCACAGACGCACTGGCACCTAGAGCAGCAGCCTCACTAGTACCTGACGCGGCAGTACCAATGCCCGGGTCGGGCGGGAAACACCGGTAACAGTCATCCTCATCACTACCAGTCACAGCATACATAGCAGAGAGAATAGCATCAAAGTCAAGATCATAAATAGCTACTCCAGCCCTAGACACCTCTCCCCAGCGGGGGATCTCAGCGGCCTCCGGAAACTGCTGACGCCAGGCGTCGGTCAGGCGGCCAAAGCAGCGACGGGCTGTGTGGGCGCCTCCACACCTCTCCCCCGCACGGTCACCGGTGCGAAGAACGTAGGGGCAGGGACCAAGAGCACCACCGCGCTGACGCTGCAAGTACCACTCACGGAGCTGCTGAGGGCCGGGGACGGTGCGAGAGCGTTGCTGCTGCTGCGGCTGCTGCTGCTGCTGCTGCTGCTGCTGCTGCTGCTGGCGCTGACCACCCCCAGAGCTGCTCCGCTGGGACGAGCCACTCCGACCCCCGCCTCCACCACCACCCCCGCCTCCACCGCCACCCCCGTCTCCACCGCCACCTCCCCCACCAGGACCGTCGCTCCCACCGCTCCCACCGCCTCCTCCGCTACCACCTCCGCCGCCACCTCCGCCTCCACCGCCGCCACTAGTACCTCCACTCCCGCCACCACCTCCACCGCCACCCCCACTCCCCCCGCCACCCCCACCTCCTCCGCCACTGCCTCCTCTAGATCCACCCGCTCCCTTGCCCCCCTTGCCCTTGCCAGAGCGGCGTCTGCCGCTGGGGGCAGACGCCGCACCGACCGACTCAAAACCAGCGAGGTCGGCCGTAGCAGCAGAGGCGACAGAGGGCAGCAGGGGGGAAGGAGAACACCCCTCAAAGATGGGGGTGCGAGGGGTCACCCCTAGAGGCCCCAACAGCGACTATACTCTTCTCAGCCGCTAGCAGGGACTCCTCAAGGAGGTCGACAGTGAGGGTGGTGGGACAGACAGAGAGAAACTGGTCCCTAACGACACGAAGGGACTCAGGAAGACGGGTGACGAGAAAGTAGAGAGTGATATACATGGGAGGAGGGTTTGCGGCACGGAACTCAGCAGGAAGGGCAGCGCGGTAGCGAGCGTCACTAGCGCGGAGGTGGGTAACGAGGTCAGCGACAGTGGGAAAGGAAGCGAGGTCAGGGAAGAGAAACGGTAGCATGAGGCGGCTAAGGGTAGCGGAGGAAGGGGAGGAGTAGCGTGCAACTACAGCGTCGTACAAGGCCTGAGCGGTCTTGCACTGACTAAAGTGGGCACGCTCAGAGGAAGGGAGGTGGCGACGCACAGCAAGACGTGCAGCAGCATCGCGGGTCGCCCACTTGGAGCGAACGGCAGAGTCAGCATCAGCAGGCGGGGCAGGGACAGCTCCAGAGACAAAGTCAAAGAGAGAGACCTCATCTATCGCATCACACAGTAAGTACAGCTGCAGGTCTTCAATCCAGACGGCAAAGTCAATGGCCCTCCCCTCAGCGTCAAAAGTAAGAACATTGGGGGTGGCCATGGCAGCAGCTGAAAGTCTCACCGGGCTGGAAGAGTCGGGTAGGTCAGCAGCAGAGGAACACAGCTCAGGGACAGCAGCACGGCTCCTCAGGTGGCTCGCGTGGCTCAGGCGGCTCGGGCGGCTCGGGCGGCTCGGGCGGCTCGGGCGGCTCGGGCGGCTCGGGCGTCTCGCGCGGCTCGGGTGGCGTAGGGGCTCACGGGCGGCGCGGGCTGCTGGGGCTGCTCACGTGCAGCACGGCGGGCTGCAGCAGGGCCGGTGGTGGGCTGTAGCAGGGCCGGTGGCGGGCTGTAGCAGGGCCGGCGGCGGGCTGTAGCAGGGCCGGCGGCGGGCTGTAGCAGGGGCCGGGGGCGGCTGTAGTAGGGCCGGTGGTGGGCTGTAGCAGGGCCGGTGGCGGGCTGTAGCAGGGGCCGGTGGCGGCTGTAGCAGGGCCGGTGGCGGGCTGTAGCAGGGCCGGCGGCGGGCTGTAGTAGGGGCCGGTGGCGGCTGTAGCAGGGCCGGTGGCGGGCTGTAGCAGGGGCCGGTGCGGGCTGTAGTGGGGCCGACGAGGGGCCGAAGTGGGGCCTAGGCGGGCCGGCGGGCTGTAGGCGGGGCCGACGCGGCGGGCTGTAGCAGGGGCCGGTGGCGGGCCTAAGCGGGGCCAGCGCGGGGCCGACAGGGCGTAGGTGGGGCCGGCGCGGGGCCGAAGAGGGGCCTAAGCGGGGCCGACGGAGCCTACGCTGGGCCGACCCGGGGCCGAGACGGGGCCTGGGCGGGGCCTACGCGGGGCCGACGAGGGGTACGCGGGGTCGACGAGGGGTACGCGGGGCCTACGCGGGGCCGACGAGGGGTACGCGGGGCCTACGCGGGGCCTACGTGGGGCCGACGAGGGGTACGCGGGGCCTACGCGGGGCCGACGAGGGGTACGCGGGGCCGACGAGGGGTACGCGGGGCCGACGAGGGGTACGTGGGGCCTACGCGGGGCCGACGAGGGGTACGCGGGGCCGACGAGGGGCCTAAGCAGGGGCCGACGAGGGGCCTAAGCGGGGCCGACGAGGGGCCTAAGCGGGGCCGACGAGGGGCCTAAGCGGGGGCCGACGAGGGGCCTAAGCGGGAGCACGACGGGAGGGGCGACTCGGAGGGTCGCTAAAAAAAATGCGCGCCTCGGGGCGCGCTTCGGTGGGCCCTAGGAACAGGCCCTAGGAAGGGACCTGCTCTGATTCCATGAGAAAGTACGAACGAGAAGTGAAATGACTATGAACGAAGTGAGTACAAATAGGAAACCCTAATTGGGTTGTACCCCCTATGGGATACCCCACTATAGCCTACAGAAACAAGTAAGCTATAAGTTCTGACAACTACTTGACCAAGAAGCTCGGAAAACAGAAGTTCGAGTACTGCATGCTGCTGACTGGACAAAGCCACGTCACCATCAGCGACACTCCAGAAGCAAAGGGGAGTGTTGGGAACAAACAATCTTAAGCGCCTCTGTCGTACCGAAACACCAAGGCACAAGCGAAGCAGAGCATATCGAGGCATCAGCGAGTCAACCCTCGGAGGTTGATGTAACCGCTGGAGGTTACGCGAAAGCCAAAGGTCAGCGACCTTTGACCTGACAAATGGAGCGCGACAGCAAGGACACACAACTGACTCGATATTGAGCAGTTGCCCGAGTCGCACTGTATCGAACCGCAACAGCAACAGTAAAGTAGTTATAACTATGTCTCTTCAGATTCCGTATTCTCCCGGATAAAACACCCCCCCGTAATTGTACACCCCCGGGTAGCTAATACGGGGTGGGTGTTATATCCGACCCCGTTAGTACTATACCCCCCTTTTTGGGGTGATTCTCTATAACACCCCCCTTTTCTTATAGATTTCTATTATAGCTGTTATCGAGTCCGATTCCTTATGGGAGGATATCGCGAAAATCACTCCCTAGAAGAAATTTCGCATGTAATTTCACTTAGAATCAGCCGAGATATCCCCCCTCCCACAATCTCGCTGTCGCCACACTGGTGAATCCCAAAATCTCGCTGTCGCCACGCTGGCGAATCTTCCACTGCAAGTGGTCCAAGAGGTGAAGTGGCCCAAGTGGCCCACAATATCCTCGTACTCGGTTTTGCGGTACTGATCAGCAATCTAGAAGTGAAGTGACACCCCACATTTTGTTTCACATCATTTCTGCTTCATAAAAAATATACAATATAATAAGACCCGGGTATTATACATGATTTTCTGTTAGAATATTATGCTCTAGCCTGTAGTGGGGTGCTCTATAGCAAGTACAACCCTTCTAGGGTTTGCTATTTGCATCCTCATTCTTGCTAGTGCAGCCCTCTTCTCTCTTCTAACTTTCACATTTTCCGTTGAGGAGACCCCCCCCCCACTTTTTCCGGTGGTTTTCATAATACCCTAGGGTGTTTTATCCGGGAGAATACGGTTCTCTGTATTCATATATAATCTTGTATCTCTTTGCTTTAAACAACTTACTTTGCCCTCACATACCAGCGCAAGGTGGTTCAAGGACTTCACTTAAACGCTTCCGCCATTACATCACTTTACTCAGACTTTAACCCTATTTAAGATCCTAAGGGGCACTCAGCCCAACAAATATGAGATGCTGAGAGTGTCAATATGTGGGTGCAGCTGCTCTTCAACATGCTGCTAGGAGAATCACACCTATGAAGCATTTTGAAGAGCATGTGGGTTGGTGGTGTTGGGAACAATAAGTGTTAAAGCGCCTCTGTCGTGTCGAAGCTCAGGACTCAAAGCGAAGCAGTCCAAATCGAAGCATCGCGAGTCAACCCTCGGAGGTTGAGGTAACTGCCTGGAGGTTACGCGAAGGTCAAAGGTCAGCAATCTTTGACTTGACCAATACAGCGCGACAGCAAGGACACACAACTGACTCGACATTGAGCAGTTGCCCGAGTCGCACTGTATCGAATCGCAACAGCAAGGTAGTTAAATATATCTATTCGTATTCCTTGTACTCATATATAAAGCCTTGTATCTGCCTGTTTTAATCAACTTACTTTGCCCTCACATACTAGCGCAAGGTGGTTCAAGACCTTTTATTCAACGCTTCCGCTATTACAATCCTACCCAGACTTTAACTCTACAAAGATCCTTAGGGCTTTTCAGCCCAACATGGTATGAGAGCAGTTAGAGTTAAAACTTATTATTCAGCAATCCTTACATCAAAGAAGACATGTCAACCAGGAAGGAGAGGAGCTCCTCCAACGGCTCTCCCGGTACTACTCCTACCCCACCACCTGTCTCTGGCCTACAGACAGAGGAAGGGACTACCACGAGACCAGCAGCTGGGTCCACGGAAACGCCAGCAGGCTTCGATCCAAGCATGATGGAGAAGTTTTTCTCCTTCATGTCCTTCTACGAGCAACACCAGCAAGGAGTACCTGCGCAGTCAAACAACAGCAACAACAACAACGTGACTCCTATGAGTCTCGACGGCTCATCCTACGCACGCGGGATTCAACAACAACAACAACAACAGCCTACCTTTGCGCCGTACGAACCCCAGCGTGGTTCCGTCAGCTTCATGCCGCAACCGCAACCTGCATCGGGACAAGAAAAGACATTGGACGCATTACAAGTCCAGTCGCAATTCGCGCACGTTCTCAAGCTGCAAACGACAAAGCCTTTGGACGGGAAAGACTTCTTCACCTAGTCATTCGAGTTCGAATTGATGATGGAAGGAGCACAGATTCTCGGCTTCTTCGACGGGTCCCTGCCATATCCAACAAACGGGACACAATATGAGAAGCAGCAGTACACCTATCAATCAATGATGGCGTACACGATACTGCTAAGAAACATCACCCCGACCCAGCAGCAGAACATCAGGACTTACCGAGGCTACGGCAACTCCGCGGAGCTCGCGTACAACCACCTGAAGAACCTGTATCAAGCAACAGACAGTGTAAATCAGAGCAGGTTAATGGCGCAGTTGACAACGATTGAAATGAAACCACGCGAGAAAGGCATGGCTTATATCAGCCGCTGTCGCGAACTGCGCGACAGGCTCCTTCGATGCGGAGGGTCAATCTCCGAAGACGCCTTCGTCACGGTGGTCATTGGCGGTCTTGGCCCCCACTGGCGCTCCACTCGCGCCATACTCCGAGCACACGGGAGGATCTCCGAAGCGGCACTCTGCGCCGAAATCCATGCCGAGCAGCAGGATATGGACCTGCAAGAAGAAAGGCACAAGAAGTCATTAGCACCGGAGTTTGCGTTTCACGCTCAGCGACGATACAGCAATCGACAACAGCAACAAGTGAAGATAGTACCTCCATTCTGTCACATCTGTAAAACTTCAGGTCATCCTCGCACACACTGCCCATCTCGTCAACAGCCGACGACACCACAGCGACAACTCCGGCCTTCAAGCTCCCAAGTTGCTTCAACGCAAGCAACTCCGACGACCGCACACCAAGCTTCAACGACTTCATCTGGACAACCTGCACAAAGAGCAAGAAACATTGTCAACTGCATGGTCAAGATAAACGACTCTTGCACAACAGAGTCACCACCGTACTACTCACCCGAAGATCAACTTGACAACAGCACGCCTCGCCGCGAATCCCTTCAACCAAACCCAACGTACGCCGCAATCGCTCAAAGCGAACCATCCGGTCAAGACACCTGGTTCTTGGACAGTTGCTGCGGACAACACATGTGTTCCTCCGGGCGCTTCGTTCAACGCGAGCATCGACTCCAGCGAGAAGTAGTCATCACGGTCGCCAACAATCAGAACCTGCGCACACGGAGACAAGGGGTGGTACAGCTTCAGTCACGAGAAACAAACGTCATACTCCACATGTCAAAAGTACTTATCGCGGAGGGACTCGGCTATAACTTACTGAGTGTTAGCCAGCTGATGGCGAAAGGAATACACTTGGAAGCCGACAGCACCACCCAGGAGTTCAAGTTGTACCACGGGAAGGGCGGTCTCTACATAGGAAAGGCGGTGTTGAAGAACAACGTCTTCGTCCTCGATTTTGTTCCCGACTTGGGCACTGCCGACAGCGACGCCATCGTCAACTTCGCCGATTGGACGCATCCCCCGGATCTCGATCCCGACTTCAGCCCGGGAGGTTTCTGGTACTCACACACCATTCCTGAGGCAGAACGAACACGAGCGTTAGCAACAATTCGACAATCGGCAACAGCAGAAACATCATCGGCAGCAGCAGAAATAACATCGACAACAGCAGAAACATCATTGGCAGCAGCAAAGACAACATCGACAGCAACAGAAACATCACCGGCAGCAGCAGGACCAACCACACTAGTCATCGTCGAAGAAGAAGCACCAACACCCGCACAGCAGCTGAACCCGACTCAACGAGAAGTCCACAGGAGCGCCAACCTCGTCGCCAGCTTCTACTCCAACTCCGACACTTATCGACGCTCACCCGGACATCGCGCCTCTGAAGAAACCTGGCACGCAAGATTGGGACATCCAAGCAACACAGCATTAAATAACACGATACGAGCAAGAGTTCTCGACAAAGATTCCCTACTACTACCCGACGGCAGAGAACTTCAAAGGGCACGAGGGACTTGCCTCACATGCCCTGAAGCTGACTTACCTCATCGACCGTTCGCCTCACATCACAATCCGAGCGCACCAGTGTACGCACCACTCGAAAATGTATACAGCGACATTCTCTTCAATCGAGAGCCAGGACAAGTCACCTATAATTACACAATCACCTTCATCGACGCCGCCACTCGATACGTCTGGCACCTAAACCTACCAAGCCGCGACATGGCTCTCGCAGCGTTCGCAACTTGGCTACCGGTAGCAAAGAGAGAATCGGGAGCAAAACTGAAAAGCTTCCAGTCAGACGGAGGAGGCGAGTACACCTCTCAGCGCTTCAAGCAGTACCTGGCGGAAAGGGGAATCAAGCAACTCCTCTCCCTTCCCTACGCCCATCAGCAGCAAGGCGTTGCAGAACGAATGAACAGGACTCTGCAAAACAGCATGCGCAAACTGTTGCGTGGCATGCGGCTACCCAACCACCAGTGGCCTGCAGCAATGGACCACGCTGTCATGCTGCACAACTTGACTCCCGAATAACGCGTCACCACATCTGCTGTGGACAGGGAAGCAGGGCAGCACAAAAATGTTACGAGTTTTCGGGTGCATGGTACAGTACCGACCCCCAGAAGCACGCGCGGGAAGATTTTCCCAACGCGCACAGTGGGGACTACACCTCGGCATCGAGAAAAATTACAACGCATGGAAAATCTTCGACGTCCACTCAAAGGAAACAGTAGCAGCACGTGACGTGATCTTCTACGAAAGACTCACCCTTCAGACGTACCTCGCCAACTTGCAAGAAAATCAGGACCCCACAGGTGGCTTTCGTGGTGACCGAGCCTTCGCCTCAGCAGCGGACGAAGCAGACTGGGATGAACAGAACGTTGACAACGCATCGGAGGAAGCCGGACCTCTTCCGTTCTGCTCCGTCGACGTGCCCATGGACGAATAAAATCCTCGCGAAAGTAACAACGCCGAAGTCTTCTATCACTTCGCCGACACTGGTTACGTAACACCTGCAACAGCCAACACCAACGAAGCAGAAAGGATAGGGCCAAATTTCATACCCGATCCAGAAGCGGGAGACGAAGCAGCCTATCCCGAGGACACAACACTCCCCCGCTACTCACAGACCGGACTGCAAATCCTTGGCCTCGTCACGGCCGTCCATGGCTCCCCTCTTCCTAAAGAGCCTGCGACGGTTCAACAGGCTCTGGGGGGGGAACACAGAGAGAAATGGCGTGAAGCCATGGACAGAGAATTAAAAGCACTGGAGGAACGCAACACCTGGAAGGTCGTTCCCGCAAGCGTGGCAAGGAACAAGACCATTCTCACCGGGAAGTGGGTCTTCCGCATCAAAACAAAAGCAGATGGTACAATCGAGAAGTTCAAGGCACGATGGGTCGTGCGAGGATTCGACCAGGAGCAAGGGCGAGACTTCACCGAGACATTCGCCCCAGTTAGTCGACATACCTCACTCTGTATTCTTCTCGCCATCGCCGCCATGAAGAAGAAGAAGCTGCGACAAATTGATGTCGCCAATGCCTTCCTCTACGCACCTGTAGACGCCGATATCTTTGTCGAGCTCCCTCACGGTACCCACGGGGAACCCAATCAAGTCTTCCAACTACTAAAGTCCCTCTACGGAATTAAGCAGGCCCCACGGCTGTGGCAACAGCACCTGCACACCCGCCTCATCCGCATTGGATTCCGCCAATTACCCCATGACCAGGGCATGTACCGATTCACTAAGGGCGTCAACTACATCCTACTCATCGTCTACGTCGACGATCTCCTCTACATCGGCTCTACCGACGACGTCACCACCTGGTTCGAAGGGGAGCTGCAGAAAGATCTCACGCTCACGGTTTCCCCTACCGTCACGCAGTACCTAGGGCTCAACATCCGCGAAGAAGAAAACGCAATCTATCTAAGCGCTGAGAAATACGCCGACACGATCGCCAAGCGCTTCTCGCTCACACCTACCGCTATCGCCACGCCATACCGCTACACGGCAGGAAACGGCCAAGGAAACTCCGCCCTACTCAAAGCTACCGGAATACGCGACTATCAGCGAAAACTGGGCTGTCTACTCTTCGCAGCCGTCACTTGTCGCCCAGACCTGTCCTATTCCGCTAGCCAGCTCGCTACTTATCTCAAGAGGCCTGAAGTAGATCACCTGGCAGAGCTCGATCGCGCACTGCACTACCTCGTGAGCACGCCGACGATCGGCCTGACTTACTATAAGAACGAAGCTGCGTCAACGAGACTAATCGGCTATGTCGATGCTGACCATGCCGGCGATCCAGATAACAGGCGCTCTCGCACCGGCTACGTCTATCGTCTCGAGCCTATCGGACCTATCTCCTGGCAGTCGAGTAAGCAGGAACTAATCGCTCTCTCTTCAGCTGAAGCAGAATATATCGCCCTCTGTTCAGCCACCAAGGAAGGACTCTACCTTCGCGAACTGCTGGAAGAAGCAAAGTTAGCTGAGTTACCCAGCTTCACCCTGCACTGCGACAACCAATCTGCAATTCGCATCGCCAACAAAAACGGATTCGCGAATAGAACGAAGCATATCGCTCTGCGATACTTCTTCGTGAAAGACGAGATCAAGAAAGGAAGACTCGAGTTATCCTACTGTCCCACGTCCGAGATGGCAGCCGACTATTTGACCAAGAAGCTCGGAAAACAGAAGTTCGAGTACTGCATGCTGCTGACTGGACAAAGCCACGTCACCATCAGCGACACTTCAGAAGCGAAGGGGAGTGTTGGGAACAATAAGTGTTAAAGCGCCTCTGTCGTGTCGAAGCTCAGGACTCAAAGCGAAGCAGTCCAAATCGAAGCATCGCGAGTCAACCCTCGGAGGTTGAGGTAACCGCCTGGAGGTTACGCGAAGGTCAAAGGTCAGCAACCTTTGACTTGACCAATACAGCGCGACAGCAAGGACACACAACTGACTCGACATTGAGCAGTTGCCCGAGTCGCACTGTATCGAATCACAACAGTAATACAGTTATTATATCTATTCGTATTCCTTGTACTCTTATATAAAGCCTTGTATTTGCTTGCTTTAACCAACTTACTTTGCTCTCACATACCAGCGCAAGGTAGTTCAAGACCTTTTACTCAAACGCTTCCGCTATTACAATCCTACTCAATCTTTAACTCTACAAAGATCCTTAGGGCTTTTCAGCCCAACAGGTGGGTGAGGTGACTGACTGCATTCACTTCTGTCACCCAGGGCCAGTGTACAAGCATTTTCAGCACTTTTTGGAGACAAATTCTGGAGATTTTACCTACAAATGAAAACACCTAAACAGGGGTCCTGCTTGATACCGAATGTTACAAGAGATCCAGCAGCATATTATACAGCACTTGAGTCCACGTATCCACCGGCCCTGGCTGACAATAACGAGTACAATCCCTGCCCACATGCCCATCCGGTCTAAGCGCACTCATATAGCCCACATCCACAAACACCCCTCCAACCATCTCCACCAATCCCTTCGCAATCCCATTCTGCACCTCCCTCCCATCCCCACTCTCACCACCCACAAGCTGAGACTTTATCACCTCTTGTACCGGCGCCCAGTGCTCCCAGCAGTTGGTGTGCGCAGCGGGGGAGCTTATAAAGAGGATGAGCAGGTCAGGGTAGGTCTGCCGCAGCGCCAGCAGAGTGGACCGCATTTGCCGCTCATACTGCTCATCAGGGATGGAGTGATCACCTCGGTTCAACACCACTATCGACACGCCCTGTGCTGCAATCTCCCCCATCCACGAATCAGTAAATCTCTTATTGGCAATCCACTCGTTTCCTGCTTCTGCTCCTGTAGAGTAATTCACACCGAGACTATCATCCTGTATGAAATGCATCTGGAACGGCTTCGCCACGATGGGTTCTCCCCTTTTCACCTCCTCGCCTTCCTCTCCATTGCTCAGCAAACTCCGCTGCCCGCTCTTTCTCCCCTTGGACTTGGACTTCCCACCTGCCCGCTCCTCTGCCCGGAAAACTTTAGTAGCTGATCCCATGCTAAAGCCCCTCTCTTTCGCGCCCAAATTCACCTCCACACCTATAGACCCGGCCCCAGACCCCTTTCTCTTGCTCCTTCCGCTTCTATCGCTCACCCGCCTCTCATCATCCCTCCCCTCAATCCTATCCTCATCTCCGTCGCCCCTGCTTCTGCTGCTGCTCCTCTCTCTCTCGCGCAGCCTCTCCTTCCCCGCATTCTCCATCGTTTCTCCGACCCTCCCCCCTGCCTCGTCCTCCCTTTCCTCGCTTCTGCTACTCCCCCTCCTTCTCTCACGCAGCCTCTCCTTCCCTGTATTCTCCCCCGTTTCTCCGTTCCTTCTCCCTGCCTCCTCCTCCCTTCCCTCGCTCCTACCCCTGGCCTTCGTGACCCTGCCTGTATGATCTTCCAGCTTCCCATGCCGTGCTGGTTGCTGTTGCTGCCTCCCTTGCTGCACTTCCTGCTGCTCCTCTCTCAGATCCTGCCGTCCTCCCCCCCCTGGCTGGTCCTCTGACCGCCCTTTCACAGCCCGGAGAGCCATCTTCCTAAGCCCTTCCCCTTCCCTGCCAGCAGCGATTGCTCCCTCACGCTCCTCCTCCCGCTGCTGCCGCTGCTGCAAATCCGCCTGTGCTGCTCGCTCCTGGTTCGCATCCTCCACCTCTTCCCTCTCTCCTCCACCCCCTTTCCGCCCCTTCTGGCTCAAAGACGAGGTCACATCTGGACCGTTCGTTTCCTTCCCATGGCTGTCTGAACCACGAACGGATCCGTCCGAGCCGTTATGGTCCTCCGCGGTATAAGAACTGTCAAGATCGGAGCAGAGGTTGACAGTCCAGCAGCGTGATTGTAACGGTTTCTTGGACGCCTTTCTCAGCCGCTCGCAGTAGGGAGTCGCTTTTTCCCTTATAACGCGGGCTGCTGGATCCTTCGCTCCCATTCTCGCATTCCGCCAAATCGAATCTGCCAAATCCATATTACTGGAATCCCCAACTACAACCACATTTCTCCCCCCGATGATCTGACAAA
Organism: Closterium sp. NIES-65; assembly: GCA_948144175.1. Classification (NCBI taxonomy): domain Eukaryota; kingdom Viridiplantae; phylum Streptophyta; class Zygnematophyceae; order Desmidiales; family Closteriaceae; genus Closterium; species Closterium sp. NIES-65. The sequence goes on along the minus strand of CANXME010000298.1, from coordinate 169,414 downwards.
ACCGCTCAGGATCAAATCTGGCCCAGGAGTCACCACACGTGGCATAATTTCGACCGTCCGTTCGCCCTCCACCGCCGTCTGCCTCTTCCTCTTCCTCCACCTGCCCTGGTATTAACCACTCGTACTTGAGCGTGTCTCTTACGCGCCAGCGCTTACGCAGCATCGCTTGGTCCCGCTTCATAGACTCTACTTTCGGTCTCCATTTCACCATAGCCGGTACGCGATTTATCCTTCCCTGTATAGACTCCACCTGTTCTGCCACCTTATCGGCCCTCTCCATAGCGAGGTTTTTTTCGTCCAGCTTCGCGAACGTTGCGTCGCATTCGCTGATTTCGTCAGGCCACGGTAACAACCGAGGAGTGGAGTTATAGACCCAGCGACCGGCCTTGGATATACACGCGAATCTCCTCCGAAATCGCCGGATCTTATCCGGAGAATCTAGCGCAGATCCCGGAATCTGGTTCAATCCGCTCAGGTGATCCGCATTGCCCAATTCGGCAGTGTCAGAGTCCCCACGGTTTCTACCAGTGCTGTCCTGTTGTCCGGAAAAAGGCGACTCGGTTTCCGATCCTTCTATTTTCGAGTCTCCCAGTGTAGTACCGCCGGATTTCGTCTCGCCTTTGGACGACGACGACGACCATTCCCGGAGAAGCGCGGATCCTTGGTTAGAATAGATCGAAACGAGCGACGCGCAGCAGAGAATGACGACGGTGACGATAAACAAACAGACGGTCAGGATCTCGCCTCGCCTGGCCGCTTCGCGGTAACGATCCCCGCCGCGCGGCGAGCTGGCGCGTCGACGCATGATGCACGGAGGATTCCGCTCATGAGCAAACTGACTATACTAACGCCGCTGAGACTCTACACGTCAGCAGAATATTGGCGGAAACTGGAATCCGAAATTTTGAAAGGCTGCCGAATCCTGAACAGAGTTCGCCTACACTCTCCACAACCTCCACAAAACCCCCACTCCCCTCCCCTGCCATGTCTCCACTTCACCGACTTCCAGACCCCGTTAAAAGCAGACAGGTGTACAGTACAAGAACTGCGGGAGTTCCAACTCGTGCAGAGAGGTGTGGAAAAGTCGGTGCGACTTGACTTCAATAATCAAGATTTGGGTGGCAGCTGGGTGAGGAAGGACCATCGGGACAGGACATCCATACGCGCTTGTGTCATGGCTGGCGAAGTTCTCTACACTGGCATTTTCTCCCGCTGGAATTTGGGCTCCCAAGGTAACCTACCTATTTGACGCGACTTTAATACATTTCTGCTAGCAAAACACAGAAATAACACAATCACTTTCATAGCTCCCCACTCTTTTCCGCAAGTTATTTTTCAAACTCCTCTTAGAAAAAAAAATGTTTCGGATACCAATAAGATCACAGAAATCTTCAAGTTTTACACATCTTTTCAGCATTTTTTTTATGTGCTGATTTAATTCCAAGTCGTTGCCTGAAAGGATAGCCACCTTTTGTTTTGTGCAACTGTACACTATCCCAAACGACAGAAGTAGCAGCTCCTTGAACAGCTGCTTCACCGAAGAATCCACTGTGATAAAAAACCACAAGGCTCCTGCAGCGGCAGCTGTACTTGCCATTGGCCAGCCAATGCTCTCCTAGCCAACACTACTGGGAACAAGCAGTCCCAGCTGCAGGTTGAAGAGCAGCTGCACCCACGTATTGACCCGCCCTGCAAGGCGTTCGTGCAGGCATGAGTGCCTCCAAAACGTTACCACACTCCCACACCCTCCTTCAGCTGGTGGGAACGAGCAGCCCCAGCAGCATGTTGAAGAGCAGTTGCACCCACGTGTCCACGGGGCCCGGGTGGCAGTAGTGTAGGCAGTCCTTCTGAAGCAGATGCCCATCGGGTCGCCACAAGCTTTCTACTGCAGCAGCAGCAGTACTTGCCTTTGGCTAGCCAATGCCCTCCTAGTCACCATTGCTGGGCACGAGCAGTCCCAGCAGCATATTGAAGAGCAGCTGCACCCAAATAAGTATCAAGTCACCTCCAAAGTGTTAATCGTACCTTAGTCCCACACCGTCAGCCGCTAGGCACGACCAGCCCCTGCAACATGTAGAAGAGCAACTGCACCCACGTGTCCACAGGGCCCGGGTGGCAGTAGTGCAAACACTCCTTGTGCCAATCCACATGCCTATCAGGCTGCCACATCGCCGACACATTCATATCCATGTACACCCCTCCCAAGCCCTTCGTCAGCCGCTTTAGAATCTCGTTCTGTCAGGGCTTTATATAGCTTATGCTGTTGTGTAGACTATAGTGGGGTATCCCATAAGGGGTACAACCCAATTAGGGTTTCCTATATGTACTCACTTCATTCATAGTTCATCCATTCTCGTTCTATTCTTCTCATGGTATCGAGCAGGTTCCCCTGTGGGAACTGCGCCTAGGGCCCACCACTCGATTTTTTTTTCGTGCCCTAAGCACCTTCATCCCGAGTCGCGCCTCGGGCCATTCTCTCACCGAGCCGCCCTAGCTGCCGACCCTACAATCGCGGCCCCCCCGCCCCTTTCATCGCGGCCCCGCCACCCTTACCTTGCGGCCCCGCCGCCCTGCTATCGCGGCCCCGCCGCCCTACGCCTTGCGGCCCCGCCGCCCTACCCATCGCGGCCCCGCCGCCCTACGCCTCGCGGCACCGCCGCCCTTACCTCGCGGCCCCGTCGCCCTGCTGTCGCGGCACCGCCGCCCTTACATCGCGGCCCCGTCGCCCTGCTGTCGCGGCCCCGCCGCCCTTACATCGCGGCCCCGTCGCCCTGCTGTCGCGGCCCCGCCGCACTTACATCGCGGCCCCGCCGCCCTGCTCTCGCGGCCCCGCCGCCCTTTGATCGCGGCCCCGCCGCCCTGCTATCGCGGCTCTGCCGCCCTTCCCTCGCGGCCCCGCCGCCCTACTATGGCGGCCCCGCCGCCCTGAGCCTTGCGGCCTCGCCGCCCTCACCTACGCGGCCCCGCCGCCCTCTCCTACGCGGCCCCGCCGCCCTCTCCTACGCGGCCCCGCCGCCCTCACCAACGCGGCCCCGCCGCCCTCACCTACGCGGCCCCGCCGCCCTCACCAACGCGGCCCCGCCGCCCTCACCTACGCGGCCCCGCCACCCTCACCTACGCGGCCCCGCCGCCCAAGCAGCCGACCGCCACGCCGCCCGGTACCGGAGCAGCCGAGTCCCCCAGCAGCAGCCGCCGAGCCGCCGGACCACCGAGACGCAGTGCAGCCGAGCCGCCCAACCACCGAGCCGCCCTGCACCCAAGCCACCCAGCAGCCGAGCCGCTCTGCCGCCGAGCCGCCCGGGAGCCGAGCCCCCCTGCCGCCGGGCCGCCCAGCAGCCGAGCCGCCGAGTCGCCGGGCTGCCCTACTGCCGAGCCGCCCGGCCTGCCCTGCCCGGTGAGCACCGTACCGCTGTCACTGCGTGCCCTTCCCCTACTGCTTGCACTACTCCAGTGTCGTAGTCATGGCTACCCCTAGTGTCCTCGCTTTTGACGCTGAGGGTCGAGCCATTGACTTTGAGGTCTGGGTCGACGACCTGGAGCTATTCTTACAGTGCGATAGGGCGGACGGTCTTTCTCTCTTTGACCTCACCTCTGGCGCCTCTCCTGCTCCTGCTGCTGATGCTGACTTCACTGTTCGCTCTCAGTGGGCCACCCGCGATGCTGCTACACGTCTTGCTGTGCGTCACCACCTCCGTACCACTAAGCGCACGCACTTTAGTCAGTACAAGAGTGCCCAGACCTTGTACGACGCTGTAGTTGCGCGCTACTCTTCCCCTGCCACTGCTGCACTGAGCCATCTCATGCTACCGTACCTCTTTCCTGATCTCACTGCCTTTCCCACTGTCGCTGACCTCATTACGCACCTCCGCACTAGTGACACTCGCTACCGCGCCGCCCTTCCTGCTGAGTTCTGCGCCAAGAACCCCCCCCCTTAGTACATCACTCTCTACTACATAGTCACACGCCTCCTTGACTCCCTTCGCGTAGTCAGGGACCACTTCCTCTCAGTCTATCCCACCACTCTCACTGTCGACCTCCTCGAGAAGGCCCTCCTGGCGGCGGAAAAGAGCATCGTCGCTGTAGGAGCCTCTCGTGGTGACCCTCGCACCCCCATCTTTGAGGGGTGTTCTCCTTCCCCCCTGCTGCCCTCTGTTGCCTCTGCTGCTGCTGCCGACCTGCTTGGTCTTGAGTCGGTCGGCGCGGCGTCTGCCCTTAGCGGGAGACGCCGCCCTGGCAAGGGCAAGGGGGGCAAGGGTGCGGGTGGAGCTGGAGGGGGCGGTGGAGGTGGCGGTGGAGGCGGAGGAGGGAGTGGGGGTGGCGGTGGGAATAGTGGCGGGGGCGGTGGTGGTGGTGGCAGCAGCGGCGGAGGCGGCGGTGGCGGCGGCAGCGGTGGGAGTGGAGGCGGCGGTGGTGGCGGAGGTGGAGGCGGCGGTGGCGGAGGGGGTGGAGCTGGTCGGGGTGGTGCCCCGCAGCGGAGCGGCTCTGGTAGTGGTCAGCGACAGCAGCAGCAGTAGCAGCAGCGTTCGCGGAACATCCCCCCGCCCCAGCAGCTCCGTGAGTGGTACACGCAGCGTCAGAGGGGTGGGGGTTTAGGTCCGTGCACCTACGTCCTTCGTTCCGGCGACCGCGCGGGTGAGCAGTGTGGGGGTGCCCACTCCACTCAACGCTGCTTTGGCCGCCTGACGGACGCTTAGCGTCTGCAGTTCCCCGAGGCTAGTGAGATTCCCCGCTGGGGAGAGCTGTCTAGGGCAGGTGTAGCTATCTTTGATCTTGACTTTGATGCTATCCTTGCTGCCATGTATGCTGTGACTATTAGTGAGGAGGGTGACTGTTACCGGTGTTTCCAGCCCGACCCGGGCATTGGTACTGCTGCGCTAGGTGCTTGTGAGGCTACTTCTCTAGGTGCCAGTGCGGCTGCGCTCTCAGGTACTGGTGAGACTGCGCTCTCAGGTACTGCGTCGGCTTCGGCCTCCCTCACTTTCACACTTGACTCAGGGGCTTCTCGCTCCTTCTTTCGAGACCGCACCACACTCACGCCGCTTGGTCGGCCGGTTGCAGTCTCCCTAGCTGACCCCTCTGGGGGTCCTGTCCTCTCTCACTTCTCCACTGTCCTCCCGTGTCCGGCTGCCCCCATGGGCACCCTGTCTGGTCTGTACCTCCCCTCGTTCTCGACGAACTTGGTGAGTGGTGGTGACCTGCAGGATGCGGGGGTTCACCAGTCTACTCCTGCGAGTCAGCGGGTGACCCACTGCTCGGACGCACGCACAGGCCCGAACCTGGCCACGTTCTCGCGTCGGCCGGGGTCGAGCCTCTACACCCTGACCACTAAGTCTCCTTTTGTCCCTGCGTCTGGCCAGGTAGCTGCGTCGGGTCAGGTGTTTGCTGCTGCTGCGTCCCGGTCTGGTCCTGAGTCTGCCCCCTGTTCGTGTCGCCTCCTGTCTCACGAGACTCTCCTGTGGCACCACCGACTTGGCCACCCCTCCTTGCCCCGTCTTCGGGGCATGGCTTCCTGTGTCCTTGTCTCTGGTCTCCCGCGGTCTCTTCCTCGCCTTCCTTCGGGACCAGGACCTTCCTGTGTCCCCTGTGTCGAGGGGCGCCTCCGGGCTGCCCCTCACTCCTCCCAGTTTCCCCCGACAGAGGCTCCTCTGCAGACGCTTCACATGGACGTGTGGGGCCCGGCCCGCGTCCGTGGGCAGGGTCACGAGCGCTACTTCCTGCTGGTGGTTGACGACTACTCGCGTTTCACCACAGTCTTCCCCTTGCGCAGCAAGGGTGATGTCACTGAGGTGTTGATCGACTGGATCCGCGCAGCTCGTCTCCAGCTCCGGAGGAGCTTTGGCTCGGACTTTCCTGTTCTGCGTCTGCACTCTGACTGAGGTGGGGAGTTCGCCTCTGGCCTTTTGCGGGCCTACTGTCGTGCACGAGGCATCCGCCAGACCTTTACGCTTCCGGACTCTCCACAGCAAAATGGGATTGCTGAGCGCCGCATTGGCATGGTCATGGACGTCGCTCGTACGTCCATGATGCATGTGGCTGCCCCCCATTTTCTGTGGCCGTTTGCGGTTCGGTACGCGGCGCATCAGCACAACCTTCACCCCAGGGTCTCCCGGCCGGAGACCTCCCCAGCTCTGCTGTGGACGGGGAAGGTCGGCGATGCCTCTGCGTTCCGTGTCTGGGGATCTCGGGCGTTTGTCCGCGACTTGTCTGCGGACAAGCTGTCCCCTCGTGCTGCTCCCTGTGTATTCCTAGGCTTCCCCCCTGACGCCCCAGGGTGGCAGTTCTACCACCCCTCCTCTCGTCCTGTTCTGTCCTCCCAGGACGTCACGTTCGACGAGTCAGTCCCCTTCCCTCTCCCCGCTGCCACACTTCCTTGTACCAGGTCCCCCCCCGGTAGACCCCCTCCCCCCTCAGGGTCCTGCCCCTTCAGGTGTGTCCCAGGTTGACGCAGTCGAGCCGGTCGAGGTTGTTGGTGACTCTGGTACTGCTGCGGGTGCTGAGCCTGGGGGTCCTGAGTCTGGGGGTGCTACGTCAGGAGCTGCTGCGCCTGGGGGTGCTGCGTCTAGAGCTGCTGAGCCTGGGGGTGCTGAGCCTGGGGGTGCTGAGCCTGGGGGTGCTACGTCAGGAGTTGCTAAGCCTAGGGGTGCTGTTTTTGGAGCTGCTGAGCCTGGGGTTGCTAAGCCTTGGGGTGCTGAGCCTGGGGGTGCTACGTCAGGAGCTGCTGAGCCTGGGGGTGCTGCGTCTGGGGCTGCTGAGCCTGCAGGTGCGGAGCCTGCGACCGCTGGACCTCCCCTTGTGGTGTCTGGCGGTGCTGGGCCTAGAGGTTCTCCGGGTGCTCCGTCTCGGCGGGAGCCACTCTCTCCACAGGAGCTGCGCGAGTGGTTTGCTCGCCGCTGGAGGCGTGTTGCTGGAGCTGCAGCTTCTTCGGCGGCTGAGGGTGCTGGTGCCGCCGGTCCCGGAGCTGCTCGGCCTGCGGGTCCTACCGGAGCTGGAGCTGCTGAGGATGTTGGTGCTGAGACTACTGCTGTCTGTCCTGGCGGTGGTCCTGCTGCTGGTGCTGCTGGAGGTCCTGCCGCTGGAGGTGCTGTTGGCGCTGGTGCTGCCGGTGAGGGTGCTGGTGCTGTCCCTGCTGTGTTTGGAGTCCCCGCGCGGCCTCGGCTGTACTTCGTTCCGCTCCTGCTCAGGTTCTTAGTCTTTCTCCTCCTGTAGAGTGTCCACCGCTTGTCCAGTCACAGTCACAGTTAGAGCCCGCCTCCCCACTGCCTGCTCCCTCTCCTTACACTGGTCCTACTGGAGGTCTTGCTGAGCGTCGTGAGCTTGCGTCTCGTCCCGCGTCGCCTGTTCGTGCTGCTCGCGCTAGTGGTCGCGGTTCGCGTGAGCGTCCTCCTCCTGTCCCTGGCACGCACCGGATGTCTCTGCGTCCGTCCACTGCTCCTCTGCGTGCCCCTTTGCCTTCTCCTCATGCGTCCTCTCTTCCTTCGCTTGCCGACCCGGAGTCAGACTCTCTTTGTGCTGCTAGTCCTACTGTCACGCGTCTCCTTGCTATTGTCGTCACTGACCCCTCGTTTGAGTCCACTGCTGCGTCTGCGCTTGTTGCTGAGCTCGTCGACTTTCTGCTCGCTGTCGTCTAGACTACGCTGCCAGCCTTGTTGCTGAGTCTGCGTCTGTCTATCCTCCGTCCGTCGGGGGTGAGTGTGCTCTTGGCACGGACGTCCTTGAGGACAGGCAGGAGGAGTTCTAGTGTCTGGCTACTGCTTACCTCATCTCGTGTCTGTAGTGCTTGCCCCTGAGGGAGACCCGGATGCACTAGACATCCCGACTCCGCGCTCTTACGCGGAGGCTGTAGAGGGTCCCTACTCCTCTCAGTGGCAGGCAGCTATGGATGCAGAGATGGCTTCCTGGAAGTCCACAGGCACCTACGTTGACGCGGTTCCCCCTCCTGGGGCGAACATCGTCAGTGGCATGTGGATCTTCAGGGTGAAGCGGCCGCCGGGCTCTCCACCTGTCTTCAAGGCGCGGTACGTCGCTCGTGGCTTCAGTCAGCGGCAGGGAGTTGACTACTTTCAAACATTCTCTCCCACCCCGAAGATGACCACTCTTCGGGTGCTGCTGCACATAGCCGCTTAGCGCGACTACGAGCTTCACTCTCTTGACTTCAGCACTGCGTTCTTGCAGGGTAGCATGCACGAGGAGATCTGGCTGCGCCGTCCACCTGGCTTCACTGGGACTTTCCCTCCCGGCACCCAGTGGAGCCTCCGACGGCCAGTCTACGGTCTCCGCCAGGCACCGCGTAAGTGGCACGACACACTGAGGACTACGCTTGCGGCTCTTGGGTTTGCTCCCTCTACTGGTGACCCGTCGCTATTTCTGCGCACCGACACTTCTGTGCCGCCGTTCTACATCCTCGTGTACATCGACAACTTGTTCTTTGCCACAGCGGACACTGCTAGACTCTCCGACGTGAAATCCGAGCTGCTGAAGAGACACACGTGCACAGACCTGGGTGAATTGCGCAGCTATTTTTGCTTGCAGATCACTCGGGACACAGCACGCCGCACCATTACCTTGACTCACTCACACATGGTGCAGCAGGTCCTTCAGCGCTTCGGCTTCACGTAATCCTTGCCTCAGGCCACTCCTCTGTCTACTCGCCACTCGCTCTCAGCTCTGCCTTCGGATGAGTCCGTAGAGTCGAGTGGCCCGTACCCAGAGCTTGTTGGCTGCCTCATGTACCTGATGACCTGCACACGACCTGACCTTGCATACCCTCTTAGCGTTCTTGCACGCTATGTTGCTCCTGGGAGACACCGACCAGAGCACATGGCTGCAGCGAAGAGGGTGTTGCGCTACCTGTGCAGTACGTCGGGCATGGGGCTAGTGCTTGGAGGGCGGAGTCCAGTGGTCCTTACGGGGCACGCGGACGCTTCTTCGGCTGACGACCAGGCTACGCAGCGGTCGTCGTAGGGTTACACCTTCAGTCTTGGTTCCGGCTCTGTCTCGTGGCGGGCTACTCGCTCGTCTTCTGTCCTCGGGTCCAGTTGTGAGGCTGAGATCTACGCAGGGGCCATGGCTGCACAGGAGCTTCGCTGGCTCACCTACCTGCTGAGTGACCTTGGAGAGCCGCCTCGTTCTCCTCCAGTGCTCTACGTAGACAACAAGGCCATGCTGACCTTGTGTCGAGAGCAGCGCCGGGAGCACAGAACGAAGCACATTGCTCTTCGCTACTTCCTTGCTCGTGAGCTACAGCAGCGTGGACAGTTGCGGCTTGCGTACGTGGCCTCTGAGGCCAACACTGCTGGCGTGTTCACCAAGGCACTCGCGCCTTGTGATCATTAGCGCTTCTGCACTCAGCTGGGTCTTGTACCTGTCTTGCCTCACTTGCTCTCCTCTTGACCTTACTTGTACTGTCACATATATATACCTGCTCTTGCTTGTCTAGCTCTTTATATGTATGTGTACTCCTGCATGTGAACTGGCCTTGTGGCCTTGTCATTGTTCTCGGACTGTGTGGTGACTTTGTGATCCACCCTGAGCTTGCTCTGCTTTGCTTGACTGGTCTTGTGACCCCTTGTTCTCCCCCACTTTGCCAATGGGGGTGTGTCAGAACTTTATATAGCTTATGCTATTGTGTAGGCTATAGTGGGGTATCCCATAGGGGGTACAACCCAAGTAGGGTTTCCTATATGTACTCACTTCATTCATAGTTCATCCATTCTCGTTCTATTCTTCTCACGTTCTGCGGCCCAAACTTCTCCCACTGATACCCGTCGATTCGTGGAATGCGTAGAAACTTCTCAGAAAGTGGCTTGTCATGCTGCCAGCAATCAGGGTGCCCCGCAGGGGTGTTTCGGACGATAATGAGCAGCTCTGGGTGGGTATTCCGGAGCGCCACCAGAGTAGACAACACTTGTCGCTTAAACTTGTGGTCGGGTCTGTAATGAGCCCCTCGGTTCATGACAACAATCGACACGTTCAATGGAGCAATCTCATCCATCCAAGTCTCGTTAAAGCTCCTATCCACCAAGAATTCATTCACGTATTCTGTGGAGTTGAGGTAATAATCTCGGACGAAGAAAATCCGGACAAAAAAGCCGAGGTCAGCGCAGGCGTGAACACTCCAGCAGCACTTTAAGGTCTCTTTAATTTCTCTACTACGACACGGTATCGCTGGCAGAAGCCAGTCGGCTCTATCCATTGGACCCGAGAGGCTTGGTCCTTGGCGCCTAGCCTTATGTTGTTGCGGATGGACTTGGCAAAAGCATGTTAATTGAGTCACCCACTACAAGCAAGCTTCTCTGATCCAAAAATTTGCAGAACTTTTCTGGGGAGAACTGATCCCAAGGCCCGCCGCATCTGCTGCTGTGAGCTTCTGCTGTTTCCCCATCCTGCTGCTCTGTGTCGCTTCCTAGAACCACCCACCAATACTTAAGAGTCTCTCTTACAACCCATTGTTGCCTGAGAATATCATCCCGTCTCTCTGGTTTTTTCAATTTGCTCATCTGCTGCTTAGAAGCCTCCTTTCCTCCCCAAGTAATCTCCTCTATTTGAGTCACAACTTTCTTGAACCGTCCCACCAAGTGATGCGCGTTTTGTAATGCCACGTTGCGAGAGCTCTTATTCCAATGACACACGTCGCATTTGCTCATCTCGTCCGGCCATGGCAGCAGTCGCGGCGAGTCATCGTAGGCCCACTTGCCTTCCCGCCCTATGCAGCCGAATCTTTCTCGGAATGATCTGATATTTTCGGGGGAATCGAGCACGGAGTCTAGGATTCGAGTCTAGAGGGTTGGGTCAGGCTTGGTGAGAGGAGGATTGATAGGAGGCTTGGTGGGAGGTTTGGCAGGAAAAAGCACTAACCTGTTCCTGAAGCAGACACTCACTTGCTCTTCATTCGACTTCTCAGAGGGCAGAAAACAACTAGCAACAACCACGAGCTGGTGGGGATCCATGGAGTTTAATGCCCCCTCCAGCCTCAGCTCCATCACCAGCAGCCTCACTCACCTTTGCTGTCCCTCCTTGCATCATATGACCTGAACAAGCCTCACACACCCTCACCTGCTCTTCATTCGACTTTCTCACACAAGCCTTTGGAATGAAGGAAGCAGCTAGCAACAATGCCGTTCCTTCCAAAGATCCCATGCTATGGCCTCCAAACTCATACCAGAAAAAGGGCTCAATCCCCAGCTTTTCAGGGGCTGAAAAGCACTCACCTGGCCCTCATGGTCTGGCCTGAAGCAGACACTCACCTACTCCTCAATTGACTTTTCGGAAGGCAAGAAGCAGCTAGCAACAACAACCAACTGGTGCGCGTCCATGGAGTTAAAAGCTCCCTCTAGCATCAGCTCTGTCACCAGCAACTCATCGCCTCTCATGACGACACATGCCATGGCCTCCAAATCCAAGCCAGAAAAGGACCAAATCCCAAGCTTTGTAGGGGTTGAAAACACTCACCTATTCCTCATGGCCTCAAAAATTGCCTCCCTTCCTCACCTGCTCTTCATTCGACTTCTCAGAGGGCAGAAAACAACTAGCAACAGCCACGAGCTGGTGAGGGTCTATGGAGTTGAACGCCCCCTCCAGCATGAGCTCCGTCACCAGCGGCTCGTCGCCTGCAGTGACGACACACGCCACCCGGCCCTTCAGCTGCACCACTCCGTCCAAGTCGATGTGGCCCAGGCGCTTGAGCGCTCGTGAGCAATTTCTCGGCTCTGACTTGAACAGGGAGAGCTGCAAGAGAGGTGGAGGGAAGGGTGGAGAGAAGGGTGGAGAATGGGGGAAGAGGGGAGCAGAGGGGAGGTGAGAGAGTGCCCCTTCAATCATAAACCCCGCCACCACCAGCTCGCTGCCTGCCATAAACCCCACCACCACCAGCTCGCTGCCTGCCATAAACCTCACCATCATCAGCTTGCTGCCTGCCATAAACCCCACCACCACCAACTCGCTGCCTGCCATAAACCCCACCACCACTAGCTCGCTGCCTGCCATAAACCCCACCACCGCCAGCTCGCTGCCTGCCATAAACCCCACCACCACCAGCTCGTTGCCTGCCATAAACCCCACCACCACCAGCTTGCTGCCTGCCATAAACCCCAACACCACCAGCTCGCTGCTTGCCATAAACCCCACCACCACCAGCTCGCTGCCTGCCATAAACCCCACCACCACTAGCTCTTTGCCTGTCATGACGACACACGCCGCCCAGCCCTCAGCTGCACCACCCCGTATGCATCAATGTGGCCAAGGCGTTTCAGCACCCTTGAACAATTTCGGAGCTCGGATTTGAAGAGTGAGAGCTGGGGAATAGGGAGAGGCAGGAGAGGAAGATTGAGCACCTATGAGGGCATGAGACACGCTCTCCGACCCTTAAGCTGCACCAGCCCATCGGATTCGTTGTGGCCCAAACGCTTGAGCACTCGTGAACAGTTTTTCAGCTCGGATTTGAAGAGCGAGAGCTAGATAGGAGAGATGGGAAGGAAGGTTGGAGCATAAGTAAAGAAGTTTGGGAAGGGAAGGGGGGAGGAGGGGTGAGTGACCCTTGAGCTGCACCACCCCGTCTGCATCGATGTGGCCCGATCGCTTGAGGACACTGGAACGATTTCGGAGCTTGTACTTGAAGAGAGAGAGAGCTGCGGGGTAAGAGAGGTGGGGAAAGAAACGAAGTCAGGAAAAAGTGGAGAGAAGGGTGAAGCATGGGGGGAGAGAAGATGAGTGAGTACTGTCAGATTTATATGACATAGTTGCTGTAGGCTATAGTGGGGTAGCACATATGGGGTACAGGTTTTCTAGGGTTGTATTTGTACCCAATCTTTCCTTAGTCATTTCATTCCTGTTTTCTTTACTTCACATGGTATAGAGCGGGTCCTAGCTTAGGACCGTTTTTTTTAGGGCCCACCGAAGCGCGCCCCGAGGCGCGCCTTTTTTTTAGCGACCCCCTCGGGTCGCCTTTTCCCTCGCGGCCCCGCTGTCCCTCAGACGCGGCCCCGCCACCTCTCCTGATCGCGGCCCCGCCGCCTGTTTGACGCGGCCTCGCCGCCTACCCTGACGCGGCTCCGCCGCCTCCCCTGACGCGGCCTCGCCGCCTCCCCTGACGCGGCCCTGCCGCCTCTCCTGCCGGCCCGCCACTGCACCTGCCGGCCTGCCGGTGCACCTGCCGGCCCGCCACTGCACCCTACGGCCCGCCGCTGCACCTGCCGGCCCGCCACTGCACCTGCCGGCCTCGCCGCTGCACCTGCCGGCCTCGCCGCTGCACCTGCCGGCCTCGCTGCTGCACCTGCCGGCCCGCCGCTGCACCCTACGGCCCGCCACTGCACCCTACGGCCCGTCGCTGCACCTGCCGGCCCGCCACTGCACCTGCCGGCCCGCCTCTGCACCTGCCGGCCCGCCACTGCACCGGTCAACCCGCCGCTGCACCTGACGGCCCCGCCCCTGCATCTCCTGGCCGAGCCGCCTCAGCAGCCGAACCGCCCGTGAGCCGAGCCGCCCGACGCCGAGCCGCCCGGGACCCGAGCCGCCCTGCCGCCGAGCCGCCCGGGAGCCGAGCCGCCCTGCGCCCGAGCCGCCCAGCAGCCGAGCCGCCCAGCACCCGAGCCGCCTTTCTGCATACCTACACGACCTACCCTGCCTGGTGAGCACAGTCCCACTGACACTGCGAGCTCTTTCCCTGCTGCTAGCACTGCGTCGCTGTCGTCGCCATGGCTACCCCTAGTGTCCTAGCTTTTGACGCTGAGGGTCGCGCCATTGATTTTGAGGTCTGGTTAGACGACCTGCAGCTGTTCTTACAGTGCGACAGGGCTGACGACCTTTCTCTCTTTGATCTCACCTCTGGCGCCTCTCCTGCTCCTGCTGCTGATGCTGAGCCCGCTGTCCGCTCTAAGTGGGCCACCCGCGATGCTGCTGCACGTCTTGCTGTGCGTCGCCACCTCCCTACCTCTGAGCGTGCGCACTTCAGTCAGTACAAGAGTGCTCAGACCTTGTACGACGCTGTAGTTGCGCGCTACTCCTCCCCTGCCACTGCTGCACTGAGCCGTCTCATGCTTCCCCACCTCTTTCCTGACCTCTCTGCCTTTCCCACTGTCGCTGACCTCATTACGCACCTCCGCACTAGTGACACTCGCTACCGCGCCGCCCTTCCTGCTGAGTTCTGCGCTAAGAACCCCCCCCCCATGTACATCGCTCTCTACTACGTAGTCGCGCGCCTCCCTGACTCCCTTCGAGTCGTCAGGGACCACTTTCTCGCAGTCTGTCCCACCACCCTCTCCGTCGACCTCCTCGAGAAGGCCCTCCTCGCAGCGGAGAAGAGCATCGTCGCTGTAGGTGCTTCTCGTGGTGACCCTCGCACCCCCATCTTTGAGGGGTGCTCTCCTTCCCCCTTGCTGCCCTCTGTTGCCTCTGCTGCTGCTGCCGACCTGCTTGGTCTAGAGTCGGTCGGCGCGGCGTCTGCCCCTAGTGGGAGACGTCGCTCCAGCAAGGGCAAGGGGGGCAAGGGCGCGGGTGGAGCTGGAGGGGGCGGTGGCGGTGGCGGCGGTGGCGGCGGAGGGAGTGGGGGTGGCGGCGGGGCTAGTGGCGGGGGTGGTGGTGGTGGTGGCAGCAGCGGCGGAGACGGTGGTGGTGGTGCCAGCGGTGGTGGTGGAGGCAGCGGCGGAGGTGGAGGCGGCGGAGGTGGAGGCGGTGGAGGCGGCAGCGGAGGAGGCAGTGGTGGTGGAGGGGGTGGATCTGGTCGGGGTGGTACCCAGCAGCGTAGCGGCGGTGGTGGTGGCCAGCGCTCGCAGCGGCAGCAGCAGCAGCGCTCTCGGGACATCCCTTCGCCTCAGCAGCTTCGTGAGTGGTACGCTGGGCGTCAGAGGGGTGGGGGTACTGGTCCCTGCACCTACGTTCTTCGTTCCGACGACCGCGCGGGTGAGCAGTGTGGGGGTGCCCACGCGACCCAGCGCTGCTTTGGCCGCCTGACGGACGCCTGGCGTCAGCAGTTCCCTGGGGCTAGTGAGATCCCTCGCTGGGATGAGCTTCTCAGGGCTGGTGTAGCAATCTTTGATCTTGATTTTGATGCTATCCTTACTGCTATGTATGTTGTGGATTATAGTGAGGAGAATGAGGGTTACCGCTGTTTCCAGCCCGACCCGGGCATTGGTCCTGCTGCGCTAGGTGCTTGTGAGGCTGCTGCTCTAGGTGCCAGTGCGTCTGCGCTCTCAGGTACTGGTGAGACTGCGCTCTCAGGTACTGAGTCGTCCTCGTCCTCCCTCACTTTCACACTTGACTCCGGAGCTTCTCGCTCCTTCTTTCGAGACCGCACTACCCTTACACCGCTTGGCCGGCCGGTTGCGGTCTCCCTTGCTGACCCCTCTGGGGGTCCTGTCCTGTCTCACTTCTCCACTGTCCTCCCGTGTCCGGCTGCCCCTTCGGGCACCCTGTCGGGTCTGTACCTTCCCTCGTTCTCTACGAACTTGGTGAGTGGAGCAGACCTGCAGGATGGGGGTGTTCACCAGTTCACTCCTGCGAGTCAGCGGGTGACCCACTGCACGGAGGCACGCACAGGCCGACACCTGGCCACGTTCTCGCGTCGGCCGGGGTCGAGTCTCTACACCCTGACCGTTGAGTCTCCTCCTGTCCCTGCGTCTGGTCAGGTGGCTGCGTCGGGTCAGGTACTTGCTGCTGCGTCCCGGTCAGGTCCTGAGTCTGCCCCCTGTTCTTGTCGCCTCCTGTCTCACGAGACTCTCCTGTGGCACCACCGTCTTGGCCACCCCTCCTTGCCCCGTCTTCGGAGCATGGCTTCCCGTGTCCTTGTCTCTGGTCTTCCCCAGTCTCTCCCTCCTCTCCCCTCCGGGCCAGGACCTTCCTGTGTCCCCTGTGTCGAGGGTCGCCTCCGGGCTACTCCTCACTCCTCCCACTTCCCCCCGACAGAGGCTCCCCTGCAGACGCTTCACATGGATGTGTGGGGCCCAGCCCCCGTCCGTGGGCAGGGTTACGAGCGCTACTTCCAGTTGGTGGTTGACGACTACTCGCGTTACACCACAGTCCTCCCCTTGCGCAGCAAGGGTGCGGTCACTGAGGTGCTGATCGAGTGGATCCGCGAGGCTCGTCTCCAGCTCAGGAAGAGCTTCGGCTCGGACTTTCCTGTTCTGCGTCTGCACTCTGACCGAGGCGGAGAGTTCTCTTCTCGCCTTCTGCGAGACTACTGTCGTGCACGGGGGATCCGCCAGACCTTCACGCTTCCGGACTCACCACAGCAAAATGGGATTGCTGAGCGCCGCATTGGCATGGTCATGGATGTCGCTCGTACGTCCATGATGCATGCGGCTGCCCCCCATTTTCTGTGGCCGTTTGCGGTGAGGTACGCGGCGCATCAGCTCAACCTTCACCCCCGGGTCTCTCGGCCTGCGATGTCCCCAGCCTTGCTGTGGACGGGGAAGGTTGGCGATGCGTCTGTGTTCCGTGTCTGGGGATCTCGGGCGTTTGTCCGCGACTTGTCTGCGGACAAGCTGTCCCCTCGCGCTGCTCCCTGTGTCTTCCTTGGCTTCCCCACTGACGCCCCAGGGTGGCAGTTTTACCACCCCTCCTCTCGTCGTGTTCTGTCCTCCCAGGACGTCACGTTCGACGAGTCAGTCCCCTTCTACCGTCTCTTCCCCTACCGCACTCCTTCCCTCCCCCCTCCCCCGGACTTCCTTGTGCCGGTTCCCCCCCCGGTAGACCCCCTCCCCCCTCAGGTTCCTGCCCCCTCAGGTGTGTCCCAGGTAGACGCCGTTGACCCGGTCGAGGTTACTGGTGACTCTGGTGCTGCTGCGGGTGCTGAGCCTGGGGGTGCTGACTCTGGGGGTGCTGTGCGCGGGGGTGCTGAGCCTGGGGGTGCTACTGCTGGGGGTGCTGGGCCTGAGGGTGCTACTGCGGAGGGTGCGGAGCCTGGGGGTGCTGAGCCGGGGGGTGCTGTTCCTGGAGGTGCTGGGTCTGGGGGTGCTGGGTCGGGAGCTGCTGAGCCTGGGGGTGCTGAGCTGGGAGCTGCTGCGCCTGGGGGTGCTGCGTCTGGAGCTGCTGAGCCTGGGGTTTCTCCTGCTGCTGCGTCTCGCCGGGAGCCCCTCTCTCCACAGGAGCTGCGCGAGTGGTTCGCTCGCCGCTGGAGGCGTGCTGCTGAGTCTGGAGGTGCTGCTGGAGCTGGGGCTGGAGCTTCTTCGACCGTCGAGGGTGCGGGTGCTGCCGGTCCCGGAGCTGCTGGACCTGCGGGTCCTCCTGGAGCTGGAGCTGCTGAGGGCGTTGGTGCTGAGCCTACTGCTGTTGGTCCTGCCGCTGGAGGTGTGGGTGGCGCTGGTGCTGTCGCTGAGGGTGGTGGTGCTGTCCCTGCTGAGTCTGGAGCTGCCGCGCGGCCTCGGCCGTACTTCGTTCCGCTCCTGCAGCAGGTTCTTGGTCTTTCTCCTCCAGTAGAGGGTCCACCGCCTGTCCAGTCGCAGTCCCTGCTGGAGCCTTCCTCTCCACTGCCTGCTCCCTCTCCTTACACTGGTCCTACTGGAGGTCTTGCTGAGCGTCGTGAGCCTGCGTCTCGTCCCGCGTCGCCTGTTCGTGCTGCTCGCGCTAGTGGTCGCAGTTCGCGTCAGCGTCCTCCTCCTGTCCCTGGCACGCACCGGATGTCTTTACGTCCGTCCACTGCTCCTCTGCGTGCCCCTTTGCCTTCTCCTCCTGAGTCCTCTCTTCCTGCGCTTGCCGACCCTGAGTCGGACTCTCTTCGTGCTGCCAGTCCTACTGTCACGCGTCTGCTTGCTACTGTCGTCACTGACCCCTCTTTTGAGTCCACTGCTGCGTCTGCTCTAGTCGCTGAGCTCGTCGACCTTGCTGCTCGCTGTCGTCTCGACTACGCTGCTAGTCTTGTTGCTGAGTCTGCGTCTGTCTGTCCTCCGTCCGTCGGGGGTGAGTGTGCTCTTGGCACGGACGTCCTAGAGGACAGGCAGGAGGAGTTACAGTGTCTAGCGGCTGCTTCACCTCATCTCGCGTCTGTACTGCTTGCCCCTGAGGGAGACCCGGATGCACTAGACATCCCGACTCCGCGTTCTTACGCGGAGGCCGTAGAGTGTCCCTACTCCTCTCAGTGGCAGGCAGCTATGGATGCAGAGATGGCTTCCTGGAAGTCCACAGGCACCTACGTTGACGCGGTTCCCCCTCCTGGGGCGAACATCGTCAGTGGCATGTGGATCTTCAGGGTGAAGCGGCCGCCGGGCTCTCCACCTGTCTTCAAGGCACGGTACGTTGCTCGTGGCTTCAGTCAGCGGCAGGGAGTTGACTACTTTCAGACCTTCTCTCCCACCCCGAAGATGTCTACTCTTCGGGTTCTACTGCACATAGCCGCTCAGCGCGACTACGAGCTTCACTCTCTCGACTTCAGTACTGCGTTCTTGCAGGGTAGCCTGCACGAGGAGATCTGGCTCCGCCGTCCACCTGGCTTCACTGGGACTTTCCCTCCTGGCACCCAGTGGAGCCTCCGACGGCCAGTCTACGGTCTCCGCCAGGCACCGCGTGAGTGGCACGACACACTGAGGACTACGCTTGCGGCTCTTGGGTTTGCTCCTTCTACTGCTGACCCGTCGCTGTTTCTTCGCACCGACACTTCCCTGCCACCGTTCTACATCCTCGTGTACGTCGACGACTTGGTCTTTGCCACAGCGGACACTGCTGGACTCGCCTACGTGAAGTCCGAGCTGCTGAAGAGACACACGTGCACAGACCTGGGTGAACTGCGCAGCTACCTTGGCTTGCAGATCACTCGGGACAGAGCACGCCGCACCATTACCTTGACTCAGTCACACATGGTGCAGCAGGTCCTTCAGCGCTTCGGCTTCACGTACTCCTCGCCTCAGGCCACTCCTCTGCCTACTCGCCACTCACTCTCAGCTCTGCCTTCGGATGAGTCCGTAGAGTCGAGTGGTCCGTATGCAGAGCTTGTTGGCTGCCTCATGTACCTGATGACCTGCACACGACCTGACCTTGCATACCCTCTGAGCATTCTTGCACGCTATGTTGCTCCTGGGAGACACAGACCGGAGCACATGGCTGCAGCGAAGAGGGTATTGCGCTACCTGTGCAGTACGTCGGGCATGGGGCTAGTGCTTGGAGGGCGGAGTCCAGTGGTCCTTACCGGCCACGCGGACGCTTCTTGGGCTGACGACCAGGCTACGCAGCGGTCGTCACAGGGTTACACCTTCAGCCTTGGTTCCGGCTCTGTCTCGTGGCGGTCTACTCGCTCGTCTTCGGTTCTCGGCTCCAGTTGTGAGGCTGAGATCTACGCCGGGGCCATGGCTGCACAGGAGCTTCGCTGGCTCACCTACCTGCTGACTGACCTTGGAGAGCCGCCTCGTTCTCCTCCAGTGCTGTACGTAGACAACAAGGCCATGCTGGCCTTGTGTCGAGAGCAGCGCTTGGAGCACAGAACGAAGCACATTGCTCTCCACTACTTCCTTGCTCGTGAGCTGCAGCAGCGTGGTCAGTTGCGACTTGCGTACGTGGCCTCTGAGGCCAACACTGCTGATGTGTTCACCAAGGCACTCGCGCCTTGTGACCATCAGCGCTTTTGCACCCAGCTGGGTCTTGTGCCTGTCTTGCCTCACTTGCTCTCCTCTTGACTTCACTTGTACTGTGACATATATATATGCCTGCTCTTGCTTGTCTAGTTTTATATATATGTCTGTACTCCTGCATGTGAACTGGCCTCTGGCCCTACTCTTGTGCTCGGACTGTGTGGTGACTTTGTGATCCACCCTGAGCTTGCTTTGCTTTGCTTGACTGGTCTTGTGACCCCTTGTTCTCCCCCACTTTGCCTATGGGGGTGTGTCAGATTTATATGACATAGTTGTTGTAGGCTATAGTGGGGTAGCACATATGGGGTACAGGTTTTCTAGGGTTGTATTTGTACCCAATCTTTCCTTAGTCATTTCATTCCTGTTTTCTTTACTTCACAAGTACCCCTTCAGATGCAACACCCCGTTTGAGTCGATTTCTGATTTTGAGAAGGCGGGGTGCGCAAGCCGAGTGCCAGCTATGACATCTAACAGCGGGGAGGGGGGAATGGAGGTGTGTGGCACCATAGGGAGTGTGGGCGGAGTACATGAGGGAGGTGAACTGGTGAGGGTGCTCGAACTCGGTTCTCCTCTAGCATCCTCTGCCAGTTCTCGTGCTGCAGCTGCTGTTACTCCTGCTGGGGTTGCATCTGAAGGTGGTTACAATGTGACCACGACAATAGAGGAAGAGCAACTTGCTGCTCCTGAAGCGGCAGCACCACCTCTTGCTGCCAGGAGCAGCAAGTTGCTCTTCCTCTTCTGCCGTAGTCACATTGTAACCACCTTGAGATGCAACCCCAGCATGAGTAACAGCAGCTGCACGAGAACCGGCAAAGGATGCTAGAGGAGAACCGAGTTCAAACACCCTCACCAATTCACCTCCCTCATGTACTCCGCCCGCACTCCCTATGGTGCCACACATCTCCATTCCCCCCTCCCCGCTGTCAGCAGTCGTAGCTGGCACTCGACTTGCAGTCGTTTGAGCATCTGTGAGCGGTTTCTCAGCTTGGATTTGAGCCGAGAGACCTAGGGGGAGGTCGGGAAGGGTGGGTAGACCATGGGGGGGGGTGAGCACCCTTCAGCTGCACCACCACGTTTGCATCAATGGGCCCCAGTTGTTTGATTACGCGCCAGCGGTACCTGGCTCGGACTTGAAGAGAGAGAGGGAGCTGGGGGTAGATGGGAGGAATTAGGAGAAAGAAAAGAGAGGGGAAAAAACGAAGTGGAAAGGTGAAGGGAAGGGTGCAGCATTGGATGAGAGAGGAGGTGAATGCCGCACACAAACGGTTTTGGGGAGTAGCTTGCTCACATAGTATGCAAATCTGCTCCACATGCCTCCCCACAGGAAGCGCATTACAAGCCCCCCCACAGGCAGAGCATTACAAACGTTCCCACAGCATCACAAACCTCCCCAACACACATCACTCCTCCACACGCACCTGTGACTCCCTCGTCGTCATCTTGAGCCTGCCAGCCCTCGCCTCTTGAGCACTGTAAGGATCTAGGATCGAGCTCAAAATAGAGAGTTCGAATTGAATGATCCACCTGGGTACAACACAAGGCTATATATAGTTTCGACACAAAGCCAATAACCCATGTGTTACACGAATGTTACGAGGGTCGCGAAGCGTCCCGAACAGAACCTTCCCGAACTTTGTAGAAAGCAATTCGGTGGCAACCGAAAAGGCTTGAGTTCAGTTTACGTAACCTGATTTGGTGTTATAACTATAATAACATATAAGAATGCACCTAACCTAGGAAATCAGACATAACTATGCATGATAAATAAAACCCAAGCTAGTAATAGCATAATAAAGTTCAAGCAAGCTAGCAAAGCCAGCATAAGCCGTCATACTCTCACAAGCACCTCCAACTTCTGCTCTTCTATCCGAGCCTTGGTAAGGATTGGTGGAAGGGGAGTGGGAGGGCGAGAATGGGGGAACCAAGCAAGTAATAGGTGTGACTCAGGCTCAACGGCCAGCAGCTGCCCTCGCCAATTGAGCACCTCTAGCTTTTGCTCCGCTATCTCCGCCTGGGTAGGGATTGGTGGATGGGGAGTGGGAGGGAGAGAATGGAGGGGCCAAGGATGTAATAGGTGTGACCGAGGCTGAACGGCCAGCAGCTCCCCTCGCCTCTTGAGCACCTCCAGCTTTTGCTCCGCTATCTCCGCCCGGTCCGCCTGGAAGGAGAATGAGGGGGAGAGGGGGGGAAGGGCAAGTAAACCCTTGAGCACAAACCCTTAACCCTGAACCTGCACGTGCAACTGCCCTCGCCTCTTGAGCACCTCCAGCTTTTGCTCCGCTATCTCCGCCTGGAAGGGTAGAAAGAAGGGAGCGAGAAGAAGGGGGAAAGGGGGTGTTCAGGGGTCGTTCAAGCTACATGGGAAGCTGCTCGAGGAGGAAGGGGGTGGGTGGAACGGGATGTGCACTGTGCAATGCAGGCATTAACGGGAGGGAAAATCTAAGCCCACGCCCGAACGTACATAAAAAGAAATGGAGTCGGGGTTTCGCATGTGCAGGTGCCATAGCGGATGGGGGCATGAGCAACGCCATTCAATTAGTGAAAGGGGTATGCTTGGCTTGGCTACTTGACCAGCTACTTAATCACCTTGGAAAGGGTAGAGAGGAGAGGACTCAAAGAGGATGTTTGGCCAGCTTGCTCTCCTCCTCATCAATGAAATGCACAAGGTCCAAAAATGACTCATCTGTGATGCCCATGCCCTGAGAGCGGGAGAGATGGCGAAGGGGCACACCCACTTGGAGACGGATGGAGACGAATTCGAGAATTCTTAATGACTCGTCCATGATGCCCATGTCCGAAAACGACTCGTCCATGATGCCCATGTCCAAAAACGACTCGTCCATGATGCCCATGTCCAAAAGACTCGTCCATGATGCCCATGTAAAAAAACGACTCGTCCATGATGCCCATGTCCAAAAACGACTCGTCCGCCTCAAATTCTCGTCCGAATGCCCATGTCCTGATAGCAGGTACACACACTTGGAGACGGATGGAGGCAAACTCAAGAAGTCTTAACAGCGCACCCAGTAATTCACTCACTCACTCGCCTATACAGGGTCAAGGATTGGCAGCCCTTCCTAGGACGTCTCAGCAGTGGTTCAGAGACGTCAACCAGCTCTTGAACTGCTGGGTGACGTCTCTGAGTGTGAAGAGCATAGCCTGCCTTGCCTCCTCCTTGGGTTGAAGATGCCTCAAATCAAGTAGCCCACACATTTTATCTCTTCCTTCCTTCCTCCCTCCATAACTCACTTCCACAGGGTCTAGGATAAACAGTTCTTCAGGGAAGCGTTGGGTGACGTCTCTGAGTGTGACCAACACAGCCTGGCGGGCCTGTGCTTGACTTAGCGTGTGACTCAACTAGCCTACTACCGCACCCACTGACACCATCAGCTCATTTCAACAGGGTCTAGGATAGACAGTTCGTCAAGGAAGCGCGGGATGACGTCTCTGATTGTGACCAGCGCAGCCTGGCAGGGCGGGCCTCTTTTGGCCTTCCTCCCTCCTTCCCTCCCATAATTTCACTCACCTCTACAGGGTCCAGAATGGGCAGGCCATCGGGGAACTATTGGGTGACGTCTCTGACTGTGACCAGCACGGCATGCCGGGCCTCCTTGGGGCGCAGGTCAGTGGGCAGGGCGATTCTGAGCGCCCCTATGCGCGCCACTGCTGGGAACTTCACCGAGATCTGGGAGGGATGAGGGCAGGGAGGTAAGGAGGGGAGGGGAGGAGAGTGGGAGGGAAAGGAGAAAGGAAGGAGTGAATGCAGAGATAGGCCCAGTGAGTCATCAAAGAGGGGGAAGGAGAGAGGGACGAAGCCACACGGAGCAACCCACTCAACACATGCATCTCCCCATTGCCATCTAGTGCACATGGACGCGGCACAAGAGGAGCAGCAGCACCAACGTCTGTGTCTGGTTGTCTATCCTTCAGTGCAAAGAGAGGGCATTTCACACCATGCATGCACAAGCTACTCATTCCCTCACCACATGCATCTCTCCATTCCCTTCTAGCATACATGGGCGTGGCACAAGCTGAGTAGTGGAGCCCTCTGCTCCTCCAGTGTCCACCATGGGAGAGCACAACATCAGCGTGTCCACCAGGTATGCAGTGGTGGAGAGCGGTGTGTCAGAACTATGCATTTATATGCTCTATGCTGTAGTGGGGCACTCCTTATGGGGTACAACCCAATTAGATTTTGCTATACAAACCCTGTACTGCTGTCATTCTAGTCATCATTCATTCCTACTTTTTGACATGGTATCAGAGCAGGTTCCCTAGTGGGAATGTTCTTTTAGGGCCCACCACGATAGTTTTTTTTCTTGCCCCGCGCGAAGCGTGCCTCGCGCTTGCCTCACCTACGTCGTCGTGCGCCCTGCCCTACTGCCGCCCGTAGCGGTCCTGCCCTCCCGGCCCGTCGCGGCCCTGCCCTAACGGCCCGTCACGACCCTGACCTAGCCGCCCGTTGTGGCCCTGCCCTGTCGCCGCCCATCGCGGCCTGACCTAGCCGCCCGTCACAGCCTGACCTCGCCGCCCGTCGCGGCCCTGCCCTGCCGCCACTCGTCGCGGCCCTGCCCTCAGCCACTCGTTGCGGCCCTGCTCTACCGCCGCCCCGTCGCGGCCCTGCCCTGCAGCTGCCTGGTTGCAGCCCTGCTCTACCGCCGCCCCGACGCGGCCCTCCCCTGCAGCCGCCTTGTCGTGGCCCTGCCCTGCTGCCGCCCCGTTGCGGCCCTGCTCTGCCGCTGCCTCGTCGCGGCCCTGCCCTGCAGCCGCCCTGTTGTTGCCCTGCCCTACCGCGCCGCCCTGCCGAGCCGCGCCGCTCTGCTGGACCGTGCCACCCTGCCCTACTGTGTTGCTACTGCTCCTCCTGCTGCTACTGCTGCCATGGCTAGCCCTATTGTTCTTACCTTCGATGCTGAGGGTCGTGCAGTAGATTTCGACGTTTGGGTAGATGACCTGCAACTCTATCTTCAGTGCGACTCTAGGGACGGAGTCTCGCTGTTCGATCACACATCCGGTGCCTCTGTTGCACCTGATACCATTGCTGATAGTACGGGACTACTCGTGATGTTGTTGCTCACCTTGTTGTTCGTAGTCACATGCCGTCTGTTGAGCACGCGCACTTTGGCCAGTACAAGACTGCTAAGTCTCTGTATGACGCTGTCGTTGCGCGCTACTCCTCCCCTGCCACTGCTGCCCTTAGCCGCCTCATGTTGTCGTACTTGTTCCTTGACCTGGCTGCCTTTGCCACAGTCGCTGACCTCATCGCCCACCTCCACACTAGTGACACCCACTACTGCGCTGCGCTTCCCTCCGAGTTTTGCGCCAAGAACCCCCCCTTCCCCCCCCATGTACATCACCCTCTTCTACCTCGTCACCCATCTCCCTGATGCGGAGAGTCACTCTACAATGGCAGTGAGCTAGGCTACGGGGGTTGGCACGAACTACTAGGAGTGATCGTAGCTTTGCTTAGTTCCTTAGTGCTTGTGCATTCACGGGAGAAATCGGCAAGAGTTTCTACTAACAAAGTTGGAATTATAGAATGGTTGAACACACAATGACAGAATGACTACATCAGGCACCTAGCAACCCTGCAGCTAGCCTGGTCGACCGCCAGCACAACTCGGTCGACCGCCTGCCAGCGTTGCGTAGAGGAGCCGCGCCAGCACTGCAGAAGGGGGACCTGCCAACAGAAGAGGGGGCATGGGATTGCCTGACAGAAGGAGAAGGACAGGAAGATACAGTACGAGTCGCGATGAGTAAGAAAGAACAAGAGGCCATGAAGACAGTAAAGGGGATTAAGGGAGAGACATGGGAAGATGAGTCGATGGAGCCAGCAACACAGGTGATGACAGAACCAGCAAGAATGAGAGCGGCTGAGAACTGGGTGGCATGGGACAGGGAGCATACGTGCAGAAAGGGCCACGCTGGAAGTGGCACTGGACACACAGAGAAGGGAGACACAGGACCTGAGGGGTCCATGAGTGCTGGTGTGAAGGAATCAGAGAAGAGTGTGGACGGGGAACCGCCTGACGGATGCTGCAGTGGTGAGAAGCACCCGGCCTCAGCAAGAGTGTCCACTGACACGTGCACGGGAGACCCAAGCATGATCTCTGGAGGGGGCAGGTAGTGGCTGAGGCAGAGCAGGTAAGGTATCATAGGAAGAGAGTTTGGAAGAAGAAGGGAGGGAGGGTGAGTGCAAGAAGGAGAAGGCAAGCCATGGGATGCTACAGATGATGAGTTTTCCGACAGGTCGAGAGACTGCTCCCGGTCGAGCTGCAGGTCGACGGACCGCTCCATCGACCTTCCGGTCGTACTTGCCCCTCCTGGTCAACGGCCCACCTGTTGCCCAGGCCAATCAGTTGCAGCTGTCGAGCTCCCTGGTCGACAGCAACACCACAACAGTCCCCTGAAACTCAGCGAAGCCTGTCGAGCAGCTTTCCCACTGTGAAGGGTCGGCTGCTACTCCTGTACACCCGACAAATTCGTCCGTGTTGCCCAAGCGAGGCCGGGGCTAACACTCCACTCCCATTAAGTGTTCCGCACTGGTGTTCCACGTCAACGTCCTCCTCCTGTCCCCGGCACGCACCAGATGGCACTTCGTCCTTCCTCTGTTCCACTGCGTGTCCCTCTGCTCTCTCCTCTTGCATCCTCCCTTCCTGACGGTCCGGAACCAGAGTCTGACTCCCTTCATGCTGCTAGTCCTACTGTCACGCGTCTCCTGGCTACTGTTATCACTGACCCTTCGTTTGCGTCTACTAATGTGTCTGCTCTTGTTGCTGAGTTGGTTGGCTTTGCTGCCGCGTGTCGTGTAGACTACGCCGCTAGTCTTGTTGCTGAGTCTGATTCTGTCTGTCCTCCGTCCGTCGGGGGTGAGTGTGCTCTTGGCACAGACGTCCTTGAGGACAGGCAGGAGGACTTTGAAAGTTTTGCAATTGATGTACCTCATCTTGTGTCCATGCTGATTGCCCCTGAGGGAGACTCGGATGCACCAGACATCCCGACCCCGCGCTCTTACGCAGAGGCGAAAGAGAGTGCCTACTCCTCTCAGTGGGAGTCAGCCATGGACGCAGAGATGGCATCCTGGAAGTCCACAGGCACTTACGTTGACGCAATTCCCCCACCTGGGGCGAACATCGTCAGTGGCATGTGGATTTTCAGAGTGAAGCACCCGCCGGATTCTCCCCCATTCTTCAAGGCGCGTTACGTTGCACGAGGCTTCAGTCAGCGACAGGGAGTTGACTTCTTCTAGACCTTCTCCCCTACCCCAAATATGACCACTCTTCGGGTTCTGCTGCACATCGCTGCTCAGCATGACTACGAGCTTCACTCTCTTGACTTCAGCACTGCTTTCCTACAGGGCAGCCTGCACGAGATCTGGCTGCACCACCCACCTGGCTTCACTGGGTCGTTTCCTGTAGGTACCCAGTGGAGCCTCCGGCGGCCAGTCTACGATCTCCGCCAGGCGCCTCGCAAGTGGCACGACACACTGAGGATGACACTTGCGGCTCTTGGGTTTGCTCCTTCTACTGTTGACCCGTCGCTGTTTCTACGCACCGACATTTCGTTGCCGCCGTTCTACATCCCCGTGTACGTCAACGACTTGGTCTTTGCAACTGCTCACACTGCTGGACTCGCCCACATGAAGTCGGAGCTGCAGAAGAGACACACATGCACAGACCTGGGTGAGCTGCGCAGCTATCTTGGCTTGCAGATCACCCGCGACAGAGCACGGCGCACCATTACCTTGACTCAGTCACACATGGTGCAGCATGTCCTTCAGCGCTTCGACTTCCAGTACTCCTCGCCACAGTCCACTCCTCTGCCTACCAGTCACTCGCTCTCAGCTCTGCCTTCGGATGAGTCCATAGAGCCGAGTGGCCTGTATCCAGAGCTTTTCGGCTGCCTCATGTACCTGATGACCTGCACTTGACCTGACCTTGCTTACCCTCTTAGCATCCTGGCACGCTACGTTGCGCCCGGGAGACACCGACCAGAGCACTGGAAGGCCGTGATGCGCTACTTGTGCAGTACGTCGGGCATGGGGCTCGTGCTTGGAGGACGGGCTCGAGTTGTCCTCACTGTTCACGCTGACGCTTCTTGGGTTGACGACTTGGCTACGCAGTGGTTGTCACAGGGTTACACCTCCAGCCTTGGCTCCGGTTCTGTTTTGTGGCGGTCTACCTGCTCGTCTTCTGTTCTCAGCTCTAGTTGCGAGGCTGAGATGTACGCACGGGCCATGGCTGCACAGGGGTTACGCTAGCTCACCTACCTGCTGACCGACTTGGGAGAGGTGCCTCGTTCTCCTCCAGTTCTGTACGTCGACAACAAGGCCATGATCGCCTTGTGTTAGGAGCACAGACTGGAGCACAGAACAAAGCACATCGCTCTGCGCTACTTCCTTGCTTGAGAGTTGCAGCAGCTTGGTCAGCTTCGTCTTGTTTACGTGGCCTCTCGGGCCAACACTGCTGATATCTTCACCAAGGCACTTCAGCCTTGTGATCATCAGCGTTTCTGTACTGTTCTAGGCCTTGTGCCTACTTGGCCTCCCTTGCTCACTTGTTGACTTTGCTTGTACAGTGATCTATATAGTTATACCTGCATGCTTACACTTGCTAGGTTGTTATAACTGTACTGCTTGTTCTTCTTTATGTATGATTCTGCATGTGAACTGGCCTTGTGGCCATTTTCTTGTAAGGTCCTGACGTTACAAGATCCTGAGCTTGACCTTGCTTCATTCTCTTGCTTGTCCCCCACTTTGCCTATGGGGGTGAGGGGTGTATGCATTTATATACTCTAGGCTGTAGTGGGGCACTCCTTATGGGGTACAGCCCAATTAGGTTTTGATAAACAAACCCTGTACTGCTGTCATTCTAGGCATCATTCATTCCTACTTTCTAACATGGTGTAGCGGTGGGAGCAGAGGGACGGGGAGAGGGGGACGAAGCCATTCACTCACCACATGCATCTCTTCGTTCCCTTCCAGCTCGCACGGGCACGGCACAAGCTGAGCTGTGGAACCGTCCCCTCCTCCACTGTCCACCACGCGAGAGCACAGCGGCAGCGTGTCCACCAGGTATGCTGTGGTGGAGAGCGGTGCATCAGCAGTAGCAGAGGCGGTGGGCGAGGGGGCAATGACGGCTGATTTGGTGCTGGTTTGAGAGGGTTGCTTGATTACGTTCACGATCACTCCCCACCCCCAGTCGTCCATCCTGTCTACCATCCGAATCTGCACGAACAAAGGTGAGGCAAAGGAGAGGCTTCAATGGGCATGTTGAAGGGTAAAGATGCGGGTGGCAGGGAAATAGGATAGGATGCGCAAGAGAAGATGGGACGATTGGAGGGGTGAACTGGATACTGTCTATCGCCCCTCCGATCATCCCATCTATCAACCAATCACGCACTGGAGATGTGTGACGGGATCTTCTCCATCCATCAATCAACCAATCAAGCACTCATAAGTGACATGAAGACTGCATACTCACCAGTCGGCCGGGTTGCAGGAAGCGCAGGCATCGATCAGGCCGCAGCACCTCTGCTTTGAGCTGCCTCTCCTTCTCAGTCAGGAACCACCACCCACCCATCCATCCTTGAAGCACTCATATGTAGCCCATAGACAGACCCCATTCAAAAACTATCCTCACCAATCTTCCCGGCTGCAGGAAGTCAGGCATCTATCAGGCCGCAGTACATCCTCGTTGAGCTACCTCTCCTTCTCAGCTAGGGACAGGCGCAACGCGTTGTACTCGCGAATCTCATCCTGCGAAGGGAGAGGGGAACAGTGGGTGGGGGCAAAGGATTTGCACATGTGCGTGGTTTGTCTGACAAGCTGCCTTGCACTGCCTCTCCTTCTCAGCCAGTGACAGGCGCAGCGCGTGATACTCGTGAAATTCATCCTGCGAGGGGAGAAAAGAGAGGGGAAGAGTGTGGGCAAAGGTTTTGCACATGTGGGTGGTTCGCCTGACAAGCTGCCTTGAACCACCTCTCCTCTGCTAGCGATAGGCGCAGTGCATGGAATGGGAATGGGTACTGGCGGATCTCAGCTGCAAGCAAACCCCAAGGCCAGGAATGGGGAGTAGGAATCTTATAAGAACCTCAAAATAGCCTTCGACAAACTTTGATGAACAGTTGCTCTTCTTGGGTCGGCTAAAAACGAGATGTGCTTCCCACTTTCGTTTGGTTCAATTGGCAGGGTGCCTTCCTTCGTTTCTCAAGCAGCCTTACATTGAAAGGTGGGACAAGGTACAGGCAAGGCAAAAGTACGGTCAAGGTACAAAGCAGTCTCTCAGACTCAAACAACCATTTTCATTACTTCCAACCCGAGTACTGTCTCATGCGTTCTCTCTCTTTCGAGTTCTCAACACTCCCTCACTCCTCCTCCTCCCCTCAGTCTCTCAAGGCCTCACCTCAGTCCCAGCTTCCAGCACGTCTGCCTCTGCTTGTAGCTGCTTAATCCTCCCCCACTCCACACTCCCCTAATCTCGAAAGCCTCCCTCACTCCCCTTCCCTCTTCCGTTCAACTCCCCTACCTCACTCGAGTTCTCACCTCATTGCTTGCCTCTAGCGTGTCTGTTTCTGCGTACAGCTGCTTAATCCTCTTCTCCACCTCTGGTACTTGCTGCAGGGGATGAACGTGAGAGAGAGAGAGAGAGAGAGAGAGAGAGAGAGAGAGAGAGAGAGAGAGAGAGAGAGAGAGAGAGATAGAGAGAGAGAGAGAGAGAGAGAGAGAGAGAGAGAGAGAGAGAGAGAGAGAGAGGAGAGGGGGAATGCAGGGAAGGGGTGAAGAGGATCGAGTAAAAAAAAGACATCCACGCACACACATGCACCTTGTCCTGTTGGGAAGAGTGCTTTTACCCTCCACTCTCCATTTCCAACTCTCCACTCTCCACACACACATGTACATACCCTGTCGTGTTGGAACTGGTGAAATGAATGGGCGATGACATGCTCTGCGTTGGACTGCCCCTCAGCTCGAGCCATGAGGTTCAGCAACGCGTAGCATAGTAGGTCAGGCAGCAACTCACACACATACCCACCAACCAAGCCACGCACAGAGGCACGAACCCAGTTGTGCTGAAACTGGTGGAAGGAGTGCGCAATGACGTGCTCCGCGTTGAACTGCCCCTCGGCTCGAGCCATGAGGGGAAGGGGTTGATACCTAACCTGCGGCCTCTGCTATGCTGAGGCACGCACTCTGTCGTGCTGGAACTGGTGGAAGGAGTGTGCAATGACGTGCTCTGCGTTGAACTGCCCCTTGGCTCGAGCCATGAGGTGCAGCAGCGCGTAGTAGGTCAGGCGGAAGGAGCTCTGGTATAGTGGGTCAGAAGTCACATCACTCACACACGCACGCACACACATACACACATACCCTGTCGTACTGGAACTGGTGAGACAAATAGGGCAATCACATGCTTTGCGTTAAAATGCCCCTCGGCTTGAGCCATGAGGTTGAGCAGTGCGTAGTAGGTCAGGCAGAAGGAGCTCTCTACAGGGGCAGGCCTCCCCAGCATCATCTCTTTACATGCCTCCATGGTCATCTGGGGGAGGAGGACACAAGCCACATATGATTCAACTCATACTGAGCCATGAGGTTGAGCAGCGCGTAGTAGGTCAGGCGGAAGGAGCTCTCTACAGGAGCAGGCCTCCTCAGCATCATCTCCTTGCATGCTTCAATTGTCATCTGAGAATAGGGTGAGAATGGGAGTAGTCGGGTTGGCTGAGGCTGCAAAATGGAATATCATTCGTTATTTCATCCTGAAAATATCCTGAAACGAATCATGGGATTTGGTGAACCAGCATGTGCTTTTGAGACTGTTTGAGGTGACATGATTCCAAGTAGCCAATACGTGCCCATACCATGTAGTGTGATGTGTAATGTGATGTGCATGGTGATCACATAGGGCACTTTTCTTACCTCCTCATTGACCATCACGATGACAATTTCTTTGCTGTCCTTACCTCGCCGCCCTGCTCGCCCACTCATCTGATGAGAAGTGGGGGGAGTTGGGAAATGGAGACGAGAGAGGGGGAGAGGGGAGAGAGGGAAGGAAGGTTCAAGGCACCTCAAACCGTTTCCAAACGCTCGTCAAAAGCAGTTTCTGAGATGCCAAAAGCATGAGTCCTGAGATGAGGTATTGAGGTCCCACACGCGTTGCTGCGCGCATACGCCCCAGCACACACACACACACACACACACACACACACACACACACACACACACACACACACACACACACACACACACACACACACACACACACACTATGCAGAAAACACCTCAATGTTATTTCAGAGTAGACATGTAATGTAACACAATTCCTGATGTGCCAAGGGAATCCATCACACTATTCAAACAGAACTGTGGCCCAAAGAAGGATTTATATATATATGTATATATATACATATATATGTGTGTGTAACATGCACCCCCCACATCTACCCGCAACACAACCTGCTCTTACCCGCTTCTCAAATGCTCATGTTTGGTCTTTAAAGTTGGTAGCATATATGCAGAACCTATCAACTGGCACTAAATTAATAATGCACGAGGCACACTAAGCATGTCAAATAAATCGATATGTACAATAGGGTTTGCATACGGCGTCTCAGTGCATCGTGCCTACAGAATAGAAGTAAGGATAGTGCGCATTCAATTTCACCTGAAATGCGTTCGAAGTTCTGTTGCATCTCACACCAAAACGGATTGAATGATCAAATACGCTTCAAACAGGGAGGCAGCAGGTGCTGCTAACGTCGCTTGGGCTCAGGGAGGGAAAGATAACCTCAGCAGATGTAGCAGGCACTACATGACAATACGGATCAGTGAGATTTAGCATGGTGTGCGCGTTGGGAGCAATGGGGACGGGGGGTTTAGGGTGATGGTGGGGCACTTGGTGGTGTTGATTGTGAGGCTGCTGGTTGGGTTGTTGGTGGGGTTGCTGATGGTGCAGCTGTGGGCTCTGCAGGTGACGAAATCGGTGGTGGGATGAAAAGCGAGGGTCTTGAAACGTCTGCTGATAGGGTTGGTGGCAGGGCTTCTGCTGGGGATCCTGGTGGTGCTGGTGGTGGTGATGATGGGTACGTAGTTGGGAAAAGCGTTGGTGAACCTGCTCATAGGGTTGGTGCCAGGGCTGCTGCTGGTGGGTAAGCTGGTGGGGTTGCTGGTCGTGCTGCTGGTGCGGTTGGTGCCAGGGCTGCTGGTTGGACTGCTGGTGGGGCTGCTGGTGGGGCTGCTGGTGGGGCTGCTGGTGGTGCTGCTGGTGGGACTGCTGGTGGGGCTGCTGGTGGTGCTGCTGGTGGGACTGCTGGTGGGGCTGCTGGTGGTGCTGCTGGTGGGGCTGCTGGAGGATCTGCTTCTTGATATGTACAGACTCAAGGTGCTGAAGAGAGGGAAAACCCAAGGGCTTTTGGTTTGAGAGCAGGTCTGCTGATATCACTTGTTCACTGGTGTCACCATTCACCGCCTGCTGCGGCTGCTGCTGCTGCTGCTGCTGCTGCTGCTGCTGCTGCTGCTGCTGCGGCTGTGGCTGCTTCTGGACCAGTTTCTGTGCTTCCAAGTCCTCATGCAAGCCAAAGCAGCTATCATCACCACCAACACCACCACCATCACCATCACCACCACCACCGTACCCATCACCATAACTGTCGACATCACCACTAAACCCACTACTCCCAGGAGGCATACAGTTGAGGTCAAAGGATGGCACAACGGCACTCTCCAACCCCACTTGCTCATTCCCTGTTCTGGCCCACTTCATCCCGTTTCCAGTATGTCCAGTACCCACTTCCCCAGAGATACAGACAAGGTGATAATCACTAGTGTTACTCCCACCATTAACCTCCTCTCCTGCTGTCTCGACAACCATCTTGCATCCATCCATTTTTACCTGATTCGCATTCTGATTGACAGCACTGGTCGCACCTGCAGCCTGCTTACAGCCCCCGCTCCCCTCTGCGCCACCCTCTTTCGCCTCTCCTTCCAGATCCCCTCCACTCTCACCTGCACCATCCCCTTCTGCCTCTCCTGCCCCATCCCCTCTACTCTCCCCTGCTCCATCCGTTTCCCTCTCTCTGGCCCCATCGTCTCCTTCCTGATCCACATTCTTCATTGCTCCATCTGCTTCTCCCGTCTTCCCAACAGCCCCTTGGTCTGTGTCGCAGGGTTGGTCCATATCCAAGGCTGCATGAAATTCGCTTGGCATAGTGTCTGGGAAACTCACTGTGATCCTGGTGCAGTTGCCACCAACACCGCCAGTGCCATCGCTACCAGTGCCACCACTACCACCACCACCGTCACTGCCACCACCACTGCCACTGCCACCACCACTGCCACTGCCACCACCACTACCACTGCCACCACCGCTGCCACTGCCACCACCACTACCACTGCCACCACCACCATCACTGCCACCACCACTGCCACTGCTACCGCCAATGCCACTGTCACCACCACTGGCACTGCCACCGCTGCTGCTCGTCCTCCCCACACACTCTATAGGCCCACCACTGCCCTTCAATTCACCACTCAAGTTGCTTGCAGAGGGTTTCAACCCACATGGAGACGGCACCAAGTCATTTTGATAGCTGGACCACACTTTGGGCTCGCCCAACTCCACATCTCTCCTCCTCTCCAGCTCTGAAAGAGATTCTTCGCTGCTTTCCGCCCTCTGAACGTCCTCGCCCTTCAGCTCTACAACCATGATGTCTTGCTGCTGTGACTTGCACTCCTCCTCCTCCTCCCCCCTCTCCTCCTCCTTTCCACACCTGGCCTGACCTAACCGCTGCCTTTTGTTGCTGTCTGCACCAGTCTTGAAGAGTGCTTGCACCTTCTTTCTGTCAGTTTCCGTGCCATTCTGAGCGCGCATGCCATTGCGGTTGCTCCACTCATTGTCCCAATCTTTGCTGACTCGTTGCTCCTTTGCCTTTGCGAATTCTTGCGGCCGTATCTGAACTTCGCCCTGGCTCCCTTTCCGCTTCAACTGCCAGGTAACGGCACAGGGGACAGGAAACAGTATTTTAGGAAAGAGAAACAGTTTTTTGAGATGACTGAAAATTACTCTGTTTCACCTGCCGGGTAATGGCACTTGCGACAGAAATCAGGAGGTCAGGAAAGAAGAAAAAACGGTTTTTGAGCTGTCTCGAAATACTCTCAGCTTCACCTGCCAGTCTGGCACAGGGGACAGGGATCAAGATGGCAGGAAAGAAAAAACACTTTCTTGAGCTGACTAGAAACAGCAAGAATTGGCCAAGGGAACAGAGATCAAGATGTCTCTGAAAAAATAAGGTATTTGAGCTGACTATGATATATTATTTGCTCCACCTGCCAGGTAACGGTACAGGGGACAGAGATGAAGTCGTCACAAGAAGAAGAAGAAGAAGAAGAAGAAGAAGAAGAAGAAGAAGAAGAAGAAGAAGAAGAAGAAGAAGAAGAAGAAGAAGAAGAAGAAGAAGAAGAAGAAGAAGAAGAAGAAGAAGAAGAAGAAGAAGAAGAAGAAGAAGAAGAAGAAGAAGAAGAAGAAGAAGAAGAAGAAGAAGAGAAGAAGAAGAAGAAGAAGAAGAAGAAGAAGAAGAAGAAGAAGAAGAAGAAGAAGAAGAAGAAGAAGAAGAAGAAGAAGAAGAAGAAGAAGAAGAAGAAGAAGAAGAAGAAGAAGAAGAAGAAGAAGAAGAAGAAGAAGAAGAAGAAGAAGAAGAAGAAGAAGAAGAAGAAGAAGAAGAAGAAGAAGAAGAAGAAGAAGAAGAAGAAGAAGAAGAAGAAGAAGAAGAAGAAGAAGAAGAAGAAGAAGAAGAAGAAGAAGAAGAAGAAGAAGAAGAAGAAGAAGAAGAAGAAGAAGAAGAAGAAGAAGAAGAAGAAGAAGAAGAAGAAGAAGAAGAAGAAGAAGAAGAAGAAGAAGAAGAAGAAGAAGAAGAAGAAGAAGAAGAAGAAGAAGAAGAAGAAGAAGAAGAAGAAGAAGAAGAAGAAGAAGAAGAAGAAGAAGAAGAAGAAGAAGAAGAAGAAGAAGAAGAAGAAGAAGAAGAAGAAGAAGAAGAAGAAGAAGAAGAAGAAGAAGAAGAAGAAGAAGAAGAAGAAGAAGAAGAAGAAGAAGAAGAAGAAGAAGAAGAAGAAGAAGAAGAAGAAGAAGAAGAAGAAGAAGAAGAAGAAGAAGAAGAAGAAGAAGAAGAAGAAGAAGAAGAAGAAGAAGAAGAAGAAGAAGAAGAAGAAGAAGAAGAAGAAGAAGAAGAAGAAGAAGAAGAAGAAGAAGAAGAAGAAGAAGAAGAAGAAGAAGAAGAAGAAGAAGAAGAAGAAGAAGAAGAAGAAGAAGAAGAAGAAGAAGAAGAAGAAGAAGAAGAAGAAGAAGAAGAAGAAGAAGAAGAAGAAGAAGAAGAAAAGAAGAAGAAGAAGAAGAAGAAGAAGAAGAAGAAGAAGAAGAAGAAGAGAAGAAGAAGAAGAAGAAGAAGAAGAAGAAGAAGAAGAAGAAGAAGAAGAAGAAGAAGAAGAAGAAGAAGAAGAAGAAGAAGAAGAAGAAGAAGAAGAAGAAGAAGAAGAAGAAGAAGAAGAAGAAGAAGAAGAAGAAGAAGAAGAAGAAGAAGAAGAAGAAGAAGAAGAAGAAGAAGAAGAAGAAGAAGAAGAAGAAGAAGAAGAAGAAGAAGAAGAAGAAGAAGAAGAAGAAGAAGAAGAAGAAGAAGAAGAAGAAGAAGAAGAAGAAGAAGAAGAAGAAGAAGAAGAAGAAGAAGAAGAAGAAGAAGAAGAAGAAGAAGAAGAAGAAGAAGAAGAAGAAGAAGAAGAAGAAGAAGAAGAAGAAGAAGAAGAAGAAGAAGAAGAAGAAGAGAAGAAGAAGAAGAAGAAGAAGAAGAAGACAGAAGAAGAAGAAGAAGAAGAAGAAGAAGAAGAAGAAGAAGAAGAAGAAGAAGAAGAAGAAGAAGAAGAAGAAGAAGAAGAAGAAGAAGAAGAAGAAGAAGAAGAAGAAGAAGAAGAAGAAGAAGAAGAAGAAGAAGAAGAAGAAGAAGAAGAAGAAGAAGAAGAAGAAGAAGAAGAGAAGAAGAAGAAGAGAAGAAGAAGAAGAAGAAGAAGAAGAAGAAGAAGAATGAAGAAGAAGAAAAGAAGAAAGAAGAAGAAGAAGAAGAAGAAGAAGAAGAAGAAGAAGAAAGAAGAGAAGAAGAAGAAGAAGAAGAAGAAGAAGAAGAAGAAGAAGAAGAAGAAGAAGAAGAAGAAGAAGAAGAAGCAGGAGAAGAAGAAGAAGAAGAAGAAGAAGCAGAAGAAGAAGAAGAAGAAGAAGAAGAAGAAGAAGAAGAAGAAGAAGAAGAAGAAGAAGAAGAAGAAGAAGAAGAAGAAGAAGAAGAAGAAGAAGAAGAAGAAGAAGAAGAAGAAGAAGAAGAAGAAGAAGAAGAAGAAGAAGAAGAAGAAGAAGAAGAAGAAGAAGAAGAAGAAGAAGAAGAAGAAGAAGAAGAGAAGAAGAAGAAGAAGAAGAAGAAGAAGAAGAAGAAGAAGAAGAAGAAGAAGAAGAAGAAGAAGAAGAAGAAGAAGAAGAAGAAGAAGAAGAAGAAGAAGAAGAAGAAGAAGAAGAAGAAGAAGAAGAAGAAGAAGAAGAAGAAGAAGAAGAAGAAGAAGAAGAAGAAGAAGAAGAAGAAGAAGAAGAAGAAGAAGAAGAAGAAGAAGAAGAAGAAGAAGAAGAAGAAGAAGAAGAAGAAGAAGAAGAAGAAGAAGAAGAAGAAGAAGAAGAAGAAGAAGAAGAAGAAGAAGAAGAAGAAGAAGAAGAAGAAGAAGAAGAAGAAGAAGAAGAAGAAGAAGAAGAAGAAGAAGAAGAAGAAGAAGAAGAAGAAGAAGAAGAAGAAGAAGAAGAAGAAGAAGGAAGAAGAAGAAGAAGAAGAAGAAGAAGAAGAAGAAGAAGAAGAAGAAGAAGAAGAAGAAGAAGAAGAAGAAGAAGAAGAAGAAGAAGAAGAAGAAGAAGAAGAAGAAGAAGAAGAAGAAGAAGAAGAAGAAGAAGAAGAAGAAGAAGAAGAAGA
Organism: Closterium sp. NIES-65; assembly: GCA_948144175.1. Classification (NCBI taxonomy): domain Eukaryota; kingdom Viridiplantae; phylum Streptophyta; class Zygnematophyceae; order Desmidiales; family Closteriaceae; genus Closterium; species Closterium sp. NIES-65. The sequence continues at coordinate 131,891 of CANXME010000298.1, read as the reverse complement.
AGAAGAAGAAGAAGAAGAAGAAGAAGAAGAAGAAGAAGAAGAAGAAGAAGAAGGAAGAAGAGAAGAAGAAGAAGAAGAAGAAGAAGAAGAAGAAGAAAGAAGAAGAAGAAGAAGAAGAAGAAGAGAAGAAAGAAGAAGAAGAAGAAGAAGAAGAAGAAGAAGAAGAAGAAGAAGAAGAAGAAGAAGAAGAAGAAGAAGAAGAAGAAGAAGAAGAAGAAGAAGAAGAAGAAGAAGAGAAGAAGAAGAAGAAGAAGAAGAAGAAGAAGAAGAAGAAGAAGAAGAAGAAGAAGAAGAAGAAGAAGAAGAAGAAGCAAGAAGAAGAAGAAGAAGAAGAAGAAGAAGAAGAGAAGAAAGAAGGAAGAAGAAGAAGAAGAAGAAGAAGAAGAAGAAGAAGAAGAAGAAGAAGAAGAAGAAGAAAGAAGAAGAAGAAGAAGAAGAAGAAGAAGAAGAAGAAGAAGAAGAAGAAGAAGAAGAAGAAGAAGAAGAAGAAGAAGAAGAAGAAGAAGAAGAAGAAGAAGAAGAAGAAGAAGAAGAAGAAGAAGAAGAAGAAGAAGAAGAAGAAGAAGAAGAAGAAGAAGAAGAAGAAGAAGAAGAAGAAGAAGAAGAAGAAGAAGAAGAAGAAGAAGAAGAAGAAGAAGAAGAAGAAGAAGAAGAAGAAGAAGAAGAAGAAGAAGAAGAAGAAGAAGAAGAAGAAGAAGAAGAAGAAGAAGAAAGAAGAAGAAGAAGAAGAAGAAGAAGAAGAAGAAGAAGAAGAAGAAGAAGAAGAAGAAGAAGAAGAAGAAGAAGAAGAAGAAGAAGAAGAAGAAGAAGAAGAAGAAGAAGAAGAAGAAGAAGAAGAAGAAGAAGAAGAAGAAGAAGAAGAAGAAGAAGAAGAAGAAGAAGAAGAAGAAGAAGAAGAAGAAGAAGAAGAAGAAGAAGAAGAAGAAGAAGAAGAAGAAGAAGAAGAAGAAGAAGAAGAAGAAGAAGGAATGGATGATCCTTCAGGAAGCAGGGGACAAAGGGGAGAAGGTATGAACACCAGTGTAGGATGATTGAGCTGGTTCAAGATGGATAAGTAGGTGGCGATGCAAAGAGTGCCATGCTGGAATCAGGCGCGCAAAACAAAGACCTAACTTTCTAGAAATAGATCATGAAATAAATCTAGGAAGCCGCGATAGGGAAGAAGAGTGAACAGGGTTGGGCGAGGAAGAAAAGCGGACAAAGGAAAGGGGCGAGGGGGAAAAAGAAAGGAGGAAGGTGCAGAAAAATAGTAGTATTTCCATGGGAACGGACAAGTAATAACAGTATCACTAGTGCGGTGCCCTAGGCCGCTTGAGTCTACTAGTGGATAGTACTACTGGTGTGTTGCGTTAGGCGGAAGCAAAGAACAAGCTGTGGCAAACATGATTCTGGCACCAGAAAAGAATCAGCTCTCAAATATTACCTGCTGCTTCACAGGCGGCGGTTTGGTTGCTAGTAAGGCCTTCAGATTGCCCTTCCGTTGACGTCGTTGACACGGCTGACCATGCTGACCATGACTCATCATCGGATAATCACTGCCTTGCAACGAGATCTCGTCGGAGTCAACCAGGTCAATCAGGTCGTCGTCCGAAGATGCATCAATGACTTGCATGGGCTTCAAGTCGGAATCCTTGTCATCTGCTTCAGGTTGAAGGCCCTGAGATCCCGCTACATTTCTGCAGTTGGATTGCCCTACTTCAGCCACTGACGATCTAGGTCTCCGCCCATTTCCAGGATCGTTAAAGTTGCCCTTTGCCTCCGTTGGGTGCTGCCGCCATTTCGCGCCTCCGCCGCCGTGCGCCGGCTGTTTAGCAGCGGCGGATAAGCGATGCGGTGGCGAAGATACATTTCTTCCGCGGCCGGCGACTCGGAGTCGCCTGGGCGGCGGTCGTTTCTGCGCGGCTGAACTGGTTTTCGTGCTACTCGTAGTTGTAACAGCGGCGAATATGCTTGCGTCTCGAAGGACGTCCCGAAGCGGTCTAATCTTGACGCATTTCGTGGACGTTTTCTCGCACACTCCAGTAACCTCCGAACTCGCCGTCAATGCTTCGGACTTCACAATTTCCCGCTTCTGGTCAACGGCGGCGCCCCCTGTGCCGCGGAGGGATGTATTAGCCATTTCGGCGATGAGTGGCAGTTGGGCGTTCAACGAAATTATTGCTAGTCGCAGTACTAGTACTAGTACTAGAAATATCTGTAGACTGCGAAATCGGAGTAGTAATTGCAAAACTCAGAACTGGCAGCAGCTCCGAGCTCATCAGAACTTGAACTTTGGTGGTGGTGATGGTGGTGGTGGTGTGTGGTGGTGGTGGCTCGCAAGATTCGTCAGGTCAGCTGGCAGTCACATCGTTTGTCGTCTTGCGTTTTTCGGGCGAAACTTATTGCTGTCTGTTCGGTTGGGTGACTTCCTTCGAATGAGTGCACGTATACCTGGTAAATTCAGGGGCATCTCAACTGTTTCGAAGCATCAGAGGCGTGTTGCAATTGCCGGTGCACTGCATAGGCTTGGGACGTTTGGAAGGCTCCAGGCAGGCGGGAGGCCAAACACGGGCACTGATTCGGGAAAGGAAAGTTTCAAGATAGTGATTCAAATAGCTATTTACCTAAGTTTTGTTAAGTAATACTTTTTTCTGCGAGTTTCTGTAAAAGTTTTACGCCTATATTGCATTCCTGGAGCCTTCTTGTAAGTTTTAATCCGTACCACGAGCCGAGCCGATGCAGTGCACCGCGAATTGCAACACGCCGGAATCGATGCACCAATCATGCTGGAACGAAGTTAGGATTTTCTAAACATCGGGCTTTGGAGTAGTTGTAGAAGGATACGCGGTCTCAACTTCGCAGAAGACAATTCATAGGAAATTAAATATTATGTAGCCCAACAATCTAAAAGAAACTCGGGAATGTATCAAACAGAGGTGTCTAGCTGTCTGTCTATACAGCAACTGGGATGGTGACCAGAGACCACTGAACAAGCCCACCAGAAGTCACACCTCAACAACGCGGGATGGCCGTGTGGCATATGATCTGTGCAGAACTGTAACGAAATGCATCAAAGGTCAAAAGCAGGGAGGAAAAGCAGATTCAGCAGCCCAAGAGAGAAAGGGGACAACAACAAAAACAAGCCAAGGTCAATACAGCTTACAAACTCGGCTAGAAAATGGAGTACAAGAGAAGGACTTCACAATACACACTTCAGTGTACATTGTATCGAGCATACCCGTTGGAACTGTACGCAAACTCAAAACTACCCCCAACCTTCAAGAGTCTTCACCACCGAAACCGACCAGCTCACCCACCTCAAAAATGGCCAGAATGTCACCAGTTGTCAGCAACATACAGCTTCGTCCTGATTCTAGGTGGCTTGCATTTCTTACTGCTTGTTCTCATGTCATATTGTGTAGATTTAGGTTTATGCATGTTTTAGTAGCATGACACTGTCATTACTCATTTCATGCATGTGGTGCTGAATAACGGAAGTCCAGAGCTACTCACACTGAATGAATACCATGGAAATGGAAAGAATGCATGTGTAGAAAAACGCTCACTTGGAAATTTTCATATTTGGTCAATCAGCTTTGTCACCCTTGGTGTATTCAAGAAGCACATGCGGTGAGCGATATATTTTAATTAAAGTCCAATAAAGCCCTTCTTCCAGCTCCAGGTCCCCCTCTGCTCGTGCTGCATATAAATCTTCACATATAGCCATGAGCCTGTTCGTTGTTGGGAGTATAGACACACGTATCGGCATAGACATGGATGGGGATATGGAAAGAAAAAATGTTGTTAAAAAAGAAACAATCAGAGCAACAGAAAAGGGAAAGAAACATATAAGGGAAGAAAGGCCCATCTGGAATGAGAAACGGTGAGCCAAAGATGTGGCTTGTCCAAATGATGTTCACTCGCTTCCTCTACCTGTGACTAGAGATGTCCACTAGATTTCCACGACCGTAGAGTTTAGCGGAACCTACTGAGGCAAAAACCAGAACTATTTTTCTGAGGTTCCTAGGGTGCCTGCAAATTCTGCCTGCCTATTTCAGAGGTTTAAATCAGAGTTGCCTGCAGTAGGGCAGTTTCTCATAGGGAATCTTGGGGCGAAGGTCAGAGCTCAGTTCCTGAGGGTTCTAGAGTGCCTATTCCAATGGTGCCTACAAAGGACTTGCCTTACGCAGAAGGGAAGATACTTGTAGGGTATTTTGAGGCGAAGTCCAGAGCTCTGATTCTTAAGGCTCTGAGGTGCCTAAGGCGCCTGACAATTCTGAGGTGCCTATTTCAAAGGCGCATGAGAGAAGTACTTGCCTTTCACAGGAGGGCAGGTTCTCGTAGGGTATCTTGAGGCGAAGATCAGAACTCTGTGAGCGAATGAGTCGCCCCAGAGCAAGCACGAATGTGACGTAGAGGCCCGTGATGCTGAATGTCTGCATCGCCTCCCCTAGCACCCCGGCTGTGTTGGGATAAGAGGAGGGTTGAATGGGAGACAGCGGGAGGGGGAAAGGGGAGAGGGAAGAAGCAAATGAGTCAGCTCAAGGGCAGCATGAACGTGATGTACGGCACCGTGATGCTCAAGGCCTGCATCGCCTCCCCTAGCACCCCGGCTGCATGTTAGGGTAGATGTGAGTTGAGTGGAAGATGGGCGGAGGGAGGAAGTGGAGAGGGAAGAAGCAAAGGAAGGCATGAACGTGACACACAGCCCTGTGATTGGTTTCCCTCAACGTTTGCATTGCTTCCCCAAACATTTGAATGGGTGAGGGGAGATGGAATAAGAGGAAGAAGGAAGGAGCGCGAGCACAAACGTGACGTACAGTCCCGTGATGCTGAAGGTTTGCATCGCCACCCCTAACACTCCAGGAACATACCAGGAACTTCCTCAGACATGGTAATGGCAGCAGGCCCTGATGCCTCTCCACACGCCTCCAACGCCCTCACACCCTTTACTGCCCGCCTATCCCATCTGGTTAATAACCACCCACCCACCAAGCAAGCGTGCAGCACAGCACTAACCCACCAGACACGACACCTACCAGGCACTTCTTCTGAAACAGTGATAGCAGCAGGCCCTGATGCTTCTCCACATGCCTCCAACGCCCTCACACCCTCACTCTCCTCCAGCCTCCTCTCCCTCCCTGCACCACCCTTTCCTTCTCCTCGTGCCTCCACTAAATCTAACCCCCTTCTCCTGCCCCATTGGACACTGTCCCATACGCTCCTGCTGCTGCTGCTGCTGCTGCTGCTGCCGCCGCCGCCGCTGCTGCTGCTGCTGCCCCAGCCAATGCCGGCACGGGAAAGGGTGGCACTTTGCGATGTGTTGTAAGAACACACACCGAGAGTACCGGTGGAGTCAGGAGGGAGAGGAGCACAATGCAGCACCCACCAACGACTGTTACCACTGCCACTGCTGCCGCCGCCGCCGCTGTTGCTGCTGCTGCTGCTGCTGCTGCTGCTGCTGCTGCTGCTGCTGCTGCTGCTGCTGCTGCTGCTGCTAGAGGAGTCATCCTGCAGTTGTAGGCAGCAGGCGGATCGAACCTGTGAGTCAGGGCGCACGGGGGGAAAAGGACGACGGGTAGAGGGAGTCAGGAGGGAGAATACCACATTACAGCACCCACCACCAGTGAATGCCCCCAGACACACACGCTTAGAGTCAGCCTTAGCCTTACCTTGGAAGCTTCCAGCTCTCTCGCCTTGCCGAACCCAGGAAGCTTCCAGTAGACCGGATATAACTCCGGAAGTAGCAACCCCATAGCTCCTCCACCAGCAGCAGCAGGTCCCTTCCTCCCCTCCAGTATCCCCAGCAGCCCATCAGCCAGCAGCGCGGGGGGCAGGCCGGAATAGACCTCCTCCCATGATGCCACTTCCCTTCGGATGGGGCGGGGGCGCGTGAACCACCATTGGACGATCAGGCTCGGCGCACATGGGTCCGGCGGACCAGAGAGAGAGGCTCGGGAGAAGGCTTGGGAGGAAGCTCGGGATGAGGCTTGGAGGGAGCGACGGGAGGAGGCTGGTTGGATGGAAGAGAGTGAGGGTTGAATTGGGTGATACGGGAAGGATACTGCTAGGTGTGATGCTCCTGACAGATCTCTTATACTCCCTCCACTCAGTCTATACTTTCCGCCTACCCTTCGCCTCGTGCTTCTGCCGCCTCCCCCTCCTGTGGCCGATCTTCTAAGTGCTTCTCTAAGGCGGCTCTCAGCAGGGGGTGTCAGCTGAAAGAGGGAGAGGGAGTCTGGGTAAACGCACACCAGGCGCATATCGACGGGTAAATACCCCGTGGAATTCAGTACAGGATCGTCTGAGACGTTCCAGGAGGGGATTCGAGGTGGGGGTGGGGGAGAGGGAGGAGCGAGGGGAGGAGAGGGCGGAGGGAGGGGCGGAGAGGCGGGGGAAAGAGGGGGAGACTGTGTGGTTGCTGGTGGTAACTGAACATCAGAACTGCTGTCAGCGGCCAAACCGTGGTCCAATGCACCTGGCATGATTGTAAAGGGTACAAGCACAGGCCCAGGCTGTGGGGTATAAGAAGTTCCGCTACCAGTATAAGGCGGTCCGCTACCAGAGTATTCAGTTTCAGTGAGTGTCCGACGACTTTCATCCCTGTAGGAACCCTGGTTCCAGGAACCTTCCACTGCATCCCTAGCAACTTCCCGCAAACCTTCCTTAGCATCCTCCAAACCTTCCTTCTCACGGCCAGCAAAGGAACCTTCCTCTGCAACATCCGTAAAGGAACCTTCCAGGAAACGCATCTCCTGCAGCTGCTGTGAATCCACACCCGTGAGCTGGAAGGGGGTTGCGGGCCCTGGGTTGAGAAGCGGGTCCAGCAGCAGGCGCTCTTGCCCGCCCTCAAAGATGGGGAAGGAGCCGGAGCAGGTCTGCAGGACCAGGTTGACTCGCACGTCTGTCACCAGATTGGGGTAGTTGGCGGGGTTGCCGCTGCTGTAGATCTGCGCAGACAAGGAGGGGGGGGTGTGGAAGAGATATGGAAGGAGCTAGAGCAGGTTCACTCGCACATCTGTCACTAGATTGGATTGGGGTAGTTGGCGAAAAGGAAAGGGGGCGAAAGAGAGGGGGGAAAGGGGAGGCGAGAAGGAAGGTGAAGCAGAGGGTCTAGCAGCGGGCGCTCCTGCCCTCCTTCACAGATCTGAGAGGGGCGGAGCCGGAGCAGGTCTGAAGAACCAGGCTGACTCGCACTTCTGTCACCAGATTGGGGTATTGGCAGGGCTGCCGCTGATGTAGTCTGTAGATCTGCGGAGGGGGTGAAGGAGAGGGGAGGACAGAGGGGGTACAGAGTGTGTAAGCAGTATTGTTGTCAACTGCGGCTACATCTTTTAAGGCTACTTATGAGGCACTTTTGAGGCGCTTTTAAAGGCGCTTTTAGAGGCGCCTCAACAAAAAGGGGGTACAGAGTGTGACTACTCCAGACGTCACAATAACAGCACGGGACAGTAACCGGACGCCCCAGTATGGGTGATCAGATGGCCTGTGATTATAGCGACGCATCAATTGCCTTTGCCTCTCAAAAGTCAACTCAGATGGCTTGTGATTATAGTGATGCAACAATCGCTCTGTCAACTAGTGATAATAGCTGTGTGACTATACCATGACTCACCAGCATGTGCGCTCAGATGATTGTGACTATAGCGAGGAAGAAGAAGGCGACTCCCGTATCAACTGTGCCTTGAGAAAATCGCCGTGTGTGTGACTGTAACAGCATGGGACTAAAACAACAATGACCAGCATCGGCGCCCAGATGGCTGTGCCTATAGAGTGAGAAGCAATATCATCACAGATATACGAAAAGTGACTAAAGAGGTGACAATAACGAGACGCCCCAGCATTGGCACCCAGATGGATGTGACTACGGCGAGGGAGGAGCAGGGAACATCACTCCCAGTTGTGACGTGACAATAACGAGACTCACCAGCATGGGCGCCCAGATGACTGTGACTAAAGCGAGGAAGAAGAAGGCCCCTCCCATGAGCTTCACCCCCCACCCCTGCGGCTGCCCCGGCTTGTGCCCGGCACGCGCTATCTTGCGATCGCAGGTGACGAGGTAGAGACTGGCGTAGATGTCCTCTAGCTGTTGGGGGGTGGAATGGTTGAAGACAGATAGAGCAATGTAGGCAGAGCACAAAAGGCAGTCTGGCATAGCCTTGCTCCTGCTGCCTTATATCTTGCGATTGCAGGTGACAAGGTAGAGACTGTCGTATATGTCCTCTAGCTGTGAGAATGAGGAGGGGAGGAGAGTGGTGACAGACAGGCAGAGACATGGGGAGAGAAGGCGCAGGGGTGTGTTGTCGCCTGTGCCCCGCCCGCGCTATCTTGCGATCGCAAGTGACGAGGTAGAAACCAGCGTATATGTCTTCCAGCTGTATGGAAGGAGGAGGGGAAAGGAGAGTGGGAGTGCAAGGTGCAGGGCAACAAGAGGAGTCATCGCAGGTAACAAGGTAGAGACTGGCGTATATTTGCTCCCAACTGTTGGGGGGGAGTGGAGGAAGGAAGGAGGAGGGAGAAGCAGAAGGATGAGGGCAGGCGTAGAGGTGTAGAGTCAGGAGTGGAGGCCTCGAGATGACAGGAGAGAGTTAGCAATCAGACAGGGCAAGGCACAGGCTTTTGATGTTGGCATCGTACCTTGAGCCAGTCGCAAAGAGGCAGAGAGGTTTTGGTGCACCACCAGTCAAGAAGCAGGGGAATGAGATGCAGCTCTTAGAAGAAACGGCGTGGCCTTGCTCGCCTGGCCGGCCAGCCCGTGCATGAGCTGCAGAGCTGAGAGCACAGCGTTGCATTGCTAACAGCATAGCATGCATCACTCCCTAGCAGGCTAGCAGTAGCATACCTCGAGCCAGTCGTACAGAGGTAAAGTCGTTTTGGTGCACCACCAGTCGCGAATCAGATGCAGCTTGTAGAGAAACGGCAGCATGCGGTAAACCCAGAACAGCTGCCAGCGTAGCCACGTGGCCCTCCTGGTCAGAAACGGCGTCGCCTTGCTCGTAGGCCCCAGCTGGGCCGTGCTTGAGCTGCAGCGCTAAGAGCACTGTCAACGGGAGTTGTGTGTTGGCCCCGTCCTTGCTTGGGCGGAGCCGATGTCGTGGTCGAGTGTACGGGAGGTGCAGCCGATCTTCTGCAGACACCGACTTGGGCGCGCAGGTCGACGACTTGATCGACCTGCACGAGGGCCACTGCGAAGCCAACGACGCCGGGCGCCGGTGGCCGACTTCAACCAGGGTCGACATAGCAGTCGTCGTCTTGGGAGGATGGGGACGCCTACCTGGGCGTCTCGACGCCGACTTGGGCGCCTTGACGCTGACCTGGGCGCCTGGACGCCGACCTGGGTGCCTGGACACTGACGTGGTGGCGTCAACCTGGTTGCCCGGTCGACTCACTTACCCGGGCGATGGGCACTGCAGGGAGCGCGAGAGTCGCTCAGAAGATTCTTGCGAAGCCGACCTCGGTGTGGTATCCCGAGGTCGACATGGAGGATCAGGTGCAGTCGTGGGCACATGGTCAACTTGGCGTCTGCGAGGCACAGCACGCCAATCAGCTGCGAGCACCTGCGAAGCAGGTGCATTGCTGTCATGCAAATGCAACGCTGTTCAGCTGCTTTGCTACAGCATTGGCACGCTGTCGACTTGCAGCGTTGGCAGACCGCGACTTTGCCCTGCTGGAGTGCAATCGACCTTGCACTGCTGGAATGCGGTCAACCGTGCTGCGCTGGCAGTCGGCCTGCATGCTTGCTAGCATCTGGTGTAATCCATTGTTGCTTTGTATTGTGGACCATTGTTGTCAATCTTTGCTAGTGAAACTCTTGCCAAAATTCCCCATCAATGCGCAAGTAGTGTGAACACGAGCAAACAACTAAGGAACGCAGAGATCACCCAACACCTTATGCCTTTCTTGTAGTCAAGCTCTTGTTGTGTTAGCTATCTCCGCAAGCACAGCATTGCATTGCTAACAGCATGCCCAGTCACAGTACAACGTTGCTAGCGAGCAGCGTACCTTGAGCCAGTCGTAGAGAGGAAGAGTCGTTTTGGTGCACCACCAGTCGAGAATCAGATGCAGCTCGTAGAGAAACAGCAGCATACAGTAAACCCGGAACAACTGCCTCGACGCTGACAGCACTATCATCTGTCCAAGATCATACCTTGAGCCAATCATAGAGAGGCAGAGTTGTTTTGGTGCACCACCAGTCGAGAATCAGATGCAGCTCGTAGAGAAACGGCAGCATGCGGTAAACCCGGAACAGCTGCCACCTCAGCCACGTGGCCCTCCTTGTCAGAAACGGCGTCGCCTTGCTCGCCGGCCCTGGCGGACCGTGCTTCAGCTGCAGCGCAGAGAGCGCGAGGGAGATGGACTTGATGGCGAGGTAAGCCCGGATGGTGTTGTGGGAGGCGATGAGGTTGGCGTTCCAGAAGAGGCGCATGGGGTAGCCGAGGTGCAGGAGGAGTGAGGTGAGGTGGTAGAGGATGCGCAGCGGGGCGGAGAAGACCAGATAGAGGATGCGGTTGGTGACTATGAGGAAGAACTGCGTCTGCTTGTAGGGGGGATGGGGTATAGTGGGGGGGGGGATGGGGGATGGGGAAGGCGGGAGGGGGAAAAGGAACAGGGATTGAGTGGAAGGCAGGGAGAGGGAGAGGAGAAGGTGGGAAAGGGAGGGGAGTGCAGGAGATGGGAGAGAACGGGAGCGAAGGGAAGGGGAAGGGAGGGAAGGAGAGGGGATGGTGTTGTGGGAGACGATGAGGTTGGCGTTCCAGAAGAGGCGCATGGGGTAGCCGAGGTGCAGGAGGAGCGAGGTGAGGTGGTAGAGGATGCGCAGCGGGGCGGAGAAGACCAGATAGAGGATGCGGTTGGTGACTATGAGGAAGAACTGCGTCTGCTTGTAGGGGGGATGGGGGACGGGGGGGGGTGGGGAGTGGAGAGGGGGGAGGGGGGAAGCAGGGGTGCGCTGAAGACCAGGTAGAGAATGCGGTTGGTGACTATGAGGAAGAATTGCGTCTGCTTGTAGGGGGGATGGGGAATGGGGGAATGGGGGGATGGGGATTTGGGTTTGGGGTTTGGTATGAAAAACAGCACTTACCATGACATGGCATACCGTTGTCCAAACCCCTAGGCCATTCTGCTGCGGATCGTACGTACCATGAGAACCGCAACGTAGGTGGAGGGGAACTGGTCCCCCGTGTGAATGACCTCCTCAAAGGGCGACCTGTCTCGCACGGCCGACTGGTAGAAGAGCCCGACATAGAAGAAAGCGAGTATGTCGATACAGAAGATGTAGGGGTATAGGTCTATCTCCCTTCTGCCTCCTGGGATGATGGGAAGGGAATAGGAAACAGAGGAGAAGAAAGGGTAACATTTGTTAGTGGGCCACTGCATGGACGGCCGACTGGTAGAAGAGCCCCCCGTAGAAGAAAGCGAGGATGTCGATGCAGAAGATGTGGGGGTGCAGTCTATCTCCCTGCGACCTCCTGGGAGGAAGGTTGGGGGCCGGACCAGAACTAATTTGGAAGGATCAGACTGGCGAAGGTTAAGTGGCCCACGCAGAAGCAGGCGAGAATGCTGATCGTGTGCTGAACGATTGCTGATTGAGCACTGCATGAGTTGCTGCACATGGCACTTTTTCAGGCGCCTGAATAATCGGCTCATTAAATGCTGACTGAGTGACAATCGCGTGCTTATTGAGTTGAGATTGAGAGCACACACTGTACCTGCAACAACTGAGGCGAGTTGCACACGGCGCGACCCAAACACCCTTCCCAGGATGCCACTAGCAGCAGCAGCTGTAAAATTACTCCCTCGCCCACCCACACCACCCACTCCTCTCACCAACTCCCCCCTGCCCTCCCCTCCTCCTTCCTCCCCTCCCTCTCCCCCACTCCCCGGCCTTCCCCCGCTCATGAACCTCCCGAGCCTCTTTGCCACGTCAGCCGATGGCGTGAGGGACTGCCACGTGTCATTCCACATGTGCGGCTGAGAGGAGACGTGCTGGGTTGTCGAGGAGGCGGAGGGGGAGCCCGATCCGGCAGGAGGGGAGGCAGAGACAGAAGCAGGGGAACTGGTGGTGGCACTGGTGGTGGCAGTGTTGCTGGTGGTGGCAGTGTTGCTGGTGGTAACCACCTCAAGGACCACTACTAGAGTGTCAGTAACAGGGAGTTGCGAGTGAGTAGGAGACTGAGGAGGAGCGTGAGGAGAGGAGGAAGGGTGGGGTTCACTTTCAGGCGCACCAGCAGCAGAAGAAGCAGCATGTGCGTTGGCTGCCACAGAAGCGGAGGTGTTGAGTGCGGTGCTGTTGAGTGAGGAAGTGTTGAGAGAGCCAGCGCATTGCACGCTGTGCACTCGCACGCACAGGGGATAGTCGCATGAATGCAACACCAGTGCATGCTGCTCTTGCAGCTGCTCATGTTGAGACCACTGTTGAGTCTCATGCTGATAATGCGGCTGCTGCTGCTGCTGCTGCTGCTGCTGCTGATGATGATGATGATAATGCGGCTGTTGCTGCTGCTGCTGATAATGCTGCTGGTGGTGCTGCTGCGTTTCAGTCACTGCTGCTTCGTCCTCCTCGAAACGCACATGCTTTCTTGAACCACCTCCACCGTGGCCTCCTCTTCTCTGTTTAGCTCCTGCCACATCAGCAGGCAATGCCACGTCAGCAGGCACTGCCACATCAGCAGGTGCTGCCACGCCATCAGCATGCGCTAGCAAAAAGTTGAACGCTCCCTCGATGACACCTGGAAGCATCTGATTGGCCGTCCACCCGTCCGGGCTGCGAAGCACAACCTGCACAAAGTAGGGAGGCGCTTCAGACCCCTCCATAGTAGCTCTTAAGAACCTAATTAAACTCCTCCATACTCCTACGCATCTAAACGACAGTCCCCCCCACACCCACTGAAACGAAAACGGTGGAGTAGACGTTCCTTCCCCGCTGCTACTACTCCTATTGCTGCTGCTGCTGCTCCCACTGCTCCTACTGCTGCTGCTGCAGCTGCTTCCGCTGCTCCTGCTGCTCCTGCTCCTGCTGCTGCTGCTGCTGCGGTATTTGTGTCTCGAGCTGCTGCCCTCTGCTGCGTGGCCGTTGCGAGATGTGAGAGCGAAGGCTGGTGCATGGGCTTGACGAGGCGAGTGGGAGGCTGTTTGGAAGGATGACTGCGGGAACGTGGATGCACGCGTGCTGTGTCCCAGCAGAGGCGAAGCTGCCTCCACGTCAGCATCATGATCCCTGTCAGCATTGTCCACTTCAGCATCGCAGTCCACGCAAGCGTGCACGTGAACAGCCTGGCTGACCCCAACCAGCCGACCAACCACCCTCGCAGCTCCCTTCAACCAACCCCAGAAACCACCAACCTCTCCCTGTTCAGCTCGGCCCGAGCCACCATCTGAGCCTCGGTCACTTCCGAACCTGACATCATCCTCTTCCTCCTCCTCTGGTCTGGCAAGCCTCACAGAGCTTCTAGCCTCCGCAGAAACCATAGACTCCTTAGCACTCCTAGACTGGCTGTTTCGCTGGCAGATGGCGGTCTGAACAAGCAGAGCGAGGTAGACTGCAAAGAGAGGAAGTACGTTCCACACGAACCAGCTCGGGTAGGGCCGGACGCCCAACAGAGCAAACAACCGATCCCACCCCTCCATACCGAACCCAGCCCCTATCCACCCAGCAAACCCTCCCCCTCCCCCTCCTCCTCCTCCTCCTGCTCCACCACCCCCTCCGCCGCCCCCTCCCTTTTTCCCGCTCCCTCCCGCCCCATTCCCCCCGGCCCAGCTCGTACACCCATCATGCGTGGGGATCTGATACAAATACTCCAATGCGATCAGCACCTCAGAGTAAACCAGCAGTCCCCTCCAGAACCTCGGCCCGGGAGACGGGTTCGACACGAGCGCGTACAGGAAGAGCGCGAGCGGGAACACGAGGGTGGAGAGAGAGAGGTTCCAGCAGAACGCGGTTACCATGAACGCGCCGGTTACCACATCGCTGTTGGCGTGGAGGAGCCATCGCAGCCGGGAGAAGGCCCGGGGGCGGGAGGGGGAGGAGGGAGAGGGAGGAGGAAAGGTGGCGGCAATGGGAGTGGTGGTGGGGGCGGAGGAGGAGGAGAAGGGAAGGGAGGTGGTGGTTACATTGTTACCAACCGCTGGTCCTTCTGCTGCTGCAGCTGTTACACCTGTCCTTTCGACCATCCATTCTCCTGTCCGTTCTCCTCCCATGCCTTGACCCATCGCTTCCCCCATTGCAACTCCCCCTCCTCCAAATCCGCTCCCCCAATCCCTCCCCCTTGGCCCCTTCCCCTCTCCTGCTGTTACGCTCGACCCGTGCCGACTCAACACAGCAGCTGCAGCTGCTTCTGCAGCTTCCAGGAAGCCTCCTCCTGCTGCTATGGCAGCAGCAGCAGCCTCTGGTGCACTCAACGGCTTTTCAGAATTCTCAAAAGCAGACGGTGCTGCTGCTGGCTGAAACCCTCCTCCTGCTGCTATGGAAGCAGCAGCAGCAGCAGCCTCAGAAGCACTCAACCCCCTCTTTTCCACTCGCTCTCCTGCTCCCATTCGCTCTCCTGCAAACCCTGATGCTCCCACACCGCCATCACCCGTCACCGCCCCCTCCTCTACAATCTCCTTCCCCAAAACGTCCCTCCGAACAGCACTGGCGTCTGATTGGCCCGATCCTTCTTCTAGCACAGCTGGCAGCGCATCGGCAACAGCTGACACATCCACCTCACTGCTGGCAGGGCGTGTTTCTGGGAAGATATCAGGGCTCTGCACTGCACTCGAAGTGTCTGGTCCTTCTTCTAGCACAGCTGGTAGCGCATCAGCCACTGCTGACACATCCACCTCACTGCTTATAAGGAGGATATCAGAGCTCTGTGCTGCACTCAAACAGTCTAGCCCTCCCTCCTTCCCCTCACTAGAAGAGGGATCGGGCCAATTGCAGCTACTGCTGCGCGGCCTGGCACTCGCAACGACCCCCGCACTCTCACCTTCCAGCTGCTGAGATTGTGAGTCAGAATCACCCACCGGAGTTTGAGTCCCCTCACTAGAAGAGGGATCGGGCCAATTGCAGCTACTGCTGCGCGGCCTGGCATTCGAAACAACACCCACACTTGAAACGCCAACACTCCCCCCGTCTAGCCTACCCAGGCTACCCTCATAAAGACCACCACCAGAGCTGCTCAACCCTTCACTCCCCACACCTGTGACTCCCATCCCACCGCTCTCCACCACGCTCAACCCGAGCCTGCTTGCCCCGCCACCACCTCCATCACTTCTCACCGCACTCAACCCCGCTCCACCAATCTCCGCTCCTTCCGAATCCAAATCCAGCAGATCCTCTAACCCCGCAATCACCATGGATTGCACCTGAGCCACCCCCTGGCCGATCATCTGCTGCATACCAGCCGGAATCAGCCGTCCGCTCCGCCGCCCAACCAGGCCCCCTGCCGCCCGCTTCCATCGGCTGCTAGCGGCGCCTGTGCCGACCGCGCTGGGAGGGTGGGTGGAGGAAGCGCCGGGAGCAGAGGAGGAGGGAGGGGAGGAGAGGGATGATCCCCGTGACCTTATCTCTCTTGCTGATGGTACTGCTACTGAGGGTGATGATGATGATGATGGTATTGCCACTGCTACTGACATTCCTGGTGGCGCTGCTGCTGCTGCTGCTGCTGCTGCTGCCACTCCTGTGACTGTTGCTGCTCCTGAATCTGGGGAGAATGAAGGGGGTGCTGTTGCCACCCCCTCAACTCTCCCTCCCGCTTCTCCTCCTCCCCACAACTCCCCTTCCCTACCAACCAATCCCTTCCCAGCAGCAGCCCTAGCCCTCTCCATAACCGCGTTATAAGAAGGACCAGTACAAGCAGGGGGGAGCATGGGGGATTCTATACTGTCAGACAGCACAGGACCCACGGGGGAGGGGCCAGCTGGGGGAGGTACAGCTGGTGAGGAGGCGGTGGAAGGAGGGGGGTAGAGCGGAGGAAGGTAATAGGTGGGGGAGGGCGACGGAGTGGATAAGGTACTGGATGGTATGGGGTGAGGAGAGGAGAGTGCAGGGGGAGGGAGAAGGGCAGTGGGAGGGGGTTGACCTGCTGCGCGTGAGGGGGTTGACTGGGGGAGGTGGTATGTGGCACGAGCAGTGGTGGTGGTGGTAGTGGCAAACTCAGCTGCAGCAGCACCACCACCACCGTAACCAGCACCATCTGCACCACTCTGGACCTCATTCCTAACAGCTTCTGACGAATCACAAGACAGATCCTGCCATCCACTCCCCTGCACCCCCCCCCGCCCTCCTCCTGCTCCTCCCTCTCCCCTCTCCCCTCCTCCCCCTCCTCCTACCCTCCCCCGTGCAAGCATCAGTTGCAGCAGCTGCTGCTGATGCTGCTGCGCCAGCCTACCCGCCCCAGGCCCAGCTACCCCACCTCTTCCCCCAGGGCTATCAGACTGAGGGAAGTTGAGGAGGGCGAGGTGGGAGTGGAGGCGGCGCATGCCGTCCTTCATGCGCTGCACCTCCTCGCTGCGCTGCCGCCGCCTCTCCTCCGCCTGCTGTAGCTGCCGCAGATGCTCCCGCTGCCACGCCGCCACCATCTCAAACGCTCTCTGCCTGTCCCGCTCCTGTTTTTAGGGAAGGAGAGGGGGGAGGGTGGTGGCAACACTCTCTGCAGCTGCCGCAGATGCTCCCCCTGCCATGCCGCTGCCATCTCTGCTGCTCACTGCCTGTCCCGCTCCTGTTAGAGGGGAGGGGAGGGGGGGGGAGTAGAATAGAGAGACACAAGGGTGTTGAGCTGCCGCGGATGCTCCCTCTGCCACGTCACCACCTTCACTGCCCGCTGTCGTTCCCACTCCTGTGGCACAAACATGCTTACATTACACCCACCACCGCACTGCGCTCATCTGGTTCGCCCGTCGACCCCTTCCTCTATCCCTCCCCTCCCAAATCCATCTCCCCCTTTCCCTCTCCCATGCCCTGGTGCCTCACCTCCTGCTTGGAGGTGAAGAGCAGAATTTGCTGGAAGAGCTCGGATCGGAGGCTGTGAGCCAAGAGGGTGATGAGCACAAACATGGTCAGATCCACCCACCCGCCACCAGCACCACCGCACTGATAGAAATGGAGCTGAACTGATTAATTAGTAGAGAAGGCACTAGGCTTTAAGTACAAATGAGGTTGGGTTGGGCAAAGCTAGGGAAAGGATGGGAAGGGAATCCTAGCAAATCTCCAATTGGTGAGTTGGCAGATTTGCAGGATTACGAGGGAATCCCAACCAGATAGGGTTGGGATTACGAACTACACCCAAACCGCAAATAACCTACGCGATATAGAATATAGAACACAAAGTGTTGACAGCCTATTTCTAACACACCCCCTAGGCTGCAACACATCAGCCACAAGGAGGCCCAACACCCATGGCCGAAAGGAGGCGGTAATGGTCCTGGCGAACAAGCGACTTGGTAAACAAGTCAGCAAGGTTGCAGTCGGAGGCAATGTGTTCAGCCTTCAGCTGCTCGCGCTGCACCAGCTCACGAAGAAAGTAGTGACGGACTTCAATGTGCTTGGTGCGGCCGTCGAAAACGGGGTCCTTGGTGAGATGAATGGTGCTCTGGTTGTCACACCAAAGCGTTGGGGTTGGTTTGGGATACCCCAATTCTGTCAGCAGGAAGGAGAGCCAACGAGCCTCCTGGGCACCCATGGTCCCGGCATACAGCTCTGCCTCACAGGTTGACAGTGAGACTGAGGACGACCGAGTGGAGTGCCAACTTACAACCCCACTGCCAAGGGTAAAGCAATACCCTTGGGAACCACGCCGATCACTCTGGTCATCAGCATAGGATGCGCCACTGTACCCCTCAAGGCGAACAAGGGAAGATCCGCCAAGTGTGAGCACATAACCCTGTGTGCCTTTGAGATAGCGAAGAACCCGCTTGGCGGCAAACAAGTGGTGGCGAGTGAAGCGACCAGGTGCAACGTAGCGGGACAGTACACTAACTGGATAGGTCAAGTCTGACTGAGTGCACATCATCGCGCACATGAGGGATCCAACGAGCTTGGGGAAAGGCTCATCACAAGGCTCAGGTGAGGGAACAGAGGGTGCAGTGAGTTGGTGCTGCAGAGAGAGTGGGGTAGGCATTCATGCTGCTTCCTGCATCTTGAACCTCGTCAGAACGTTGTTGATGTAAAACTTCTGCGAGAGGGTGATGGTGCGGGCCGTGCGATCACGTGTAATTTCCATGCCCAGATAATCCATCAGATTTCCAAGGTCCTTCATCGCCCGCTTCTCACCAAGTGCGGTTTTGACTGATGCCAACTCAGTTTGATCCTTGGTGACAAGGATCATGTCATCGACATAAACCAGGATGAAAAAGCAGGATGGTGTTGCTCGGATGAAGAGGCTGGGGTCAGAGGTGGATGGGTGAAAGTCGAGGGACCTTAAGGTTCTCTTTAGCTTGTTGTGCCATTCCCGGGGTGCTTGCTTGAGGCCATACATTGGCCGATTCAGCTTCCATACAATGCTTGGTGGAAAAGAAGCTGGAAATCCTTCGGGCCGCTCCATATAGATTTCCCCTCAAATGATCCCTTGCAGAAACGCAGAAGACACATCCATGCAGTCAACCTCCATGTCATCTCGAGCAGCAACGTCGAGAAGGGTGCGTAGTGTGGGCGGTTTTGGCGGTGGGAGAGAATGTCTCAAAGAAGTCCAGTCCATGCTTTTGGGTAAATCCCTTGGCACAGTACCGGGCTTTGAAGACACGAAATTCGTCTGGAAGTTGTTTCACCTGAAAAACCTATTTTCCCTTCACAATGTTGACGCCGGAGGGAGAAGATACATCTGTGAAAGTTCCTGTGTGAATGAAGGCCTCACATTCTGCGACAATGGCCCAACCACTGAGCGGCGTGAGGACCAGAGATTGCTTCAGCATAGGTGAGAGGTGTGGGGATGGAGGGGTTGTCGGAGAAATTGAGGGAGGGAGAGTCTGCGATGACTGGAAAGAGGAAGCAGGGCGCGTGGATGGCTGAGTCGATATCAATCAACTCCTCATGTCTGTCTTCAAGGAGGGAGGGCATGAGAGAATAATCACCCCCGACAAGAGAAGGATAGAGAGAGACATGAACGGAAAGGGAGAGCGGTTGTGTAGGTTTATGAGAGCGGGTGCGAGAAGCGATGGGGGAGGGAGGCGGAGCTGGAGGAGGAGTAGCGGTAGGTGAAGTGGGAGTGGGAGCAAGAGCAGGATCAGGAGCTGGAGCAGGAGCAGGAGGACGGCGGTGATAGGTTTTGAGACGAGGAGGCTCGGAAGGAGGAGTGGAATCAGGATCAGGAGCCAGAGCAGGAGGAGAGGAAGGAGGGGGAGTGAGTGGGGGAGCGAGTGGGGGAGCGAGTGGGGGAGGGGGGGGATGGAGGGAAGGAGCGGAGGAGACTACGTGGTGCTGGAGGGGGAAGTGGGTGGTGGCGGGTCAGAGACGGTGGAGGGAGCAGGAAGAGGAGGAGATGGAGTG
The DNA here is from genome assembly GCA_948144175.1 of Closterium sp. NIES-65. NCBI lineage: Eukaryota > Viridiplantae > Streptophyta > Zygnematophyceae > Desmidiales > Closteriaceae > Closterium > Closterium sp. NIES-65. Next base: position 112,453 of record CANXME010000298.1, on the reverse strand, counting down.
GCGGGAGGAGGAAGACTGTCAAAGTCAGCCCAAGTGAGAGAAGGAGGTGGAGGAGAGGGGGAAGTCTTGGAGGAGGGATAGAAAGGGTGAGACTCATCAAAAAACACGTCCCGGCTGCGGTAAAGTTTGTTGGTGGAAGGATGGAGGAAGAGATAGTCTGGCGAATCTGAGTTGTGCCCGAGGTATACGCACGTGATTGTTTTGGGAGCAAGCTTGCCGCCAGCTACATGACAGGCTTGGGATTTGATGACATAGGAAGTGCACCCCCATACACGTAGAGGGCGGACGGACGGCTTTTGAACCGTCCACAGCTCAGCGGGGGTAGTGTGGGTGTGATGAGGATGAGCATGGAGATTGTGGAGGGCGGCAGCGTGGAGCATGGCGTACCCCCAAAGAGAGGGAGGGGCAAAGGCGTGAGTGAGGAGGAAGCGAGCAATCTGCACTAAGATGCGATTCTGACTATCAGCAAGACCGTTCTGTGGGGACTGTCCGGGAGAGTGAAGGTCTGACGGATACCCTCAGTGGAACAGAAGGCTTTGAGAGTGTTGTTGCGGAATTCACCGCCACCGTCAGAGTGAAGAAACTTGATGGTGGTTTTGAAGTGTTTATGAGCCTTATTCGCCCATTCAATGATGACGGCTTGGGCTTCAGATTTGGAGGAGAGGAGGTGGACAGACACATAGCGGGAATAGTCATCAATAATGACAAGGAAGTAGAAGTGTCCGCCACGAGAACGAAGAGGAGCTGGACCCCAAAGATCCATGTGCACGCGATCACGAGCAGTTGAGATGGACTCAGTGGGGGGACGGGGCTGTTCACGAATCTTGCTCTGTGCACAGTCAAGGCAAGGCAGCCCGAATTTGGAGGTAGGAGAGGGAAGTGAGGTTGGAAGTCCGTGGAGGAGTTGTTTTGTGGCAAGGTCAGAAAGCGCGCGGAAGTTGATGTGGCCGAGGCGGTGATGGAAGAACATGGTTTTGTCGGAAAGGAGACGGCAGTGACAGGTGGAGGAGTGTGAGGAAGGTAGTGGAAGGTGGGTGAGTGAGCACGTTTGAATGAAAGGTACAACGAGCGTGTAGAGATTGTTGGAGTTGAGGGTGAAGCGGGCTAGATGAATGCCGGTTTTGGCATCAAAGAGGTCACAGTAGTCGACATCATTGGAAAGGATGGTGATCACTCATGCGTGTTGGATTTCACGCTGTGCAAGGAGGTTATAGCGGACGGTCGGGGAACAGATGCCAGTGACTGTGCTGGATGGGAATGCTAGACAAGGAACTGTGGAGGACCCATGGTAGGGTTGAGCAAAAACACGAACACCTGTTCGGTTCGCCTCGAACTTTTTTTTGGCTTAAAATGTTCGCCGAACAGTGTTCGATGTTCGCCCGAACACGTTCGTGTTCGGGCCGCTGCTGCAATTTGCCCGCGACGAACACGAACAGTGTTCGAGGTTCGCCCGAACACGCCTTCACAGGCGAACGGCGAACACCATTTTTTGCTCAAAGTGTTCGCCGAACCGAACAGTGTTCGGTTCGGCAAACGAAGGTGTTCGTGTAGGGGCGAACACGAACACGCTCGTGTTCGCCACTTGCTCATCCCTAACCCATGGCATTGGATGGAGAAACTAGAATCTGCTCTTCGGGTGTGGCGGGGGCCTGGTAGGGAACGAATGCGGTTTGGTCTTTGAGCACTGTATAGAAGAACTGAAGAGAACCATTACGACGCCAAGGATCGAATTCCGCGTGAGCGGAATTTACTAGCTCTGATACCATGATAGAAATGGAGCTGAACTGATTAATCAATAGAGAAGGCACTAGGCCTAAAAGTACAAACGAGGTTGGGTTGGGCAAAGCTAGGGAAAGGATGGGAAGGGAATCCTACCAAATCTCCAATTGGTGAGTTGGCACATTTGCAGGATTACGAGGGAATCCCAACCAGATAGGGTTGGGATTACAAACTACACCCAACCCGCAAATAACCTACACGATATAGAATATAGTACACAAAGTGTTGACCGCCTATTTCTAACACGCACTGCACTCCCCTGGTGCACCTACGCGCCTACCCATGTATAGTCCACCCACGCAGGTTGGTTGACTCACCTCCTGCTTGGTGGTGAAGAGCAGCACTTGCTGGAAGAGCTCCGACTTAAGGCTGTGAGCCAAGAGGGTGATGAGCACAAACATGGTCAGATCCACCACCGCACTCCTCGTGTCCATCCTCAGCCCGTAGTCATACTTATACAGCCCGACAATACTAAACGGGTTGCATGACAGCGCGGGCAGGTACGGGAAATACGGGCACTGGTAGACCAGGGAAGCGGTGATCAGCAGGAAGTTGTATGCTCGGAGGTAGTTCAGGACAGTGGTCTGCCCTCGGAGAATCGCCGCGTGTTTTCGCGTGCTGAGTAAGGAGAGGGCAAGGTAGCCGCAGTGTAGGAGGTCGTATTGGAGGGTTCCTGTGGCAAAGACTAGTATGAGGACGATCCAAAGGAGGTATTTGTAGTAGAGGAATCGCCAGTGGTCCAGAAAGGTCCAGCTGGGTGAGGGCCCTTCTGAGAGATCGTGCCAGGGGGAGGCGGGAGGGTGTGGGGAGGAGGGGGAGGGGGAGGAGGAGGGATGGAGGGAAGGGGGAGGCGGGAAGGAGGGGTGGGGATGGTGGGGGGAGCGGGGGGTTGAGAGTGGAGGGAGGGGTGGCGGAGGGAGGGAGGTCCATCGGGTGAGGTGCTGTGTGGTGTCGAGCGGGAATGATGGGTTTGGATGGGCAGAGGAGGAAGAGGAGTCGGAGGTGGTGGAGGCGGAGGAGGAGGAAGGGGAGAGGAGGAGACAGGAGAGGAGGAAGACGATGAAGTAGGCGCAGAGGATCCGACGGTCGTCAACAATGCCACCTGCCAGCAAAGGGAGGTAGGGGAGAAGGGATGAGGCGAGGTGTAAGAGGTGATAAAGGTGCAAAATGTGGCAAGGGTGAGGGGAGGGATGAAGAGAGGTGCAAGTGGTGCAAGAGGTGAAAAGGATGCAGGCATGATGACCATAGGTCAACACCTCAGCCAGCCACAACACACATAGGTTCGACTTTTGAGGCGCCTCAAAAGTCGTCTCTTATCCAGGACCCTTCAGAACACGCATAGGTTCCTTCGAGTCAGTGCTGAGCCAGGGGTGCAGGGGTGCAAGGGGTGCAAGTCGGTGGTTCCTTCGAGTCAGTGCTGAGCCAGCAGCTTCAATCAACTCACCCAACCACCTCACCAGCAATTCAAGAGCACCCATCACTTAAGCATACACACCCAACCCAACCGCAGATCAACTCACCGAGCCAGCAGTCCCAGCAGGTGGGGTCCTGTGAGTCCGTGCTGAGCCAGCAGTCCTGACAGTTGCGGCTGTGTGTCTTGGGCGGGTGGGGCCGCCTGTCGACATTGAACACCAACCCAATCGCAGCTCACCTCACCCAACCGCACTCACCGAGCCAGCAGTCCCAGCAGGTGGGGTCCTTGGAATCTGTGCTGCGCCAGCAGTCCTGGCAGTTGCGGCTGTGCGTCTTGGGTGGGTGCGGCCGCCTGTTGATGTTGCTGAATAGCCCTCCTCCGCTCACGTTGCTAACCTCCGCTGAATGCCAAAGAGAGTTTTCGCTGAGCCCGTTAGGGAAATAGGCAGGCGGGTTTAAGGGAGAGCTTGGGTGCGTTTGCGGAGGGAAGGAGAGCGAGAGCGAGCTAGGATGAGGGTGAGGTGGGAGGAACACGCTCAGAAGAAAACGCTGCCTGTCTTGAGGCGACTGTGGATTCAGTAGCGATCCAGGTGTGTGCGAGGGAGAGAGTCCGGAAGGGTAATGAAAAGGAGGTGGGGGACCAGTCCGGTAGTGAAAGGTAGGGGATGCAGGAGGGGTGTGTGAGGGAGGGGGTGCAAGCGGGGGGTGGTGGAAGGGAGGGGGGCCGGCGAGCATGTAGTACTGCCAGAGGGTGATTGCAGCGAAGGTGACTGTAAGGAGCGGCCAGAGCAGACGGACGAGGCGGGGAGGGAGAGCGATGCAGAGGCCGACGATGGATGTGTAGAGCAGCGAGACAATGTTCTTGACTGCGAAACTGGCGACCAGCAGGAAGAGAACCACCATCTGAGGGGAGGGGGGTGGGATGGCATAGGAGGGTCTTTCATTCAGGAGGAACACAAAGAGCAGCGAGACAATGTTCTTGACTGCGCAACTGGCGAGTCGACCAGCAGGAAGAGCACCGCCACCTGAGGGGAGCGGGAAGAGCAAGGAATGGCACGGGAGGGGTAAAGAGCAGCGAGACAATGTTCTTGACTGCGAAACTGGCAACCAGTAGGTACAGCACGACCACCTGCAGGGAATGGGAGGGGAACGGGATGGCGTGGGAGGGGTTTTGATAAACAGAGGGGTACAGAGCAGCGAGACAATGTTCTTGACTGCGAAACTGGCAACCAGTAGGTACAGCACGACCACCTGCAGGGAATGGGAGGGGAACGGGATGGCGTGGGAGGGGTTTTGATAAACAGAGGGGTACAGAGCAGCGAGACAATGTTCTAGAGCGAAAAGAAGGCGCTTAAGTGAAGAACTCCATAGAGTGAGAACAAAGGAGTTTACATGGAATCCATACAGATACAGTGAAAAGAAGTGTGCTGCTCAATTCTGCACTGATGCTCACATAGATTGTTGAGTTGACTCACAAGAATTGGCACAAACAAACTGTCAAGGCACATTCCCGCACCTCAACTCCATAGAGCAAGAAAAGGAGCTTATGTGAACTCCTTAGAGGAAAGTGATGGTGCTTACATGAAATCGACACAAATCAAGGCAAAGAACGCACCTGAACGTCATGGAGCGATAAGAACAAGGCGCTTACATGAAATCCGTAGAGTGAAAAGAAGTGTGCCACTGTGTTTTGCACCGCTGCCCACATCGACCGCAGCTGCTGCCGGTACCGCCGCGCCTCCTCTGATTGGTCCTCCTCCTCATCCTCCTCATCATATTCATCCTCCTCATCAAAATAATCATCATATCCATCAAAGAACCCATCTGCAATCATATCATCGTGTGCAGATCCAATCTTATCAATCCCCCCTGTGCCCCTGCCATTTTTCCCTTCCTCTGTCTTCCGCTTCCCACTCTTCCCCTCCCCCTCCCCCTCACCCTCACCCTCCTCTTCCCTCTCTTCCACGCTACATGCCTGAACGTGAGCCTCCTCCTCCTGCCGTTCCAGCAAAGCACCACTCACTGCCTTCTCCCCTCGCCTCCATGACCCTCCGAGAGAGAAAACGGAGGAGGAGATCGAGGAAGAGGAGGAGGCATCAGCAGCACCTCGTGCTCGTTTCTCCAAGTCCCCTACACTCCACGACCGGAAACTTATCAGCTTGTATGCTCGCTTTAAGTTTGACCCCCCTCCTCCTCCACCTCCTCCCTCGCCTCTCCCAATCTGGCTTTGAGGAGGGGTAAAATCCTTCTGTGCGTCCTTCACTGAGCTGTCTCCTCCTCCCCCTCCTCCCCTTCCTCCTCCTCCTCCTCCTCCTCCTCCTCCTCCTCCTCCTCCTCCTCCTCCTCCTCCTCCTCCTCCTCCTCCTCCTCCTCCTCCTCCTCCTCCTCCTCCCACCTCTCCTCCTCCCCCTCCCACTCCCCTCCCTAATCCTCCCTCCTCTCCCCCTCTCACCGTCATTTCCTCTGCATGCACCGAAGCAGCATGCCGAGCCGCAGCCACAGCTTCGGCAGGCACAAACAGCATGCACAGCTCGCCCTTAAGGTCGGCCCGAAGCTCCGGAGGAAGCTCGGCGAGCCAGTGGCAGGAGGCATGGTGGAGCAGGCAAGCAGCTAGGAGCACCGATTTGGCAGTACACCCGGATGTTAAAGCCCACATTCGCCCCCCTGCTACAGTGCTAATAGCGGTGTCTTCATATAAGACAAGGCCCAGCCACTGCACAAGAGGAGATGAGGCATGAGGCAAGAAAAACGACGAGTTTAAGGTGCTTCGGAATAGAGCCACAGTGCAACTAATAGCAGTGTCTTCGTATAGGAATAAGCCCAGCCACTGCACAAGAGGAGATGCGGCATGGGGGATGGAAAAATCATTTCTGAGGGTATGCAAACTTGCTGCAGCAACAATGGTTTTGTCTTTTTACAAGCCAAGGCCTAGTCACTGCACAAGAGGAGATGGGGAGTGAGGTGTGAGAGAGAAAGGAACAGATTGAGGTGCTACAAAATCATTCATACAGTGCCAACTGTGCTGCCATCCACAAAACATTGTTACACACCGTATACCCCACAATCCTTGCGACCCAACCATCCACCAGCAGAATAGCACTGTGCTGCTCCACCCAGGCCGCCAGCCCCCACTGCGCCACCACCACCTGGAACCCAAACTCCAGGCCTCAACCTCTTGCCCGTAAACCCTGAGAGCTCTACAAACATAAACCCCAAAGTCACGGCCCCTCACCTGCAGAATCGCGCTGTGCTGGTCCACCCATGCCGCCAGCCCCCACTGTGCCACCACCACCTGGAACCCAAACTCCACCACCAGCGCCGCCCCTCCATATAAGAACATCCATCTCGGCGCCGTGCCCCTCACAGCCCTCAGCCTCACACACCCCAGCACCGCCAGCAGCAGAAACCCAAATCCTATCGCGCTGACAGGATACAGAGCAGCGAAAAACGCCGCGCAGGGGAGGGCGGTGGGACAGTGTAGGATGAGCAGGCGCTTGAAAAAAGACACCCAGCCGAAGAAGCCTATAAGGGGGTATTGTTCGTGGGACCAGGAGATGACTGGGGGTGGAGTGCTGGTTGCCCCTGCTGCCGAGCCTGCAGGTTCGGCAACTGGTTCGGATGCCGGAGCTGCTCCAGCTGCTGTTGCTGCAATAGCAGCGTCAACTGCAGAACCACCAGCAGCAGCACTGGCAGCAGGAGGCGGAGGAGGGAAATGGAAGGATTTGGAGCCCTTTGCGCTGAGATGGAGATCACGAGAAGGAGGGGCGGAGAGCAGGGGGACTGTGGCTGCTGCTCCCTGTGCAACTGAGACCTGTCTCCCTTGCTGACTGGCTTGATGTGCTTGTGTATTATGCTGCCCCTGCTGACTCTGTTCCTGCTGCTGCACGTTTGGAAATGCCTCAAAGCAGAAATAAGCACGAAGGCAGATCAGCAACGTGGCGCAATCAGCAGTTGCCACGTGTACAGGCGTGCCCAGAGGAGCAAAGAGCCCAAGCCGCTCCAGAACAGACAAATCGATCCCAAATTGGGCGGCTAAGACGGATCGAAGCTCGGGGTACAAGCTACAGTACCGAAGCAAGAGCACTGTAGCTGCAAATAAGGCGGTCAGTGGCGCCATGTAGGCTCGGAGAGCTGGCGCAGAGGCTCGGAAGACGGAGGTTTGGGAGGAGGAGTGCAACGCAGAGGAGGATCTTCCAGCATGGGAGGAGGTCTGGTGGGAGAGCTGGGAAGAGGTTTGGGAGGAGGTGCGGGAGGAGGTTCGGGAGGAGGATGGCCAAAGAAAGAGCCAGACCCAGATGATGAGGAGGAGGAGGAAGCAGAGGGAGACAGCAGATGGGTGCATATGGGTTAGAATGGTGAAGAATGCAGTGAGGATGAAGTAGGTGTTGGCCTCTGTTGCTAAGGCAGACGGGTACGCCAAGCAGAGATACGGCCCTGCAGGCAAGCAGAATGAAGGAAGGGGGGTTGGGAGATCGGGGAGGAGGAGTCTTTTTTCTAGAGGGCTAAACGATTAAGTCTGTTGCAAAAGCAGAGGGTATGCCAAGCAGAGATACAGACATGCAAGCGAGCAGGAGGCCGCAAGCTACCTCCAGAACCAGCCAGCCTACGTATTGCAAGCAGGACGCACGCACCGCACCGCACCGCACAGCACAGCACAGCCCCCACACAGTACCACCACACACACGTACATGGAGGGCCCTTGGAGGGAGGCAGGAGGAGACTGTCCGGGTGCGGCTTTAACTGAAGAGCCGCAGCCATGGGAGGCGGGCAGCAGGCAGCAAGCTCGAACAGCGGCCACATGAAATGTACCTTTATATCATGCATTCATACAACATTACAGCCCACACACAGTGCCACCAGACTTACAGGGAGGGCCCTTGGAGGGAGGCAGGAGGAGACTGTCTGGGTGCGGCTTTAACTGAAGAGCAGCAGCCATGGGAGGCGGGCAGGAGGCAGCTAGCTCGAGCAGCGGCCATGGGAAGGGGTGGTGGGGGAGAGAGTGTGTGGTAGCAAGGGATTGCTGCAGGGAGGAGCGGGCGCGAGCCATGGCGTAGGCAAGCAGGAGGATGCCGGCTGGAGGGGTGATGGCCTGGGGGGTCAGGGCAGGGGGAATACCTGGGAATGGGGGGACGGGGCAGAACGGCAGGAAGGGAAGAGCAGGGAGAGAGGTGAAGATGCAGACATATGAAATTTGCACAGGCAGGAGGAAGCTAGCTCGAGCAGCGGCCATGGGAAGGGGCGGTGAGGGAGGGAGTGTGTGGTAGCAAGGGAATGTTGCAGGGGGGAGCAGGCGCGGGCCATGGAGTAGGCGAGAAAGTGGATGCCACGCTGGGATGATGGCCTGGGCCGTCAGGGATGACCAAGGTTGTGGGGAGGGAGGAGGGAGCGACGTGCGGTGGGGAAGGGGAAAATACGGGGTGAAAAGGCACAGTGGTAACTGGTGAGATGGCCGAGGTAGATGCGCCAAGGCAGGGTTGGTGGCAGCTAAGAGCAGCAGCAGGCGCAGCAAGGAGCAGCAGAAGGTGCAGCACGCATGTGTGGGAAGGAAGGAGGAGGGTAAGACAGGCGAAGAGAGAGTGGACTCACCAGCTGGCTACTGAACTCACCAAGGAGTGACAGCAGGGCGAACAGCCTTGCAGTAGGGCGGCAGAGCAGAGGGAGATAAGTGATGGCAGGTTCAGTGGCAGCGAAGAGCAGCAGCAGGTGCAATGAGGAGTAGGGTAGGGAAACTGGATGAGAGATGGATGAGAGGAAAGAAGACTCACCAGCTGGTTACTGAGAATGTCCTTACACCCACTTCACTTATCAAGGAGGGAGAGCAGGGCATTCCAGTAGGGCGGCAGAGGGAGATAAGTGTTGGCAGGTTCAGTGGCAGCGAAAAGCAGCAGCAGGTGCAGCAAGGAGGAGGGTAGGACAAGTGAGGAGAGAGGACTCACCAGTTGGTTACTGAACTCACCAAGGAGTGACAGCAGGGCTTTCCAGTAAGCGGGCAGAGGGAGCTGCCCCAATGCAGGGTCAGTGGCAGCAAAGAGCAGTAGAAGATGCAGGGAGGAATAGGCGATGCAGGCTGAGTAGACAGCATGGGCTCGTGAGGGGTAGACCAGCAGCATCACCAGTAGTAGCACTGCCCATCATGATAGCAGCGCATAAAGGGGTTTGCAGGGGCGGAAAAAGATAGAGGAAACAATTTCGAGGCGCCTCAAAAGATGGAAAATCGGCCTGCATTCTCTCAAATTACACCATATGGGGTAGACCAGCAGCTACACCAGCAGCAGCAGCTACACTAGCAGCAGCACTGCAGCAGTACGCATACACAGGCGGACAGGCGGGCAGCCCAGAGACCCTGCCACAGCTTGTGCCCCACCCTCATGTGACATGACATGCATGTGCATTCACGTTATGAACTGCACATACCATAGGGGGCGCGCAGCAGGGCGAGCTTGTCTGCCGCGTGGACAAGCACAAGGAGGACAAAGGCAGAGAAGGCGAGCAGGCGGGCAGCCCAGAGGGAGAAGGAGAGCAGGAAGCACAGCCACCCATCATGCCCTGCTGCTGCCAGTTCCGCTGCCACTTCTGCTGCCACTGCATCTCTGTCCTGTGTTGCTGCTGGCATAGCCATTGCTTCGCCACCACTGCTGATCCCTCCCGTATTGTCACCCCTGTCAATGCTCCCTGCTGCAGAAGCAGCAGAAGCATCTGCAGCAGAGGTGGAAGAGGAGGAAGTGATAGGGGCAGAGGAGGAGGAAGAGGAGGCAGAAGAGGCAGAGGAGGAGGGAGAAGAGGCAAGCATGGCGGTGCAGGCAAAGACGTAGGCTGTGAGGAGGAGTGCTGTGGTGAAGTGGAGAGCAAGGAGGAGGGCTGGATTGGGGAAGCGATGCAGCCCAATAGCTTGGCAGATGGTGACCTGTAAGGCAAAAGGGAGCGAGGAGGAGAGGGAAGAAGCACAAGGGGAAAGAGGGAAGAGATGACGAGGCAGGCTCACAGAGCAACAAACTGCTGCAAGTTTACAAGGGATTCACTTTTGACTTACAAGAGGAGAGGCTTTTGAGTCGACTCAAAAGGCAGGCTCACAGAGCAACACACTGCTGCAAGTTTACAAAGGATTCACTTTTGACTTACAAGAGGAGCGGCACGGGTGAGATATTAACGAGGTAGGATGCTGTCAGCCATGCGAGCAGATAGAGCAGGAGGCAGCCTCTCGGAGCAACAAAGCGGCAAGCCACGTATTTACAACTGACTTACAAGAGGAAGGAATGGAGCAGGTGTGATGTTAACTAGGTACGCTGCTATAAGCCACGCGAGCAGATAGAACAGGAGGCAGCGGTGGGTGTTGCGGAGAGTGGTGGTTGAGGGGGAGGAGACGAGGAGGAGCAGGAGGGAGGAGAGGAGAGGCCACGCGAGGAGGCAGTGAAAGGAGAGGCAGAAGAAGACAAGCGATGCCGTGCAGATTGCAGGGCCGAAAACGACCAGGGTGGCACAGAGCTGCTGAGATGCGGACGACCTGGGGGAGCCAGAGGGGTTGAGAGTGGTGGAATGGGTTGTGAGGGGCACAACAAGGCAGAGACAGAGGAGTTTTGAGGCCTCAAACTGGCCAGTAATAACTCAGAACAACGAGGCAGAGGGGGGGTTCACCACGACAAGGCAGTAAACTGGCGTCTGAGTCCCTTCCCATTGTCATCCTCCTCAGCGTCTGCACCTCCCCCCACCAACTCCTCTCCTCTCGATGCACTGCCTGCTCCCAGTTGCCTCAGTGGCACATCCCTCTCTCCCCTCCAATTCCCCCCTTTCTCTCCTCTCTGCTGCTCCCTGTTCTCAAACCCACTCCTAGCCTGTGCCCCCCCTCGCCACTGCACGCCTCCCACACCTGCCCCTCTCACTCTAGCTGCTAGTGCTTTTGCAACTACCTCCTCCTGCTGCTCCAGCTCCCATTCCCCTTCCCCGCCCTCCTCCTCTTCCCTCTCCTCCTCCCCAGCCGCATCATCCCCTTCCTCCTCCTCCTCCTCAATCACCTGATACAGAATCTGGGATGCTTCCGAAGCTAAAAGAGGCAGGCTCGGCCCGAGCCAGGCGGAGGTTTGGGAGGAACGTTGAGGGTAGAGGCCAGGGGTTGGGTGCAAGTGTGGGCGTGGAGCTTGAGACGAGGGTGGGCGGGAAGAGGACCGAGTGCGGGAAGAATGATGGGAGGTAGCGAGGGAGCGATGGGAAGACAGCTGGTGTGAAGGAGAGATCGGAGAGGGAACAGGGGAGAAGGGAGAGGAAAGAAGAAGGCTGAGAGGCTGAATAACAGAGAAGAGTTGAAGGGAGAGGTACGGGGATACGAGGAGCAAGCCATACAAAACGATATATATATATATATATATATATATGTATATACATGTTTGAGAAAGAAAGGAAAAAGAAAGCAAAACAAAACAAAACAAAACAAATAACACCCAACACCACCCCACTCACCAGTGCAAAGGCGGAGAGCAGGAGAGCCGTTTCCAGCACATGCAGCAGCTGCCGCGGATCCAGAATCTCCCTCACGTCCAATCGGAAGAGGCCAAGTGTCTGGCCCCACTGCTCGAAGGGCCGCCAGTGCTGTGAGAGAGGCAGCTGGAAGAGGAAGAGGGCGAGGATGTGTAGAGCAATGTATGCGCGCAACAGAGCACGGCGCCTGGGACATGGGGAAAGGGGGAGTGGGGGATGGGGAGAAGAGAAGGGGAGAAGAGGACGAAGAGGGAGAAGGGGAGATAAGGGGAAAGGAAGAGAAAAAGGCAAAGTGTGGGACAGAGAGGGGGCTAGAAGGGAACGAGTGTGACGATCACGTGCAGGTGCGATGTCTCAAAACCTTATGAGAACAATACTAAGGAGACCAAGGAACGAATGCGCGAATCATTTCACCTGAATGGCCGTAGGTCTAACAGGCGGGGTCTAGTCGCGAGCCACCAGCAGCAGGCGAGAATGTAGGGAGAATAGACCCAACAAGGCCTGAGAAGGGCGAGCGACGCGAGAATGAGGATCTGGAGCATCGCGGCCATGGCACCAGAAGGTTTCGCCGTCGTTCTGGCGTCATTAATTCCGTCTGGAGTGACGACATTGACGTTTAAGCTTCTCGATCCATCTGGGCCGTTCGTGCCACGTGGCATGAGGGGTTGATCTGGCTTAGCGAGGGGTTGCAAGAACGGAGAATCGTTCCTTAGAGTCGTGACGATAGCGCGTCACCATTTGTACTATCGACGCGAAGTTTTGCTAATGGCCTACTATCAGCCTGAGTGCTACAGTACAAGTCTGAATAGAAGTTTTTACTGTCTTTAGGCTCCATGGAGAGCACATCTCATGAATCGACAGCGACAACTGAAGCACAAAAAAGAGATTTCATTCTTGATGTGCAGTCTGACACGTTAGAGTGCCAAAACAATTCACAATATCTATCGTGGCATTTATTGTGTTGACTAACGGGGAATGATGAAACCATGATAAATTCATAAGCAGCTGCAGTTTGGTCTGGTGCAGAGCGGTTTCGAGCACAAAAACATCCTTGAGAATGTCATGGAGATGGACGCAACGGACACCAAGCCATGAATGAAACGAGGTCCTTGAGAATGCCGAAAAGAGCGGTCCACCAGCGGCGCGAGATGACATGCTGACAGTTCCGAGGTTCTGACAAGACAACTGCCCAACAATTCAGCCAATCCGCTTGCGCCAGGTTTACGTTTCGTTTCCGAACCGAACATGACGATGGCACCCATTAAAAAGTGCGCAAAGTGTACAGACTAATCAATAAAATGCAATTTGATAAAGATGTGATCTGGAACCAGAAGCAGCCTTACTATCCAGCTACCACTCCACTCTAATTTACAGGCCACAAAAATCTAGGTTTTTTCCTCCTAAGAAATAGAAGCATCTCAACCGCTTCAAATCTTTCTTCTATGTGACCGGATGACCTTCAGGAGAGACTGACAAGTTCAGATTTCAAAGCTTGCTCCGGTGTTGACCCTGAGAAGAACCAGATGCGCCTGGCCCAGATACAACCTGCCTGGATCGGCGCTCCACGGCACGCGACACCTCCCGGATGACCTCCTTGTCAAACACACGCGGCCGGTACAGCCAGCCCCCCCCATCCACCACCAGCGTTGCCCCGTTCACATACTTCCCTGGCAGGTGCAAGGCGTGGAGCAGAGAGGGGGGGGGTACGGGGATAGGGGGAGGGGGAGGGAAGGAGAGGATTGGAGGGGAGGGGGAGAGAGTGAAACGAAGGGGCAAGAGCTAGATTCTGCATGGGCCCTGGGAGGTGGAGGTAGGGAAGCAGCAGGTAAAGCCTGCCCCAGGTGCAGCCTGTCTGGATTGGCGTTCCTTGTCAAACACACGCGGCCGGTACAGCCAGCCCCCCCCGTCCACCACCAGCGTCGCCCCGTTCCATGATATACACTGCGACGCCCCATTTGCAATAGTGGCACATACATCTGTATGTGCCACTGTACAGCTGGATGTGTACAGGTGGGCACATGCATCGGCGTCGAAGCCCAGCTTTACGAATCCACAAGACCCCTCAAGAACCACTGCGTCAACAAAACCTCTTTCCTGTATATAAGCAGAACCACTACTTAGCTGTCTCAGCAGTGAGATAAACGCAGCCATGGCGATACCCCAGGCATCCCATATGCGCTGCATCAAGTTGAGCTCCCCGGCATCAATGCCCAGCTTTACACACCTGCATGACTGTCAAGACTGCCAGTGTGTATCACCAGACCCACTCACCCGTGTCTGCTGTGAGGTAGAGAGCAGCCATAGCAATGTCCCAAGGGTCACCCATGCGCTGCATCGGGTTGAGCTCCCCGGCATCGATGCCCAGCTCTGACGGCGCCAGCTTCGCCATGCCTGGCGTCGAACCTATCGGCCCCGGAGCTATCGCATTGGTTCGGATGCCGTAGTCCGTTGCCCACTCGAGGGCTAAGGACCGGGTGGTGGCATCCACTGCAGCCTGGGATAAGGGGAGGGTGGGAGAGAGAGGGAGGAGGATCAGTTCAGTTCAATTGTGTTGGTTCAGATGCATGTGTTGGGACATGCCCTGTAGCCCATGCCCACGCCAGCCAGGGCTAAGGACCAGGTAGTCACATCCACTGCAGCCTGAGGTGAGGAGGAGAGAGGGGAGAGGGAGAGGGGGAGGGAGAGAGAGTGTGCGAGTGGAAAGGTGGGGGATGGCTGGCCAACGTTTGTGCAAAGAAGCCTCAAAAAGGTCTACACGGACTCCTTACACCCCCTTTCTTTGCCCTGACACACACATTTTGCCACAACTCAAAAGCACCTCGTATGTGCACGCACACTAACACTCACCTTATCAGCCATGACGTGCACTTGGTACCATGCAGCAGTGTAGTGCAGATTACTGTAGGGAAAGCTCATCCACTCACACACCCACTCTCACCTTGCACCACTCTCCCCTTACCCCACTCTCACCTTACCCCACTCTCCCCTTACCCCACTCTCTCCTTACCCCACTCTCCCCTTACTCCACTCTCACCTTACCCCACTCTCCCCTTACCCCACTCTCCCCTTACTCCACTCTCACCTTACCCCACTCTCACCTTACCCCATGCTCACCATACCCCACTGTCACCTTAGCCGCCATGACGCGCACTTGGTACCATGCAGCAGTGTGGTGCAGATTACAGTAGGGAAAGCTCATCCACTCACACCCACTCCCAGCTTGCACCACTCCCACCGTGCCCCTATCCACCTTATCCCACTCCCACCGTACCCCATCCCGCCATACCTCTGTCTCACCTTAGCAGCCGAGACGTGCACTTGGTACCAAGCAGCGGTGTAGTGCAGAGTAGCGCTGATGTTTATAATGGATCCCCCTCCCTCCTCCTCCGCCCTGCCACGCGCCCCCCTCTGCAGGAATGGCCTGGCAGCCAGGCACATGTTGAATGTACCCACTGCATCTATGTCAAGGACTGGAAGGGTGAAGGGAATGAGAAGAGCAGGATGCGGAACGCGAAAAGAGGGTGGATGGTTGGGTGGCAGGAACGGCCTGGCAGCCAGGCACATGTTGAACGTGCCCACAGCATCTATGTCAAGGACTGGGAGGGTATAGACCATGAAGATTGGATTGAAGGCATGCGGAAGGGAAGGGAAGGGAAGGGAAGGGAAGGGAAGGGAAGGGAAGGGAAGGGAAGGGAAGGGAAGGGAAGGGAAGGGACATGTTGAGAATGGCAACGGCATCAACATCAGGGACTGGAAGGGCTGCCCAATGAGGGAAGAGAAACGGGAAGAGAGAGGGAAGGGAAGGGATGGAAGGGATGAGAAGGAACGGAAGGGAAACGGAGAACCGGAAACAACTTGCTCTATGCGTCTCTTCGCCTCTTCATGCCTCGCTGCCCTCTCTGCACCTCCCTGCACCTCCCTGCCCCCTTCTACACCTCTTTGCACCTCTCTGACCCTCCCTGCCACTCTCTACACCTCTCGATGCCTCTCTGCCCCCTTCTACACCTCTCTGCACATCTCTGCCCTCTCTCCTCCCCTCTCTGTCCTCTCTCCCCTCGCTGTCCTCCTCCCCCCTCTGTCCTCTCTCCCCTCTCTGTCCTCTCTCCCCTCTCTGCCCTCTCTGACCTCTCTGCCCTCTCTGCCATCTCTGCCCTCTCTGCCCTCTCTGCCCCTCTATTCTCCTCTCTAAGCCTAGAGGCATGCCTACCTGTTCGAAAGCCATTCACTGAAAGGTCTTCCGCAGCTGCCAGAAAGTTTCCAGCGGCGCCATTGATGAGAACGTCTAGGCGGCCGTATCTCTCCACAGTAGCAGCCACGGCGCTGTGTGCGTCTTCTTTTCGCCTCACATCACCCATGACAGGCAAGGCCTGAGATGAGAAGTGGGCGGTCGGACCAACAAGGGGAAGTTAGGAGTGTGTTAAGGCGGCCGTATCTCTCTACAGTAGCAGCCACGGCGCTGTGTGCGTCCTCCTTTCGCCTCACATCGCCCATGACAGGCAAGGCCTGAGAAAAAGGGGACGGTAGACAGGTGAGCGGCTTTGAGAGTCTGAGTCATCACCCATGACAGGGAAGGCCTGCAGGGTGGGTCGATAGACAGACAAGGGAAAACTAAACTGATAGCGTATGCCTGGAGTAGTAGGGTGTTTTTGAGAATTCTCAAAACACCCTGCAGCGTATGCCTGGAGTAGTATCTCTCCATAGCAGCAGCCACTGCGCTGTAAGCGTCCTCCTTTCGCTTCACATCCCAGTGATATGCAAGGCGTGAGAAATGGATGGTACATTTGACCAAGGGGGTGCTGAGACGATATTCATAACAACCAGCAAATTCCACAAGTGGTTACCTGGATTCCCTCCTTCGCTAGCTCGTCTGTTGCTGCTCGTAGCACCGCCCCCCTCCGACCCATGATCGCGACCGTAGCTTTGACACATCTCAAGACTCTGAGACTCAACCCACCTCGATCCCTTCCTTCGCTAGCTCGTCTGCTGCTGCTCGTAGCACCGCCTCCCTACGACCCATGATTGCGAGCCTAGCGCCGTGCCTGCCGAACTGCCTCGAGATCTCCAAGCCTATTCCCGAGCCACCCCCTGAAAGTCACACACGCCGGTCGCATTGTCAACAATAACAGGAGGTAGCCGCAATGATATGTTATTAATGTTATTGCTGCCGAAATGAACGGCAGCAGCAATCTCGGAAAATCGCCAGCAGGGAGACCAGCAGCAGCACGGTGAATCCCTTAGCTGAACGGCAAGGAGGAGAATAAACAGAGACGCGTTCGGAAGCGATAGCGGATCAACAGGGGAAGCGATAGAGGCAGTAAATGCGTTGGGGCACGGAGTACGACCGGAATTGGGAGGCGAGTGACTTCAATAGGCTAAGCGAGTGAACCAGTTAACAAATTCCGCTGAAGCTGAAAGTGGTGTAGATTCGAAGGGTAATCTGAAGGGCTCACCCGTGATCAAAACGACTTTCCCTTGGAGAACATTGGGTTTGAACGGACTTTCCTGGGACTCGCTATTGCCAGCACCGGGAGGACCCATATCGAAGCAGCGAAGCGGCCTAATCGATTCTAAACGGGACGCGGTGAAGCGAGGTGAAGGGAAGGTTACCCCTTTTGCTGCTGGGGGAGACTGAACACTAATTTATCAAGGGAGGCAGTGAGCAAGTCGAAGCACTCAGTTATGCCCACACCCGCAAAGATGTGAGTTGACCACGGGATTGAACACGGCGCTTTAGGATGCAAAGAGACACGGCACGTTTCAGTGTGGTGGAAACTCGAACTAAGCACATGTGCCGTGGTCGAGGAGGGTGTTAGATCAAGCTGAGGGAGGTCCTCGATACTACCAAAAGTAGCGTACAGCCACATGCATTTCACTGCCTATGTTCTGAGTTATAAAATAAAGTGAGCAGAAAGTGAAAGCACCATGGCATCCTCGGATAAGATCTAGGCAAATGAATGGGGCTGTTCCTAGAAATCAGGAACTGGAAAGCATGACGGGGAATCTAATATCTGGATTTGACGGGATGTAGCCTATGTTGTTCAGGAAATTGGGCCAGATCTTCAGTTCGGAGAGTTTGAGTTGTATCACTTGCAGTCATGTTAAGAATGAACAAGCAAGAATGGTGTGAACTATCGAGAGAGTTGGTACAAGTACAAAACCTAAAGGGGTTGTACCCCATGTTGGCTACCCCACTATAGCCTACCCATTATACCATAACATATATATAGTTTGACGCACCCCCATAAGCAAAGTGGATCACAAGACCAGTCAAGAAAAGCAATGCAAGCTCAGGGTGGATCACAACGTCACCACACACTCCGAGCACAAGCAAAAGGGCCACAAGGCCAATTCACATGCAGAGGTATATATGCAACAACAACAGTACAGTGATCACTACCTAGCAAGCGTAAACATGTTGGTACATATATATAGATCACAGTACAACCAAAGTCTACAGCAAGTGAGGAAACGTGCAGAAGCGCTGATGATCACCAGCCTGAAGGGCCTTGGTGAACACATAAGCCGTGTTTGCCCGGGTGGGCACGAGGGCGACACGAAGCTGACCACGCTGCTGCAACTCACGAGCAAGGAAGTAACGCAGAGCGATGTGCTTCGTTCTGTGCTCCAGCCTGTGGTCCTGACACAAGGCAATGGCAGCCTTGTTGTCGACGTACAGAACTGGAGGAGAACGAGGCCTCTCTCCCAAGTCAGTCAGCAGGTAGGTGAGCCAGCGTAACTCCTGTGCAGCCATGGCTGTGGCGTAGATCTCCGCCTCACAACTGGAGTTCAGAATAGAAGACGAGCGGGTAGACCGCCAAGAAAAAGAGCCAGAGCCAAGGCTGAACGTGTAACCCTGTGACGACCGCTGCGTAGCCAGGTCGTCAACCCAAGAAGCGTCTGAGTGGCCAGTGAGGACAACTGAGCTCCGCCCTCCAAGCACGAGCCCCATGCCCGATGTACTGCACAAGTACTGCAGTACCCTCTTCGCAACATCCATGTGCGCCTTTCGGTGCCTACTAGGAGCCACGTAGCGTGCCAGAAGGCCAAGAGGGTACGCAAGGTCAGGACGAGTGCAGGTCATCAAGTACATGAGGCAACCCACTAGCTCTGGGTATGGACCACTCGGCTTTACGGACTCGTCCGAAGGTGGAGCTGAGAGCGAGTGAACTGTACCCAGGGAAGTGGACTGAGGCGAGGACCAAGTGAAGCCGAAGCGCTGAAGGACCTGCTGCACCATGTGTGACTGAGTCAGTGTGATGGTGCGGCGTGCTCTGTCCCGGGTAATCTGCAGGCCAAGGTAGCTATGCAGCTCTCCAAGGTCTGCGCATGTGTGTCTCTTCTGCAGCTCCGACTTCACATGGGCGAGAGCCTTAGTGTCAACAGTGGCAAAGACCAATTCGTCGACGTAGAGGAGGATGTAGAACGATGTCAACGAAGTGTCGGTGCGCAGAAAAAGCGACGGGTCAGCAGTGGAAGGTGCAAACCCAAGAGCCGCAAGTGTCGTCCTCAGTGTGTCGCGCCACTCACGAGGCGCCTGAGGGAGACCGTAGACTGGCCGGCGGAGGCTTCACTGGGTAACAGGAGGGAACGACCCAGTGAAGCCAGGTGGGCAGCGCAGCCGAATCTCCTCGTGCAGACTACCCTGTAAAAACGCTGTGCTGAAGTCCAGAGAGTGAAGCTCGTAGTCACGCTGAGCGGCAACATGCAGCAACACCCGAAGAGTGGTCATCTTCGGGGTGGGGGAGAAGGTCTGGAAGAAGTCAACTCCCTATCGCTGACTGAAGCCTCGTGCAACGTAACGAGCCTTGAAGACAGGCGGAGAACCTGGCGGCCGCTTCACCCTGAAAATCCACATGCCATCGACTACGTTTGCCCCAGGAGGGGGAACTGCGTCGACGTAAGTGCATGTGGACTTCCAGGATGCCATCTCTGTGTCCATGGCTGTCTGCCATTGAGAGGAGTACTCACTCGCGGTCGCCTCAGCGTAAGAGCGCAGGGTCGGGATGTCTGGAGCATCCGGGTCTCCCTCAAGGGCAAGCAGCATGGCCACGAGATGAGGTGCAGCGGCTGCAAGACACTCAAAGTCCTCCTTCCTATCCTCAAGGACGTCCGTGCCAAGAGCACACTCACCCCCGACGGACGGAGGACAGACATACTCAGACTCAGCAACAAGACTTGCAGCGAAGTCTAGACGACAGGCAGTAGCAAAGTCAACAAGCTCAGAGACTAAGGCAGACGCAGCAGCAGACTCAAACGACGGATTAGTGACAACATTGGCTAGCAGACGCGTGACAGTGGGGTGAGCAGCACGAACCAGGTCAGACTCAGAGTCCTGAACGTCAGGCACAGAAGACGAAGGAGGAGACGGCAAGGGAACACGCTGTGGAATAGAGGAAGGACGAAGTGCCATAGCGTGTGTGCCAGGGACAGGAGGCGGACGCTCACGAGGAACACGACTACCAGTGCGACGCGCGCGAACAGGTGAGGCAGGATGAGACGCGGGCTCACGACGCTCTGTAAGCGAGTATGTCTGCTCAGTGTAAGGAGAAGGAGTAAGCAGTTGTGCGCCGAGCTGTAACGGGAGGCCAGTAGAAGACGGGAGGCTAAGAACCTGGCGAAGCACGGAGTCAGACGTTGGCAGAGACAACGGTGATGGCAGAGCAAAAAACAGTCGCGGCGGTGCAGTGCCACCAGTACCAATAGCTCGAGCGCCTCCAGCAGCTCCACAACCTCCAGCCCCATGGCCTCCAGTAGCAGCACCTCCAGCTCCAGTGACTCCAGCAGCAGCACCTCCAGCTCCAGCGCCTCCAGCAGCTCCAGAACCTCTAGCTCCAGCGCCTCTAGCAGCAGCACCTCCAGCTCCAGTGACACCAGCAGCAGCACCTCCAGCTCCAGCTCCTCCAGCAGCTCCAGAACCTCCAGCTCCAGCGCCACCAGTAGCAGCACCCCTAAAACCGGCACCTCCAGCCCCAAGGTCCCCAACTCCAGAGTCGACAGTACCAGCTCTAGGGCCTCCAGCAACAGCACCCCCAGAACCGGCACCTCCAGCTCCAGGGTCCCCAACGCCAGGGTCGACAGCACCAGCTCCAGGGCCTCCAGCCCCAGTACCTCCAGCAGCAGCACCCCCAGAGCCGACACCTCCAGCTGCAGGAGTAGTACTAGTCCCGGCAGCTCCAGTACGTCCAGTACGAGCACCTCCAGGACCAAAGACACCAGCACTCCTAGCGCCTCCACGACAAGCATCTCCAGCAGCATGACTCCTCAGGCGGATACGCGACGCAAGCCACTCTCGTGCCTGCTGTGGTGAGACAGGCCCGCGTCGTGAAACGAGACCCAAAGGAACGCCAACAGACTTAGCACCCCCAGGCAACGAAACCCCTCAGCACCTCACGGACGGGCTCAGCACCGTCAGACTCCACAGCCGCAGGCTCAGCACCCCTAGGAGTAGTACCAGTCCCGGTAGCTCCAGTACCTCCAGTACGAGCACCTCCAGGACCAGAGACACCAGCACTCCCAGCGCCTCTACGACAAGCAGCTCTAGCAGCAGGACTCCTCAGGCGAGTACGCGACGCAAGCCACTCTCGTGCCTGCTCTGGTGAGACAGGCCCGCGTTGTGAAACGAGACCCAGAGGAACGTCAGTAGACTCAGCACCCCCCGACCCGGCACCCTCCTGCTCAGCACCCCTCGACTCCGCAGCCGCAGGCTCAGCACCCCCAGGCTCCGCACTCCACGGCACCTCACGCACAGGCTCACCACCCCCAGACGCAGCACCCCCAGCAGCACCTGGATCGCTAGTGACCTCTACAGGCTCACCCACGGGGGGCGGGTCTACCTGAGACACACCGAAAGGAGCAGAACCCTGAGGGGGGAGGGGGTCTACTGGAGGGGGACCTGGAGCGAGGAAAAGCGGCGGGGGAGGGAGAGGGGCAGTGCGGTAGGGGAAGAGACGGTAGAAAGGAACCCACTCGTCAAAGGTGACGTCCTGAGAGGGGAAGCCACGGCGCGAGGTGGGGTGGTAAAACTGCCAGCCAGGCGCGTCAGGGACAAAGCCAAGAGCGACCTCCATGACTAAGCCAATGCGGCGCTCAGCAACCCCGTTTCGCTGCGGTGAGGCCGGAAGCGTGAACGACTGCTCGATGCCCTCCTCCTAACAGAAGGTCCGCAAGAGGTCAGAGGTGAACTCGCCACCTCAGTCAGAGCGCAGACGCAGGACAAGAAGGTCCTGGCGGAACATGCGGCGGAGCTGGAGACGAACTGCTCGGATCTAAGGGATCAGGTTAGCATGGACCTCACCCTTGGTGCGCAAGGGGAAGACTGTGGTGTAACGTGAGTAGTCGTCGACAACCAGCAAAAAGTACCGCTCACCACCCTGTCCACGAACGCGGGCTAGGCCCCACACGTCCAGGTGGAGGGTCTGCAGAGGAGCCTCTGTCGGCGGAAACGAGGAGGAGTGAGGAGCGGCGCGTTGCCGCCCCTCGACGCAAGGAAGGCAGGGCGGCGCAGGCGAGGCAGGGAGGGGAGGGAGAGACCTGGGAAGACCAGACACAAGGAGGCGACGGTGCATGCCACGGAGACGTGGCAAGGAGGGGTGACCCAGGCGGTGGTGCGAGAGAAGAGTCTGGTGCGATAGGGAGCGACATGAACAAGGGGAGGCTACCTGACCTGACGCAGAAACCTGACCAGCAGCAGCTACATGAGGAGGCGCAGTCGTCGGTGTGTAAAGACTCGACCCTGGGCGACGGGTAAACGTGGCTAGGTGGCGGCCGGTCCGGGAGCACGTACAGATCGCCACACGCTGTCCTCCAGGGGTAAAGGTGTCAACCCACTGGTCCTGGAGAACTGCGTTGCTCACCAAGTTCGTAGAGAATGAGGGGAGGTGGAAGCCTGTGAGTGAGCCAGACGGAACCGCCGGGCACGGAAGCACAGTGGTGAACCGTGCAAGAACTGGGCCCCCTGAGGGGTTAGCCAGAGACACTGCAACAGGTGCAGGAAGTGGTGTGTGTTACAAGAGTGAGGAGAGTGAGGAGCCATAGCTAGGGCTTAGCTAGCTAGGCAAGAGAGAAATGAAGAAAGGAGGGGTTTCACTAGCAGTAGTTGGGATACATATAGCAAACCCTAACAGGGTTGTACTCGCTATAGAGCACCCCACTACAGGCTAGATAATAACATTCTGACAGTGTGAGTGCGGTGTTGTTACGGAAGAAGCAGCGGGAAGCACCTGAGTCAAGCGTGAAGGTGTGCAAGGCCTCAGGAGGCGCAGTACCTGAGAGAGCAGACTCACCACCACCTAAGGCAGCAGCCTCACTAGCACCTAGAGCAAAAATCTCTATACCGGGGTCGTAATGCACACACAGGCAGTCACTCTCAGCACTACCAGGCACAGCAGACATGGCAGTAAGGATGGCGTCATAGTCTAAAGCAAAGACATCAACGCCCGACCTAAGCAGCTCAAGCCAGTGGGGGGTCTCAGCCTCGTCGCCAAACTCTGCGTGCCAGGCGTCAGTCAAATAGGCGAAACAGCGGGACTGTGCGTGACCAGGTGTCCCACAGGTCTGACCAGCTCGACGACCTATGCGAATGACGTACGGACAGCGACCAGGACTCGGAGACGTCCCACGCTGGTAAAGCCACTCACGAAGCTGCTGGGGCTTAAGGGTCGGACGCCACCGTAGCTGCATCTGGCCACCGCCAGAGACTCCACACCACACAGCTCCACAGTGACTGCTACTACAGCCGCCACGACTCCCACTGCTGCCACCACCGCCGTCACCATTCCCACCGCGACGACAAGGTGAAGTCATGACGGGCAAGCTAGGAGGAGCGCAACCTCTAGGGCAGTACGGAGTGAAGGCAGTAGTACGAGTAGCAGCAGCAGTAAGACGAACAGCAGAGCAGCTCGTGAGGCTAGGCTGCAGCACCTCCAGCACTCCTAGCAGCACCTCCACCAGCAGCAGCAGTAGCACGAGCAGAAGGGCGGATCGTGTTGGGTGGCGCGGCTCGGCCTGGGCGGCGCGGGCAGCAGGGCGCGGCGCGCTGGCTGCAGCAGGGCGCGACGCACAGGGCAGCAGGGCGCGACGCGCGGGCTGCAGCAGCGCTAGACGCGTGGGGCAGCAGCGCGTGACGCGCGGGCTGCCGTAGGGCGCGACGCGCGGGGCAGCAGCGTGCGACGGGCGGGCTGCCGTAGGGCGCGACGCGCGGGGCAGCAGAGCACGACGCGCGGGGCAGCAGCGCGCAACGCACGGGCTGCCGTAGAGCGCGACGCGCAGGCTGCCGTAGGGCGCGACGCGCAGGCTGCCGTAGGGTGCGACGCGCAGGGCAGCAGGGCGCGACGTGCAGGGCAGCAGGGCGCGACGTGCAGCTGCCGCAGGGCGCGGGCTGCAGCACGACGCAGGGCAGGACGCTGGCGCAGAGCAGGGCAGGGCGCTGGCGCAGGGCAGGGCGCTGGCGCAGGGCAGGGCGCTGGCGCAGGGTAGGGCAGGGCACTAGCACAGGGCAGGGCGCTGGCGCAGGGCAGGGCGTGGGGAAACGCGGTAACCGTAGTCGATCACTAGGTAATGGTGGGCCAAAAAAAAAAAAAAACGGTCCTACGGACCTACTGCTGTGAAACCATGTTAAGAATGAACAAACAGGAATGGTGTGAACTATCGAGAGAGTTGGTACAAGTACAAAACCTAAAAGGGTTGTACCCTATGTTGGCTACCCCACTATAGCCTATCCATTATACCATCACATTTATATAGTTTGACTGTTGACATGTCAAAGTACCGTAGCAGAATGAGAGGAACTAGCAAGGATGGGATACAGCAAGGCAGCCCTAAAATTGTTGTTGAGAACAGGGCCTCAGATTCGTTTTTTCGTAGGCTGACGGGTCAACCTTGGGCATGTGTGCATGGCTGATCTGTCAGTGGTTGTGGTTAAAAAAAACCTGATTTTTCAGGCTGTCCTAGCGGAAAAAAGCTGATCGATCAGTGTCATCCCGTACTCAAGTCTGAACAACTCACAGCAAGCAAGCACGAAAATCAATCAACAAATTTTGTTTTCATATAGCAAACGTCTACATATCATCATCATCGTCATCATCCTCTTCATCCTCACTATCACTAGAGCCTACAGCTTCTGCAGCATGTGGTTCATCTACTTCCATAGGTGCCGCTCTCCCCTTCTTGCAAGTTTCACCTGGGGTGGTAATAGGGGCATTACAAAATGGCTTCCGCTTCTTGTAGCTTCTCCAGATCTCGACCACCTCGTCGTACCGTGGCTCGTACGGCATCAGGGACATGCACATCAAGTCGCCCAGCCTTGCATCTTTGAGGCTGCTCCTCTGCCAGGTCTTGATCACGTTCTGGCGCGAGAAACCCCTTTCGCACTCCACAGTGCTAAGGGGAATCACCGCCACGGCTACCCACAACTGCACGAGGTTGGGGTAGCTCTCCTGCCAGTCAGGAGTCTTCAACATCGCGGTGAGGCCATCGTGGAAAGACCTCTCCCCCTTCGTTGCAGAGGCACGGACGGAGCAGAACAGTCGCAACTCCTTGTGGGCCTGCCGCTTCTTGATTCCTGCCAGTGCAACAAAACAAGGCAAGTGGTGGAAAGAATTCAAGACGGGGATTAGAGCTGACTTAACAAACAGGAAGGACGTCTACAAGCAGCAAAGAGAAACAGTACAACAGCTTTGAGTCATTATAAAAAAAATTAACTCCACCTGGCAGAATGTCCTCTGCCGCTTCGGCCTTGAACAGCTTCACCAGCGAATGCAGCCACTCAACGCATCGTGCGTGACGCTCCAACTTGCTCTTCGGCCACTCATCCGGCAGGAACAGTCGCACACCCGACAAAGAGTCCAAATCACTCAGCCGACTCTCCAGGTTCGCCACGATGAGTTCGGCGAAGGCGGTGCAGGCCTCAACACAGGCGTCGTGATCACAGGGGCCTTCGTACCCTTTGACCACGACTTCATGGAGCGTAAACTCGAATGTTGTCGGCCGCCCATCGGAATCGGGCCCCTCCACAGTCACTTCGCGCTCCTTTCCGGGCCCGTGACGCTCGATGAAGGGCGACAACCAGCGGCTGAAGCCTCCGCCGAAATCGTCCCCACAGTCCACATATCGGCTCTCGATATGTGTCGTCGTGCGCTTGATCTGTCCGTGCAACGAGACAAGGTCCAGCTGCATGCATTGATAAAGAAAGGAGGAATGTCAGCCGCTAGTGGCAACAATGAATAACATGCGGAAGCATAGAAATACACACATCAACATTTACCTGGCGCTGCTGGAATGTCCTGTTCAGGATGTTCAACTGCTCAAGCACATCAGCAAGAAAGTACATGAAGAAGTGGAAACGGTAGGAAGTGGCGAGCTGAAACATGGCGGAATGAAACTCCTTCAGGAACACAATGACAGCAGGCCACACAGCCAGGATGCGAAGCAACGCATCCCCCCGAGAGAGCCACCGGACGTGATGAATTCCCTGCACTTCCAGGCTTGTCTCGGTGAAGAGCTCCTGGATGTCCATGAAGCGCTGGTGTTTTGGCCCGGAACGCCCCAGCAGGTCCGACACCACGCGGATTAGGTCGTCGACCATGTTGAAGACGGGTAGCTCTTCGGCCGCATCCTTGGCGGCTAGGGCTTCCCTGCAATAAACGTAATAAGAGGAATAAGGCCACCGCAATTAAACAGAAACGAATTAACTATGTCATTTCAACACGGCACTAACCTGTGGGCGATGCAGTGACACGAGACGAGGTGTGGAATCCGCTCTCGCAGGCAAACCACCAGTCCGGCATTACTTCCCATCATCACCGACGCACCGTCGGTGCTGATGCCCGAAATTCTCTGCAAGTCAACACCGACGGCCTGCAGGTGGGACAGCAGAAGGCTCAAGAGGTTCACGGCGTCAGCTTTCTCAACGGTTATCAACTGCATGAACTCAGTAACCACGGCAGAATCCCGAACGAAAGTCGCGTATAGTATAAGATGCTTTCCTCGGACGCGGTCCGTGCTTTCGTCGATGGCAATGCCGATGAAGGGGCTTGTGAGGACATGCTCCAGCTGGGTCGTCTGTAGCCAGGTTGCCATTGACTGCGTCAATTCGTCGTAGCCGTACCTGCCAGTATTCAAGGCAAACATCATTAGAAGCTAGTAAAACAAGTAAAACAGCAACGGGTTATGTTTACTCACGTGGTATAGTACGTGCCATAGCCCTTCTTAGGGAACCCTTGCACCCCTTTGCGGGCAAGATACTGCACCAGCTTCACCCATGTCCCCATGGGTGCGTCGCAGTCGCTGACGAACAGGAGCGCATCAAGCAGTGACGTGACCCGGATCTTCTCTGCATCGATCGCTGCACGATGCTCGTCGATGCGGGGCTGTTTAGACGCGGCAGCAAGCAGGGCCTCTTGCTTCTCCAGTGCCAGCTTGTGTTTTCTCGTCCCGGCGTGCTTGTGAAAAGCCTGCGTCTGGACGTCGGTAGCACCCTTTCCTGTCCTGCCACAACGTCCCCTGACACCGGCGTGCTTTGTGCAGAGACTGCATTTGAAAGCAGGAAGACCACGAACAGTTTTTGTAAGTACAAGCCAAGGGAAACGCTCATGCCACTTAGTTTTGTACTTATCCAAGGCCTCGGCGTAAATCGCATCAATAACATCCTTAACGTTGATTTCCAGAGACGGGCGCACGGTGGTTTCGTTCACAACGGCTTCCGAGACTGGGACGCTCGACGATGGCTTCCAGAAATTCAGCTTCTGTTGCTTGAGCTTGCTTGTGCGCGGTGCTGACGATTTCGACGCCGACGTGCCGATGTCAACGGCACCAGAAACACCAGGAGGCTCGGGAGGGACGGACCGGATAGAATCCGGGCTGCACGGCACGTTCGGGTTGTCCGCCACTAAAGGAACCGGACCGTGTGCAGTTGGCGCTGGAGGTGGTAGTTGGCGGCCTAAAGATCGTAGCAGTAGATCTAGGCCAGTACGGGCTTCTTCGATGGCGACGCTGTCGGCGTCGTCTGAGTCGGCGTCACCCTCGTCGTCTGAAAGGGCGGCGCCATGGCCAGCCATGGCGGAACAGACACGAGAGCGAGCTGAGCACGGAGAGAGCGTGCCGAGCACTGAGAGCGCTGGGCGAGAACAATCTGGTGCTAGAGGCGAAAGACCTGAAACCCTAGCGTGAATGGGTGAGGGACAGGGGTCTCCAGGAGCTACCTGGGGGTATGCAAGATTGAGCTAGAGATGGTGAAACGGGATTGGTTGGCAATCCTACCTGCAAGGCGGCTCGACCCATGGAATCATGCACGTACCTGGCTGCAGCCCCGGGGTTGGTGAGGTGGGGGGGTTTCCTAGACGCGCGGCAACCATTTTGTGGTGCTGTACTGCTGTAGCGTGCGTGCGTGGTGCTGCACTGCTTTGTGTTCATTCGCCACTAATTGATGTGGTTGCACTAACATCCAATCACGTGCGAAGTTATCTCCGCGACTTGACAGCAGTAGTGTGAAAGTGCGGGAATGAATGATGTCATTCCCGAAGGAATCTTGCCAACGCGGCGTGATTCACGGAGGAACGTTCGAACAGCTGTATCTAGACATCCGGTATTCGGGGCCTATACCCGAATCTCCATTACAAGGATTTCAGCCCAACTCTTCGATACAAGTCTGATGAGACAGCGCACACGCCTCCAAAAAAGCTGATATTTCAGCACAGACTGGTTAAAAAAAACTGAAATTACAGCATACACACCAAAAAAAAAGCTGCCACAGCAGCCCAACGTCTCCCCGACCGGCTGAAATCACAGGCTTTTTACCCCTAATCAGCCTTTTTTCGCTGACTTCTGAGGGCCTGGTTGAGAATAGTAGCGATAGTTAGGCGCCATAGCTAGGAGAACCCTAGCTAGGCAAGCGAGAATTGAAGAAAGGAGAGGAGATTTCACTAGCAGCAGCAAGGATACATATAGCAAACCCTAACAGGGTTGTACTCGCTATAGAGCACCCCACTACAGGCTAGTGAATATAACATTTTGACAATTGTTGTACTCTCTAAAGAGCCTCTCAGTTTCGCCTAAAACTAGCACCTGTACGTATAATTTGACACACCTTCATAGATGTTGAATTTACATTGAAATATAAGACTTAGTGCAGTATCATTTAGGTTTATCCCTGTTGGTGGTGTACCCCTCTTGCCACCTTCCCCTTGCTCTATATTTTGTAACATACCGTATGGCCCCGGATATAAGCGCATATGCGCTTATAATAAGTTCAAAAATTTTAGGGGTGGCGCTTGTAATTGAGTAACGGCCATAAGCGCCGGCGCTTATATAATGACACATACAAAATTTATACGTTAAAGGTACAAAATTGAAACGAGTCGAAATCATATAGAGTACCACAAAGCAGAATCGCGCGCAAGCGATTCTGCTTCCTGCACAATGTCAAA
Organism: Closterium sp. NIES-65; assembly: GCA_948144175.1. Classification (NCBI taxonomy): domain Eukaryota; kingdom Viridiplantae; phylum Streptophyta; class Zygnematophyceae; order Desmidiales; family Closteriaceae; genus Closterium; species Closterium sp. NIES-65. The sequence goes on along the minus strand of CANXME010000298.1, from coordinate 83,372 downwards.
TTCGCGTCACTTTGCAGGGATGCCAGCACATCCTGACTGGACGCGCAGCCAGTCAGGTCTTCGCGAGTCAAACGAAGCGAAAATGAAAATTGACTCGCTGCAAAACTGAAATTTGTTACCGATTTTAATTGATATTTAAATTAAAAAGGGGGGGCGCTTATAATAAGTAATGGTTTTACAGGGGGGGCGCTTATAATCGAGGATCGGCCATAAGCGCCATGCTCCAGATAGAAGCGCCGGCGCCTGTAATAGGCCGGCGCCTATATCCGGGGCCATACGGTATCTCTTCCAACAATGGAACCCTCTCTTCTCTCACTTTTCCCTCGCTACTCTCGTTACCACTCTCGGTATGGCTCCTAAGGAAGTCTTTAAGAAGTTACTTGAGATTCTGACAATAGGCTAGAATCGGATGTTTGTCTCAACTCAACCTTTATTGCAAGACCCTGCCCAATCTCGGCTCACTTTGACCATAAATTCGTAATACCGTCACCCCCCGGATATACCCCCATGGGGGGCTATAATATAACATGTTTTTTTGAGGGGGTGGGCTTATAATATAGTAAATTTATAAGCGCCGGCGTTTATAATTTGTCAAATTTGAAATTTGTTTTTAAATATACCAAATCGAAGCATTCTCAAAGGCGGATTCACCTGGGTCGAGAACGTTCGAAACTGTGCATGCATTGCGCGTGAAACGGCCAACAAGGCGTGGCTTCACGCCTTCCACGCCTTGTTGGCCAGGCCAGGTTCATCGAACGTGAACCTGGCCCATGCCAGTGCACACGTACCTCGCATCACAGCGGCCCAATCAGGGTTGCATGCGATCGTGGGCACGTCGTGGTACAGCCACGGTGTGCCCATCAACAGCAAAATTCCCTGCCACCGAGGCAAGGAGCTGCCCAGCTCAGCTCCTCTGCGGGGAATCTTGACTGGGGCCACCCTTTTCCCGCAGAGGAGGCCGGGCCGCGAAAATGAAGGGGTCTCGGGCGAGGGCTTCATACAGCCCTCATTCTCGCCTTTTGCCTTCAGTTTCTTTGTTCGTTTGGCCTGCCGTGGCCATGGCGGGCCTTCCAGGCACGCATTTCTTGTTCCGCCGCCATCCTGCTGCCAGAGAAAACACCCGCCGAGACACCTGTGACTACTCTCAATGGCAGTCGCGCCCTGCGCCCGTCCCTCCGTGTCAACCAGTAGCTCCTCCCGTTCCTCCCACTCCTCCAACTCCTCCTGCACCTCCCGCTCCCCCGGCGCCTCCGGTTCCTCCAGCTCCTCCGTCCCCTCCTGACCCGCCTGTGTTTGGTGCTCCACGTCAGGGGGTCCTGCAGCTTCTCCTCCCTCCTGGCTACTCGGCGTTTGACGCGTACCTGTCCGAGCCCGACCGCGCCGGTGGCGCATCGTCTTCCTCCGCACCGTCGCCACGCTGGGGAGCCCCGGCTGATTGCCCGTTGGACGAATCCGCGACTGGTGCGGAGGATGACGTGGAGTTTTGGGCTGCCGACGGTCTTCCAGAGCACCTGCCTATTCCCACCTTCCCCCCCCCCAATAAGAAACGGCCCCACCCTTCTCGCGAGAATCGCGATGCCCGTCCTCCCTCCCCCAGGCACAAGCCTTCAAGTCACAAGCGGCACTCTTACACATCGCAGGAGAAACTGCAGTGGATTCTCAAGCTTGAGTCCGGGCACATGAGCGTGCGGCAGATGTCTCGCCAAACCGGCATCTCCCGAAGGTCACTCGCAGAATGGAAGACCCGGAAGGCTGACCTGGAGGGCGCGCATGCTGCTCGCAAGCGTCTTCATGGGCACGGAAGGAGCTCGTGGTATCGCGACATGGAAGCTGAAGTCTACAGGAGGTTTCTTGCCCACCGTAAAAAATGTCTCGCGGTCTCGATCGCTCGCCTACAGAAGTGGTCGCATGAGGTGATGAAAGAATTGCACCCACAGGTAAAGTGGTCCGGCTCGCAGCGGTGGACTGAGCGGTTTCGCCGCCGTTGGAATCTGACAACCCGAGCGAAGACCAGGGTCGGCCAGAAGCTTGCTGCCAGTGAGTTTTGTGGGAAATGGTTGCAGTTTAATGTGTACTGCTTTGTGTTGTTTGTCTCTTTATGTTTCACGGTTGAATTTTAACGCGTCATTAATACTGTCTTCTCTCTTTCCCTCCCACCCGTACTCCCAGACTGCGAGACTGACGTCAGGAATTTCTGGAAGTTCGTGCGTCACACCCGCCGCCAATACAAGATTGACCCACAGTGGATAATAAACGCGGACCAGACACCACTGTGGCTCGAGATGCCTGCCGAACGCACAGTCGAGGAGGTCGGTATGCGCTCTGTGCCTATCCGCAGCGGCGGCTATCAGAAGGAGCGAGTTACGGTGATGCTCGCCTGCACTGCCAGCGGTGAGAAGCTGAAGCCGTGGGTCTTCTTCAAACGGAAGACCCTGCCTAAAGGGGATTTCCCTTCAGGTGAGCATTAACACCCACTGCTGCATGTTTTTTTTTTCAATGTCTACTGATGTTGTATGTGCGTTTATGGCTGTGCAGATGTTACGGTGTCCGTCCATCCCAACGGTTGGATGGACGCGGACGGAGTCATCGAGTGGCTCGACGGGGCAGTGAAGCCGTTCGTCCACCCCAAGTTCGGAGTGAGGCCCCGCAAAGCGATGCTCGTCTTGGATTCGTACCGCGGGCACCTGACTGCGGAGGTGAAGAAGAAGTTCGAGGAGCTGAACATCGTCCCTGCCGTTATCCCAGCTGGCTGCACCTCGGAGATTCAACCTCTGGACGTCGCGGTGAATCGCTCCTTCAAGGCATCCGTTCGCCAGCTCTACCAGGAGTGGTTCGAGAGCGAGGGGGTCGACACCTTGACAAAGAAAGGTGAGAGAGGCAGGCCATGCGTGTGCTGCTTCATCAGTTTGTAGCGGTGGCTGACTTTTGATTGTTTAAATTTTATGGCAGGCAACATCAAGAAGCCACCACCCGAGCTAACGCTCAAGTGGATATCAGCGGCTTGGAAGGCCGTGCCCAGGGACTTGATTCAACGGGCTTTCCTCACCTGTGGCATTAGTAATGCCCTGGATGGGTCCCAGGACAAGATCTGCCTGCAACACAGGCGCGACGAGCTTGAGGGCGACGAAATAGACATCGACGACGACATTGCAGCAGATGGCTTTTTCTGCAACAACGTAGAAGAACCAGAGTCGGACTTATCAGAACATATAGCTTACTTGTTTCTGTAGGCTATAGTGGGGTATCCCATAGGGGGTACAACACAATTAGGGTTTCATATTTGTACTCACTTCATTTCATAGTCATTCATTCTCGTTCACATTTTCTCATGGAATCAGAGCAGGTCCCTTCTTAGGGCCTGTTCCTAGGGCCCACCGAAGCGCGCCCCGAGGCGCGCATTTTCTTAGCGACCCTCCGTGTCGCCCTCCTCGTCGTGCTCCCGCTTAGGCCCCTCGTCGGCCCCGCTTAGGCCCCACGTCGGCCCCGCGTAGCCCCGCTTAGGCCCGTCGGCCCCGCTTCGGCCCCGCGTCGGCCCCTCGTCGCCCCGCTTAGGCCCGTCGGCCCCGCTTCGGCCCCGCGTCGGCCCCGCGTCGCCCCGCTTAGGCCCGTCGGCCCCGCTTCGGCCCGCTTTGGCCCCGCGTCGGCCCCGCTTAGGCCCCGTCGGCCCCGCGTTGGCCCCGCTTAGGCCCCGCCGGCCCGCCTAGGCCCCACTTCGGCCCCTCGTCGGCCCCGCCCAGACCTCGTCGGCCCCGCCACGGCCCTACGCCGGCCCCGCTTCAGCTGCTGTCGGCCCCGCTACAGCCCGCCACTGGCCTCGCTACACCCCGCCACTGGCCCCGCTACAGCCCGCACCGGCCCCTGCTACAGCCCGCGCCGGCCCCTGCTACAGCCCGCCGCCGGCCCAGCTTCAGCCCGCCGCCGGCCCAGCTACAGCCCGCCGCCGGCCCTGCTACAGCCCGCCGCCGGCCCCGCTACAGCCCGCCACCGGCCCCTGCTACAGCCCGCCGCCGGCCCAGCTACAGCCCGCCCCGGCCCCGCTACAGCCCGCCGTCGGCCCGCCGTCGGCCCCGCTACAGCCCTCCCCGCGGCCCCTGCTGCAGCCCACCGTGCTGCACGTGAGCAGCCCCAGCAGCCCGCGCCGCCCGTGAGCCCCTACGCCACCCGAGCCGCGCGAGCCGCCCGAGCCGCCCGAGCCGCCCGAGCCGCCCGAGCCGCCCGAGCCGCCGGAGCCGCCCGAGCCGCCCGAGCCGCCCGAGCCGCCCGAGCCGCCCGAGCCGCCCGAGCCGCCCGAGCCGCCTGAGGAGCTATGCTGCTGTTCCTGAGCTGTGTTCCTCTGCTGCTGACCTACCCGACTCTCCCAGCCCGGTGAGACTTTCAGCTGCTGCCATGGCCACCCCCAATGTTCTTACTTTTGACGCTGAGGGGAGGGCCATTGACTTTGCCGTCTGGATTGAAGACCTGCAGCTGTACTTACTGTGTGATGCGATAGATGAGGTCTCTCTCTTTGACTTTGTCTCTGGCGCTGTCCCTGCCCCACCTGCTGATGCTGACTCTGCCGTTCGCTCCAAGTGGGCGACCCGCGATGCTGCTGCACGCCTTGCTGTGCGTCGCCACCTCCCTTCCTCTGAGCGTGCCCACTTTAGTCAGTGCAAGACCGCTCAGGCCTTGTACGACGCTGTAGTTGCACGCTACTCCTCCCCTTCCTCCGCTACCCTTAGCCGCCTCATGCTACCGTTTCTCTTCCCTGACCTCGCTTCCTTTCCCACTGTCGCTGACCTCGTTACCCACCTCCGTGCTAGTGACACCCGCTACCGCGCTGCCCTTCCTGCTGAGTTCCGCGCTGCGAACCCTCCTCCCATGTACATCACTCTCTACTTTCTCGTCACCCGTCTCCCTGAGTCCCTTCGTGTCGTTAGGGACCAGTTTCTCTCTGTCTGTCCCACCACTCTCACTGTCGACCTCCTTGAGGAGTCCCTGCTAGCGGCTGAGAAGAGTATTGTCGCTGTAGGGGCCTCTCGGGGTGACCCTCGCACCCCCATCTTTGAGGGGTGTGGTCCTTCCCCCTTGCTGCCCTCTGTCGCCTCTGCCGCTGCGGCCGATCTCACTGGTTTTGAGTCGGTCGGCGCGGCGTCTGCCCCCAGTGGCAGACGCCGCTCTGGCAAGGGCAAGGGGGGCAAGGGAGCGGGTGGAGCTAGAGGGGGCGGTGGAGGAGGCGGTGGGGGTGGCGGGGGGAGTGGGGGTGGCGGTGGAGGTGGTGGCGGGAGTGGAGGTACTGGTGGCGGCGGTGGAGGCGGAGGTGGCGGCGGAGGTGGTAGCGGAGGAGGCGGTGGGAGCGGTGGGAGCGACGGTCCTGGTGGGGGAGGTGGCGGTGGAGACGGGGGTGGCGGTGGAGGCGGGGGTGGCGGTGGTGGCGGGGGTCGGAGTGGCTCGTCCCAGCGGAGCAGCTCTGGGGGTGGTCAGCGCCAGCAGCAGCAGCAGCAGCAGCCGCAGCAGCAGCCACAGCAGCAGCAGCGCTCTCGCACCGTCCCCGGCCCTCAGCAGCTCCGTGAGTGGTACTTGCAGCGTCAGCGTGGTGGTGCGCTTGGTCCCTGCCCCTACGTTCTTCGCACCGGTGACCGTGCAGGGGAGAGGTGTGGAGGCGCCCACACAGCCCGCCGCTGCTTTGGCCGCCTGACCGACGCCTGGGTTCTGCTGCACGTTGCTGCTCACCGTGACTACGAGCTGCACTCTCTCGACTTCAGCACAGCTTTCTTGCAGGGCAGCCTGCACGAGGAGATCTGGCTGCGTCGCCCACCTGGCTTCACTGGGTCTTTCCCTCCTGGCACCCAGTGGAGTCTTCGGCGTCCAGTCTACGGTCTCCGCCAGGCGCCACGTGAGTGGCACGACACACTGAGGACTACGCTCGCGGCACTTGGGTTTGCTCCTTCTACTGCCGACCCGTCGCTGTTTCTGCGCACCGACACCTCTCTGCCGCCGTTCTACATCCTCGTGTACGTCGACGACTTGGTCTTTGCCACAGCTGACACTGCTGGACTCGCCTACGTGAAGTCTGAGCTGCAGAAGAGACACACGTGCACTGACCTGGGTGAACTGCGCAGCTACCTTGGCTTGCAGATCACCCGGGACAGAGCACGCCGCACCATTACCCTGACTCAGTCACACATGGTGCAGCAGGTCCTTCAGCGCTTCGGCTTCACGTACTCCTCGCCTCAGGCCACTCCTCTGCCTACTCGCCACTCGCTCTCAGCTCTGCCTTCGGATGAGTCCGTAGAGTCGAGTGGCCCGTTTGCAGAGCTTGTTGGCTGCCTCATGTACCTGATGAGTTGCACACGACCTGACCTCGCATACCCTCTTAGCATTCTCGCACGCTTTGTTGCTCCTAGGAGACACCGACCAGAGCACATGGCTGCAGCGAAGAGGGTGTTGCGCTACTTGTGCAGTACGTCGGGCATGGGGCTAGTGCTTGGAGGGCGCAGTCCAGTGGTCCTCACTGGGCACGCAGACGCTTCTTGGGCTGACGACCAGGCTACGCAGCGGTCGTCACAGGGTTACACCTTCAGCCTTGGTTCCGGCTCTGTCTCGTGGCGGGCTACCCGCTCGTCTTCTGTTCTCGGCTCCAGTTGTGAGGCTGAGATCTACGCTGGGGCTATGGCTGCACAGGAGTTACGCTGGCTCACCTACCTGCTGACCGACCTTGGAGAGCAGCCTCGTTCTCCTCCAGTCTTGTACGTAGACAACAAGGCCATGCTGGCCTTGTGTCGAGAGCAGCGACTGGAGCACAGAACGAAGCACATTGCTCTCCGCTACTTTCTTGCTCGTGAGCTACAGCAGCGTGGACAGTTGCGACTTGCGTACGTGGCCTCTGAGGCCAACACTGCTGATGTCTTCACCAAGGCACTTGCGCCTTGTGATCATCAGCGTTGTTGCACGCAGTTAGGTCTTGTGCCTGTCTTGCCTCACTTGCTCTCCTCTTGACCTTGCTTGTACCTTCGCCTATATATACTCTTGCTCTTGCTTGCTTGACTCTTGTATATCTCCATATATGATCTTGCATGTGAACTGGCCTTCTGGCCTTTGAACTTGTGCTCGGAATGCGTGGTGACTTTGTGATCCACCCTGAGCTTTGCTTTGCTTTGCTTGACTGGTCTTGTGACCCCTTGTTCTCCCCCACTTTGCCTATGGGGGTGTGTCAGAACATATAGCTTACTTGTTTCTGTAGGCTATAGTGGGGTATCCCATAGGGGGTACAACACAATTAGGGTTTCATATTTGTACTCACTTCATTTCATAGTCATTCATTCTCGTTCACATTTTCTCAGGACTGTGAGGCCGACCCGGATGATCCTACCGCAGCTGATGACTAGATTACGTAGATCTAGAAATTGTTGTAGCCTGTGAGAATCGTAGGTAGATTTAGAACTGTAATTAGAAAAAACTGTAGATAAACTGACTTTGTAATTAATTAGATGAAAATATATGTTGTTAATGTGGTTAGTGAAGCTTGTAGAAAAAATATATTTAAAAAAGTGGCGGTTATAATGTGTAAGGTACAGGTATGCGGCTATAATCCGTACGACTCTAGGGTATGCGCTTATAATCGAGGAGGGGATATAAGCGCCATATGCCAATTAGAAGCGCCAGGCGCTTATCCTAGGGTGGCGCTTATATCCGGGGGGTGACGGTAGTTACTCCCCAAACCACCACTCTCTCATTTTCCATTATACTGACATTATTGCAATCACTGGTAAGCCTGCTTTTCCTCTTCATTAATACAGAATCCGGAAGGAACAGGAACACCAAGCCAGGATCATTGCAATCTATTGCCACCAGCATCAGCATAACCATCAACAACAGCAGCAGCATTAGCAGAGTCACCAGCATCACCAGCACCACCAGCTGCTGCAGAAGCAGCAAAATCGACAGCTCTCCTCTGTGCAGCAGAAGCACTACCAGAGTGACAATCACCAGTAATGGCAGCACCAGCAGTGACACTACTAGTACCAGCCGCAGCAGAATCATCATCAGCAGCAGCAGCGACAGGAGCTGCAACATCAGCAGCTCTCCTCTGTGCAGCAGAAGCACTACCAGAGTGACAATCACCAGTAATGGCAGCACCAGCAGTGACACTACTAGTACCAGCCGCAGCAGCAACACCAGTAGCAGAATCAGCACCAGTAGCAGCACCTACACAATCCCCACCACCAACAGAACTAGTACCAGCAGTATCACCGTTAGCAGCAGCAGCGCCAGCAGCAGCACCACCAGCACTACCAGCGGCATCAGCATCAGCAGCACCACCAGGAGCATCCGCACCAGCACCAGCACCAGCATCAGCATCAGTTGCACCAGCAGCAGTATCAGCATTTCTTAACCTCTCATCCCTTGCATTTTCCTCCCTTGATTCCTCCACCTCCCTTGCATCCTCCTCATCACTGTCATCAGAACCATACGCCAGCAACCCTCTCAGCCCACCGCCCGCCCCATCCTCCAACTCCTCCACCTTCCTCTTGTCTCCAACTGCAGCCGCACCCACACCACCACCACCACTGGCAGAACCAGCACCACCGGCAGAACTAGCAGCACCAGAAGCAGGAAGAGCATGAATGGAGCTAAGACCTGAAGGAGCAGCAGTAGCTTCCTTGGTTGCAGCTTTAGCAGCAGGGGGGGACTTGAGAATCAAGACAGGAGGGGTATGCGGTACGGATCGGCCTAGCCCATCCCACGCTGTGGTCATGCCCTTGCCTGGTGGATGGTTGAAAGGACAAAATTGAGAGTGAAAAGAAGAACATAAGATAATCACAGCACGGCCTAGCGCGTCCCACGCTGTGGTCATGCCCTTGCCTGGTGGATGGTTTAACTTGAAAGGAAAGAGAGAGAAAAGGAAGACCACGAGATCATTCGTTTAGTTGATTGCTTTACACTTAACCACGAAAACAGCAATTACCCAACAAAAGTGCGCGCAGCTTACCAGGCGCATGGGGCGTCGCATGGACGATTAATCGCCGGGGATTTTCGAGGCGCCTCAAAAATAGCTTACCAGGCGCATGGGGTGTAGCATGGACGATTAATCGCCGGGGATTTTTTAGGCGCCTCAAAAATAGCTTACCAGGCGCATGGGGGCGTGGCATGGACGATTTGACTTTTGAGTCGACTCAAAACTTACCAGGTGCATGGGGCGTGGCATGGACGATTGACCGCCGGGCCACATATCTCACTGAGTCTGAGCCGCCCTTACGGGCCTCACTGCCTGCTCGCCTAACAATTGACCAGAAATATAAAGAATACCCAACCAAAGGGCATGCAGCTTACCAGGTGCATGGGGCATGGCACGCATGACCGATCGCCGGGCCACATGCCTTGAGTCTAAGCCGCCCTCGCGGACATGGATGCCTGCTTGCCTTACTGTTGACCACGGAAACAGCAATCACCCAACCAATAGGCCAGTGACTTACCGGGCGCGTGAGGCGTGGCATGGATGACCGATCGTCGGGATCGTGCCTTTGAGTCAGAGCCGCCTTTGCAGACATGGATGCCTGCTGCCTTACAGTTGACAGCGAGTGTGGTCAAGTGGTAACCACCCAACTCAAAGGCAACTTACCAGGCGCGTGAGGCGTGGCATGGATGACTGATCGCCGGGCCACATGTCTCTGAGTCTGTGCCGCCCTTGCAGACATGATTGCCTGCTGCCTCTCCATGCGCTCAGCCTCAGCTGCCTGTGTGAATGAGAGTAGACAAGTAGAGTCACAGAAGCAGGCGACGCAAGGCATGAGACAAACCCATTGCCATCTACAACTGAGCCTGAGCATCTCTCGCAGACATGATTGCCTGCTGCCTCTCCATGCGCTCAGCCTCAGCTGCCTGTGTGAACGAGAGGGTAGAGATGAGAGGACACCAACACAAATCAACCGAACTGAGTCTGAGCCGCCTTGCTTGCAGACATGATTGAGGCGACTCGTGATACACACGGTCACGGATAGAGGCGACCCGTGAGTCAACTTCATTGCAATTTGCCACTGCTTCCTCTTCATTGCCCTTTTTGCTATCAACAGCGCCTGCTGCCTCTCCATCCATACGCTAGGACTCTGCTGCCTGTGTGAATGAGAGGGTAGAGATAAGAGAGCACCGCATAACTTAAGGATTAGTTTTCAAATCGAGACATCTCGGCATCAAGTTCTGACACATCTCACGATTGAATTTCAAGATGTCCCACTTGCAGAGCGGGCATCGCAAAGAGGAGGGGGGCAAAGACGGCCATGCTGCTGATTCTGTCTGCTGTTCAGTGTGCTTGCCCGTGTGTTTGCGAAGAAAAAACGTAACCCATGCAAGTACTGCCATATGAAAATGACGGCATGTATACCAGATGCAAACACCCAAAAAAAAAAAAAAAAAAAAAAAAAAAAACCTCATGGATGCACCTTTGGCCATGCAAAAAGGGCATGCACCCTGCCTTCATTAACTGTTCAGCCTCACTCTATGCCTTACCCTTACCTGGATTTCTCTGTCTTACCCTGGCAAATGGATCATTGCAGAATTTGGAAATATGGCCCTTGCGACCGCACCTGTCATCATGGTAGTGACAAGGGGAGGTGGACAAAGGGGTGTAGGGGAGGTGGACAAAGGGATGTAGGGGAGGTGGACAAAGGGGAATAGGGGCGGCAGCAGGGGTGGGGGCGGGGGATAATTGTTTGGTGCATGATCGGACCATTCTGGCAAATGGGTTCGTTGCAGAATCTGGAGATATGGCCCTTGCGACAAATGCTGCACGTGCCATCTGAGTCAAGAAGGGCGGGGGAGACGTACTTGCGGCACATGTCTGGACATTGCGCTACCAGTTGCGTTGCAGATGACCCGTCTGGCCACAGATGCTGCAAGTGCTGCAGACGCTGCACATGCCTTACTTACCAGCTAAACCTAAACCCTAACCCTAAACTGAGGGCATACTGCTGCACGTACTTGTGGCATGAGACGTTGCGGCATGACCCGTACGGCCGCAGATGCTGCAGGTGCTTCATTTACCAGCTTAAAACCTAAACCCTAACCCTGAACCCAGGGAATACTGCACCGACTTGTGGCATGAGCCGTTGCGGCAAGTTGTGCTAGAGATGACCCTCTGGCCACAGATGCTGCAAGTGCTGCAGATGCTGCACGTGCCTTTATTATCAGTACCCTAAACCCTGACCCTCGACCGAGGGGATACTGCTGCACGTACCTGTGGCATGAGACGTTGCGGCATGACCCAGGGGATTCTGCATGTACTTGTGGCAGGAGACGTTGCGGCGGTTGCGCTGCAGATGACCCGTCTGGCCACAGATGCTGCAGGCGCTGCACGTGCCTTATTTATCAGTACCCTAAACCCTAACCCTGAACCAAGGGAATCCTGCTGCACGTACTTGTGGCAGGAGACGTTGCGGCAGTTGCGCTGCAGATGGCCCGTCTGCCCGCAGATGCTGCAGGCGCTGCACGTGCCTTAATTATCAGTACCCTAAACCCGAACCCTGAACCGAGGGAATTCTGCTGCACGTACTTGTGGCAGGAGACGTTGCGACAGTTGCGCTGCAGATGGCCCGTCTGCCCGCAGATGCTGCAGGTGACGCCTGCTGTGCATTCCCACGCCATGTGCCCACGGCTACTCCCCCCACCCACCACGTGCACGAGGAGATGTGCGCAACAGGAGAGCGCAATAAGAAAGGGGTGCAGCAGAGAGGGATGAGTGAGAGGGAGAGGTTGATTCATTGCTTGAAGGGAGAGGGATGAGTGAGAGGGAGAACTTGTGCGTTCCGATGCCATGTGCCCCCCCCTACTCCCTTCGCCCCCACCCATCAGTGCACGCTGAATTGCGCACAGAGAAACGGATGGAGCACGGAGGGAAGGAAGAGAGACAGCGAAGGTGGATGGTTTCTTGCTTGTAAATCTAGGAAAATGGTCTTAAAACTTGTGCATTCACACGCCATGTGCCCGCGGCTACTCCCTCCTCCCCCCCATGTGAACGATGAGACGTGCAGAACAAGAAAGCGATGAACAAAGGGTGCAGCAGAGAGGGATGGGGTGAGAGGAAGAGGATGGAGAAAAGGGTGCAGCAGAGAGGGATGAGGGGAGAGGAAGAGGATGGAGAAAAGGGTGCAGCAGAGAGGGATGAGGTGAGAGGAAGTCGTTGGAAAAAGGGAGGCGTGCGAATTCAGGGATGAGCGGGTAAGGGGATGGAAGAGGGAATGAGGGAGGGGGGAGAGATGGAATGCGGAAAAGGGGATGTGAGAGGGAATGAGGCTCTGCTGAATCAATACAACGGACCGTTTGAATGAGGGAGGGAGAGAGAGGGTATGCGGGAAAGGGGACGAGAGGGAGAATGTGTTTGGGGATGAAAGAGGGGGAATGAGTACGGGTATGAGAGAAGGATGAGGAAGAGGGATGAGAGAGAGGGAGAAGAAGAGGGGATGAGAAACTGGATGAGAGAAGGGACGAGGAGAGAGGGAACAAGCGAGGGAATAAGAGAGGGGATGAGAAAGAGAGAGGAACGTACCCGTTGCATTTGAAGCACGTCTTGATGTTACAGTCCCTGGACAGATGACCTAATCGGCCGCATCGATGACATGACGAAATAGCTTCCATGGCGCCGCCGCTCCTCCGCGCGTTACGATTAACTCAGAGCGGCGCGACGATTCACGGTAAATTTACAGTGGCCGCAGCGGTAACTTCAGGACGTCGAAGGGGACAGGGCTGCGGAGGTTGCCAACGCTGCCGCCGTGCCTCCGTGTTTAACGGTCAACTCACAGCGGCCGCCGCTAGAGAGAGCTCAAGCTTCTATACGTGCTCTCATAGCAAGTACTGTGTAGCGTTGAAAACCATCTAAAGGCGATTAGATTTTTTCCAACGTTCGATCAGCCGCGATAATCGAAGTCGAAGCTACGGGCCGCGTTGCTACGAGTATTGCGAGTCGCCTTTCGTGGCAGCAATACCGCTCGTGCCGCGGAAATACGTTTAACCCTAAATCGAAATTTCAGGAATTATGTTAGCGGATCAGCTACCACGGCTTTGGAAATTTCTAGATACGCCACATATCGCATGTACGCGTCTTGTTCTACTTGGGTAGGGCGGCACTTTCTGCAGAGGAAATCCTAAAATTGAGCGAATTTCTATCTACAGTAAGCCCTAACCAGCTGACAGGAAATTCAAGGCCTTGTTTACGAAAATCTAAACTTCAGAATCGAAAGACGGTCTCGATATTTGAACAAATCCAACTATGGCTCGTACACGGGATTTGGCATAGCGTCCGTTAAGAGCCATCAGATTCCAAGAATGGGTCGAATCAACGAATGCGGTGCCTTGCTGGGGTTGAAGGGTCACCGTGCTGGACCATCCTGAACAACAGAACAAGAACTGTACACGCATGAGAATTGTATAACCTGACTTCGCCCTTAGTGCCATGGATCCCAGCCAACCGGTGAGCACCGACGGATTTACATCAGGCGTACTGAACCACGTCAGCGTTCGCCACTTCAGTTTTTGTATGAATCTTGTCACAAGCCTTCATGAAGCAACCAGCTGATTTTCCGTACTATCCGTTCAACACTAGTTTATCGTCGGAAAGAACAGCGTCCATTTACTAGAACATGGATCTACTAGTATAGAGTATATGCATCTGGTGGTTTCAAGCCTCGCCACGTGATCCAATCAGCGACCTGTCCGTGTCAACATCACCTCGATGTTGCTCTCGATGCATTGGCCGCATTCGCAAATCGGAGGTGGAGGTTTCAATGCTCCACCAGTCGTTGATGAGCTCCAAGGTCGGAGATTGATTCTCCCGCCAGTCAGCCTGAGCTGCAGGGTTCGCTAGAAGCAACAGATACAGCAGCACCACACCACACTGGCGGCGGCCTTGTCTGTCATTGAACCGAGCAATTTCAGCAAGATGCTTCGCGCTGCAATACGGTAATGTATAGTTTACACACTTTTGAGTACGGTATTGAGTGAAAGTGAGCAGCAGCCTCTGTTGCTCACTCCATGTGAAATGGCAGGCGACGCTTGAAAGACAACAATACTTTAAAGCCCAAGACCTGAATTGCTCAACGCAAGTCAACGCGGGGCAAAACTGTGGGCTGCGGGAGGCAAACTGTGCACAGTTTGCCTTCGTTTTTGGTAATTCGGGTCTTGGGCTTTAACGGCTTCAGTAGTCCGTATGCACATCGTTTCATCCGACCCTGCTTTGACCGCTGTCAGCTGTGGCCTTGTGAACTACGAATCTTCTGACAACGGCCTAACTGACGTGTGACTATCTAATCCTTCTTCTAATGCCTAGTCCTACTTGATCTCTGTCCGCTCTTTCTCGCCAGCGATCACCAATCTAGAAATCCTGTTGATACCTGAACTCTGACTGCGAATCTGTAGCTTGCTTCCTCAGCGATTGCTAACAAATAGAACAGAAGATATTGAAGTAGAAGCAGCTGAAGTTACCTTAGCAGTAGGGTAACACAGTCCACACTCACTTATGGGTCTCAAGGCCCTGTCCGAGCTGCATGGTAGGCAGGATTTCCTTCGTTTGAAGGACGTCCGATTCGTGCATAAGAGTCATTGTCACGGACCACCACTCTCTAATGGTCATAGTTTTCAAGTCCGAGCGGGTCCGCGGAAGCAGAAGAACAACTCACAGAGGCATCACAGCTCTCAACTTGGAGGCGAATCTACGATGAGCACGAGTAACGGAAGAACCGATGGTACAGAGAAGAATAGCGCGGTGAATTCACCGTTTTCTGTTCTCAAGGGTGTGACCCCTGTCAACAGAGAGCCCGTGGCTCAGGTATGGCCATCTCCACCCGTGTTTTATAGTCAGCTCCTTCTGTTCTTTATGCTACCACCTGCGATTCAATGTTGTAGACTCTTCTGTAGATTCTTAATTCACTCCTGGTTATCCTTTTCCTTTCTGTCAGGTAAATTCGCGCGTGGCTTCACGCCAGACAACAGAGAAAGAAAGCACTAGTAGTGGGGATCCGCTTGTGGAAGAATATTCGACAAAGTATTATGGAAGCGATGAAGACGAAGACATACTTCGAGCAAGCAAACGGACCGAGAAATTCTGGAAGGTGCGTCCCCAAAGAAAAGACCCGATTATATAGTTGTCCCAGTCAGATTGAGGTGATGCGGATGGGAATCTGGTCAATCGAGCATTCATACAGCGGGATTCTTGGAGGTTCGTACATTCACCCCAAATTGGGTTGAAATTACCACTGTGTAAGGGGGTAAGAAACGATGAAGAAATTACCCCTCGTTGCGAAGCAAAGTCCCCCCTTCCCCTCCCCCCTCTCCTTCCCACCCATGCCATTGGGATCTGGGTGCATCTGCATACCCCTAATTCTTCCAGGCCTTTGCAGCGGAGCGCAAGGATGGGGACGAGAAGGTTCCAAGCAGGTTCAGGCGGAAGAAACTGCCAAAGTCGGAGAGACGAGCAGTAGCAGGGAGTGGGGTTGCTGAGCTGGCTTCCGCATCTGCACACCCGGTTGATTTTTACGATATCAGGGGAGAATACTCTGATTTTGAAAGCATGTGAGTGAGAGCGTCCGGGGGGGGGAGAGAGCATAATTGTGAAAGTTTCTGGACATGGGGATGGACTGACATAGTTTTTATATTCGCTTTTAGTTTCAGCTGCGCGCCAGGTAGGTAGTAATAGTCTGCGGTCCCTGGAAAGAAGTATTAGAAACTGGCGAAGCTGCTAGCATGCCTGTCCTACAGACGAGACGCCGTCAGAGCTGAGTCATATGTGGGAGGCGTAACCATCTTTTTTGTTACAGGGTTACAACGCGCTTGGCAGCTGTTTCTTAGCAACCCTGAAAAAGCTGGTTTGTACCCTCTCATGCCGTTTTGTTAGTCGACTTAAAAGCTGAATCATACCCCCTTAGGCCTCCATCTGGGGCGGCTCCTTCCCCGTCTCGGCCCCCCACACGCGTTGCCTCTGGTTCTGCTGCTGCTGGTGGGTTGCCACAACGTGGTGGGCACTGCGCACAACAGCTGGGCCCAAGCTGAAGGCCCGTGCCAGGCCATGTCATGCCGTCCACCCCTCCTCCCACTCACACACCCGTTTCACCTTTTTCCAGCTCCACAGACGCCATGCCTCAGCTGCCGCTGGTGGATTGCCATAACGTGGTGGACACTGACCGCTGGGCCAAGCTTAAGGGCAGTCCCAGGCCTCGCTTCGCGACTTCCCTCCACCTCCACCCTATTCCGTCCCCACCCCCCCCATATTCCGTCCTCCCCCTCCCCACTATTCCGTCCTCCCCCTCCCCACTATTCCGTCCTCCCCCTCCCCACTATTCCGTCCTCCCCCTCCCCGCTATTTCGTCCTCCTCTGGCCAGCTCCAGGGATGCGCTACCGTCAATGCAATTGGTAGGCTACAATGTGGTGGGCAGCTGGCCCAAGCTGAAGAAGCCGTTTCATCCCTCCTACCTCACAGCACACTGCCCTGTGTATATTCCCTTGTCTCCCCAGTTCCACAGACGTGCTACCGTTAGTACTAGTGGACGGATGCAATGTGGTGGGCAGCTGGCCCAAGCTGAAGAAGCCGTTTCACCCCTTGTACCTCCTCGTGTTGGCCCGCACATTTTCCCTTGGCCCCCCAGCTCTACAGACGCCTTGCCTCTGGTATTGGTGGACGGGTACAACGTGGTGGGCAGCTGGCCCAAGCTGAAGAAGCTGTTTCTGCGAGGCAATACAGAGGAGGCGAGAGAGAGGCTGCTGCTGGAAGTGCTGCCCTACCCCCGATACGCTGGTGGGTGCTGGTGGTGTTGCCAGGGCTCGGTGTTGCTTGGGGTAGGTGGTACGCTTGTAGGTAGGCATGGGAGAGGCTGCTGCTGGAAGTGCTACCGCACCCCCGATATGCTGTTAGGTCCTGTTGTGGGTGGATGTTGTTAGGGATTTATATCTGAGGCGCTTGAACAACTACTGTTTCTGCGAGGCGACTCAGAGGAGGCGAGAGAGAGGCTGCTGCTGGAAGTGTTGCCATACCCCCGATACGCTGGTAGACTCAGGGCATAAATCTCAGGGCATAAATCTCCAGCACTTCTGTGACCTTTGAGGCGCATCAAAAGATTTCTGAGGGCATAAATCTCCAGCACTTCTGTGACCTTGAGGTGTATTTTGAGGCGCCTCAAAATACACCTCACTTAAGGGCATAAATCTCCAGCACTTCTGTGACCTTGAGGTGTACTTTGAGGCGCCTCAAAATACACCTCACTAAAGGCATAAATCTCCAGCACTTCTGTGACCTTGAGGTGTATTTTGAGGCGCCTCAAAATACACCTCACTTAGGGGCATAAATCTCCAGCACTTGTGTGACCTTTGAGCAGACTCAGAGTCCACTGACTTCTGAATCATCCTTCCTCATTCGCAGTCTAACCCGTGCAGATTTGTGGATGCTGGCGGTCTTTGATGGGCAGAAAAAAATCTAACAATTATTCGAGTGAACTCAAATCTGACATACTTTCAAGCCACCCTCTCTCCTCCTCCACATCCCAAACTGTGCAGATGTGCGGGTGCTGGTGGTTTTTGACGGGTACAATTCGAACAGCCCTGGTAACGATCGCGTCTTATCATTTGGGTATGTATTTCCGTTTCTGTTTCCGGTAGCATGGGTATGTTGTCTATATCGAGCACGCCTGCCATATTCCAACCATTAACGACTTTTGAGGCGCCTCAATAATCTTTTGAGGCGCCTCAGTAGCATGGGTATGTTTTCGATATCCGGCATGCCTACCATATTCCATCCATAACATGCTCTCCGCGTGTGATGAGTCGGTTTTTGAGTCTTCTCAAAAACCGGCTATCCGGTACCATGGGTATGTTTTCTGTATCCAGCATGCCTACCATATTCCATCCATAACATGCTCTCCTTTACCATAGCTCCTCGGGAATGCCATCGGATGCCATCCGTTAGCATGTTCCTTCATTACATGGCATAAATGACATGCCATGCCATACCATCCCGTCCCGTCCTGTCCTGTCCCGTCCCATCCCACCCCACCCCATTTCCATCCCATCCCACCCCACCCCATTTCCATCCCATCCTATACCATGCACGTGACGCCCTTACAGTGACTACGTGCCGATAGGTACATCCTATCACATCGCGCCATGCTGACTCGCGCACTCTGCCTTGCCTGTTCACCACATGCATCCTGGTTTTGCCTCAAACACCCAGTTTTGAGGCGCCTCAAAACTAGGCACTCTCTGCCTTGCCTGTTCACCACATGCATCCTGGTTTTGCCTCAAAAAACCCGTCATTCCATTACATGCGCTTAGCGATGCAACATCTCCTCATCCATTTGCAGTTTTCCGTGTGCTGATGTGTCCTTCATGTGCTGAGGTGGCAGTGTGGACGTGGCATTCTCCAATGGCATCTCAGCAGACGAATGGATCGAGAAGGAGGTCAGTACACCATTACTTTATGAGCAATTAGGAAAAATTCGGTTGCATGCACTGTGTGCATGGTATCATATGCTGAGAGCATACATTGAGAAACAAGGTGATAATAGCGAGCGATTGTGAGTCGCTGTCATCGTTGTCATTTCACGAATCCGCATCAGCTGATCTCTTTCAGGCCTCTCCATAACCGTCTCAAAGGAAATTGACATGTTTTTTATAAAATGGGCTAGCAACCCCACTCTACATTATGGCATGTCATGGCTTGGCATGGCTTGGCGTGGCATGGCATGGCATGGCATGGCATGGCATGGCATGGCTTGGCATGGCTCATGCCATACCCAGCAAACCCACTCAGCATCAGCAAACTCTCACACCTTGGCAAAGTCCCCGCCGTTTGCCTGGATCTTTCTGTATACTCGTACATCCAACTCCCTTGTCGTCCTTTCTTCCTCACTTTTCCTTCTCGTCTCGGTCGCCCCTTTTCTTGTTCTCTTCCCTCTCCCTCACTTCGCCAGGTATCCAGTCTCATGCAGCACCGCACTGCACCGTACATCACCGTGGTCACATCAGACGTTCAGCTGAAACTGGCTGTTCTCTCCAGGGTGAGGAGTTAGTGGGAGTTGGGTGTAGTTGGGGGGGGTTGGGGGGAGTTGGGGGAAGTTGTGGGGAGTTGGGGGAAGTTGTGGGGAGTTGGGGGAAGTTGTGGGGAGTTGGGGGAAGTTGTGGGGAATTGGGGGAAGTTGTGGGGAGTTGGGGGAAGTTGTGGGGAGTTGGGTGTAGTTGGAACAAGTTGTTGGGGTGAAGGGAATTGGGATCGGTGAATGGGATAGAAGGGAAGGGGAGGGTAGGATAGGTAATGGCACCCTCCATCATACCCCCCTCACTCCCTGCCTCTTCACCCTGGTCTCTCCAGTCTAGGGTGAGGAGTGGTGGAAAGTTGCGTGGTAGTTGGGGGAAGTTGGTGGGTTGAAAGGAATTGGGGGATAAGGGGAGGTTAGGATAGGTAATGGCACCCTCCATCAAATCTCCACACCCCCTGCCTCTTCACCCTGGTCTCTACAGGGTTATGCTTGTAACTGGAATGTAAGTAGGGGGGACTATGTAAGGTCCAGTGAAAGTAACTCGTTATGCTTGTCTCAAGGCGCATACCCTGCTCTGGTATAACACAATCTATGGTGCGACTCTCTGATGTTGAGTCGACTCAAAAGCAGATGCATACCCCGCTTTCTTATAACCCCAAATTTTGAGGCGCCTCAAAAGCTTTTGTATAACCCCAATCTGTGTGCGGCGGCGCTCTGTTCAGAGTGGCACTTCTGAGAATTCTCAAAAGTGACTCCCAAGTAGCAATCTTTGTGCGGAGCTCTGTTCAGGGTGGCTATGTCAAGACCTCAAAAATCCTTAATGACGTCTCAAAGCCTACCCCCCCGTCCCTCCCCACCCACCCCTGCTTGCTGCAATTCCTTGAGTGCTGCAATTTTCCATGGTGGTTTTGTCAAGAGCTCAACCCCCACCTCCTTCCCCCACTCCCCTAAACCCCACCCTCGCCTCTCTTATCGCAATTCCTTGTGTGCTGCAATCTTTCCAGGGTGGCTATGTCAAGAGCTCAACCGCTTTTATACAGGAGGTAGGTATTCCCACATTCATGCCTAAAGCTTCACCCTTTTCCAAAATTCCCAGAAATACCCTGCTTTTTTGGGTGTGTTCTTAGGGTGGCTATGTCAGGCGGTGAAACATTATCATGAAGGAGGTATGCTTATCCTTGATTCATATAGCTTCACCTTTCTTAGGGTGTTTATTACAAACAACTCTTATATCACCCCTGTTTACATACAAGAGGCATGTCTTGGTTATCGTGTCAAGCTAAGCCGGCTAGAGAATTCTCACCTTCATGCTCTCCTTGCTCAGAAGAATAATCAGAGCATGCTTCACAAGAAGCAGTTCATGTAGACTGTGTAGTGATTACCTTTGTATTCCATGTGTAGTTGCTTTTTGAAAAGCTACCCATGTAGTGTAGTCCAAGTGTCAAAACATTCTCTGGTGCTGCTTCAAGTACATGTAAGAGTTTCATGTTCTCGGCAGGGTGTTGTGCTGCTTCTCTCGTCCCAAGGGTTTAGTCAAAGCATCCCTGTTCCTCTGCTCTTGCCATGTGCCCACGGAGTGCATTTTTATCTTACTCTATCTGCGCTCACCACCTTCCATACTTTTGTCTTTTGAGACATCTCAAAACACTCTTGCCATGTGCCCACGGAATGCATTTTTATCTTTCTCTATCTGCGTTCACCACCTTCCATACTTATGTCTTTTCCTCCTGTGCTTCCTTCCATGAACTTCTCTCCCGTTCTCCTCCTCTGCCCCTTCCCTTATGGCAGCTGAGGGACGCTCGTAGGGATCCAAACGAAGCCCTACAGAGTACAGAGTATGTACTCTTCTCTCTTGATAAGATGCTCTTTATGAAGCACGTCTCTCTTTTTAGGTGCCTCAAAGACGGCTGAGAGATGCTCGTAGGGATCCAAACGAAGCCCTGCAGAGTACAGAGTACGTATACCTCTCTCTTTCTGAGCACATAAAGACCTGAGACTTCAATACTTGACGCACGTCAAGGCGGCTGAAGGACGCTCGTAGGGAAAGCCCTACAGAGAGAGAACAGAGTATGTGCCCTTCTCTCCCCCCTTCCTCCTCTCCTCCCGCTCCTCCACTGCTTTAGCCTTCTCCCTTCCTCTCCTTCCTGTCCTCTCTTTCCCCCTCCTATCCCTCCTGAGCTCCCTCACTCTGCAGAGCACGTCGTTCTGACCTTCATCCCTTCCGTTTCTGCATCCCTCCCCCATCTAACCCCTTTTCGTCTCACCCGCAGCACCTTCACGCGGAGGCTGCTTGAGCATAAGCTCCTCCAACCGTGTGGATGAAGAAGTGTTTTGAGACGTCTCAAACACGTCTCAAAACACTTCTTCATACACGCAGAGGCTGCTTGAGCATAAGCTCCTCCAACCCCCCTCTTTCTCTTCCCTCCACATGAGGCTGCTTTTTTTCCAAACTCCATGTGAGTTTCCCCCTTCTCGTCCACCTTTCTTTTACCTTCCCGTGTCACCATACCAGCACGCACTAGTACAGTCTGCTGGAGCATCAGCTCCCTCATCCGACCCTGCAGGGCTTCTCCTATGCTCCACTCATCCGTTACCTCTCCCTCTCTGACCCCATCCCTCCCGTTTGTCCCTTCAGCCCATACAAGCGCAGTCTGCTGGAGCACCAGCTCCCCCAGGAGACCCTTCAGGGCCTTCCCTTTGCTCCACTAACCCGTTTCCCTTCCCTCCCCTAACAACGGTCCCGTTTGTCCCTTCAGCACGTACAAGCGCAGTCTGCTGGAGCATCAGCTCCCCCAGGAGACCCTTCAGGGGCTTCTGGCCATGCGGAGATCGGCAGCAGAAGATGACCCTTACTACCTCAAGTACATTGTGAGTAATATCTCTGTTACTTCAATTTCATTGTGGGTAATACCCCTACTACCTCTTGTGCATTGTGTGAGTTATATCCCTAGCTGTGCCACAACTGCCAGTTAGCCCGATCTCTTAGATTGCTTTTTTTTCTTTCTTTCTTTCTTTTTTGTTCTCCCTGGTTACTTGTTGCTCACCTTTGGAGCTCTCTCAACCAGTCGTTCTCATTATTCCTCTGTGTCGTTTGTGATGGATATTGCCGAGCTGTCATTTGGCGGCACCATCAGACAGCTCTGAGACACCTAAGCATCTCTCTTTCCCTCTGCTCCTTGATTGTCTCTCATGTATATTCCAGGTGAAGTATGACAAGACCTCACTAAACGCCACTCCCACCTCTCTCTCCTCCTCCTCTTCCACCTTCTCTCCCTCCTCCTCTTCCTCTTCCACCTCCACTCTCTCCTCCTCGTCCTCCTCTGTTAACAGTTCCTCATCTTCCTCCCCACAGCCCTCCAGCCACAGCAGCAGCTCACCGACTCCCATCAAGCACACCACCAGAAGCAAGCGAACCCATGGCGCAGTACAGGAAGCTTCCCCACACTCCTTGAGCTTGCGAGAGCAGTTGCAGGCGCAGCTGCCAACAACAGGTGGCGATGATTCTTCTCTTTTAGCAGCTTCTGCAGATGTCAGAGGAAACAGCAGAGACAGCAGCAGCAATGGCAACAAGAGCGGTGAAATCAGCAGCAGCAGCAGCAGCAGGTTAAGCCAGAGTGGTGGATCTGGCAACAGTAGCAGCAGCAGCAGCAGCCAAGGGACGGAAGGTTGTGCAAATGCCACCAGTCAGGACAACGGCTCAATCCACGCGCTTGTCCAGAGTGCACGAGATGAGCAGATGCGGCAACATCACCGAAAAAAGCAGCAGAAGCAGAATAAGCATAAACAGAAGCACACTGCGAGCCAAGAATCAACAGATTTGGATATGGATCAGCAGCCACATCACATAGGCCAAACCAACGAGAAGGGGATGCAGGAGCAGAAACAGAGGACTGGGAAAGCATTGCAGCAGGACCATGTAAAGCAGGCAAATGGAGCAATTGTTGGGTCAGTTTCCCAGGGATTTTCAGGCGCTCTTGGCAGTAGTGAAACCAGTAGAGCTCTTGTTGCTTTGAAGAAGCAGCTGCAAGAGCAAAAAAGGCAAGAGAGACAAGGGAGGCGAAGATAGTACCATGTAGTGGTAGTGTTATAGGTATCGGGTCTAGCTACCGCTTGCTAGGAAATGTGGATTCAGTTAGTATTGAAACAATCTGATCCAGCAAGGTCCCACATTGTACGTATACATCTTATCAAGTCATTGTTGTTGGAAACAACTAACTCTAAGTGCCTCTGTCGTGTCGAAACACCAAGGCACAAGCGAAGCACAACATATCACAGCATCAGCGAGTCAACCCTCGGAGGTTGAGCAACTGCTGGAGGTTACGCGAAAGTCAAAGGACAGCGACCTTTGACTTGACAAGTACAGCATGACAGCAAGGACACACAACTGACTTGCTACAGAGCAGTTGCCCGAGTCGTCACTGTATTGAACCGCAACAGCAACAGTAAAGCATTTATAACTGTATCTCTTCGTATTCCTTGTACTCTTATATGAACCTGTATCTCTTAGCTTTAATCAATCTACTTTGCCCTCACATACTAGCGCAAGGTGGTTCACAACTCTTCATTAAACGCTTCCGCTATTACATCAATCCTACCCAGAGTTCACCCCTGCAAAGATCCAAAGGGCTTTTATCAGACCAACTCAGGTTGGCATTGTAGTTGTGAGGGTAAGTCAGATCCGTTGTCGGAAAAATCCGGCCTGCCGGAATGAGCGTAGGTAACACATTCTCGACATCCGCAGAGATTTTCGTACAGCTCGCCAAATCTGGTCATTTGGAAAAAAATTGATGGCCGGTTCAGCATTCGACAAAGTTCCGATGTGCAGTCGACTCGAAAGTCAACCAATTTGTTGACCTAAGATCGCTACAGTCACTACGCGACATCTCCAACTCGTGCGACGCAATGGGTCACACAAGTACTGCATCTGCGACTCCGTTGCACAAATTGGTTGTTGGGCTGAGTGCCCCTTAGGATCTTTGATAGGGTTAAAGTCTGAGTAAAGTAATGTAATAGCGGAAGCGTTTAAGTGAAGTCGTTGAACCACCTTGCGCTGGTATGTGAGGGCAAAGTAAGGGTGCGTTCCTGGTTCGTGGCAGGGCCACTGTAGATGGCAGCCTGCCACGAACACATAAAACGCCAGGTTGGTGTCAGGAATTTTGGCGCGCAAATACAGGTGCGTGATTGGGCAATGTCCCAAAAATGTCATGTCAATTCCACCAAAATCGTGTCGCGCGCGACTCGGGCAAAATGTTGGTGGCATGCGGTTTTCCCGCATGCCACCAACAGTGCCTGCTACAGTGGCCCTGCCACGAACCAGGAACGCACCCTAAGTTGATTAAAGCAAAGAGATACAAAGTTATATATATGAATACAGAGAATATGAAGAGACATAGTTATAAGTACTTTACTGTTGCTGTTGCGGTTTGATACTGTGCGACTCGGGCAACTGCTGAATGTCGAGTCAGTTGTGTGTCCTTGCTGTCGCGCTGCATTTGTCAAGTCAAAGGTCGCTGACCTTTGACTTTCGTGTAACCTCCAGCGGTTACATCAACCTCCGAGGGTTGACTCGTTGGTGCCTCGATATGCTCCGCTTCGCTTGTGCCTTGGTGTTTCGACACGACAGAGGCGCTTAAGATTGTTTGTTCCCAACACTCCCCTTCGCTTCTGGAGTGTCGCTGATGGTGACGTGGCTTTGTCCAGTCAGCAGCATGCAGTACTCGAACTTCTGTTTTCCGAGCTTCTTGGTCAAGTAGTCAGCTGCCATCTCGGACGTGGGACAGTAGGATAGTTCAAGTTTCCCCTTCTCGGTCTTGTCTTTCACGAAGAAACATCGTAGAGCGATATGCTTCGTTCTTTTCGCGAATCCACTTTTGTTGGCGATGCGAATTGCAGATTGGTTGTCACAGAACAGAGTGAAGTTGGGTAACTCGGCTAACTTCGCTTCTTCCAGCAGCTCGCGAAGATAGAGTCCTTCCTTGGTGGCTGAGCAGAGTGCAATATATTCTGCTTCAGCTGACGAGAGAGCGATTAATTCCTGCTTACTCGATTGCCAGGAGATCGGTCCGATAGGTTCGAGGCGGTAGATGTAGCCAGTGCGGGAGCGCCTATTGTCTGAGTCGCCAACGTGATCAGCGTCGACGTAGTCGATTAATTTAGTCGGTGTAGTTGTGTTCTTGTAGTAGGTTAGGCCGATCGTTGAGGTACTGACGAAGTAGTGGAGAGCGCGGTCGAGCTCCGCCAGGTGTTCTGCTTCAGGCCTTTTGAGGTAGGTGGCGAGCTGGCTTGCGGAGTAGGATAGATATGGGCGGCAGATGACAGTTGCGAAGAGAAGGCAGCCCAGCTTTCTCTGGTAGTCGCGTATCCTGACGGATTTGAGTAGAGAGGGTCCTTCCTTGTGGTTTCCTGTCGTGTAGCGGTAGGGCGTAGAGATGGTGGTAGGTGTGAGCGCGAAGCGTTTGGCGATGGTGTCGGCGTACTTAGCGGCGTTGAGGTAGATCGCGCCTTCTTCTTCCCGAATGTTTAAGCCGAGGTACTGGGTGACGGTAGAGGAGACCGTGAGTGTGAGGTCCCTCTGTAGCTCCCCTTCGAACCAGGTGGTGATGTCGTCAGTAGAGCCGATGTACAGTAGGTCGTCTACGTAGACGATCAGCAGAATGTAGTCGGTGTCTTTAGTGAGTCGGTGCATTCCTTGGTCGTGAGGTAGTTGGCGGAATCCGATGCGAATGAGGCGAGAGTGTAGGTACTGTTGCCCTAGCCGCGGAGCTTGCTTGATCCCGTAGAGTGATTTCAGTAGTTGACAAACTTGGTTAGGTTCCCCGTGGGTACCGTGTGGGAGCTCGACGAAGATTTCCACGTCGACAGGTGCGTAGAGGAACGCGTTGGCGACGTCGATTTGTCTTAGCTTCTTCTTCTTCATGGCGGCGATTGCGAGGAGGATTCGAAGTGAGGTATGTCGGCTAACCGGGGCGAATGTCTCGGTGAAGTCCCGTCCGTGCTCTTGATCGAATCCACGCACGACCCAGCGTGCTTTGAACTTCTCAATTGTGCCGTTTGCTTTTGTTTTAATGCGGAAGACCCATTTCCCGGTGAGAATGGTCTTGTTCCTTGCCACGCTGGTGGGGACGACTTTCCAGGTGTTCCGTTCCTCCAGCGCCTTTAACTCTCTGTCCATGGCTTCACGCCATTTTTCCCTGTGTTCCCCCCTCAGCGCCTGCTGAACCGTCGCAGGCTCCTTAGGGAGAGTGTTGCCGTGGAGTACGGTGACGAGTCGAAGAATCTGCAGTCCAGTCTGTGAGTAGCGGGGAAGAGTTGCGTCCTCGGGATAAGCTGCTTCATCTCCCGCTTCTGGATCGGGTATGAAATTCGGCCCTATTTGTTCTGCTTCGTTGGTGTTGACTGTCGCAGGTGTTACGTAACCGTTGTCGGCGAAGTGGTAGAAGACTTCGGCGTTGGCCCTTTCGCGAGGGTTGTCTTCGTCCATGGGAACGTTCACAGAGCAAAACGGGAGAGGTCCGGCTTCTTCTGATGCGTTGTCCACATTCTGCTCGTCCTAGTCTGCTTCGTCCGCTGCTGAGGCGAAGGCTTGGTCACCACGAAAGCCACCTTTGGGATCTTCCTTCTCTTGCAAGTTGGCAAGGTACGTCTGGAGCGTGAGTCGTTCGTAGAAAATGACGTCGCGTGCTGCTACTGTTTCCTTGGAGTGGACGTCAAAGATTTTCCACGCGTTGTAGTTCTTTTCGATGCCGAGGTGTAGTCCCCACTGTGCACGTTGTGAAAATCAGCCCGCTCGTGCTTCTGGGGGTCGGTATTCTACCATGCACCTGAAAACCCGTAACATTTTTGTGCTGCCCTGTTTCCCTGTCCATAGCAGATGCGGTGATGCGTTGTTCAGGAGTGAAGACGACGACATCAAGTTGTGCAGTATGACAGCGTGGTCCATTGCTGCAGGCCACTGGTGGTTGAGTAGCCGCATGCCACGTAACAGTTTGCGCATGCTGTTCTGCAGAGTCCTGTTCATTCTTTCTGCTACACCTTGCTGCTGATGGGCGTAGGGAAGAGAGAGGAGCTGCTTGATTCCCGTTTCCACCACGTACTGCTTGAATCGCTGAGAAGTGCATTCTCCTCCTCCATCTGACTGGAAGCTTTTCAGTTGTACGCCCGACTCTCTCTCTGCTACTGGTAGCCAGGCAGCGAAGACTGCGAGTGCCATGTCGCGGTTAGGTAGGTTTAGGTGCCAGACGTAACGGGTGGCGGCGTCGATGAAGGTGGTCGTGTAGTTGTTTGTGACTTGTCCTGGTTCCCGATTGAACAGATATCGCTGTACACCTTCTTGAGTGGTGCGTACGCGGGTGCGCTCGGGTTGTGATGAGGAGTGAACGGCCGATGTGGTAAGTCGGCTTCGGGGCAGGTAAGACAAGTTCCTCGTGCCCGTTGAAGTTCTCTGCCGTCGAGTAGTAATAATGAGTCCTTGTCAAGGACTCCTGCGCTTATTGTTTCATTTAACACAGCGTTG
The DNA here is from genome assembly GCA_948144175.1 of Closterium sp. NIES-65. NCBI lineage: Eukaryota > Viridiplantae > Streptophyta > Zygnematophyceae > Desmidiales > Closteriaceae > Closterium > Closterium sp. NIES-65. The sequence goes on along the minus strand of CANXME010000298.1, from coordinate 55,873 downwards.
CTTCGGTGTCCCATGCGTCCGTGCCAGATGTCTTCAAAGGCGTGGTGTCCGGGTGAGCGTCGATACGCATCGGAGTTGGAGTAGAAGCTGGCGGTGAAGTTTGCGCTTCTATGGACTTCCCGTTGAGTCGGATTCAGCTGCTGTGCGGGTGTTGGTGGTGCTTCGTCAACGAGGAGTGGTGTCGTTGTTCCTGCTACTGCCGATGATGTCTCTGCTGCTGACGATGTTGTCACTGCTGCTGCCGGTGTTGTCTCTGATGCTGCCGATGTTATCACTGCTGCTGCCGATGTTGTCTCTGCTGCTACTGATGTTGTCTCTGCTGCTGCCGAGTGTTGTATTGTTGCTAACGCACGTGTTCGTTCTGCTTCAGGAATGGTATGTGAATACCAGAAGCCTTCCGGACTGAAGTCGGGGTCGAGATCCGGCGGGTGCGTCCAAGATGTGAAGGTGACGATCCCGTCACTGTCCGCGGTGCCCAGGTCTGGGACGAAATCGAGGACGAAGACATTGTTCTTCACGATCGCCTTTCCGATGTAGAGGCCGCCCTTCCCGTGGTACAGCTTGAACTCCTGGATGGTGCTGTTGGCTTCTAGATGTATGCCTTTCGCCATCATCTGACTAACACTCAGTAAGTCGTAGCCGAGTCCTTCTGCTATTTGGACTTTGGACATTTGCAGTATGACATTTGTCTCTCGTGACTGAAGTTGCACTACTCCTTGTCGTCGTGTGCGCAGGTTCTGATTATTGGCGACAGTGATGACGACTTCTCGTTGAAGTTGGTGCTCGCGTTGAGCGAAACGTCCTGAAGAGCACATATGTTGTCCGCAGCAACTGTCCAAGAACCATGTATCTTTCCCGGACAGCTCGCTTTGGGCGATGGCGGTGTACGTCGGGTTTGGTTGAAGTGACTCGCGGCGAGGCGTGCTGTTGTCGAGTTGTTCTTCTGGTGAGTAATATGGTGGTGACTCAGTTGCGCAGGAGTCACTCAACCTTGCCATGCAGCTGACGATGTTTCTTGTTTCTTTTGCATGTTGTCCCGTTGATGTTGTTGAGACGTGTACTCAAGTTGTCGGATTTGCTTGTGTTGAGGCGACTTGACTACTTGAAGGGCGAAGTTGGCGTTGTCGATTTGGGCAGTGCGTGCGAGGATGCCCTGAAGTCTTGCAGAGGTGGCAAAACGGAGGTATGATTTTCGGTCGATTGTTGTTGTTGTGGCGCCGTTGAGTGTGAAACGCGAATTCGGGTACTGACACATTTCTCTTGTGTCGTACTTCTTGCAGGTCCATGTCTTGCTGTTCGGCGTGGATTTCGGCGCAAATTGCTGCTTCAGAGATTTTCCCGTGGGCTCGTAGTATGGCGCGAGTGGAGTGCCAGTGAGGACCAAGACCGCCGATGACAACCGTGACGAAGGCGTCCTCTGAAATCGATCCTCCACATCGAAGAAGCTTGTCGCGCAGCTCGCGGCAGCGATTGATATACGCCATTCCCTTCTCGCCTGGTTTTGTTTCAATTTCAGTTAGATGCGTCATTAACCGACTTTGGTTTACGCTGTCTGTTGCTTGATACAGGGTCTTCAAGTGATTGTACGCGAGCTCCGCGGAGTTGCCGTAGCCTCGGTAAGACCGAATGTTTTGTTGTTGAGATGGAGTGATGTTCCTCAGTAGTATCGTGTACGCCATCATTAATTGATAGGTGTACTGCTGCTTCTCATACTGTGTGCCGTTTGTTGGGTATGGCAGGGACCCGTTATGAAGAAAGGAAAACAGGAATGAAATGACTAAGGAAAGATTGGGTACAAATACAACCCTAGAAACCCTGTACCCCATATGTGCTACCCCACTATAGCCTACAGCAACTATGTCATATAAATCTGACACACCCCCATAGGCAAAGTGGGGGAGAACAAGGGGTCACAAGACCAGTCAAGCAAAGCAAAGCAAGCTCAGGGTTGATCACAAAGTCACCACACAGTCCGAGCACAAGAGTAGGGCCAGAGGCCAGTTCACATGCAGGAGTACAGACATATATATAAAACTAGACAAGCAAGAGCAGGCATATATATATGTCACAGTACAAGTGAAGTCAAGAGGAGAGCAAGTGAGGCAAGACAGGCACAAGACCCAGCTGGGTGCAAAAGCGCTGATGGTCACAAGGCGCGAGTGCCTTGGTGAACACATCAGCAGTGTTGGCCTCAGAGGCCACGTACGCAAGTCGCAGCTGACCACGCTGCTGCAGCTCACGAGCAAGGAAGTAGCGGAGAGCAATGTGCTTCGTTCTGTGCTCCAAGCGCTGCTCTCGACACAAGGCCAGCATGGCCTTGTTGTCTACGTACAGCACTGGAGGAGAACGAGGCGGCTCTCCAAGGTCAGTCAGCAGGTAGGTGAGCCAGCGAAGCTCCTGTGCAGCCATGGCCCCGGCGTAGATCTCAGCCTCACAACTGGAGCCAAGAACCGAAGACGAGCGAGTAGACCGCCACGAGACAGAGCCGGAACCAAGGCTGAAGGTGTAACCCTGTGACGACCGCTGCGTAGCCTGGTCGTCAGCCCAAGAAGCGTCCGCGTGGCCGGTAAGGACCACTGGACTCCGCCCTCCAAGCACTAGCCCCATGCCCGACGTGCTGCACAGGTAGCGCAATACCCTCTTCGCTGCAGCCATGTGCTCCGGTCTGTGTCTCCCAGGAGCAACATAGCGAGCAAGAATGCTCAGAGGGTATGCAAGGTCAGGTCGTGTGCAGGTCATCAGGTACATGAGGCAGCCAACAAGCTCTGCATACGGACCACTCGACTCTACGGACTCATCCGAAGGCAGAGCTGAGAGTGAGTGGCGAGTAGGCAGAGGAGTGGCCTGAGGCGAGGAGTACGTGAAGCCGAAGCGCTGAAGGACCTGGTGCACCATGTGTCACTGAGTCAAGGTAATGGTGCGGCGTGCTCTGTCCCGAGTGATCTGCAAGCCAAGGTAGCTGCGCAGTTCACCCAGGTCTGTGCACGTGTGTCTCTTCAGCAGCTCGGACTTCACGTAGGCAAGTCCAGCAGTGTCTGCTGTGGCAAAGACCAAGTCGTCGACGTACACGAGGATGTAGAACGGCGGCAGGGAAGTGTCGGTGCGAAGAAACAGCGACGGGTCAGCAGTAGAAGGAGCAAACCCAAGAGCCGCAAGCGTAGTCCTCAGTGTGTCGTGCCACTCACGCGGTGCCTGGCGGAGACCGTAGACTGGCCGTCGGAGGCTCCACTGGGTGCCAGGAGGGAAAGTCCCAGTGAAGCCAGGTGGACGGCGAAGCCAGATCTCCTCGTGCAGGCTACCCTGCAAGAACGCAGTGCTGAAGTCGAGAGAGTGAAGCTCGTAGTCGCGCTGAGCGGCTATGTGCAGCAGCACCCGAAGAGTAGTCATCTTCGGGGTGGGAGAGAAGGTCTGAAAGTAGTCAACTCCCTGCCGCTGACTGAAGCCACGAGCAACGTACCGTGCCTTGAAGACAGGTGGAGAGCCCGGCGGCCGCTTCACCCTGAAGATCCTCATGCCACTGACGATGTTCGCCCCAGGAGGGGGGACCGCGTCAACGTAGGTGCCTGTGGACTTCCAGGAAGCCATCTCTGCATCCATAGCTGCCTGCCACTGAGAGGAGTAGGGACCCTCTACGGCCTCCGCGTAAGAACGCGGAGTCGGGATGTCTAGTGCATCCGGGTCTCCCTCAGGGGCAAGCAGTACAGACGCGAGATGAGGTGAAGCAGCCGCTAGACACTGTAACTCCTCCTCCCTGTCCTCTAGGACGTCCGTGCCAAGAGCACACTCACCCCCGACGGACGGAGGACAGACAGACGCAGACTCAGCAACAAGACGAGCAGCGTAGTCGAGACGACAGCGAGCAGCAAAGTCGTGGAGCTCAGCGACTAGAGCAGACGCAGCAGTGGACTCAAAAGAGGGGTCAGTGACGACAGTAGCAAGGAGACGCGTGACAGTAGGACTGGCAGCACGAAGAGAGTCCGACTCAGGGTCGGCAAGCGCAGGAAGAGAGGACTCAGGAGGAGAAGGCAAAGGGGCACGCAGAGGAGCAGTGGACGGACGCAAAGACATCCGGTGCGTGCCAGGGACAGGAGGAGGACGCTGACGCGAACTGCGACCACTAGCGCGAGCAGCACGAACAGGCGACGCGGGACGAGACGCAGGCTCACGACGCTCAGCAAGACCTCCAGTAGGACCAGTGTAAGGAGAGGGAGCAGGTAGTGGAGAGGAAGGCTCCAGCAGGGACTGCGACTGGACAGGCAGTGGACCCTCTACTGGAGGAGAAAGACCAAGAACCTGCTGCAGGAGCCGAACGAAGTACGGCCGAGGCCGAGCGGCAGCTCCAGACGCAGCAGGGACAGCACCAGCACCCTCAGCGACAGCACCAGTGCCACCCACACCTCCAGCGGCAGGACCAACAGCAGTAGGCTCAGCACCAACGCCCTCAGCAGCTCCAGCTCCAGGGGGACCCGCAGGTCCAGCAGCTCCGGGACCGGCAGCACCCGCACCCTCGACGGTCGAAGAAGCTCCAGCTCCAGCTCCAGCAGCACCTCCAGACTCAGCTGCACGCCTCCAGCGGCGAGCGAACCACTCGCGCAGAACCTGTGGAGAGAGGGGCTCCCGGCGAGACGCAGCAGCAGGAGAAACCCCATGCCCAGCAGCTCCAGACGCAGCACCCCCAGGCTCAGCAGCTCCCAGCTCAGCACCCCCAGGCTCAGCAGCTCCCGACCCAGCACCCCCAGACCCAGCACCACCAGGCACAGCACCCCCTAGCTCAGCACCCCCAGGCTCCGCACCCTCCGCAGTAGCACCCTCAGGCCCAGCACCCCCAGCAGTAGCACCCCCAGGCTCAGCACCCCCGCGCACAGCACCCCCAGAGTCAGCACCCCCAGGCTCAGCACCCGCAGCAGCACCAGAGTCACCAGTAACCTCGACCGGGTCAACGACGTCTACCTGGGACACACCTGAGGGGGCAGGAACCTGAGGGGGGAGGGGGTCTACCGGGGGGGGAACCGGCACAAGGAAGTCCGGGGGAGGGGGGAGGGAAGGAGTGCGGTAGGGGAAGAGACGGTAGAAGGGGACTGACTCGTCGAACGTGACGTCCTGGGAGGACAGAACACGACGAGAGGAGGGGTGGTAAAACTGCCACCCTGGGGCGTCAGTGGGGAAGCCAAGGAAGACACAGGGAGCAGCACGAGGGGACAGCTTGTCCGCAGACAAGTCGCGGACAAACGCCCGAGATCCCCAGACACGGAACACAGACGCATCGCCAACCTTCCCCGTCCACAGCAAGGCTGGGGACATCGCAGGCCGAGAGACCCGGGGGTGAAGGTTGAGCTGATGCGCCGCGTACCTCACCGCAAACGGCCACAGAAAATGGGGGGCAGCCGCATGCATCATGGACGTACGAGCGACATCCATGACCATGCCAATGCGGCGCTCAGCAATCCCATTTTGCTGTGGTGAGTCCGGAAGCGTGAAGGTCTGGCGGATCCCCCGTGCACGACAGTAGTCCCGCAGAAGGCGAGAAGAGAACTCTCCGCCTCTGTCAGAGTGCAGACGCAGAACAGGAAAGTCCGAGCCGAAGCTCTTCCTGAGCTGGAGACGAGCCTCGCGGATCCAGTCGATCAGCACCTCAGTGACCTCACCCTTGCTGCGCAAGGGGAGGACTGTGGTGTAACGCGAGTAGTCGTCAACCACCAACAGGAAGTAGCGCTCGTAACCCTGCCCACGGATGGGGGCTGGGCCCCACACATCCATGTGAAGCGTCTGCAGGGGAGCCTCTGTCGGGGGGAAGTGGGAGGAGTGAGGAGTAGCCCGGAGGCGACCCTCGACACAGGGGACACAGGAAGGTCCTGGTCCGGAGGGGAGAGGAGGGAGAGACTGGGGAAGACCAGAGACAAGGACACGGGAAGCCATGCTCCGAAGACGGGGCAAGGAGGGGTGGCCAAGACAGTGGTGCCACAGGAGAGTCTCGTGAGACAGGAGGCGACAAGAACAGGGGGCAGACTCAGGACCTGACCGGGACGCAGCAGCAAACACCTGACTCGACGCAGCCACCTGACCAGACGCAGGGACAGGAGGAGACTCAACGGTCAGGGTGTAGAGACTCGACCCCGGCCGACGCGAGAACGTGGCCAGGTGTCGGCCTGTGCGTGCCTCCGTGCAGTGGGTCACCCGCTGACTCGCAGGAGTGAACTGGTGAACCCCCACATCCTGCAGGTCCGCTCCACTCACCAAGTTCGTAGAGAACGAGGGAAGGTACAGACCCGACAGGGTGCCCGAAGGGGCAGCCGGACACGGGAGGACAGTGGAGAAGTGAGAAAGGACAGGACCCCCAGAGGGGTCAGCAAGGGAGACCGCAACCGGCCGGCCGAGCGGCGTAAGGGTAGTGCGGTCTCGAAAGAAGGAGCGAGAAGCTCCGGAGTCAAGTGTGAAAGTGAGGGAGGACGAGGACGACGCAGTACCTGAGAGCGCAGTCTCACCAGTACCTGAGAGCACAGACGCACTGGCACCTAGAGCAGCAGCCTCACAAGCACCTAGCGCAGCAGTACCAATGCCCGGGTAGGGCTGGAAACAGCGGTAACCCTCATTCTCCTCACTATAATCCACAACATACATAGCAGCAAGGATAGCATCAAAATCAAGATCAAAGATCGCTACACCAGCCCTGAGAAGCTCATCCCAGCGAGGGATCTCACTAGCCCCAGGGAACTGCCGACGCCAAGCGTCCGTCAGGCGGCCAAAGCAGCGCTGGGTGGCGTGGGCACCCCCACACTGCTCACCCGCGCGGTCGCCGGAACGAAGAACGTAGGTGCAGGGACCAGTACCCCCACCCCTCTGACGCCCAGCGTACCACTCACGAAGCTGCTGAGGCGGAGGGATGTCCCGCGAACGCTGCTGCTGCTGCCGCTGCGAGCGCTGGCCACCACCACCGCCGCTACGCTGCTGGGTACCACCTCGACCAGCTCCACCTCCTCCACCACCACCGCCTCCTCCGCTGCTGCCTCCACCGCCTCCACCTCCGCCGCCTCCACTACCGCCGCTGCCTCCACTACCACCGCTGGCACCACCACCACCGTCTCCGCCACTGCTGCCACCACCACCACCACCTCCACCACTAGTCCCGCCGCCACCCCCACTCCCTCCGCCGCCACCACCGCCACCGCCACCGCCCCCTCCAGCTCCACCCGAGCCCTTGCTCCCCTTGCCCTTGCTGGAGCGACGTCTCCCACTAGGGGCAGACGCCGCGCCGACCGACTCAAGACCAAGTAGGTCGGCAGCAGCAGCAGAGGCAACAGAGGGCAGCAAGGGGGAAGGAGAGCACCCCTCAAAGATGGGGGTGCGAGGGTCACCACGAGAGGCACCTACAGCGACTATGCTCTTCTCCGCTGCGATGAGGGCCTTCTCGAGGAGGTCGACGGTGAGGGTGGTGGGACAGACTGCGAGAAAGTGGTCCCTGACGACGCGAAGGGAGTCAGGGAGGCGCGCGACTACGTAGTAGAGAGCGATGTACATGGGGGGGGGGTTCTTAGCGCAGAACTCAGCAGGAAGGGCGGCGCGGTAGCGAGTGTCACTAGTGCGGAGGTGCGTAATGAGGTCAGCGACAGTGGGAAAGGCAGAGAGGTCAGGAAAGAGGTAGGGAAGCATGAGACGGCTCAGTGCAGCAGTGGCAGGGGAGGCGTAGCGCGCAACTACAGCGTCGTACAATGTCTGAGCACTCTTGTACTGACTAAAGTGCGCATGCTCAGAGGTAGGGAGGTGACGACGCACAGCAAGACGTGCAGCAGCATCGCGGGTGGCCCACTTAGAGCGGACAGCGGGATCAGCATCGGCAGCAGGAGCAGGAGAGGCGCCAGAGGTGAGGTCAAAGAGAGAAAGGTCGTCAGCCCTGTCGCACTGTAAGAACAGCTGCAGGTCGTCTAACCAGACCTCAAAATCAATGGCGCGACCCTCAGCGTCAAAAGCTAGGACACTAGGGGTAGCCATGGCGACAACAGTGACGCAGTGCAAGCAGTAGGGAAAGAGCTCGCAGTGTCAGTGGGACAGTGCTCACCAGGCAGGGCAAGTCGTGCAGCTATGCAGAAAGGCGGCTCAGCGACCGGGCCGCTCGGGTGCACAGCGGCTCGGCTCCCGGGCGGTTCGGCGGCGGGGCGGCTCGGGCGCAGGGCGGCTCGGCTCCCGGGCGGCTCGGCGGCTGGGCGGCTCGGGTGCAGGGCGGCTCGGCTCCCGGGCGGCTCGGCGGCAGGGCGGCTCGGGTCCCGGGCGGCTCGGCGTTGGGCGGCTCGGCTCCCGGGCGGTTCGGCTGCTGGGGCGGCTCGGCCGAGAGATGCAGGGTCGGGGCCGTCAGGTGCAGTGGCGGGTCGACCGGTGCAGTGGCGGGCCGGCAGGTGCAGCGGCGGGCCGGCAGGTGCAGCGGCGGGCCGGCAGGAGCAGGCGGCGGGCCGTAGGGTGCAGCGGCGGGCCGGCAGGTGCAGCGGCGGGGCCGTCAGGTGAGGCGGCGGGCCGGCAGGAGCAGCGGCGTGCCGAAGGGTGCAGCGGCGGGGCCGTCAGAAGCGGCGGGCCGCTGGGTGCAGCGGCGGGCCGGCAGGTGCAGCGGCGGGCCGGAAGGAGCGGCAGCGGGGCCGTCAGGTGAGGCGGCGGGCCGGCAGGAGCAGCGGCGGGCCGAAGGGTGCAGCGGCGGGGCCGTCAGAAGCGGCGGGCCGCTGGGTGCAGCGGCGGGCCGGCAGGTGCAGCGGCGGGCCGGCAGGAGCAGCGGCGGGGCCGCGTCAGGGGAGGCGGCGAGGCCGCGTCAGGGGAGGCGGCGGGGCCGCGTCAGGGGAGGCGGCGGGGCCGCGTCAGGGGAGGCGGCGGGGCCGCGTCAGGGGAGGCGGCGAGGCCGCGTCAGGGGAGGCGGCGGGGCCGCTTCAAGTAGGCGGCGGGGCCGCGATCAGGAGAGGTGGCGGGGCCGCGTCTGAGGGACAGCGGGGCCGCGAGGGAAAAGGCGACCCGAGGGGTCGCTAAAAAAAAAGGCGCGCCTCGGGGCGCGCTTCGGTGGGCCCTAAAAAAACGGCCTAAGGCAGGACCCGCTCTATACCATATGAAGAAAGGAAAACAGGAATGAAATGACTAAGGAAAGATTGGGTACAAATACAACCCTAGAAACCCTGTACCCCATATGTGCTACCCCACTATAGCCTACAGCAACTATGTCATATAAATCTGACACCCGTCAAAGAAGCCAAGGATTTGCGCTCCTTCCATCATCAGCTCAAATTCGAATGACCAGGTAAAGAAATCCTCCCCGTCGAAGGGTTTTGTCGTTTGCAGTTTTAGAACGTGCGCAAACTGCGACTGAACTTGTAGTGCGTCCAACGTTCTCTCTTGTCCCGGTGCAGGTTGTGGTTGTGGCATGAAGCTGACGGAGCCGCGTTGAGGCTCGTACGGAGCGAAGGTAGGTTGCTGTTGTTGATTCCCGCATGCGTAGGATGAGCCATCGAGACTCATGGGCGTCACGTTGTTGTTGTTGTTGCTGTTGTTTGATTGCACAGGTCCTCCTTGCTGATGCTGCTGGTAGAAGGACATGAAGGAGAAGAACTTCTCCATCATGCTTGGATCGAAGCCCGCGCCTTGATTTGCGGGTGTTTCAGTAGACCTAGTTGCCGGTCTCGTTGTTGTGCCTTCCTCTGTCTGTAGGCCAGAGGCAGGAGGTGGAGTAGGAGTAGTATCAGGAGAGCCGTTGGAGGAGCTCCTCTCCTTTCTAGTAGAGATGTCTCTTGGTGTATTAGGTGTTGAGAAGAAAATAATTTTAACCCTAACCTGCTCTCATACCATGTTGGGTTGAGTGCCCCTTAGGATCTTTGATAGGGTTAAAGTCTGAGTAATGTAATGTAATAGCGGAAGCGTTTAAGTGAAGTCGTTGAACCACCTTGCGCTGGTATGTGAGGGCAAAGTAAGTTGATTAAAGCAAAGAGATACAAAGTTATATATATGAATACAGAGAATATGAAGAGACATAGTTATAACTACTTTACTGTTGCTGTTGCGGTTCGATACAGTGCGACTCGGGCAACTGCTGAATATCGAGGCAGTTGTGTGTCCTTGCTGTCGCGCTGCATTTGTCAGGTCAAAGGTCGCTGACCTTTGACTTTCGTGTAACCTCCAGCGGTTACATCAACCTCCGAGGGTTGACTCATTGGTGCCTCGATATGCTCTGCTTCGCTTGTGCCTTGGTGTTTCGACACGACAGAGGCGCTTAAGATTGTTTGTTCCCAACACCGGTGACCCTGGGGAACTGCAAATCTGACACATTTGCTAAGCGGCCATCAAATCGGCCACCAAATGTGTCAGATTTTTCGGCCCTGTAAATGTGGCTGGATATTGGTCGCTATTGAAGTCGACCATGTTGTCTACTTTGGCGAAATTGTTGACCAAATTCCGACCAAATCACCTTGTAACGGATCTGACACGCCCTAAGTGTTATAAGTTGTAAAGAGAGTGCGCAGGTAAACGAATAACGAGGCTGTTACTGAATCAACTGCGAATACAATGAATGCACAGATTAATGTAGGACTACTCTAGCTAGGAGGAAACCTCAGACGAGCGAGGTTGGGTGCAGGTTTGGCGATGGGAATGCCGAAGGCGACGCGAGGAGCCTCGGCAGCGTTGAAATCGGCCGAACGTGCGAACTCCGAAAATCGGGTTGTACGCGAAGCAGTCAACCCCGATAAGGAATTCGGGAAAATTCCTTACACCACCCCCCCCCTTAAGAAAGGCAGTCAATATCCGAAACACGCCGTCGCGCCAGGTAATCACCAACAAGTGTCGAGGCGTCAAGTGAAGCGGATGGCACCCACGTGTCGTGCTCACTGGTGCGGTCGGTCTAGCGAATTAAGAAATCTACGTGGCGTCCAGCTGCGTCAAGGCGGACCCGATGAGCGAGAATCTTGGAAGGTTCAAGGGTTGGCTCCAGGACAGGTCGGGCTGTCGGGGTCGCTTGCTGATGTGCGATGTCGGTCGTTGCAGGCACGAACTTCCGAAGAAGGCTAATGTGGAACGCGTCATGGATATGCCAATCGTCGGGTAGCAACAGCTTCGCGGTGACAGGTGTCACCATGTTGAGAATCTTGAACTGTCCGCAAAATCGTGGCCGTAGTTTCGCTGGGCCGGGCAGGTTCAGGTTCTTCGTGTCAAGAAGCACTAGTTGCCCAGTTGTGAAGACGAGTTCCCGTCGTAGCAGGTTGGTGTATTTGCGGGAAGTAATATTCGCCTTGCGAATTGCGTCGGCGGCTTTTTCGCGGACTTCCTGGAGTTCCGTCACGAAAGTCTAGGACCTCGGGACCGGATTGGCGAGTGTAGTTGTCGTTGGAACTGCCGGGTCCATCCCATAATTCAGGAAAAATGGGGAGTGATTAGTCGTGCTGGATGGTGCGCTGTTGAAAGCAAATTCCAACATTGCTAGCGAGTCTTCCCAGCGGGCAGGGTCGGGGCAGTTTGTCCTGATTAACTGCTCCATGGTCTGGTTGGTCCACTCGGTTTGACCGTCTGTGTGCGGGTGGTATGCCGACGAGAACTGGAGCTTCGTGCCGTACTGCGCCCATGTCTCCTTCCACAACTTGGATGTGAACTTTGGGTCGCAGTCGCTCATGATCGCCGAAGGGATGCCGTGCAGTCCCACGACCGTTGAAATGAAAAGGCGCGCAGTTTCTTCGGCTGTGATTGTCGTTCGGCATGGTGCGAAGTGCGCCATTTTCGTGAAGCGGTCGACGATGACGAGAACAGCGTCGTTGCCTGTCGGCTCAGCTGGCATCCCCGTGATGAAATCCATCGTCACTTGCTGCCATGCTCGTTCGGGTGGCTCGAAGGGTTGCAGCAGCCCAGCTGGTCGCTGACGTGTCGACTTCATTGCTTGGCACACCCTGCATGAGGACACATAGCGCTGCACTCCGTTAGATGAATCAGGCCAGTAATAGTGATGGTGCAGTAGTTTCTGGGTTTTATCAACCCCGAAGTGTCCGAAGAGGTTCGAATCGTGGATCTCCTGGATGAGAAGTTCACGCAGCAGTCGGTAAGCGGGAACCCAAATCCAGTCGGTTCCGGCTTTTAGGTAATCGTCCCCTTTCTGCGTCGTAGCCTGCTGATGATTTCCCGTTGTGAAGAATGGGTCTGTCGTGTAGCCGTGGGTAAATAGTCCGGTAAGTAGCGGGTTTGAGTGGGTGATGAGTACTGCAGCGGATTGTACTGTCGGTCGGGTCAGGGCGTCGGCGATGTTATTAGCCCTTTTTTTGTACGTGATGCGGTAGGTGAAGTGGCTCTCCAAGTAGTCGAGCCATCGAATGTGTCGTGGGTTGAGGTTGGGTTGGGCTCGCAGGTACTGTAGGGACTTGTGGTCCGTGCGAACAGTGACGTCGGCACCCACCAGGTAGCATCGCCATAATTTAAACGCGTGTATGATGGCGAGCATCTCCTTGTCGTGGATCGGGTAGTTGCGTTCGGCTGCCTGCAGCTTGCGTGATTCGTAGGCTATCGGCTGCAACCCGTTCCCAAAATCTTGGAGAAGCACAGCTCCGATGGCAAAATCAGAGGCGTCGGTTACAATTTCGAACGGCTTTGATGGATCGGCAATGCATAGCACTGGAGGGGAAACGAGAAAATTCTTGAGTTCCTGGAAAGCCGCTTCTGCCTCCTCCCCCCACACAAAATTCTTGTCCTTGTGCAGCAGGTCGGTCAGCGGGCCGGTTATCCCCGCCATATTCGGGATAAACCGCCTGACGTAATTCACGAATCCGAGGAAATGCTGGAGCTCTGTGACGTTAGTCGGAGACTTCCACTCCTGTATGGTCTTGATTTTCGCCGGGTCGATTTTAATGCCATCGCGTAAGATGACGTGCCCCAAAAACTCCAACTCCTGCTTAAAAAACTCGCACTTAGAGCCCTTGGTGATGAGTCGGTTCTCCTGCGACCGCTTAAATACTACATCCAGGTCACGGAGGTGCCGCTCCCGTGTCTTGCTAAAAATGAGGATATCGTCCAAGTAGACGATGACACAGCGGTCTAGAAGATCCCGAAAAACCCTGTTCATGGTCAGTTGGAAAGTTGACGGCGCGTTCGTGAGGCCGAAAGGGATTATTGTAAATTCGTAACGCCCGTAGCGTGTGCGAAACGCAGTCTTGTGACAATCGTCGGTGAAGACTCGAATTTGGTGGTAACCGCCACGTAAGTCAATCTTCGAGAAACATCGGGCGCCGCGAAGTTGGTCGAGGAGGTCGTCGGTGCGTGGGATTGGATAGCGAGACTTGATGGTGACCCTGTTCAGCGCGCGATAGTCGATACACATGCGGAGCCCGCTGTCCTTCTTCGGAGTGAATAGAATCGGTGCTGCGAAGGGAGATGTGCTGGCCCGAATGAACCCTTTCTCCAACAGTGCGTCAATTTGTCGTCGCAGCTCCTCGAGTTCTGGCTGGGTCAACCGCCACTGTGTCCGAACGGTTGGTTGCGCTCCAGGTTCCAGCTGGATTTTGTGGTCCTCAGGTCTCTCCGGTGGCAGTCCAGGTGGCAGCTGATTTTGTGGTCGAAGTTGATCGTCTTCCGCGAAGTTGATCGTCGGGGAAGATGTCCAGGTTGTCGAAAGTAGTTGAACGAGGATTAACGAGTAGTTTAAATTAGGGCCTAGGCTTAGTAGCCTAGGCCCAACTAGTATGTCGAGCAGGTTTTGCCTAGGGTGAGGTTCGAGTGAGTTGGAAGGAAGAGTTGGGAGAATGATGGTTTCACTATAGATTTCGAAGTACATATAGCAAAGGAAACAAATGAAGAGGTGCACCACCTACAAATTTAATAACTACACTACAGCTAGAACTACATGCAGTTATAATAAACATAATTCTGACACAGGTACCTCCGAATCATCTCCGCTAAATCTGGTGGTACAGCTGCACACAGCTTCTCGATGTCCTTTCCTTCGGTGTCGACCGCCAACTCGCGTAAGCAAACAGCGAACAGTTGCGCGCCTCTGTTGAAGTGGTGAGCTATAGTGATAGCTTTGACGCACGGGGCTTGGATGTAGTCAGGCGTCCATGCAAGGAGCTTAATTAGCCCCTCATGCTTGTTGATGCTGCACGATCCCGTTGTCCAGTCGATGACGGGGTTGTGCCGTCGCAGCCAATCACGTCCCAGCAGGACGTCGCAGCCGTCCAATGTTGTCGCGAGGAACTTCATGCTGAAGCCGGAATCGTCGCCGCATTCGATCCTGACCGTCCGTGTTTCTTCCGTTATCGCTAGAGGCGTCCCATCCCCAAGCCGGGCGTCGATTTCGGGCAGACACCTGTCAAGTTGCAGCTTGCATTTTTTTGCGCTCGCCAAGTTGAAGAGGCTATGACTGGCCCCTCCATCGACGAACATTTTCAATTTATGTTTTAACACCTTACCAGTGACCAACACAAGGTGATCCACATGTGTATCCACGTTATTCCGCCGAGTGCGATCGATTGCATGAATCGGAACCACTACTCGGTGGGGATGGTGGGGTTCGGGCGACGGAGCACAGTCAGTAAAGGGCCCGCTAATTACTGACTCTTCCCATTTCCCTGCTCCTTCCTGTTGCTCCTCGTCAGCGGCGTTTTCTCGTGGCAGTCTTTTCATGTAGTGACCCGTCTTCCCACACCGATAACACGGTCCCTTAGGAGGGCAGTCGGATTTACGGACGGCGTTGATCGTGGCCCGATGGGTCTGGCCACGAAAGCGGTTTCCTTCCCGGGAAGCTGCTCTCGCGTACTGCATCAGTGCATCTGTGGACTCCGCCAACTGTACTGCTGCAAGAAATGACGTCGGATGGCCCCTGCGAACCTCTGTCAGAATGAGAACTACAGCGGAATGCGTTGTATTGACAGAATTGGGGTACATAACCTAACCCTAACTAGTTGTACCCCATATAGCCCAACCCACTACAGGCTATAATATTTGACATACCCCCATAGCCTAAGTGGGGAAGGCCAATCAACAACAAGCAACCTACGGTCACAAGACCAGTCAAAAACAAGAGAAAGAAAACAAAGCTCAGGGTGGATCACAACGTCACCACCTAATCTGAGCACAAGCAAAGGGCCACAAGGCCAGTCCAAAAGTGTGAAAACAAATATATATAAGGTACAAGCAAGCAACAGACAAAGAGCACCCTACAACAGTCAACTAGACCCAGTCTCAACGAGGCCTAACTGCAGACAAAACCGACGGTGGTCACAAGGCTGGAGGGCCTTGGTGAAGATGTCTGCAGTGTTGGCCTCGGAGGCCACAAAGTCCAGACGAGCCTGTCCGCGTCTCTGCAACTCTCGAAGGAGGAAGTACCTGACGTCGATGTGCTTCACTCGGCTCTCCAGTCGAGGCTCACGACACAGGAGAATCATCGCCCTGTTGTCAGCAAACAGGGTCGGTGCAGAGCTCGGCCGCTCACCAAGGTCAGTGAGCAAAAAGGTCAACCAGCGTAGCTCCTGAGCAGCAAGGGCCCCAGCGTAGATCTCGGCCTCTGCGGTAGAAGTCGCAACAGAGGAGGACCGAGTAGACCTCCACGAAACAGCTCCAGAACCCAGGCTGAAACAGTAACCCTGCGTAGACCTCTGAGTCTCAACGTCGTCAGCGTAGGAAGAGTCACAGTGACCGGTGAGTACAACTGGCTGTGTCCCTCCAAGTACAAGCCCCATGCCTGATGTCGCGCCAAGGTACTTCGCCACCCTCTTAGCCCTTGCCCAGTGAACAGGACGGTGTCTCCCAGTCGCAACAAAGCGAGACAGGATGCTAAGGGGGAAGGCGAGGTCCGGGCGAGTACACGTCATCAGGTACATGAGGCAGCCCACCAGCTCTGCGTAGGGACCACTGGGCTCGAACGGCTCGTCAGGAAAAGGCCTAGTGAGTCTGTGGTCTACAGCAAGAGGAGTGGGGGCAGGAGAAGAGTCCTGAAGCCCGAACCGCTGAAGAACCTGCTGCACCATGTGTGACTGAGTGAGAGTGATGGTGCGAGCGGCTCTGTCCCTGGAGATCTGCAGGCCAAGGTAGCGGCGCAGTTCCCCAAGGTCAGTGCAGGTGTGTCTCTTCTGCAGTTCGGACTTCACCTCCGCCAGTGCAGCTGTGTCGGCCGTGGCAAAAACCAAGTCGTCAACGTAGACTAGGACGAAGAAAGGTGTACGGCCACGACGAACAAACAGCGACGGGTCAGCGGAAGACGGCTCAAACCCGAGGTCGGAGAGAGTAGAGCGGAGAGTGTCGTGCCACTCACGGGGTGCCTGGCGGAGACCGTAGACCGATCGTCTGAGGCTCCACTGGGTCCCAGGCGGGAAAGTGCCAGTGAAGCCCGGAGGACGACGCAGCCAGATCTCCTCGTGTAAGCAGCCCTGGAGGAAGGCAGTGGAGAAGTCAAGAGAGTGTAGCTCGTAGTCTCTCTGCGCTGCTACGTGCAGTAACACCCGAAGAGTGGTCATCTTCGGGGTGGGCGCGAAGGTCTAAAAGAAGTCAACCCCCTCGCACTGACTGAACCCTCTAGCCACGTAGCGTGCCTTGAAGACTGGGGGAGATCCCGGCGGCCGCTTCACCTTGAAGATCCACATGCCGTCAACAATGTTCGCCCCTGGGGGGGGAACCTCGTCAACGTAAGTGCCTGTGGACCTGTAGGAGGCCATCTCTGCGTCCATGGCAGCTCTCCACTGAGAGGCCCAAGGCCCTGACACTGCCTCAGCGTAAGTGCGAGGAGTAGGTATGTCAGGAGCGTCGGGGTCTCCCTCAGGAGTGAGCAGCATGGCACAGAGATGAGGCGAAGCAGCTGCCAGGAACTCTAGCTCAAACTGTCTGTCCTCTAGGACGTCACAGCCAAGGGCACACACACCCCCGGCGGACAGAGGACGGACAGGAGGAGCTGCCACAACTCGAGTGGCGTAGTCAAGGCAACGCGTAGCAGTAAAGACAGTGACAGCGGCAGTGAGGACCGCGACGGAGGAAGGAGAGGCACGAGGGTCTGTAACAAGAGAGGCGAGAACACGAGAGAGAGTGGGGCGGTACGTGCGGTAGTAGTCAGTGACCGGAGTGGACAGGGAGGCAGTGAGGGAAGACTCATGAGGACGAGGAAGGACAGACGGAGGAGAACGAGGAGGACGAGGACGAAACAACACGGTACGGAGGTCAGTGACAGGGGACGAGGGACGAGCACGAGGAGGGCGAGAGGCCCAAGTGTGGGCGAGAGGAGGGGGGGACGGAGGAGACTGAGAACGAGGGAAGACAGCCGGAGTGGAGTCCGGAGGAGGAAACGTGGGACCGAACACAGGAGGAGAGGAGGGGAGACCAAGGGCCCGAAGGCAAGAAACAGGGGCCGGAGGCTGCTCCGGCAGCTGCGGCGGCTGCTGCTGCTGCTGCTGCTGTGGCTGTGGCTGCGGCTGCTGCTGCTGCTGCTGAAACTCCAACCGCTCACGCTCCACCCGCTGCTGAACCTCCGACCTCTCACGCTCCAAACGCTGCTGCTCCTCACGCTCTAGACGACGAAGGGCCTGGTAACGAGTCGGGTAGGGGTGAGGAGGAGGAGTGGTGTCAGGAGACGACGAAGAAGAACCGGCTCCACCCTCGACAGGACCCGGCTGAGCACCCCCAGAGCGAGGACCCCCTGCGGCAGCACGACCAGTACCTGTAGGAGGTGTACCCGCACCCCCAGTCATGGCGCCGCCAGTGGCACCAGCACCAGCCCCAGACTCTCCAGCTCCAGAAACACCACCAGCTCCAGCACCACCACCGACTCCAACACGCTCGGGACGTGCAGCTGCGGCAGGTGCACGCTCAGCTCCAACTCCAACACCCCCAGAACCAGCACCGCCAGAGCCCTCACCTCGAGCACCAACACCCTCAGAGTCAGCAGTGGCCGGGAGAGGAAGCGCCGACGGCTGCTGCGGAGGCTGTGAGGATGACTGTGGGGAAGGAGGAGAGACCTGGGGGGGGACCGAGGGAGGGGGGGTAGCCTGCGACACACCTGACGGAGCGGGAACCGGGGGGGGTACCGGAGGAGAGGGAGCGGGAGGAGGAGGAGCTGGGGCGAGGAAGAGGGGAGGGGGGGGAACCAGGAGACCTCGACAGGGGTACCGGACGTAGTAGGGGACGGACTCGTCGAAACTGACGTCACGAGAGTCAAAGAACCGGTGGGAGGGAGGGTGGTAAAAGGTGAAGTCAGAGGAGGCCTCAGGGAAACCAAGGAAGACACAGGGGACGCCGCGAGGTGAGAGCTTGTCCGCAGAGGTGTCGCGGACAAGCGCCAAGCAGCCCCAGACACTAAACCTCGACGCAACACCAGGGGACCCTGTCCAAAGACTGGTCGGTGAAGCCCCTGGCCGAGAGACGCGAGGCCAGAGGTTCAGCTGGTGAGCGGCGTACCGAGCCGCGTAGGGCCACAGAAAATGGGGCGCGCGGGCGTGGATCATGGAGGTGCGGGCAATCTCCATGACCAGGCCTAGCCAGCGCTCAGCAACCCCATTCTGTTGTGGAGAGTCTGGAAGAGTCCAGGACTGGGTGATGCCCTGCTCAGCACAGAATCTGGCGAGAATGCCGGAGCGAAACTCACCCCCACGGTCGGAGTGGAGACAACTGACACGACGACGACGAGTACTCTCGGTGGCGAGCAACCACCGGATCAGCGTAGAAGTCACGTCGGACTTCTTCGCCAAAGGGAACACGGTGGTGTACCGAGAGTAGTCGTCAACGACCACTAGGAAGAAGCTCTCTCGCTCAGGTCCAAGCCGGGGAGCAGGGCCTTAGACGTCTAAGTGGAGTGTCTCAAAGGGCTCGGAGGCTGGACGAAGGGAGGAGGAGTGAGGAGTGGCGCGCAGCCGACCCTGGACACAAGGACCGCACGGAGGAGCGGGGGACGGCGGGAGCGGCGGGAGGTCGCGGGGGAGGCCTAAGACAAGACGCTGACTGGACATAGCGCGGAGACGAGAGAGGGACGGGTGACCAAGGCGGTGGTGCCAGAGGAGGGCAGGGTGGGACAGCGACCGACACGAGCACGACGCAGCCACTAGACCTGGCACAGCTACCTGATTGGACCTGGCTACCTGGTGGGACGGGGGAACCGGACGGGTGTCGGTGTGGAGGGTGTACAGACCAGAGCCCGGCTCCTGACGAAAAGTGGCCAGAGGGGCGTACGTGTCACCGTCCACACAGACTGCAGTGTCACCCGAAGGCTCAAACCAGACCCCGACGTGCTGTCTCGCCAGAGGAGCCACACCAACCAGGTTCCTAGAGAAAGTAGGAACGTGGAGGCCGGTCAGAGAACCGGAAGGGGCAGCTGGGCACGGGAGGGTAGTGGCGTGAGTCGCAATGACCGGTCCCGAAGAGGGATCGGCCAGTGCTACAGAAACCGGCGCCGAGAGTGGAGTAAGAGTCGTGCTATCGCGGAAGAAGCACTGCGTCGCTCCGGAGTCCAGTGTGAAGGAGAGCGACGCGTCCGCCGAGGTAGCACCTGTACTAGTAGCTAGACAGGATCCTACACCAGCACCTACTCTAGCAACAGGCAAAGATCCTACGCTAGGTACAGGCAAGTAAACAGATCCGACAGCACTATAGTCAACATCAGCATACATGGCATAAGACCTAGCATCATCCATAGACATATCAAACACAGCAACACCACGAGCAAGGAGTGGTCCCTAGCGCGGTGGCGGGGGAGCGGAGGGACCGTGGTGCAGGACGTACAGGTCGTCAAGACGGCTGAAGCAGCGTGCAGCAGAGTGGTCAGGGCGGCCGCAGTACGTGCCCCTGCGCGGACCCGTCAGGATCCAGTACTCACAGGGACCAACGTCGCGGCCGGCCGAGCGGGGTCCCCGACTAGAAGGGGCACCACTGCGCCCAGTGCTCGGGGGGCCCGTAGGTCTCCACTGCTGCGGGGGGGCCCACTGTTGCGAAGGGCCCCACTGCTGCTGAGTGCCCCACTGCTGCAGAGTGCCCCACCGCTGGGGCTGCTGCTGAGGCGGACGCTGCTGTTGGCCCTGGCGCTGCTGCTGCTGTCCCTGCCGCTGCTGCTGTCCAGGCGGTGGCAGCTGCGGAGGAGTCTGCTGCTGCTGCTGCGAAAACCCTTCACCACCGTCTAGAGGAGAGCCGTCAGGTCCCGAGTCACCCCCGCCGCCACCCCCGCCACTAGTACTACCGCCACCGCCGCCACCCGCAACACCCCCAGAACCCCCGCCGCCCTTCCCTCCCTTCTTGCCGGACTTGCCACGTTTCTGTCCGCCAGAGACAGAAACGGCCGCCGTCTCCTCAGAGGCAGAAGACGCGGCAGTGGCAAGCGAGGCAGTGAAGGTGGGAAGCTGTGGCACCGCACACCCCTCAAAGAGACGAGGAGGAGGCGCGGAAGAGGCGGAGGCAACAGCGAGGAGGTTACTCTCGATCTTCGAGAGAGCGGTCTCAAGAAGATCAATAGTAAGCTCAGTGGGGTGCTTCAGGAGAAGCGCGTCGCGGGCTGTGGCTAGACGGTCAGGGAGGCGAGTGACTAACCAGTGAATAGTGAGCCACATGGGGGGGGGTGCAAGGGCAAGCTGTTCCTCAGTGCAAGCGGTCTTGAAGCGAGCTTCAAGGGAGCGCAGGTGGGTAGCGAGGTCAGCGACAGTCTCAAAGGAGGCGAGGTCAGGGTAGATAAAGGGGATGAGGAGGCGGCTGAGGGAGGCAGAGGAGGGAGTGGAGTAGCGAGCAACAATAGCAGTGTAAAGGTCTGCAGCAGACTCGACCTGAGTGAAGTGGACAGCCTCAGTTGGCGGGAGAAGGTCGGTCAGGGCGAGGCAGGCAGCAGCGTCACAAGACTCCCACACGTCACGAGCGAGGAACCGGCGCTGGTACTCAGCCTCCTGCTCGGAAGTAGGCGGTGGGGAAGTGGGCAGCGGTGAAGGCTGCGGCGGGGCGGGCAGAGCACCGGACGCATGCGCAAACAGGTGCACGCCATCCTGGCGCTGGCTCCTAAGGTGGCGCTGGGCCTGCGTCAGCCAGGTACTAAAGTCGATCGCACGCCCCTCAGGGTCGAAACGGAGCACGCGAGACGTCGCCATGAGGGGCGAGGACAAGTGATAGCGGCCGCCAGCCGCGAGAGGAGGAGGAGAGGGAGGTGAGTGCGAGGCGGGTGCGCGCAGGCGGGGCGCGCACTGGCTGGGCGCGGGGCGGCGGGGCGCGCGCTGGCGGGGCGCGCTCCGGCGCAGCGCGCTGGCTGGCGTGGCGCGTGGGCGCGGCGCGCTGGCGGGCGGCTAAGCAGGGCGCGCGCTGGCGGGCGTGGCGCGCTGGCGTGCGCGCTGGCGGGGCCCGCTGGTGTGGCGCGCTGGCGGGCGCGCTAGCGGGCGCGCTGGCGTGCGTGCTGGCGGGCGCGCTGGCGAGCTCGCTGGCGGGCGCGCTGGCAAGCGAGCCGGCGGGCTTGCTGGTGCGCCCGCTGGCGGGCGCGCTGGCGGGCTGGCGTGCAAGCGGGCTGGCGCGCAGGCTGGCTGGCGCGCTGGCTGGCTGGCGCGCTGGCTGGCTGGCGCGCTGGCGGGCTGGCGCGCTGGCTGGCTGACGCGCTGGCTGCTGGCGCGCTGGCTGGCTGGCGCGCTGGCTGGCTGGCGCGCTGGCTGGCTGGCTGGCGCGCAGGCTGCTGGCGCGCTGGCTGGCTGGCGCGCTGGCTGGCTGGCGGGCGCGCTGGCTAAGGGCGGGGAGGGGAGGGGCGCGCCGGCTGGGGCGTGGGGTAGGGCGCTGGCGGGCTGGCAGGGCGCAGTGGTAACCCTAGTGGTAGGGAAGGGCGGGCCTAGGACTAGGAGCGCTAACCTACTGCTGATACCATGTCAGAATGAGAACTACAGCGAAATGCGTTGTATTGACAGAATTGGGGTACATAACCTAACCCTAACTAGTTGTACCCCATATAGCCCAACCCACTACAGGCTATAATATTTGACAACCTCGTACTATATCTCATATTTGAGGCCGCTGATGTATTTATCCAGCCGTTTAGCTTCCGACATGTCATCGACTTGGTCGGCGAGGCTCATAAATGACGCCGTGTAGTCTTGGACAGAAGCCATCTGCGACCATGCACGCAGCTTCATGCGAGCTTGCTCCGAGGCGGATACGTGCTCGAGGCGACCTCGTAAGGCTGCGCCCCATTCCTTCCACGTGCGTATCGTGGTCACTCCGAAGATCGATGTTGCCACTTGATTAGTCACTGTTGCGGTCCCATCTGCCGCATGTGTCACACCTGTCGGCGTCCCTGTTTCCAAGGTTCGGCGCCACCACTCAAGCGCTGCACCTCGAAGAAGCGAAACTGCGTAATTAATACGCGTGGCGTCGTCATTAACTCCGGCTGCAGTAAAAAAGACTTCGACCCCGAACAACCACCCTTTTACCGTAACCGTCTTGTCCGTAGGATTAAACGGGGGTGGGTTGACGGGCTTGATCTTGATCGTTATCACTGCAACTGGTTCTGTTGCCGCTCGCTGCCTGTCCTCCTCTTCGAAGTCACGTGTGAGCCCATCCAGTGGATTGCTCATCGCCTGACTGTTGCCCTCGCCTTCGTCCACAGGCGACTCCTGACGCGCTTCACCTCGCGTCTGGCGTAGCTCGGCGTTTTCCTCTCGCAGCGTTGTCACTTCCGCCATTAACGTCTTCATGCTTTCCTGCATTTCTGCCACTTGCGCCATCATCCTATTGACCGCCTCCTGATCCATATGCCTAACGCTACGTCTGGTGGGCAATCGGGTCTCCGTGGCCTTCAGGCAAGTGAAAACACGAACTATTGGAGTCGGGCAGGATTGAATTAACAATCCCTGCAGCCAACCGTCGTGTAGTCACTAAACCAGCCACACCCTATGCCACCAAACTACTCTCGGAAAAGCGGGGTGAACTAGGAAAGTAGCTCTGATACCAGGTGTTATGAGTTGTAAAGAGAGTGCGCAGGTAAACGAATAACAAGGCTGTAACTGAATCAACTGCGAATACAATGAATGCACAGACTAATGTAGGACTACTCTAGCTAGGAGGAAACCTCGGACGAGCGAGGTTGGGTGCAGGATTGGCGATGGGAATGCCGAAGGCGACGCGAGGAGCCTCGGCAGCGTTGAAATCGGCCGAACGTGCGAACTCCGAAAATCGGGTTGTACGCGAAGTAGTCAACCCCGATAAGGAATTCGGGAAAATTCCTTGCACTAAGTCAGGTATCATTAATTCCGAAGGCCAATGATTTCGTAACAGTTCCATGTACTAAGCGACATCGCAGGCGAACAACTCGCTTGAGGCAACGAGGTTGCCACCTCAGTTGAGCCCAACCATTCCACATGTGGTTCGGGGAAATGCGTCAGCTTTTAGCAGTGCTTCACCACACAAAACTCGCCATGCTGGCTTGATGAATGACTGAGATGGTATTTTTCGACAGCTGGATGACGTGTTTTGGGGAAGCAATGTTTAGATCCCGTGGCACCTGACGCGGATGGAATCTTTTTTGGGACCAGCCTGCCACGACGGCAAGCCGTCGTGTGGGCCACATGCGCACAGATCGGAGGGCCTGCAAATCACCTGCGCCACGTGGGCCGCGTTTCCTGAGCTGTTTCCCTAAAGGCCGCGCCTCCAGGCCTCGGGACTGGTGAACGACATTCCCGATGGTCCTTGCTGTCTTCATTTTCTCACAAGAATCTGCCCTTTTTGCCTCATTCCTGGGATTGTCGAGCACAGACCAGTGCAGCTGCTTTGCTCCTGCTGCTCCCCCTAGCCTCTCACAGCTGGCTCGCTTGCCCCCTCACCCCTCTGCTCTTTCCCTGTGCTGTCCCTCTTGAAGTTCCTAGGGTGAAATCAGAGAAGCCATGGTTATTGCTGCTCAGATAACTTCCACTGCTGCTGCAAGCGCGTCTTGCGTATCCTCTTTGCTCCAGTCCGGAGTTAAGCAGAATCTTAAGAACAGCGTCGCGTTCTTGTCATCAGGAGCGAAGCTGCTCGAATTTACTCGCACAGGCCATCTGTCCAGGTGGGTTTGGTGAGATTCATTTTTGAGAAAAAATCTCTTCAATCGAAGCTTTTCAAATGTACCTGCACTAGTCATCTCTTTAGGTCGCTCTAGTTCTCTCGCATTCTCGCCAGATTTGCGTCCTAAGCACGAACTTGCTTTAGACACACGTGTAAATGTATCTCCAAAATTTACCACTGGAGTTGCGTTGTGGATACCTAGAAGAGACCAGAGCAGTGAATTCTATGCTACCTTTTAGACAGTTCTTAGCTTTCCAGTTTTGGATTTTACGAGCAGCTGAGAATTCTTCCACGATTGCTTCGATGATTCGTTCTCGCCGTCTACCCGTCGCGATAAGAGAAAATGAGCTGACCTAGGTTTGTTGGCTCGCCTCCCTGCATCATGATATCGCATAGGACCACATTCTGCTAGTTCAATCCAGCCTTCTAGATGTTTGCATTTCCTACGAAATATGAAGAAAATAATACTCCGCGTCATGGCTCCGTCTTTCTTCTCGCAGGCTGCCAGCGAAGCTCGACCGAAGCCAGATCTCAGTCCGAGCCAGCTCAAACTCCCCCAAGCCTACCATGGTACGCTTTCACTTCATCCCAGGCATTCCAAAATCCCCAGCCATTTCATTGTTTCGCGACGAACCAGCTGCTGCTCTCGGCTCATCCGGGATGAGGGAAATTAGTCTTGATGCGCCTTGGATCTCGCGAATGCTGTGCTTGAAATTGCAATAGTATCTTCCTGGAATATTTCACAAGCTTTGTTTTCCGTTTGCGATCTTCCTCACCATTCTCTCCCCACCTTCCCGTGCAGGCCGCCACTGCCACCGCGACCAAGGCGCTCATCAGCGAATCTGCTGCATGGAGCGACCTCAAGGTACGATCTTAAAGGTACCAAAACAGTTACCTTCTGCATGGGCCTCACGGTCCTGTTACACTCAGACGCGCCTCTCAAAACTCGCCTTTAAACGTCTACGTCTCCCCACGACTTTCGACTTGGGGCGGTAGACCGAATGATGGCGTGACGGCTAGAGCTAACGCTGCAGGTAGGCTTGCACGCTTTGGTTGAGTGACCGTAGTTGACTGTATTTGCAGGAGCGAAGGAGCAGGCTGATAGATCGCTGTGGTAGTTGAGGCGAAGGAGCAGGCTGTAGCTGGATTACGTTACGTCGATGGGTCAATGGCCGTCAGCTCGTCGGTGCATCCCCGTTAAGAGCGCCCGTTTCAGATTTCTGAGACGAGGGAAGAAAACCGAAGGAGCGGTCGGAGGCGAGTTCGAAGCAAAAGAGCTTCTCCAGCAGCTTCAGCATTGATCGTTAAGGACACAGCAGGAGATTGTTTCGTGATCCGCTGATAAGTGGAAAGCGCAGAAGGAAGCGACTCGGACGCGAAGAAGTTTCTAGAGGTTCTGGAGTCCGTTGGATATTCTGTGAAGATCCGAGTGAAGTAGTGGCTCAATCATGGCTGCAGTTTCCGTTGTAGCGCAACTGCTGGCCCGCCCATCTGGAAGTACGTGTCGACTCCTAACGCGGATATGAAGGGTTTTTGTCGCTTCATATGTTTTTTAGGAATGAAACAACATACCACATCATTGCATAGTACGACCTACAACATTCCGCTCTGCTTACTCAGACTTCCCAACACCCATTCTCCCAGTACCTCTGAGCGGAATTTTTCATCTGGCAAATTTCTTCAGCCATCCCCTTCCACACGTGCTCCTGCCTTTAACTCCCGTTCGCGCGACCTAAACCTTCTTCATCACCCAGACTCGTCAGGAGAGCGCTAAAACGCCTCATTAACACGGCCATTGCCGCCATTGCGCCGCGTGTTCCCTCGTTCCTCCCTCTCGTACTCCTCCTCCTGCCTCTTTGTCTTCTCCTCGCACCTTCCTAGGCGCACAGGGACCATTTGCGGAAAAATTCTCTCCCCTTTCTCTACAACTGCCACTTGCTCGCATTGGCTCGTGTCCGCGTCCTCGCGGTTCCCCTTCCCGCTCCCCCCAGGCGCACAAGGAGGCGATCGACCAGACCCACCTGCGGGACTAGACACTCCCTTTGCTCTTCAACACCACTCGCTCGCATTGACTCGTATCCGCGTCCTCGTGCTCCCCCCGCTCCCCCCAGGCGCACAAGGAGGCGATCGACCAGACCCACCTGCGGGATCTGCTCAAGGACGAGGCTCGCTGCGCTACCATGATCAAGTGAGCGGCTCTCTGACGGCATACATACACCTTGCGAGTGGCTGCTTGTAGCTCGTTGCAAGTGCTGTTTCTTTTATCAAATATTCAGCTGGACGAGTCGGTTCAGCAGATGATATGTTAGAGCAAACGCTGCTGTCTCAGCTTACGTTATCATGTTTATGACGCTTTTGAGTTCCGTTTTTTCCTCTTAACCCGCGTGAATTTCGCTACAGGGAGTACGACGGCATCCTGGTTGATTTCTCCAGGCAGAGGGCCACCACTGAGACCCTCCCAAAGCTGCTGGCTCTTGCCGAGGTAAGCCAAGAGAGATTTGTAGGAGGAAAGAATCTCTGTTTGGTTAATTGATTGAGGTGTGTGATTACTTGCATCAGCGTTGCATGGGTGCGCATAATTGTCATTCTGTTTGCTCCTGCCTTGTCTCCTCCACTCCACCACACTCCGCCGGTTCGTGAATGCAGGAGGCGAAGCTGAAGGAGAAGATCGATGCCATGTTCAACGGCGAGCACGTGAGTCTTTTGTAGGGCACTAGTGGGTGTGAACCGGTTGCATTCTTCAATGCCGAGCATGTGAGTCTTTGTTAGGTTGTGCCAAATCATCGCCAGTGCTCCCCCTCTTTCTCCCCACTCCCCTCGTATCACTTCCACTGAGCTCTGCGCTGTCATTTCTGAATTACAAGCCTTATCCAAGTTCAACCTCCCTTTCCTTTTGTCCCATCGCCCCACTCCCCTCCCTCCACTCTCTCTCTCCCCACTCCTCTCGTATCACCTCCACTGAGTTCCACGCTGTCCTTTCAGACTTCAAAGTTGTATTTCAAGTTCAACCCCCCCTTTTTCTTTTCTCCCTTCGCTCCATTTCGCCT
The DNA here is from genome assembly GCA_948144175.1 of Closterium sp. NIES-65. Classification (NCBI taxonomy): domain Eukaryota; kingdom Viridiplantae; phylum Streptophyta; class Zygnematophyceae; order Desmidiales; family Closteriaceae; genus Closterium; species Closterium sp. NIES-65. Next base: position 28,871 of record CANXME010000298.1, on the reverse strand, counting down.
TTCCTCGCCTGGCAGATCAACTCCACGGAAAACCGCGCTGTCCTGCATGTGGCACTCCGCGCTCCCCGTGACGCTGTGAGTAAGAGGTGTTTCCGTGCCAGCATCATGCAGTGACTTGCTGTGGGTAGGAGGTGTTTCATTCATTGATTTTCCGGTCGAATGAGAATCATTTTGCCATGCTGTGCTGTGAATAAGGGGTGCTTCAGCGGCATCAACAACATCAACGTGGGTGGGAAGAACGTGGTGCCTGGCGCGTGTGGGAGGTGTTGTGATGGCTGTTGAGTTTGATTGCTCAACCCGTTTCCACATTTTCTCTTCTGTCCCCCCTCCCCTCCTCCCCCCCCCCTCCCCTTCGCCCCTAATTCCTCCTCCCGCTCCCCCTCCCTCTTCCCCCCCCTTTCCCTCCCAGACCATCAATGTGGACGGCAAGAACGTGGTCCCTGGTGTGTGGGAGGTGCTGGACAAGATCAAGGCGTTCACAGACACTGTTCGGTCCGGCAAATGGGTGAGTTGAAATCGGTGGAGAGGTGTCCGTCAAGGTGGCAAGTGGGCAAAAGGGGTTACTTACTGGTGGTTGGGATGGGGGCATATGGTTGAAGCCGGGCGTGTGGGAGGTGTTGGACAAGATCCAGGCGTGCATTGATGAAGCTGCTCGTTCTGAGAAATGGGTGAGTGCGGACAGGGTTGATCACTGTTGAGTGGATAAAATGGGTGAATGAGGAGGCAGGACAGACGGCGAATAGTACAAGTGGATGGGCAAACCATTACTCTCTCCTCCCCATGCACCTTCACCCCAAATCGTGCCCCACCTTACAGCTAGGCGCCACTGGCAAGCCTCTGACTGACGTGGTCGCCATTGGCATCGGAGGAAGCTTCCTGGGTCCTCTCTTTGTCCACACAGCTCTTCAAACAGGTCAGTCAGCTACTGCCTCTGACCCCTTGCATCCTAGGTCCCTGTATTAAGGTCTAGCCGTGGATGGGGCTTAAAGCTGAGGAGAGCCGTTTTGAGAGGAGAGGAATGCGGAGTTGAATAATTGGAACTCATCAGCCCTGGCCCCAGTTCGTCTCCACCCGTTTTGCTGTACTTCCAAGTTCCTGTGTCATTTTGTCTGAACCGCCTGCCCCTTTGCCTGCCCCTTCATCCGTCTCCTTTGCCTCTGTATGGATCAGACCCGAGCTCTGCCAAGGCAGCAGACGGCCGCAGCTTGCGATTGTAAGTCGTGGCATTTCACTTCCTCACTATCTGAAGTCGACTTCAACTGGCTCCGCTTCACGCTTTACTTCCCATCGTGCTCGGTGGAAGTCCAAGCTTTTACTCCGCACTTGCACAAGGCCATGAGCACTTTCTTTCACACTGCACAGGACTCAACTCTTGTCCCCCAATTGCACAAGTCTCACAAGGGCCTCTTTGCATGCCACGTACAAGGCTTCGGTGGCTGCCTGTGGTGTTTGTCCATCGCCCCTCTCCCTCGTCTGCTCTTCCCCAGCCCGTCCAAAGTTGACTCCATTCACGTCGCCATGGCCCTCCACAGTTATCTCCGTGTCAACTCTATTCTTTTCATCTTGTCCCTGCCCCTGTTTCTCCATCCCCTCCCCTTCCCTCGTCTGCTCTCTTCCAGCCTCTCTAACGTTGACCCTATTGATGTCGCAACCGCCCTCCACGGCCTCGACCAGGAAACCACCCTCGGTACGACGTCGATGCACTCATTGAACAAGCTCGTTTTATCCCATCGCTGATGCCAACAACGAGATACCATGTTGACGATTGACCCATGGACATTGACACACGCCCAAATCTTGCTCCTGTCCCCTAAAGTTCCCTGTGTTGTGTGTTTCCCGCCTCTTGCCAACCCCCCTCTCCTGCCAGTGGTGGTGGTGTCTAAGACGTTCACCACAGCAGAGACCATGCTCAACGCACGCACATTGCTGACCAACCCCCACCCCTTCCCCCGCCCCACCACCTACCTCTTCCCCCGTCGCCCCCCCTGCCAGTGGTGGTGGTGTCTAAGACGTTCACCACAGCAGAGACCATGCTCAACGCACGCACAGTGCGCACATGGATCACATCGGCCCTGGGGTGAGTTTATTCTGGAGTCTGTTCTTGCATGTAATAGTCAATTAGCGTGGGGTTTCATAGTGTGCATGCATGCGCTACTAACATACATGCACACCACGCACATGCTTCCTCAAATTCACCGTGTGGGGTTGAGTGAAGGCTTGAGGGCTAAAGCCAGTCCTCTTTGTGCCAGCCAGCACGTGATTGAAGAAGGGTTTTGAGACGTCTCAAAACCCTTCTTCAATCACGTGGCTTGAGGGCTAAAGCCAGTCCTCTTTTCTATCGGACCTCATTGTGCCAGCCAGCACGAGCCTCATGGTGAGATGGGAACATTGTTGTACAATCAATCACCTCCCCCCTCCCGTTTTCCCTTTTCCTCTGCTGCACCGAAGACGTAGTAGCAAGGCGCATGGTAACAGTCAGCACGAGCCTTTGTACCGCTAATTATCCCCTGTTCTCCCCCCTGTACCCCGTACCCTCTCATTCATCTTTCCTGCATTCTCTGCTGCAGCGAGGACGCAGTGGCAAAGCACATGGTAGCAGTCAGCACAAACCTCAAGGTGAGGCGTTTCCATTTCTGGTACCTATAGTCGTCCTATAATCGTCTTCTGTCCTCTCTCCTCAAACTGAGTGGATTCCCCTATGGTCAAGGAGTTTGGCATCGACCCTGCGAATGCCTTCCCCACCTCCTTCCGCTCCACGCGGCACCCCTTTCCTCCCTCCCGCTCCATTTCCTCCCTTTCCCTCCCTCCTCCTCCCTTACCTTCCTCCCCCTGTATGTGATCTCCAGCTCGTTAAGGAGTTTGGCATCGACCCTGCTAACGCCTTTGCCTTCTGGGACTGGGTTGGCGGCCGCTACAGTGGTACGCTCTCTTGTTCCCTCGCTCCCTTGCTCTCGCTCCCTTACTCGCTAGCTCCCTCGCTCCCTCTCTCCTTCCCTCAGCCATTTTTCCCTCTCTCCTCCCCTCACCCATTTCTCTATCTTTTACCTTAGTGAGTCCAGAGTTCCTGTTTGTGTAGGGCTCTCACTCTCACCCTGTCCGTGTTGCTGTTGTTTCCAGTCATCAGCACCATCGCTGCTCTCCCTTTTCCCCCGTTCCCTCTCTTCATCTCTCGCCCTTCAGCCCTGCCCTTAACGCCGCCTCTTGCTGTGTCCCTCGCTCTCAATCCCCTCAACATCTGTCACATCCCTTCTGCCCTCCCACCTCCCGCCCACTTCCCTGCAACATCCCCTCATTATTTTTCCCTTCCATTCTCCCACCTCCTCTGCGCTGCACCTCTCTATGTGATGAGTCTACATTTGAGTCGACTCAAAAATAGACTCTCTGCAACCTTCCCTCCCCCTTTTCCCTTCCGTTCTCACACCTCCTCTGCACTGCACCTCCCTTGCCCCGCCCCGATTTCCGCCAGTTACCAGCGCTGTTGGTGTGCTGCCCCTCGCCCTGCAGTATGGCTTCGAGCACGTGCACAAGTGAGTGCCCTCCTGATTCCTTGCTCAGAAAGCTCTAGCCCCAAACCCCAAACCCCGAACCATAGCCCTGACACCCTACACCACGAGTGCTTCACACGAGTGCTTCCCACGCGTGCTTCCCACGAGTGCTTCCCACGAGTGCTTCCCACCTCCACCTGCAGTACAGAGCACATGAAAGACTACGTCTTCCTCTTTCCCACCAGAAAGCTCTCGCCCCAAACCCTGAACCCTGAATCAAACTGCTTTTACACGCACACTCCACTCCACAAGTTCTGTATTAGTTAAAAGCTCGAGTGGCTGAGCTTTTCACACCACTCCCTCTCGTCCTCACCGTCCCTTTCCCCTCTGCCTCTTCGTTTGTCTCTCCGCCACTCATGTTCCTTCACTCACAGGTTCCTCGAGGGTGCATGGAGTGGTGATACTCACTTCCACACTGCCGCCTCATTCCCTTGCCCTCCCTTCTTCCCCCCTTGCCCCCCCTTGCGCTCCCTTGCCCCCCCTTTGACCCACCCACTCATCTTCCTTGCACGCACAGATTCCTCAAGGGCGCATGGAGCGTTGACACTCACTTCCACACTGCTCCCTTCGAGTCAAACCTCCCTGTACGTAGCCTCATTCACCCCTTTACATCACCACATGCGGTTCTCAATATGAACTGTACGCTGTACCTTTCAGTCCCTATTCGAAAGCCAGCCAGGCTGCTTCTTGAATTGCCACCAGCGTTAATTTGTCGGTCCATTTGCTGTATTGTCTCTTTGCTGCTTGCGCCCCCATCAGGTGCTTCTGGGCCTCATCAGCATCTGGAACGTTTCTTTCTTCGGCAACCCTGCCCGGGTTAGTAACCTAACCTTCTAAGGTTCTCAGCCTCTTGCCGCCCTGCCCTGGTTCTGCTGCCTCTAAGACTTCACCTGCCACCTCTTGCCCCCACATGTACCCCTCTCCTACGTTGCATCTGCCTCTCCTCTAATCTGCCGTTTGTATTCCTCTTAGTTGCTTCTATCTACCCCATGTTTCTCCTCCTGCACGACTGCAGGCCATTCTGACTTTTGAGTCGACAAGTCTCTCCTCTTATCTGCCGTTTGTATTCCCCACTTCTATCTACCCCATGTGTCTCCTCGAGCACGACTGCAGGCCATTCTTCCCTACTGCCAAGCTCTTCAGAAGCTGGCTCCTCACATTCAGCAAGTAAGTGCTTGCCGCTTGCTTGCCATCAACCCTCATCCATCTGCTTCCGATCTGGTCAAGTAGTAGGCATGGTTCCCAGGATACATTGCGTGTTTTAGAATTTGGAATTTAACTGGCTGGCAGTTGCTCTGTCTTTGCTAATCGCACCTGTGTCTCCTTTATTTATCTATCCATCAGGTGAGCATGGAGAGCAACGGCAAGGGCGTGTCCATCGACGGGGAGGTGCTGCCTTACGAGTGTGGGGAGATTGACTTTGGCGAGCCAGGCACCAACGGTCAGCACTCCTTCTATCAGCTCATTCACCAGGGGCGCGTGGTCCCGTGCGACTTCATCGGCATCATCAAGAGCCAGCAGTCCGTGTACCTGAAGGGTAGGTTTCTTGTGTGAACATTGTTTTCAGCCGACTTAGAAGACACTAAGAGCCAACAATCCGTCTGTCTCAGGGGTGTTTTGCAATTGCCGTGTGGGCAATGGTTCAAGGGTTGGTGGTCCTCATGCCTCTGATCCATAGCTTTGCACTGAGGTGCTGCATAGTGATGTGCGACGCTGTGTCTGGCCATTGTTGCTGGGTTTTGCGCATGCTATGTGCACCCTGATTCCTCCCTGCTCATATCTTTTTTGTGGTGCTGTGCGGTACTGTGTGGTTCTGTGCTTTGTCAGGCGAGATCGTGAGCAACCATGATGAGCTCATGTGCAACTTCTTCGCTCAGGCTGATGCCCTGGCCTACGGCAAGGTACGCTGTTATGTGCGGTGTTGTGCGGTACTCTGTGGTACGGTGTGGTACGGTGTGGTTTTGCGCGTTAATCAGGCGAAATCGGAGCAACCACAACGAGCTCTTGTGCAACTTCTTCGCTCAGGCTGATGCCCTGGCCTACGGCAAGGTACGGACTAGATATGGAAAGGTGGGAATGGCTTATTGCGAGGTAGGGATGGCTTATGGCAAGGTTGAAATGGGGATGGGCTACTATGGCAAGGTTGGGATGGGGATGGGTTATGGCAAAGTACAGGTGGGGTTAGGTGAGGTGGGGATGCTCTTTATTCTGTCCACTTCCCTGCGCGACTCATCACATCATCAACTATCATCCCATCTCCCCTCTCACACTCCTACTCGTTTTCCTTAGCACTTTTCTCCCTTGCGTTTGCTGAACAGACCGGAGAGGAGTTGAAGGCTGAAGGAGTGCCGGACCACCTCATTCCGCACAAGGTATGAAGCCTCTCCTCGTCCTCTCTTCTCCACTAGGTTCATAATCTCTTTCGCGATCCCACTTCCGCACAAGGTATCGTATCCTATCCACTGTTTCCTTTCCCTCTCTGTCTGCCTCTCTCTTGTCCCTCTCTGTCTCCTACTCCATTCCCTCCCTGCCTCCAGACCTTCACCCCATGCCATCGCAACAATCCATCGCTCAGATCACACCCCAAGCCCTTGCCTCCCCTCCTTCATTCTCTCCCTCCTTCTCCCTCTGTCCCCCCCCCCTTAACCCCCTGCCTCCATACCGTCACTGGCAACATCTCTCCGCATCCTCCTGCCATCATTCGCACCATATGCCCTTCTCTCCCCTCCTTCTCTGTCCCCTCTCTGTATCCCGCTCTCTCCTTCCTCTATCTCCACCTTCCCAAGCTCATTTCCCAAGTTCACTGGCAAAAAGCCTTCTCTCAGCATCCTCCTGTTACCTCACCATCTTATTCTGCATACCCACCATTTCCTCACCGTTTTCTCTCATTCTCTCTCTCTTATCCTACCCCTTCCCTCCTCCCCCACCTCCACTTCCGCTCTTTCAGACCTTCACTGGCAACAGGCCTTCTCTCAGCATCCTCCTGCCATCGCTCACACCCTACACAGTGGGACAGGTACGAGACTCACTCTCTATACTCCCACTCTCTATGGTGGGGCAGGTAAGGGACTCTTTAACCTCACACCTACATAGTGGGCGGAATAAGCGACTGAGTTAGTGCACTGCAGGGCTTCACGAGGAACATATCGTGTGATTCCACACTGGACTCTTAGTGATTCGGTTCCACTGTGCTCCTTTCCTTGCATTGCTACACATTCCTCTCATCACCGCCCTTGCCTCTATAGCCTTTCCTCCCCCCCACCCTCCCCTCTTCACATTTTCCCCTCACCATCAGCTCCTATCACTGTACGAGAACAGGGTGGCGGTGCAGGGCTTCGTGTGGGGCATCAACTCGTTCGACCAATGGGGCGTGGAGCTCGGCAAGGTAAGCCCAAAACCTTAAACCCTGACATGGCTGTGGAGAGTGGAGTGCAAGCAAGGGGTTGTCCCCCACTCTGCCTTTCCCTGTGTGCCCTAATCACCACACAAACAACACACTCGCCTGTGCCCCGTGGACACCTGCAACACACTCGTCAACCGCGCACTCATTTCCTTCACAGTCAGCTCCCATAGTCTGTCAAATACCCTTTTCGCACTTTTCTTTTCCTCCCACACTCATCTTCCACACTCAAGCACATAGTTGCTTTATGACTAAGAATGTTGTATCATTCCTCTCCCTCCCACTAGGTGCTGGCCTCGCGAGTGCGCACTCAGATGAACGCCTGCCGCACCAAGGGCCAGACGATCGAGGGCTTCAACTACAGCACCACCATGCTGCTCAACCGCTATCTGGAGGTGAATGTTTTGATGGTGCTGGTGTGACTGCAAATGGCGTGACTTAAAGCAGCAAGGGCCAGGCGATTGAGGGCTTCAACTACAGCACCACCACGCTGCTCAACCGCTATCTGGAGGTAGGCCGGCGAATATGTTGGCGTGTAGTAATGATTCTAGAGGAAGAGATGAGAAGAAAAGGCAGTTGGGGCTTCAGAAGAACAGGCAATTTAATTGCACCACCATCACTCACACAGTGCTCAATTGCTCCATGTGGTGTTGTGAACATGCTGCAATCTGCACATCACCTGGGTAAGATGCGACTGATGCGGCATATGAGCCATACATGTCATTTCATGGCTCTAATGTACTCTTCTTTGCTTGCCTTCTCTTTTTCTTTTCCCCCCTCTTCTTCCCCTCTGCAGGGCAAGACTCAGCTGCTGTACCCCGAGCCATACACCGTCTTCCCCCAAGGACTTGCTGACTGGGGAGGGGGTGATGAAGCCCCTCATTCCCCTAAACCTTTCCACGACCCTTGTCCCTCTTGTCTTGAACTCTTTTCCCCTCCCCTCCAACACCCCCCCTTCCCCGCCTTGCAGGGCAAGACTCAGCTGCTGTACCCCGAGCCATACAATGTCTTTCCCAAGGACTTGCTGACTGGGGAGGGGGTGAAGAAGCCTGTCACCCCTCCTTCATCCCCTTAATCTGCTAGCTAGGCTCCAGGGAGAGTGGTGTCTCAGGGAACAGCTTAATGCTTTTATCTCCTTTTTTATTTGTAGAAGATTCTGGAGGATTCAGAGGAATTTGGGGTGGAGAGCAGAGTGGTGGGGCAGAATTTGCTTGGGAGGAGCAGAGTTGTGTAGTGTTTCTGGAAAGGAGGATCAATTACATTGCCATTATGTGTTTGTTAATCCTTTCTATGATCTCTGTGTGCGTCGTAAGTATTATCGAGACATACCATCCTACATGTGCTTGTTCCGTTTCATAATGGCTAAGAAAGATATTGTGTGCTATTTTGGGGGTGCAAAGATTAAGAATTCATTGGGATGTGTTTGGCTAGCTTGATTTCTCTGGAGGGATAAATTGCTGGTAAGTAGTTCTTGTTTGAAGTTAACACAAATATACACATTGTGGTTGTACAAAGATACTCTACAAAGAGCATACTACATCAACAGCTGTTACTATTGACCCATATGATTGTGGTTGTACACCCTGTTTCTCACTACACTGAACTGTGCTGAACTGATGGAAAACCTAGTTACCTTCGATTTGTCTGATTGAACCATATCTAGACTTAATCTAACCACCGTTAACCGTGCTTTTCCCAACTTGACTTCACTATAACCGAACTCACAATGGCGAGAAAGAGGGTGTAGACTGAAGTTTTGATCTAACTCATACAACAGCACTCCTGAACGTGGATCCTTACGTGGAACCTAATGATGGGTATATGTACCATAACAAGGAATATTCGTTGAATTCCCAGAAGATGCGTCCAACTCAGCAAGTGCACTCCAGCCCGTGGGCATTGGTTCTCCTTCGTGATGCTGGTTCCAATCGCCGCGCAAGCTTGTTGTGACAGGATTCCCTTGATCCTGCGTGAACTACACGACAACGCATTACTCAAACTTGAATTGTGGAGTTCCATTAACGCGAAAATTTACCCTACAGCGAAAATAGCGAAAGTAGTACTGAGAATAGCAGGTCTCACTTTCCTTTGAAATGGTTACTGTCACACTGAAAGGGAGCGGGACCTTTGGGACGAGGGTGTGGGTCTGCCTTCAAAAGCCGAAGGATTGCGAGCAAATGAACTTTCCGCATGACTTTTCCAGTCGTACTTTCAGGTTCTCTGATTATAAGTTCAGAACTGTCGTAGTCCTAACAAATACAGGAGCACTGCGCGAGTACACCAGAAAATCTCAATGTCTTGAGGGGAAGGGCGGATTGGTCGTTTACAGAAAATCCAAGGCACCGCGATTGGCTTAGCTTTCACGGCCATTATCTCCGATACTCAGATTTTTCCTGAGCACGTTCTCAGGTGTAATCAGCCTGGACTTTCTCAATATTGATTGGTCGTCGCTTTATTGTCACGTTTTTTACACTGGTCGAACTCATTAAAAAGGGACAAAAACAGAACCGTCAAGTTTACCCTCCCGACTTGGATATATGAACGGAAATTTAGGTAGTAAGAGAATGAAGCCTATATAATTCACTTGGTGGTGCTCAGTAGCGCAACCGACCGCTAAACAAAGCTACCGAAAGCACTAGACGACGCTACCGAGAACTATTCGGGCATGGCAGGAAAAAAACCCCTAGGGAACCTGGATGCATTTTCGAGAGGGGTCAACCCTAAACACGGGAATGGAAATTGTTTTTAGGTTTGATGCCTCCCGAGTCGCATCCCTTTCTGATTGTTTTTTTTTTTTTTGTCAAGTGGGCTGCAATATGTTTTCCAAAATATTGGGCGGCTTTCGGTATTTAGGGTTGATCCTTCCCGGAAATCATTTAGGTACACTACGGGTTATATTTTTTTTTTCAAGCGCTGCAAATTTTTTGGGTGACTGTATACAGATACGAAACAGAAAAGCTTCCTACAATATCGCGAAACCGTGTTTCTGTTGGTGATTACACCTGAGAACGCCTTCAGGCGAAATTCGATTATCGGAGATAATGGCCGTAGCTTTCACCACTCCGAATCACTGATGTGAACTGATGCCAGCCACTAATGCTGCTGAATATTCGCGTGGCGACGAGGGGCTGTTCGAAAACAAAAAAAAACCATGGGCGAGGAGGACACCAAGCCTTGACTGTAGGTGGGAGGGATGGTGACAGGCAGCCATGCGGCTGTGGTTCGGTTCAGTTCGGCATCAGGTTTTGGGCCTGGCAAAATTTCGCGGTATTCACCGCGAATCTCTAGGTTGCCAAACCTGCTGGCCTCCGAACCCTAGGGTTTTCCCAGGGATCGTCAAAGTGTAGTTGGTTTGTTAACAAGTTGGTGCTTGTTGCCCATCCCCACCCTCCTGCTAAAAATGCTCTCCCTCTGCTTTCTGACAGGCAGATAGGCCAGCAGCGGTACCTGCTGAGCAGGAAAATTTGGTTTGCGTCATGGAAACCAGGGAGAGACTGCTAACGGGCTTACCAGATCTGATACTAGTCATAGAATTAGCACATTTTGCTGTCCCATGCACTACTACTTGATAGGCCTTCATATGATAGTTTTTTTCTTCTCTTGGTAGAAGCATAAAATGGAAGTGTTGAAAGAATACTTGAAGAATCTTCAAGAGGAGCGAGTGAAGGTCCTGATGTTCAAGAGGGACTTGCCTCTGTGTTTGGAGCTTATGGACAACGGTAATTGAAAAGAATGAGAGACTTCTGTCTTTCTCTCCTTCTCAAAAGGTCCCTTGTATCGTGTCCAGGAAGAGAAAAGATGTGAGAGGCAACTTGTCTCATTGAATGAGAGAGGGGAAGAGAAAGGAGAGATTTGGGAAGGGGATCTAGATCGCTCCTCTCTCATCTTCGCTTTCTTCCACCTCTCCTTCTCCGCATCCCCTCCCCCCCTTTTCTCTTCCGTGCTAATCCAATATTGGATTTGGACACTGTGCAATCACTCTGAGAGAGGAAGTGAGAGTTTTGTTGCACACCATATGCACTCTGTCTATCTAAGCACGTTCTACAACAAAATCGCTCTTTCTCTCACTACCGTTCGTTCTTCTGTTAGCAACAACCTTGCGACAGTAACCATACACATACACAGTCACACTTGTGCATGTAGCTGTTGTGTGTCACACTCACATATGCAAGATGAGATGTATGGCAAATGTATGTCTGCCAAGGTAGTGCTGCTGCTATGCAGATGCGGTTGCTGCTTTTAATGCAGCTGGTTTGCTGCTTTTGCTGCTGCTGACATTCCCGATGTTGCTGCATTTCATTTTGCTGCTTCTTATGCTTTTGCTACTGGTCCTGTTGCTCCTGCTGCTGCTACCGCCGCCGCCGCTGTTGCTGCCGCTGCCGCTGCCGCTGCCGCTGCTGTTGCTGCTGCCTGCTTCTGCTGCTGCTGCTGCTGATGTTGCTGCTGCTCCTGCCACTGCCACTGCCACTGCCTTGTGCTGTTGTTGGTGGTGTTGTTGTTGTTGCTGCTGCTGCTACTGCTGCCTCGTGCTATTGTTTTGTCGCTTGTGCTGCTGCCTCCTGCCACTGCCACTGCCACCGCTGCCTCGTGCTGTTGCTGGTGTTGCTGCTGCTGCCGCCGCCGCCGCCGCCGCCGCCGCCCCCGCCACCGCCGCCCCCGCCGTCGCTGCTGCTGCTGCTGCTCTTGCCAATGCCACTGCTGTCTCGAGCCGTTGTTGGTGCTTTCGCTGCTGCTGCTGCTGCTGGTACGGAGTCTGCTGTAGCTGCTCCTTGTGGTGCTGCTACTGCCACTGCCAACTTCCACTGCCGCTGGTGCTGCAGCTTCCCCTGCCGTTTCTGCTGCCGCTGCTGTCACTGCCGCCGTGGCGACTGCTGACGTTGCTGCTGCCACTGCTGCTGCTGCTGCTGCTCCTGCTGCTGCTTCTGTCACTGGTGATGATGCCAGCCACCCACGTCGTTGCAACGGCAACTGATACTGTTGCTGCTGCTTCTGCTGCCTTTTTTTTTTTTTTTTTTTTTTACCTGCCACTATGCCAATGCAAGCTTGACGTCATATGACCACTCCTCCTTCTCCTCCCTCAACCCTCCCCCCCTGCCCCCCCACCTTCCACCACTTTTTCTCCCACCTCTTTCTTCGTTGTCCTATCGTTTTCCACCTCTCTCCCCCGCCTTCATTTCATCTGCCATGTCTCCTCCTCCTCCTCCTCCTCCTCCTCCTCCTCCTCCTCCTCCTCCTCCTCCTCCTCCTCCTCCTCCTCCTCCTCCTCCTCCTCCTCCTCCTCCTCCTCTTCTCTTCCTCACCTACCACTAGTCGTTCTGTTGGCACTCTTCTCTCACGACTCAAGATCTTCCCCTGATATTCACTCTCCTGATGTTATTCCTCCTGTTCTGCGAAGATCTCTCCCTTTATTATCATACCTCTCAATTGCGCCTGGTGATACAACGCCCTTTCCTTTGCTCCCCTGTCCCATTCCTCCCTATGATTCCCACCTTTGGCAGCCATCTACGAAACAGAAAACCGCATAGATGTGATGCAGCATTGCGACAAAGAACCCGACAGGGAGGAGCAAGAGGAAGGGACCAAAGAGTCCAAAGAGACTACTTTTGAGGCGCGTCAAAAGCATTGCGACAAAGGGCCTGACAGGGAGGAGCAAGAGGAAGGGACCAAAGAGTCCAACGAAATCAGAAGAAACAAGGAGACTCACTTGCAGGGCGAGGGCAACGGTGGCACAAAGAGGAGGACCATGGGAGGAGAGTGTAAAGAGGGCAGAATTCCGCTGCAGCTCCTTTGTCCCAAACCATGCAATGAAAGGGGATCCGTTGAGCAAGGCAAGGAGGAGGATTTGGCAAGAAAGAGAGCGAGAGTTCAAGGAGAGGAGGGGTTGAAAGAAGGTGGCAGTGATGGTGGTGATGTTGGGAGGGGTTGTGGGGATGCGGATGCTGATGCTGATGTGGGTAGGAGTGGTGGTGCGGATGGGCATGGTCGTGCGGATAAGTATGGGATGCTGATGGCAGCATGGGAGAAGGTGGGGAAGAGATGTTGTAAGATGCAGATGTGTGCACCTATGCTTTCGACGCAGCTGGTGCTTGGTCCTGGGAATCGTTTTATGAGAGAGAGTGCGGGGGGTAATGAAATGACTTTTGTGGCGCCTCAAGAGTCACTTGGTTTTGGGAATAGTGGCATGAGAGAGAGTGCTGGGGAGGAGATGAAGGAGGTGGAAGAGGTGGAGGAGGGGGTGAAAAGGGAGGGATGGGTGGCAAGTCCGGGGAGAGTGGAAAGGGCTAGTGCATGGCATGAGAAGGCAGATGGGCAAAATTCTGGGAAGGAATCTGGGAAAGAGCAGAGGAAGGAGGACGGGAAGGATGAAGAGAAAAGGTACAGAATGGAGCTAAGGAACAAAGCGAAAAGATTCGGGGCAGCAAAAATGAGTGACAATCATCAAAGAGAGATGAGGGAGTGGGGTCGGGAGCTTGGTGCCCTGTGGGAGGTTCGAGTGAGGGACAGTCCAGCAGAAGGTATTGTGAGCGCAGCAGAAACTGCCACTACTAGGAGCGTTGCTGTGGCTCCTGCTGCTGACATTGCCATGACTAATGCTGCACCCCCTGCTGCTGCTGCTGCACCCCCTTCTGCTGCTGGTGCTGCTGGTGCTGCTGCAATTTTTTCTCCTGCTCCTGCTGCTTCTGCTGACATTGCCATGACTAGCACTTCGGCCTCTACTGCTGCACCCTCCAGTGCTGCTGCTGCAACCCCTGCTGCTGCTGCAGCTGCTGCCGTAAATCCCGTCACAGATACACCTGTCCCACCTGCCGCAGCCCCTTTTGAAGCCACAGCAGGTGGCATGCAACGCACACTGACATTCTCCTCCTCGTGTGGCAGTGATGCAAACAGAGGTGACTATAACAAAGGGCTCGCAAGGAGTGACCAAGGTAGCAGAGATGGCGAGTTTGGAGAGGAAAAAAAGGGCCTGGAAGGAGAGGGCATGGAAGCAGCAGAAGCATGTGCAGCAAAAGCAGGATGTTTTAGGCAACTCAGAAACCAAGGTAGCAGAGAAGGCGAGTTTGGAGGGCCAAAAAAGGGGCTGGTGCGAGGTGTGGGTGCTTCTGCTGCCTCACTCATTGGAAAGGGGCTGGAAGGAGAGAACAAGGAAGTTGAGGCAGAAAGTGAGGCAGCAGAAGCATGTGCGGCAGAAAGTGAGGCAGCAGGTGGGGCAGCAGTTGGGGCAGCAGCAGGTGCAGCAACAACTGCAGAAGCGGGTACAAAAGGAGCAGCAGCTGCAGCAACAGGAACAGCATCAGGTACAGAAGTAATCGGTTCAACAGCAGCAGGTGAAGCAGCAGGTGGAACAACTGGTGAAGCAGCAGGTGGAACAACAGGTGAAGCAGCAGGTGGAGCAGCAGGTGAAGCAGCAGGTGGAGCAGCAGGTACAGCAGTAGTCACAACAGCAGGTGCAGCAGCAGCAAATGCAGAAGGAGCAGGCGGAGCTGCAGCAGGAATACCATCAGGTGTTGAGGCAAACGTTGGTACAGAAGTGGGCACAACTTGCAAAGTAGCTAGCAGCGGTTGCACAGGGTCAGATACACGCACAGAGAAACAACATGAGGTTTTGGTGGAGTGGAAACGGGAAAGGGACTCAGGAGCAGGGAAACGGAGGGAGAGTGTTTCGGAAGGAAAAGTTGCAGCAGGTGCAGCAGCAGGAGGCGCAGCAGCAGGTGCAGCAGCAGCAGCAGGCGCAGCAGCAGGTGCAGCAGCAGCAGCAGCAGGCGCAGCAGCAGCAGCAGCAGCAGGCGCAGCAGCAGGTGCAGCAGCGGCAGGTGCAGCAGCAGCAGCAGCAGGTGCAGCAGTAGCAGCAGGTTCCGGCAGCAGCAGAGGGAGGGAGAGGAATAGTCCATATGAGCAGAAGAGGCGGGATAGTGTTTCAGAAGGAAAAGGTACTACTGGTGGAGGTAGCAGCAGAGGAAGGGAGAGGAATAGTCCATGCGAGCATAAACATTCGGCTAAAAGCGTCACCAAAGCAGTACCTACTCATGGAAGGGAGCGTCACAGAGGGAAGTCCTGTGAGGGCAAAAGGAAGAAAGAAAGTGGAGGCGAGAAAGCAATGAATATTGACAAAAGGGACAAAGACAGAGAGAAGGTGAACGAAGCAAAGAGTGATGGCCACAATGGTAGTGATAGTGGCAGTGGCGGTGGTGGTGGTGCTGACGATAATGGTGGTGATGGTGGTAGTGAGGGTGGTGATGCTAGTGATGATGGCGATGGTGGTGGGGACGATGATGGTGGTAATAGTGGAAGCGGCAGTGGGCTAAATGGTGGGGGCAGTGAAAGAGGCAGTGGCAGGCGCAGGGGAAGTGAAAGTGGAAGTGGCAGGCACAGGAGAAGTGGTGTTGGTGGCAGTGGCAGTGGTGGGAGGGGTCACAGTGGGAGCCATCACAGTAACAAGGATTGTGGCTCACGAAGGCTGCACCAACACACAAAGAGAAAGCAGCGGCGATCCTGGTCGCCGGACATCCACAAGCGATTTCTGGAGGCACTGGAAAAGCTCGGCGGCTGCTATGGTGCGTATACAATCCGAGTTTACTTTTGAGTCGACTTGAAACTCGATTGGTGGATGCACTGGAAAGGCGCAGTGGCTGCTATGTTCAGTAGCTGCTATGGTGCACATGGAAACATGAAAGTAGGATTTGAGGCGTATAAAAGCAAAATCGCTTTCACATTCGCAAGCAATTTCTCGACGCACTAGAAATGCTCGGTGGCTGCTACGGTGAGTGTTTTGAGACATTTGATACACACCTTTCTCGGTGCATTAGAAAGGCTTGGTGGCTGCTGCGGTGCGTGTATGAACCTTCCAGTTATCCCCCTTCTCCTTGCCTCCCGTTCTAGTGATGCTGACTCCTCTTGACGTTGTCACATCATGTAACTGGTTCATACTACCATCCATGTGACATACAGCATCCTCACTTCTTACATGTGCAGGATACTTAGTGATTTTTTTTAGAATTCTCAAAAGTGCAGGATTCTCTGTGTCATTAGTTCATTTACCTGCTCATCTCAGTTGATCTACTCTCTCATCTCTTCCCCCTGGGCTTCCGTTTCTTACTCTTCATCACAGTGGCTACACCCAAACATTTTCCTCGCCTCCCCATGACCCCCCCGCTTATCCCCTCATTACAGTGGCTACACCCAAGCAGATTAAGGAGCTAATGAAAGTCGATTGTTTAACAAGCGACGAGATCAAGAGTCATTTGCAGGTAATGGATTTCTCTGTCCTTTCCAGCCATGGATATACCTGCTCCACCACTTTGCACTGTGCTTCACCCTCTATCTCCTTAACAGCATCTCTCTTTATTTCATCATTTTAAGACAACGCCATGTCACCCTGGGGTAACTCATCCGATGTCACCTTTCTTATCTCTTTTTCCACACGCAGAAATATCGCCTTCAGAGCCACCATCCTCCTAAAGAGGCACTCTCAGATGCTGGAACTACTGCAGCCACTACATCAACAACAGCAACAGCAGCAGCAGCAGCAACAGCAACAGCAGCAACAGCAACAGCAGCAACAGCAACAGCCGCTGCCGCCGCCGCAGCAGCAGCAGCTGCACCGGCAGTAGCAGTAGCCGGGACATCAGCAGCAGCAGCAGCTGGTGGGTTATTTCCATTAACAACCACAATGGGGGGGCATGGCGGATTAGTAGTAGCAGGAGTATCATCAGGAGTAGTATCAGGAGCAGCAGCATCCTCTGCAATGATTCCAGCTTCAGCAGTAGCAGCTGGGACTGTGTCTCAGGGACACGTGGCACCTGCTCATTTGCTGGTGCTGGGAAGCATTCTCGTGCCTCCATTGGCTGGCCAGATCTCCCCATCAGGAGCTCCTAACTGGCTCAGCCACGTCAGCAGCATGCACCAGCCTGCACCTAATTTGCATGGCCACGTCAGCAGTGCAGAGCAGTATATATTCAATCAAATAATGCAGCAGCAGCAACAGCAACAGCAACAACCACAGCAGCAGCAGCAACAGCAGCAGCAGCAGCAGCAGCAGCAGCAGCAGCAGCAGCAGCAGCAGCAGCAGCAGCAGCAGCAGCAGCAGCAGCAGCAGCAGCAGCAGCAGCAGCAGCAGCAGCAGCAGCAGCAGCAGCAGCAGCAGCAGCAGCAGCAGCAGCAGCAGCTGCTGCAGCATCAACAGCAGCAATATCAACAGCAGCAGCAACAGCAGGTACGAATGGCAGAGCAGCGGAGCAGCCAGGTGGGATCCGTTGATCCCTTCGTGCAGCTGCAGATGCAGGCATACCAACATTTGCAGCAGCAACAGTCACAGCAGCAGAAGCAGCAGCAACAGCCAGCAGCAGCAGCAGCAGCAGCAGCAGCAGCAGCAGCAGCAGCAGCAGCAGCAGCAGCAGCAGCAGCAGCAGCAGCAGCAGCAGCAGCAGCAGCAGCAGCAGCAGCAGCAGCAGCAGCAGCAGCAGCAGCAGCAGCAAGCAGCAGCAGCAGCAGCAGCAGCAGCAGCAACCTCAACAGCAATTGTCCCAGCTTCAGCTTCAGCAGCTGCAGCTACAACCTCTAATGCAACAGCAACAATCACAGCAGCAGCAGCTTCGGCAGCAGCATACACATTCACCAGCAGGGCAGGCTTGGAACCAACTGCAAGTGGGGCCCATCCATCAGCAAACAGCCTTGCCCACTTGTTCTCACCTCTTTCTTCTCCAACTTCTCCCATCAACCCTGTTCTTTTACCCACCAATCCTCCTTTCCATTCCGTGAACCATGCTCTCTTTTCCACCTATCCTGCCCTCCTTTTGCCCAGTCATCCCACCCTAGTCACCAGCCCTTCCCTCCCTCAGCCAGCCCCTGATTCTCCTTCGCTACCTTCCCCCTTGATTCGCCCTGTAGCCCGCTCATTCAAAAGGCCCGCCAATGGTGGCGAAGGAGGGTTGGCTAGGTAGCTGCTCTTGTTCCTCTTAGTCTTTTGCTTGGAGCATCAAGTAACCGTGTAACAGAGGCTGACATTGAGAAGGGCAAAACGCGGAAGTGGAAGGGAAAGAGGAGAGGAGAATGTAGACAAGATGGGAAGGGGTGGTGAGGGTAAGGCATTGGCATGGGTGAGTGGAGTGAAGTGAGGTTAACTACCAGTGCTGGATTGCACGTTTGATCAGCTCTAACTCCCGGATGCAGTAAAGGAAAGTGGCTTTTCCACTTTACCGTTTGTCCTGTTGT
Source organism: Closterium sp. NIES-65 (assembly GCA_948144175.1). Lineage (NCBI taxonomy): Eukaryota > Viridiplantae > Streptophyta > Zygnematophyceae > Desmidiales > Closteriaceae > Closterium > Closterium sp. NIES-65. Next base: position 10,718 of record CANXME010000298.1, on the reverse strand, counting down.
ATATAATTCGTTTGATTGAAGCTTGACGTGCTGTACAAGAATCCGTGAATAATTCATTGACAGTACGATTCTTCTCCAACATCATATTACTTCGATTTTCCAAAGTAATTACCAATACAGCCTTTCTGAGCTACAACCAGTGCCCTAGGTATCAGTCTTTTTACACTGATTCAGCGTTAGGTCAGGCTCTTTTTGGGGGGTTAGGCTAAATCCAAAGTTTTTTGTTGCGTACCTTGGCTGATTTTTAGTGTTTTTTTATTAACCTTAGCTGAATTTTCAGCCTTTTTGTAGGAGTAAAGGCTGTGCCCTCAGCCTTGAATAGGGGGTGCGCACTGAAACCGGCATTACAGGGATTCCGCCAGCCTGGCAAAGTGTAGGACTACCATCAATTATGAGCGGGAAATTGGATTTTCCCCCGCGCGGCATCGCATAGTCGCGCTCCTGTAGTTGAGGTGTAGGTGATTGAGAGTGCTCCTGTAGAAGCTCCCAACTCAGACTCAGACTAAAAAATGTGAGATGTTCTAATGCATGATCAGCTTAAGATTTATAGCTCACACTGAAAGGTCAGCCCAAAAACTTTGTGTTGTCTGAATTTTCAGCCTAAAAAATTGGGGCCACGAGTTCCAACAAGGGTGCACGCTGATCGATCAGCGTGCCTCAGAACGAATCTAGGGGCCTGGCTACAATACTATTCTTTAGTACCGCCTCCGATTCTTGT